>OZ020576.1:2500-1271000 GCA_963971525.1 Cephus spinipes | reverse complement strand
CTTCCTCTTGCTTACGAAGTTTTTCGGTTTCTTCCTTTTGCTTCTTTTCCTCATCTTCCTTACGTTTGCGATCCGCTTCTTCTTTCTTCTTCTTTTCCTTCTTTAGACGTTCTTCCTCCTCTTGCTTCTTTAGATTTTCAGATTCCTTCTTTTTCAGACGTTCTTCTTCTTCTTTCTTTTTCAATTGTTCGGCTTCTTTCTTAAGACGCTCGTCCTCTTTCCTTTTTCGTTCAGCTTCTTCTTTCTTTAATCGTTCCGCTTCTTCCAGTTTCATACGCTCCTCCTTCTCTTTCTTCGAACGTTCTTCTTCTTCTTCTTTCTTAAGACGTTCTGCCTCTTCCTCTGTTCTTAATCGCTCAGCTTCTTTTTTCTCAGCGTCTTCTCTCTTCAATCTCTGTTCTTCAAGTCGTGCCTCTTCTTCCTTTTTCAGACGTGCTTCTTCTTCTTTTTTCTTCAACATTTCGGCCTCTTCGTTCTTAAGTCGTTCTTCCTCCTCTTTCTTCAATCTTTCTGACTCTTCACTTTTCAAACGGTCCTCTTCTTCCCTCTTTAATCTATCAGCTTCTTCTTTCTTCAGCTTGTCTTCCTTTTCTTTCTTTGCTCGTTCAGCCTCTTCCTTCTTCTTCTTTTCCTTTTTCTCTTTCTTTAAACGATCGGCTTCTTCTTGCTTTAATTTATCAGCTTTTTCTTTCTTTAGCCTTTCTTCTTCTTCTTTCCTTAGGCGTTCCTCTTCCTCCATCTTGAGACGCTCCTCTTCTTGTTTTTTCAGACGATCGTCTTCTTCTTTCTTAAGATGCTCCACTTCTTCTTTCCTTAGGCGTTCCTCTTCCTCCATCTTGAGACGCTCCTCTTCTTGTTTTTTCAGACGATCGTCTTCTTCTTTCTTAAGATGCTCCTCTTCTTCTTTCCTCAGGCGTTCTTGTTCTTCTTTCATTACGCGTTCCTCTTCTTCTTTCTTAAGACGCTCCGCATTTTCTTTTTTCAAACGATCTTCTTCTTTCTTTATGCGTTCCTCTTCTTCTTTTTTCAGATGATCTTCTTCTTTCTTTACGCGTTCCTCTTCTTCTTTCTTAAGGAGCTCCTCTTTTTCTTTCTTGACACGATCGTCTTCTTCCTTCAGACGCTCTTCTTTTTCTTTCTTTAGACGTTCCTCTTTTTCCTTCTTTGCGCGTTTTTCTTCTTTTTTCAGACGTTCTTGTTCTTTCTTTGCCCGTTCTTCTTCTTTCTTAAGACGCTCCTCTTCTTCTTTTTTTAGGCGATCTTCTTCTCCCTTTAGGCGTTCCTCTTCTTCTTTCTGTACGCGTTTTTCTTCCTCTTTCTTTAGACGTTCTTGTTCTTTCTTCTCCCGCTCTTCTTTTTCTAGCTTGAGACGGGCTTCTTCTTCTTTCTTTATACGCTCCTCTTCCTCTTGCTTCAAACGTTCTTGTTCTTTCTTTTCCCGCGTCTCTTTTTCTACTTTAAGACGGGCTTCTTCTTCTTCTTTTTTCGCACGCTGCTCTTTTTCTTTCTTCTCCTCTTCTTCCTTTTCTAGGTTGAGACGGGCTTCTTCTTCTTTCTTTACACGATCCTCTTCTTCTTTGTTTAGGCGTTCTTGTTCTTTCCTTTCCTGCGCTTCTTTTTCTAGTTTGAGACGAGCTTCTTCTTCTTTCTTTACACGCTCCTCTTCTTCTTTCTTTAGGCGTTCTTGTTCTTTCTTTTCCTGCGCTTCTTTTTCTAGTTTGAGACGAGCTTCTTCTTCTTTCTTTACACGATCCTCTTCTTCTTTCTTTAGGCGTTCTTGTTCTTTCTTTTCCTGCGCCTCTTTTTCTAGTTTGAGACGAGCTTCTTCTTCTTTCTTTACACGATCCTCTTCTTCTTTCTTTAGGCGTTCTTGTTCTTTCCTTTCCTGCGCCTCTTTTTCTAGTTTGAGACGAGCTTCTTCTTCTTTCTTTACACGCTCCTCTTCTTCTTTCTTTAGGCGTTCTTGTTCTTTCTTTTCCTGCGCCTCTTTTTCTAGTTTGAGACGAGCTTCTTCTTCTTTCTTTACACGATCCTCTTCTTCTTTCTTTAGGCGTTCTTGTTCTTTCTTTTCCTGCGCTTCTTTTTCTAGTTTGAGACGAGCTTCTTCTTCATTCTTTTCCTGCGCCTCTTTTTCTAGTTTGAGACGAGCTTCTTCTTCTTTCTTTACACGATCCTCTTCTTCTTTCTTTAGGCGTTCTTGTTCTTTCTTTTCCTGCGCCTCTTTTTCTAGTTTGAGACGAGCTTCTTCTTCTTTCTTTACACGATCCTCTTCTTCTTTCTTTAGGCGTTCTTGTTCTTTCTTTTCCTGCGCCTCTTTTTCTAGTTTGAGACGAGCTTCTTCTTCTTTCTTTACACGATCCTCTTCTTCTTTCTTTAGGCGTTCTTGTTCTTTCTTTTCCTGCGCTTCTTTTTCTAGTTTGAGACGAGCTTCTTCTTCATTCTTTTCCTGCGCCTCTTTTTCTAGTTTGAGACGAGCTTCTTCTTCTTTCTTTACACGATCCTCTTCTTCTTTCTTTAGGCGTTCTTGTTCTTTCTTTTCCTGCGCCTCTTTTTCTAGTTTGAGACGAGCTTCTTCTTCATTCTTTTCCTGCGCCTCTTTTTCTAGTTTGAGACGAGCTTCTTCTTCTTTCTTTACACGATCCTCTTCTTCTTTCTTTAGGCGTTCTTCTTCTTTCTTTTCCTGCGCCTCTTTTTCTAGTTTGAGACGAGCTTCTTCTTCTTTCTTTACATGCTCCTCTTCTTCTTTCTTTACGCGTTCTTGTTCTTTCTTTTCCTGCGCCTCTTTTTCTAGTTTGAGACGAGCTTCTTCTTCTTTTTTTACACGCTCCTCTTCTTCTTTCTTTAGGCGTTCTTGTTCTTTCTTTTCCTCCGCCTCTTTTTCTAGTTTAAGACGAGCTTCTTCTTCTTCTTCTTTTCTTAGGCGTTCTTGTTCTTTCTTCTCACGCTCTTCTTTTTCTAGTTTGAGACGGGCATCTTCTTCTTCTTTCTTTACATGCTCCTCTTCTTCCTTCTTTAGGCGTTCTTGTTCTTTCTTCTCTTGCTCTTCTTTTTCTAATTTGAGATGAGCTTCCTCTTCTTCTTTCTTTATGCGCTCCTCGTTTTCTTTCTTTCGGCGTTCTTGTTCTTTCTGAAGACAGGCTTCTTCTTCTTCTTTCTTCAGATGTTCCTCTTCCTCATTCTTTAGACGCACCTCTTCTTCTTTTTTAAGACGTTCTTCTTCGTCTTTTTCCTTCTTCAGACGTTGCTGTTCTTCCAGTTTAAGTTGGTTTTCCTTTTCTTTCTTTAATTGCTCTTCCTGTTCTATTTTTAATTTATCAGCTTTCTCATCCTCTTCTTTTTCTTTTTTCAAACGTTCTGCCTCCTCTGTTCTTAATCTTTCTTCTTCTTCTTTCTTCCGTTCTTCGGCCGCTGCTATGTTCAAACGATCCTCTTCTTCTTTTTGTTTACATTCTTCCTCCTCCTGCTCTTGACGTGCAGCCTCATCTCTTTTTAATTTTTCTTCTTCCTCATTCTTCAACCGTTCACTTTCATTTTTTTCGAACTCCTCACGTTCATCTTCTTTTTTCTTCAATAGTTCATCCTCCTCCTTTTTCAAACGTTCCTCTTCTTCCCGTTTAAGTCTGTTAGCTTCTTCCTCCAGTCTCTTCTCTTCGGCTTCGATCATTTCCCTCTCACGCCTCTCAGCTTCTTTAATCTTTTCAGCTTCTTCCTTCTTCAACCTCTCAGCCCTCTCTAACTTTTCCATCTCCTTTTTCTTCAGCTCTTCTTCATTCTTCAAAATCTCAGCTTCCTCCCGACTCAACTTGTGAGCATCCTCTTCCTCGTCCTCTTCCTCTTGTTCTTCAGCAGACAAAATTTCGGTCTCGGTCACATCTCTGTCCGTAGAATCCATTCCCGACTCCACAAGAGGGGCAGCTTCCTGCACGGAATGCTGAATAACTTCAATTCCCTTTTCGAGAGCTTCGACAGGAACTTGCATGGCCTTTAACAGGGTCCAAGCATTCGAATCCTCTTGCTCATTTTCCAAAAGTGTTTGCTCTAGGATCATCATACCGTGTTGAAGTTCCCTCACTTGATTGGCCATTTCCGTTATAGGTATTTCATTGTCGAGTATTAATTGCCCATCCGATTCGAGGCTAACATTCTGTTCTATTTGTGCAAATCCTCGCTGAAGCTCTTCTAGGGGCTGTGCGATGCTCTCCAAAGCTGAAATTTCCGAAAGAGTATCTTCAGAAGCTTCAACGTATTCCTCCTGAATTTCAGCTATTCTAGCTTGAAGCTCAACCAACGGTGCTCCCACCATTCTCATTACTTCAGCTTTCCTCTTAATGCAGATTGGCTCTTCAATTATTCTATCATGAATGAGCCTCACGGCACTTCGAAGATGCAGAATAGGTTGTTCCAGACTTTGGAAGGAAGATTCTTCCTGGACCTGTTCGATAGCTTCGATTGAATTTTTAAGTTCTGTCAAAGACGGTGCCAGACTCTTCAACAGTTGACTATCTTCAGCACCGGAGGCCGATTCAGCGAAGGGCTTATCAGCCGACTGTGTCTGGATTACTGAAATAGATTTTTGAAGATCCTTCAGCGAATCAAGAATTTCGTCCACGTTAACCACTTCGTTTGGAAGGTCAATTTCTTCTTCAACAGCTGCGATACATTGCTGCATCCCTCGAAGAGGCTTCACGAGAGTCTTAAGAGACTCCAACTCAATCTGAACTTCAACGCTGTTTTCTTCAGCAATTTTATTATCTATCTTGTCAATCGTTTCGGCTATATCTCCTATTGGCTCCAAGAGATTCTTCATAGACATCAATTTTCCCACCATCGACTTAGGCAATTCAATTTCTTCAAGGCCTTTGACGCTCACTTCCGGTATTCTCAAACGAACGACTTCCATAGCCGAATGAAGAGCTCTCAGTGGCTCTTCCAGATTAGCAAGATACATAGAAGAAGATTCCTGCACTGTGGTAATAGATTTTTTCAATTCTTCCAGCGGTAACGTTAAGGTACTTAAAATTTTTGTTTCCTCCTCAGCCTCAACGGCTTCGGCGATCGGCCTATCGGCAGCTTGTTCCTGAACAAGGCAAATGGACTTTTCTAAATCGTAAAGAGACTCCACGATCGAGTCTATGGCTGCTTCTTCGTCGAACGTATCGTACTTCGTTTGAAGTTTTTCGAAGCTTTCCTGAATACTATAAAGAGGTTCTATCAGTGTCTGAAGAGCTTCGTACTCTATCGCCCGTTCTATACTGCTCTCCTGAAGAGTCTCTTCCTGGATGCTGAGTATGGCCTCTTTGATTCCTTTCAGAGGTTCCATCAAATTCTTTATTATCGACCAGTCTGCTTCTAATGTTTTTGCAGCAACTTCAGTCACTTCAAACGCACCTCTTTGCTTGGATAAATTATATTCCTGAATGGTAGCTATTGACTTCTGAAGTTCTTCAAGTGGATGTTCCAGTACCTTTATCGCCAAAGTCTCTTTCTTCTCTTCAACCGGAACAGAAGTGGGTTCGTGAAGTATTTGCTCCTGAATAATCGCTATAGATTTTTGAAGTTCCTCAACCGGTTGAGCCAGACTCCTCAGTACAGATATATCTTCTATTTCGGAAGTAGAAACGGCTTTGGGATCTTCCAGCAGCAATTCTTGAATATTGGCGATGGACTTCTGAAGTTCTTCGATCGGCTCGGCCAATGATTTTAGAATCTTTATGTCTTCCTTGCCTGCTGCATGGTCCATGATTGCCTGCTCTTGAATAACAGCTACGGATTTCTGAAGTTCTTCAAGAGGTTCAGTGACGGCTGTCAAAACAAAAGATTCTTCTCTGTCGGAAATAGAAGCTACATCCGGTTCGATTACAAGCTGTTCTTCAATAATCGCCAGACTTTTGTACAATTCTGACAATGGTTGTGCTAGTGTTTTTAAGGCCGAAATGTCGTCGTCCCTTGAAATAGTGACAGCCTCAGGTTCAAGAACAGTGTACTCTTGGATAATGGCGATGGCTCTGTGTATTTCTTGAAGAGGCGTAGCCAGTGTCTTTAAAATAGATAAATTTTCTTTTTCGGATATTGATTCTGTTCCCGGGTCAATAATTAGTTGCTGCTCGACTACAGCCAGGCTCTTCTGGAATTCTTCCAGGGGCTTCGCTAGAGTCTTCAGTAGCGAAATGTCTTCCTGTTCGGTCACTGATTCTGTACCAGGCTCCATTATGAGCTGATCTTGAATTAGCGCTACCGATCGATAAATTTCTTCTAAAGGCTTGGCCAAAGTTTCTAAAGCTGAGATACTCTCTTTTTCCGATAGTTCGCCCTCTGCTTCGATGATCGTTCGCTCCTGGATCGTAGCAATTACTTTTTGCAATTCTCTTAACGGCTGAGCAACAGTCTTCAACACTGATATGTCTTCTTTTTCTGAAAGTGAAGTAGCCTCGGGTTCCATTGTTTTTTGCTCTTCGATAAGTACTAATGATTTGTGCAATTCCTCCAATGGATGAGCCAGTTCCTTCAAGAGCGCCAATTCCTGTTCCGGAATGGAGTCAACTCTGGGTTCAGCAAAGGCAGTTTCTTCGACGATTGCAACTCCCATAGCTGGTTCCTTCGCATCATCTGCCCAGGTTTTCAACTGCGAAAGATTTTCAGATATCGTATCTGCACTTGGTTCCATTACAGTTTCTTCTCCAACTACAGCCAGACACTTCTGAAGCTCTTCGAGAGGCTTAGCTAAAGTTTTGAGTACGGAGATGTCTTCAAATTTGGACACTTCTTCGATATTCGGTTCGACAGAAGTTTCTTCTTGGACAACAGCTATTGATTTCTGCAACTCTGCCAAAGGTTGGGCAATTGTTTTTAACAGCGAAATATTTTCCTTTTCCGACATACTTTCTAGGCCTCCTTCAACCAGAACTTCTTCCTGGATCAACGCAATCGATTTCTGTAACTCTTGCAGTGGTTCGGCCATTTTTTTCAAAGTTGATGTACTCTCCTTTTCTGAGATACTTTGGGCATCAGGTTCCATGACACATTCTTCTTGAACAAGAGCAACGATTTTTGCTAATTCCTGAAGTGGCAGTGCTAGGGCGCTGATCATCTTCACGTTCTCAGCTTCTGCCAATTCTGAAGTTTCGAGAACTTTTTGCTCTTCGATCGTAGCTATCGATTTTTGAAGTTCACGAAGAGGTTTAGCAATCGCTTCAAGAACATTCATATCCACCGTTAAGTCTTTCAGAGATTCAGTCATTTCTTCGGGAACTTCCGATTGAAGCCCTTCGGCGACTTCTTTAACAATTTGTTTTTCTTGAATCTTCACCTTGGCTTTGGGTTCTTCTTCCGTTGATTTTACAGCGCTAGCTTCTTCGATCTCTTCAGAAGCTTGATCTTCCACGCTTTCCGTGGCTACTACTTCTTCTTGGATTACAGCAATGGACTCCTTCAACTCTTCAATTGGTTTTATCAAATCTTTCAGAAGCGGTGCTTTCGAATCTTCGCTCAAAACTTCACCCACTTCCTGGGTCTCTTCAGCAGCTATCGCGACAGCCCTTTGTAATTGTGCCAGTGGCTCCTCAAGAGCTTTCAGAACTTCTATTTTGATACCTTGTTCAGTAATAACTCTCTCCTTGACCCCAGCAATAGACTTTTGCAAAGCTTCCAACGGTTTAGCTAATTCCTCAATCTTTGCTGTTTCTTCAGCCACCTTTTCCGTCACTTGAATCGCTTCTATGAGCTTCGCCATTTCCTCAAGAGGCCTAGCAATGGCTGCTTCCACATCCTCCTGGATTTTATTAGCAGTTTCAGTTCCTTGCTCAACCTTCACTTCCTGAGCAGTCACAACAGCCTTCTGCAATTCTTCCATCGATAACGCCAATTTTGACAGATTCTCTTTCGACTTGCCTTCTTCCACTTTGATCTCCGCGATGCTCGCTATCGATTTTTGCAGCTCTTCCGTTTGCTGTGCCAAAATTTCAAGAGCCTTTATTTCAGGCAATTCTCCCGTTGATCCAGCAGAAACAACTTCTTCTTGGATCAGGGAAATACTTTTCTTAAGCTCTTCCAGAGGTTCAGCCAATTTTGTGAATGGAGAAATATCTGATGTTTTATCGATGGACTCCACGACTTCCTCTTGCAGAATCGCCACACGCTCCTTAAGATCGTTAAGCGGTTTGGCAAGTTGTTCCAGAGCTGGAACATCCTTCAGATCACCAGTATGTTCCAGGACCATTTGTTCTTCTATGCTGGCAATAGCCCGTTGAATGTCTTCAAGAGATTTTGCAATTTCTACAGGCGTCTTTTCACTCGCCAAAGTTCCAGCTTCTTCAGACTCTTCTTGACTCAGCATTATTGATTCCTGAAGTTGTCGCAAGGGTCGAGCCAGAGAGTCTAGCAATTCTGGAGCTTTCATCACGGTTGCCACTTCGGATGAGCTTTCTTCAACTTTAACTTCAGCTTGCGATTCATCTATCTTTTCCTTTACTTCAATCTGTTTTACTTCTTCAGTCAAGTGCTCTTCGTCGGTCGATTTAGCTTCAGCTAACTTCTTCTCATCTGCCAACTGTGCCTGCTGAACTTGTTCAGTGATCTTCGTCTCGGATGCTTTTCTTTGCGATACTTTGTCTTCGCAAATAATAGCTATAGCCTTTTGCAACTCTTCAAGCGGTTTGGCTACCTCCTCCATAGTTGAACATTTATCTGGAATCTCTTCAACGCTCTCTGCCGTTATTGCCTTCTCTTCAATGGCCGCTATGAACGTTCGCAAATCTTCCAAAGGTTTCGTCAAGGAACATAACGCTGGAATGCTGTCCTGTATGTCTTTCAAGGATTCGCCAGCAACTAAAACAGTTTGTTCCTGGATAACTGCGATCGTCTTTTGAAGTTCTTCCAGGGGTCTTCCGATTTGTTGAAGAACTTTTTCATTATCTGGCATTTCTGCACTTTCTTCCAGGAGAACTTGTTCCTGAATAATGGCAATGGATTTCTGCAATTCTTCCAAGGGTTCGCAAATGGTATGAATACTTCTTCCTTCGTCTGCCATCTCCTTAGTGGTTTCTAAACTTTGTTGCAGAGCAATCACGAGGCAGCTCTTCAGATCTTCGAAAGGTCTTGCCAGTTCGGAAATTATCGAAACGTCTGGTAGCTGCGAAGTGGTTTCAGCAACTTGACCTTGAGATACCATAATGGCTTCGATGAGTTCCTCGAGTGGCTGGGCAGTGGTTTGTTGAATATCCTTTGAATCTTCCTTCGCTTTGGATTTGGATTCTTCTGGTTCAATAATTTTTACTTTTTTCACCTCCAAGGAATGTATTGCTTTAAGAAGTTCAGTGACTGATTCTGCCAGATCAAGAAGTACTGTGATATTTTCTTCTATGGCTGCACTGGTACTGCCTTCGATCATCTGTTGTTCCTGAATGATGGCTAAGGATTTTTCGAATTCTTCAAGAGGCTCCGTCAGATGTTTTAGGCTGGACAAATTTCCAAATTCTGGTCCGGTCTCTTCGGATATTTGAAGTACGTTTGTTAAAGCGGATTCAAGCTTTTCCAGGGAAGTTGCAAGATTTGCGAATACTGTTTCTTCGGTGCTCAAAGAAATTGCGACGAAAACTTTATCTACTATAGCAGCGTTCACCTCGAGTATTTTCTGAAGATTTTGGACAACGTCCAATTCTTGAAGTTTTTCGGGTTTTTCGCTTGTAGTACCAGAAATTTGACGTTCGATCGAACTTGCAATGGATTTTGTTAGTTCCTTCAATGGCTGCGTCAAATCTTTTAAAATAGTGACACTCGGAACTTCGATTTTGGTTTCGACCTTTTCAATTTCGACTTCTTTCTCTACTGGTGTCTTTGGTTTTTCGGGTACGGTCGATTCTTCAATTTGTGGTGCTTTCGGTTCTTCAATTTGTGATGCTTCCGGTTCTTCAATTTGTGATGCTCCCGGTTCTTCAATTTGTGATGCTTCCGGTTCTGGTACTTCATCTATTTTAAGTATTTCAGCTTCTGTGGGATGTGCTTCTTCTTGAGATTGGGATATCTCTTCAGGCTTTGTAGCTTCTTTCGATTTGATTTCTTTGTCGGTTTTACATTCTTCAATTTCTGCAGATATTGATGGTTCGGAAGTTTCTGGTGCTTCTTCCTGCTTAGTAATTTCTTTTGTTTCAAGCACATCTGCTTCAACAACTTCCTCTGGTTTTTCTACTTTGGGTTTTTCTTCCTTAGAAGGTCCAGCAGGTTCCGATACTTCAGTTTCCGATACTGCTATTATTTTTTCTGATTCTATCGCTTCCTCCTTCAAAGTTTCTTCAGGCTGGCTCACTTCATCTGGTTTCAGCACCTTTTCTTGTTCTAGCATCTCTTCTGGTTTCGGCATCTTCTCCTGTTCAGCTACTGCTTCGGGTTCCTGCACCTTCTCTTCTTCAGATACGTCTTCTGGTTTCAGCATCTTCTCTTGTTCTTGTTCAGGCATTTCTTCTGATTTCATCACCTGCACCTGTTCAGATACCTCTTCTGATTCTAGCATCATCTTTTGTTCAGGTACCTCTTCTGGTCTCAGCTTCTTTTCTTCCTCAGACACTTCCCCTGTTTTCGGGACCTCCTCTTGTTCTTGTTTGGGAACCTCTTCTGGTTTCAGGGTTTCTTCTATTTGACTTTCTGGCTGTTCAACATTAATTGGCTCTTCCACCTTTGGCAGCTCTTCAATTTCAATACCCTCCCTTTCTTCTATCTTTTCTTCAGCTTTCACAGCCTCAATCTCTTGAACTCTTTCAGAAGTCCTAGCTTCTTCAAACTCACTCGGAAAATCTTTCACCTCTGCCGTCTTCGCAGGTTCCATCTTAACTTCTTCAACCGCACTTTTAATTTCTGAGACTTCAGCCACAATTTCTTCAGTTACTTCACCCGAAACTTCAGCTTGTCGCGGCGTCTCAACCGCAATATCTTTTTCGGCAGCAATCGAAGTTGCAATCTTTTGTTCTTTCAACACTGCTAAAGACTTCTGAAGCTCCTGAACTGGTTTAACAAGTCCTTGTAAAGTTTCAACTTGGTGATGTTTACCGATCATTTCCAAAGGTACTACCTGTTCCTGAACAATCGCAATGGTTCTTTCTAATTGATCCAAAGGCTCCGCTAATGTAGCGATGGCCGACAAATTTTCTTGATCCGTCATAGATCCTGCCTCTTCGACTTGAACAGTTTGTTCCTGAACAGCAGCTATAGATTTCTGAAGTTCTATCAGTGGTTCCGTTAGCTGCTTCAACATCGATTCACTCTGCATCTCTTGTGTACTCTCAGCAACACTCTCCTGAATGGCGGATATAGATTTCTGTAACTCGCCAAGATGTTGACTCAAAGGTTGAACAGGTTCTTGGCCAACAGTTACTTCGGACGTCTGAACTTTTCCTTCTTGAAGAGATGCAACAGCTTTTTGCAATTCTTGCAGAGGCTTTGCCAGTTCCTTGACCAGCGTTGCGTTTTCAATTTCTTGTTTTGACATTTCAATCACTTCATCCACCATCGTCTCGACTTTGCTCATGACCATTGGCATTTTGTCTTCAACTTCACTATCAGCAGTGGAAGCACGTTGCACCTCTGCAAGTTCTTCTGCCTTTTCTTCAGCTTGTTCTTGAAAAGCGACCTGCAGAGCTCTTCGCAATTCCTGACTCGTTGGAGACGGTTCTCTCCTGGGTAGCTCCTCGACTGTCAATGCTTCCTCGCTCCTGGGAGTTCCTCTAACAATTTTTCTCACGATCTCCTTGATCTTATCCAGAGGAACAAAAACAGCTGATAGAGTCTCAATGATCGAAGCTCCTTTAGCTTCGTGAATCAACTCTTTTTGAAGAAGAGTCAACGAAGATCGAAGTTCGGATGTCGAGTCGCTGAGTGCTTGAAGAAGTTCCGTCGAGGATGGCGTGATGGGATGCATGACCCTTTTTTCCAAATTCTCACTGAGGATGGTCAAAGCCGATTGCAGCTGGTTCGTAGGATATAGAAATCCTTCGATAATGACTTCCTCGTCGATAGGCTGATCCAACTGATTGAACTGGTCCTGGGCCAGCAGGATCTGCTTCTGAAGAGCTTCCAAGGACTGTGAAATAACCTCGTACGTCTGTTCGTCTATGTAATCCTCCAGCGCGAGGATCGTATTGCTCAGATGATCCAGAGGACCGATCATATGACCCCGCAGAGTGACACTTGGCCTTCTAGAATAATCAGTCTTGTTCACCTGCTGCTGAATCGTGGTCATCGCAGAATTCAAACTGATCAACGGCTCGACGATTAATCCAGAGTTCTTCTTATCTTTTATTTTCTCGACTGTATCGTCGATGGACTTCTTCAGGCCTTCTACCGCTTCGAATATGACGTTCTTCTTTTCGGCAAGTAGCGTCGTTTCAGGAACGACGCCTTGGCTACTATGAATGACACTCAGAGAGCTCTGAAACTCTATGAGAGGCTCCACTAGATTTTTCAACTCCAGAATGGCTTCCCTCTGCTGGTCCAGTAGATCATAATCCGTCAATATGATGTTCATTGTCTCCCTAAGGACATCGACAGGCTCTCCCAAGGATGCTGCGACGTCCGTTTCAACTGTGTCTTTCGCAGAGATTTCCAGATCGTTCATGCACTTTCTCACGATTTCCAAAGGCTTGATCACGTCGTGAAGGACCTGGACTACTACCTGCCTTGCGTTTATTTCTTGCGATACTATTGGTATCCATGTTTCTATATCTTGAAGAACTTTGACAATTGGTTCAAGATTCTTCGACTGATTCGACTGATCCGCTTTTATGACGTTCTCCACGACTGTCTTTATTTCTTGAATTGGTTCCTCGAGGTGGTTCAGGATAAATAGTTCCTCGACTTTATGCTTACTCGTGCTCAATGCTTCGCTCATGCTCAATAATGGTGGCAGTAAGTCGTCTAAGGCTGTTATGGTTCCTTCGTTTGATAACGATTCTGTATAGGACGCCGTTGATATGTGAAGCATGGATACCGATTGTCTCAGCTCTTCAAGGCTGTTTGCTATTTTTGATGTCGTACTGGTTGATAACTGTTCGTAATCTTCGAGAGTGCTCGCTATCTTCAATTGGACCGTTTGAAGTGGTTTGGATACTATTGTTGATATGTCTTCAGGTTCAACTTTCACATCTGTCTCTTCTCTTGGAACTTCTTCCTTCTTCAACTCTTCTTCGTGCTTCTTCGCTACGACTGATTCCGCTGAAACTTTTTCCGAACCTGCCAAGGACTCTTGTTCTTGCTTCTGAAGCATCACAGTCTCCGAAGAGCCGACTGTGCTGATAGTAGCCACAGAGGTGGTTTCTGATTTTGAGGTATCCGTAACTTTGTGGGTTTCAGAAACTTCACTCTGCTGAATATCAACTGCAGTTGGTTCTTCAGGTATTAAGGATTTCACGACTTGCTGCAATTCCTTTTTGTACTGAGCTTCCTTAATCGATAGTGGAACCTGATTTTCGATTTCTTCAATAGTTTCTAAAATCGGCTGAAGAGATTCAGCTGGATAATTTTGCATGGATTCTATTATCACACCGAGAAGATGCTTCATTGGCTGTTTTATATTTTCGAGCACGGTCAGATCTTCGGGTTCATGATTGATTGCAATTGCGTTTTGCAAAAGGGCCAGGGGCTCCTTGAAGTCAATCATTGATTCGATCAAGTCTTCATCAGCCGGAGGTTCCGAGTACGAAGTCTCAATTGCAACGCTCGTTACCTTTTGCTTCAGTTTCTCGAGCGAATGTAAAATTTTGGACTTCACAGCTGCCTCCTTTCTACCTTCTTCCAGAATCGAAGTTAATAAATTCTGTATTAGATTCATTGGCTGCGAAACTTTTCCAGACAGTCTCTTCGGCTTTGAAACCGTCGCGACTTCAGCATGCTGCGGCTTCTCTTTTTGAAGTTTCGCTTTCTTCGCAACTTCCTTAACAACCAATGGAACGTCTTTCTCAATTTCTTCGAGCAGTTCTACCAGAGGAAGCACCTGTTCTGCCTGAACGCTCTGAAGTACGTTCAGGACTATAGTCTTCAGCTGTTGAATAGGATGAGCCACGTGGTTTAGGATAGCTTCTTCGTTCGGACCATGATCTTCAGTCAAGAGAACTCTTTGAAGATTCAACAGAGGTTCCTTCAGCTTGGATAATTCAATGACAGTTTCTTCGTCACTCAACGGCTCGGTAGTGGAACCAACTGCCACGGCAAGAGCACCGATATTTTGGCGAATCTCTTCGAGCCCAGCAGCAACGGAAGAAGACGCTGATTTTTCAACCGAACCAGCATTTTCATGCTCTTCCAAAACCGAAGAGAGTCCAAAGTGGATGGTACTTAACGGCATTGCTAAGCTGCTCCCAAGAACAGTTGGTTTCACTTCGGAAACTTCAGGCTTCTCCGCTTCAGCCAAAGACAGCCTCTTCACTTCCAGTTGTTCGTGAACTTTGGGAACCTGTTCCTGAATTTCTTCCAGCATCCTAAAAACTGGTTTCATGGCTTTGGCCTCGGAGCCTTGCACGTACTGCAAGACTGTGGCTATCACTTCCTTCAGTTCGCTGATTGCTTGGGGCATCTTCTTCACAACTGATAACTCCTCAGGCACGTGTTCCGAAGCAAGAGCCAGCTGCAGATCCAGAAGTGGTTCTCTTAGATCCACCAGGGCGTTCAGGGTATCCGTTTCCTTCAAAGTCGTTGCTGTATGAGCAACGGTTGACACGTACTGCCTCAACTCCACTAATGATCCAACCAGTTCCGACGACTGGAACTCGACGTTGCTCATCAGCTCCATTTCTTGAAGAGCCGAACTGATGTTCGCCTGTATGTCAATAAGTGGGTCCAGTATCTTCTCTGGGAAGTTCTGAGGCTCCTCGAATGAAACTGACTTCATCGAAGCCTTCTCCAAACGTTCGGAAGTTGTCTTCGCGACTTGAGGCACTTGAATCTCTAGCTCCTCCAGGAGACTCAGAACGGAGTGCACGTCTTCGGCCTGGCCTTGCTGCAAGACACCTAGAACGACCGACCTCAATTCCGATATCGGCTGGTCCAGGTGTTCCAGCAGTTTGTAATCTTCGACGTCGTGTTCTTCGGTTACCAGAGCCTGCTGTAAATTTAACAATGGCTGCTTCAAGTCTGCTAGAATGTGAACTGTGTCCTGGTCAGTCAAATTCTGAGCTTCGGAAATGGTCATGCTCAGGTGTTGACGAATGTCTTTGAGGCTCGTAGCGATTTCCGAGGTCGGTAAAGATCGATCGATCGCTTTCTCATATTTATCAATCGCCGAACTGATCTCCGTGTGAATGTTGGTCAAAGGTGCTGATATCTTCGCTGCCAGCACTTTTGGTCTTGGCAGTCGCGCCTGTCTGGCTTCTTCTTCTTTGGCAATCACTTGGTCAATGACGATTGGCACTTTGTTCTCAATTTTTTTCAGTACTGCCAAAACCGGTTGCATCAATTCCTCAACATCCGGTCTCTCACTGACAGTCGTCAAGATTCCCCTCAATCGAGCAATTGGTGTTTCCAGGTTCTTCAAGATGACCAACTCCTCGCTGCTATGATCTTGAAGTTCAAGGGAGGATTGAAGAGCGTGAAGGGGTCCTTTCAAATTTGACAGAACGTCCACAGCTTCCTGATCATTTTGGATGCTCGATACCATCTCCAATTTTTTATTCAATTCATCGATATAATTGACGATCGATGACGATCGCCCGCGTTTCTGTGCGATCACTTCGTATTCGCGAAGAGCAGCATCGAAAGTCGAGCGTACCTCCTGGAGCGGAGTGTTTACGATATTTGAGATCGGTTTCAATTTCGGAATTTTGGCTAATTCTTCCTGCATGGAAATTGCCTTTATTTGAATTGCTTCCAGAGGCTGAACTACCTGACTCAAATTCTTGACGTAGAGCTGTCCAACGCCTTCGCTTATTTTACCATCCACAATATTCGACTGGATGTTGTATATAGCTTCTTGAAGAGCATTAAGAGGCTTCGCGATCGACGACAAAATTCGAATGTGATTTTCGCTGAGGGTTCCGTCAGTCAGATTTACATTTTCGAAAACGTCTTCCACGAAATTTTGAATTTCCGCCATTACGGTGTCCAAAGTCTTCGATCCAATTGCCCGTGATTCGTTGGCTCTGATGTCTTCGACGATCCTAACGATGTTACTCAAGGATATCGTCAGTCTGTCAGTCGCCTCGTGACTCAGAGCAAATTCGGGTGTGACCTGTCCAAAGACACTCTTCACGCAATTGGCTTGGTCGTACAATTCCTTGAGGTAGGCTTCATTTATCTTGACCCTCTCCACACTGAGTACTTCGTGTTGTAATTTTTGAAGAAGGGGCAAGATCATCGTAATTTCTTCACTGTGCTGCCGGGACTTCAACACCGCATTGGTTCCGATCTCTTCGATGGCAGTGTCGATTTTCTCCCGGATTGTCGTCAAGTTGGCTAAAGCTTCGCTCTCGTGCATGGTAGTCAGATTCGACAGTTCCATTATAGGCTGATAAAAATTGTGGATGAGATCAACCGTGAAGACGTCTCCGACTTTGCCTATGCAGATACTTTTTATTTTGTCGAGATTCGTCGATATGATGTTCAGAGGTTCCTTCAGTGTTCTTATTATTAAACTTTTATCTTCCGTAGCTGGTACTTCCGCTGCTGAGGTCAGGACGTCCGCGACTGCTGCCTTCATCCTTTCAATGGCCAGGGAGACTCCGCTGTCCTGGATCTTGACTACCGTGTCTTGCTGAAGTCGATCAATTATTCGGTCCAGAGGCTCCTTCACGTCTTCCAGAGCAGTGATGTTCGTGTTCCTGGCGTCTCCTGTATCGAGCAGTGTTTTCTGAAAGGAAGTGACGTTACGATCTAAATTTTCTAAGGATTCCAAAAGGTTGTTGAAGTCGCTGGTGTGAAGTTCAGTGATCGTCTCGAGTTTTCGTAGTTCGGTATTCAAGAGGTCAATGGGTTGAGCTATTGATTTGAGAATGTACGAATTGTTCGTGAGGGTCAGTTTGCTGCTGGTCGATTGGAACGCAACATTTTCGAGGATCTGAGCCAAGCCTTTTTGGACTTCGATGAGAAGCGGTTTCGAGTGCTTCAAAGGATTTACCGGAAGACTCGAGATGGCTTCGATCGTTCTTTGAAATTCCAAAATTGACTTTGCTGCCACTTGTAACTCTTTCTTTTTTCCAATTGCAGCTTTATCATTCTCCAATCTGATCATCTCCTGGTCCACTCCGTTTATTACTTCCGTGAGCGTCGTCACGACGATGGAATGATAGTCCACCGTTTCCTTTCCATAGCTCTCCAAAGCCATGCTCAGATTCCCCAGCCTGGTCTTCATCTCGCTGATTGGATTTTTCAGGTCCTCTAGAACCTCCAAAGTCAATCCGTTCCCTAGAGACTTGGTAGCCAGACCCAAAGACCTTACGAGATCTTCCACTGGTCTTGTTAGCGATTCCACGATGATGGTATCGACGTTCTCGATGGTCCCGGTGACGGGATTGATGTTGACGTTACTCAGGAACGAATCAAGATTTTGGCAGACCGCTCTGAGTTGCGGAACCACCGTGGTGGACCCGTCATCCACGTTTCGAAGGACTTCAATATTTTTGGAAAATTTAGCAAGCGTGTGTGTCATTCGCTGAAGAGCAATTGGTTTCTCGTACCTAGCCTGACCCGATAGCTCGTACTCGATCTTGGCCAATCCGCTGAAGATCTCGTCGATAGGATCGGTCAGTGACTCCAGTATTATCAGATCCGACCTGACAGCCTGAGATCCCTCGTGTCGCTTTATCAACTCGATTCCACGCAAAAGTTCCTCCATTGGACCACTGACAGCTTCCAGAAGTGAAATTCTCGTGGTCTGAGTCAATGATTTGTCTCCGGCTCCTTTCAGTGCTTTGGCTTCGATGTCTGAGACTTCGTTGCACAAATTTTGAATTGGATGAACTATGTGCTCGAGGATCAAAGCATTTAGCCTATCTTCGCTTTCGGTCTCAAAAAGTGAATCCAGGTTGATCAGGGCATTTCGAATGACAAACACTGGTTGGGACAACTTACGAATATTTTCGATGAGTCTCTCCTTGTTACTTTTACTGGCAGATTTTTCAGTGTCCGACTTTGATAATTTTTCTATGGTAGCCTGATCCTTAATGGCGAGACCATCGCCCTCTTCTACGTACTGCTCGCCGACCTTGACAATTGGTTCCAGCTGGAAGGAGACTTCCGGTTTACCACTTCTGGACTTGCTGCGTCTTCGCGGTTCGCTGCCCATAGAAGATTCTTCGGAACTTCCCTTCGACAGTCCCTTATCTTTCTTCTTCTTGACCTTCTTCTTCTTGGGCACTCCGGTTACGGAATCGAAGGAAGAGTCTCCTTCCTGGCTGGACGTCCTTTCGCCGCTGCTTTTCTGCTTCCTCTTCAACGCGTCTTTCTGACTTGTTCTTTCGGACACTGAGGTCATCTGCGAGTGAATCGACAGAGCGTCCGTGAAAGCTTCACTGTCATCTCTGTGAGATATTTGAGCTGTGGGTTCCTTCGCGCTGTGGTAACTCTCAGACTCCATTCGTTGACTCTTCTCGCTCTTCTCGCTCCGTTCGCTCTTCGTTGAACTTACGGATTTCCTTCTGGGAGGTCTCAGCGGTCTTCCGTCCTCGTCGAAGAGTGGAGTCGCCGTCAAGTTCCTGTCGAACCGATTGACATCATCGGATTGGACTTCCGGTGAAGACAGTGCTTGGGTCTGGTCCTCCATTATAGACATGTCCTCCATATCCGCTTCCGTGCGAAGATCTTCACCCTCTTCCGCAGTTATGAAGTAATCCGGCGAGACATCGATGACCACAGCTTCCATTAATAAATTTCCGGAAGTCGAGGTCTCCTTCACGAATCTCATAGGAGGCAATTCGATGACGTTGTGCTCTGTTAAAAATGATCTCTTCGAATGATCTACCATTTTGAGATCACATATTTTCATACCAATTTCAACAACTTACCTGTGACGTGTTCCGATAACTGATCGGCATACATTTCAACGATCTGAAGAGCCTCTTCCTCGGTTAGATCAGGAGTCTCGTACAGACTTACCGATACTTCTTTGCCATCGAAGCTGAACGACACTTCGCCCCGATCGTCGATCGTCACCGAATGATCGGTTTGCGGAGTATCGTACAGTTGAGAAGTCCTTTCTTCCTGGATCGTAGAGAGAGAAAGATTGCGAGCCAGTTCGTGACCCGGTGGAATCTCCTTGATTTCCTTTCGAACCGCTACGCGATCTAGGGGCGAAGCAATTAGATCCTTATAGTCCAGAACCCACGCAGCTTCCTCTGAATGGGGTCATCAACTGTACCTTCGAATCCTAACAAGGAAGCAGAACTGCTGACAGTTCCCATGCAATTGGTAGCTTCGCAAGTATAAGTTCCCAGACAACAGGTGCCATCCTGGCCTGAAATTATCCTATGAATGTCTCCTGGTTTCAGTTCCACACCATCCTTGTACCACTTCAGGACAGGTTGAGGTACGCCGATGACTTTACATTCCAAATTCACGGCACCCTCCTCGGACAATATGGCGCGAAGGCTTTCGAGGAACTTTGGCTTTTTATAATGTTTTGGTATCGTCAGTTTCAAAAAACACGAGGTAATACTGTGCCCGAAATCATTCGTTGCCACGCATTTCCATTCGGCCTGTAAAAGAATTTTGTGTTTAAAAAATTTTTTGGACTTCATTTTTTTTTTCAAATTTTTTCTTTACTCACTTGATCCACAAACTCAAGTTTTCGTATGTTCAAGTGACAAGTTCCTAGAGTTTCTCTTGCTACCTGATACTTATCGTTTTCGTTTATTGGCTCGTCATCGCGGTACCATGACAAATTCGGTTCCGGTGCGATACTAACTGTGAATTCAGAGTGAATAAGAAAAATTGAAGTACAGATTAAAAATTGGAAGTTTGATTATCTTCCTCGAATAAATTACCTTGCACGCTAAATTGGAAATCCTCCAAAATTTTCGCTTCGGCGCTCTTCAAGCCTTTGACGAACTTCGGCGGTTGGTTCGTACTGAAGAGTTGAAGTCGTTCTTCCTCGTTCAATTGGTTTTGAATATCCTCGACAGTCAGTTCGGCCGTACTTCTCGCTTCGCCCATACAATTTCTAGCGATGCAGCAATAGGAACCTAGAAAATTCATTTGCGATTCTCAACGCCAGTCGAACAGTTATTTATGAGACTCGAGATAAGAGGCTGACCTAACGAATTGGTTCCAGTCAGCTGATAAACATCTCCTGGCTTGAGTTCCTGACCGTCCTTGAACCATCTCAACAATGGCGTAGGGAAGCCAACGACCTTGCACTCAAAGGACACCAGTCCTTCCTCGGTCAGGACGGCTTTGAGACTTTCCATAAAACGAGGTTTCCTGTAGTTCTTTGGAACTGCCAATAAACAGGCAACGTTGTAGAAAACCGATAAAATTTTTACGTGCAATTCACTCGGTGCGATTGACAAATTTTTTCATTTCTCCATGCAAGATATATCTTTACTCGTGAAATGTGGGTAGGGAAAACAAATGAAAAAAATGACAATTTTAACCAATCGCTTTATTAGTAAAAGCCAGTTGTTGTGAGTGGCGTTATCTCGGGATATTAATAAAATGTTAGAAAACAAAAAGGCGTCACTCGTCACCGAAGACTTACTGGACATCGCGACAAAACAGGTCGTGAACTGTTTCATATTTGCTGAACTGGTTGCGACGCATTTCCATTCACCCTCGTCCATGAATTCGACCGATTTTATTTCAATGGAGTATCCTCCCAGGCCATCCTCCATCACGTGGTACCTCTCGTTGGCCTCGACGCGACCTTCTTTGTTATACCAGTTTATGGCTTTGGGCCATGGCGGCACTTGAACTGCAATTCGTAATAAACTTCATGAAATGGAGAACACGTACCAATGGGGTACCCTTCGATGTACCTTGACAAGACAAAGTAATCGATTCCCCAATCCTGCAGCACTCGTCCTTGAGGATCTGCTTGAAAACAGGCATGGGTCCCGAGGGTGTCAAAGTATCAGCAGGCTTCATTGACCCTTCCCTGCTGCCTTTACCGACCACGTGGACCTGGGACAATTGGACAATTCTTGGTGAGTACCATATACCAACTCTTCAACTTCACAGCTGGTTCATCCGGCATACAACTGACCTTGGATGAAGAATAAGTTGTACCCATGCAATTGACTGCTTCGCAGGTGTAAGTGCCCAAGGAAGTTGGATCATCTGGATTTGCCGTAAGGGCGAAGACGTCTCCAGCTTTGATCTCTTTGTTGTCCTTGAACCATCTCAAAACTGGAGTTGGTACACCAACTACTTTACACTCCAATGACACGGTTCCCATTTCCGTGAGAAGTGCCCGAAGTTCCTCGACGAATTCCGGCTTCTTGTACGCCTTTGGGACTGAAGAGCAGAGATTGAAGATACGTCAGCTGGGTCCTCTCCGGATCAACTGGATCCTTGAGCTTCGCTTACCGATTACGTTGAGGTGAGAGGTGCAGGACGAACGGCCCCCACGATTTTCTGCCATGCAGGTCCAGTGTCCTTCGTCGTCGACCATGACGGGAGCCACGTCGACGCAATAAAAGTTTCCTTCGTGGACGAACGAGAACCTTGATCCTTCCTGTACCAGTTCATCGTTCCTGTGCCAAGTGACCTGCGACCGGGAGAAAGTTATTTTTAAATTGCCGATTAATAATTCTTTAACGTTCTAGAAGTCCAATTTGTAAGATTAGGTGGAAGGTGCTAAAAACAAGTACCAGACGATGACTCCACTAAGGAATGAATCACAGTCCTGGGCCAACCGGTGGATACCAAAAATAAAGCTTTTTTTTTCCTTTTCACTTACACGCAGACGGGAAACGAGAACTGTTTCAAGGATTCATGGTTCATCCAACTGTACGCTTGTATAGTGTGCGAACTAGATAAGATGGTAGCGGTAGGAGAGGAGAGTGAAAGATTTTGGTATGAGTCTGTGCGCGAGAGAGGAGAGAGAGAGAGAGGATTAAGGTATTCTATCGTATACGTATGCGGAGTTGAACTATTTATAAACTTTACTGGTTGGGAATAATGGACGACTTGGACTCCGGATAATCATTAGGTCAGTGTGTTTGAAATACGTGCTTCCTTACATCAGAGTGTAAAAGTTCGTAGCACTATTTATTTTGCCTATGACAGATATACTGGTGAAGTATGATTTTGAAAAGAGTTTATTCGAAATTTTTTTATTATTGCTTCAAAGAATCAGACTGCGACAGACGTGTCAATCGGAAGATCCGTTTGAACTTCGTTATTGGGTTCAGACATTAATAGCACCATAGCCACACCTGACGCCGAGCGTCGCGACGATGTCACAATTTCTTGATCGTTATATCAGGGAACATCTGTCTCTCAAATTTTTGCTGGCTCAAGTCAAATTTAAAAAATATAATTTTTGAATAAAGAAAATTATAATAATTTTTATTAGTTTTTCCTTGCACGTGAAACTGTTTGGTACTGAGGTCAATGACCCTGGCTCATCTTAGTTCGCCATTATCCACAGCGTGGCTACTTGTGGAATTCATAGCAATACGTCACTTGGGTACATGCACCGGTACACGCATTTCCCTTCCGGGTAGATTCAAATATCTGGCCGAGTGCCGAGACGGCGTTTTATCTTTTGTCTTTCCGAGACTGGAAGAAAACGAAGACATGGGGGCAAAAGAGGAAAAAGGGAAGAATAGCACGGACACGAACCTTCAAATTCGTGGAACTGCGAATCTCCACGAGGAATCTGGTTCTGGTTCCAACTTTTACGGCAAGATCGCTCAGTCTCCTGATGAAGATCGGCGGGTCGCCGTCCTCGGCGCTGACCTCATCGACGCTCAGGTGAATCCTTCTTGAGGAACTTCCGGATATGTTTTTCGCCACCAGAGCGTACTGACCTGCGTCATCTTTTCTTGATTCTTTCAATGTCAACTGAACTACACTGCTTCTTGCGTGAATGCGATATCTATCCGATGGCATGGGTTGATCTCCTCGCAACCTGTTAAATATTCAAAAAAGTCAAAATTAATATTCCTCTTCAAGGGTTACTCAAAAAGCATCCTCAGACAGTCCCTAAAGCGTCTGTTCCCAAATTGACTCTTATCCCCCCATTTTAGGACGGAGTTGTCTGCTCTCGCGCGTAAAACGAAAGCACGTGTTCGACTAAAAATTACGGTATCTGTCACTGCATACCGGAAATCAGTCGGTAATGCCTAAAAATAGAGCTGGATCTTTTTTTAACGACTCTTCGGGCTCCCTCGATGCGCTGCATCCAGTTCGATTTAACTGGATTTACACGAATTTCAGTTGGTGAATATTTCCAATTGTTTGGATCGATCGAAATTCCAATTGGACGAAAAACAGTTTCGAACCACGAGAGCTCGGATAGTTTAGATTTTCCTTGTCCTAATAATAGTTGCTAGCCGAATAAAAGAAAAGGCAACCAAAACGTTCGTTGGGCTGTCGATGTCATTGTGATGCAATTGGACCGATTTCGCAATCCGCAAATGTCAGATTCGGATTCTAGTTTCTTTAGGGCGATGGCCCAGCTCCAATCGGATCATCTACGGGTACCCGAAGATTTCTAGGTCTGCCTCGACGTCTTCTGGGTCGACGTCCCAATGGGTTCCGTGGCTCGGATCGGCGCCCTGTCGGTATCCCTCATTCAGCTGCACCCACCAATTGCGCAAGATTGCACAGTTTGAGGTTGCAGACCAATCAGCTATCCTCATCGATTCACCACGGCCAATTGCGAATGCTATTCTCGACAAATGTCACAATTTTTACCCCGATCTTCGCAGCTTCTTCGGTGACATTCGTGCTCTGCTGCGCAATATACGAAAACTTGGCAAGCGACGTACAACAAAGTTCTTGTAAGTTGCATAAAGAAATTCCAAGGCAATTTTTCTATAACCCGAAAAATACAAAAAAATATTGGCCAAACAAGTAATTTTTTAATTTTATATTCTACCAATAATTCGAGGATTAACGTCTATAGCTTATATTATTTTAGGAAACCAGCCAAGCCGAACCCAGTTTCTACGAGTTTGTTATCAAACCTTCGAGAACGCCTGAACATCGAAACTTCAATAGATGCAGTGTGCATCGACACGTTCGTGCCAATTACGTGAAGTTGCAGCAACAAATCTTCGTGTGATATTTCGAGAGTTTATCTAACAGAAAGCTCAGAGCTATCCTTATCTTGTGAAATTTTATTTCAAGAGAATTTTAAGTCTTGAGAAAAAAAAAGAAAAAAATTATCTCTTTCGTACCCAGTCTCGGATGAGTCGGAAGATCTGCCGGCGACGTGTTTCTTGCCATTGGCGCACTTGCAGCACTGATTTCCCATGGCGCGAAGGTGCGCGCGATTTTCACACGACAATTCCAATTGGCAATATTATTGAACTCGACAAGCCGATCGATACTCGCATAGTAAACGTTGAAAGCGTGTGTTTGCTTATCGTATTTGAAGACGCCGGTCGAGTTCGGCAGTTTTCACGTAACCGCACATTTTATTTATAGTCCTCTGCCAATGTCCAATGTCCTCTTTATTTATTCATTCACCGAACACCAAGTTCTTTATTTTAGCGCGAAGCCACACGGCCTTTCAAAACCTCCAAATTTTATTAAGATTTTCGCATAAGCGCTTTTATGCATTTCTTATTTTAACACGAAGGACGCGTCTGTGTGGATTTGCCAGAAATGTGACTTAACAACGAGGACGCATGTGGGTTACACTTTTATTTTATTTTTTATTACCCGATTACTAATTTTTTACATAAATCACGATCCAGGCTGCGTCGAGTGACCAAAAATTAAACAAAACTGACGTAACTCAAAATTGAAAAAAAAAGTGGTCCGAATGTTTCGAGTACTAGGATTTAACGAGACGCACTGCGGGAGATACGAATAGCGAATGATCGATGATCGATCGGTATCGATGGGCTTTGTCGGCGTCATTCGTCGCCGGAATGAGGATTCGTTCGTCGTCGGGCGTCGCGACGCTCCCTCGCAAGACGCAAGACTGATAGCGTCAGCGTCGCTCGAAGCTTCGGTTTCCCCGTTTCCAAGTCTTCCGGACCTTGGGCGTCGGGACGCGGTGCGTCGGACGCTCGGACGCTCTTACCACATACGACGCCTTCGACGTCGACGTCGGTCCCGAGCGTCGGATGTCGTTTGCTCGCTTCGAGGGCTTTTTGCGAATCCCTCTCGAAGCCGACAGACTCAGCGTCCAATTTAGCTTCTACGAGGCGTCATCGCGAATTTCGTAATAAGCGTCGCGTGGCGTCGCTTCGCTATTTCTTTTAGGGTCCTAGTGAAATATTTTACAAGCTCATCCTGCCTACTGCGGCTCCATCCGGGCAAATTTTGGACATTTTACCATTTTTTTTTATATCTCCCACATTCGATCGGACATTGTGAACGACAGTAACAGGAACATCCTGTTCCGAGATATTTTTGTTTCTCCCACTATAGCATATCTCTGGTCTACAAGCTGACAGCAATGTATTGTGACGTCCGTGAAACTTAAAAATTTACGCCATGGGAGTGTGAATAATTAGGATAAAAAATATTTGTAAAAAAAAATTCTACCAAGAAATTTCAGCGAATCCAAAATAAGAAATTTTATCGTTTATAGGAATTTTTCAAAAAAAAATTCTTGACCATGTGACTTGGTATGATTGAAATTTTTTGTCTAACCCTTTTAACACTCACAATTCAAATTGTAGATGGTCATCGTTATCAAAGGCTCCTAATTTGAATTCCAGTAACAGATCCGAACCAGCGCTGACATTTGCTTCCAGTTCCTTCTCTTCGTCCTCCCATCGTGGTTTACTCGGCTTCGTGGCACTATCTGCAAAGGTCAAAGGATCCGTGTGAAGATTTCTCGGTTGGATAGAAAATTTAACGTCTTAATAAATCTAATCCGATCGCGAATTGAATCGCGTTGACAGGTGTTGCGGGAAAGCCGGCGGTCTTTAAAACACGTCCCGAGTTGTTAGCTTGGACTCTGCGGCTTTCTAAAAATACTGTTTAAATGACTTCGCACGAGCAACGAGACTTTCGACTGGCGTACAGCCTCCTAATAACGTGAGCTGCCTTTAATCTCTCATGATTTTCATCATCCGGCACAATTCGTCCTAGTATATAAAATCGCATAGGGTTACGCATAGGCGAACGGCCAGCACGTGTTTCCTATAAATAGAAAAGTGATCCCTACGATGGATCGATAAATTGATACATTTAATAGGGGAAAAAAAATTTTTCTACTACTCAAATTATTTGTATTTTCGATTTATTCAAAAAATTGATCAATCGCCATTGATACCCATGACTTTTGATAATGATCCCAAGCCATGGTCAAATCGCATGTAAAAAACTGGTAAAAATTTCGCGCATGGAATTTCGATATTTTTAACGCGCACTTTTGCAGAACCAAAATCCAAACTTCTGCTGCCAGTCGGTATCTAGTAGTAAAAAAATGCTTAGCCTTCGTGTCCGCTCTGACCGATCACATAAATATTTTAACATTCGGATTCTGGAGCCAGGAAGAAGGGCGAAAGTCCCAGGTTAGTCGGATGATCCAATGATCTATGATCCACGTAGCACCTTGGGCACTGGTTAATGATCTCACCTGGTCTCATGATAAATTATTATTATTATACACGAAACAATGATATCGTTTGATCACTACGACCGGCACTTATTAATCCCGAGTAATCGAAAGTAGCTACTATCGCTATGCGGGAGCTTCGCCAGCTTCTTGATCAATGGACCTGCACCAGAAGGTGCAAGGATGGATGAGAGATGATCTATGATTTTTTGGCGGTCGCAAATGGTCAGCATCAGCGAGCCAAGAGGGACAGGTCAGGAGAGCAGTGTTTTGGTAACCTCTACGGGAACATGGCGCTTCGACGTCGTGGTCGTCGCGACGACGACGTCGGATATTCAGGATGGTCCAGGATCGGTGAACTTGGTGAATTTATCCAAACGGAGAATTTTGTGAAGTCTGGTATCGAGCAAGATTAACGAAACCGGAAGTTGAGTGAACTCGAGTTCTGAACTGACTTACCTGTTAACGTCATCTCTTCAGGTGATTCGGTTCCTGATCCTTCCTCGATTTGACATCACTTCGGACACCGCCCGGCGAACGAACCAGTAAACCAGTTTTTTTTGCTCGAGTCCGGAGCCACTGCGCACCCTGCACCTCTAAATCCGCTGGTAGGAGGCCTGCACGCTGAGGGCTCTGGTCTAAAATCGTCCCGAAGCGTCGCGGCGCCTCTTGCCGTCGACGTCGACGGCTGCCACGGGCATCGCGTCGACGCAATGGACATGCGCCACGGCACTGACGTAATTCCATCTTGTCATATTCTTACGTTCTCAATGCCAGACACAGCCGACGCGATCTCACGCTTTTACTTATCTAAACAATTCGACTTTTTTTTTTCATCGCTGAGCTCCTAATTTTAAGCTGGGACTTCCCTTGTTCCTTCCTTGTGCTTATCCAATTGGCGAGGTGGGGACCCTCTCGCAGGGCGTTCGTATGACCTGTGACGAAGAGGAAAGAGAAATGGTTGCAATTGGATGTTCGTAACCATAAATGAACGTCTTATTATTTACATTGTAGATGGACGCTTTTTGATCAGTACATCAATTACAATAATGAGATAAATAAATAAGGAAATATATCTAATAAGAGTCATCTTAGTGCGCGTAAAGTGTCATTCAATATTTTGATATTCCGATTAAAATTGTCGATAAGTGTCTTTCATGCGTTTGGACCTCGATCTTCACGAGGTTCTTTTTGGTAGTAAGGTCGATCGTCTGATGATCATTGAATCGAAGTCGAGGTCAGAATGATAATTATCATTATTATTTGTCTCGACGATTCCACCAGCTGGGCAGTCGCCTGTGTATCTCTTCCTGGATCTGCCGATAGAGCAGCAGTCCAATGAAAGGCACAGCCAGGATTTCATTTTTGAAGATGTAGACGTAAACTGCGGCGAGGAGCAAGGTGAGGTCAGTCACGTAGCTCATGGTTGACCTCACTTTGATTTCCGCCCTGGCTGTAAGTTCGTCGACGCTGTCAGAGTACTCCCTATCGGTTAGCTTCTTCCTGGACCGGTACTTCTTGCTGTCCAAGGCCTGCTGAAGACGCTCCATCCTGGTCCCGGTCGGGGTTTCCGGCCGGAAACGGTCCCTTGAGTTTGACCTCGATGACGGCCTACTGGACTTCCTCTTTTCTACCGATTTGTCCCGCGTACTTCGGATGTCCTCGGAAGCTGTCCTTGAGGGAGGTCGACTTCTTTGTGGAAGACCTCGCTCTTGAGATACCGCACGATTCTCAGTCCTTGATGACGGCCTGGATGGTCCTCTCTCTTTGGAGACGTTCCTGGAACGTGGTCCAGGTGATTCCGTCCTCGAAGGAGGTCTACTCGGACGATCCTTAATTTCTTTAGCCGGTGTAGTTCCCCGGGAACTGACGCTGTTCCTCCTGGACTTTGGTTGATCTTCGTTTTGATCCTTGTTGACCTTGGAGACGCTGCCTCTTCTGTTTTGCGTCACTTTATTTTCTTGAACCTCCCTCTTTGGCGTCGGAGATTTTGTTCTCTTGGACGTCTGCTTCCGTTCTGGGGACATGGTCTTCTCCCGGACTGCATTTTCCGAGATTGAAGGTCTTCGTGCATTCTCATTGAGGTCCTTACCGGAAACAGATGGTCTTCTGTTCCTTTCGGTGTACTCAGCAGCGTTGATCGAATTTTTTCGAGGCCTGAATTCGACTGGCTCTATCTCTTCTTTAGGTGCCGCGTTGATGAGCTCTTCTCTCTTCAAGTAAACCGGATGCGCGGAATGCGCGACTGAATATTCTTTGACTATTTCAGTGTAATGGTTGATGACGGCCATGTTCGCTTCAGCTTCTTCTTCCAAGGAAGTCTGTCTGATTTGCCTCCGCTTATTCCGCGCAGCTTCCGCAGCCGAGAACATGTTGGCATTTTCGATATCTGCTTCAGATATAACTGTGGCTTTCATAGTGTCCGGCATGTTGGTCAATGATTTCTTTCTCAAGGCCACAGGCTCCGCTTCCGGTTGCTCCTCCTGCTGAAGAGTCTTCCTGATTGGTTTCTCAGGTGGTAACGGTTTCTCCGGTGGTATTGGTCTGCCAAATTGGTTCAGGGGTACCACTTCCGTTTCAGTTCGTTTCTTCAAGATCGACTTGGGCATTACATTAGTCGGCGAAGACGGCAAGGACACTGGTCTGCTAGGCACTGGTGGTGAGATGTTTAGAATTGGAACCTTGTGCGCTGGAATAGGAGGTGGTTCCGGACTCATGTGGGGAACAGGATTTCCTCTTGGGTGATATGTGTCTTCTTCATCTATTATGGGTTGAGCCAATATCCTAGATTTTAATAATTTTAAATCCTCGCTATCGCTACTTTCCTCTTCAGAAGATTCTTCAGAGCTTTCTATGCTCTCTTCCTCTTCTTCTTCTTCTTCCACTTCTTCTTTCGGTACCTCTTCTTCAACATTGTTTTCAGGAACTTCCATAGTTAGTTCCAACTTCTCAACAGTCAAAGGCATACTTTTCTCGTCCCACCTGTGAAGACGTTCGGTATGATTCTGTGAAGATTCTATCTTGGACATCAAGTTCTCATTGTTTCCGGTCAAATTCGGATCGGAAGCTATGTCCTGAAGGACAGGTTGAGATTTCGAGGTGATTTGCAGTTCGGCTTGACCTTCGCTCGATCTTCTCCGTTCCTTTTTAGCTTGCCAAGCCATCTGAATCCCTACACCCGAATTTGAAAGTCTCCGTCTGAGAGACACCCTCCTCTCAAGACTGTCGGAATCCACAGCTTCCATCGAATTGATCCTGATCTTCACATCAGACTTTTGACTCGGACCAGTTATCCCTGCAAGCTCACCAGTGCGCCTCTCGGTCTGAGCTTTACGCTTAGCAAGTTCAGCTTCTTCGACAGCAACAGCGTGATAGAATCGTTCCATCGCGCGTTCGTGAAGTAACTCGGTCGAGCTTACAGCTTCACGAAGAGTTTCCACCACTTCGTGATTAATGCTGAAGAGTTCAGGTAGAGACAATGACATGGGTGGTGGTACCAGGTCCTCGTCCTCCGTTTCAGTCGCACTTTGAGTTCGTTCGATATCTGACAAAAATATCAAAACATGGAACCAGCGTCAAGAAGCTTGTCTATATTATCTTTTTAAATAATTTAATGATCATTACTTACGCGATGTGGCTTTTTGATTTTGCGTCTGATCACCTTCCTCGGGATAAAGTACTAGCATAAATTCGGAACTGCCATGAAGCATAGTCTCGTCATCCTCTCGAGGCACAGACGGTGACGTCGGTATACTGTCTACTGTGTTTTGTTTCTTCAGTCCAATGTGCACCGCGGGTCTATCTACCGGCAAACTGTCTATCGTGTTTTGCTTCTGTAAGAGGAAGTGTGGCGCATTTGGTCTTAGAAGATTGTTCTCTTCCTGACTCTCTTGGATCTTCGGCATTGGCAATGGAGAGAGACTACGCTCTCTGGAAACAGAGCGAGACCTGGTTTCCCTGAAGGGAGAACGTCTTCCGGGTTCCAAAGTGGACTGTTTGGTGAGAGTGAGTGTTTCCTTTTTTTCAAAAGCGTCCGTCACCTGTGAAAAGTGATCGATCTAGATCGGGTACATTTATTTTTATGAAGTTCACGTAATTATCTACCTCCGTGTCTCTCTCAAGCGTCACGCCGGGCTCGCTGCGGTCTTGCCTCGACAATTTTCGCGATCTTGCCGGAAGTTCAGGTTTGGTATCGATCATGTCAGCGAAAGTGACTCTGTCGGCTCTGGACAATCTTCCGGTACTGAGTCGCTGCGTCGAGGACCATTCCGAGGGAGTTTCCGGTACACCGCGCGAAGCCTCTTCGCGAGTCAAGCTTCTGGTCCTTTGAACGGGTTCAGCGAAGCTCACTTCACGCTTCTCTCGTGCTTTGTTGATCTCGTGTTGACTTTGTGATTTGCCGCGAAGCGGCGGCGCTGTGATTCTGCAAATAAATTAATGTCAGCAGGAGCCATAATTCCAGGGTGGGTCAACTCTTGAAGAAGTTACCCTCTCTTGGGATCAGGAATGAAGACCACGTCACTTTCCTCGCTGGAGTCGCTCACGCCATATGGATTTTCGGCTTTTACTCGAAAACGATATTCCGAACCTTCTATGAGTTCACCGAGAGTCGTCGTGAGTTGCCGACACGTGGCAGCTTTCAGCCAGACGTCCCAACCAACCTGCAATATAATTTTTTATAAAAATCTGGATACGAATTCTCATCCATTTCAAACTTACTCTATAATATTCCACTATGTACGTCCCGATCTTACATCCGCCATCGTCATCTGGCTCCTTCCACGATAGAGTCACGGATCTACCCAAGGTCATGGTAACGATAGCTTTCCCAGGTGCTGATGGTCTGTCTACTCAACAGCCAACGGTATCTCCAATTAGAATCCATTTCACATTGACTGAATAAGACATTAATAAAAAATGGGAAACCTAACCTGTAACGGTAACCAGAAAACTGGCGACGTCCTCAGCCAATTTATTAATTGCCTTGACAGTGTATTCTCCACGATCCTTCCGTTTGGCGTCAGGGATCTTAAGGACGCACTCGCCATCCATGCTTTCGACAATGTGCCGGTCATCATTTGGTACCAATTCTCCATCATGGTACCAGTTGACGACAGGCGTTGGTCTCCCAGCTAGGGACACCTTCAACCTGATGGTCTCATCCTGCTCGAAAAGGAGACCGTCTTCGTACTGGCGTGGTAGTCGAATTCGTGGGGGTGCTAACGGTACCAAGTGGTACCAATGGTAATGGACCATATAGTGAGAAAGATGATCGAACGAGGACATGAGAAATCACTCGAATGACTGTCTTGACAGTGACTAGTGTATACCTTCGAGAATGAGCCTAGCCCTTGTGCTGATGTGTCCTACTCGGTTGGTAGCAGTGCACTTTATTTCACCCTCGTCGTTCAGAGCTGTCTGATGTATCAGAAGAGTGCTCTTTCCGTTTTCGGTGAAAATTCTGGTCCTCCTGCTGCTGAAGATCTCAAAGCCGTCCTTGAACCAGGATATTTTCGGTAATGGAGTCCCGGCAAAGTGGACGATGAACTCAGCCTGGATTTATCAATTGAAAATATCTTTGTTTATCATTCCAGGGGTCTTTCAATGACCTTAGCTGGCTGTTAGGTTAAAAATCAAATAATTCTTCAGAACTGATAACGATGTCTTGAGAATTGAAATTTTAACTGGACCGGTTCTATATTAGACAAATCTGATCTAAATAGGTTACCGAAGAGATTAAAAGCTTTACCTGTTCGTTTTCAAGAACTGTCGTGTCCTTGAGTTCGAGTTCAAAGTGCGGTGTGCTGGCTGCAGCTCGTTGGAGGGTCACCGTCAATGGGTCCGACAGTTCACTGGGTTCGGATAAGCCCAAAGCGTTTTGTGCTCTGACCCTGAACTGGTAGCGCCAACCAGGTTCCAAACCACTGAGTGTCAGCTCCGGAAAGGTACAGAGAATCGGTGCTGATCTGACCCAGTGCGGAGAACCCATACGACGATGTTCCACCAGGTACCCGACGATCGCTGATCCTCCATTACTTGGAGAACGCTCCCACCGGATGCTGACCACATCCGGTTGCGTGTCTTCGGTTCCTGGTACGAGGATCGGTTTACCAGGTGCTGATGGAAGACCTGGCAAATTTTTTTCAAGGATTCACTCAACTGGGTGGACGTTGAAAAGCGTCTTGGAGTACGTTTTCGTGAAGACTGTCGATTGTTGTATTATGTTGGGAGCATGTTAGACGCCCGGGCGGCGACTGTTGACAGAATGCCAAGGTGCTAATTGCGATCAGGAACAAAGGAGTCGCTAGAACCTGGGGATCGACTGTCTAGTCAAATTTTATATATTTTTCCAATTATACACCAATATCCCACAATATACTTTGAGCTCGATTTCACTGCCCTTCCCAAGCTTGATTTTAGATTCTGTCATTCCTGTCACTTTCCCTAGACTAATTTATTAGGCAAAGCTTCAAAATAGTCAGTCTTGTTCTCTGGCATAAATTAGCCTCTGTCCAGCTTCAATATTTCCTGTAATAAATTTGAGTCGAATTTAATGAAGAGACCCGAAGATAAATTAGATCTAACCTATGGTTGAGTCTCAAAATGATTTTTCCAACCTCGACAATGATCGTTGATCTATCGATCGTACAGTGGGAAAAATCCCTGGTTACAAGGTAGTCGAATCGCTAGCACAAGCCAGAAGCCGTTCACACGCACGAAGGAAACATGCGCCAACACAGCCGTGCACGTGGCGCTCCCGAAATAAAACAGAAACCGTTTGGCAAGCTGAACTCTAACCACACTCAGGGAGGAAAACTATGCACGACACCAGATACCGAACCGGATAGCTCGAATAAATCAAGAGACATAATGACAATCGAATTATTATCATCAAAGAGTATTTTTCATTAACGATCAGCCTGGACGGTCGATAACGATCTGTGACACCTGGGAAGAATAATGAAACCGAAATCGTTTGGTTGAATAATTTTTTGAAAAACATCTGGCTCGTTTTATTTTTCGAAAAAGTTAGACGCTAAAGGATCTTCGTAAGAGTGAATGATCAGGGCAGCTGTCATGGGAAAAACGGAGTTTGACAGGAGCAACGTGGATCCGTATAAAATGATCAGGCTGAGAAGAAGCCTAGATGATCGTCTCTAATAATTTTTTTTAGGTGTGTCTACTGTGATTCACTGGGAAGCGTCGCGTGAAAAAATATAATTGTAGATTTCGTATTTTTACGACTGTGCTATTATTCAATTTCTACTACAGATACCAATAAGATGTGTTCACAGGCAAAATTATTGAATGACACAGAATGACAAAACTCGCAGTGTCTCAGGTTAAGTAACTTCGAGAGGAGTCAATTCCACTTCGACATGGACCAGGGTCAGATGAGCTATCAAAAGTCCACTGTAGGCGTTACATGTGCATCTAAGTTAAACAGACAGATGGAAGAAAAAAGATGCCAAAGGGCCAGATGGAAGATGGAAATGAGTGTAGGTGCCGAGTATGTTGGAAGAAGAGGAAGGAAGCGCTAAGGTCGAAACGTAATGTTGAAATGTCGAGGTAGGACGGCGTACCTGGACCATCCCAGTGCACTCTCTTGGAGTTCCCGGTGGTGGTTAACGGGTGACTCTTGTTATAGGAGGAGGTCTTCGTCGGGGCGTTGCCCATTGCCACTTGGCGTGCGGATCCACCGGGGGTCGTCGGATTAGGATCCCCAGTGCGCACGCCGGACCAAGACTCCCGATCCTTCAGATCCTACGGGGTGTCAGGGCAGCTTGTTCAACATTCCAGGAGTCCCGAGGTCGTTTCAGCCAGACGGCGATGGCGGCGTAACCAGCAATTTTGCTCTTCTTTGGTTGGACCGGAACCAGAGGACGCACTGTGTAAGGTCGTGAGAGCTCGAGAGGGTCGCGTGATGTGATAGACGGAGAGAGAGAGAGAGAGAGGGACGGAGATAGTGGGTAGGTGAAAGAGGAAGGAGGAGAGGGTGAACCAGGTAAAGAGAAAAGATGGCGACGAAAGTGAAAGAAGAAAAGAAAAAGAAAATGAAAAGACGACGGAGTCTCGTTAGTCGCGTTGCGAGCCCTGAAGAGTCGTAGCTCGGGACTCACGACCGGCGCTCTCTCGATATAGCGCGAGGCTCGATGCAGCACTGCCTCTCGGGAAACGAAAAGTTTTTCTTGCGGCCGATCGTGGCGACGCTCTCTTGACGCTCCTCCAATGCCGTCCCGACGCCTCCGTCGACGATGCGGCGAACCGGAGCGCCGACGGAGCTGGCTATTCTGATCGTTCGACGTCGCTAGAACGCCGGACTCTCGATACTCATACATGCTGATGCTGTCGGCCTGCAGGAGTACCAGACTGCGACGTCGAGTGTAGGATGGACGCCAGAACGCATCATAGAAGATGAGATGAGATCAGTTGAGAAGAAGCCCGGAGTGAACTTGCTCCACTTTAAAATCGCTCGCGTTCCTCTTTATAGCTAATCCATCTGATCTTCATCTCATCTCATCTCATCTCATCTGGTAGCAACGCAGCGTATAGGTACACAATGGCTTTGCGTTATCTTTAACAAATACAAGAACGTCTCTTGCGTCTTCTGGCCGCCTCAAAGACCTCCCTCTCTCGGACTACTCTTGCCAAGATCCTCGGGTTCGGACCTCCCCTTGAGAATGACGACCCGCTCGACAGCTCTGCTGCCCGAGTAGCCTATCATCAGGGGCTAACCCAGGTCCGGATGTATGGGTGCCTGTTTATCGGCTGTGGGACGCTGCCTTCTCTCGCTCGGGAGTTTTCTTGATTGTGAGTGAGACTCCCTGCTACCCTTCCTCCCTCAGCCTCTTTGGTCAACCTCGGTCAGTGACCTTGGGCCACACCGGTAGAGAAGATCTCGCTTGGTTTCACCTGTTCGGCTCTACACACGATTTCCTGATTAAAGGGACCGCTCTTCTATAATGGAATCGAACCTGATCGCAACTTGTCTTCTCCTCTTTACTCAACTTCATACGGTACCGGATGTCTTCAGATAATATCCACTCAATTTTTTTTTATTTAATAAAACGTATCAAAGTTCACTGACCGCAATACATTTTTCAACTAAATTTCCATGTATACATAAATAACCTAATTCATCAAGATACAAAGATCTATTACAACCAGTCGATTCAGGGATATGCAATCGATGCACTAGGATAGCATAGACAGCAGGTAGGTGAATCCACGTGAAAGTTAAAAGACGTCGAGTGCAGATGCAGCACAGCATCTCGACAATAAGTCGACTGCATGAAAATTGCCTTGGGCAACTTTCACATTGCTCGTTGGCACCTACCTAGATACACCGAGACCCACAGCCTCCGAAGAATTTATTTCCTAGCGATTCCTCCTATCAGTAGGTCGATACGTTAAACCCACGAATTTTGATCCAACTATAGACTTCATCATAAATTCCAACAAGATCAACGATCAGTCGTGTCGTCCCTAAAAATTAATCCACAGCCTCTGTCCAGGGATAGATCAGCAGGTGTCATGGTCCAAAATCAATTTTAGCACCCGGCACCGAATTTCCTCAGGTAGGATGATCCCGTGGGAAGAAACGAAGGACCGGGAGGAACCAAGGAAGGAGAAGGTAAGGAAAGCTGATGAAGGTGGGAGTCAAGGTAGACGTACGGAGGTGGGGACACGTATCGGTGCCGGGATACCGTTGGACCTGAATGGACCAGGAGCTGACTCTCTGACTCCTGTCCCGGTCTCATAGCAGCTCATCCAAGTTCGAGAGATCATGCGTGTAGTATGTGTCCAAGTGGACTCGTATGTGATTCACTTCGCGGATCCGTCAACTTGTCTTTCTACAACCGTTCAAGCGGGATCTGGCAACGTGTTGTTGTTCGCGTAGTGGCGACCCTGAGGGTCGAGTGTCCTGTGCTCGGGTGTCCGGTGTCCATAGTATCCAGTATCCAACCATCCAGTATTCGCTGTTTGACGTTCGGCATGGAGTCTTGAGTATCCGATCTTGATCAGGACTACATTCAGAGGCAGTCAGGCCTTTTTTTTCGCGTTGATAAAATGTTGCGATATGCACTCCCGTAATACATGTCACGTAATAACGTTACAACTGGATCACTACCCGAGGATCGATAGATCGTGCGTGACGTTACGTTTCGTTGATCTGGGATCGATACCGCTTATTTGTGGTTGTTCAAGATCGTTTCGTATCTTTGATTACCTGTGTGCTATCTTTATGCTGGATCATTTATCATTGATCACCTGCGATCTGGGGTGAGTTGAAATTCGTTAAGTTTATATACTTTTTTTTTTCAAATTTTATTAACGAGTGTTAATATTGGATTTTTTTTGAATTTTGACTTTATCTATTTTTTTTTATAATTCAGGTATGTGGTACTTTCTTTTTGTCTACACCCTGTAGCTATTCGAACTAACGTAACAGGATATTATGCAAATGCCAGGGCGCGCCCAACTATTCTGCATCCTTGATCGAGTAGAGTTCAAAAAACGTGCTTAGATAACGCGTCTAGCTTGATATAATAGATAAATAAATTTAGTATGGACGACATTGATTATTTTTTTGGATATGCAATTTTTCAGTGAATAAATACTTTTATTGTATATAAATATTAAATTTTTCGATAAAGTCAAAAATAATATTGTAATTTTTGATTATTCGTCATATTCAAGAATTGAAATATCTGATCGTTACGTTTGACCAGTTTACGCTGGCAGCTAATAGATTCTGTCACGTTAACAGTCCTATTGTCACCAGCACCGAGCTGTTGGATGGATGAATAAAAGCGTAGGTGGTCCATGAGTGAGGAAGGTCATTGACCTCACGCGAATTGTGACACCAATATCCAAAGTCCAAAGTTGAAGACTTCCGCAATCCTTTGAGCCATGTCCTCGATAAAGTCAAGACTGGAGGCAGTGGATATCTTGGAGGCGCTGGAATCAAAGCTGGTGTACCTTCCTGGAGGACGTGATCGGGAAGGGAGATCATTGGTGATCGTGAACGTACCTGGTGAACCTTTGCCAACTACGAAATCACGATTAGAATTACTTATCAAGTACTTGCTCTCTATATTCAGGTGAATTATTTTATAAAATCAAATTAGCCAACACATACGATTATCGATGAACTTTTTCTCGATCTATTTTAATACTACGAATAATAATATTTCAGCGAGGAAACCAAGGAAAATGGTTTTACTTTGCTTATCGATGCTCAGCGTGGCTCGTGGCGCGTTGCCAGATCCTGCATTCGGCAGTCTCTTATTTTTATGGGTTCGGACGCGAATTCCGTGATCGTTCTTCGACCTGATGGTTTCTGGGACAAGCACGTGGATAACTGTACAAAGTCTTATAGGGAAGGGGAGGTATGGAAGAGATAAGAAATTAACAAGGTTCAAGATCTTGGGAAAATTATGAGGGGTGTAAATATGAAAATTTTTTTTTATAGCCAGTCTACATTCCTATAACTAGACTCACTGGCTACATAGATACGGTTCAGTTGCCACAGGATTTGGGTGGTACCAAAGTTTATAATCATTTGGAGTGGATTCAGACTCGGGTGGTGAGTAAACTCAAAATTTTTTTTTGTGCAAGAGATTTTTTTTTTTTTTTTTTTTTAGAGAGTCGAGGAATACACTAAGGATGCAGTGGAGGTCGTGAGGAAGATGACGGATCTTCACCAAAGATTAAGAAATTTTATGGAGATCCGGGTGAGGGAACCGGAAGTGGAACTTGCGAAATATTCGGAAATGAGTTTGGAGCTGAGGACAGCTGCGCGTTATGTTCTTCATTCAGGTTGGTGGGTACGAGAACTTTTCTCTGCGTTACATGAAATATATTTAGTTTATTCGTGTGAAATTTTATTATTGATTTGATAATGGTAGGGGTGATTGGCTAGAAGCTTTATCTGATAACGAGTTGATTTTGAATCAGATGCATGTAACACAGGTACCGGGAAAAATCGAAGAACCGGCTTGACCAGACGAGTTTAAAAAAATTCTCAATTCAACCAATCGGCTGATGACCACGAAATGAAAAATTCTTTTTTTTCATCTTGCCACAATGTTTTTTTTATTTTCTCTTTAGGCAGGAACGTGGTCAGCAGTCTCAGTAGAGAAACCTCACAGGATATACTTGATACTGTTCAGAGGATTCACAGGATGTTGGATTCCGTTGAATTGAAGCAGGTACGATATATTTGATTTTGGTGATGAAAAAGTATTTTTTTGAAAATAATTGAAAGTTTGGATTTTTCAAAATTTTTGTAGCATGCAATTGAAAAAACTTGGATCGATATGGAACGAAGTCTTGGCACTGCTAAGGAAATTGATAATCTTGAAGACGGTGTAGCACGTGTGACCAACTGGATTTTGGGACCAGCTGACTCCATGTTAAATTCTCGTTATCAAGTTGGATTCGACGTGAGCTCGTCCGAGGAGCTCAGAAGAGAACACGAAAAATTGGAATTGGAATGCCGTGTAAAACTTTTGCTGCCCTTTTTCCAAAAGCTTCCAATTATTCGACCCATCCAACTGATCGTGACAACTGGATTCGCAGGAGACTTATGGACGCTATGCCGAACTTCTTCACAAAATTGACAATCTGCCTGTTGGCTACTTACCGGAGGACCTCAAGTCACAAAGGGACTTTATGGATTTTGTGTGTCGGAGTTTCGCGTCGAGGCTCGAGAGACGAAGAAACGTTCTAATCACATCCCAAAGATTTTTTCGATTAGTGTCAGAGGTCAATTAAATTATTTTCATTTTTACTAAAAATATATATATATACGACTGGAGTTATATTTAAATGAATAATTTTTCGAATTTCAGTACTTTGACAGAACGAGTGAAGTTTTTGACAAACTAGTCATGGGTAACAAGGTGTACAATTTTTCACAAGCGGGATCAAAACTTTTGAATTTGGAAAAAAATCAGGAGATACTAGGTTCGTCATGAAAATTTTTATTTTTATCTTAGAAAATTTTTTTGAAAATTATTTTTTTACAAATATCGCTTTCCTTCGTCTACTCAGAGGCCATAGAGCGCGAATTGGTAAAGGAAGGTGAAAAACTTTCAGACATCCTTTCGATGCCTGTTAAGGATGCACTAGGTCGAGACATTCACGTTGACTATGGCGAAGATATAGTTAATGTCCGAGATATTCTCGACGCCACTAACGCCAGAAAAAATATTTTCAATGACAGCGTCGAATTACAGAAATTGACACTGAAGCAGGTTGCGCTCATATATACATACGAGAATGACGCAGAGCAGGTAAATTAGGCAAAAATTATGATTACAAGTCAACGTAAGATTAATTTTTCAAAAATTGTCAAATTTCTCAGGCAGTTCAATGGCTGAACGATCTCTTCAAGGTTCTCATCGACAATCACGTTCAGATTGGTTGTAACGTCAACGAAATCCAATCCCAAAAAGAAGACCAACAATCTTTTCAAGAAACGGCCAAAGTGATAACCAAATTTTTTCAAAAAAAAAAAATTACAAAATTAAATAAAATACTGATCAAAATTTTTTAAGGGAACCTACGATTACGGCTGCCAACTGGTGAACGGTGCTCGCGTTTTGAGAATATCCTGCAGGTTGGCATTGGATGACAATACCAACCTGTCAAAAAAATTGTGGCAAGCCTGGCGACAGTTGCGGTCAGTTGGTCAGGAACAACTGACTAGGCTGAGAGTGTGCGCGGTTTTTCACAGAAGCGTAGAAGACGTGAGTTTTTTTTTTGAAAATATAATTTTCGACGAAAAACACTCAGGAACCAAAATTGTAATGGTTTTCAAAGCATGGCACCCTGTATTAGAGTGAAAGTTCAAATGTTTATGTTTATGTCGCTCGTGGTTAAAAATAGATTAAGTATAGGAAGCTGCAGCACGTGTTTCAAAGTTTGAATTTGTTTTCTTTACATCGCGAAGCTTTTCTTGGAAGAAAAAATGGATTATTACAATATTTTTGAATTTTAACTTTTTTTTATTTTATCTAAGCATTGCACGAGACTCGTCGAACTGATCGATACCGTTGGATCACTGCAACGTGGATCGATGGATTCCGAGTCGATGGAAGCTGCAAAAGTACAGATCAGAGATATATTAGGAAATCGAGAAAAACTTTTACTCGAAGTTGGCAGAATGGTCAGGCTGGGTCGACTCTTGAGAACCAGGCTTAAGGAGCCATTGTGTCATCAACGGTAAGAAATAAATAATATAGTAATTTTTCTCTGGAACGATCCAGACAATTTTTGACAAGGAGTCACGTGCACCTGTCAAAAATGCACTGTGCACTTTGTGGAACGTAGGAGCTACATTGTATTTTCTAATGAATGGCGAAATTATTTTGAGAATTTGGCAGAGACCACGTGGCGTCGTAGGTGTCGATGGGCGCTATTCAATTGTGCGACCGAAATTTTGGATTCATTCTTAGATCGTGAAATATGTTATTATTTTGAAAAAAATGAAAATAGGTAAATTATTCATAGATAGAACAGATTTTTTAAAATAAATATCAAAGATCTGCCTGCCAGCGTAAAAGCGGGTCAGGCACTGTTCGGTAAATCGAAAAGTCAAGTATGCCGGATATAAACTCCTGTATGAGAGGGAGCAGCAGCAGGGACTCTGAAAGCAAGGAGCGTGGGTTTTCCAAGCGTCCCGACGCCGACGCCGACGACGCAGGCAGTCCACGCTTGGTCGTCGACGAGATACCTAAACCTCTGTCAGTGCATGTAAGTGACATATTCAAGTGTCAAATAGACTTTGACGACTTGCGCGAAATTAGGCAATTTTTCGAGTTTCCACTAAAAAAAGCAAAAAAAGGTAGGATTATAAATATTCTTGTCGATTCGAGCGGAAGAGAATAATTTTAGAAAAAAATGTATCCCTTACTCAAAGTCGATTTTTTTTTCTTGTTTTAACGTTATTTTTAAATATCGGACGATCGGACGGAATTCCAAAATTTTGAATAATTCCTCAGACTATTATGGAATATTTCAAGCCACCCGGTATAAAGATTAAGTAGAGCGTTTAAGAGTTGTTGTCATGCGTTCCCGACTCTGAAGCCGGCAACGATATTTATTCATAGCGACAGACGCCCCATTTTCTCCCGCCAGAAGGAGAGTCGGATTCGCGAATTTACAAAGTCCGATCGAATTGGCACACACGTAAAATATATGAAGTCTGGAAAAAATTTGCTGCTGAAATCCATATTGGTTCGCCAGTGAATCTTCGAATTCCACTAGCAAACTTCTAAGCTAATTTTTTGCAGCTTCGTATTTATAGTGCGTAAATTATTTAGCCTACGCAAAACATCGTGTCTATAAAAAAAAAAATATCGAAAATCAAGATATTTGAAAAACGACAAAGTGGGGGAACAGATCCAGCAATATTTTCCCATGGTGATATTTTTGAAATTGGGTCGCGCGTCAAACGTTGAAGCAAATCGCAGTCCCTCCGATGCATCGCATCTAGATTATTTATCGTCGTGCCTTGTAGCACTTGGCAATTTAACGCACAAAGTCCACCAGGACGTTTTACTCTTCGAAGCTGCAGTCTTCGATCATTTACAAAGCAATTCTATTCTCGTCCCCTAGGCTTCCTTCCACGCTCGTTCTTCTCTTTACTTTCTTTTAATTTCATTCTCTAGCCGAGTAGAGCTTTCTTTATTTTCAAACTTCCAAAAACGAATAGAGAACATCGACGCGCATCTCCACCAGAGCCCAGTCCGTGAGTATTCGTCCTATAGTGAAAGTGCACTGCGGTCAAAATGTTGCTCGAAGATCTTCTCCGTGACGTAAATATTCCCCATTTGATGTTCAAGGCCCTGGGCCAATTTCTATACGCCATCTTCAAGTGAGTCGAACTCTTCCTCTGCGTCCTAAACACCCAAAAGAAAAAACGACTGATAATTTCGAATATAGATCGAACCGGAAAAAAATTTGGGACTCCTAACGTCCATTCAAGAGACTGACAGATAAATTCTACGTTCTTTGTATATTACGTATTTTCGAACGACTCACAATATTTCGTTCTTTCTGGAGGACGTGACTGTGTTCACAAATAAAATTAGAACTGTAGCCAACTCCGTGCGAGCTACCGGCCGGCTGCTGTCATTATTACATAAGTCGGTAATACGTTTACGCGTTTAAACTCTTCAGCCTCCAATGGCAGATCTTCGCAATTCTGATTCCGTCGCTCGGATCAATTCGCGAAGATACCATGTTCAAATTGGCGAATCTTTATCAATTTTTTGATAAATGATCCTTTTGCTTCGCAGAATGTCCGACGATGATGCTCTGCTCGGTGGTGGAAACCTGACAGCGGTGGAGGCGATCTCGACACGACTGGCGGAAGTGACGCGTCTGGCCGAGAGGCTGGATGGCCGATTGTGCGAGGCAGGAGCCAGGACTCAGGCTCCCACTTCCTCTGCCGCTGATTCCCTTCCTTCCGCTACGACCAACGGGAAGGACAGCAGTGAAGTTGTTGCTGGTATTAAAAAGATTTTGGAAGGTTCTGATGATGTTGCTGAAGAGCCCAATAAGGGAACCAAGGACAAGATGGCTGAGGTTTGATCTTCGTGCAACTGTTGGCTGTGAGATGGAATTTTTTTGGTGATTAAAAAAATTATTTTTTTTTTCATATTTCTATATGCAGGATGCTGAACAGATTCTGTCGAAGGATAACGTGGCTGAAGAATCTGCGACCGATGGATACGTCACGGCGCCTGAATGTCCTCCGACGCCCATACCCCAGTCCAGGAGCGAATCCTTTGTGACGTCATCCGAATGTGGTGATGCCGTTTGGTAATGAATATTTTTATTAAGATTTTTATTTTGAAAATCAAACAAGACATTTTTTTTACTGACACGTGGCTGCAGGTGGAACGTCGATAATCCTGTGTCCGACGTGGAGAATGTTGAAATTTCATCTTTAAAGGATGAGGAAAAATCTCGTAAAATTCCTGTTGAACGTATCGTCAAGGTTGAAAGTGCAGACGACGCTTTTCCAAAAAAGGAAATCAGTAAGAGCGACGAACCGAAAATTGACAGGTCCAGTGCCAGTACGATTATTAAAAAGACTGTCGAGGTATGTATTTCAAATTTGATTAATATTTTGATTATTAAACAGAAAAAAGGTTGATAATTTTTTTGTGAAAATTTTTAGGAGAAGTCGGGAACTGTCGTCAAGGAAGTCACAGAGACTACGACTCTTCGAGTTTCCCACAGTACCCACTTGGGAGTGACCTCCTATAAATTGACCTCGAATACATTGCGCGACAATAAGGAGCATACAGACATCAAGGAAATTCAGGATTTCAAAAGATTCGCCGAAAGCGACGCGTCCGCCATCAAGGACTCTTACCCCACCGGAAGTCCTGCGAAAGCAACCACGGAAATGGAGCATCGTGTCATTTTGACGGCAGAAACGGATCGTCCTGCGATTGCTTTGAAAAGTCGGTTTTTGAAAAGTCTTTTAATTAATGAATATTTTATGAATGGAAGTAAACAAAATTTGTATTACAGAGGAGTCTTCGCAGGACACTGACGAGTCCTTGGACGGTCCAAAGGATCACAGTCGGCTTTTGAAATTCACAAAAGGTCACGACGTGAATCAGGATCAGTCAAGCTCGATCCTGGCTCCGTCACAATCATCGACTCAGTCGTCTTATACGTCGAAGGATGTCAAGGAGTCGTTATCCTTGGAGGAAGTCAAACGGCAGGAGATGTCATTCTCGTCGAGACATACGAACGACAGTGGGATTGAATTGAGTCCAAAAAAGGACACGAAAGAAGATGACGATTTGCTTGATAAAATGAAAAGGGTGAGTCTTGCCGATCCTTCAGGAAATCCCGAGCAGAGTGCGAATGGCAGTCGTGTGAACGGACATTGTTTGGCAGAGCGTGGAGTGCGATCGGCATGTTATGACTTTATTTTGAGTGAAATCTGTTAGGAGAAAGATAAGAAGAAAAGAAAAAAAATGTCAATTATGCATTTTGAAATATCTAACATTGTTTTCATGTTTTATTAACCCAATAATACCCAGACGTCGTTCACAAAGGAGTGACGAGTTTGTGTTTCATTTGTTTTCTTTTTCACTTAACACATTTTACATTATCATATTTGTTATGTCAGTTATGTTATGTTAGACGTTTGCTTTTACACCATGGCTTACTGTTGTTTTGTTAATAAAGTCGTTTATTTCGAACTTGTCGATACACCTATTTGAATATAAAAAATAATTGTCACAGGTAAGTATAACCTCTTCGTACACATTTTACGAGTAAGAGTAACCGAGAACGGTTAAGATTCATTCATTCCGTTTCTTCTTTTTAAATTTCTTAAGAATTTCCGCATTTTTCGAATCAACTGCCGTCGAAAATCCGTAGAACGGATTTCACGTGTACCGACAGAGCGTCAGAACGGCGAAGTATTCGAGTAGCCGTGTACGAAGAAGTATCGAAAAAAGAGAGAAAAGAGAAAGAGAGTGGGCTATAGTGGTATAGGAGACAGAAAGAGAGAGAGAACGAGAGAGAAGATTTTAGTTTAGGCGAGTTCGGAGAGGATCGGAAACGTTCGGGCCGGTCTCGCGCTTCAGTCTGGCTGACACAGATTGCCGCCAGATCGCCGTAGCGGAGTTGCCTTCAGGCTGCTGGCTTCAGCTGGCTTCAGCCTTCAGTATTGGGTGGACTGGCTTCTGTATTGGATATAGGAGCGGCGGAGCGCTGACATGTGTCACGCGAGCACGAGCAGTGTTCTTCTTTGACGCGCGAGTGTTATGTGAGACTCCCTAGTCGATTTATTTATTACGATTACGAGATCAGTGACAAGTGACCCGGCTCTGTGGCTCGATGATCTTCCAAGAATATTATTTCGTGTCTCGTCAATTTATCTTCCGTTCACTTGGATATACGCAGATCGAATTGGGCCTTTGTTCAACTTGTTCATCCCGGCAATACCTGTTGACGTTGTTCAATTTACCTGTTGACTCTCGACAGTTCGAAGATTCGACGCATTGACGTTCTTCCTTTTTTCTCTTTCTCTTGACTTTCTTTCTCTCGATACCCAGGCACAATCGTATTTTCATCGGTGCAGTTGTCTTTTAAAGAAGACTACTTTTAATTCGCTGGATTAATTTGTATCTCCCGGTACTGAGAATACATATCCGTTGGATATAAATTATTCAAAGGCAAAGAAACCGGCTGTTAGACCTGCCAATTAACATGCTTCTCAGTAGTTGATTGTAGATATTAGTTTGTTGCTAATTTCATGCGATTGGGTCTAATTGTAAAATTTTAACATGTCGATTGTTGACTCGCTGAACGTGGTCTTGACAACACGTGGGCATTTGTAATACTAGAGACAGTGTATGAATTTATTTTTAAGGAATATCATTCACTTCCGTTCTTTCGTTTAGTGAAAAATGCGTCAATTTTAATTTCACTCTATATACCTGTGGACGTATTCCTGGATTTGTATGTCGATGAAGTCATCGGTCAGAGAAACAGTGTTGTTGCTGGATAAGACGGATACACATATATTTTTCCCGGCGAACGTAATACCAATAAATAACTTATCGATCATTCTGATTTACGCTTGAATCGTTTTCTTAAAGATTTCTATATTTAGTAACTAGTCGCAGACGGCAGATATCCAACGTAACGATCAAAATTGTCGATTGTATCATCGACCAACTAAAGATCCACCCCTCGTTAAGATAATCGAAATTTCCCGTTTATTTGTAATCTCGACATGAAGACGTGAAAAGTGAATGTTCCGTGGGTGCTATAAGTTATAATTAGCCATGGCGGCAGACGCGATTTGGCATCGGTTCAAAAATAATCTTTTCACCAAAGACGTGGATCCTCGAGAAACCACAAGACCAATTCGATCTCGTTAGTTCTTTCAGAAAATTTTTATTAAGACATCATTCACGTCATATTAAAAAATTATACACCTAACGACTTACCCACGAGTTAACCTTAATATATCCGAGACCGTGTATCGTTGCCAGTCAATAAGTCAAATTTACGATCTAAATTTTATACGAACAATAGATCGCTGAGGACTTTAAAAAAACATGGCGCAGTACATTCTCAACCGTGAATCATCGTCCTTGCGAACCCTGATATATTAGTATTGCGTAATGGTGTATCCCAAGTAAATAAACAGAGAAATAAAAGGAAACAAACAAAAGTTGCCGGGTTTCCTTTTACGGATTAGTCGATATTACCTGGGAGAGGCCTATAGAATTTCTACACAATTCAGTCTGGCGTTCGATTTCATTGTAATTCGCCTCGAGTGTCGTTTGCGAACAGAAATATGTTTTCATGTTTTAACAAGCGCGCCAACCTTGAAAATCTTGGAAGTTCACGACACGCCGCAGAGTTTCATGGGAATTTGAATAGAAGCTGGCGAAGCGTAGTACAAGTAATATAAGAATCATTGAATCCCCATAGCTGTGCTTTTTTGGAAATACGGTGCGAGAGTGCGAAAGAATTTAAAAGTGCAAAATGGTGGACGGATACGAGTCCATGGGTGATGAAAATGAAGGTGGTAATTCAGTGACGAGGAATCATGACGAGCCAGGACGATCATCAACTGGGCAGGATTCTTCTCAGACACCAACTACGACCACCATAAGCACCATAGCCGTGCAAAGTGGAGAGACTCGACTTGTCATTGCTCTCCTTCAAGTAAGAGATTTTCCCTCCTTATTCGATCTATCGATCGCAATTTCTCGTAGCGTCGGAATCATTAAAAAAAGTTAAACTGTCTATTTGATTTCTATACAATTTTTCACTGTTAGATCTGCTTCCAAAAATTAGAAAATCTGCGTGCGAAACAGCCTATGGAATTCCAATGTCTTACCAGATATTTTTGGCAGACAATAGGCGTCGCTACGGTCTTTTTTTACGAATGACTAAAACACTTAAAAAATATTCTATGGAATTGACCAAAAATGCGGAACGGGTTCGTGACTCGTGACTGTTTTCGTTCAAGATTACTCTTTTGGTGGCTTCTAAGCAATTTATAAATGACAGGAAAACATCTGTCAGACATAGAGAAATGAATGACACGTTAGTAGACGCGTGTCATCTTTATTTGTAGATCAATTCCATTGCCGGTCAGACTGCAGGTTCGTGTGGAAAGTCGATCCTCGACTCTCATATGAACCAAGTACGTCTTGATGCATCATACCTCGTGCATTCGCATTTATAATACAAAAAAAGTTTCCCGTACTAGGTAAAACCATAAACGTATTTTTTTAAACCAATTAAGGGAATTTGAATCTGGCGTTCAAGTCACTTCCATGACTGCACAGATTTTTATAATCTTTATAAACAATTTTCAATTTCATGATTTCAATTGCACAAGAAATTTTGATAATTTCAGTACTGAAAAAAAGATTAATAAAAATTATAAACTACGTCAGTTTAAGTTGACTTTGTACATTTAAAAAATGGTGGCCAATGACGTCACAGCAGTGTGTCAGATCGCATCGTTGCATTCTACCAGCAAATACAAAAGTGTGGGTAAACCGGTATGTCCCATGTGCATGCGTATATAGAAAAATCCGCATACGCATTCTCATATGAACTTACAGTTGCATGGTTTGTCTGTGAAAGTTTTGCAGTCGTACCTTGTTTTGATTTTTTTTCTCGTTTCATCTCCACGTACGAATCACATACGTTATACAAGCACTTACAGTATCGTGGTTGGATCATTTGTAAAACGACAATAGGTAGATTTGGTCACGACCTGAAAACGTATTGTGAACGTGTACCTGATCGTGAAAAAAAAAACATCCCAGCCCTTGACACGGTGGGCGCCATGACTTTCTCCAAATGGTGGGAGTATCCATGGTGGCAAAAAGGTTGATAGTCAATTTCACAGTATATTACAATGGTTTAACCTATGCCACGAAGGGAGTGCAGGACTTCCCATGCTTGATTAAGCACCTCTCACACCGACAGTGAAAACCCATCTTCCTGCCATCAATTATCTCGTACCGCCGATTCTACCGAACAATCACGCCGACTAACGAGACCATCAAGATCGTTCTTTGCCGTTTCGGCAATTATTTTTTTTCTTCGCAACGGGCAATCGAAGAAAGACAAATCTTTGGTGCGAAAGAATTAAAGCGATAAGGCGGCGAACGATCGACTCAACGAAATATGAATTCTGTCACTATTGAGAGAAGAGGTCATAGGACCCTGACGGGTCTTAACGGGTCAGTACGTAGGTAGCTTTATGCACTCTTTGACATCGTGGCACGAGACCAGCCTTCCCGGAGGAGACGTGGGCAGTGTCAGGTCGTGTCGGTTTGGTCCAGGAGTAGGTGTAGGTCTTGTGAGGTCCAGGAGTAGCGATATGTATAGTCTGCGCGTAAAGAGTGTGAAGAGTAAGAGGCCCGTTCGGACGGAGCCCGTACTCGTATAATACCGGTTTGCTAGATACATCGGGTTGGGATCCCATCGGACCCCATCGGGATCTCCATCGGGGTCCTATGGGCCTGGTACAGGCCGCCTCGTGTTTCAGCGCGAATATACTCGATATATACCAACGTATACAGGTATAGACTGGATCGGTGAAAAAGATCGAAAAAACTAATACACGGGTCTTCCGATCCCTCATGGTTGCACGCAACCTACCCCCATACGCGTAACAAGCACTTACACTTGGGAGCCAAATGCCTTGCCCCTGCTGATTTAATTATCTTGGTGTACGATAAAAGTTATTTCCATCCTGGACCCGATCGCCGCGTCTTGATTCGACAGATAAAAGAAATTTTTAGGTGAATTCGATAGACGCCTCCGTAGTCGACTCCTTGATTCTTCCATTGGGTCTTCAGTCGGTCCGTCCGAAGCCATAAGGACGTCGAGGAGAGCCGCGGAGGCAGCCCAGGTTAAATTTATCCTTCGTGGAGTTTCGTAGAACGATAGTCGTCGCTGCTTAGAACTGCTGGCGATGCTGGATCGAAGGAAGAGAAGCGAGAGCAAGAGAGAACTCGGAAATAGCTATGGGCTCATGCAATGCCCCGAAATAACACCATATAGCGAGGACCCCTTGATGAATCTTCGTTTGGACGTTATAAATAAAAAAAATATTGAAGCTAGTCTTTCAAGTTGGCAATAACGAAAATTTTCACAACAAATCTTCACCGATGTCTTCGCTCCTTCCGAACGTCAAGAATCACGCGATGAAGTTGCCCCTGCCATCTTGCTCGTCGAACGGGAACGCTGGCCCAATTTTAATGTCCGAATATGGAAATGCTCTCTGGGTACCGGTCCGCTATTTCATCATTTAACGATTGTGAGGTCGTCGGTACTCACGCACGAGTCACGTACGATCACGCACCAGACACGTACGTAGTAGGTACACGCAGTGCCCCGTGATCACAGCCGAGTCACTTTCACTTCACAATACGCTTTGACTACATCAAAGTCTATTCTGCCGGAGGATCGTACGTCTGTTGCAAGTACAGAAACTCATAGCAAATCGAAAAAGGGCACTGAGAATCATAGAGAACAGAAGCAACAGTTACCCGAATACTTGGATAAGTCGAGGAGCCAAACGACTGCGTTGCGGAGGTACCGTTTTTTTTCATGGGGGTCGCCACAGAGGATAACGACACGTTGCTTCTGCCGGAGGGAGTATCGCCATTTTTCTTAACGGCCATCGTGTTCTCTTATTTTATTATACCGATCGTACCCAGCACCGGCTCCTTGGGCGATTTTTTTCATTATCCTATGTATATCTAGGCGGCATATGAATTTTATAAGATCGATAGGCAATCTGGTTGGATATCGGCCATTGAATTCTTCGGAGCTCTCGATTCTCTTGTGCCAGTGTACCTGGGAGAAAATCTTTTTTAAAAACTTAACATGGGACTCGCGCGTCTTTAGAGTCACGGACGGAGGTACAACGTGACTGGTGTTAGAAGAGCTGGAGAAGAAGCGTTAATCGCACTAGGAATTTTTTTGTATTTTTTTTTAAGGTTTGTAGTACGCAAGCAAAGTTTCGTTAGTGGTATTCCTTTGAACTGGGGAACTGGTAGTAATTGCTGTAGTGACGCTAGGCGTTGTTACACGTTAAATTAATTAGTTGTAAACAGAGCGTGAAGTGACTATGGGTAGGAATTTAATTATAAAAAAGATGGAACGAGGAAAAATGTTTAATTTACCAAGTGTCCGCTAGGGGAGCCGAAGAGGTGTACGAAAGGTGTGGATGAATTTTGTTAAAAGGGAACCGGCAAACTGGCTGCCGTCCAAAATTTCTAAATGGAAGCATATCTCTCATTGTAGGCTCTCCCGAGGTCAACGGCTTCCTTCTTCAATTTCTCCTTTTGACTCCCGACGCTCTTCTCGATTTTGCACGTCGCCGCATTTCGCTACGGACGTCGCCGTCTACGACGGCCATCTTGAATCTTCGTCCGACGGAGGAAAGGAGGGAAAAAAACAAGCGCGACTTCGGTAGTTTATTTCGGATGTGCAATTCCAGGAAATTCCCAACGGCTCCCATGATCCTTCCATCGATCATCGGGACTGCCTTCGGCCGGCTTCGGCTATCGTCGTGGCTCCCTCTTTTTGTTCCGATCTACCAATTAAATTGCGTCACTTACACACGGAGTCGCATCGCTTTACGGTCGCCGGTACTTTCTTCTCTCTGATTTACCAAACCCGTCTAAATTAAACTTCGCTTTTCTGCTCGTCTCGTCTTTCGGACGACCTCCGGGACTCGAAAAACTCGTAAAGAGGCGACGGGCGCGCAGCCATTACTCGGCCCACGCTCCGCACAGTCAACGTTCCTTGCCGTCATTAATTCTATTCTACCGAGCACGCACGAGGATTGCACCGGCTCGCGCTATCCTCGTGGCAGAAACGAAGACACATTTTTTTTACAAAATTATCCTACGATCCTGTGCACAAAAATTTATCCAAATCGCTTTTAGCCATATTCGCTTTGGTCTAGACCTGCTTATGTTATTCCTCCGATAATTAACTTAATTAACCTCCGAATCGAATTTACGTCATAAAGCGCCAAGAGGATCCCACGACGTATCCCAGCCGTCGATTTGCACAAACTCCACTATTGTCAAGCCCCATAAATATTTATTACCTTGACATTATTATTTTCACGATATCCAATGATACCCTGTCGTTATCGATACCTACTACGTATCGATCAAGCGATCGTACTACCACGCGCTCCGACCGGTAGGAGAATTCTCATTCGTTGGTAATAAAAATAAATGCAATTCTAAAGATAAACAATAAAGTCAGTCGCATCGCTCGATAACCAAGCGTAAATACATGCAATTCTAATGCATTCACGTGCTCTGGTATTCTAACACGTGATCGTCCAAGTTAGCGGGTAAAAGACGTTAATCACCTTAATTGGACACGCACGGTAAAACTTATGTTAACGCAAGTGAATAATGCTTTGGGAAGTGGCTACCCAGGAATTAGAATGTATCGCGGATTCGAAATCCAGGGCCAATTCCTTAGTCGCATAAGATCCTTATAAAGGACGGCTGAGATAGTCCTGCAAGAAGAGTCCTGGGAATCACCATGGTCTCGTGCATAGAAAGGAGCTGCTATACACGTATATGCCAAAGGACGAATATCCTTGCTCCGTCATAAGCTCCTGATTCCTGTAAAGAGGAAATAGCCAAGACGCCTTCGTCCTTTCGAGTCGACTGATCCTGCCAATATGTCCTGCGCACCTATAGCTACGCTACACCCAATCCTCCACTTCTCGCGCGTCTGCTCTCCTGATACCGGAAGATGACGTTGTTCCTGGTTCGACTTTCAAACCGGAAGTGCCATAACGATTCGTTCCTTGTGTCCTCTGGGATCGTCGAAGCAATAAAATACGTGGTGTTGGAAAAATCTATTATTAAAATTTAAACGATCAATTAGGAGCATACACTTTTTTTTACGGTACTGCTAGTTTGTTATTTTACATAATAAATGGCGGAGTGACGCGTGTCGGGTGTGTTTAACGGGATAAATAATATTTTTATGTAAATGTTTGGCGAATGTAATTATAGGGTTTCAAGGAACATTTATTAGAAAGGTCGAGAGGCGTTAATCTTTTATATTGGCGTACAGTGCAAATATTTTCACCCTGGAGGTTTTCTTCGTAAACTCGACAGTCACCCTGGATATGCATAAAGCTTCGTTCACACCCAATTATTGACATCCACTGTTCTTACTGTTTTTTTTTTTTACTATTTTTAGATTCTATGGTAGATGGCAATTTTTGGTGTGAATGCCGCTTTAGGGTACTCGCCGGGTCAAACGCAAAGGTAGACTCGAGAATAGCGTCGTGATTTGTTGCAATAAACCCCTAAGAATATAGGCGGGTCGTGACGTCATCCCTCAACGAGTAGGAGTCTTTTATCTTCGCTGTCCCTTTTTCTCTCTCTCTCGCTCTCATTCTGATCGTGTCATCTTCCAAGGGGATTTGTATGCGTCTGTTATACCACGTGGTAGGTACGCGCATGTATCGAGTATGTGCGTACTATGCCAACGCCTCTTGGGACGCGTTTGGAATATTCTACCTGATTTATATATAACGGGTGAGTCAATAGAATTCGATTATTTCTTGTGGGGCTTTAAAAGTCAGCATAGAATTAAGATATGAGGATTCTAATGAGATCTTGTAGAGGGAGTGTATATATATATGGTGGCATGGAATATTTGATTATCCAGCGAAGAATTCGTATAAATATTTTTTTTTCTCCACCCAGTATCAACGATACAACAGGGTGAACGCAGAAGAGTAGATCCGCTTGATTATTTTTGTTACACCCTGTAGCTTCTTGAAGCTCGTTGCTATTCGAAAGGCTCGTAGAAGATTCGAACTGCAGACGAGATTTACTTTATGGGAATCTTTATCTAAATTAGGGGTTCATTGTGATTTCGAAAAAACCGGTTTTTTTTTTGGTTATTCGTAGATGACATTGAATATTGTTATACTCTCGTAAATATATCGTTTAAGGTCGACTGTTTTTTACTCGTTTTTTTTTTTGTATACCACGTAATACCACTTTTCAGATTTTTGTGATTTATTTGAATTCGTAGGAGGGACGGATAGAAAAAAATATATATATTAAGCACGTCAGCTGGTGACAATTTTTTAAGGTTTTCAAGGAATTTTCGAACTTTTATTTTTGAACACCCGATAGATGTATTCTTGAGGTAACTATCGATAAATAATTTTTGACTTATGGGAAATGAAAAAATAGAGTCCGCGTGAAGCACATGGCTGGGGGGTGTCGCTCTTATCTGACGTCGGATTATTCAGTTGGATTTTAGGAATGCTAGTTAGGTTCGACAGCTGTTACGTATGAACCAGTTGGTAATGTTTTGCAGCACGAGGGAAAAAAAATTGCGAAAATTGTTGGTGGCAGATTTAAACGAGCCGAAGAAACTGGAACCGCAACTGGATTCACAAGACGAAGTCAAACATCCGGTTCTGTCTGGGTTGGAAAAAAAAGTGGGTCGCGGTATTTCGGCTGAACAAATAAATATTATCTTTCGCGCGGACTATACCGCGTGTGCGATTTGTGTACATCAATTAAAATAGATCAGGAAGAAGAAGCTTCGACTAGGCGATGACTCGTGTTCGCCACATTGGAGGATTCGATTTCACTACTGACTCAATTTTGACTTTTAAATATTTTGAGAAAACCGTAAGTTGCGGAATGACCCAATAAAATTTTTGTCTTTTTTTTTAATTTACAGAGTGGCGAATGGTTGAGATTGAAAGTCCTTGAGGTCCGGCCAGGATTGACCAGCCTAGGTGCATCTGCCGAAGAGGCAACTGAACTACTGAACGCGCACGATGAAGTTCTGCTTCAGTTGCAGGTAATTAATTGAAGTTTAATTGAAATTTCGAGTCTACATTATAAAAATTGTTTCAGAGCAAACAGAGTCCTGTCGAGGAGCTGCTTCGGCAGGCCGATCAGCTGATCTCGACTCAGCGACCCAGGGCTGAGGTTTATGCAGCTATGGCGGAAACTCTAGGACAGGCATGGAGGGACGTTAATGCTCATCTCGAACACCGGAAACAGATTTTGGATAGCAACGTCCTTTTTCAATGGTGACTATGTCTTCGAAGCCTTATGGCTGTTTTTAAAAAATAGCGAAAGCAACGTCGAGTGCTAATCGGCGGTATTAATTGATTCGCAGTCGCGCCGAGGAATACAGAGAAAACATGAAGGCCTTGGAAATGGCCTGTAACGACACTCTCCTGCCGATCGAAATTGACGCTGTGAAGAATTTCCTAACGAAAATTCACGATTTACGAAAAACGATGCTCGAATCTCTAATGGGTGCTTTGCAGGAAGGAAAAACACTTTTGGATAAACTTCGGGAAGTTTCTAACGAGGGATCACTCGACTCCAGACCAGATCATATAAAAGTTGAAGCAGATCATGGTAATCATCAGTGTTCGATAAACTTGATCTTTGCTGAATATTTTGGGGATTATAAATTTCTTCTGGTCCTTTAGCGATACTCCAAGTGGAACGATGGCTCGAGGAACTTCACGATAAACGAAGACTCATTGAGATTTCATTTCAAAGTCGAAAAACCCAACTGGAGCAGTGCTTAGCTCTGGCATTGCTGGCTACGGATCTTCGAGACTTGGAAGAAATTCTAAACGACAGGGTCTCAGCATTGGCCAGCAGCAGCGACCAGCTGGGTGATTCATCTTCGAGTGCGGAATTGCTTCTGTTCGAGTTGAAGAAGCTACAACCGGAAGCTAAGGAGTTCCAGGACAGATCGATTAAAATAACGAAGTTAACAGAACAGCTGGTCTCTTCCGGGCATTTTGCTGGGGAACAGGCCACCGAGCAGGCCTATGCTATTCTGAGCGCGGCTGCCGATTACATCAATGATCTCGACCAATACGAATCTCTCTTGAACAGAGCCATTGCCTTCTTTAGATTGGCCCAATCGGTGAGTCCGATGTTTCACCAAGTCATAAATATTCAGATCCAATTTGTTGGTTATTTGTAAGATAGATAAGAATATCAAGGATTTATGGTGCTCTTCAGGGAACAGGATTTACTAAATTCTTATATTTTAGGGTTTGACGAAACTCGATCAGTTGGAGATACAGTTAATCACCACTGATCATCCGCCACATTCGGCACAGCTGGCCCAACTGCACGCTCAGGCTGTGGCCACTCTCGAGGATGTTACGGCCGAACCACTGGCAGAGGGTTACGCCCTGTTGGACGTAACGGGAAGAGGAGCGCCCGGCGCAGAGGTATCTAGACTGAATGGATAAATTTTTCTATTTTATTTTTCCTCTGATTTTAGATCGGATGATCGGTTAACAGCCACGTCGATGAGTAACGATTTCACTGTTTTCTATAGGGCGTCAGACGCATGGTCGAGGAACTGGAGAACCGGAAGATTCAGATGGTCAACCATTGCACTGCAGACAACGAAGAGAATCTTCGAATATCTCAGGAACTCACTGCATTCCTGGAGAAGCATAATCAACTTTACTCCTGGCTGGTTGGCATCGCCGAAGCTTTTCTTCAGGGTCATCAGGACATGGGCAGTGTCCTACCAATGGCGCAGGACTTTCATCAGCTTCACTACAAACTCCTGAGCGATTTGCAAAAGAAGGGAGATGAGATCAATGAAGTTCTCAAATCTTTGCCACCGATTGTTGAATTTTTGGAGGAGCAACAGCGTCGCGACGTTGATGAGAAGGTTGACGTACTTCATGGAGATTGGTTGAAGTTGAAGAATCTTGTGGACGCTCGGTTGCAGCTTAGCAGCCTCTATGTCAAGTTCCACGAGGCTGCTGCCGAATTGGCCAATGAGATTGACGCAATAGAAAACGATTTTAAGAAGAACGGGGAGAACTTGAAGCAGGGAAAGATCGAAGAGTTGGAGAAGAAGTGGATGGCGCTTCAGCCACTCTATCTGAAGCTGACATCAACTGGGAAGCAATTCCTCGACGAGGCACGAGAGGTGAGACGTCGTCGATGGACTGATCCAGTTGCCAACTGTGAACTGGATCGGTTTACGCAGATGTGGAAAAGCCTGACAGATGTATTGATGATCACAAGTCACTAAGTGTTATCTGAAAATAATTCTTTATGGACCATTCTATGTGTTTTCTGAAATCTCTACGTATACCTAGAAGCGATATATCCGTGTCTATACATAATAAAACCGATTGCGTCTTCTTCTTTCAATATCTGGAAGAAGGCCAAGACTCGATCTTGTCTCTCGTTTTGTCGACGCAACAGTCGTCCAATGTTCGAGCCGATTTCCGTAACTTTATCAACTTCACTAGCGTTCAGTCTTCTAGTATCAACCAGACTTCTGCTTTGTATCTGTCACTGACTGGTATTTCTGTTTGGATCTATTCAGATCAGCGACCCCTACCTCGACATTTTGAGAGCGCGCCTCTGCGTCGAGACGCTCTTGGAACACTTTGCTAATCGGCAGCTAACGCTCACGGAGTCCTGGGAAACCTGGCAGAACAACATCACCATCCTCAAGGAGAGACAAATCGAACAGGAGAGAACTATGGAGGAGAGTACTAGGGTGAGTATTCTTGGCGTGGGTATGTAGGAGCATTGGAAATTAATAAGAGAAATTTATTTCAGACGATACAATGGGTTTCGAAATTCGATGAACAATTGTATCCTGTGATAACGACTGAATCGATGGTCCCTTCGAATATTCTTGAGAACTTGGAAATCACGCGGTCTAACATTTTGCCGGAATTGAAGAAAGCTGTTTCCGAGCTGGACGTTAGAATTAAGACAGTCAGCGCTCTGATGCAGAATGGTAAATTCAATTTTTATTTCTTTAATATTTTTAGTCATGTAACATTTTCACTGAACCCTGTTTTCTTGCAGATGATGATGGTATCAATGAACAAATAAAGAATAAATTGTTAGACGTTCACCAACATCTACAAAATACTACGAGCGAATATCAAATTCTTCTTGAATCGCTGATATTGATTTTCAAAAATGTAGTGGAGGTGTGTTTTTGAAAACTTTCTGTATCGGTAACAAATATAATATTTCTGTCCTTTTTATGTCACATTTTTATGGTTTAGGTTGAGCGTCGGACGCAGGAAATCGACAGACAAACTGATTATCAGTCTCTACCAAAAGATGCTGATGGTCTTCGGTCGCTTTTAAAGAAGCACGAGGAAACTAGAGAATCTGTAGAGGAAATATTGAAAACTGTCATCACAGAAACGGAGAAGACCGTCGAAAGAATTAGGCGTCAGGTAGAGTTATACTATAAGAAATATTGAAGAATGGAACAATTGGTACAGTTGCGTATTATCGATTGTTATCACAGGAACCACCAGATGCGGCTGAAAAAGACATCGAAAAATTGAGACGCGTGATCGAAGTGAAAAAATTATCTTTCGATTCTTTGTGGCACGAAAGAAAAGTGACAATCGAAGAGACCATCGAACGCTCCGTTTTTCAAAATGATCTCGGAGAGATAAAGTCAAATCTGAACCAGTTGAGTAACCAGCTGTCATCTTTTAAAGGACAGTATGGCGAAAATCTTCCGGCCGCAAAATCAACATCGGAATCGTTTAAACATTTCGAAAAGACCATCACGGCAAGTACACTCGTTAAAAATACTAAGTTCGAATCAGTGATATTTTATGATAAGGATATTCGATGTTCAGGTTTTGGAAACAAAAATTGAAACTTTCATTACGACAACCAAGGAGAAGATCATAACGACGTACGAATTGGCTCCGTACGTCAGAGAAGAACTGAGCAAACTCGAAGAGAAGTTGGAGGAGCTGAAAAAAGAAGCTGAGGAGAGCAGAAGAAGAGTGAATCTCAGTATAGATTACTTCAAGCTACTCGAAGAGGCTGAAGAGTGGTTCAGGGAAGGCAGCAAGCTCTTGATTACCATCGCCAGGAAGGCGACGATGGTCAAGGTGCCTGAAGACGCGACCAATTTGCTTCACGACGTGGACACGTACCTGAAGCCTGGTGAAGAGAAGCAAGAAGAAAGGATCAGGAAAATTCGCGAATTGTCAACTCACGTTTTCGGTAATTAAATATTAAATGGCAAATGTACCTTTAATGAAATGATATTTATTTGAAAATTGTCAACTTATATTGACAGGTACCGAAAGACTTCCACAGTTCAACGAAGTCGTGGTTGAGAATCGCGAAATGCTGGATGCGTTCACCATGCTGTCTTCGGAATTGCAAATTTTGGTTCAAGATTTGAAAAACGCAGAGAATCGTAAGGAGATGCTGAAAAGAGAGCAGGAGGAAGCGGATGCAAAGTTGAGCGCTGCCAGAGCGGAAGCAATGGCGGCTCAAGTAGCAGCGGCTGAAGCTGAAAATGCTAGAAGAGCCGCAGAACTTCTAGCCGCGCAAACAGTGGAACGAGTGACGGAGGAAGCACGAAAACTTGCGGAAATTGAAGGAGAAAAAGCTAGAAGAGCTCAAATAGAGAAGCAGAAAGCTGTCGCTTCTGTTTCAGCACAAACTGAGACGGAAATCAACGATACACAGACCATGCACGAAACCCTAACATCTGCAGTGACTACCAAGGAGATTCATATCTTGCAAAAGGTTGGTACCACTGACAAATTGGAACTACTGAAATCTTTAAATTAGTCTTGAAGAGAGTCGGATAACTTAAATTTTGTTTTTTGATCAGACCGAAATAGAAGAAGCCATACCAATTGCTGTGCAACCTTTGACACCACAGAGGGAAGCTAGTCCACCCAAAGTTTCGAAAACCGACGAAGTGAAACGCGAACCAGTTCCGCCTGTGTTCACGGTCCCCTTGAACAACGCTACCATTCAAGAAGGTGAACGGTTGACATTCGAGTGTCGAGTTATTGGTTACCCGGAACCGGAAGTTGTCTGGTATAAAGATGGCATTTCCATTCTGAACAATCCTGACTACTTGACCAGTTACGAAAACGGTATCTGTACACTAACCATTGAAGAAACCTTTGCTGAAGATTCTGCACAGTTCACGTGTAGGGCTTTCAACACTGCAGGTTCGGCTGAAACAATGGCCACTCTTACAGTAAAAGGTAATGTTCTTTCGATGTATAAATCATGAAGCTCATGAAAATTTTTGTCAATTTCAAATAAATTTTCAGAAACAGCACCAGAAGAACAGCTTAGTCCACCGGTGTTCATCAAAGGACTTCAACCTTCATTTGCTATCGAGGGTACTCCACATCTTTTAGAATGTACAGTCGAAGGTAATCCACTACCAACTGTTCAGTGGTTCAAGAACGAATCGAACATCGACAACTCCCCTGATTATATCATCACCTACAACAATGGTGAAGCAATTTTGAAGTTTGAGGAAGTTTTCCTTGACGATCAGGCCACTTACACTTGTAAAGCGGTCAATCAAGTTGGTCAGGCTTCCACATCCGCTTCGCTCTCGGTTGAACGTAAGTAGAGATTCAATTGGATAAAGAGCCTACCAACTGTTCGTATAACAAGAACCAATTGATCTTAGCTCTCGAACCAACTGAAAAACCATACTTCGTGACTCCCTTGTCGAACATCATGGCCAGGGCCGGTCAGAAGGTGAAGTTGGAGTGTGAAGCCAAAGGTATACCAACGCCAAACTTGAACTGGAGTCATAATGGGAAGTCTGTGAAGGAATCAAGAGATTTGAAGGTAAGGTAGGATGAATTTTGAATCGTAGGAATTGGTGAGAAATACCCAAAGAATATCTCGAGCTCTTCGAAGCTGTTTCCATGTAAGCGCTGTCGCGGAATGCTCAAGTATATTTAGCAGCATTACCGGCAGTATGTGATGAATCTGAATGAGAGTAAAAAGACGAAACAGTAACGGGAGGAGAAATCGGTCTGTTCTGTCTCGCAGATCCAGACTGAGGGAGCCAAATCGACTCTCGTCATTTCTGAAGCCTTCCCTAAGGACGCCGGAAGTTATTCAGTGAGTGCGAGGAACCTGGCTGGGGAAGCCACCAGCTCCTGCAACGTTTCCGTCAAAGGACGACTACCCAACGAAACCAGCGACTCCGAATTGCCCAGCGACATGGAACCAGTTAAGCCAAGCATCCAGCTGCCTTTGAAGGATCTTCAAGTCGTTGAGGGACAAACTGTGCGATTGGATTGTGTCATAGTTGGTCAACCGGAACCTGAGGTATTGAAAAATGACTCTGGATACATCCAGTTTCATAATATCCTTCTCAAGATCATCTTCATCAGAGTGAATGGACCTTCAGAGACTCTACTTTGTGTTTCAGGTGATCTGGTATCACGATGGACAACCTGTCAAGGAGTCGGCAGACTTTCAGCTTTTATTCCAGGGTGACAGGTGCTCATTAATCATCCACGAGGCCTTTTTGGATGACGCTGGCGACTATAAGGTGGTGGCGATAAATTCAGGCGGCGAAGCGTCAAGTCAGTGCATTTTGTCTGTCGTGGGTAAGAAATCATTTTCCAATAATTCACGTAACTGTCACGTAATAAATCCTACGTAAAATACAAATTGTCAGCAAACACAATGTGGATGCCAAGAGACTGCAACTGTTTGTGCAAAACTGTTGGGACCGGAATAAGAAGTTGATATCAAGCACTGCCAAAAGTGAAAGACTTTATAAATAAAAACTCTGCTGTTGACGAAATTTCAAAATTCACGACCTAAGTCGAACTTGTTTTTATCTCAGTTCAAATTTTACTTTTATCGCGTTATTTTCTGTGGCAGCCATCGCCGATGCGGAGGACAATCCAAAATCTCAGGTGGAGGAAGTTCCCGGTTCTCCACCCAAGTTCATTAAGCTCCTGACCGACGTCCTCGTCGCGGAAGGCGAGGAGACTGTCTTCGAGTGCATCGTCACTGGTGACCCTAAACCAGACCTCAAGTGGTTCCTGAACAATTCTGAGATCATCGAGAACGAACGAATTCGCATGAACTACCAGGACGACGGAACTGGAACTCTGAGGATCTCAAGAACCATCCCCGAGGACAAGGGCAATTACATAGCCAAAGCCACTAACCACCTAGGAGAGGCCAAAGCCTTTGCTCATCTGATCGTAAAGTCTCTCAGCGACTTCCAAATAAAGGAGGAAATTGTGAAAATGGAGGAAAAGTTGATCCCGCCAACATTCAAAGAGCGTTTCCTCGACAGAACAGTTCCTGAAGGAACAGCTACCAAGTTCGAGTGCATCGTCACTGGGAAACCAAATCCCAAGGTAAAAGACCCAATTCTTGACTCTTCTCACGTGTGCACCAAAGATACAGTACACGTATACGAGGTGTCATTGGTAAAGATTTGTACTGCTGGCATCTGGTTTTGATAATTAGTCTAGATTCATCGGATGCCAAGAGGTCCACTAATCTCTTATCCCATATTTCTCTGGGAGACATCAGGTAGATTCAAGATTGAATTCAGATGCATTTGCATAACATCGGGGTGCATTGGGATTAGTTGGTTAAGACTCGTGAACGCGTTCGCCATGCATCTGCTGGTGCTCGTCATTTTTCTTATTTTTGTGAGTCTCAACAATTAGCAAGTATCACTCTATAATAACATACAAAAATCAAATTGCTGGTCAATCAAAGCGAGCCCAGAGAAAGGCAAGGGACTGTGACCATGAAGAGGAGGCTATCAAATCGCAATCTAATTCGGTGCTTAACTATCTTGCCAAGCATCTTGAGTCGAAATAAAGCATCGACCTTGAACGGACCAAATCGAAGAAGGAAGATCAAGCCAGTGGAGGAGTAAAAAATATTTTCAATAGAACAATCGCCAGGTGCATCCGCGTAAAGATCCTGCTAATTAAATGAAAGTTCACCTGCAGATCATTACTTCAATTAATAACTCCAAATTATTCCAAATAAACGCCCGAAGGTGGCCTCGTAAACGTCCATTGGATACAAAGCGTCACGTGGTTTCATCAAATTGAAAAATGCATTGACTGTCATCCTTGTTAGTCTTTAAATTTTCAAAAAAAATCTTTTTCGCAATTTCGTTACCATTGCACATAAAAATTTGACAGCTACAATTATACTGTATTTTAATTATTATTTTTTTCTAATTCCTAATACATGACTCACCGAATTAACGTTTTCCATTCTATTGATCTTCTAATACTCATTCAATGACTGCAAACGCGAATATAGAACTGAGCAATGAAACAGAAACCTTAATGAGTCAGACTCATTAACCTCCTTCCTCTACCGATTGATTTATTAAAGGAAATTATTAGGTCGGTAGGGAACTGGCTTGGCGAAACCGTAAATTCTTTCTCTTCGAAGTATAAAATATTAGTAAATATTCCTAAGTATTATGGCGACTCCACATATCCGCTGGAAGATTGTTTAGGCTGTTTACGTTTATTCGGAAGGAAACGTCGAAATTACGTGCTCCACTTGGGATTCCGTGTTTCGTTTCTTTGAAAAGTATTCTTATCGTAAATCAATCCTTCACGTAGTCACAAGACTTTTACTGGTTTCAGATCCAGTGGCTGTTCAACGATCAACCAGTCTGCGGCAAAGACTTCTTGACTTCGGTCAGCGGCGAGCGGCAAGTCTTGACGATTCCGGAAACCGGAAGTGCCCACAACGGTAGGATATCCTGCGTGGCTGAGAACGCCGCTGGCAAAGCCATTTGCAACGCCCATCTAGAAATCGGTAAGCGATATCAGAACGCGAATACTGCTGTACGATATTTCTAGAACTTTTGATATTTCCAGCGGATATAACCCGATTCCGGGAATTCGCCAAGACTCGACACGTGGGTAGCTGGTACGTCGAGAGATCCTCTCATGTAGGCGTAAGGTTAAAAAAGAAAAATGAAAATTGACGCGGCAGAGGGATTTCCAAAGTCTGCTGAACAGGATAGATTTTCGTGAACGACCGGGGAAATTGGGACGACGAAAAGATAACCGACTGCGCTTCGTTTGACGAGCGAAAATAAACGACGAACCCTGCAACAGTCTAAACGGTGTCACGTGTTTATTAATATTTCTCCTGAAAACTTTTCATTCGGTCAGAAAATCAAAAGTCGATCACTCACTAATATTCGTTTCCGCCTTTCTTTTGTTACCTTCAAATGCTCCTACAGCATAGCCCAAGCCAGTTACACGGAAACTGGTAACAGTTTTTTTTAATATAAAACCAGTATGTATTTTTAACCCTAACGAACGTCTTGCAGGTTTCGTTGTAAAGATCGCTTTCTACTTTATTTTCTTCGTCTTAGCGAAATTTTCATTGAGTCACTTCTAATAATACGCTCTTAAGGTGTAACGTGTATATTTAATGGTTCATTGGCTTTATAAAAATTTATCAAAATCCGGATACTCGGTGTGGGCTAGAAAAATTTATCAGGATATCGCTGAAAAAATTTATTTACAAATTTTTCATCTAATAATTTCTCTGGCGTTCGCGGGGAAAAGGTGGATCGGTCATTCGTGGTTGGTCCAGAGTTTCTAGCGTGTAAGTTTGTGATGTGCTGAAACCGACACACTGAGAAATGCGTTATTTTTGTCGGCACAAATACCCGTCGTCCCGGAGTCACACGCCAGCCGGACCTCGCGAGTCGCGCGAGTTCGTCCCAAGTTCGATTCGATTTTCACGACAGTCGCCAATCCAGAATTTTATCAAAATTTTCGACCTTCTTCCGGTTCCTAAATACTCTTCTTGGAGCTCTTATCCGCGCCGTCATCTTCGTGTGGACAATCTTTGTGATCCTGGGGGTTGATTAGGAATTCTCAAAAAATCAACGTAACAGTGTGAGTGCGTGTCCGTGAGGGATGAAGTCGTCGTGTCAAATTCTCCTCAAGAAAATATATTTACGACGTAAAAGGCACAAGGAGATCGAACCGTATAGGCTGTATCTTATCAGTTTAGATTGGGTTTTTTTTTTTTTTTTTCAAAAATCTGTAGGTTATTCGAATTAACTGTGGCCAAGTTCTCAGTGCGATTAAACGTGACTCTCTTGTTGTCCTGAGCTCACAGAAAGTTCAGCCGATGAAGAGCTCTAATGCTAATTTTATCTCAATCTCATTCTCGGCCTCTGTGCATTTGAACTTTTAACGGCATAACGAAAATAGCGTGCATACCGAGGTTGGGTAGGTTTCTAAAGGTGGCTCTCTAGGTATCTAATTGTAAATGGCTACGTAGCTCTGAGGTACCCAGGTAGTTCGTTTCTTCTGGTTGTCAATTCAGCTGCTGGTTCGGCTAGTGTTACGGGAAGCGTCGGGTTGCGATGAGACGTTCGAATGGAATTGGTAGGACTTTAGAAAGCACGTTTTTTTTTTGCAAGCCAGGTAAATCCGAATTGGCGTATAGGATATCGCGTTCCAGATTTCATTGCATTCCCGATTCTCAATTTATCCGAATTTATTTGCACAATATTTTGGAAACTTGCCAGACTCTCTCAATGTCTCTTCTGTGAAGCTTTTGCAAAGTCGTGCCTTGTACCCAAGAATATTTTTATTATTTATAATTTCTAGTCGATCGTTCTTACCAGAATTTTTGGGCGTGGTGGTGATTGTAATGAAATTACTTTTTTTTTTAGAATTTCCGTTTCTTTTTTTGACTATTCAATGGAGTTGAACATAAATGCAATGTCCATTGTGGGATCAATGTCAAATTCCGTTAACTATGTCTAGAAGGTGTTTGGTTTGTCGTCGCTGTAAATCAGGACAGCTATTAATACTCTTATGATTCAAGGAAATTGATCTATAGATCCTAGGAACGAATCTGTCGATCGTCAATAGCCAATAGACAAGGCCGTTACGATCGAATTACATTTAACGTTTCCTAGTGGGAAGATCGTTAACCTTTTTGAAGTCTCAAATTTATTACGATATTTTTATTGTTTGTTTTGGAGAAATTTTTATTCGGATCAATTTCCCAGTTAAAATGATCTATGAGAAAAATATTGCTGGTCGAATATTCGAGTGGGTCGATGAAAACGATTTTTTTCAAAAATTACCAAAACGTATCATTCCTGTTCCATGATATAAGTTGGTCGATGAAGAGTGTACAATTAGAGAGGATATGAATTAAATTGATGTTCTGGCAAAAGTTGATTAGTGATCTATTGATAACTCAATTAATCATCGTCATCAGGTGGAGGGACGAACGCAGAGCTCGAGCTGATCCAAGTGCCAACTGAAGAAATGCAGGCCTCAAACAGTAGCGAGAAGCACTTCTCGACGGAGAAGACGTCCTCCGAGGGTGGTTCCCAGAGCGTCCTGACCAAGATATCCTCGACGGTCACGCAGTCATCCTCGTCGCACACTTCCACGAAGAAGGAGTACACGTCCTCGACAACGTCGACCACCTTGGGTCCAAGTAATCAGCCGACGAGTGTTTGCGTCAAGTCGACCACCAAGAGTTCCGAGCAGTCGAGCTCAGAAAACGGAGCACCTCCAGTGGTCCAGGTAGATCATCCAAGATGTCAAAAGTGACGATAAGCCCACGTTGCTCCTTGTCATATCTCGAAACTAATTAAACCAATCCTGGACTCTTGTTGACAGTCGCACAAGGTCGAGGAATACGAACGAATAATCCAGGACAAACCTGGTGAAATACGGCAGGAGAAAACCGTGATCGTCTCGAAGGGTGAGGAAGGCACCAAGCTGGAAAGCAAAATGACCCAGGTCCAAAAACCTGTGCGCAAGTCGGTGGCGCCAAGATTTGTCTCACCGGTCACAGGGATGATCGTTGATCAGGGTACGGACATAGTGCTCGAGGGCATAGTGGATGGTAAGTGGATGGTGAAAGATTTTTTAAAGATAAATTCCAACAACTCGTTTGTCCTTCCACGTTCCTGTGGAATGTAACCTAACCTTACCACGATAACCAGAGATCCGATGATGGTCATTTTAGGACAGACTGTCGCCATCTTATTTCCAATGGTTTTCAAGTGGAAAACTAACATAAGATCGAATCTTGGCAGGTCTTGTGGCCATTCCTCCCGACACAGCCTCCAAGCTATAATTTAGTCTTTGAGTGTAATTCTGCCTGCAACAGTTGTCCGCTTGCCAAGAGGCTTCACGTATTCTGTGTCCGATCGTTTCGTCCCTTCTTCTTGTTACTTTTATTCACGCTCTCTGTTTTCAATTTCTTCTTCCTTTTCTACATTGAACCTTCGTATAGAAACAAAAGGCCTGTCACGTGCTAAACTTCTTTTTTTACAGGTCTGCTAGTCTTGGCGTGTTTCTTTGTCGTGTGGCTGACTGTTCAATGGATGCTTCATTATTAATCCTTTATGTACTAATTATAATAACTCATTCTGCCTCTGAATGAAGGAGCTTCTGTAAATAAATTCCTGATAGCCTCTGTGACCCGTCCAACGCCTCTGCATTCGCATCGCATCACGTAGAGCCCTCAGTAGAGTCCTTGTCAATGGTTGTCCTTAGTAAAGTAGTCCTTTATTAATTCTGTGCAAATAGTCCTTTTTATTAATACTGTAAAAATATTCCTCGACATCTCACCATCTGCCATTTTTACTTTGACAAATTTCTTATCACAAAGTTCACAGTCCCATGTCTTTTGGATGCTGTCATAAATCATGGTGCTTCGTCTGTCCCAGAGTTCTCACCAGCTCTTTGCATTATTTAGAACAGTAAATTAGATAATATTGTACGATAACGAAAGAGATTGAAATAAATAAATAGAAGAAAATAAAACAATTGCGTAAGAGGCGAAGGTGATAACAAAGGCTAAAACCTACCCGTAGGTTTTCCACAACCGACGATCGCTTGGTCGAAAAACGGGCAGGAATTGAAAGAGAAGGAAGGTGTTAAGATAAGCTACGCACACAACCACGTGCGCGTCGAAATAAAAAACGTGAACGTTAAGGACGCTGGACGCTACACATGCAGCGCCGTCAACGACGTAGGCACCGCCAACAGCACCGCGGACCTCGTCGTCAAAAGTAGGCCTGCCGCTTCACTTAACTCGCCTAACAGCAATACTTAACGATACACTTTTAATGTTTGCCGTGAACTTGTGCAAATGCGTAAAATGACTTATTGATTTTGTTTTCTTATTTTTTTCTTTTTTTTTTCTTCCTTGCTTTATTACAAAAAACAGAAACCATCTTCCCTCCGGTCTTCGGTAGACGTCTTCAGGCACAGGTGGTGAAGCGTGGCGAACGCGTCATCATGGAAGTGGAAATAACCGGAACACCGGAACCAACGGTCACCTGGTACAAAAATGATGTTCCGTTGAAAGAGCAGCCACCAGAAGTCAGAATCCAGCAACAGGGCAATTGTTATCTTCTTATTATTAGTAAAGGTATCTTTTTTGTCCTGTGTGATTTTAAGTATTATTGAGGAATCGGATTTTAAAGTATTTTTGAATTTCAGCTGAAAAGGAACATGCTGGGAAATACATGGTACGCGCGACCAACGCTGGCGGCGAAGCTCAGAGCATTGCTGACTTTGCTGTGTTTGAACCGACTCCGGACACCATGGTGGAAGTTCACAAGACGGTCGTCTACGAGAATGTTCAGGACAAGGGAATCGTTCAGGTTGGTTTAGGCATTTTGTTTAGTAACCTGGAATACAGGAAATCCCCAATTTAATTTTTGGAATTTGGAACTAGAAATAGGAGATCTTTCCTTTCATGCGTTCTTTGTTATTCGTAATGAAGATTATTTTTAAAAAAATATGAAATCTATTGTAATATTACGTAGCCCGATGGAAAGAAGGGCGACGTACCCTCAGCAAATCTGACGGCCGAGCACATCTCGACGACGAAGATTCAACCTAGTTCCGGGCTGAAAACGTTGACCCCATCCTCAGCTCCCGCATCCTCATCCTCGATCCGCACTGTCAAAACCATCGAGGAGACGCACCCTGTCATTGAAAGCCACACCACGCGTTCAGAAACGATTTCATCGACAATCGAGTCGCATCACAGCGAAACGAAATCCGAACAGAAGTTCCACATGAAGTTGGAACACAAGACACCGCCGATTTTCCAATACGAGAGCACCACCACCAAGTCAGGTTCAGGACAGCCACAAGAGAAAGTGACTGTGAGCAGCACTTCCTCTGGTACCAACACTTCGAGGGAATCCGGTCAGGATAGTACCACTCAGACCACTTGTACCAAAGTCGAGGATAAGTCTACTGAGGTTGTCGAAAATGAGAACGTTGAGACATCTACAATCGCCAGAAAGGACGCTCTGAGTTTCTTCGAATCAAAGTCCAAGGAGAGTACCGACTCAGTGCCAAAGGGTCCAAAGGAGATGATCAAGCTGGCTGAGGATGTAGGTCCTGGATACGAAGTCAAGGTTGGAAAGTTGACGAAGAATTACGAGCGGTCGACGAAGTTTGAGGAAGTGAAGAGGAACGAGCCAGCTGCTTCGGACTATCAGACGACGAAGAAGGCTGTTCAGGATATATTCACGAAAATAGAACAAGGACCATCCCCGAGAGGCATCGATAACAAGCTCATCGAGTTTCCTTACGAAGGATACAAGTTGCCACCCTTGGAAATTAAACGTACAATCCTGGAAGACACCACTGCTTCAGGATCTCCCATTCATGGTACCCTAACGATTTCGAAACTTCAAGCCCAATCCGAGAGCGCGGAAGCAATGATGTCAGGATTCAACCTGGTACCGGAACCACCACCGGAGATCGGCTACATGCCGAAGGTCGAAGTGGCGAAAAAAAAACGCCCTGATATTTCGGTCAAAGTGAAACAGCTTCAGGAGTCCCATAAGAATTTATCCCCCGTTGAAGCCCCGATTGGCGGTGTGAAGATCTTCCCCTCGCCAGCTCCAAAGGCAGAACCCAAAATCGAGACCCCAAAACCATCCTCCAGGCCATCCTCGACAGTGATACCTCCTCCTTTCGAGCTGCACAAGCAGGAGGTCATGGAGGACCTATGCATCAAAAAGGACGTCCACGAGAAGAAGTTCCAAAATGAAATTAGAACGGAACCAGCAGCTCCAGCTGCCCGACCTGTCACACCAATGGAAGCTTCTCCCGTTCCCCCGTTCCATGGCGAGTCCTCTTACGCTTCTGACTTTGAAACCAGGTCGCACGTGTCTACGGATCTGTCGGACTACAGGTGTCACTCCGTAGCTTCATCGAGTCACATGGAAAGAGCGTCATCGCCGAAACCGTCGGCCGATGCTTTGGCAATGGAAAAATCCTGGGCGCACAAGTGCACGGACTCCAGCAAGAAATCATGGCCTCCCCAGGAATCACAGAGTTTCAGTACAGCCACGCAGAAGCAGTTCATTCCTGGTCAGGATTTCAAGGCAGCTAGTCACGAGGTCCGACAGGAAGTTCAAGAGACATCGTCAGGACTGATGAAAACAAATATCGAGTCGTCGAGTACCTTGGAGAAGAAATCCTGGAGCACTAGGGAAGAGCAGATCGTAAGGAAGGTCGTGGAACAACCAGCTCCTCCGAAGCCTGAACCAAAACCCATTATTTATAATGCCGAGACAATAAAAGTTGATCATACGATCAATCCCGTTGAGCAAAGATCCCTGTACGAGAAGTACATTTCTGAGTGCGATGTTCACAAGACAGAAACGACGGAAAAAACAATCGTGGAAGAACGTGGACTGAAACCATCCGAGCTCAAGAAGTCTTGGCCTCCAGGACTGGGTCAGTCGGAAGAGCTGAAAGCACCACAATTGGTGAAGAACGTTATCCCCAAGCCCGTCATCCATCTCTATCACACAGTAGAACCTGAGCCCATCCTGGAACCAGGACCTCCTCCAGAAATTGCTTATGCTTCCGGTCCAGTTATCAGGGAAAAGAAGGTGGAGAAGATCGAGAAGACATTAGAGATGTCCCTGGAACAGCAACCTGCAAAAATTCCACCTGGTGCCGTCAGGACTATACCGCCACCCCCGAAAAGGGACGAACCTCCTCCAATACCTCCAAAGGACGTCTACATCGCGCCGCCGCCGTTGCCAGCTAAGTTTAGCGAACCCAAGAGGATCAGCCCGACGAAGCCGCTTGAGAAGTTCCCAGACCTCGAACCTTTCCCGTACCAGGGTGGAGCTGCGGGACCGAAATCAGCTCGACTGCCACCACCTCCGACACCCACAAAGTTCGTCAAGGGTTCATTTGGCGAGAGCGACTACGAGTCTGACTTTGAAGGTCCATTTAAGCCTAAGTGGCGACCTTACGAAAGTGACAACGAAGAGCCACGCTACAGAAGGGTGAAAGCTCCAATTCCAAAACAGCCGACCAGACCCAAGTCTACCGAACCCGAACCACTGCCACCTTCCAGCTTCGAAATACCACCTCCAGAATTCACAGGACCACCCAGACCAAATGTAGCCAGAGACTACCAAGAGAAGTCATACAAGAAGACCATGACGAGACACGAGAGGGACATGAAGCATCAGCAACACACTGTTCAAACCGTTCCGACCCCAGTGCTTCAGCCAGGTTCACCCCCGATCTACGTTCAACCAAAAAGTCCAAAGACTCCACCGGTTCTAGCGCCAAAGTCACCGACTAAGGTCGGCCCGGAGTCCCCGAAGTTCAAGGTCAAGACTTTCCAGCAAGAAAGTGGCTACATGGCAGACACCGATGAGCCTATACAGCAACGTTCGTCGACGTGTCACAAAAGTTTCAGCAAGCACGAAGGATCCTCATCTTCTCACTCGGAATCTCACACCTCGTACTCGGAGAGTCACTCGCAATTTATAAAGAGCCAAACCTTCACGAGTTCACAGCAGAAAGACTTTTCGTCCGGTTCCTTCTCCCAGCCAACTCCCAAGCCTCAGGTCCAACACAGCACGCTTGTCGAGAAGACTTCAGCAAGTTGCGGGACTGACTCAACACAGTTTAAACCCACAAAGGTTCGAACTTCTTTGGTGCCATCAACGTGTTCTGTGTGTGCCTGCGTGCATTTTGGCCTGTACCTATTGTACTCCGAGTAATAGAGCGTTGTCTAACCAGCTGACATTTTTTTTAGTTCTAACTAAACAGGAATGATTAACTTGCTGAAGAGTGACCACATAGTCTGAGAAGAGTCGTTAGTAGTTTTCATGAGTTTGTTGCTTTTGTAGTGTGGAGATTCAGTGAAAACCGAGCTTTAAGTTTCTAACACCGAGTACAGTCTGTGTAGTCTATACTGGGTCGGTCGGAACTTCGAATGGATTTAAAAATTATAAAATTGTTTTCAGGAAACGTTCTACAGCGTGAGTCAGTCTTCGGAAAAGTCGCAGAAACTGGAACCGTTCCCATTCAAGGCCGAACCAGCTACGTCTACACCCAGGAAGATGCCGCCACCTCCTAGTCCTTCGAAATTCATCAAGGGTGAATTCCGCGAGAGCGACTACGAGAGCGACTACGAAGGCCGAATTCCACCGGTTTGGAAACCACACGGATCCGACACGGATGATTACTCCTTCAAACCAGTCAAGCCAAATCTGATCGGCTCAGGTACTTAGAATATTCTATGACTGTCGATGCACATCATTGCTCTGTTGGCACAGTTCATCTCAATGATCTCGCTTATTTAGTTACCTTCATCTTCATTACCCGATCGTCTGATCATTTAGCAAAATTTATTTGACATGCCCTACTTCAGCACACAGCAACATAACTTGACTTTTCTAATCCTACACCCCCAGCAGGATCGCACCCTTGTTTCAATTTTATTGTTCAGCGATCAGTAGATTGCATACGTATCCGCTTCGTTTACTTTGGCTCTATCTTTGCGAGTTTATCATTTCTCACGGCAAGTGGCTTTTTTAGTCGTTGCGTGCTCTTTTAGAGTCTCGCTAGATGTCGTGTGAAAGACTGAGAAAGTTTTCTATCTAGGGAAAGCACGTCCAAGGTCGACAGAACCCTTACCAACTCCACCCACAGTCTTCGACACTCCCCCACAGTATTCAGGTCCACCTCGTCCCGAATTTAAGCCAATCGAGAAGAGCAGCCTGAGCAGCCTCAAATCGACGAAAGAAACGAAAGAAACGAGAGAGGTCAAACAGTTCAAAGAAATGAGAGAATCCAGAGAGCAACAGCGGACCCAGACGACTTTGGAGAAACCGAAGCCAGTGACTCCAAAACCAAAGCCGACGCCACAGCCAAAGCTCGAAGTGGCCGTAGCCACCCCAACCAAACCGAAGTCTGTTCTGCTTCCTGGTTCACCGCCGGAAATGGGCTATGTGCCTCCGAAGCAGCAACAGCAACGCCAGACCTTCTACGAGGCGCGTTCCGGACTTCCGTTCCACAATGCTATTGGAACGGAGACGAAGAAGACGGTGCGAATGGACGAGTCCACTGAAAATACCAGGAGAGTGGTCACGGTGGAGCAGACCAGCCGAGTTATAAAGTTCGGCGAGAATGAGAGCAGCCAAAATAATTTCACGAGCTACGGTGGCAATCGGCAACACAGTAGATTCCAAGTACCCACTCCGACAAAGTTCGTTCAGGGTCAATTTCGAGAATCCGATTACGAGAGTGACGCTGACATCAGAATAAAGCCCAAGTGGACTCCCGCTGACAGCGACACCGAGGATCTTCATTATAGGAAGGTCCAGCCACCAAGATCAGCCAGATCATCCAGCGTTCCGGTTCAGCGGGAACGCGAACGCGTGATGACTCCTATGGAATTCGATACCCAACCTCCGGTGATGCCTCAGGAAACATCGATGACTCAACATCTGCTGGACATCAACGCGGAGAACAAGAGGCTTCAGAGGCTCGAGGAGATGAGGAAGCGGTTCGACTCCCAGACTCAGATCGTGAAGCAGCAGCAGCAGCTGGACCGGGAGAAGATCCTGAAGCCTGGTTCACCACCGGAGTTCGGATTCGTCTCGAAGCAGGACGTGAAGAACGCGGCGAATTGTAAGGACGCTTAGGATTCTATTAGTTTTCCTTGGCTTTTAAAAAGTGTACCAGGGATGGTACCGTTCGCTTCTTGATCATTAAGAATCATTAAGAATCATCGTGCCAGCCACTTATAGCCACTTTATAAGAGTAGCTACTTAGAGTGGTGTTTGACGATGACGATCTAAACGCGTCGACTCCTTAGATGTAGCCTCGAAGCACATGAGCGACATGACGAGCAGCTTCAAGTCCAAAACGGAAAAGTTCGTCAACGACATCCAGTCGGATCTGAAGAAGAAACCGATCCTGAAGCACAAGACGGATGGACACGCGACCGACGGGGACGAGCCTCAAGCTTACAGGGAGGAAACCAGATCCGCGCAATACGGTAAATCCTCCACTTCCAAAAACCTACGTCCATTCCTGATAATTTTCAGTCTTCAAAAAAAATTTATATCGATGTTGTCTCTTTTTTTTTTTAAATTCATTTTATTACTGCATCTTGATCCTGGTGTCACTCTGGTTTTTTTTTTCTTTTCAAACGATTACACAAACTTGCCAAAGCATGATATGACAAACAGGAACGAAACACATCGATCCGGACACCGGACTTATTTACTTCAAATACGACTTTGGCTACGAATTTGGAATCGTGCTGCCTGGCGAAGGAAAGAAGACCGTAACGAGTACCAGCAAGACCATCCAAGGTCAAAGACGTGCCAGCGACATAGACGTGCCGATCATCCACGAGTTCACTACCAAGAAGGAAAACGGTTTTACCAGACCGGCTGCTGCGAGTCAGTTCAAACCGTCCAAGTTTTCAGCTTCCAAGACCGTCAAGTGGGAACCCACCTCAGAGAGCGAATTTTCAGAGGCTGAAGATTCACGCACTCGCAAGAGACACAGTCTACCTCAGAGCAATCTGAGCGCACCGAACGTCGTTATCCCGACTTCACGATGGGATCAGACCACGCCTAGTCCAGTTTCCTTGAGTCCGAGCTTGCCGAGTCTCTCTCCTCATCACAGTAGCGCTGGACCACCGAGCAATGTTGATTCCGCAGGTAGACAGTCAGACACAACTGCTAAATCAGCTACCACGACCCAATCCGAACGCTGCTTGATCTTGTTCTCGTGGACCCACGTCGCATCTGCGCCTTCTTCGGCTTTGTGCTTTTATCATGGCGTGTACCCACCTACCCGCTATTCTGCCTGTCACCAGAATTCAATCTTGCACGTTTTACGCTACGACGATTTTCAGGATTCATCGGCCTCTTCTGTCAGCTACTGCGCTCCAGTATTTTTGAATTTCGATCGATGTTGCACGTTCGTTTCTTTCGTTTTGGACACTTTCAGATTCCAAGGAAGAACGGAGATTCAGATCTTAATTATCAAAGATTTTTGGTATTTCGATCTTGCATCAATTTTTCATGTTGTTTTGTTTTTTCGAAGCTTTCTTCAGTGTGCTTCCAATAGATTAGTCAGCTTTTGGGATTTAGAGATATTTTTCTCGAAACGCCTTTTAGTCTCGAGTTTTTCGTATCTTTGTTTTTTTATACGTACGCCATTTTGATTTTGGAAGTCCTCTCTACGGGACTTCGATATTTTTGGAAATTCATTACGGACAATATTTCAGGTTCCCCATGGCCCAGCAATGGAGTGCCAACGAGTAAAGAAGTCATTCAACCGTATCAAGACATTCTGCCAAAGAAAGCACCTGTATTCATAACTGTAAGTAATTGCAAAAAACAATCGCACGTTTCTCATCCGTTCATCCTTCTAATATTTTTTATTTCTCTTTCAGCCACTTCGAGATATCGCGGTGGTGAGTGGTCAGACTGCCAGATTCGAATGCATCGTCCAGGCGGAACCTCAGCCCAACATACTCTGGTCCAAGGATGGCAGGATCATCGAGACCTCGTCGAATTACGAAGTTCAATATAGAAACGGAGTTTGTCGTTTGACTATACCGAGAGCTTATCCTGGTGCGTTTTTCATTAAAATTAATCAACTCTCTGCCACTGGTTGACATGGAACAAAATAAAGAGCTGAAATTTTACTTTTTCTAGAGGACGGTGGTACTTACAGTTGTACAGCTACGAACAGTCTGGGTTCAACGGGAACATCGGCTACCTTACAAGTTCCAGGTAACAGACGATCAGTATACTCTATCAAGTAAAACTGGCAGCACCGCCCGCTTCTAACGTGGTCAGAGGCGAACACATTAAAAAATCAAAAGGGCATAAAGGAATATTTTTTAAAAAATGTACTGCGACAAGAAAACCCGTAACGCTAGCACGAATGGTGATGGATTAATTCTGTATTTCGTATCGAGAAATGTTGGTTGCTGAGTTAAATATGAAAACAGTTCATTTTTTGAATTCACAAAAAAAAATCTCGAAAAGCAATTTCTCGATATGAAATTCCGAAAAATAAATAACTATAGTTTAGCTTTTAGTACCTTTGAGATACTCGTGACAATCGAAATGCGATTGATTGACTAAAATTAAAAGAAAATTGAGAAAGATTATTCTGACTTCTGTGCCCTTTGCTGATCATCAGTTGCACGTGGATCCAGATTTTTTTTTCGAATTTCGATCAGTTTTTTGCTGCCAAAGAGGCTCTCGTAACCCATTCGTCATTTTCAATGGACGATCAGCGAAACTGTGCTTCTAGCGGTTTGATATTTTTTGTTCTATTGATGCTTTTGTTTTTTGATCTTTCTATATCGATCTGTCCTTTTTTTATTGTCTCCATAATTCTGTGTCTCTCGCTTGAAATATTTTTCGAAATTTTCATCAATTTTGATTTCTCGTCAAACGAGACACGGTACGTCGAAGACGAGCTTTATTGCCATGACAATGATTACTTATCACTACCGTTATTACCATAAACGTAGAAGTTCGTGAAAGGTTTTTCTTTTGTATTAATTATTAGTAGTAGCAGCTTGCTTGTCTCGAAGACGTCGAGGAGGGATTGACAGTTGATAAGATTATGCGAATTCGTCACGTGATAAAAGCCAAATAAAAAAAATTTAAAAAAAAGTGTAATTGAAGTAAACAAATAAAACAAGATCACCCTCCACGTCGTCTCTCTCGAATTGTATGCGAACGACTAGTCACTTGCGATAATTAACAATAGTTTCGAGGTAAACAGGGAAAGGTTAGGTTTTACGCGATAACGAATTGCGATAAGCGCAGGAGGAGGTCCAACCCCTTTCTTCCGGAGCTTCTTCTTTCTCTTTTTTTTGTGATCTTTAACCTCCACGAGATCATCTCGAGGAATCACAAAATTCTTGCGCCACTTTGCCTTTTGGAGCTTTTTGTAATTTTCCTCTCATTGTTCATTTTTGTTTTTGTTTAACAAAGCGCGCACGCGTGCACGCAAAAGTACACATGACGAGACACCTATTATTTATTTGTAGTTATCTATTAATAAAGATGTATCACCCCTGAGACATGTTACTGCGATATTATTTATCACTTATTTATTGTGCAAATAAATAATGTGCTTCCTCTGCAGAAAGAAAAAAGTATTTGGACTGTACACGGTGTAACAAATTATTTCCTACCTCTACTTCTTTTTCTCTTTTCTCTCTTTCTCTCTCTCCTATATCAATTCACCAACTGTTTCATCATCTGGCTCATTGTGCTCCTTACAGTGGATTCTTTTGAAATTATTTGAACGGTTCGAGTATGCATAGTGATTTGCTGTCAGGAGCGAGAGTCAAAATCCGTGAGGTGAAAATCGCATAGTAAAAATAATACAAACGAGCGATTTTGGCTTTACGGATTCTAACGGGTATCCGTTAACTTATCAATGTGTAGTGCAATGGTGATTTTTGGTACTTTTGCTGGTACTGGCTCTGGTACATCGACAAGCTGGTAAGACGGTAGTACTAACAATTGGGAGAAACTAACTCGATCACTTTGGTAATGGATGCTGGGAAATGGTTGCACGGGTGTGTTTATCTTCGCTTACTCGCAATTATCGAATAGTCGATTATCGAAACTGACGGAAGGATCGATAGCGGCAAACTACGTTGGGACGTTCGAGCGACACTTCAGGCAGCGAAATGAGAATCAGATGGAGACGAAAAGTAAGAAAAGTAAATATGGACCGAGGAATCGTTTGACTTTTGGGTAATGGGACCACCCACGGTAGGTGGAAAGTGGCAAGTGGCCGGTTTCTAGTCTCTACGAAAATAGGTCGTAAGGTAATATCTCGAGCGCGAGAAGAAAATCTGACTCGACGCTCCAAAAATAAATTAAAGAATAACAAACCTTTTTAGATGTCAATATAAGTTTCGCGCGATGATTCGCCATTCTCAAGGATAAGGGAAGATCCGACGGAAACGACGGCTTCACGCACTTGACCGATTAAATTCGCAAACACGAGCAGAATTATACCTGGTAGTTTTAGTTTTCTTTGAGGTTTATTTATACAATCCGCGTAAATTCCCATTGCTATTGTTTTCTCCCTGGGCTAGAATGGGTTTTCGCGTCATTCTAGAGGAACGTGCCAAAAGCGGTTGCGCGACATCAAACGCAATTGCTTCGGCGTTTAAATAATCTCCAGTTCGCATTTCGAAATTTTTTTTTGTATCGTTTAAATTTTATATCAAATTGCCTATTGGTTTTTCCGTATCAATTTTTCAAATGCACTACTTAAGTGTATGAACCAGTTCTGGGTATCAAGAAAATGAGAAAATTCTCAGCCGGATGACCGAATTCCGAATTGCCAGTGGATAGGTAGGCACTTGAGTCTTTTGAGACTCGGACGAGAAGGGAATGACTCATAGGCCGAGTATGAGCTATGCTGCTCAATTTAGCCGAGCCGTTGCTTTTTGGATTGTAAAACCAGGTGAGCGCAAAACGCCCCCGCCGTACAATCTTATTTCAATTTGAACACCCTTGGAGTTACCTCGAGAATCACTTTTGGAATTGTCCTAGGATATTTTGAAGTGGGGGTTGATCGGCTGGTAGGATTTTGCGTCGACGGAATAAATTTTATTCAAACGGATGATACCTGGGAATTTTATATGAGTTTGTAAGAATTACGTAAATTATGCTGTCTGAGAAAAGATTTAGTGTCACGAGATAACAGGGGAGGGATTGCAATTTCCTGTTGTTTTCAATCGAAATTCCTTAGAAAATTTTAGGAAAACGTAACGAGGTGCTTTCTTGCCGGGATGAACAAATGTCAAGAAGACATTTATTTTTGGTTGCGGCAACGCATGCTTGAGAAACTTGAGATTATCATGGTTCCTCGAAAAATTCAATATACGTTTCTGTCACAGTATCACCCATTCGCACATTTTTCTATTAACTTTTCAAATTTTGATATTGACCATTGGTGTTCCCGTTGTACGTTAGATTCGTCATTCCGAAGTCTGAGATTGGGGAAAGTGATGTAAAAGCAAATAGAATTTCGATTGGTATATAAATATCCTGGGTGAAAAATTTCATTGATAAGAAGGTAGCAGAAGGCTAATCAGCCATTGACCTTGATACCGAAGGAATCTAAGTAAAATATTTATCCACTGGCATAATTCTCTGAACTGGAATCAACAGAGTTGAGAATCCGAGACAGATTGAAGATCTCGTGTGGCATCTGCTTGGGGAATGTAGATTCTGGCCATATACACCGAGACGATACGCACGTTAAAACAAACGATTAGGAATCTCCGGGAGGTCCGGCTGTGGGGGACGAGACAGAAATAGGAATGGATTCTGGAAATTTGCAAGATTCGTCAAAAGGAGAACCAAGTGGGTGGTAAGACCTGGATGCTTCCTCCCCATCGGCCAATTGTGAATCCTGTAACTTCATCCTGACAAATAAACATTTCTCGGTGGATGAATTCCTGCTGCTTTATTATATTTTATGAGTAAACACGGTGAAAAATTTTGAAAGATCGAATCTCCGTGCTTATCGTCTTACGGATAAGAACTATTGATAAAGGAAGATGGAAGATTTTATATTTTTTTAAAAAATGAGCTATTCTTTGAATCGCCGACCTTAATACTGCTGTAACCACATGTTGCGTAGCCAACGATAAGCCATTTCTCCAGGTTGTCTGTCGGGCGGCCTTGGCTCCCGGCCAGTCTTAACAATAACCGACCGGCCACAAATATCGCTATTTGTACTATTTGCGAGCTGGAGGAGTGTAGGTGCATCGGTGAGGTTACGAAATTTCACGAAAATTCACAAAAGTTTAGGGATCGTCGTCCTGTTTCGGGAGCAGTCTTATCTGCCCGTATTTTTAAAAATATTTTTATAAAATCCATCAACACCAAATTCCACGACCGTTTCAGGAGTCCCGTCGCCCTTTTACGGGACCTATCGAGACCGGCAGACCGGAAGTGAGTCTCTGGAGAGTCCATCGAAGTACGTGACGCTGAAGGATCTTTTCCTGCCCGGGGAAAGTCAGACAATAATTCATCTCGATGAACAAAATCACAGAATCTCATCGGATCTAGAAATACAGTATCAGGACGAAGACAGCAGGTTGATACGTCGGAGACATTTTTCTTGATCTAATATCAAATTATATTGGACGTAACACAATTTTCCGTAATTACAGACAATACGGAACTTTCTACGACATGGGTTTCGTACCCAAAGAGACGGAACCGATTTCCTACAAAGTGTCCAAGCATATCGACTATTCCGACCGGAAGTCAAGACCCAACGGCGTCTTTCGGGTCCCGGGTGAAGTATTCCCAAAGTCGGACGCCGAGAATTTAACAAAGCGGAAGTACACGGTGATACGAAGATTGGAGTACCCGGAAATCGAAGTGGAGACAAACGGTAAGTGAAAAATAAAATCCACCATAAATATTTCTCATAAAAATTGACGTTCGCAACCCTCAAAAATTGAAGTCTCCTCAGCTGATGACGAGCGTCAGCGAATGACCGAGTGATTCCAACGGTACTCAAAATTCTCAAACATCGTTCCACGAGAAGCAGGCCGAGTCCGAATGCCAAAAGACATTCAGGGTCCGTCGTGCAATTATCCATCGTTCGAAAATAGATAGTTGCACGCGAGAATTTTCGAAGCGGCTTACGCGTCTTGGTTCCACTCCCAACGTCCACGTCATTGCTTAGGGATGATTTGACTAGAGGATCCAACGGTCTATAGACTGGACCACTGTGGCTACTATACGACAACCTGGTTCCGTAATTCTGGGTTGAATCATAGTCGAACTGAGAAGTGTCAGATATAGATAGCTTCAGAGGATCCCTTGAACTCAAAATAGAAGCGTCGCTATGCCGCCCTGCAAATCCTGACTCACCCGACTCACCTTTCCGAAGAGTTCACTTCGTTATAGAGGAATTTTATGTCGGACTATTATTAAAAATATTTGAAAATTCTTCTTCGCGTACTATTCGCTGCGAAAAAAGCGCGAATTTTAAGCGTTGGATTTTTGAAAAATTAATTATTTTTCTAATTTGCTCAACCTACGGTAGTACAGTCGCTTCTAGTAGTCACGTTATTACTAATGCAGGATGCACGAGGCCGATTGCGAAATTGCCAGAGGTTCGTATGGTAAACCTTGTCGTAATACGAAACTCCGTATTCTTGAGTATTTACGTGTGTACTTTATTTAATTATATATATATATAACTCTCACGTACGTGCTTCTCTTGATACGTACGTAAGTCAGTACTTCCAGTTGGTTTTAAGAGTCGCGCTCTGTTTCACGGTTACGTCTATGGGGTTTCTCGATTTTCAGTTTATTTTTTTATTTACTTATAAAAACGCGGTAATTTCTACGATGCACGTTGGGCGACGTATGTGAGTTATCTGGTACGGACTGGCTGGTATATCTATCACATGGCTATCCTAGTCTGATAATTATCTGATCTGCTGGATATCCAAAGAACAACCAGTGTGACTTTTGCGCTTGTTTCTTATCTCTTTTATATGACATATAAATCGATAATGAAACTTTAAACGAGAGCAAATACTGTCTTGTGTCTTCAGTGTTTAGAATTTCTTCACTGACAGACACTGAGACAAATTTCTTTTTTATATTGACAAGTTTTTTTAATAGATTATTAAATTTGATAATTGATAAGACCCTCCACCCAACCCCCATTTTTCCCTCATTTACAAAATTTTACCTAATTATTCGGATCGACGTACAATCCGCGTAAGTAAAGTTCATTTGGATTTATTGTTCTGGTGGTACCACTGTTCGCTGACGGTTTTTCAAAACATGCATGTTCAGTGTCAAAACGTCACTCGAAGGAAGTGGCTGCCAGGGTCTTAAGGGTTGAAGTGCGCTGGGGATGTTTAGGAAGTCTGCTAGCACGTGTCGAGGGCAGCGTGTCGTAAACCAAAGAAATAATAGGGGACAAACGGAATGGGGGAAGCAGTTTTTCAAAATTAAAGTGATAATTGAAAAACTAAAAATTGCCACTTGACAAGTCAAGCGCGAGGTTGTCAAAGGTTCTTGGGCATTGACAGGGCGTTTGATTTTGGTAGAAGGAATTTATTGACAGTTCACTTTTGACAGCTTGACTTCCCTCCCTTTGTTGACTACAGGGACTCTTCACACGTGTTCCAGACATATAAAAAGCGTCAAACACGTGCTTCGACTGTTTTTTCTTTTTGAGGGTGGTCAAGAATTGCCACGTGCATAACTAAATTTTGTAATATATAATTTTGACAAATTTTGTTTCATTCTTGTATTATCGCATACGTCACATTTTGAAACACTTCCCCAGAGCAACAGCGAGCATTCCGCAATCACGACCTGTACGGCTATTTATTACGAGGAATCGCTTCGAATGTATTTCGAAACTCGAATTTTGGTCCAGGATCCACGCTGCGTGTTATTTGACTACTAATCAAACCATAACACTTGGATCATAGGATAACATGGGTTTTCGTATTGGATCTTTGTCAATGGTCGTGGAATCTTTTCGACCTGGAAAAAAATGTACTAATTCAATGCAATATATTTACAAAAAAAATTTCCCTAAATAAAAAAAATTGTCAAATTTGTATTATGAAAAAATGGTTGAAACAGCATTACTATTTGATATTGACACGAAGCCGTCTGTTGGCCGTGGTAAAATTGTGAGCAAGCTGAAGCGGCACGCTTCTCGTAGGGACAGGCCTGCCGGTAGCGGGACAGAGTGAGAGAGGGAGAGAATAAATGTGGATGTACGAGAGAGAGAGGGAGATAAAGAAAGACGGCAACAGGGAACGATAGAAAGAGGCGTCGAGAGGGAAAGTAAGTGCGTGGGCGTCTGTCAGTGAGCGCGAGAATATTGCGTGGGGCGCGTGGGCCCCAGCGATCCAGTTGTCCTCTCGAATCGAGTTTGCCGATTCCTGAGACGTTCGCGTTGGATTTTAGCAACGAAAACAGCGAAAACAAAATAGGATTAAATCGCTTTAACCAGTGTTAAGTCCCTGATCTTCGCAGACACGTGAAATCATAGTGCTTCGTACGGGAAGTCGAATTTCTCTGGGCTCCTTGGGATCGTGAAGAGTCTGAAATTGAATACGAATAATAATAATAATCATAGGGGCATAAGGAGCACGCGAAGAAAAGCGACGAAGAGTTCTAACCGCAGGGAACACAAGTTAGAATAACATAGGAGGAAGTGGGAGAGCGAAGAGAGGAAGAAGAGGGAGGAAGGTGAATCAAAGCGAAGAAGAAGAAGAAGAATAGGAAGAAGAAGAAGAAGAGGATCTTGGATATTTCTGTCCCGCCACTCAGCATCCTCCCTTGGCCCGTTTGCCGCGGTTTGTGGAGGCTCGTGAAGGTTCGTAGACGTTCCCCAAGGGTGGGCGGCGGAGTGTACGAGCGTCGCGACGTCGAGCGTCGCCCCTCCCGTAGGTGGTGGTAACCCGTCCCTGATCACTCGACGCAAGGAGGAGCCACCCGCGGGCCTCTGGCTCCCCTCGAGGAAAAGATCCAACTGGCTTCGGGCTCACTCGCAATTCGCATTCGACCGACGTCTTGGTTAAGAGTCTCGGGGAAATTTTGATAATGACTTGACTTCTGCCGACTGAAAGCCGTGCCAGGCAAACAGCGAATTTACATTAAAACGAAACTTAGCTCTATTTGTTAACGCAAAGATTTAATTTAAAAAAAACGAACTTATCGATAGCCAACGTTAAGGCCTCTCCGTGAAAGAAGAAATCGTGCTAATCTCTTCGGAGGACAGGAAAGAGAGATTTACAGCATCCAGCATCCAGGATCCGGGAGTGAAATCCTGATTGGAAAATCGAACGACCCATCGAGCGACCCTCTGATATCTTGTGTGATTTGTGCTTCCGTGTGTGTTGTTGCTGCGCGAGACATCGAGAATTTTTTAATTCACTGTGAAATAGATTTACGTAATATCGATTCGTGATTTCGAAAAAGATACACGACTTGGATTCATCCTGAGAATCCAAAATGAAGCGACAACAGCAACAGCAGCAGCAACAACAGCAGCACTCGACCACTTCGAGCACTGTGCAGCAACAGCAGCAATACTCTCAGCATAGGACCGAGCAACAGATTACTCGGCAACAAGTCACCAGTCAGCAGAGAGGTCAGTTTCACGTAGGATGAAAAAAAAAATGAAAAAGTCACAAGGATCACTTTTGCTTCGTCCTTACGAAAAGCCAGGGGAAATTTAGAACGAAGCTGCGTCCTTTTTATGGAAACCAGGTCAAACGAATTTGCCCTATTTTTTTATTTCGTTCTTCTCACAACAGTCCAAGCATCCCGTTCGGTATTTTTGAAGAGGTTTTTTTAAAAATTTTTCAGCCACGATTCCTCTTTTTAATCGGTTACAACTTCCGTAATCGTTATCGTAAATTCTACGAAAGTCAAAAGTATGTTGGTCGATTTGAAGTTTTCAACGAGAATTCCTCACTGGGGATTCTATTTTCGAGCGAGCTCTCGTATGCCGTGATCCATGCTAAAGATAGAATCTCTCGCAGCGTTTCAAAATTCCATCGATTCTCTCTCTCTCTTCTCTCCTCTCTCTCTCTCTTTCTCTCCTCTCTTTTCGTCTCTCTGACGTCCTTTTCTTTTCGCTCTTTCGTACATACACACGCGTACTTGCTTCCCCCCCAACAATATTTTCCAAGTGTCGTCAGACGTACGAAAGAGATTTCTTCGGGGGGTGAAATCCGGGGGGTTGTAACCCCCTTCCCATTGGAACTTCCGCAATGAACGAACAGCTGTCAAAATCCTGCGCTCTCTTTCACATCCGGCCAGGACAGCTTTGCTAGTTAATTTTGATGCTTCACAAAATGATTTTGCAACTGCATTTCCTGGGAATTTCACTATTGGATGCACTCCAGTGAAAATTGCATAGCAGATCAAATGCTAAATTAAAGTGTCATCCCTGTCATTTGTCCCTGTCATGTTCGCTAGAGTATTACACTTTTCAATATCAAAATCGCATAAGCAAAATTGTATATCGTATATTTTATAGCTCGTGCAAATTTTGAAGTCTTTGCCAAATAATATGACGAATAAGGATTGTCCACATCGGACGATCAATTTAGGCTACTCCGAACTGCATCCCGTCGGGATGCAGCGCGTTGCATTCTGCTCTGTCGATCTCGGTGCTCTCGGCCGAAATTCATTCCTCCAGACGGGAAAGTTGCGACTGCAGCGTCATTCGCCGCAACAGGTTAGGATACCAGGAGGAAGGTCGATGCGCCTGCTGCGCCCACTGCACCTCCGGAAGATCTGTCCCAAAGAGTGCAACTCCGAAGTTGCAGCTTCATCCAGAATTTGTCATTCGTTTGGTCGTAGACAGGAAATTGCGTCTTTCGAATCTGGGGTGAAAATCAAAATTTCATTGAGCGAAACAAAAAAATGTATTTTAATAAGATTTTGTATTTTCAACACGTTGCTGATCTTGTCAACCAATCTGAAGCGACTGATCGACAGCTGCCAAAATTTTGGCAGGGAAAAAAATTTGACACTTCTTCGTATATAATTTATCTATACGGTTTAATTCCGATCTGACGTGAATTTACGATGACGTATCGGTGTATGGTTAACGTCTCGTTTAGCGTGACGTGGACCAAAGGTGCAGTGCTATTGGAAGCTCTGAGATGAGAGACATAAGATGGTCCGTCAGTGGCTGCTGAATGATTTTGAACAGCTGACCGAACAACCTGTCAGATCAGTAAACAATGATGGATGACCGTCGATATCAATGAGATTGCGTGAACGGGTAATAAAATTAAAAAAAAGATGGCCGATATTTACGATTTGCAAGGTGGATAGCGGATTTCGACGTTGCCACTTAGTTTGAGTTCGCTACAGTCCGTAGCTGTTATTTTGGTCAGTGACTGGATTTGCGTAACTTCGCGCACGGCGCGATTGGTGGATGTCGAGCATCGCGGCGCTGGGCGCCGTGTAAAGATAGTTGCTCCTAAAATGGGTCCGGGTAACGTGATCCCCAAGCTGTACAAAAATAGGCCGCTCGCCGTCTCTCTCGCACTCCCTCGTATTATCCCTTGTTCTCTCTCGCTTCGTAGGCATCATCGTCATCAGCATCAGCATCAGCACTGTTCTCTGTGCTACTAGGGTCCTCGGGGAAATATGCTGCATTCATGGGACCACAGATATTTCACTGGCAAACAACCTGCGAAATTTTTGCTACTATGATTTATGGTCTGATTACACGGGCTCTGGTTTATTTAGGAAATTTTTTATTTTTATCAGGCCCAAGAGCGAGGTCCGAATGACCTTAAGTAATGCCGGGGTTCACGATGGAAGTGGGTGAGGTCGATGAAATTTAATTAAAATTTTCAAAAAACATAAAATCTAGTTTTTTGAGAATCTTAGCCGGACTGTACCCGAGCCAATTTATTTTATGGAAGCGACCCAATTTTAATGAGTAAATTGGTTTAATTACCATGCTCCCACGTAAACAAGAGGCCTACGAAAAAGCGTCTACTCGGCATCCCGACGTAACGACGGCGACGCCTCTTGGTTAGAGAAAAGAAATTGCGTCAACTCGACGTTCCGATTTCGTAGTTAGGTCTCTGCTCCACATCTTTGTCATCTCCCAGCATCTTGTATCTCGAGTGCCTGATGCACGAGAAAAAATGAAAAAAAATTTGAAAAGAGACAAACAAGGTTGCCTTGTCAACATCGCAATTTGGGTGACGTGTCAGGCGAAATCTCATAGCTTATTGGCGAATTGCCATTTCTGGTAATTCCACCTTAGGAAACATTACTTTGAGAATTTTAGTTACGTCTTTTGAAAAATATTAAAAACGTGTCATTCGGTAATAATAATTTTTTCATTTTTATAGTACATGGAGAGATTGTGATGCAGTCCACTCCTGCTGTGCCAGCGTAAGTTTTTTGAAAATATAGTCTGCTGTATTAAGATTACGTTTTTTATGTAGAAGTAAGACTCGCTACAATTTTTTTGTCTTTTCAGCTTCACCGGTAGACCTGGAGATCCGTCGCCACCTGTTTTTGAGCAAATTTTCAAAAATGCGAGATTCGCACAGGGTGGCAATGCAATTTTCGAAGGGCGCGTTCGAGGAAATCCAAAACCCTTCGTTAGCTGGACCCATAAGGGTGCACCTCTCCTGGAGTCCCAAAAGATCCGGATGTCCTACGATGACAAGACCGGCACTGTAACTCTTCAGATCAACCAGATTGGTCCAGGAGACGAGGGAGAGTACACCTGCAATGCAAAAAATCAATATGGTCAGTTATCGCTTATAGGATAAAATGAAATTGACGTAAATTTTTTAAAATTATTAAAAATTATTTCTTCTTCCGTTCAGGTGAAGCAATCTGCTCCGTCTACATCCAACCGGAAGGATTCGGTCCCCCGCCCCAACAACAAGTGGGTGGCTTCAAGAAGGAATACGCTCAAACTTTCCAGTCGACTGAACAGAAAACCGGAAGTCAAAGTTTTCAGCAGCGCAGCTACCAGCAGACCACCGAGAAGCAAAGCTACGTAAATGGTAGCAGCATAGAAGATTTCAAGGTCGACACCTTCGAGTACAGGCTGCTACGCGAAACCGAATTTCGCGAATCGATAACTCGCCGATTCGTCGGTGAATCCGATTCGCAAATATCGACCGTGGTCGATCGCACTTTAGGACCGGTTTCGCCACCTCAAATCACACAGAAGCCAAGAAACTCAAAGCTGATCGAAGGCTCCGATGCAGTCTTCACTGCCAAGATCGCTGCCAATCCCAAACCAAGAGTAGGTTTCATCAGATGATCCAAATAAACCAGTCAAAATATAAAGTCCAAAATAGGTAGCAGCTGCAATAATGAAAATTCTCTTTCAGTTAACTTGGTTCAAGAATGGCCAAAGAATTCAGGAGTCCCATCGCGTTGAGATCACTCAGTCCAATCAGAATGCTACTCTCAAGATCAGAACGGCCCTGCCGGAAGACGGTGGTCATTACACTCTCCTGGCTGAAAATCCTCAAGGATGCACCGTGAGCTCAGCCTACTTGGCTATCGAATCATCCGATCAGGTCGATCAGGTGCAGAGTCAGTTACAGCAAAGAGACACTTTGAAGACTAGTCAGGTGGAGAGCTCAGAAACAACCGAAGCCGGAAAGGTCCTGCCACCGAACTTTGTTCGCACCTGTACCGATCGTGAAGCCACCGAAGGCAAAATGACAAGGTAGGACCAATCATCAGACCCAAAGTTCACTTAACCAAAACAAGAGAATCATTAACTCAACTTACCATTGATCTCCATAGGTTTGACTGTCGCGTAACTGGTCGTCCCTACCCTGAGGTGACCTGGTACATCAATGGCTACCAGGTAGCCAACGACGCGACCCACAAGATCCTGGTGAACGAGTCTGGCAACAATTCTCTAATGATTACGAACGTTAACCGTAACGACGCCGGCGTCGTCACTTGCGTCGCAAAGAACAAAGCCGGCGAGACCTCGTTCCAGTGCAACCTGACTGTTCTTGAAAAGGAGCAAGTGATAGCACCGAAATTCGTCGAGCGTTTCACCACGACAAATGTAAAGGAAGGAGAACCAGTTGTCTTCACAGCCAGAGCAGTCGGCACTCCGATTCCACGAATCACTTGGCAGAAGGTCTTCATCAGCCTAAATCATCCCTTTATCATTATTAATGAATACGATCATGCGTGAACAGACTTTTATGAATATTTTCCACCCAGGATGGCGTGCCGATAGCGCCCGGCCCCGACGTGCGCATATCGACGGACGGCAGTGGAGCCTCCACCTTGGACATACCGCAAGCAAGACCAATGGATGCAGCCTGGTACCAGTGTACCGCTCAGAACGTAGCTGGCTCCACCGCCACCCGGGCCAGGCTCTTCGTCGAAACACCAAAAGGAGCTACCCCCGAACCAAGACGCCTGAACTTACCCCGACCGACGAAAGTCATCGAACCAGAGTAAGCGTCTTCGTCGGATAAGATTCTTTGAATGATATGAGTCAAAAGACCAATGATCCAATGATGATCCGTATTTCCACAGACCCGCACCTGGCCCCGAAGTGATTTACCTCAGACACGTAGAGCGGGCTAAGCCATACCTGGCTCCGCAGGAGGAGGACAGGATTTATCCACCACCTCAGTTCATCATCCCTCTGCGCGACGTACACCAAATCGAAGGTGGTCGCGTTCACTTCGAGGCCAGAATCGAACCGGTGGGCGACCCCACCATGAGGGTGGAATGGTATATCAATGGAAGAGCTTTAGACGCAAGTAAGTTTGATCAAGATCAACGGCTGATTGATCAACTGCTACGGCCATTTGGTTCAATTGTTTCATTTCGTTGATTATTTAAAACTCTAGGCTCTCGAGCAACTTCTATCTTCCGATTTGGCTTCATTGCCTTGGACCTGATCAGCATCGTCATGCACGACAGTGGAGAATACGTCTGTCGCGTCATCAGCTCGACAGGAGTTGCTGAATCTCGTGCCACCCTCAGCGTTACGCGTAATTATACATTTTCTTTTACATTATTTGGTTGAGTCATTTGACTGCTTAAAAAAATTATACAAAAATGTTTCCTTGATATTTCAGCTCGAGCCACTATCGAGCAAACCAGCCAACACCCCGATAGCCTCCAGTACATTCAACAACTGGAAGATTACAGCAAGTATCAAAGACAGGAGAGCGTTGAAGAGACCTCTTCCCAGCGACCAGTTTTCATCCGTCCACTCCAGGAGCTCGGGGAACTACAGGAAGGTCGTAATGCCCACTTTGAGGCACAACTGACCCCTGTTAGTGACCCCACCATGAAAGTGGAGTGGTACAAGGATGGAAGACCTATCACAGCCAGTTAGTACCTGAAAATCATTCTGAGCTGCTCAATTTGTATAGACTCTTTTTTTATCACGGATTTGCCACTAATAAGACGTATCTTCCAGGTTCAAGAATCACAACCATCTTCAACTTCGGTTACGTCTCACTCAATATATTGCACCTACGAGCTGAAGATGCAGGTTCTTATACAGTAAGGGCTGTGAATCGCTTGGGAGAGGCCGTCAGCTCTGCCAGTCTTCGTGTCTATGGTAATTTTATAAAAACGAATCAAAATTAAGGATCGTGATCGATTCAAAAAAAAAATTCGCAGCTTCATTGACCTTTTTTGAATAATTTTTCAGCACGCACCAGCGTTACCGCTGACTTGGGCATACCCGAGCAGCAGAGGTACATTGAAGCTGCCGAGGAGTTGGAAGCCTATCAACAGGCCATGCACCAGAAATATGTTCAGGAGCAGCCTGAACACTCGAGCCCACCGGAATTCAAAACGCCTATCAAGGATCAGAATAGCATTCGAGAGGGCGGGTTCGCTCACTTCGAGGCCCGCCTTGAGCCAGTCGGAGATTCGAATCTCCGTGTCGAATGGCTCAAGGACGGACGTCCTGTAGAAGCTAGTGAGTCAACGTATCAAATAAGGATAAAACAACAAATTTTGATTTTTTAATCACGTTACTAATACCCTACCGTGTCTTGTTTTTTCTTCAGGTTCAAGAACCACTACCTTTTTCAATTTCGGCTATGTAGCACTGACCATTAAATACGTGACGATCCACGATGTGGGTGTGTACACCTGCCGGGCCTACAACAGGGCCGGCGAGGCACACACCACGGCTCAATTGAGCGTTATCAGCAAGAATGACGTTATATTCGATAGTCAGCATCCAACCGGATTGCAGAAGATTCAAAATCTCGAGGACTCGAGCCGTTATTCTCGTCAGGTACAGGAAGAGACTCAGGTCACCCAGGCACCACGTTTCCTGGGACCTCTCAAGGGTACCAACAAGATAGTAGAAGGTCAACGCGCCCATTTCGAAGCTCGCGTTGAACCCCAAAGTGACCTCACCATGAAGATCGAATGGTACCACAATGGAAAGGCTATTACAGCAGCCAACAGGATTCAGACCTATCATGATTTTGGATACGTCGCCATTGATATCCTTCAAGTTCGTCCAGAAGACGCAGGAACTTATACGGTCGTTGCTAGAAATGCTCTTGGCGAAGCACAGCTGTCTGCCACCATGATTGTTGAAAGTGAGTAAAAATTTTAGAGGAACCACATTCTTTGGTCAGATTTAGAATTTGTTTATTCCATGTGTCTAATTCGAATTCATCCTTCGTAGCTCGTTCTAGCATTGACACCAGCAGCATGCATCGTGGGACCTACGAGAAAACCCAAAGACTTGAAGAATCCAAATTTGTGGAACCTCAATACCACATCGAAGAAATCTCAAAATCAAAACCCATCTTCGTGCAACCATTGAATGACCCTAAGCCGATAAGCGAGGGCAAGAATATTCATTTGGAATGTCGCCTAGAACCAATGGGTGATCCTACCATGAGAGTCGAATGGTTCCAAAATGGCCGACCAGTAACTGTAGGCTCCAGATTCAGGACTTACTACGACTTTGGATTTGTGGCTTTGGACATCGTCCACGCCACTGCTCTGGATTCTGGAGAGTACACCGTCAGGGCCACCAATCATCTTGGTACCGCTCATACATCAGCTTGCGTTCGCGTGATTGGAAGATCAGACATCGTTACCGATTCTCAAAACGAACAGTCCCTTGAACAGATCCAGATGCTGGAAGACTCTTCGAAATATCGTAGAACTCAGCAAGAAGAAGTGACCGTCCAGCAGGCACCTCAGTTCACTCGTCCACTTCATAATATCGAAACCGTCGAACTGACCAACGTTCATCTGGAGTGTCGTCTTCAACCAGTTGGCGATTCCACCATGAGGGTTGAATGGTTCGTTAATGGAAGAGCAGTGAAAACTGGACACAGATTCAGGCCTTCTTATGAATTCGACTACGTTGCCCTGGACATCTTGGGTGTTTATCCCGAAGACTCTGGAGTCTACACCTGCCAAGCTCGTAACCAACTGGGCGAAGCGGTAACTTCATGCTCCGTACGCGTCCATGCTAAGAAGGATCTGCTTCTCGAATCCCAGCATCCCGAAGGATTGGAGAGGATTCAGTACCTGGAGGATTCGTCCAGGTACAAGAGAAACGAGCTGGTGGACGAGGTTGTTAATGTCAAGCCAAAGTTCGTAACTACCCCAAAAAATCAGGAGAACCTTAGGGAGGGACAGCACGCCCACTTTGAATGCAAACTTGAGCCTGTTACCGACTCTAATCTTAAAGTAGAGTGGTTCAAGAACGGTCGTCCAGTCACTGTAGGCAAGTATCTCAGAGATCAACATGATGTAATAAAAAAAATATATTTTTTGGAATTTATTACATTTTTTTCCTTTAGGACACCGATTCCGTCCCATTCACGACTTTGGCTACGTTGCTCTCGATGTGATTGACCTAATCGCCGAGGATTCTGGTACCTACACCTGCCGTGCTGTCAATCTCGTTGGCAGTGATGAGGTCAAGTGTAACCTGAGCTGCCGATCAACTGCTCAGATCCTTACTGACACCCAGAACGAAGTAGGCCTCGAGCAAATCCATTACCTGGAAGATAGGTCCAAGTACCAGAGGCGTGAGGTCACTGAAGAGACCACTACCCAGGCACCAATCTTCACCACGTCCCTGAAGAACGTCGAGATCAAGGAAGGACAAAGAGCTCACTTCGAGTGCAGACTCATTCCGGTTTCAGACACAACAATGAAGGTTGAATGGTTCCATAACAACAAGCCAGTAAAGGCTGGTTCAAGATTCATAGAAACCAACAGCTTCGGTTTCGTCGCCCTGGACATCATGTACGCCTACCCTGAGGATTCCGGAACCTACACCTGCCGTGCTAAGAATGCCATCGGAGAAGCCATCACTTCCGCTACGGCAGTGGTACATTGTAAGCATCGTTCTTCATCGACATAAAATCTTTTCAGCATTAGATTAATATGCTACGAAATATTTTTCAACAGCGAAAAAGTCAATCTACATGGAATCCCAACGCGAGGAAGTCCTCGAACGACTTCAGCATCTGGAAGATTCATCTCGCTACCAACGCAAGGCCGTGCAGGAAGAGACAGTCAGTCAGGCTCCTGTCTTCACGATGCCCATCAAGGACTTGAGAGTTGCTGAAAATCAAGCAGCCCATTTCGAAGCTCGCGTTATTCCTGTAGGCGATTCCAGACTCAAAGTGGAATGGCTGCGTAACGGAGTACCAATTGCAGCCTGTAAGTCACACAGAAACTCTGACAATGAATTCTGAAAAAATTATCATTAAGAAAGACATCAAATAACTGTATATTGTCAACAGCCAATCGCGTAACCACAATGCACGACTTTGGTTACGTGGCATTGAACATGAAATATGTCAACCCTGAGGACTCCGGAACCTACACTTGCCGCGCTGTCAATGATCTTGGCGAGGCTGTAACATCAGCCACTCTCTTCGTTCAGTGTGAGTACTCGACGTCATCAAATCGTCCAACCTACAAAATTAGTATTAAAAATTGCACAGTATCGGTAGCACCCAGTAGTTAGTATTTGGCAATAGTTATCATCCCTTAGAAAAGAATAATAAATAACGTACCAATCAAGTAGACCCAACTGACAATAGGTAAAATCCAAATGGGAATTTGGGAGATGCCAGCTTATTAGAAAATGAAAATGGTAATTCTAGTGCTAGTCGTAGGAAGAACTTGGAATTTTGATATAAAATTTCTTGTATACAGCGAAGGCAGCCCTGCAGTTCGAATCGCAGCATGAAAGCGCTTTGTCGAAGCTTCAAGCTTTGGAAGACACTAGCAAGTATCAGCGACGTGACGAGGAGGAGATTGTCGTTAAGGACAAGCCTTCCTTCACGGTCCAATTGAACGGACCTACCAATTTGGTCGAAGGTCAAAGCGCACACTATGAGTGCCGCATCGAGCCTTATCCTGATCCGAACATGAAAGTCGAATGGTTCCATAACGGGAAGCCATTATCTACTGGTCACAGATACAGAACCACTTGTGACTTTGGTTTCGCCTCCTTGGACGTACTCTCTGTCCATGCTGAAGACTCTGGCACCTATACTTGCAAGGCCACCAATAAACTCGGATCGGCCCAGAGCTCGATCAATCTTGATGTCAAATGTGAGTAAGATATTACAGACGTTCCTGTTCCTGGTTCTATTTTCCATGTTTACCTTATTTTTGGAAAGCAAATGTCTCAATTTTCGAAGACTTCATCTGATGTTAGGTGCACAGCTTTGCTTCTTAGAGCCAAGATCCTTAGTCAAGTGCACAATGTTCAGCTTAGAAATTGGCCATGGTGTAAACTTGATCATTTCGATGATGATGATGATAATGAAAATACCAATTCACAGCTCGCGCTTCCATCATTCGTGATACTCAGCACGAAGGCGCTCTTCAGAAGATCCAGTACCTGGAGGATGACTCCCGTTACAAACGCGTCCCCCATGAAGACACGGTTATCGCTGAGAAACCTAAGTTTGGTCGTCCTTTAAAGAACATTGAGCATCTACCTGAAGGCAAGAACGCTCATTTGGAAGCTACCCTGACCCCAGTCAACGACCCCACAATGGTTGTTGAATGGTTCAGGGATGGTAGACCCATCCCGCAAGGACACAAGTTCAAGACTACCTACGACTTTGGTTACGTCGCCCTTGATATTCTTTACGCTTACCCTGAAGATTCGGGTACCTACATGTGCAAGGCTAGAAATGCAGTTGGAGAAGCTGTGACTACTTGCGTCATTTCCGTCGACTGTAAGTTCATATGAACAGGTCATAGAGTTCATAAGTAAATGAATTTTGAGGTTAATCATGTTTCTTCGTTTCCGTAGCTAAACAAGGTCTCTGCCTCGACACCTTGGATGCTCAACGTTTGCAGAAGATCCGCGAACTTGAAACCGTGGAAATCAAACAGGAAGTAGAAAAAGAAATTGTTCACCAGAAACCTGTCTTCCTGACGCCGCTGAACAATCTGGATCACCTTAAGGAAGGTGAACATGCTCATCTTGAATGCCGTGTGGAGCCAATCAATGATGCCAACTTGAAGATCGAATGGTACGATTTTTTAGCTAATGTAATTTCATAATTCTCTGTATGTCATGAAATGAATGGAATGAAACTTATGAGGATTTTGGATAAAGGTTCGTTAATGGTGTCGCGATTAAAACTGGTCATCGTTTCCGCACGACCCATGACTTCGGCTATGTCGCCCTTGACATTCTTTACACTTACTCTGAAGATTCTGGTACATACATGTGTAAAGCTACCAACCTGGCCGGTGAAGCTGTCAACACTTGCACCATCAAGGTTGGCTGTAAGTATACAAAGAGAAATAATTATTCCATCGCTAACCTTATTTTTCATGTTTAAAAAATCTGACACCAACGTTAATCTCTTTAGCTCGCCGTAGCATCCTTCTCGATACTCAACATCCAGATGGTCTTGAAAAGATTCGAGAATTGGAAGCCCAAGGTCGCCCTGCTCGTTTGGAAGTAGAAGAACCCCCAGTGAGCCCACCAAGATTCGTCACTGAACTCAGGGTAAGTGAACTCCAGTATTAAAAAAGAAAAGTAAGGTTTTTAAGAAGTTGGAAATTACTATTATAAATCTTCATTCTAGGGAACCACCGAGATCTACGAGGGACAAACTGCCCACTTTGAGTGTCAGGTCGAACCTCTGCACGACCCCAATCTTCGTATTGAATTCTTCCATAACGGAAAGCCATTACCATCTGCATCCCGATTCCACGTAACCTTTGACTTTGGTTACGTCGCCCTGGACATCAGCCATGCCGTCCCTGAAGACGCTGGAGAGTACTCCGTCCGCGCTATCAATGCCCTTGGCCAATGTGTCTCCTCGATCAACCTTAAGGTCATCCCTCGTGAGAACATCATTTTGGATTCCCAGCGTCCCGAGGGAATGGACAAGATTCGTGAACTGGAAGCTCAGCAGCCCTGGAAGAGACCGGATATTCCAGAACCGCAAACTAGACAACGACCAGTCTTCACTCAGCCTCTTCAGAACATCGATGCTATACCTGAGGGACAAACTGCCCACTTTGAGTGCAGACTTATCCCTGTGGGAGATCCTACTCTCAAGGTTGAGTGGTTCAGGAACGAGAAGCCACTTGAGACAAGTATGGATCTTCAGAAATTTTGAAAAATTTTCAGAATTGTATAAATTTAATGAATGATTTTTATATTTTTAAATATTTCTATGATTTCAGGTTCAAGAATTACCAAAGTTCACGACTTTGGATACGTGTCCCTGGACATCAATCATGTACGCGATGAAGATGAAGGCGTCTACATGTGCCGTGCTTCCAATCCACTGGGTGAAGCTGTTACCACAGCTTCCATGAAGATCAGAAGTAAATATCTTATTATCAGCAGCCAACTTGAACCGAGTTTCCTCTCAACAGGAATATTCAACCCAACTTTTCTTCATTTCGCAGCAAAAGCCAATATTCAACTGGACACTCAGCATCCTGAAGCTCAACGCAGAATTGCTCAGCTGGAAGCTGACAAAGGACCAAGCCGTGCAGAAGAACCCGAAAAGGTCTTCGATAAACCAATCTTCACACAGCTTCTTAATGGTCCTACCGAACTCTGGGAAGGACAAGTAGCTCATTACGAATGCAGAGTCGTACCCGTTGGGGACTCTAGTTTGAGATTCGAGTGGTACGTCAACGGCGTCGAACTGAAAATGGGTAAGATTGAAAAATGAAATTCTTATCGCTAGAATTTCTAGAACAGATAATAAATGGGTTCTTTGTAAAGGTGTCAATAATGTGTCTGTGAGGTGTGCTCTAACCAATGTGTTTCGTGTTGCTTACTTTCAGATGAGTACGGCTATTTTGTTAATACGCAACCACCAGGTACATAATTATTATCGATAGGTGTACCGATGGTGGTGGGAAGCTTTTCACTTTTCAGAATCTAATCCTTATCACTAGGCTTTAGTAGATATTTTTCAAAAAAGGGCCGAACAAAGCACTTTTAGCATGCAAATGGTTTTTTTTTTTTTTCTTAATATTTAGTAAATTGTGTATTCCAGTAGAGAGAGAAAATTAATGATGATTTCGAATTCCGCAGGATCTCGCTTCCATGTCAGCCATGACTTCGGCTTCGTTACCTTGGACATCCTCAAGGTCATCTCCGAGGATTCCGGCGTCTACTCCTGCAAGGCCATCAACAAGGCTGGAGAGGCAGTATCATCGATTTCTCTCAAGGTCAAAGCTAGATCAGCCATCGTTGGCGATACACTTCAGCCTGACGCCTGGCAAAAGATCCAACTGAAGGAAGCCGAGATGAACAAGGTTCCTGAAATGTTCATCGACACGACGCCCCAGCAGGCACCAGTTTTCACAACTCACCTGCAGAGCTACGACAAGCTGGTCGAAGGTCAACACGTCTATCTTGAAGCTCAAGTTGAACCTAGAGCTGATCCAAATCTGCGCGTTGAATGGTTCAAGAATGGTGTACCACTGCAAACTGGTACCCGCCTGCGCAGCACCTTCGACTTTGGTCTCGTGACTCTTTCCATCAATGGACTCAGGGACGATGACTCTGCAATTTACACCTGCAAAGCCACGAATCTACTTGGTGAAGCTGTGTCGACCTGCAGCCTGAAGATCGTCGACCGCCATTGGCTCCTCGGTGATACTCTTCATCCCGATGCTCTTCCCAAGATCGATGCTCTCGAACAACCCCATGTCTCATCCACTGAACAGCCTGAACCCACCTACGAAGAACCAGTCTTCATCACTCATCTTAACAACGTCGAGTGTACCGAAGGCGATAATGTTCACTTCGAGTGCAACGTCGAACCTTCCAAAGATCCTACGATGAAGATCGAATGGTTCATCAACGGTAAACCATTACCAACTGGGGCAAGGTTCAAGTCGACCTACGACTTTGGTTATGTGGCTCTGGATATCACTCATGCCTATGAAGAAGACTCTGGCGTGATCACTGTTAAGGCTACCAATTCCAAAGGATCGGCACAGACTACTGGTACTCTTAAGTGTACCAGTAAACAGAATATCTATCTTCAAACTCAACATCCTCAGGGTGAAGCTGGTTTCGATAAAGTCAAAGAAGTTGAAGAAGCTTATCTTTCGAAGCTTCAAAGACGCGACTCCGGTCCTGAACTCGAATATCCTAAACCAATTTGGACCGTGCCTCTGCTACCAGAGTTCAAGTTGGGTGAATCCGAGCCTCTTCATTTGGAAGGACAAGTCGAACCCAAAGATGATCCTAATCTTAAGATCGAATGGTATTTCAATGGAAAGATTCTGGAGCATGGTGCTCGTTTCAAGATGACAAGCGACTTTGGATTCGTTACTCTCGACCTGACCGATGTCTACGACCGCGACTCTGGTATCTATACCGCCAAGGCCTACAACAAGTCTGGTGAAGCATTTACATCAACCACCATCTACTGCTCGACCAAGGAGAACGTAATCGAGAGGTCTCAGCATCCTAAAGGAAAGGAAGGTCTGGAAGCTATTCAAGATCTGGAAGAATCATTGAAGAGGCAGGAGGGTGCCGCACCTGAAGGTGAAGATGGACATCCACCAGTCTTCACTTCCCAGTTCGAAAACTTGACTAATCTATCTGAAGGAGAAATTGCCCACTTTGAGGCTTCCCTGACTCCCACTGGAGATCAAACTATGGTTGTCGAATGGTTCTACAATGGAAAACCTCTCGAAGCTAGTCATCGCACAAGGACCGTATACGCCTTTGGCATGGTCGTTCTGGAAGTTCTTGGAACGAAGATCGAGGATTCTGGAATATACACTTGTCGGGCTACCAACAAATGGGGCAAGGCTGAGATCAGCGTGAATCTCGAATGCGTTGACAAGTCCAAGGGTCAGAAGCCAAAGTTCACCACACAGATTCAATCTTTGATAGGTCTCAAGGATGGCCAATCCGCCCACTTTGAGTGTACTCTGATCCCAGTAGGAGATCCCACCATGAAGGTGGAATGGTTCCACAATGGTCAACCACTTCGCCACTCGTCCCGTTTCAAGATGGTTTCCGACTTCGGTTTCGTAGTCATGGACATTGCTGGAGTGATGTCTCACGACACTGGCGAATACGTCTGCAAGGCCAGCAACAAGTATGGCGAAGACTACACCAAGGCAACGATCAAGTGTTTCGGCAAGAGTGGAGTCTACCTGGACTCACTTCAGCCTGATTCCCTCGCGCGCATTCGCGAGCTTGAAAGCTTTGGCGGCGATCAACAAGCAGCACCAACCACCCCGGTAGCTGAACCACCGAAGTTCATCACACAAATATCTGACATTACCAAGCTAGTAGAGGGACAGTCGGCCCACTTCGAAGCTAGACTCACCCCGATCACTGATCCTGACCTCAAGGTCGAGTGGTACTACAATGGCAAGAAATTGCCACATGGTCATCGCTACAGGACCTTCCACGATTTCGGTATCGTCATCCTAGACATCCTTTACTGCTACGAAGAGAACTCTGGTGTATACGAGTGCAGAGCCGTTAACAAGTATGGCGAGGATACCACCAAAGCAACTCTGAGGTGTCTGTCGAAGACCAACCTCATCTTGGAATCCCAGCTACCCAAGGGTATGGAAGGAGGTCTGGAGAAGATCCAGACCCTCGAGGATTCGTTGGTTCGCACCAAGGACGAAAGAACTGTCGAAGAACGCGGAAAGGCTCCAGTATTCACGGTTCCTTTGAGCAACATTGATGGTCTTCGAGAAGGCGAAAGTGCCCACTTCGAAGCACGACTTACACCTACTGACGATCCCAAACTTAAGGTAGTTTACATTTTTTCCAATATATTTTCTTTTATAGATTGCAGATTGTGTCTCGTAAAGACAGGTGCACATGATTACCAATTTGCCATTACAGGTCGAATGGTTCTGGAATGGAAAGCCCCTACGAACCGGTTCGCGATTCCGCACATTCTGCGACTTCGGATTCGTCATCCTGGAAATATCTCCAATCTATCCCGAAGACACTGGAGAGTACAGCTGCCGAGCATCCAACGATTATGGTGAAGCAGTCACCACGTGCTCGCTGAAGTGTACTGGCAAGCGCAGCATCATTCTCGAATCGCAGCTGCCAAAGGGTATGGAGGGCACGATCGATAAGATTGCCGAACTCGAGGGTCTTGGAAACGAACCAGGACAACCCAGCCCCGACGACGACACCGGAAAGCCACCAGAGTTCATCACGACACCATCTGATTTGACTTTGGGCGAGAATTCCTTGGCCCACTTCGAATGCAGACTTCAACCTGTCAATGACTCTAGCATGAGAGTCGAGTGGTTCCATAACGGTAAAGCACTTCTTGCTGGATCCAGGGTCAAGACGATCCACGATTTTGGATTCGTCATCCTGGAGGTCGCTAACTGTTACCAACGCGATTCTGGCCTCTACACCTGCAAGGCTACCAACCGTCACGGTGAGGCTACTGTCTCCTGCAAATTGCAAGTGCGTGGGCGCCAAGGTATCATCCTCGAGCCACAACTTCCAAACAACTTCAAAACCGGAACTGAGAGCATCCAGAAGCTTGAAGAGTCGCTCTACAAGAGAGACGAGATCCTATCAGAGGAAGAGACACCCAATCCTCCAAGGTTCACAGTCGAACTGAAGGACATCGAGGTCGAAGAAGCTGGTCCCAGTCACTTTGATTGCCGAGTGGAACCCGTGGGTGACCCCACGATGCGTGTAGACTGGTTCCACAATGGCCGACCATTTGCAACCGGTTCACGCGTTCACCAAATAAACGACTTTGGATTCATCTCTCTGGATCTTTCTTACACTTACGCCAGAGACAGTGGTGAATACGTGTGCAGAGCTACGAACAAGTGGGGATCAGCAACCACCAAGGCCACCATTACTTGCAAGTGTAAGTGCATTGACCTTGGAAAACTTTCAATCGTATCATATTTTTTAACAGAAATTTTTGATAACGTATCTTGTAATTACAGCCAAGAAGACCATTGACTTCGATTCTCAGCTGCCGTCTGGAATGAGCGGAGAAAAGCTTAAAGAACTGGAACGTGGCCCAGTCAGCGAAGCACCAGCTCAGGAAGCACCTGGCCAACCACCGAAATTCATAACACAAATCCAATCCGCAACTGTTGATGAATCAGAACCAGTCAGGTTCGAGTGCAGAGTTGAACCCAAGGATGATCCCAACCTTCGCATCGAATGGTACAGGAATGGAAAAGTTATTCCTGCGGGACACAGATACAGGACTGTTTACGACATGGGATTCGTGGCCATGGACATTCTATACGTATATCCTGAAGATTCTGGGGAATATGTTTGCAAGGCTATCAACGACCTTGGAGAAGACACCACCAGGGCATCAGTTTCTTGCAAGAGTAAGTTCCACTTTATAATAATTAAATTCCTTTTTCAAACCACGAATGACACAGGGCACCTCTTGCAAATATTTGGTAAATTAAAAAATTTTGAATTTCTAGAACTACCAAGCATCATTCTCCAGAACCAAGTACCAAAGGGCATGAAGAAATCCGAAGCGTTGATGCAGATGGAAGCCACCATCAAGAAGTATACCTCCGAAGTTCACCTTACCGAGGACGACCTTTACGACGCTGACAAAAAGCAACCACCCAGATTCGTGACCCAGATCACGGATCAGACTGAACTCGTAGAAATGAACAGCACGAAGTTCGAATGTCAGTTGGCACCAGTTGGTGACCCCAACATGAAGGTCGAATGGTTCTTCAATGGAAAGCCATTGCCACACAAGAACCGATTCTCGCCGATCTACGACTTCGGCTACGTGGCCATGAACTTCGGCTGGGTCTACCCCGAAGACAGTGGAGAATATCTATGCAGAGCTACCAATCTTTACGGCATGGACGAAACAAGGGCAGTCATCAGAACAGCCGGCAAACCGGGCATCATTTACGAGTCCCAACTTCCCAAGGGCATGAAGAGTATCGAGATGATCAGAGAGATGGAGGCTGCTTGGCAGGTGTAAGTGATCCTAAACTCTGGAACCTATCGTTCAGCAAATCGTATCGATTCTTCATATATTTTTGCTCCGACAGCGCTCCGGAAGAGGAAGGCGAAGAGGAGAAGGTTCGTGCGCCACCAACCTTTGTCAGCAAACCTGAACCAGTCACGGTTGAAGAAAGTGACTGGTCCAGGTTCTGCTGTCGCGTCACGGGTCATCCACGACCTCGAGTGATGTGGCTGATCAACGGACACACTGTCGTAAACGTAAGTACTGGGTCAATTTTAATTATTAATTTATTTATTTAGAAAAATACATCATTTTCCCTCGAATTCAACATCAACAGGGTGCGCGTTACAAGCTGACCTACGATGGCATGTATCATCTTGACATCCCGAAGACCAGGCAATACGATCATGGTAAGGTCGAGGTCATCGCCAGAAGCTCAGTCGGCGAGGCGCGCACTGAGACCTTCCTCACGGTGAAACCACGTAGCGATGATTATCGCGGAGTCCTGAAGAACTCACCGCGACGTAAGTACACTATGAGATGGTACTCTGGACCGGAGAGATGATTCGATGAATTTTTTGAAAAAAAAAAAATATTTTTGCATTTTGGACTACATGGAAAAAGGAATCCTTGGTCGTGATTAACGGATTTTAACACAGATCTTTTTGAACAAAGAATTCATCGAACTTCACGTACAAATAGAAATTTCTGAAAACATTAGAACATACATGCAGCCAACATTGAACAAGCAAAACATTCTCAGTACATTTTGATACGACACATACACTACATTCGAGCACAGAAATACTTGAGACCAGCACAGCCACTTTGCCATCCTGATCTTGATCACTTGATCACATGGTCCAACCGATGATCCATGATCCTTTATCCTTGGGAAGCGACCAAACTTTCTTTAAGAATTTTTGGTACCACCTCTGCTTCTTCTACTTCTTCTTCTTCTTCTATTTCTTCTACTGCTCTGTTGTGCCCCAAGCCGCTGTGATCGGTGATTGCGAATTATTCAAGCAAGGCATTTTAATGATAATCAATGATTACGATGATGATAATCAGCTACGAATCTTCGTTTCACGCATTCCGCGAGGATAGTGCCATTTCAGGTATGCATATGTGTATGGAAGACATCGTCCGGTAATCGTAATATTTATTTGTTTATCGTGTAACCCACGTTATTCTTCTTCATTTTCGATCCTTCTTCTCTCTCGTAGTAACTGTTGCCATGTTCTAGATATTTTTCTTCCTCTTATTTCATTGAATAATTTACTGTTTACTGTTATTTACTTTATTCGTATATCTCTGTTTTCTTTTTTATTGACCCCTCTGTATATGTCCACGATCCATCCTGGCCTCTTTTTGTTTAAAACGGCTTTAATATATTTTTTTGACATTTCTATTTTTCATAATCTTCAACGAATGTGAGCTATTTATATTTTTTATTTTGAAAAATATAATATTTTTGCTGCCAGTAGATATACTGTGCTACTCATAAAAAAATATTGAGCCTATTAGTTTTTGTTATAAATGGAAATATTTTTCAAATCTTTGAGAGCCACCCATTCTCAGTCTGTTTATTTAATTTCATCCTTTGAGGAGATTTAGAGAATGAAACTGTTGAAAAATCTAAAAGATTAAAAAAATTCTATTGTTCCCTTTTGAAACCTTCTGGTCCACGAAGGGTCGGATAAGTAATTGTTTGTTGCATCGCGAATGAAGTATTGTGTCGTATTCCCTGATGATATTAATCGATCGTTTATTTATGAATACTACGAATGTTGTTGGGCATGCATTGATCTAGAGGTGATCGAAAAAAAAAGAGAATAAAAGGCCGAAAGGAAGCCAGAAGGTAATTTGCGAAAAAGGCCGAATCAGAAAATACGAGGATCTCTAACGTGAGTTTTTCCTAGCGTGGTACGATTACGGGCTGACTCAGTACCAGTCGGAGCGTCAGAATACAGAACTGGAGCGTGTCTTCGACGAACGTCACCAGACCGTATCCCAGGGTGTAGATATTGCCACGGAGCATCTCGGACAGAAGGTCTTTAAAGAACCGGAAACCGAGTGGCAGAAGTCCGTGAAGACCAAGAAGAACGAGGACTACTATAACAAGCTGATGAGTCTGGAGGAGGAGCAGGTCCTTAAGGAAACCAGACTCCGTGAAACGACTCATCAGTTCGCCATTCCTGGTGACAAGTTGGTGAACAATTCCCTGGCGAAGGGAATGGCGCAGAAGTACCAGGAGAACCTGTGAGTCGACTTCAGTATCTTCTTCAGCATTTTTGTTTGTTCAAGGTCGTTACTTATACAGAGATTGTTTCTTCAGGGAAACTCAACCCCAAGAACCGGGTCAGCCACCAGCACAGAGAGTCTTGAGGAAACCATACTCGACTGAAGTTGACATCGACAGTGAACACGTGGATGGGAAGTACCCACCTGAACCATCAGAGTCAACAGTTCACGGACGTGAAGTTCACGTAGCCAAGCAGAAGCAGACGCAGAAGGAGGTCAAGGGCGACCTGGAGATCACGAGGAAGATCACGGCGACGGAGACTACTGAGGTGGAGCACAAGGCGAAGACTCAGGAACGAGTTGTTCAGGGTCAAGTGAAGCCGTCGAAGCCACCGGTCTTCACGAAGAAGATTCAACCTTGCAGAGCCTTCGAACAGGAGCAAGCTAGATTCGAAGTTGAATTTGACGGAGATCCATTACCCACTGTGAAGTGGTACCGCGAAGACTTCCCCATCCAGAATTCATCCGATCTTCAGATTTACACGTTCAGCACGAAATCGGTGCTGATCATACGACAAGTCTTCATGGAAGATTCTGGAGTCTTCTCCGTCATCGCTGAAAATCGTGGAGGCAAAGCCAAGTGCAGTGCCAACTTGGTTGTTGAAGAGCGAAGAAGACAACCTGGACGCGGCGGAGTCATTCCGCCCAGCTTCCTGACGACTATTCAGAACACTACTGTTCCTACCGGACAGCTCGCTAGATTCGATGCCAAGATTTCCGGAACCAAACCGCTCGACGTTTACTGGCTCAAGGTAAAGTATTTTGTTGGAAAAAAAATTATTGTGGATCCGTGGACGTTGAAGAGTTCAGCCTGGTATATTTTAGCGTCTATAAAATTTTTTACAGAATGGAAAGAAAGTCACGGCTGATATTCGCTACAAGACACTTGAAGAGGACAACACCTACACTCTTCTGATTCTTGAAACCGTACCTGAAGACACTGGGAAATATGAATGTGTGGCTATCAACAATGCTGGTGAAGCACGTTGCGATGCCGACTGTACCGTCCAAGGACCTCAGTCACCTACCAAGACGACGAAACCTTCGACTCCTGGCGTAGAGAAGGCACCGACCATTTTGGAACCACTGAAGGATCAGACCATCAAGGAAGGAACGTCCGTAGCCTTCAGGTGTAAGATTACCGGCAAGCCTGTGCCTACCATTCAATGGAAAAAGGGAGAGAAGGTAACTAGAGAAATGAAATTTACAAAAAAAATTTTTTCAAATTTGAGAATATTTCACTATTGAGGATTTATTTTTGAAACAGGTAATCAAACCTTCCAAGTATTTCCAAATGCAAAAGGAAGGCGATACGTGCACTCTAAGAATCTCCGAAGCGTTCCCTGAGGACGAAGGAGTTTACAAGTGCATCGCCAAGAATCCTGCAGGCGAGGTCGTCAGCTCTGCCAACCTTAAAGTTCTTGGTAAGTTGACCTTTATGGAATTTGAAGTATACGTTAAATAGTGGGGAAACATTTTTTTTTTAATAACGTTTCTATTATTTTTGTTGCAGCTCCCGATAGCACAGACGTCCTTCCAAAATTGACGCCGTTGAAGGATCAAATTGTTCTAGAAGGACAACCGGCCCAATTCAAGACACAAGTCACCCCGTCTAAACCGAAACCAACTATTCAATGGTACCGAGAGGGTGCGCTGATTCCTCAATCGCCCGACTTCCAGGTAAATTATAAAATTTCCAATTATAGGTATTGTTACGCAATTTTTAAAATATTTTTTGGGAGAAACAGGAATGCTATCAAAATAGAAAAGAAAATTGATACTATTTTTAAATCTGATTGCAGATGATTCACGAAGGCAACAACGCGGTGTTGTTGATCGCGACAACCTATGAAGAGGATACTGGCACTTTCACCTGCAGAGCCACGACTTCCGCCGGCACCGTCGAAACATCCGCCAAACTCATCGTCAAAAGTAAGAATTGAATCCAAATTAATTCTTAATCCAAAGTCAATTAAAAAAGTGCCTACAAGTTGCCGCGTTTGACATCCAAACTAGTCGGCCCCGTGTATTGAAAAAATAATTTTCAAAAATTCCTGCTACGTTCAGCTTCTAAATCAGGACAAACGGGGTTGGTCGATTTTTCGAAATGACCAAAAAAAAACAATTTTGAGCGCGCACGCGCAAAAAACGATTGACGCGAGGCAACGAAACTTTTACACACTCTCTTTTTCCATCTCGTATTTATTATTATTATTCTATCCTTTTCACTGTATTTCTTTTGGCTTTTTTAACGTAACTTATTTTTTTCTTCTTTCACCCTAATCACTCGCAAGTCGGGCAGTTTTTTTTTCTACTAACACATCGTTAGTCTAAGTGTATCGGTTTACTGGTGAAAATTTGAGGGAAAACAAGATGAACGGTGCCAAGTAGAAGGAAAGTGTAGACGGAGAGTTAAGGAAATATCGAGGTCACCCAGTGAAGTCTCTCCTGTAGATATTAACAAGGGCTTTCTTTTATTATTAATTATTCAAGTAGAACAAAAAAAATATGTCCTCACGGGACAAAAATGGTACCTGACGAAACGTGAAGGTGGTGCTAAAAGATTCTTGGATCTGAAAGGAAAAACGCTCTCGAGATATCAAAGAGAGAAGCGACAGGTTAGAAAAAAATAGAAATACTAAAAAAAACGTGAAATTGTGAGAAGCGTTGATCGAAAAGAGTCCTGCGAGAATTTTGGGGCAAAGTATATTTCGCGATTTCCTAAGTACGTACGAACCATGTGACGTATGAAAAATGGTGCAAAAAAAATTATCCATCGATTAAAAATGAGTGAGACGCGTCTTATGAATAGCCCTGTATACTTTGTCGCCCTTTCTTCCTTCTGGCAGATCTAAATAGAAACGGAACACGTATTTCTGTCTTTCTTCTGCAAAAGACCACGAGTTTCTTATCGAACTAGAATTCCGAGGCAATCACGAAAGTAAGAGACAAAAAAAAAAAAATAACGAAATGAATGCGGAACTGAAAAACTAAGCGTGAAAAATAACGAAAATTTTCGAAAAATTCAATCGAAGTCAAATTCGAATTTTTTATTACGACCCTGAAGCTACGATCGTGAGCTATGGGATTAGAGGAGAAAAAAAAGAATTCATCCGAATTTCGCTATACATATATTATACATATTATATATATATATATATTTACATATATTTATCATTCATTTTAGTCATTCGCATTGTGTCTCTATCCTGTCATGTTATATAGTCACGTAAACGAAGAACAAAAAAAAAACACAAAATGCAAAAACATAAAACACATCACATATATGCATATACTCCTAACATTCTACTAATTATTTATTATTGTACAATGGAAAGTCTAATAAAAAATGCTTCGAATATGAACAATTCTCATTTGTTGCTGATTCAACGATCACATTTAGTTAACGTACATATATCATTTAAAATAAGCGTTCGTGTTGCACTCGCGATTTATCAGGAACCTGCGCACCGATAAACGCGAAGTTATCGGTTAAGCTGTCAAATTAATTTTATTTTATCGGATATTTATTATTATCAAAAAAAGTATTCCAAAAAAAACAGAGTTTGCATCGGACAGAAATACAATAGAAAATTTCTTAAGGTTTAAAAAAAGCGAATGAAAAAAAAGGGATAAATGAGGTTTTTTGAAAAATTCTGGAACCTTCCGTCGAGAATTCAAAATCCAAATTTCTCTAGGCACCGTCACGATCTCAACGAAGTGATTATACGTACAAAAAACGTAGCTTCGGACTAATATTTTTGAAATAGTTAACCAGCATTGAGCGACAGATAGCTCAGAGGTCGTTCACCTCTTCATGAGCTTTTGAAGATTCAAAAGCCTCGGAAACTCCTATGGCCCATTCCTGAGAAACATTCGTGGCCTATCAACGAGTTCACGTGTCTTGTCCTAGTCCCAAAATATCTTTTTCGAAACGACAATTTTCCACGGTCCCTCGGGTGTTGCCTTCCAGTACCCAGTCACATGCCGTTCACGAGAACTCGAGGAAACGCAAATAAAATAATACATTTCCCGGTGGGTCGCAGTGGCACTGCTGCTCTACCAGAGAGAGTGAGAGAGAGAGAAGAACACGTGCGTGTACGGGAGCGAGAGAGAGAATGAGTCTCGGATGAAGTGAGCGGCTCTGGTCGGTCTGGTGCCGTGTGCAGAGAGAGCAAGCTCAGCTCTTCTCTTGCGTTAGGCTATTTCTGCGCACGTTGACGTGTATTACATTACGCGGCTATATTTGGCGTGCTGGGAACACCCTGTAGATCCTCACCTTTGAGTCCCTTCAAATCTTCATACGTACTGACAGTCCAATTAAATTTTGGTCTTTTTTTAAAATATAATAAACAGTCGATATCTGCTGACGATTTTTAACGAATATAGGAGAAATTGATTTTCAATACATAAAAAAATTTTGACTAAAATTCTTTTTCTTTATGAAAGCATCTTCCGAGTTTCCGGGCAATTTTTAAATTCCTCCGATCCAGAGTCTGTGAGATAACTTTGATTATTCCGGAAATGTAGAAAAATATTTTTTGCTCCGCCTAGTAACCAGAAGCACAGACTTCTGGGAGGTCCACCTAACTCTATGCGCTGCACTATTTTCGAGATTCGTTGGTGGCGGCCGAAGTTCGTGAGCGACGTTAATTTTGGCATCTTTTTCAAAAATGCCCATTGTCTCGTTAGCGCCGCATCGTTACTCATCGTCGAGATGAGCGGTAGAACAAAAATAAAATGTTGACAGAAGACCGAATTGTTGAGATTTATTTTTATTTTTTACAAAATGTCCGATGCAACACTCTAGCGCGATAGTTCTTAAGTACCAGGTTCAAGATAATAAACGAAGTCATCCCAATCAGCGAAGATCTCTAAAGAAGCTAGGTCGATCGATCGATCGACAAGGATCGATGAATCGAAGACCCTGAAGCGAGTCCAGTTGACCTTCCAAGAATTCGTCAGGTTGCCTGAAGAATCTGCGCTGGGGTAAACTGCTGGGAAAAAGAGAAGAAGAGGGAATGTGAAGAAATTTGAAGAATTTAAAGAACATTAAGAAGAAACATGTTGATCTTCCATTGTCGTAGAAGAACAAGACTGACTCATCCAGGTCGACTTGTCTTCACCTTAGTACTCGAAGGAGGTCGCAATCCTCGCGTGCTTCATATATTTCGTGGGCGACCCAGTGAAGAGGGGATGACGATGGGGGCCGTTTGCAAACGCTATTTCAGCCAACCCAGCTACAAATGATTCACCCTACCGAAAATAGTCCACGTGTGTCAGCGTACTCTGGAAAGGTGGGAAGGTGGGAAGGTACGAAGGTGGGACCAGGCATATTCTTGGTGAATTTCAGGAATGAGATTACGCGAAGATATGCGCGAGGCGAATGGATGGATGAGTCAAGACTAAATGAGGGCCGAGGAGTCAGCGGTGAAGCGCGAAGAGCGAAGAAGGGATGAAGATCAGTCCCTGACCAGGAATCGGAATAAACAAATGTCTAGGACAGTTTCGGGATGAGTCAGAATCGCCAGACGGGACACCAGACCACGTTGACTCTGCTCACAATTATATTTTTACAAGGAAAGAGACACGACGTGTTGGTCGCGATCAATAAATTGTCAAAACACTGAATCCTATGACTCACTCGAAAAAAAAAGAAAACTCCTGACCAACTATTAGCGCTAGATCAAGCACTCTTTTTGAGACTTCCTCGTATTTCTGCTTTCGAGTCAATCCTTAGTAATTTTTATCGCCGATTGGTTGGTAGTAGTTTTCTTTACGCTCTGTCAACATTTATTGATACTAAGTCTTTAATATAATCTTTTTAATCGATACAAATTTCGATTAATCATATCGATAGATATCGATCGCAAACGCTCCATCAGTCCTATTTAATATAGATCACGTATGTTAAGAGTACTTAAAAGTCTGATAAGTCAAGATAAGATAAGAAATCCTCAAGGACCTCTTCGCAAGCATATCTCACAATTTTCTCACTGATAAGAAATAATTTTCCAAAAGATAAAAAATCACGTTCGCACCGAACTCAAAGTAGATTTTTGAAAAAAAAGCCACCTTCACGACACTGTGTACCAGATCGGCGCCATACGTATCCTGTTCAAAAAAGGCCGCGCTTCCATCGAACGTTAAAAAATTTTAACGAACGTTCGATCGAAGGCGGCCCCGAATGAACTGTCAAACGCACTCGGTCGCGACACTTGTTTTTGGCGCGAACAACAAACAGCCGAATGGCGGCTAAACTGCCAAACCCCTCGAATCTTAAGACGTTCCGCACGCGACACTAACAGATTGAAACTCACTGGCGGAAAGCACCACGCGGACAATGCGAAGTGAAGAAGAAGAAGAGACGAAGACAAGGTAAATGGAGAGGAGTGAAGAGGACGGAGTCAAAGAGGGGGAGCGAGATAGAATGATGGAAGGTGGAAGGGAAAGAGGAAAGATGAAAGATGACGAAGAGTAAGAAAAATTGAGGTGAGAGAATGAGTCGTTCTCTCTCGAGTTCCAGTGGATGACTATTAACGTGAGGCTAGACTAAAATAAGTGGAGGTGTGTGTACTGACGTCACACACGTGATCCCCACCATCTGTAAGGTCCACCAGCATTCACTCTTCCGATAGCCACATGCACCACCAATAGACCCAACTCTGCTCCCCTCTTCGTCCATCAAGGACTCTTCACTCTTGCTCTTGACTCTTCGTCTCGACCTCCACTTCGTTTACGAAGCATCAGCCATTTCACGTATTGCCGCTGGACTTTACACGTGGCCAAACGAACGGGCTAAATTCTTGACTATATACGGTGGTCCACACCCTCGTGACTGAGGTCCTCGACGAGAGACGCGTCCAGTAGATATTTATATTCGCAGGAGTAAAAATGTCTATTTTGGAAATACTCTGCCGCCTACCATTTTCTACTGGGTGGTTATTTCCGTTAATATATTCTCAGCATGGGTCGCGAAGTCGTTTGCTTGGCCGTCAGGAAGCCGCAGGAGTCTAGAAGTCGTAGGGGAGGACTGGGGGGGGAGAGAGAGAGGTAAATAGCTAAAAACTAGAGAGCAAGGGAGTCAGAGAGCAAATGTTTAAAAATAGTCGGAGCCTCTGACTCTCAAAGATTTCGCACGTTGCGTAGACGCCCTGAAGTCGTCTGAGATTTATGTGACGTCCAAGATTTACGCGATTGACTCCCGCTGATCGCCTGCCAAATTCAAAAGCTTCGGAGCTTTTACGTTCCGAATAGATAAGACGTGATTTGGCCAGACAGTCGATATTCGTCTTTGGATCTGAAACGAAGAAAAATAATGCCTCCTCGGTCAGAGACAGGTGGATCCGTGGTCTCGGTTGATGGATTTTAAAACGATCCATACGGGAGCTTCCGTTCGCTGAGGTGAAGAACGATTGGCGATTTGCCGCACTTGAGGAAGCTGATGGGACGTCTTGCGAGTAACGGTTGCTCGGTCTCTCTGGTTTTGCTGGTTTGGCTCTTGGCCATCTTGCTGGGTCCGATTTATGAGGCGTAAATCTTGTATGCAATTACGTTGCTCTATTCGCTAGGACGGTTGGAAAAAATAGGAGTAAAAAGAAAAAAAAATGGGCAATTACACAAAATATTTTTCTTCTGAGGCGAAAAACAAATTTTTATTCGTCAATCGATTTGTCAATAAGAAATTCTTAGATCGTCGAGACCATAGATCAATAGGTTGGTTAGGAAAAACATGAAAACGATTTATCAGTATTCGTGCGTATCGAAGCACGGCCATTCTTCGTTCTATATTTGATCGAAGCAGAATTCGCAATGGGCCTCCGGAGCTGAAAGCGAACCTAAAAAGAGGCACAAGGTCGTGCCTGCGTAGTGAGGCTGTGCTTAATTAGATCAGCACAGCCAAAAAGGTAGAACACGAATTAGGCAAGAGTGCAAATAAAAAATGATATAAATGTTATGACGCAGGAATATAATGACGACTAAAAATATCCGTGAGATTTCTTATCCAACTTGGACGTAGTCGAGGTCAGCTGCGAAATTTATGTGCTACCGAATATTTTGCAATGTTATCGTTATGCTAAGCCAAAAAAACATACAATCCGTCTTGTTACGCATTATTTTCGTTTCATCGGGTGCACAAATTACACACGGTACGAACTTCGAGCTCGTAAAATCATCATAGTCATTTGCTGCTTGTGACGGTACTTGAGCTACTTATGTACTTCGCGGTGGCCTCGTGAGTTAAGAAGTAAGGACCGTGTTAATGAGAGGAAGGGTGACATCAGAACCAGTTTGTTGACTGTTTAGATAATACTGTATTTTTAGAAGCTGACTCGGGACTTTAGGCTCGTTGAATCATCCAGCTTCTAGCAATTAAATATAATAAGGTCGAAGGTCGCAATTTTCGGGGTCAGCGCCCTGTTACGTGAATTTCGTAGCCATAACGATTTAATATAATATTATATACATATATACATATAGAGATTAGATTGAAATATTATTTAACGTTGTGTTTTGTTATTAACGTTAGTTTTTGGATAAGAATGTTTTTAGACTAACCTTTCGTAGACGATGCATCCTCCTAGTGTGCAGCACGGCTTCGAATTGAAGTTTTCCACATACGATGCCTTGAATTGAGAGTGTGCGTCAAATCTGATATGGCTCGATAGCAGTATCTGAAACACACTGTAACCCGATACGATTAAAATGACAATTACAGAGAGAAAAGGAGTCTATTATCAGACAACGGTACCAGACGAATCAACACCCGGCGATAAGACTGGTAAACAACCTACGGATGGTCAATCCGTGGGTAACGTGATTCGCTTGTTACCGAAAGATACGAAAGAATTAAAGAGATTGAAGGACGAGGTAGTAATTCTAGACGAGGAAGGATATCCGATCGGTGCTCCATTACAGCCTGGCGATGAATCTTTACCCTGGCGTAGAGGTCGTGTCTATCACAGAGCTCGACCTACGAACGTGACACCCTGGAGGAAAGTTAAGCCGCGTTCCAGGGACACGTCCCTGGACAAAATTCAACAGGCTAAACTACTCCAGCCTGAGGTCAAACCCTGGACGGAGGAAGATGTGGTGCTGAAGAAAGCTCCACAGGTGATCAAAGAAATTACGAAAGAGAAATTGGAGGAGGTTGAACTTAAACCTGCTAAGACCGAAAAGCGTGAGGTCAGGAGACCTAGTTTGGAACATGTGGAACTCAGGCCGGTACCTAAAGATGTTAGGACCTTTGATGAAACGACCCTCGAGAGGCTTCTGGCTGAAAGAGTCACTGAATATACGGAAGAGGAGGATGTCAGTATAAGGAGCGTCACTTCTGAAAGTCAGTCTGATTCAGTGTCGAAGAGATTGACCGAGGAAGAGATATCTCAAAGGAGAGGTGATCAGCCTAGACCCTGGACCGAAGAGAAGATAACGTTAAAGAAAGCTAAACCGGAAAAGAAAGAAATTCCTAAAGAGAGCATTGAAGAGGTTGAGCTGAAACCGACCCAGCCCGAAAAGAAGGACGTTAGGAAACCCAGTTTGGAACGTGTCGATCTTAAGCCTATTCCAAAGGATGTGGTTGACGAGAGAGTCACAACGCGAAGAGGGACGATCGAAAAGGGTGAATACGTGGAAGAGGAAAGTAGCACTCTTCTTAGTGTTACCTCAGAAAGTGATTCCACTGTGCATAAGGCGAAAAAAATCAGCAGGGATGAAGTTCTTCCAGGTAAAGTGGAACAACCCAAACCCTGGACCGAGGAAAAGATTGCGCTGAAAAAGGCGAAACCTGAGAGGAAGGAAATTCCTAAAGAAACTATCGAAGAGGTTGAGCTGAAACCTGCGAGACCTGAGAAGAAGGAGGTACGAAGACCCAGTCTGGAACATGTTGAACTCAAACCTGTGGCTAAACAAGTGACTGTTGATGAGAGAAGTGTTCAGAGAGAGACCGCTGAATTTGTTGAAGAAGAAGATACGACACTGTTGAAGATTACTTCTAAAAAAGATATTACTCTTGCCCCTAAGAAACCCGTGGAGGAAGATGCTCAGAAGAAACCTGAGCAAGCTAAGCCCTGGACCGAAGAGAAGATCACGTTAAAGACAGCCAAAAAAGAGAAGAAAGAAATTCCTAAAGAGACTGTTGAAGAGGTCACGTTGAAACCGAGTAGGCCTGAGAAGAAAGAGGTACGAAGACCCAGCCTGGAACATGTTGAACTCAAACCTGTGGCTAAACAAGTGACTGTTGATGAGAGAAGTGTTCAGAGAGAGACCGCTGAATTTGTTGAAGAAGAAGATACGACACTGTTGAAGATTACTTCTAAAAAAGATATTACTCTTGCCCCTAAGAAACCCGTGGAGGAAGATGCTCAGAAGAAACCTGAGCAAGCTAAGCCCTGGACCGAAGAGAAGATCACGTTAAAGACAGCCAAAAAAGAGAAGAAAGAAATTCCTAAAGAGACTGTTGAAGAGGTCACGTTGAAACCGGGTAGACCTGAGAAAAAGGAAGTTCCCAAGCCTAGTATTGAACAAGTAGGTCTTAAGCCCGTCACTAAGAAGAGTACTGAAGTAAGTAAGATAGAGAAAGATGTTACCGAGGTTAGTGAATTCGTTGAACAGGATGAGACCACTATTCTTAAAATTGAATCCGATACGGAAGGTATTCGCCGTGTTCCTAAGAAACCCACGTCGGAGGAAATTCTTCAAAAGAAACCTGAAGAACCCAAACCATGGACAGAGGAGAAGGTTACTCTCAAGAAGGTGGCTCCTCAGAAGAAAGAAGTACCAAAGGAAACCATTGAGGAAGTTGAACTTAAACCATCTAGAACTGAAAAGAAGGATGTTAAAAAATCGACTATCGAGCAAGTGGATCTGAAGACTGTTTCCAAAGAGACCACGAGTCAATACGTCGAAGAAGTTGATACAAAGGTTTTGAAGGTGGTGAAGGACGAAGAAGTCGTAGAAGAGCAGGAGACACAGGAAACTGGAGTCAGCTGGCGTAGAGGCAAGAAGAAACCCAAAGAAAAGGCGCCATACGAGGAACAGGAAGATACTGAAATATTAAAGGTTACGGAAAAGAAAACGGAAGAAACGGAAAAGCGTGTTACGGAAGAAGTTGGTGTTTCTTGGCGAAGAGGAAAGAAGCCTAAGCAAGATGAGAAACCAATTGCTGAACAAGTTCTTGAAGAGGTTCAACCCGAAGAAGAAAAACCAACTGAGGAGACTGCAGCAACTTGGAGGAGAGGCAAGAAACCTGGTAAAGAAATCAAGCCCAAAGACAAACAACCTGAGGAACTTCAGGAGGAGATAAAGCCACAACCAGAGGAAGCTCCTGAGGAGGAATCAGAAAAACCTACCGAAACTGCACAACTTCCATGGCTTCGTGGAAAGAAGGTTCAAAAGAAAGTGATCGAAAAACAGGAAGAGCAAATAGAGGATATTAGATCGGTAACTCTGAAACCTGTGAAGAGAGGACAAAAGCCTGAAGAACGCGAGGACAAGGAAGAAATTGTCTTGAAACCGGTTAAGCGTCTGCCTAAAGAAGAGGAGACGAGTGAAGAGGTGAAACTGAAACCGGTAGAGAAACCTCAACCAGAAGAGAAAGACCGCGAGGATGTTAAACTAAAACCTATAACGAAGGATAAACCAGAAAAGACAATTGAAGAAAGTACTCTGAAACCGGTTAAGCCTGGTAAGAAACCGGATGTTCAGGAACCGAAAGAAGTTCAGCTTAAACCCATTCCTACGAAGACTGAATTGCCAGCTCCAGAAAAGGTTGAAGATAGACCAGAAGAAGAGCAGCCAACTGAACTTACCGAAACTCCGTGGCGTCGCGGTCCAAAAGCAAAGATAACAAAACAACCTGTTCCAGAGGAGGAGAAACCGGAAGAGGAAGTTCCGGAAGAACAGAAACCTGTGGAAAAAACACCATGGCGACGAGAAAAGATCGATAAGAAGACGGTGATTCAACAAGAAGAACAAGTTGTTGAAGATATCAGGTCGGTTTCTTTAAAGCCTGTAAAGCGCGGTAAAAAACCAGAAGAACGCGAAGATAAGGAAGAAGTTGTTCTGAAACCAGTGAAGAAGCTTCCAAAGGAAGAAGAGACTTCAATGGACATTAAATTGAAACCTGTAGAGAAGGAGAAACCGGAAGAGGAAAAGCCCACGCCTGCTAAGGTTAAACCAAAGAAAGGTAAACTTCAGGAAACAGAAGAAGAAGCTCCTGAGGAACAGAAGCCTAAGGAAGCCCTTCAACCTGAACTGGTTAGTGAACTACCAGAAGATGAGAAACCAGAAGAAAAATCTGGCCTACCTTGGATACGCGGAAAGAAACGCATTGAAAAAGTAGTAAGAGAAGAGAAAATCGAAGAGCAAGTAGACCAGCAAGTGACGCAAGAGGATAAACAGGTTTCAGAGGTCTCGTGGAGAAAAACTCAAAAGGATACGAAGGTATTGGAAATTCAAAAGGAGACTGATGTAGAAGACATAAAATCTGTAACATTGAGGAAGACTAGAAAAGATAAGAAGCCGGAAGAACGAGAAGACAGAGAAGAAGTTGTTTTGAAGCCTGCAAAACGCTTACCTAAAGAGGAAGAGACCACTGAGGAAATTAAACTGAAGCCTGTACAAAAACCAGAAGATTTGGTCCCTGAACAGGTCGAAGAACAACCTGAGGAAGCTAAACCTGAAGAGAAGGCACCATGGCGGCGCGAGAAGGTTGAGAAAAAAGTGGTTATAAAACAAGAGGAACAGATAGAAGATATAAAATCTGTGTCCCTTAAACCGGTGAAACGTGGTAAGAAGCCAGAAGAAAGGGAAGACAAGGAAGAGGTTATTCTGAAACCTGTGAAGCGTGTTCCTAAAGAAGAGGAGACTGCCGAAGAAATTAAGCTGAAACCTGTTGAGAAGGAGAAACCGAAACCTGAAGAAGCTCTTGAAATTCCGGAGGAAGACAAGCCCCAAGAAAAGACTGAAATGCCCTGGAGACGAGAAAAGAAGCCGGCTAAGAAAATCATTCCAGAAGTTACGAAGGAAGAACAAGTCGTAACGGAGCAAGTCACTGAAGTCGTTGATACCGAAGAGAAGAAAGAAGTGACCGAAGTCTCTTGGCGCAAGGAAAAGAAAGAAAAGAAGGTTGTTGAAGTACAAAAAGAAGCTGAAGTGGAAGACATTCGTTCGATCACTTTGAAGAAAACGAAGCGAGATAAGAAGCCCGAAGAGCGTGAGGACAAAGAGGAGGTAGTTCTCAAACCTGTGGGACGTCAACCTAAAGAGGAAGAAACAGAAGAAGAAATCAAACTTAAACCCGCTGAGAAAGAAGTAGTTCCTAAGAAGGTAGAAGAGAAACCAGAAGAGGAAAAGCCTACTGAAATTACTGAAGTTCCATGGAAACGTGGTAAAAAGCCTAAGAAGGTTGTTGAAAAGCCTGAAGAGGCAAAACCAGAAGAAATTAAGCCGGAAGAAGTGACCCTTGAGGAAAAGCCTGAAGATGAAAAACAGACAGAAACTCTTGAGGTTTCTTGGCGTAAAGGTAAGAAGAAGTCGGAAAAGAAAGAAAAGAAGGTCGTTGAATTTAAAGAAGAAGTCACGATCGTCCCCATCGATCAGGAGGAAGTAATTGAAGACCAGAAAATTGTCACCATTGAAAAACAAGTGAAGTCCGAGATTTCTGAAGAAGTCAAACCTAAACCAAAGCCAAAAGATAAACCTGAGGCAACCAAGCCGGAAGAAGTGAAGCTTAAACCAATCAAGCGAGGTAAGAAACCTGAGGAGAAACCAGAAGAAGTTGAGGAAGTTCATCTCAAGCCAATTCCCAAGAAAACAATCGATGAAGAAGTTACAGACAAAATAAAATTAAAATCTGTCCAAAAAGATAAGCCAGAAAAGGTTTCTGAGGAAGTCACTTTAAAGGCCATCGACAAAGATGAAACGGAGGTCCCGGAAGAAGAAATGCCTGAGGAAACAACTGGTTTGCCTTGGGTGCGAGGGAAGAAAAAGAAAGTGACCAAAGCACCCGAAGAACAACCTGAAACCAAGGAGGAAATACCCGTGGAGAAGGTAGAAAAAGAGATCGAGGAAATCAAAATTAAAAAAGGTAAAAGGAAACCGAAAGAACAGGAAGAAGAGCAAGAAGAGGTACAACTCAAACCTATTCCAAAGAAAACACCCGAAGAGGAAACTCAGGAACAGAAAAATTTGAAACCTATCAAAACAGAAAAACCAGAAGACGAGAAGGAGGAAATCAAATTGAAGCCAGTTAAACGAGGTAAGAAACCTGAGGTTGAAGAGAAGGAAGAAGTGCATTTGAAACCTGTTCCTAAAAAAGCTTCGGCGGAAAAAGACATTGAAGAAGTCGAACTCAAACCAAGCGGCAAAGAAAAAATTGCACCAGAAGCAGAACAACCTGAAGAAAAGACTGAACTTCCTTGGCGCCGTGGAAAAAAGAAGGGTAAGGTTGAAAAGCCTGAAGAGGAACAACCTGAAGTGGAGGAGGAACAAGTCCCTGAAGAAATACCCACGGATGAGGTCGAAGAGATCAGTGAAGTAACGTGGAGAAAGGGTAAGAGAATACCCAAGAAACCAGAAGAGGAAAAGGAAGTAGTACACCTGAAACCTATTCCAAAGAAAACACCGGAAGAAAAGGAGAAACCAAAGGTAGAGGAAATTCTACGACCAGAGAAACGTCCTGAGGAGGAAATAACGGAAACGGAGGAAGTGTCATTGAGGAAGGGCAAGAGGAAGCCAAAGAAACCGGAAGAAGAAAAGGAAGAGGTACATCTGAAACCTGTTCCAAAGAAGATACTGGAAGAGAAAGAAAAGCCACAGGAAGAACAAGTTTTACAACCAGAGAAACCTGTGGAAAAAGAAATAACCGAAACGGATGAAATATCATGGAGAAAGGGCAAAAGGAAGCCAAAGAAACCGGAAGAGGAAAAGGAAGAGGTACATCTGAAACCCATTCCAAAGAAAACACCGGAAGAGAAAGAAAAGCCACAGGAAGAACAAGTTTTACAACCTGAAAAACCTGTAGAGGAAGAAATATCCGAAACAGAGGAAATATCGTGGAGAAAGGGCAAGAGGAAGCCAAAGAAACCGGAAGAAGAAAAGGAAGAGGTGCATCTGAAACCTATTCCAAAGAAGGTACCGGAAGAGAAAGAAAAACCACAGGAAGAACAAGTTTTACAACCAGAGAAACCTGTGGAAAAAGAAATAACCGAAACGGATGAAATATCATGGAGAAAGGGCAAAAGGAAGCCAAAGAAACCGGAAGAGGAAAAGGAAGAGGTGCATCTGAAACCTATTCCAAAGAAGGTACCGGAAGAGAAAGAAAAACCACAGGAAGAACAAGTTTTACAACCAGAGAAACCTGTGGAAAAAGAAATAACCGAAACGGATGAAATATCATGGAGAAAGGGCAAAAGGAAGCCAAAGAAACCGGAAGAGGAAAAGGAAGAGGTGCATCTGAAACCTATTCCAAAGAAGATACCGGAAGAGAAAGAAAAGCCACAGGAAGAACAAGTTTTACAACCTGAAAGACCTGTAGAGGAAGAAATAACCGAAACAGAGGAAATATCGTGGAGAAAGGGCAAAAGGAAGCCAAAGAAACCGGAAGAGGAGAAGGAAGAGGTGCATCTGAAACCTATTCCAAAGAAGATACCGGAAGAGAAAGAAAAGCCACAGGAAGAAAAAGTTGTTCAACCAGAGAAAGTTTCTGATGAGAAAATTACGGAAGAGACAATTGAAACACCTGAAGTATCTTGGAGAAAGGGCAAGAGAAAGCCCAAGAAACCAGAAGAAGAAAAGGAAGAGGTTCACCTGAAACCTGTTCCAAAGAAAGTACCAGAAGAAAAAGAAAAACCAGAAGAAAAAGTAGTTCTACAACCAGAAAAACCCGTAGAAGAAGAAATAACAGAAACAGAGGAAATATCATGGAGAAAGGGCAAAAGGAAACCAAAGAAGCCGGAAGAGGAAAAAGAAGAGGTTCACCTGAAACCTGTTCCAAAGAAAGTGCCAGAAGAAAAAGAAAAACCAGAAGAAGTAGTTCCACAACCAGAAAAACCCGTAGAAGAAGAAATAACAGAAACAGAGGAAATATCATGGAGAAAGAGCAAAAGGAAGCCAAAGAAACCGGAAGATGAAAAGGAAGAGGTACATCTGAAACCCATTCCAAAGAAAACACCGGAAGAGAAAGAAAAGCCACAGGAAGAACAAGTTTTACAACCTGAAAAACCTGTAGAGGAAGAAATATCCGAAACAGAGGAAATATCATGGAGGAAGGGCAAGAGGAAGCCAAAGAAGCCAGAAGAAGAAAAGGAAGAGGTGCATCTGAAACCTATTCCAAAGAAGATACCGGAAGAGAAAGAAAAGCCGCATGAGGAAGAAGCTCCTCAACCAGAAAAGGTTCCGGATGAAGAAGTAACGGAAACAACAGAAGTGTCATGGAGAAAAGGCAAGAGAAAGCCAAAGAAGCCGGAAGAGGAGAAGGAAGAGATTGTCCTGAAACCTGTGGAGAAACCGAAACCAGAAGAGAAGGTAGAAGAAGAGTTGCCTCTTAAGCCAGGAAAGAATGTCCAGCCGGAAGAAGAGAAGCCTGAACAGATAAAGCTGAAACCAATAAAGAGAGGCAAAGCGCCTGAACCTGAAACAAAGGAAGAGGTCCACTTGAAGCCAATTCCAAAGAAATCCGTCCAAGAAGAAGTACCAGAAGAGGTTCAACCTGAACCAATAAAGTTAGAAGAACAGCCTGAACAACCTGAAAAGCCTGAAGAGCGTGAAGAGGTCACGCTGAAACCAAAACGAAAAGAGAAAAAGCCAAAGCCCGGCAAACCGGAAGAGTTACAAGTATCTGAAATAAAACCGGAAGAAGAGGAGCTTCAACCTGTCGTAGCGGAAGTGACTGAAGATGTTGTCGAAGAGACAACAAAATCCGTCCAGGAAGTAAAGATTGGAAAGAAGAAGAGCGTAAAGATAGACACGAAAGCGATTGAAATAATTGATGACAAGGTGATCGAAGAAGTCGAAGATGTTCGCCAATCGGACATAAGCATGATTTCAAAGAAACGCCAGGACGTAGAGGAGGTCGTCCAGGAGGAAGTGAAGCAAGTGGAAGATCGGAGAGACAAGCGAAAACGTAGGCAGCGCGCCCAAGTGGAGATATCGATTATTGATAAGGATAAGAAAGTCGCGCCACGCTTTATCCAAAAGTTACAACCAGTCATCGCCGAGCCTGATAAGCCAGCTAAATTTACCTGCACGGTGATCGGTAATCCTTTCCCCGAAGTCTCTTGGTACAGAAACGAACAGGAGCTTCACGCCAGCGAGAAATACATCATGACAGTCGTGGAGACCACAGCCACCCTGGAAGTGACGAACGTCAAGGAGGAGGATGTCGGCATGTATTCCTGTAGAGCGTCCAATCCTGCAGGAGTCGCCACCTCCACTGTGAACCTCGTCATTTTCGGTAGGACCAATGGACGCTGCGTCCTGCCTGCTGTGTGTGCTATTCGTCGTGTCTTCATTTATTTTTTAATTAGCAATTTTGATAATGGGTTTGAATGCTATTTTAATTGAAAATGTCCCAGTGCCAGCTGGGTACTGTTTTCACACAAATAGTCCTACACTTTATTTTTAAGGATCGTCGAGAGGCTTTTTACACTATTTTTTTTTTTATTTAGGTTGCAAGGAAATTTTTAATACGCTTTCAGCAACGTGATTGCTTATATGAATTAGTAGATCATTATAGATGGTCGTGTCATTACAAAGTTATTGATGGTTCGTGCGTTAATAATGATTTGCTAATCACAGAAAAAGAAGAAGAAGGAGTCGCTCCCCACTTCATCACACCAATTAAACCGTTGATGGTCGAAGAACACAAACCAGCTACTTTGGAATGCATTGTGACTGGTATACCTGCACCGGAAGTGAAGTGGTACCGAGGAGAGAAGGAAGTGAAGCCAAAGAAGGGTACTGAGATTACGTTCAACCCTGAAACAGGAGAGTCCAAACTGACGATCCTGGAACCAACTCCTGAAGACGAAACAATTTATCGGGTTCGGGCTCTTAACAAATTCGGACGTGCCGAGTGCAGAGCGAATCTTCTGATCAGCAACGCAGTTGTGGTTTCCAAACCGGAAGTACTGCGTGCACCGAAAATCACAAAACCACTTCCTGCCTTAGTAGCAGAAAAAGGAAAGCCTTTGGTTCTCACTGCTGAATTCAAAGGAAAACCAACGCCTGACGTCAAATGGTACAGAAATGGAACCGAGATAAAACCATCCGACAAAAAGATCATCAAGGTCTTTGAGAATACTACCGAACTGATCATTCCGGATGCTACCAAGAAGGATAGCGGCAAGTACGAGATCAGGGTGCAGAATCCTGCAGGTGAAGCCAGAAGTTCAGGTTCCGTCGCTGTGAAGGGACCTGAAGAAACTACCGATGAGGTTAAGGCACCCAGGTTCATCGAACCACTTCAGCCCCAAGTGGTAGCTGAAGGTGAAGTTGTGATTATGGAGGCAACGGTAGATTCTTACCCCACAGCATCATTCCAGTGGTTCCACGAGAACCACCCACTCAAGGTATCGCACATTTTCAATAAAAAAACTGTATCTCATTAAATTTAGAAAAATCCCAATAACAAAGTTTTATCATTAATTTCAGTCATCGCCCGAGCTCAGAATAGTAACCAAAGAAAACCGATCGGTTCTTTTGGTGAAAGAAATCGTTCCTGAATTCGCTGGCACCTATACCTGCCGTGCTGAAAACGTGGCAGGTTCGGTGACCTGTACGGCAACAGTCAATCTTCTTGACGTACCTTGGGAAGAGACCGTAGAACTGGTATCACCCACTTTCATAAAGAAGATGTCGCCGGTCCGAGTGATGGATGGTGAAAGTGTCAACCTGACCTGCGTCGTCCAAGGAAAACCAATTCCCAGAGTTGAATGGTACCACGATAAAAAACCGATAAAGGAAGGAAAGGAGATCACGATCTTCCAGGACTCCGAAGGTGTCTGCAGTTTAGCTATCAGTGAAGTGTTCCCAGAAGATGCTGGAGAGTATACTTGCCAGGCGGTCAATCCTGTTGGAGAAGCAGTATGCACAACTTCGCTCGTTGTAGAAGGTATTAAAAATTCAAAAATTTTTCCATCAGACATTCAAATTTGAAGTTGTCAATTAATGATTTTTTAAAACCCAGCATACGAGTACGTACCCGACTCAGAAATCGCATCGTCGATCGTTGCTACGTCCTTGATCACAGGACAAAGTGGCTCGGAAGAGGATCTTTTGTCTCCAAAGGTTGGTACACCTGCTTCCAGAGCTACGTTATATAAAAGATATGGATTTTCCCTTAAACCTTACTTCGTATTTAGGAGACACCCTTGTCCGACACCGACACAGAGGAATCTGCGCCGGAGATTGTCAGAAAGCTTCCTCAGTTAGTTCCTACTAAAGATGGCGAATTAACCAGGTAAGAAAATTCGATCGAACTGGAAAAAAAATAAATTATGAAAAAAAAAATTAACACAATGCTTCAATGGTAATTCAGACTGGAGGTAAAGGTCAAGGGTAAACCCAAGCCACAAGGAAAGTGGATAAAACAGGGAGTGGAGATAATTCCATCCCAGGAATTCCAAATCGAGGAATTCGATGATGGCACCTCGGTGCTGACAATTGCCGAAACTTATCCCGACGACACAGGGGAGATTGTCTTCGAGGCACACAATCCCCTGGGAGTATCCACGACGACTACCTACTTATCGGTAGAAGGTAAACGATGCGAAATAAATGATATTGAGATAGAAAATTATTTTTCAAAAAATATCTCTAATAAATTGATCGAGTTCTTTTCAGGCAGCGTCGACAGGGCACTTCGTCAATATTCCAATAAAAAAAGAACCCTTTTTTCCATCCTTCATTCGCTTCACACTAAACACGACATGTTTCTAGGTTAAGATCACATATCAACTAACTCGAATACTGATGACTCTTAGAAAATTTCTTTTTAGATTAAAGAAATCGTTAATACGTGTCGTTAAAAATTATCGCCTGCTTCTCAGGTATCCTCGGAACGAAGGACTACAGAAAGCCAGAATGGGTCACGCAGATGGAGGAGATGCAGGAGGCTCTACGAGGTAAGGACGATGAGATTCTGGCATCTCGGTGTAGCATGCTGAGTGTGCGAACGTGCAGCTTCTCAACTGACAGTCTGGACGAGCGGGCGATCAGAGACGAAGAGTCGCCATCGCAGAAAGACAGTTCGACGATGGTTAGCGAATTCTCGTCGACTAAGACTCTAATGAACATCGATGAGGAGAGGCGAGGTCACGAAGAGGTCACCGAGTTCAACGTTCCTACGGAATTTTATTTGACACGTGATAGATTTGATACCGATCACCATGATGAAGTCTGCCCAGTGGATTTGCTTGAAACCGAAAAACAGGTCGTACCGAAGAGAGAAGGTTCTGTGAAGAGTTCTGAAAAAAAATCGGTAGCTAGAACAAAAACCGTAGAAAGAAAATCTACCTTGGGATATTCGCAGGAGAGACGAAAGGGAGTTTCTGAAAAAATGAAAATTTGCAAAAAATCAGAAAAATCGTCATCCCCAGAGAGATCGTCGATCGTTCATCGACAAGTATCGCGTTCCCCTAGTCCTGAAAAAAAATCGCGAAATGTCGCGTCGACTGTGCAAAAAAGAGAAAAGGGCAATTTGAACAAAAAGGATGTTTCTGAAAAATGGTCGATTTCTGGAAAAATAAAAGAAACCGTTACTGGTAAGATGGGAAAAGTCACGTCGAGAGGTGTGACTGGGAAGCCAGCATCTTCATCGCCGACCAGGACGCATCAGAGAGTCAGAGAAAAAGTTACAGAGGTAAAATCGGAATCGCCTTCGCCTACCAGAGACAGAGAGAGACTGTCTAAAGAATCAAGGTCAAAGTCACAGTCTCCAAGTCCACCCAGAAGATCTCAAGGAATTTCGAAGGATTCGCGAGTTAAGGTCCAAACGTATTCGCCTACAAGATCAAAACCGGAAGCTTCTAGAAAATCCAAAGAATCCACAACAGACAAGACAAAGCAAAAAATCGTCTTAGACTTCAGTGAATTTCCCCCACCGAAATCTGAAAGGAAAACTCAAAAACATGAGATCCAGGCAGATTCTTCCAGTTCGGAATTGGACCAGAGAAATTATCAAGGTCTGACGGATACTTCGGAAACTGGTTTTTACCTCTCGCCAATCGAAGAGAACAGCGAAGCTTCAACCAGCAGCAGCAGCCAGAGTCGATCGGATTCGAAGTACTACAAACCAAAGATGAAGTTTTCTACACAGAGAAGAGAGTATTCGGATATAGTGGAGAGAGATTACGATCCCAGTAGAAAATATCACACGTATCCAAAATCGCGAATACCGGTCTTGAAGAGAGCGAACGATCGATACAAAAATCTTATGGATCCAAAAATGTATCCACTGGAGCCACGCGAAATCGAGCTCGAGGCATTTCAGCAATTGCACACGGCGGACAGTCAGGAGGAATTGCAGGAATTTCTCCTTCTGGAAAGTCAATGCAGCGGAAATCTTGGGCTGGCCGGAAATATTTCCCAGTCTGAGATTTCTTATGGAGAACACCAAAGCGACGATGAGAGGGGCACCATGTCAGGTATTTTTTTTGAACTAACAAATAATAGTAAAAATATCAATATTTTTGATTTACGTTTATTTTTGATTTTTTAATAATAATCTTGCACGGTGTTATGTGTGCTATTCGTCTAATCAGATTACTGACAACCGGGTCGCATGAGCCACGCAACGACCAACACGAAGATCAGGTAAGCTGGTAGATTTAAGATCGAGAAATCCGTTTGGAAAAATATTTTTTGATACGAAAGCTGTATGAATTTTATTTATTAATTTTAGCCACGCAATCCGTACCACGATTCATTCAAGAAATTACAGCGATTTATGTAAAGGAGGGAGAACCCGCAGTATTTGAATGTACATACTCCGGAAATCCTACACCAGGTATTGTAAATTGTTATTCATTGATTCAATGGTAATGGAATTACGTCATTCGAATTATTCTGACGAATCTATTTCAGATGTTGTTTGGTACAAAAATGATAAACTCATCAGCAACACGGAAAACACAAAAGTACGGATTTTCGATGCCGAGAAGAAGACGACATTGACGATCAAACATGTTACTGAAGAAGATGACGCGACCTACGTATGCAAAGCTACCAGTGACATTGGCTTAGCCATAACTAAGGCAAAATTGCACGTGAGCGGTGAGTATCAAAATATTTTGATTTTGATTTCATATTAAAAAATACCAATATATTTTAAATTTGACACTGCAGATACTGCGGGCGATTCGAAGAAACCACGAAAGAAAGAAAAGCCGACGGAGAAGGTTGAAGAAAAATTAGAACCTAAAAAGCCAGAGAAGAAGAAGAAGGCAGATGTCAAGAAAGCTAAGGAAACCAAAGAAAAGATAAAGGGAGAGCGCGTCAAGGTGGAGAAAACCGAAATCCACGAGGAGAAGGGTGTTCCGAAAGAAGAACCAGAAGAAAAGTGAATAGATTTTCTATAAATAATATCTAAACACAATAATTCTAAGCACCCCGAAACAATTGTCAACATAATTTTGATTTTTCGTTTCAGAAAAATTGTGGACGTTGAAGAAACTCAAGTGCTCGAGACGATCGAAGCCATCGAAGAGAAACCGGAAGAGGTTTGTATACGTCATGAAACATAAAAATCTTATTGACTGACAAAAATTCAAAAATCAAGTATTGAATAAATTTTTTTTCCAAAATTACAGCCGTCACAGGCAACAAGAGTAATTCCCATCCAGGAACCAGTCCTAACGGAAACCACAGCTTCGTTGAAGAAGATCGACGACAAACCAAAGGAAATCGTACCGAAGAAGGAAAAACGGGCGAAACCGGTAGTCGAAGAACAGGAAAGCGTGGTGATTTCGCAAGTAACGACAGAAGACACCACCGGAGAATTCCTGGTAGAATCAAGAATAGATCAGGCCCAGATGACTTCGGAGACCCTGGAAACCGTCTCAATTTCCGAAGTGCGTTCGGAACGTGGCGTTCAGGAGGTAAAGAAGAAGAAATCGAAGAAAACCGCTACGCTTCGCGAATCCGTGACCCAAGTACATCGCGAGAGTGAAGAAATCGTTAAGGAACAAAGAGCAGAGGAGACTCTGGAAATCAGCGAATTACCAAGCGAGACAGTGGCGCCTCTGGAGGAGAAGCCGAAGCGGAAGCGGGTAAAACCGGAAAAGAAGGCACCGGTCGAAGAGAGGGTAACGATCACGGAAGTGACGGTTGAGCAAATAATCGAGGAACAGAAGGAGAACATAGCGAGGGAGGTCGAAGAGATCCTGGACGTCCTGAACGCGAAGGAATTTGGTCCTGGCGAGTTGCCTTTGCAAGAACTGGCCACTATCGGCTACCTGGTGCGCCAAGGCGTTTCCGTTAACGAGATCAACGAGAGCCTCTATAAGACTGATAAGTTCCCGGCTCTGAGGACACCGGATGCTCAGAATGCTCTTGTTCAGCTGGTCGAGAGGGAAGGTCATGGTCCTCTTATTTCTCAAGTACTCACTGAGGAAACGACTACGGATGAAAGTATCGTTGCTGCTACTGTTGGCTTCAGGGCCTTCATGAGGATGGTGGAACTCGAACATGCCACTGTTGAGGAGGTCATCACCCACTTCGCTCCGGAAGACTTCCGGCCACATGCTTGGGAGGTCGCAGAACCCACTGAGGTAGAGATATCGAATTTTGAAGTCCATTTCAGAGATTCGTTTTCTTTTTTTGACATTTTTTCATTAGACATTTTTTTTCTTTTCATAGGTCGATACCGAACAACGATTTACTGAGAACGTAGAGATTACCCAGAAGAGAGAAGTCCACGTGTTGGGTAAGTTTGTAACGTGTGAGGTGGCATTGCAAGCCTAAAGAGCATCTTCAAGACGATGAATGAAATAAAATTTTGAAAAAAAAAAAGCTTTGTCGAGTGCGCTTGCGTGGCTGAGATTTTTGTAAATTTTTTTGTTTCTTTGTAAATATATCGATACCATTATTTTCTACCTCTACTGCAAATGAGCATGGCCTTGTTGTATGTATAATAGAAAGAATCTGTCGTTATTATTTTTTTGTTCTGTCTCTTTGTGCAATGTAATATTGTGTGTGAAAATAAAATAATATTTTACGATATGTGCGATTGCTTGTGTACTGTGTTTTACGTAACCCTTTGAAAATCTTTCGCGAACGAGAAGATACGCTGTTCTTTTATTTTTACAGAAAGACAAGAAGAAACGAAGGCTGTTCGAGTACAGGATGTTCAAGAAATCAAAGGTTTGAGACATCACGTTACGATGCATGGATCAATTTGATATATTAAATTTCGTACGATCAAAGGCTCTAGAAAAATTTAATCAAAGGATCAAAATTCCAGGAAAAAAATTGGCTCTAACCAGCATGCAATATATTTATACGTCGCCTGGACGTAACCGTGGCGATAATATATTTTCAAAAAAGAAATTATTCTATTGCAATTTCATTCTTCGCATTCCAGAACGCCACATTGAAAACTCGTATGGCACAGCTATAGCTTTAACGAATTCTATTTGGTTGTATTTTTTATATTCTTTCAGATGCATGAAGCTTTCTTGATCAAATGAGACTGACAGTGTGAGAATTTTTTTACCGCTTAAGCCGCTATGCTTTCAATGCGCAAATATCTGAAAATTGGCCGGTTAAAATTTCGCAAATTTTTCTAATTTTTTTTTTGTCTCTGTAAGCACTTTCTACTCCAGCTTTTGAAGGAGTATGATTACCTTTGAGCTTCGCATTGCAGATTTGTTTAGGTATGTAAGTATAAGCTATGCTTAAGCTTTACCCCGGCACGCCTGCCAAATATTTTTCGTGACTGTGAATAATAATTGCACGTGTGAAATTACTAAAAAAAAAGCCATGGTAAACGATGAAAAGACATTGCCAATAATAATATTGGTTGCAAACGTAATTATCATCTTTACCATCGACCTTTATAAATTATTAAATTATTTCTATAAAACTTTATCGTTAATGAACAAAGTGTTTGCACTTGCTTTATACACGTGTAGAACCCTGAACGAGCGTAACCCCTGAATTTACACGATTATCCACGTGTCGTGTCACTTACCTGATTGCCAGTCCCCTACCACGTAAATGACAAAGTGCAGTAACACAACATTCTTGATACCTCAATACCTCACGTTATTCCGTATAGATTATTTACTTTTATTTTTCTTGTCCATGTTGGTTTGACTTCTTATAAGTGTTCATTATTTTGACCGCACACACTTCTTCCACACTTATCAACACTCACGTTATCCACACTTATCGGATGCCATTGCATGCGACTGACACTACTACACAAAATTCTGAAACACTTTGTCAAAGAGAGTACAGTGTCAAAGTAGACGTCATGAGGTGAGAAAAAAGAAATTTGTATCAAAAGAATAAATTAACACGAGCTCAAAAATTGTTTTCGTTCATAATAAATTTTTCTTATTATCGTGACGGTAATAAATAAATTACGAAAAAAATATCTGATTCTTTCAAAATAATTGATAACGATGACACGGTACTCTCTGATTCGTAATATACCTGTGACACTTAAAAACTTGTCCAACGTTAAAAAAAAAACACAAACCAATGTTACACCAGTCCGCCCGTGACGCATACACGTACACATACAGTAACTGTTTTGTATTTGTCCAATTTTGTAGGTTTTATTTTTTTTACGTCCTGTTTCTTTATTTTACTTTACCACTATCATTCGTTTATTTATTTATTTCCCTTTCATGTTAGCACGATGTTCCTTAGCAAAAGCATCTGCGTTGCGCGCACTCGTCGCATGCGCTAAGATGAAATTGAGTCTGAAGAGAAAAAAAAGAATGAGAGAGAACGGTCGGGAGAGAGTGAGAGAGTGAATGAGCACGATTGATTGTTGAATTAATAGTGCGAGAGCGAGCGATAAAAATTCTGATCTGGTATCCGTATCGCATATCGCACTGCACCGCATTGTCATTAAGAGTGCCTATACCACCTTCACGATTATATTTTAAGTACACGTAGCACAATAATCTCTGACACGAGAATTCTCACATACTTTCCACAGAATACGAGGATATACGGCAGGCACACACAACACTGCAAATCAAACGCAAAGATAGGAAACCGAAGGATCAGCCTCGTATTGAGGATACCACGGAGGATAGGGTCGAGGGGGTTCAGGTTGTAGAGTTGATCAAGGATGACGAACAACCCCAGCAGCCCCAGGACACCCTGGTACAAGAGGAAGAGATCATTGTCGTTGAGAAAGACTCGAAGGGCAGACTGACTCGTAGCCAAAAGAAGCGTAGAGAGTTAGAGGAGGATATCGAGCAGGAAGTAACGTTAGAGAAGCAGCGTAGGATTAGGAAAATAATGAAACCGAAAAAATCGGATATCGGGGAGGACGATTTAGAATTTGAGGAAATCGAGGAGTTCGTTACTGTTCAGGATAGGTCGGTACCTTCGGTCGCTCTGAATGTCTCCAGTCAGTCGCATGAGGTCATCCCGCTGGGCCAGGCCGCCGAGACGGCACCCGGTAAACCGGATGCGGAAACGGCTAGAGTCACGGTCGATACCGTGAACGCTCTTACGGAAGAAATAGTACCAGTTCAGGAAAAGGAGATCGATGATATTTCGGAACTGAAACCAGATTCCCATCGGGCTTCCGTAACCATTTCCCCTGTAGAACCATATTCCACCACGGAAACCACAGCGCAAAGTGTGACTGGCGAGTTTTCTGATACGTTTAAACCCACGTCCTACGAGGCAAGACCCGCCTTCGTACCGTCAGAGAGTCTCATTATCAGCGAGACCCTTGTAGATTCTTCCACGTCTAGTCTAACTGTTAAGTCTGATACCTCGAAGAAGGCTGAGGTCTCTTTGACTCTTCAGGAAGCAACGACAGTGTACGAGACAAATGTGAACCAGAATGAAGTTCCAACGGAAGACTTTGTCGCTCCGCGAACAGCCAAGGCTGAGGACACGGTCCTGCCCCAGGTAGGATTGTCGGTGTACGAGGTCCAGGAAGGTCTGGTTGAAGAGAAGCTTGAACCTCTAAAGACATTGGCAACGAAACCAAGAGTGAACATAACCTCGAAGGAATCTTTGATAGTCGAGGAAGTCCTTGCGGAGGACAAGCCTGGTAAGTATTATCCGGAACTGATTGTACCCACTGAAGTGGCTACGCAGTCGGTGATATCGCAGCAGCAGACCATCACTGAAGTGATGCAGGCGCCGGAGAAAGAAGGTGAATACGTACCGGGCCGGATGCCACCTAGTCAACAGGCACAGGTTGGTATTTCAACCGGAGAAACTGCCATTGTTCGGGAACAACCTGTGCAAGAGAGCGAAGGTGTGTTCGCGCCTGATCGTAAAGTTGATTCGTTCACTGCTGAAAGTAATGTCAACTTGCTTGAAAGTATCACTGTGTCGACTGTTGATTCTCAACATCACGAATCGGCACTCACTGTTGAGGAGAGTAAGAAGGTCACGGCTGACCTTAATATCGTTGAGCAAACCTCAGTCGTTACTCTTGAGACTGTCACTTCGGAAAAGGAACGCGAGTACAAACCGGATGATAAGCCCACCACGAAGTTGGCTGACACTTCGATTTTCCCATTGGAAGTTGGTTCCGTGTCGACTTTGATCATACAGGAGTCCGAAGGCGAATACAGCCCTGATAAGAAACCACTGGCTGCCCTTGCAGAGACTTCAGTCAGACCGGAAGAATACTTTGAAGTTTCAGAGGTTCAAACAGCTGATTATCCAGCTGAATTCAAGGACAGTCTGAAGTTCGTCACTGAAAGCAGTACCGTGTCGGTTCAGTTGAGCGAGGCCAAAATTATAGAGGAAACTCTCATTCATGATCGCGAAGACGAAATGAAGGACGTCTTTAGACCGGATGAACAAACTATCGAGACTTCCTACAAAGCGATCAAGGGAGTCGAAGTTTTCCAAACTACTTCGGTAGAAAAGGAGGGCGAGTTACAAGTGTACGATTTACCAGAGAGCCACAAAGGAAAGGCAGTACCAACGCAACCGGTACAGTCTCTTCAGGTAGAAGAGACTCAACCTGATGATAACCTCAGCGACATCACCAAGGATCTGCCATCCATGGCCAAGGCCAAAGTCAAGCAGACAAATCTTCAGGAAACCGTAGTGGACGAGACTGTTCCTGCGGAAGGTCTGGCACCTGTTGAAAAAGACAAGGTACCGGACTTCAAGGTAGCTGAAGTTGCTCTGAATGAGATAGAAGGTGTGCACACAACCGAAGTCGTGGTTACTGAGAAAGAAACGGAATACGCGGAGGTTACCCAAGCCAAAGAGGTTTTTGCAACTACGGAATTCGCGACACAGGTCGCTGCAACCCACGAGGAGGTCAGAACTGAGTCGCCAACTGGTGAAGTTCCTGAAGAGAAGCCTACCAGGGGAACAGCGGTACAGACCCAACTTCCATTGGAGAGCATAACGGTGAATCTTCAGGAAATTGCCGAGAAGGAAGATATCTATCAAGCTGATGTCAAACCTGATCAAAAAACCGCTAATGTTGAATATTCCGAAGCGAAATCAGGTGCGACAGTTCTAGAAGTACTGACGCACGATGCTGAGAACATCTACACGCCTGAAACGAAGCCTCAGGACTTCACGGCCCAAACGTCATTAACGGGACACCCTATAGCTGTCAAATCAGAAACAGTAATCGAAGACAGTACTGGAAAGATGAGTATCGAACAGCCAAGGAGCACGAAAGCTTTTGAGAAGCAAGAGGCATTTGAGGAGTTGATAATTACTGAGACGCACATTGGTGAAGTGGAGAAGCCTAGAGAAGACGACGTGAAGCCTTTGAGTCAAAATGCTGATGTCAACATGACTACCACTGAAAATTTGACAGTGACTGAAGTTGTCACCGAACTCAAAGAAAACGTTCTCACTGTCGAAGAAAAACCAAAAGAACGTACAGTCGTCGTAGATTTAATTTCAGGTCACGAAGTGGCCCAGACCCAAGAAACCATCATAGCCAACAACGTAGACGAGCTAACGGAAGTAAAACCAAAACCCGAGAGTGCAACTCAAAAACAAGAAGGCCTGGAAATAGTTCAACATTCGGAAACATCCGTTTCGGAGAAAGAAGCTCCATTGGAGATGGACATTAAACCGGAAAGTAAAACAGTGGACGTGACGTTCGAAGAAGGCGAAGGTATCAAGATCACAACGACGCAGCCTGAAGATAAGGAAGGTCAATTGGAAGATCAAGTAAAACCAAAAACAGTCGAAGCCACTGTAGATTTTGAGGTTCAAGGTGTGGCGTCTAAATTTGAAATTTTGACCGATACCGGAATTTCCGAATTGACTACCGAAATCCCCAAAGATGTCAAACCCAAGACCACTCTTCTGCCTTTCGAAAGTGTCATAGCCGAGGAGGTGCTCACCAGAGAAACCGAAGCGCCATTTTCCGAAATTCTTCCAACTGACAAGAGAGCTCACCTCGAGTTCCAGGTCGGTGAGGGTTTGATCGTTTCCGCCGTCACCGTAGAGGACAAAGAGAGTCAATTGCCGGAAGCTGAAAAGCCTGAAAGTAAATTAGCAACGTTTGACGTTCCCACTCACGGGGTCGCCCAAGTGACTGAAACAATTACCGAGGACAATACTGCTAAGTTCAGTCCTGAAGCGACTGAAACTGCCACGGCAAGTGCTGATCACGTGACATTCCACAGCGTGATCACTTCGGAAACGTCGACTGGAGACCTGGAACAGCCTCTAACAGACTTTGTCAAACCCGAAGAGAAGAAGGTCAGCGTGGCATTCGAGGAAGTTGTTGGCACGACTGTTACTCAAACGATAGCAGAGGACAAGGAGCAGGAGTACGAAGGCAAACCGGAAGTAGAAGGTAAAAAAGCCACAACGAGTTACGACGCACACAAAGTAGCCGAATTGACTGAAGTAACACCAGCGACTCACCCTGGTGATTTGGAAACTAAGAAGCCAGAATCCGCCTTCGCAAAGGAGGAGCATTTGCCTTTCGAAAGTATCGTCCAGACCGAAGCTGTTGTATCTGAAACAGAAAAAGAATTCCATGAGAAGCCTGCGCTGGCTACGAACACTGCTAATGTCACTATCGGCGAGAATATTAACGTGACAATAACGGAAGTCACTACTGAAGACAGAGAGAGCACTTTCGAAGTTCCCGAAAAACCAGCTGAGCGAGTCGCGTTAGTTGACGTCACGGGACACGTGATAGCTGAGAAGTCTGAAATTACACCGGACTTCAGTACCGAAAAATTAGAAGAAACGAAACCAGTATCAGCGTCAGCTATTCCATCTCAAATGCCACTGGAAAGTATCGTTCAATCTGTAACGGAAGTTGCGGAAGCTGAAGGTCCATTGTCAAAGGACAAACTGCCCTTACAAGCCATAGCTGATTTCTCAGTAGTCGAAGAACAAGGAATAGTAGTATCTTCGGTTACTTTGGAAGACAAAGAAGAACTATACAAACCCAAAGAACTTCCGGAAACACGTACAGCTGACAAGACCTTAGCTGGTGGCCACGTGGTAGCACAGACTACTGAGCACGTCGTTGACTTCAGCACAGAAAATCTTACCGAAGAAAAACCAATTTCTTCCGTTGCTAAAAGGGAACAGGTACCATTCACTCCAGTTGTCCAAACGCAACCAATTGTCCAGGAGAAAGAGGACGACTTTGTACCTGATAGAAAACCGGAAGACAGGACCGCAAATGTTGATTTCGAATTGGACAGAACTGTCACTGTCTCTGAGGTCACTCTTGGTGATAAAGAATTGACGTATACCCCAGAACAACAACCTTCAGAACATGTTGCGTCTTTGAACATCAACCAGACCCACGAAATAGCCGAAACTTCATCCATTGTTGTCGAAGACACTTTCAAAGATGTTGAATATCAAAAACCGGATACCAAAGTGGCGTTATCCACGCAGGAAGTGTATCGGAGCGTGATAGTATCTCAGGATATTTCACAGGACCAAGAGCAACCTTTCGAAGGTAAATTTAAACCGGAAACGAAAGATATTACTGTGTCGGTTGAAGAAGGGAAGCGCGTGACTACTGTCACCGAGATAATAACAGAGAACAAAGAAGGTGCGCTGGATGATCTGAAGAAACCAACAGATCAGTCTGCAAAACCTGCGATTGTATCTGGTCACGAAGTGGCAGAGAAGTCCGAAGTAATACCTAGCATGGGCACTGGTGAAATTGAAGTAATAAAGCCCATAACAGCTACAGCTCACGTGGGACAGAAGCCGTTCGAAACTGTTGAAATGTCTGAAGAAATACTTGGTGAGAAGGAAATTGACAGATTGGAAGTAAAACCAATAACGAGCAAAGCAAGAATTACTTTGGACGAAGAGAAGTCAATAACAGTGACGGAGACTACGACGCAGGATGTCGAATCTGAATTCACAGAGCCAAAGAGACCTCAACAAGGCACAGCGAAACCTTCGATCGAAGGCAAAGAAGTTGCTGAGCAGAGTGAAGTCACCCCGAGAGAAGGTGTTGAGGAAATGTCAATTCCAAAGCCGATCACAGCTTCAGCTCATGAGACCCAATCGACCTTGGAAAGTCTGAGCATCAGTGAAGCTGTTGCTGAAGAGCTCAGTAAAGATTTCGAAGGGAAATTCAAACCCGATGAGAAACAAGTCAACATCAGCTTCGTGGAGGGAAAGAGTATTTCGGTAAGTCAGGTGGTCGCAGAAGACAAAGAAGGTGACGTTAGCATCGCGAAGTATCTGGAAAGTACGGCTCAGGTCAAGCTAACTCACGTTGGTAGAGACGTGGCTCAACAGGAAGAAGTAATTTTAGGACAAAATGTAGGAACCGTCGAACCGTTCGAAAGTGACAAGCGCACAGCTCATCCCAAGCAGGATATATTCGAACCTGTTATTATTGAGGAAGTTCCTGTGGGGGAAACAGAAAAAGATTTTCAAGATTTTCCAAAATCAATTGCGACTTCCGCTGTGCCTACCTTCGAGGAAGGGCACAGTATCTCTGTGACGGAGGTTACGTCTGGTGAAGTTGAAATTAGTCTGGAGGATAAGAAGTTGATGGAGTCGAGAACGGCTATCAGTACTGTCATTATGGAACATGGTTCTATCGAGACAACAATGGTTGAATCCCAGGTTAATATACCAGCTGAAAAAGAGTTGGGAGAGAAGTTCAAACCCCAACAGGCTGTTCGAGGTCAAGAACCTTATGAAAGTATAACAGTCACAGAAAGTCTGGTTGAAGAATCTGAAAAGCCATTCGAAGGTACATTCAAACCAGCAACACAGACAGCTAGTGTTGATATTCAGGAAGTCAAGTCCCTTCAAATATCTGAAACTGTGACGGAGGACAAGGAAGATACTTTTGCTGCAATCCAAAAGCATGTGGAAGCGCAAGCCAAACCTGAATTCAGCGTCTTCGAAAGTGTAGAGAAATCGGAGGTAGAGACGATTCAAACAATTGGGCATGTTGAAGATAAAAAACTTATTTCATCACAGGCCACGTTGACGCAAACGACGTTAGAAAGTGTGACGAATATCGAAACGACCGTCGGAGAACGTGAAGAGATCTTTGAGGGTAAATTTAGACCCGAAGAACAGAAAGGTCGACCTCAATGGGACGGTTTGAGTTCAGTTACCATAACTGAAGTTGTGTCTAACGAGACTGAAGATGTGCTTGCGAAACTTGAAATACCAAAAGATCAAAAAGCCCTGCCAAATATTTCCGGCAGAGAAATCGCGGAAACAAGTCAGGTACTCACCGTGGCGAATGTTGAGGAACTTGAAAAGCCTAAAGCTCCTGAAGAACAGAAGATCAGACCACGTCTAGATGAGCTGACATCACTCACGGTTTCTCAGGTTGTTTCTAACGAAACTGAACAACTACTTCCCAGTCCAGAAGTACCAACCGAGAAAACAGCTCAGCCTAATCTGTTCGGTAGGGAAATAGCTGAGACAACTCAAGTCTTGACAGTATCGAATGTTGAAGAACTTGAAAAGCCTAAAGCTCCAGAAGAGCAAAAGATCAGACCACGTCTCGACGAGCTTACGTCGCTCACAATTTCTCAGGTTGTTTCCAGTGAAACTGAACAGTTGTTGCCTAGTCCTGAAGTACCTACAGAGAAAACAGCTCAGCCTAATCTGTTCGGTAGAGAAATAGCTGAGACGACGCAGATATTGACAGTATCGAATGTTGAAGAACTTGAAAAGCTTAAAGCTCCAGAAGAGCAAAAGATCAGACCACGTCTCGACGAGCTTACGTCGCTCACAATTTCTCAGGTTGTTTCTAGCGAAACTGAACAGCTGTTACCAAGTCCTGAAGTACCTACAGAGAAAACAGCTCAGCCTAATCTGTTCGGTAGGGAAATAGCTGAGACTTCCCAGGTGTTGACAGTAACAAATGTTGAGGAACTGGAAAAACCTAAAGCTCCTGAAGAACAGAAGATCAGACCACGTCTAGATGAGCTGACATCACTCACGGTTTCTCAGGTTGTTTCTAACGAAGCTGAACAACTACTTCCCAGTCCAGAAGTACCAACCGAGAAAACAGCTCAGCCTAATCTATTCGGTAGGGAAATAGCTGAGACAACTCAAGTCTTGACAGTATCGAATGTTGAAGAACTTGAAAAGCCTAAAGCTCCAGAAGAGCAAAAGATCAAACCGCGTCTCGACGAGCTGAAGTCGCTTACAGTTTCTCAAGTTGTTTCTAACGAAGTTGAACAGCTACTACCCAGTCCTGAAGTTCCTACCGAAAAAACAGCACTGCCAAATCTGTTTGGAAGAGAAATAGCAGAGACCACTGAAGTGTTGACAATCTCGAATGTTGAAGAGCTAGAGAAAGCAAAACTTCCAGAAGAACAGAAAGGCAAGCCACGACTGGAGGAGCTATCGTCACTTACTGTTTCTCAGGTAGTGTCCAACGAAGCTGAAGAATTGCTTCCTTCTCCTGAAGTTCCTACGGAAAAGACAGCACTACCAAATCTATTTGGTAGAGAAATAGCTGAGACAACTCAAGTCTTGACAGTGTCGAATGTTGAAGAGCTTGAGAAGCCTAAGGCTCCTGATGGACAAAAGATCAAACCACGTTTGGATGAACTGACATCCCTAACTGTTTCTCAGGTAGTTTCCAATGAAGCTGAACAATTACTACCAAGTCCGGAAGTTCCCACTGAGCATATGGCACAGCCTAACCTCTTTGGTAGAGAAATAGCACAGACCACTCAAGTACTAACAGTGTCCAACGTCGAAGAACTGGTAAAGAGCAAAGTGCCTGAGGAACAAAAGGGAATACCAGAGCTAGAGGAAATGAGCTCTGTAACGATATCCGAAGTAGTTTCGAGCGAAACTGAAAATATTTTAGAAAGTGCAGAAGTTCCAAAAGGACAAAGAGCAATGCCGAACCTGTCAAGCAGGGAAGTGGCCCAAACAATCGAGGTAGAGACAGTGACTAACGTGGAAGAACTACCAAAAGAAAAGGCACCGGAAAGCCAGAAAGGAAGACCAAATTTGGAAGAGTTATTATCTCTCTCGGTATCCGAAATAACCTCCAGCGAGATGGAGAATTTATTACCAAGTCCAGAGGTACCAACTAAACAAATAGCAGAGCCAAATCTATCAGGTAGACAAGCGGCAGAAACATCTCAGGTACTAACCTCAAACATAACGGAAGAAATTCCAAAACGGAAAGAACCGGAATCTAAGAAAATCATTCCAGAGCAGATACCATTCGAGAGTCTCGAGCAGACTCAGCCAATAACACAAGAAAGCGAAACGAATCTGATTCTCGAAAAAGCCATATCCAGCGTACAAGCGGAAGTGAGCTTCCAAGTGACTGAGAGTCTTGTGATAACTCAGGTGACACCAAATGAGAAGGAATCGAAGGAGGTCGTAAAGGGCGTGCCGACAGAGGTCAGCGCTCAACCTGATGTTGTAAGACGTGAAGTGGCCGTAAAGTCCGAAGTCCTTCCCGAGGGTGTAGTATCCGAATTCAATGTAGAGAAACCGAGCGCCAAAGTGGCCAAGGAGGTCGAGGAAATAAAGCATAGCTTGATAGTAACCGAACTTCAAACAGCGGGTGAACTCGAGTCAGAAATGCCCGAGTCTGTTAAGCCTTTCTCAAAGTTAGTCAATGTCTCATTCGAGGCTGACCACCTGGAACAAATCGTTGGTGAGTATTTATATAGAGGTAGATGCTACTGGTATTGTGCGAACGTGACGTGACGTTACGAAAGACTAGATGACAGTCGACTAACGAACTACGCGATTCCTGTACGAGATGGTTACGTTTCGGATAGGGCCCAGTTGTTGACTGGAATTTAGGTATCACAACTGTTACAATCTAGGAAACAAGTCAAAGATTCAATCGGAGCAGAGTATAGAAAGTAGAATCATCGTTTCTTCGTAACCATTAGGAGTTCTCTGAAAACATGTAAATTCCAAAATGGATCAGTGGGTAAGCTGGAAGGTAAGTCTAGAACCCACGAAATATGAACATCACATTTATCAGACAACAGCACCAACAGATCACAAAACACACAGAACACATCGCACAACACAACATTACACCACACCTGATAACGGTCCATTTTGACTTGGTAGAGGATTTTTGTAGACCAGAGATAGAATGGTATACGCGACTCACAATTGCGCCACGTCACAATTGAGATATTCGTGTATTCGTTCCAGTCGCACTAGTCGCAATGATCTACCAAGGCAATTGTAAAGGTACATTCGATCGAGAAGTCAAACCAAGCCAAACCAAGCAAGCAAGCAGCAAACAACGCAACACTATGACACAATAATCACGCGACACCTGTTCTCTAACATTTCAGAAACAACAGAAGCACGAGCGCAACAACACACCACAACATTAACACAACACACTACTAAACACGAATACCCCGATACAACACAGCAACCGACTATTGAGTCTGACACCGAAGTCACCGAAGAGTACACGACGAAATTCAGACGTGGAAGTAAGGACGAGGATACATCGGCTGTAAAGACAAAAACCACTATTATTCGTAAAAAGAAGTCGTCGTCGCCAAACGAAGATAACGTGGTAGTGATTGAAGAAGAACTCGAAGATATAAAATCGGCACTGCCGACCATACCGAAGAAACAGTTTATGTCGATTGAAGAAGTAACCGACACTTATGATGTAGAGGAAATTAAGCCGTCAAGAATTGAAGAGGCGGAAGAGGTTCCAAAACCAGAAGAAACTAAAATCGAAGTAAAGGTTATCGATATACAACAAGATGGAAAGAATAAAAAGATCGTGAAGAAGAAGATTATCAAGAAGCGTGGAAAGAAACGACAGGTTACTGAAGAAACTACGGTTGAGGAAGAGGGCAAAGAACCGATTACAACCGTAGTTACGAAACCTGTTGAAGATATTCTCGAGGATGAAACCGTAGATGATATGTCCGAATTTGCGGAGGAAACGCCTATCGAGAGTGAGGAAATTCGTGAACAAGTCAGCATTACCAAAGAGGTCACTCAAGAGGGAAAAGCTAAGAAGACTACTAGAAAGAAGATTCTAAAAAAGCTGGGTAAGAAACATCAAGTGACTGAAGAGGTTACTGTCGAAGAAGAGGGCAAAGCTCCGGTAACCACCATTACTGAGAAGCCAGTTGAAGAAATCATCCCTGATGAATCAACTGAACCGCTCCCAGTGACAGAATTCCAAAGACCAGCGGAAACTGAAGAAGTCCGCGAACAGGTAACAGTAACTGAAGAGATCACTCATGAGGGCAAACCTAAGAAAACTACCAAAAAGAAGATTATCAGAAAGAAGGGCAAGAAGCAACAGGTAACTGAGGAGGTCACTGTTGAAGAAGAGGGCAAAGCTCCGGTAACCACCATTACTGAGAAGCCAGTTGAAGAAATCATCCCTGATGAATCAACTGAACCGCTCCCAGTGACAGAATTCCAAAGACCAGCGGAAACTGAAGAAGTCCGCGAACAGGTAACAGTAACTGAAGAGATCACTCATGAGGGCAAACCTAAGAAAACTACCAAAAAGAAGATTATCAGAAAGAAGGGCAAGAAGCAACAGGTAACTGAGGAGGTCACTGTTGAAGAAGAGGGCAAAGCTCCGGTGACCACTGTTACTAAGAAGCCAGTTGAAGAAATCAGCCCTGATGAATCAACTGAACCGCTCCCAGTGACAGAATTCCAAAAACCAGTGGAAACTGAAGAAGTCCGCGAACAGGTAACAGTAACTGAAGAGATCACTCATGAAGGCAAACCTAAGAAAACTATTAAAAAGAAGATTATCAGAAAGAAGGGAAAGAAACAACAGGTAACTGAAGAGGTCACTGTTGAAGAAGAGGGTAAGGCTCCAATTAAAACTGTTACTGAGAAGCCAGTTGAAGAAATCATTCCTGATGAATCAACTGAATCGCTTCCAGTGACAGAATTCCAAAGACCAGCGGAAACTGAAGAAGTCCGGGAACAGGTAACAGTAACTGAAGAGATCACTCATGAAGGCAAACCTAAGAAAACTATTAAAAAGAAGATTATCAGAAAGAAGGGAAAGAAGCAGCAGGTAACTGAGGAGGTCACTGTTGAAGAAGAGGGCAAGGCTCCGGTGACCACTGTTACTAAGAAGCCAGTTGAAGAAATCATCCCTGGTGAATCAACTGAACCGCTTCCAGTGACAGAATTCCAAAAACCAGCGGAAACTGAAGAAGTCCGCGAACAGGTAACAGTAACTGAAGAGATCACTCATGAGGGCAAACCTAAGAAAACTATTAAAAAGAAGATTATCAGAAAGAAGGGCAAGAAGCAGCAGGTAACTGAGGAGGTCACTGTTGAAGAAGAGGGCAAGGCTCCGGTGACCACTGTTACTAAGAAGCCAGTTGAAGAAATCATCCCTGATGAATCAACTGAACCGCTCCCAGTGACAGAATTCCAAAAACCAGTGGAAACTGAAGAAGTCCGCGAACAGGTAACAGTAACTGAAGAGATCACTCATGAAGGCAAACCTAAGAAAACTATTAAAAAGAAGATTATCAGAAAGAAGGGAAAGAAACAACAGGTAACTGAAGAGGTCACTGTTGAAGAAGAGGGTAAGGCTCCAATTAAAACTGTTACTGAGAAGCCAGTTGAAGAAATCATTCCTGATGAATCAACTGAATCGCTTCCAGTGACAGAATTCCAAAGACCAGCGGAAACTGAAGAAGTCCGGGAACAGGTAACAGTAACTGAAGAGATCACTCATGAGGGCAAACCTAAGAAAACTATTAAAAAGAAGATTATCAGAAAGAAGGGCAAGAAGCAGCAGGTAACTGAGGAGGTCACTGTTGAAGAAGAGGGCAAGGCTCCGGTGACCACTGTTACTAAGAAGCCAGTTGAAGAAATCATCCCTGATGAATCAACTGAACCGCTCCCAGTGACAGAATTCCAAAAACCAGTGGAAACTGAAGAAGTCCGCGAACAGGTAACAGTAACTGAAGAGATCACTCATGAAGGCAAACCTAAGAAAACTATTAAAAAGAAGATTATCAGAAAGAAGGGAAAGAAGCAGCAGGTAACTGAGGAGGTCACTGTTGAAGAAGAGGGCAAGGCTCCGGTGACCACTGTTACTAAGAAGCCAGTTGAAGAAATCATCCCTGATGAATCAACTGAACCGCTCCCAGTGACAGAATTCCAAAAACCAGTGGAAACTGAAGAAGTCCGCGAACAGGTAACAGTAACTGAAGAGATCACTCATGAAGGCAAACCTAAGAAAACTATTAAAAAGAAGATTATCAGAAAGAAGGGAAAGAAGCAGCAGGTAACTGAGGAGGTCACTGTTGAAGAAGAGGGTAAGGCTCCAATTAAAACTGTTACTGAAAAGCCAGTTGAGGAAATCATCCCTGATGAATCAACTGAACCGCTCCCAGTGACAGAATTCCAAAAACCAGTGGAAACTGAAGAAGTCCGCGAACAGGTAACAGTAACTGAAGAGATCACTCATGAAGGCAAACCTAAGAAAACTATTAAAAAGAAGATTATCAGAAAGAAGGGAAAGAAACAACAGGTAACTGAAGAGGTCACTGTTGAAGAAGAGGGTAAGGCTCCAATTAAAACTGTTACTGAGAAGCCAGTTGAAGAAATCATTCCTGATGAATCAACTGAACCGCTTCCAGTGACAGAATTCCAAAGACCAGCGGAAACTGAAGAAGTCCGGGAACAGGTAACAGTAACTGAAGAGATTACTCATGAGGGCAAACCTAAGAAAACTACCAAAAAGAAGATTATCAGAAAGAAGGGCAAGAAACAACAGGTAACTGAAGAGGTCACTGTTGAAGAAGAGGGTAAGGCTCCAATTAAAACTGTTACTGAGAAGCCAGTTGAAGAAATCATTCCTGATGAATCAACTGAACCGCTTCCAGTGACAGAATTCCAAAGACCAGCGGAAACTGAAGAAGTCCGGGAACAGGTAACAGTAACTGAAGAGATCACTCATGAGGGCAAACCTAAGAAAACTACCAAAAAGAAGATTATCAGAAAGAAGGGCAAGAAACAACAGGTAACTGAAGAGGTCACTGTTGAAGAAGAGGGCAAGGCTCCGGTGACCACTGTTACTGAGAAGCCAGTTGAAGAAATCATCCCTGATGAATCAACTGAACCGCTCCCAGTGACAGAATTCCAAAAACCAGTGGAAACTGAAGAAGTCCGCGAACAGGTAACAGTAACTGAAGAGATCACTCATGAGGGCAAACCTAAGAAAACTACCAAAAAGAAGATTATCAGAAAGAAGGGCAAGAAGCAACAGGTAACTGAGGAGGTCACTGTTGAAGAAGAGGGTAAGGCTCCAATTAAAACTGTTACTGAGAAGCCAGTTGAAGAAATCATTCCTGATGAATCAACTGAACCGCTTCCAGTGACAGAATTCCAAAAACCAACAGAAACTGAAGAAGTCCAGGAACAGGTAACAGTAACCGAAGAGATCACTCATGAAGGCAAACCTAAGAAAACTACCAAAAAGAAGATAATCAAAAAGAAGGGCAGGAAACAACAGGTAACTGAAGAAGTCACTGTTGAAGAAGAGGGCAGAGCTCCAGTGACAACTATTACCGAAAAACCGGTGGAAGAACTTTTGTACGAAACCATCAAACCATTATCAGTGCCTGAATTGGACCAGCCTAAAGAGTCAGAGGAGGTTCGTGAACAGGTGACGGTAACAGAGGAAATAACTCCCGAAGGTAAATCGAAGAAAGTAATTAAAAAGCAAGTTGTCAAGAAGAAGGGAAGAACGCAACAAGTAACTGAAGAAGAAACTGTTCAGGAGGAAGGGAAAGCTCCAGTAACACAAGTGATTGAAAGACCGATTGAAGAGATCATTTTCGATGAAACAACTGGACCGATTCCAGCAATAAAGGCTGTGAAGCCTATTGAAACTGAAGAAGTTCGAGAACAAGTTACCGTTACTGAAGAAGTCACTCACGATGGCAAACCAAGGAGAATCATAAAGAAGAAGATCATCAAGAAGAAGGGCAGAAAACAACAAGTTACAGAAGAAGTAACAATTCAAGAAGGAGACAAGGCCCCTGTAACAAAAGTCATTGAAAAGCCTGTAGAAGAAGTATTGTACGACGAGACAACACAGCCAATTCCCACAAAGGAATTAGTACAACCTGGAGAAAGTGAAGAAATTCGCGAACAGGTAACAGTCACTGAGGAGGTCACTCATGAAGGTAAGCCTAAGAAAGTCATTAAGAAAAGGATCTTTAAGAAGAGAGGAAGAAAACAACAAGTTACTGAAGAAGAAACCATTATCGAGGAAGGTAAAGCTCCTATAACAACAGTGACCGAAGTACCTGTTGAAGAAATTCTTTACGAAAAACCTGCTGAAATTATCCCGGTGCCTGAAACAGTGAAGCCTGATGATGTTGAAGAGGTTCGGGAACAGGTGACTGTGACAGAAGAAGTTACGTTGACAGGCAAACCAAAGAAAGTAACGAAAAGGCGCATCACCAGAAAGAAGGGCAAGAAGCAACAGGTCACTGAAGAAGAGACTGTTGAAGAAGAAGGTAAAGCCCCTATAACAACAGTAATTGAGAAACCAGTTGAAGAGATTCTGTATGAGGAAACAACTGAACCGTTGCCAGTTGTAGAATTTGGTAAGCCAACTGAATCTGAAGAAGTGCGTGAACAGGTTACGGTTACCGAGGAGACGACACCAGAAGGTAAAACGAAGAAAGTTATCAAGAAGAAGATCATTAAAAAGAAGGGAAAGAAACAACAGGTTACTGAAGAAGAAACAGTTGTAGAGGATGGTAAAGCTCCAGTGCTAACTGTGACTGAAAAGCCAGTTGAAGAGATTATCTATGATGAAACCACTGAACCGTTGCCAAGTGTAGAGTTTGAAAAACCAACTGAATCAGAAGAGGTACGAGAACAAGTAACTGTGACTGAGGAAAGAACACCTGAAGGTAAAACAAAGAAGGTAATCAAGAAGAAGATTATCAAAAAGAAGGGAAAGAAACAACAGGTTACTGAAGAAGAAACCGTTGTCGAGGATGGCAAAGCTCCGGTTGTAACTGTCACTGAAAAACCCATTGAAGAAATTCTCTATGACGAAACTACGGAACATTTACCAACTTTAGAGTTTGAAAAACCAACTGAATCTGAAGAGGTAAGAGAACAAGTAACTGTGACTGAGGAAAGAACACCTGAAGGTAAAACAAAGAAGGTGATCAAGAAGAAGATTATCAAAAGGAAGGGAAAGAAGCAACAAGTAACTGAAGAAGAAACAGTTGTCGAAGATGGTGCAGCTCCGATTGTAACAGTAACTGAGAAACCTGTTGAAGAAATTATTTACGACGACAGGGTTGAACCATTGCCTGAGCCTGAATTAGTTAAACCATCCGAATCTGAGGAAGTGCGCGAACAAGTTACTGTTACCGAAGAGACGACTCCAGAAGGTAAAACAAAGAAAGTCATCAAGAAGAAGATCATTAAAAAGAAAGGAAGGAAACAACAGATTACCGAAGAAGAAACAGTTGTAGAAGAAGGTAAAGCTCCTGTGCTGACAGTAACTGAAAAACCAGTTGAAGAAATTCTTTATGATGACACTGTCCAAGCCTTCCCAGGTCCAGAAAGCGTTAAGCCTGTTGAATCAGAGGAAACTCGTGAACAGGTGACAGTAACCGAAGAAATAACACACGAGGGCAAACCTAGAAAAGTGATTAAGAAGAAAATCTTCAAAAAGAAAGGTAAGAAACAACAAGTAACAGAAGAAGAGACTGTGCTAGAGGAAGGCAAAGCTCCAGTGACAACAGTCACTCAGTTACCAGTCGAAGAGATCATTTATGATGATTCTCTTGTGCCTTTCCCTGCTCCTGAATTTATCGAACCCACCGAATCAGAAGAAGTTCAGGAACAAGTGACAGTGACAAAGGATATAACACCGGAGGGTAAAGAGAAGAAGATTATCAAGAAGAAGATAATCAGAAAGAAGGGACGAAAGCAACAAGTTACTGAAGAAGAGATCATTGAAGAGCAAGGAAAAGCTCCTGTGACTAAAGTCACTGAAAAGCCAGTGGAAGAAATTCTTTATGAAGAAACCACTGAACCTTTGCCGGTGCCTGAATTCATGAAGCCTGATGAAAGTGAAGAAGTTCGTGAACAAGTAACTGCTACCGAAGAAATCACACCTGAGGGTAAACGTAAGAAAGTTATCAAGAGACGTATTATCAAAAAGAAAGGTAAGAAACAGCAAATCACTGAAGAAGAAACTGTAGTGGAGGATGATAAGGCTCCAGTGACTACTATTACTGAAATACCTGTTGAAGAAATACTTTACGATGAAACAGCTAAACCATTACCTGCACCAAAAATGATAACACCTGTTGAAACAGAAGATGTAGAGGAAGAGGTAACCGTCACTCAGGAAACAACAAGTGAAGGCAAACCAAAGAAAACCATTAAAAAGAGAATTTTGAAGAAGAAGGATAATAAGCGACAAGTCACTGATGTGATAACTGTTGAAGAAGAGGGTAAAGCTCCTGTTACATCGATTATCGAACAACCCGAGGAAGAGATAATTTCAGAAGAGACAATTAAGCCTCTTCCTGAAATGAAAGAAATTACACCTACAGATGTTGACGAAACTCGTGAACAAGTAACAGTGACTGAGGAAGTAACTCACGAAGGAAAACTAAAGAAAGTCACAAAGAAACGTATAGTCAAAAAGAAGGGCATCAAACAACAAGTAACGGAACAAACAACAGTTGAAGAAGAAGGAAAGGCCCCAGTAACTGAAGAGATTGAACAACCAGTTGAGGAAGTCTTATACGACGAAGAAATTCAACCAGGAGATGAAAAGTCTCCCGAAGATGAAACTCTGCGCCATCAATTGACTGTGACTGACGAGATCACGCCTGAAGGTAAATCCAAGAAGATCATCAAAAAGAGGATTACGAGAAAGAAGGGAAAACGCCAGAAAGTTACGGAAGAAGTTACTATTCAAGAAGATGGAAAAGAACCTGTCACTTCTGTCATTGAACAACCGGAAGAAGATATTATATTCGATGAACCTATTGAGACTTCGACAGCTACAAAACCAATGAAAAAGGTTAAGAAAATTATCAACAAGAAGCCAAAACATCCAGGCGAAGTTGAAGACCAACCAGAAATCCCGGAAGACGTTTCCAAGGATGTTAAGGAACCAAAACAAAAAACAAAACCTGGATTGGTGAAGATGCAAATAACAGAAGTCAAACCAACCAAGTTGAAGATCGGAAAACCTGAACCCGAGCAGCCGCAATTTGCACAGATTAAACTAAAGAAGGCTCCAATAGTGAAACGAAAGGATGGAAAGAAAGATAAATTCCCGAAGGTCCTTCTGCGCAGTCGTATCAAATTCTTCGATTGGCCACCTGGCATGAGGTTCCCAAAAATAAGTTTCCTCGAACCAATAGAAGTTCAAAATGGTGAACTCTCTCGAAATGTGGAGGATGCATTAAAACTGAAAAAGATCAAACAAAAGAAACGTAAGCCTCAGGAAAGAGATGAAGTTGATTTAGAGAAACTTGATCTGGAATTCGAAGAACTGAAGAAAGTCCCGCTAGAAAAGGTTGAAGACCAATCAGTTTATGAAAGACAACCTAAACCTGAAAAGCCAAAAGAAAAATCACAAGAGAAGCTGAAAATTGGTAAAGGTAAAGTTCCCGAAAAGGAAGAGGAGGAACCAGAGAAGGTCAGTTTGAAGAAAATTCCTCAGAAGGAGACTAAAGATACTGAAGAATTGAAACCTACTCCTAAAAAGAAAGAGAAAGCCGCTCCTGAAAAGAAACCAAAAGATGAAGCTGAATATCCTGAAGCTCCTGAATTTGAACCATACGATATTGACTTTACCGAACCAGAGCGTGCTGAGCGAGAACCACTGGAATTCGGCCAAGAGGAAAAACCCGTTATTGGACCGGAAGAAAAGAAGAAACCAAAACGCAAACCTAAGAAACCAATACAGGAAGAGGAGCAAATTCCAATAGTCCCCGGAATTCCTAAGAAAAAGGAACCAGAAGAAACTCCGGATAAGAAATTCCGAATTCCTCAACGAGACAAACCCGATGAGGATAAAGAAGATCTTAACCTAAAGCCCTGGATAAAGCCAAAAGATGCCAAAGAAGAAGAAAAACCACACGATGATACTCTTAAATTTATTCCATCTGACCAAGATGAGGTCCCAGACTCCGTGGAAATTATAACAACTGAACATATTGAGGAGACTCCAGATAAGAAACGTAAAAAGGTTACGAAAAAGCATATTCTCAAAAAGAAAGGAAAGAAGCAACAAGTGGTTGAAGAAACAACCGTTGAGGAGGACGGAAAGGAACCGGTCACAACCGTTACTGAAGAACCAGTTGAAGAAATTGTATCTGAGAAGACAATAGTACCAAGACCTGTTGAGGAAGCTGAAGTTCCAGAAGACGTCGAAATTCGTGAACAAGTTACTGTTACCGAAGTTACACCAGAGGATGGTAAACCAAAGAAAATCACAAAGAAAAAGATCGCTGTGAAACGCGGTAAGAAACGAACAGTCACGGTCGAAGAAACGGTTGAAGAAGAAGGAAGCGCTCCAATTACAACAGTGACTGAATTACCCACAGAGGAAGTAGTCGAAGAGGAGACTTACACGCCCTTACCGATTACCGAAGAATTCAAACCGACCGTCGAAGAAGTGACCGAGCAAGTGACCGTAACCGAAGAAGTTACGCCCGAAGGTATACCAAAGAAGACCACTAAGAAACGGATATTGAAGAAGAAGGGTAAAGATCAGAAGGTAGTTGAAGAGGTCACAGTTGAAGAGGTCGGTAAAGTTCCGGTAAAGAGCATGACTGAGAAACCTCTCGAGGAGATTCCTGTCCTAGAGTATCCTGAAGAAGAGCACGCAATTCCCACAGAGGAAGTTCGCGAGCAAGTTACTGTCACTCGCCAGGTAACTGCTGAAGGAAAACCAAAGAAAGTTACCAAGAAACGCATCACCAGAAAGAGAGGCAAACAACAACAAGTAACTGAAGAAACAGTTGTCGAAGAGGAAGGCAAAGCCCCAGTTGTTACAGTAACGGAACAGCCTTTGGAGGAAGTACTTCCTGAGGAAGATTTGGAAGCTCTTCCTGCCCCGGAAGAAGTGACACCAACAACTGTTGAGGAAGTCAAAGAACAAGTTACGGTCACGGAAGAAGTCACTGAGGAGGGTAAACCACGCAAGATCGTTAAAAAGAAGATCACGAAGAAACGCGGTAAGAAACAACAGGTTACTGAGGAAGTGACTATTGAAGAAGAAGGTAAACCTGCTGTCACTTCCGTGACTGAAATACCTGAAGAGGACATTCCTGAAAGAGATGAACCGAAAGTCGTTGAAGAGATTCGCGAAGAGGTCAAGGTTCAAGAAGAAGTCACATCTGAAGGAAAACCAAAGAGAATCGTCAAAAAGAAGGTGACTAAGACTCGAGGAAAGAAACAACAAGTAACTGAAGAAGTCACAGTGACGGAAGAAGGCAAAGCTCCAATTACGATTATTAGTGAAAAACCAGTGGAAGAGATTGTTGATGAAGAGCCAATCGAGTACTTCCCTGCCATCGAGGAGCAACAAGCGGTTCCCGTAGAGGAAGTGCAAGAACAAATCAGTGTTACTGAAGAGGTAACTCATGAAGGAAAACCTAAAAAAGTGGTTAAGAAGCGCATAACTAGGAAAAGCGGAAAGAAACAGCAAGTTACTGAAGAGATCACAGTTGAAGAGGAAGGAAAGGCACCAGTTAAGAGTGTAATTGAGAAACCTGTTGAAGAAATCGTTTTCGATGAAACCACCTCACCATTACCAGCTCTGGAGTACAAGACACCTTCAGAAGTTGAAGAAGTTCGTGAACAGATCACAGTTACTGAGGAGGTCACGGCTGAAGGAAAACCCAGGAAGACTGTTAAGAAGCGCATCACAAAGAAGAAGGGTGCTAAGCAACAGGTCGTTGAAGAAAGTACCGTTGAAGAAGAAGGAAAGGCCCCAGTTACCACGGTCACTGAAGAACCAGTGGAAGAAATTCTCTTTGAGGAAACCATCAAGCCTCTTCCAATTGAAGAGGATAAACCGGAAGTTGAGGAAGAGACCTCTGAAACTAAAGTGACAGAAGAAGTCACTCCTGAAGGCAAGCCTAAGAAGGTCACGAAAAGGCGCGTTGTAAAAAAGAAAGGAAAGATTCAACAAGTTACCGAAGAGACCACTGTTCAAGAAGAAGGCAAAGCACCCGTTACCACAGTCATTGAAGAGCCGATAAAACCAATTGAACCGGTCCCTGAAGACAAAGTCAAGACCAAGAAGGTCGTGAAACGCCCTAAGAAGACACCCAAGACACCAGAGGAAGTTGAGAATCTTGAGGCGCTCAAAAAGAAACTGAAACCTCAATTGGTGAAACTCGAAATGACTGAAGTGAAACCAACAAAATTAAAGGTCGACCAACCTGATAAACCACAATTCGGTCAGATTAAGTTGAAGAAGGCTCCACTTGTTAAACGTAAGGATGGTAAGAAGGACAAATTCCCAAAAGTAATACTTCGAAGTCGGATTACGTTCTTCGACTGGCCACCTGGTGAGCGGAAACCCAAGATATCCTTCATCGAACCGAACGAGGTTCAAAATGGAATTCTCTCTCGAAACGTAGAAGATGCACTTAAGTTAAAGAAAATTAAGAAGAGAAAGACAAAACTTCCTGAAAAAGAAGAGCCTGATCTCGAAAAGTTAGACCAGGAATTCGAAGAACTAAAGAAGGTGCCGCTGGAGAAAATCGAAGACAAATCGGTTTATGAACGACAACCAAAACCTAAAAAGCCAGAGGAGACTGAACCGGAAAAACTTAAGATCGGCAAAGGTAAGGTTCCAAAACAGGAAGAAGAAGAGCCCGAGAAAGTGAGCCTCAAAAAGATTCCCAAGAAAGAAGGCGAGGAACCAGAAGAGCTAAAACCAGTTCCTAAGAAGAAGGAGAAACCAGAAAAGGTTAAAAAGATTCCGGAAGATAAGGAACAACCCAAACTCACGCCATTTGAACCACACGATATTGAGTTCACTGAACCCGAAATAGAGGTAAGGGAACCCTTGGAATATCCTGATGAGGAGGAACAGAAACCTGAAACTCCAGCTAAAAAGAAACCTACGAAAAAGGTGAAGAAACCTGTCCAGGATACTGAAGCAACTCAAATCGTTCCTGGTGTTCCAAAGAAACCAGAAGAAGAGGAAAAACCTGATCTGAAGTTGAAATATCGTCAAGGTGAAATACCTGAGGAGAAACCCGAGGATATTAAATTGAAACCTTGGAAAAAGCCAAAAGATACCAAGGAAGAGAAAAAACCACACGATGATACTCTTAAATTTATTCCATCTGACCAAGATGAGGTCCCAGACTCCGTGGAAATTATAACAACTGAACATATTGAGGAGACTCCAGATAAGAAACGCAAAAAGGTTACGAAAAAGCATATTCTCAAAAAGAAAGGAAAGAAGCAACAAGTGGTTGAAGAAACAACCGTTGAGGAGGATGGAAAGGAACCGGTCACAACTGTTACTGAAGAACCAGTTGAAGAAATTGTATCTGAGAAGACAATAGTACCAAGGCCTGTTGAGGAGGCTGAAGTTCCAGAAGACGTCGAAATTCGTGAACAAGTTACTATCACCGATGTTACACCAGAGGATGGTAAACCAAAGAAAATCACAAAGAAAAAGATTGCTGTGAAACGCGGTAAGAAACGAACAGTCACGGTCGAAGAAACGGTTGAAGAAGAAGGAAGCGCTCCGATTACTACAGTGACTGAATTACCCACAGAGGAAGTAATCGAAGAGGAGACTTACACGCCCTTACCGATTACCGAAGAATTCAAACCGACCGTCGAGGAAGTGACCGAGCAAGTGACCGTAACCGAAGAAGTTACGCCCGAAGGTATTCCAAAGAAGACTACTAAGAAACGGATATTGAAGAAGAAGGGTAAAGATCAAAAGGTAGTTGAAGAGGTCACAGTCGAAGAGGTCGGTAAAGTTCCGGTGAAGAGCATGACTGAGAAACCTCTCGAGGAGATTCCTGTCCTAGAGTATCCTGAAGAAGAGCACGCAATTCCCACAGAGGAAGTTCGCGAGCAAGTTACTGTCACTCGCCAGGTAACCGCCGAAGGAAAACCAAAGAAAGTTACCAAGAAACGCATCACCAGAAAGAAAGGCAAACAACAACAAGTAACTGAAGAAACAGTTGTCGAAGAGGAAGGCAAAGCCCCAGTTGTTACAGTAACGGAACAGCCTTTGGAAGAGGTACTTCCTGAGGAAGATTTGGAAGCTCTTCCTGCCCCGGAAGAAGTGACACCAACAACTGTTGAGGAAGTCAAAGAGCAAGTTACGGTCACGGAAGAAGTCACTGAGGAGGGTAAACCACGCAAGATCGTTAAAAAGAAGATCACGAAGAAACGCGGTAAGAAACAACAGGTTACTGAGGAAGTGACTATTGAAGAAGAAGGTAAACCCGCTGTCACTTCCGTTACTGAAATACCTGAAGAGGACATTCCTGAAAGAGATGAACCGAAAGTCGTTGAAGAGATTCGCGAAGAGGTCAAGGTTCAAGAAGAAGTCACATCTGAAGGAAAACCAAAGAGAATCGTCAAAAAGAAGGTGACTAAGACTCGAGGAAAGAAACAACAAGTGACTGAAGAAGTCACAGTGACGGAAGAAGGCAAAGCTCCAATTACGATTATTAGTGAAAAACCAGTGGAAGAGATTGTTGATGAAGAGCCTATCGAGTACTTCCCTGCCATCGAGGAGCAACAAGCGGTTCCCGTAGAAGAGGTGCAGGAACAAATCAGTGTTACTGAAGAGGTAACTCATGAAGGAAAACCTAAGAAAGTGGTTAAGAAGCGCATAATTAAGAAAAGCGGAAAGAAACAGCAAGTTACTGAAGAGATCACTGTTGAAGAAGAAGGAAAGGCACCAGTTAAGAGTGTAATTGAGAAACCTGTTGAAGAAATCGTTTTCGATGAAACCACTTCACCATTACCAGCTCTGGAGTATAAGAAACCTTCGGAAGTTGAAGAAGTTCGTGAACAGATCACAGTTACTGAGGAGGTCACGCCTGAAGGAAAAGCCAAGAAGACTGTTAAGAAGCGCATCACAAAGAAGAAGGGTGCTAAACAACAGGTAGTTGAAGAAAGTACCGTTGAAGAAGAAGGAAAGGCTCCAGTTACCACGGTCACTGAAGAACCAGTCGAAGAAATTCTCTTTGAGGAAACCATCAAGCCTCTGCCAATTGAAGAGGATAAACCGGAAGTTGAGGAAGAGACCTCTGAAACTAAAGTGACAGAAGAAGTCACTCCTGAAGGCAAGCCTAAGAAGGTCACGAAAAGGCGCGTTGTAAAAAAGAAAGGAAAGATTCAACAAGTTACTGAAGAGACCACTGTTGAAGAAGAAGGCAAAGCACCTGTTACTACAGTCATTGAAGAGCCGATAAAACCAATTGAATCGGTTCCTGAAGACAAAGTCAAGACCAAGAAGGTCGTGAAACGCCCCAAGAAGACACCCAAGACACCAGAGGAAGTTGAGAATCTTGAGGCGCTCAAAAAGAAACTGAAACCTCAATTGGTGAAACTCGAAATGACTGAAGTGAAACCAACAAAATTAAAGGTCGACCAACCTGATAAACCACAATTCGGTCAGATTAAGTTGAAGAAGGCTCCACTTGTTAAACGTAAGGATGGTAAGAAGGACAAATTCCCAAAAGTAATACTTCGAAGTCGGATTACGTTCTTCGACTGGCCACCTGGTGAGCGGAAACCCAAGATATCCTTCATCGAACCGAACGAGGTTCAAAATGGAATTCTTTCTCGAAACGTAGAAGATGCACTTAAGTTAAAGAAAATTAAGAAGAGAAAGACAAAACTTCCTGAAAAAGAAGAGCCTGATCTCGAAAAGTTAGACCAGGAATTCGAAGAACTAAAGAAGGTGCCGCTGGAGAAAATCGAAGACAAATCGGTTTATGAACGACAACCAAAACCTAAAAAGCCAGAGGAGACTGAACCGGAAAAACTTAAGATCGGCAAAGGTAAGGTTCCAAAACAGGAAGAAGAAGAGCCCGAGAAAGTAAGCCTCAAGAAGATTCCCAAGAAAGAAGGCGAGGAACCAGAAGAGCTAAAACCAGTTCCTAAGAAGAAGGAGAAACCAGAAAAGGTTAAAAAGATTCCGGAAGATAAGGAACAGCCCAAACTTGCGCCATTCGAACCACACGATATTGAGTTCACTGAACCCGATAGGGAGGAAAGGGAACCCTTGGAATATCCTGATGAGGAAGAGCAAAAACCTGAAACTCCAGCTAAAAAGAAGCCTACGAAGAAGGTCAAGAAGCCTGTCCAGGACACTGAAGCAACTCAAATCGTTCCTGGTGTTCCAAAGAAACCAGAAGAAGAGGAAAAACCTGATCTGAAGTTGAAATATCGTCAAGGTGAAATACCTGAGGAGAAACCCGAGGACATTAAACTCAAACCTTGGAAAAAGCCTAGCGATCAAGAGGACAAGGATGCGCAGCCTGAGGATGAAATCAAATTTATTCCTAAGGATGATGACGTTGCTGAAACAGTGGACACAATTGTGACTGAACAAATAGAAGAAACTCCAGATAAGAAACAAAAGAAAATTATCAAGAAGAAGATAGTTAAGAGAAAAGGAAAAGAAAAGCCTAAGATTACTGAAGAAGTAACTGTAGAGGAGGATGATAAGGAGCCTGTGACAACTATTACTGAACTTCCTGCCGAGCAAACCATCGAGGATGAAACAACCGAACCAATTCCTGAATTGCTAGAGAAGCAAAAGCCAACTGTGGTTGAAGAGGTGCGCGAGGAAATTAAGGTTACGGAAGAAGTAACTGAAGAAGGTATACCCAAAAAGGTAACGAAGAAAAAGATTGTCAAAACACGCGGGAAGGACAAGAAGGTTACTCAAGAAGTTACTGTCGAGGAAGAAGGTAAAGAACCCGTTACAACAGTTACTGAACAGCCACTGCCAGAATTTGATGATCTACCAGAGGTCGAAGATTACAAGCCATTGCCAATTCCTGAAGCAAAGACAAAATCCAAGAAGGTACCCAAGAAGAAGCAACGTAAAGCAATTGAGAAAACACCGGAAGAACTGGAAAATATTGAAGCGATCAAAAAGAAGCTAAGACCACAGTTGATGAAGATCGAAATAAAAGAGCAGAAACCAATGAAACTGAAGATCGGGGAGCCGGAAACACCGACGTTTGCCAAAATAAAATTGAAAAAGGCACCAATTCCTCGTAAACCAAAGGACAAAGACGAGAAGGATAAATTCCCGAAGGTCTTACTTCGTAGCAGGATCGTCCACTATGAATGGCCACCAGGCATGAAGTACCCTGCGATATCCTTCATAGAACCAAACTACATTCAAAATGGTATACTTTCACGTAATATGGAGGATGCACTAAAATTGAAGAAGATCAAACGCAAGAAGACCAAACCTACTGACAAGGAGTTGACCGATCTAGAAAAACTGGATTTGGAGTTTGAGGATTTGAAGAAGACTCCTCTCGAAAAGGTCGAAGATAAATCTATATATGAGCGCCAACCCAAACCCAAGAAACCCAAAGAGGAAGAACCGGAGAAGTTGAAGATAGGTAAAGGCAAGGTGCCTCCTAAGGAGGAGCCCGAAGAAGAAAAGGTTAAACTAAAGAAAATCCCAACTAAGAAGCCTGATGAACCCGAAGAGGTTGAACGTGCCCCGAAAAAGAAGGAGAAACCAGAGAAAAAGAAGGAACCAAAGGAAGAGAAGGAGTATCCCGAACTTCCTGGTTTCGAGCCCTACGAAATAAAATCAGAAGAACCAGAACTTGAAGAGAGGGAACCTTTGGAATTCCCCAAGGACGAAAAGTCACCCTCAGAAAAGCCCTCGAAGAAGAAGCCCAAAACGAAACCAAAGAAACCGGAACAGGAAGGCGAGTCCATTCCAATCGTTCCGGGTGTGCCCAAAAAAGAAGAGCCTGAAGAAGAGCCCGAAAAGAAATTCCGAATTCCTCATCGCGATAAGCCTGAAGAACAGCCCGAGGAAATAAAACTGAAACCATGGAAAAAGCCCGATGAACCTCTTGAGGAGGACGAGACGCCCCACGATACGATCAAGTTCGTACCAAAGGACGAAGATATAGTAGAGACGGTTGAGACAATCACAACCGAAGAAATTGAAGAGACTGATAAGAAACCCAAGAAAATCGTGAGAAAGATAATCAAAAAACGTGGCAAAGAAAAGCCACGTGTCACGGAAGAAGTGACGGTTATCGAAGAAGGCGTTGAGCCCGTGACGACCGTCACTGTTGAAGATGTTGATGAAGATAAATTGGAACCTCTTCCGGAAGAGAAACCGGAAGAACTACGGCCGAATGTTGTAGAAGAAGTAAGAGAAGAAGTAACAGTGTCGGAAGTTGTGACGGAAGAAGGAAAGCCAATCAAGATACAGAAGAGAAGAACAGTGAAGAGGCGCGGCGGTAAGGAAGAAGTTCGCGAAGAGGTAACAGTTGAAGAAGAAGGTAAAGAGCCGGTTACGACGATAACCGAGCTTCCTGAAGACATTACACCAAAAATACACAAAAAACCCAAACACAAAAAACCAACACAACCCACTGACGATGAACAGGTGCCAGAAGGTAAGATCACTTGAATACTATTACATCTAGAATACTCCACTTACTCTTATTTCCATTACTCTCACTATATATATTATACGTGACCTCTTTCGCAGACGCGATATTCACATGTTCATTGATATATTGATCTACGAATCAACGATCGATGAATACATATAGACATACGAAGACATGACATTCCGACATTTATCAGTATCACTTTAAGTTAACCGTTACTAACTACTACAGCATCATTATATGCTGATTTAAATGATCTCATGTATTCCTTATTTTCTTACCTGCGTGTAGGTAGCGTCACGCAGGTTACATATTTCCAATTTAATAGAAATTATTGTTCACCTGCATAAGACAACCTTTTATAATATGTAATTTCATTCCATACTCACTATACGAAAACTGTAATGTATTTCTTGACCAATAATCTAAGTTTTTTGTATCCATATTTACGTCACGTAAATATCCTATAGTGTTGCAACATGCATGTTATTTCATTTATAAGCTTTTTAGGAAAGGAATTGGTATTAAAAAAATTCAAAAAACGTTAAATATTCAATCATATTTCTTACCTTCATGATAAGTACAGAAATGGTCGCGAGTCATTATTCTGTAACAAAAAAGAAAACGAACGAGGTTAAACGAAAAATGTCAAAAATCGAAATATTATCAAAATTTAAAAGATCTCGAGAATTACATGCGAATTATTAATTTTTATGAAATGCAACTGTTATTGATAAAAACTAATTTCAAATTGCGGTTTTGCAGGTGTCCTGGAGGAAACTGTGCAAGAGGTATGTAACTTTAGTAAATAACACATTTAACAAATATTTTATGTGCGCTAATGCTTATAAAAAATTCCCAACAGGAGGTTATCGAAGAAGTCGTCGAAGAAATACCTGGAAGAAAGATCACAAAGAAGAAGAAGATAAAGCCGGTGAAGGATGAGGTTACGGAGGAGGTTGTCGAAGAAATTGTCACAGAAGAAGTAATTCCGGAGGAAGCAAAACCTGTCGTAGAAGAAGAGGAAATCGTCGAAATTGTGGAAACGCCTACGCAAAAGATCGTCAAGAAGAAAAAGAAACCAGTCAAGAAAGATGAACCTGAAGAAATAGTGGAAGAAGTCATTGAGAAGCCCATCGAAGAGACAACTGCCATGGAGGAGCAGGAAATAGTTGAAATTGTGGAAACACCAACAAAGAAAATTATCAAGAAGAAGAAGGCAGTCACTCGTGACGATGGGGTGCCTGAAGAGGTAATTGAAGAAATAGTCATTAAAAAGCCAAAGAAAGAAAAGGCAAAGCCTGTCGTAGAGGAAGAGGAAATTGTGAAAATAACTGAAGTCGATATTAAAAAGGCTCCGGAGAAGAAACCCGAGGAAGAAGTGGTAGAAGAGGAGGAGATTATAGAAACTGTGGAAACGCCAAAGAAAAAGATCATAAAGATAAAGAAGAAGCCTACCAAGAAGGGTGAGCCTGAAGAAATCGTGGAACAAGTCATCGAGAAGCCTATCGAAGAGACAAGTGTGATGGAAGAACAACAAATTGTTGAAATAACGGAAACACCGACAAAGAAAGTCATTAAGAAAAAGAAGACTATTACGAGGGATGATGGTGTACCGGAGGAAGTCGTCGAAGAGATCGTCATTGAGAAGCCAAAGAAAGAAAAAGCCAAGCCAATAGTTGAAGAAGAGGAGACAGTAAAGATAACTGAAGTTGATGTGAAGAAGGCACCTGAAAAGAAGCCAAAGAAGAAGGTGGTCGTAGAAGAAGAAGAAGAAGTGATCGAAACCATAGAAACTCCCACGAAAAAGATCATTAGAAAAAAGAAGCCAGTAAAGAAAGATGAACCTGAGGAAATAATTGAAGAAGTAATTCAGAAGCCTATAGAGGAGACTACGGTAATGGAGGAGCAACAGATTGTTGAAATTGTTGAAACTCCAACGAAGAAGGTGATTAAGAAGAAGAAAGCAATAGTCAGAGATGACGGCGTGCCTGAGGAGGTCATCGAAGAAATTATCATTAAAAAGCCAAAGAAGGAAAAGGCTAAGCCTATCGTGGACGAGGAAGAAACGGTGGAGATTACCGAAATCGAAGTGAAAGAAGCGCCCGAAGAGACGGTTGAAGAAGAAGTTATTGAGACAATAGAAACGCCCACAAAGAAAATTACAAAGAAAAAGATAAAACCAGCGAAGAAAGATGCACCGGAAGAAATTGTTGAGGAAATAATCGAAAAGCCAGTTGAAGAAGTCACTGTTATGGAAGAACAACAGATTGTTGAAATCATCGAGACACCCACTAAAAAGGTCATCAAGAAGAAGAAGGCTGTTACTCGAGATGATGGTGTGCCTGAAGAAGTTATTGAAGAAATTGTCATTAAGAAACCAAAGAAGGAGAAAGCCAAACCCATCGTTGATGAACAGGAGACAATTGAAATCACCGAAGTGGATGTTCAGGAAGCTCCGGAAGAAAAACCAGAGGAGGTTATCGAAGAGGAGGAAATCATTGAAACCATTGAAACACCCACAAAGAAGATTACCAAAAAGGTGAAGAAACCAACGAAAAAGGATGCTCCTAAAGAAATAGTCGAAGAAATCATCGAAAAGCCTGTAGAAGAAACAAAGGTTATGGAAGAGCAACAAATTGTGGAAATCATCGAGACTCCAACGAAAAAAGTCATCAAAAAGAAGAAGGCTGTCACTCGAGATGATGGTGTGCCTGAAGAAGTTATTGAAGAAATTGTCATTAAGAAACCAAAGAAAGAAAAAGCCAAACCCATCGTTGATGAACAGGAGACAATTGAAATCACCGAAGTGGATGTTCAGGAAGCTCCGGAAGAAAAACCAGAGGAGGTTATCGAAGAGGAGGAAATCATTGAAACCATTGAAACACCCACAAAGAAGATTACCAAAAAGGTGAAGAAACCAACGAAAAAGGATGCTCCTAAAGAAATAGTCGAAGAAATCATCGAAAAGCCTGTAGAAGAATCAAAGGTTATGGAAGAGCAACAAATTGTTGAAATCGTCGAGACTCCAACGAAAACAGTCATTAAAAAGAAGAAGGCTGTTACAAGGGATGATGGAGTGCCTGAAGAAGTGGTAGAAGAAATTGTCATTGAGAAGCCAAAGAAAGTGAAAGCCAAGAAGGATGTTGTTCCTACAGAAAGCATCGAAACAACCGAAGTCATTACTGGTAGTACAACAGAGGAGCTTCCTAAGAAGAAGAAACCTAAAGCGGAAGAAGCCGTACCAGTTCAAGAGGAGGATGAGAAGGTTGAAATCACGGAGGTTTCGGTCAAAAAGGCACCTAAGAAAACGAAGAAGGCTACTCCTGCAGAGGAAGAACAACCAGAAGAAGTTGTTGAAGAAATTAAACCTGTGAAGCCTAAGAAAGAAAAGGCTAAGAAGGATGTAATTACCAAGGAAAGTATTGAGACCACTGAAGTTATTACTGAAACAGCTACGGAAGAACTTCCAGAAGACAAAAGACCTGAAGAGGGAGAAGCAGTGCCTGTTGAAGAAGAGGAAGAGAAGGCTGCAGTTACTGAAGTTTCTGTAAAGAGGGCGCCTAAGAAGAAGAAGAAGGCTACGACTACAGAGGAAGAACAACCCGAAGAAGTGGTTGAAGAAATAACTCCTGAGAAACCAAAAAAAGAGAAGGCCAAGAAAGATGTTATTCCAAAGGAGAGTATTGAAACTACTGAAGTTGTAACTGGAACAACCACAGAAGATCTTCCTAAAGACAAGAAACCTGACAAAGAAGAGGCCAAGCCTGTGGAAGAAGAAGAAGAGAAAGTCAAGATCACTGAGGTTCCTGTGAAGAAAGCACTTAAGAAAAAGAAGAAGGCTACAACTACAGAAGAGGAGCAACCCGAAGAAGAGGTTGAAGAAATAATTCCAGAGAAACCGAAGAAAGAAAAGGCTAAGAAAGATGTTATTCCGAAGGAGAGTATCGAAACAACTGAAGTTGTAACAGAAACAACTACAGAAGAACTTCTTGAAGACAAGAAACCGAAGGAAGAGGAGGCTAAGCATGTAGACGAAGAAGAAGAGAAAGTTCAAATTACTGAGGTGCCCGTAAAGAAAGCACCTAAAAAGAAGAAGAAGGCTACCCCTACTGAAGAAGAACAACCAGAAGAAGTGGTTGAAGAAATTATAACTGAGAAACCTAAAAAAGAAAAAGCTAAGAAAGATATTATTCCTAAAGAGAGCATTGAAACCACTGAAGTGGTTACCGAAACAACTACGGAAGAACTTCCTAGGGATAAAAAGCCTCAAGAGGAGGAAGCCGTGCCTGTAGAAGAAGAGGAAGAGAAGGTTAAAATCTCGGAAGTGCCAGTTAAGAAGGCACCTAAAAAGAAGAAGAAGGCCACTTCCGCTGAAGAAGAGCAACCAGAAGAAGTTGTTGAGGAAATCGCAACTGAGAAGCCCAAGAAAGAGAAGGCTAAGAAAGACATTATTCCTAAAGAGAGCATTGAAACCACTGAAGTGGTTACCGAAACAACTACGGAAGAACTTCCTAAGGATAAGAAGCCTCAAGAGGAGGAAGCTGTACCTGTAGAAGAAGATGAAGAGAAGGTTAAAATCTCGGAAGTGCCAGTTAAGAAGGCACCTAAAAAGAAGAAGAAGGCCACTTCCGCTGAAGAAGAGCAACCAGAGGAAGTTGTTGAGGAAATCGCAACTGAGAAGCCCAAGAAAGAGAAGGCTAAGAAAGACGTTATTCCTAAAGAGAGCATTGAAACCACTGAAGTGGTTACCGAAACAACTACGGAAGAACTTCCTAAGGATAAGAAGCCTAAAGAGGAGGAAGCCGTGCCTGTAGAAGAAGAGGAAGAGAAGGTTGAAATTTCGGAAGTGTCAGTTAAGAAGGCACCGAAGAAAAAGAAGAAGGCCACTCCTGCAGAGGAGGAACAACCAGAGGAAGTTGTTGAGGAGATCACAACTGAGAAACCTAAGAAAGAAAAAGCCAAAAAGGAAATTATTCCCAAAGAAAGTATCGAGACTACTGAGGTGATCACTGAAACAACTACTGAAGAAATCCTTGAGGAAAAACCGAAAGAAGAAGAAGCTGTTCCGGTCGAAGAAGAAGAAGAGAAAGCTGATGTTACTGAAGTTCAAGTAAAGAAGGCGTTCAAGAAAAAGAAGGCTACTCCTTCAGAGGAAAAACAACCAGAGGAAGTTGTTGAGGAGATCATACCTGAAAAACCGAAAAAGGTGAAAGCCAAGAAAGACATTATTCCGAAAGAAAATCTCGAGACGACAGAAGTGGTAGCTGATAGCATCACCGAACAACTGCCGGAAGAAGAGAGACCAGAAGAAGAAGAAGCTATACCTATCGAAGAGAAGGAAGAAAAGGCTGAAGTTACGGAAGTTCCTGTGAAGAAAGCACCTAAGAAGAAGAAGTCTATCTCGATAGAAGAACAGAAACCTGAAGAAGCTGTACCCGAAGAACATAAAGTAGAGAAACCCGAAGAAAAAGAGAAACCCGAAGAAGAAAAGAAGGTGGAGGATGTTCCTCAAGGACAAACAACTGAAAAGGTTCCCAAGAAGAAGGTTAAGAAAATCAAGAAGGCTCCAGCCAAAAAAGATGAAATTGAAGAATGGGTTGAACCGGAATACGAGAGACCAGTCTTAGAACCAATGCCAGAAAAGATTCAGTGGGAACCATCGAAGAAAAAGAAGGAAAAGAAACCACTTCCTGAAGGCTTGCAAAAGTTGGTACCGCAAAAAATCGAAAGGAAAGAAATGAAAGCCACTAAATTGAAATTCTCGCAACCAGAGGAAGAGGTCCAATTTGGTACCATAAAACTGAAGAAGGCAACTGCCATTAAAAAGAAGGAAGTGAAAACTCCCAAACTTCCTAAAATTCTTTTACGTAGCCGTATTACTTTCGTCGGTGATTATCCGCCTGAATTACAATTGCCGAAAATATCGTATATTGAAGAAAATCCTATTCAAAATGGAATCCTCTCAAGAAATACTGCAGAAGCACTCGAGGTTCTCAAACAGAAGCGCAGGAAGACTAAGCTTCCTAAGAAAGAGACAACTGACTTAGAGAAGCTTGATCAAGAATTCGAAGAGCTGAAAAAGATTCCTCTCGAGGAAATCGAAGATAAATCGATCTATGAGCGCCAGCCAAAGAAGCCTGAAAAGAAACCAGAAGAACCACAAAAATTGGTTATTGGAAAAGGTAAGGTTCCAGAACAACAGAAGGAGGAGCCCGAAGACATAAAATTAAAGAAGGTTCCAGAGAAAGCACCGGAGGTACAAGAAGAACCAAAGAAAAAACCAATAAAAGAAGAGCCGGAGGAAAAAGTACAAGAGAAAAAGAAAACAGAGCCTAAACCAAAACTTGAACATGACGAGTTCAAGCCACTCGATTTTGAGAGACCAGAACTTGAAGAATATGTTCCTGAAGAGTATGAGGAGCCTGAAAAACCAAAACCAGAACCTAGCCCGGAACCTTACAAGAAGCAGAAAAAGAAGAAACCCGATCAAGAGATCGAACAAGTGCCCTTGGTTAAGGGCAAGCCTAAACCAGATGAACCGGAAGAAGAGCCAGATGTGAAATTCAGGATACCCACATCCGAGAAACCTGAAGAGGAGCCTGAAACAATTCTTCTTAAAGGATGGAAGAAAGATAAACCTGAAGACGAAGGTGTTGAAGAGTTTCCGGAAAAGGAGGACGATACTGCTCCTAAAGTACCAAAAGATGATACGGATGAAGTTACAATAAAGAAAAAGAAGAAGACTAAAAAGCCTAAGGAAGAAGTGCCAGAAGAAGTTACACTGAAGAAACCTGCACCTGAGGAACCTGAAAAGCAAGAGCCTGAACAGCAAGTCCAGGAAGTAATTCTGAAGAAGAAACCAAAGAAAGCACCTGTCGAAGAAGAGGCGGCAGATGAAGTAACTATCAAGGAACTTGTTCCTGAAGAACCGAACAAAGAACCCGAAGAAGTTACAGAAGAAGTCACTTTAAAGAAGAAGCCCAAAAAGAAGCCTGTTGAAGAAGAGGCGGCTGACGAAGTAACTATCAAGAAACTTGTTCCGGAAGAACCGAAGAAAGAGCCCGAAGAAGTTACAGAAGAAGTCACTCTTAAGAAAAAGCCCAAGAAGAAGCCTGTTGAAGAGGAGGCAGCTGATGAAGTGACTATCAAGAAACTTGTTCCGGAAGAACCCAAGAAAGAGCCCGAAGAAGTTACAGAGGAAGTCACTCTTAAGAAAAAACCCAAAAAGAAGCCTGTTGAAGAGGAGGCAGCTGATGAAGTGACTATCAAGAAACTTGTTCCGGAAGAACCCAAGAAAGAGCCCGAAGAAGTTACAGAGGAAGTCACTCTTAAGAAAAAGCCCAAGAAGAAGCCTGTTGAAGAGGAGGCAGCTGATGAAGTGACTATCAAGAAACTTGTTCCGGAAGAACCCAAGAAAGAGCCCGAAGAAGTTACAGAGGAAGTCACTCTTAAGAAAAAACCCAAAAAGAAGCCTGTTGAAGAGGAGGCAGCTGATGAAGTGACTATCAAGAAACTTGTTCCGGAAGAACCCAAGAAAGAGCCCGAAGAAGTTACAGAGGAAGTCACTCTTAAGAAAAAGCCCAAGAAGAAGCCTGTTGAAGAGGAGGCAGCTGATGAAGTGACTATCAAGAAACTTGTTCCGGAAGAACCCAAGAAAGAGCCCGAAGAAGTTACAGAGGAAGTCACTCTTAAGAAAAAACCCAAAAAGAAGCCTGTTGAAGAGGAGGCAGCTGATGAAGTGACTATCAAGAAACTTGTTCCGGAAGAACCAAAGAAAGAGCCCGAAGAAGTTACAGAGGAAGTCACTCTTAAGAAAAAGCCCAAGAAGAAGCCTGTTGAAGAGGAGGCAGCTGATGAAGTGACTATCAAGAAACTTGTTCCGGAAGAACCCAAGAAAGAGCCCGAAGAAGTTACAGAAGAAGTTACTTTGAAGAAGAAGCCCAAGAAAAAGCCCGTTGCAGAGGAGGCGGCTGACGAAGTGACTATCAAGAAACTTGTTCCAGAGGAACCAAAGAAAGAACCGGAAGAAGTTACAGAGGAAGTCACTCTTAAGAAAAAGCCCAAGAAGAAGCCTGTTGAAGAGGAGGCAGCTGATGAAGTGACTATCAAGAAACTTGTTCCGGAGGAACCAAAGAAAGAACCCGAAGAAGTTACAGAGGAAGTCACTCTTAAGAAAAAGCCCAAGAAGAAGCCTGTTGTAGAGGAGGCAGCTGACGAAGTGACTATCAAGAAACTTGTTCCGGAGGAACCCAGGGAAGAGCCCGAAGAAGTCACAGAGGAAGTCACTTTAAAGAAGAAGCCGAAAAAGAAGCCCGTTGTAGAGGAGGCCGCAGCTGAAGTCACCATAAAGAAATTAGTGCCTGAAGAACCCAAAGACGAACCAACAGAGGTTACGGAGGAAGTCACTCTTAAGAAGAAACCAAAGAAAAAGCCAGTGATTGAAGAAGCCGCCGACGAAGTTACAATTAAGAAACTTGTACCGCAAGAGGCTGAAGATGTCGCCGAGGAATTTGTGATTAAGAAGAAGGCGCCAAAGAAACCAACAGTAACAGAAGAGGTTGAAGAGACTGAATTCACAATAAAGAAAACTCGTAAGCCGGAGAAGCCAACCGAAGAGGAGGAAGTATCTGGCGAAGTAACACTAAAGAGAAAGACAAAGAAGAAGACATTGGACGAAGCTGCTGAAGAGTTAACGATTCAAAGGGTCGAAGAGATCGAGGAACCTGAGGAGGAAGAGATAATCGAAGAGTTCACGTTCAAGAGGAAGCCACCGAAGAAGGCACCTAAACCGATCGAAGAGATTTATGAGGACGTGACCCTTCGAAAACTCCGGCCAAAGAAAAAGCCACGTCCAGACATTAAAGAAGTGACGGAAGTCGAAAATGTGACGTTCCGACCTCGTTCCACCAAGACCAAGGAAGATGTCGAGCAGGAATTCAAGATCTCTCTGAATACTTACGAAGAAGAGGATATCTCGATGTCCGGAAAGGTTCGCCTAAAGCCGAAGAAACGGCCTCTGACATATTCCGAAGAGACGGGAGAGGAAACCATCCGAATCATCCAAGAGATCGAGGATGACGGCGGACCAATTATCGAAGAGATCATAGACGAGTCCGATGAAGAAGGTAGAGACGAGTACAGCATCGAGGAACTCGAAACGGACGAGTTCAACCTACCTCTTCGAAGAAAGACAAAGAAACAACCTCGACCTTACTCCGTGGAGGACTTTGAGGAAGGTGATGTCAGTGTGAAACTAAAGAAGGACCGGAAGTACTCTTACGAAGAAACGGATGAGTCTTTGGCGCTGAAATTGAAATCGAAGAAACGACCCTCTACTTATGATGAAGGTTCGACGTCTTATGTTATAGTTGAACAAAGAGTTAAGCTTATAGCGATGCTTTCAGCTACGATAACAGAGAATAACATGCTTCGTGGCAATGCTTTATTATCAGCTACCTTAACAGTGAGTACACCTGGTGCGAGTACCGAGTACTCGTCTGATTGCTCCCTAACGTACTAGTCGCAATTGAAAAGCATAACGGCCTAAAAGAGTAACACTATTCATAGAACATCGTTTTCTAACCATTTTTTAAAATGTATGCTATTTTTCGTCATACATTTTATTGCGACCTGAAGATTCATTCTCTACTGTCTTTTGCAGAAGAAGCTACCCTCAGTATCACCAGAGAAGAAGACATCTCTGAAGAAGGTAATAACTCAATATTTAGGAAACTAATAAAAATATTTATCATGCTAATATTAATTTTATACTCTTGATGCTTCAGAGGAAGCCGAATACGTTGTTCGCGATGGCGACCTCATGTTCTCCATTTGTTCCTACGTGGCCGAAACGGACGAGGCCATCAACCTCGTTGAAGGAGAAAAGGTTTACATTATCGGTAAGTCTTAAATTAATATATATGTCGGAGTGTAGCGTGTTATTATTGTTGTTATTATTGTTATTCGGTGAGAGTGTTTGCGATCCGACCCTATATGGTTTGGGATGCTACCTGACGGACACCGGGTGTGCTCGCGGTCGTGGGATGTAAACACCCAATCTAATGATAGGGGTGGGGACCTTCAGGATATAAGGTGGATAGATTGACGGGGGAGTCAGTTTTTAGTTTTGATTTGAGAGAAGAGCTCTGTGTGACCGCGAGTTCGTCGAAAGTTCGAAGATGGAGCCTTTCTCCGACATATATTTCATAAAATCGTATTATACAAATGATTAATGTCAATCTTAATTACAGAGCACACTAATTCCGATTGGTGGTTTGTCAAGAAACATTTGACCGAAGAAAAGGGTTGGGTGCCTGCGCAGTATCTTCTAAATGAAGCTCACTACACAATTTATCTTCAACGCAAATTGCACGAGAAGATAGACAAGCTTCCTGTCTTCGAGAGTAAGTTGTTCTTAAAATTAAATACATAGCTCTACCATTGATCTTCGATAAGTAACAATTATTTATGTACATTTTTCTTGCATATCTAGAACCTGGACCTGGAGAAAAAGCATCAGCTCCTCGATTCGTGGAAAAACTTCAACCTATCCATACGCCAGATGGTTACACAGTTCAATTCGAATGTCAAGTCGAGGGTGTTCCCAGACCGCAGATCACTTGGTTCCGTCAAACTGCCATCATCAAACCGTCGCCAGATTTCCAGATCTATTACGACGATGATAACGTGGCAACACTCATCATCAGGGAAGTCTTCCCTGAAGATGCTGGCACCTTCACCTGCGTCGCCAAGAATACTGCTGGTTTCGCTTCAAGTACGACAGAACTGATAGTGGAGGCTCCATTGTCGGACCATGGCTCGGACATGACTGGTTTGTCAAGAAAGAGTCTGTCCAGGTACGAATTGAACTTCATGAATTTCTATGCAAGCCTATTGTCTTCAGATCATCGTCTATGAAATAAATTTTCATTTCCAGAGAATCTTCTCTTGCCGACATCCTTGAAGGTATTCCACCTACGTTCTCCCGGAAACCCAAAGCCAAGTGCGTGGACGAAGGCGAGGACGTGATCTTGGAATGCAGACTGGTAGCCGTACCGGAACCGGAAATCACTTGGTATTACGAAGAGTCGCAGATCACAACCAAGGAGAACGTTGTCGTTGTCACTGAGAGCGATATGCACATGTACTGCAGCGTCATGAAGATCAGCAAGGTCAAGAAGACTCAAGAAGGCCGGTACAAGATTGTGGCTAAGAACAGAGAAGGTGAAGCCACCATCGAGATTCCAATGAAGGTACAAATTTTTAGAGAAATTACCAGAATAGAAATATTTTTTTAAACGATCATCCTTACCTTTACACAATTATTTGTCTTCCAGGTGAAGACCGGCGAGAAGGAGCCGCCAGAAATTCTTGAACCACTGAAACCGTACACAGTTCGCGAAGGAGAGACAGTTGTGCTGACCACTCAGATCATCGGCAACCCCAAACCAAAGATCACCTGGTACAAAAATGGTAAACCGCTGAAGGGTGTACTCACCAAAGAAGATGGTGACCTCAATACACTCACCCTAATTCAACCAGATCTATCAGACACTGGAGAGTATTCCGTGGTTGCTAAGAATGATCTTGGAAAAGCAGAGACCCGGGCAACACTCACTGTTGAAGGTAAAACTTCAATTCATAAACCTAATGCTCGATGTGAGAATAATGAAAAAAGCTTGGCTTTGCAAGATTTGGCCTAAATCGTGCGCTGCTTAACTCGCCTCTTTAATGTGCTTAACTAATATGCATTACAGCTGGTACAAAAGTCAAATCCGCCTTTAGCATAAACATAGACCCAGCGAGAGAAGAAACTTTGGTCACTATTTCGACCACTGTAGTAGCTATAGAATCAGTTAGAGAAATATGTTCAACTACTGTAATAAAAGGTACGACGCTTTATAACTCCTCCCTTGCTGTACGCTTCAATAATATAAATAACCGCGTCCATGTGTAAAAAAACAAAATTGTAATTCACTTTATTTTGGCTTAGAAACACCAAGCGGAGCACCAGAACCACCACTGTTCACGGAACGGTTCCAGGAGCTTACTGTTCCCGAAAAGGGTACATTCCAACTTGTGGCCAAAGTCCTTGGCAACCCTGTACCCGAAGTCACCTGGTTGAGGTAAGATCCTGGATGCAGATCAGAGCGATATCAAACCTGTGGGATGAGAATTTGAAAATAATTCAACTGAACGATCACTTTTAGGAACAATAAGCCTCTAGAAAAATCGCCCAACATCACAGAAACTTACGACGGCGAGAATATAGTCCTGGAGATCAGAAACGCAGACTCCGAAGTGGACGCTGGTGACTACAAGTGCATTGCCAGCAACCCTGTCGGAAAGGCGTCGCACGGTGCTAAGGTAACGGTCGACGTGGACAAGGTGACCTTCACTAAGAACCTTGAGAAGAAGGTAATCGTCGACGAGTACAAGCCTCTGGAGCTGACCTGCGAGACTTCGCATACGGTGTCTACTACCTGGTGGCACAATGACAAGGAGATCAGCGGTATGGATCATCGTGAGGTCATCCAAGAGGGTCGTACCCACAGACTGGTCATCAAGAAGACGAGCACCACAGACGAGGGCACTTATAAGTGCACAGTCAAGAAGCAGAGCACGTCCAGCACCGTTGAGATCAAGGGTAAGGAACAATTCGATGGTCCACGTCTGTGGAATTTAAAGAAGCAACATATAATTTCACGTATTATTTATTCTGCAGCCACGAAACCAGAGTTCGTAAGGAAGCTCCAGGACTTCGAGGTCAAGGAACGCGACGTGGCCATCCTCGAAGTAGAGATCACCTCCCAGACAGCAGAGGTCAGCTGGCACAAGGATGGCGAACCGCTGAAGCCTACCAAGGGCAAAGTGGAGTTCGTCAAAGATGGCACCGTCAGGAAGCTCCTCATCAGAAGCACTTCCGTTCACGACGAGGGAGAGTACACTTGTGCTCTTCTGGATCAAGAATGTACGGCGGAAGTGACAGTGGTGGAGTTGCCACCGGAAATCATCACCAAGATGCAGGACGTGACCATCGCAAAGGGCGAAAAGGCCATGTTTGAGATTGAACTCACCAAGGGTGACGCCCTGGTTCACTGGTTCAAGGACGGACAGGAGTTACAATTCTCTGAACACGTTCAACTGTCCATCGACGGGAAGAGACAGAAGCTCAAGATTTACAACTCTGAGCTGAAGGATGCTGGAGTCTATTCGTGCCAAGTTGGGGAACAAACATCGAGTGCCAGGTTGACTGTTGAAGAACCTGGTGTTGACTTCATCACCAGACTCCCGGATGTCACTTTGGTACCACTCAACACCGACGCTGTCTTCGTTATCGAACTGTCTCGTCCGAACGTCCCAGTGAAATGGTTGAAGTACGTAGAAAAAATCATGAAGCTTCACAGAAGAAACTGATACTGCTGATACAAATATTAATTTTTCTTGTATAATTTTGCAGGAAAGGTCAAGAGATCAAGGAGTCACCTAAATACACGATCGTCGATGAAGGTGCTACCAAGAAGTTAATTGTCAGAAAGTGTACGGTTGATGACGCTCTGGAATACAGTGCCGTAGCAATGAACGTGAAGACCTCGTCGAAACTGAAAGTGGAATGTAAGTCATTGCTCTGTCATAACTTTTTGATTCTTTCTACGATATCGATAAAATTAACAAAACTGACTCAATCCCTTTATTTCACAGTGGTGGAGACGCCGCCGAAGATCAGTGTGGATTCGCCCAAACAATACAAGGTCAAGAAGGGCGATGACGTCGATATCACCGTTAAATTTACTGCCACCCCTAAACCAACTGAAGAATGGACTGTGAATGGTCGCGTTGTACCAAAGAGTAAGCGAGTCGTTCCGACGATCGACGAAGAGTCTGCGACGTTGACAATCAAGAAGGTCCAAGGAGAAGACATCGGTGATTACACGTTGAAGCTGACCAATTCCTGCGGCGAGGCTAGCACGGAAATAAATCTCGTGATAATGCGTAAGTCCTGAAAAATTTATACACTGAATTATAATAACGCCTAAGAGTGACATAATCATTGACGAATCAACTTACGATTTTCCAGAGGTACCCAGCGCACCTGGTATTCCAGAACCACTGGAAGTGACTGATGACAGCATCACTCTTCACTGGAAGAAACCAGATTCCGATGGCAACTCGCCCATCGTCGAGTACATCATCGAATACCACGACAAGGACGACTTCACGTGAGTGTTAAAAATATATATATATGACTGATAAAAATTTACAAAAAAATAAGCTACATCTATAATTTGATCTTCGCGCTGTTTCGCTAGATGGATAAGAGTCACGGAAAAGATCACTGAGACCACGCACAAGGTTACCAACCTGACGACCAACAAGGAGTACATGTTCCGAGTGATCGCAGTGAACGAAGTAGGACCTAGCGAACCATCGCACAACACTCGCTACTTGAAGATCGCCAAACCATCGGCATCCGAACCACCATCCATTCTGGAACCATTGAAGAGTGTCGTAGTAGGACTACAGGAACCTGTAACACTCTCGTGCGTGATCGGTGGTATTCCAACACCCGAAATCACCTGGTTAGTATCATTGATAATAAGGTCAATTCCAGTCAAATTTAAATTTTGATATTATCTAACCACGGAATTCGCTTGATTTCAGGCTCAAGAATGGCAACCCGTTCAAGAACAATAACATCAGTTACGAAAATCGTATGGCTAAGTACACGATAACGGAAACGACAGAAACATCGGCAGCAACGTTCACCGTTAAGGCTAAGAACAACGTCGGAACCGCAGAAACAACATGCGAACTGAAGATTCAGGAGCCGCCGAAGATCACGTTCGACGAGAGTCTTGGTACTCAGAAGTTGAACGTGACCAGCCAATGGAAGATAGAGGTCACTGCAACGGGCTTCCCGAAACCGGAAATAACGTGGATGAAAAACGGAAAAGCAGTTGTGGAAAAGCAGGTTTCTATTTATACGGAAGAGAATACGTCAACCGTAGCGATTTATTCGCTCGTTAGAGAGGATACCGGAACTTACACGGTAACAGCAACCAACGAGGCTGGCAGCACTTCCGTTGAACTCTACCTCAGGGTTATCGGTAGGTATCGCGTGCGTTATATCTTTTAGATTTCATCAGAACTATTTACTTATCGATATTTCGCCTTTGCAGATAAACCAAGCAAACCTCAAGGACCCATCGTGATGAAGGACATCAGACAAGACAACTTGACCATCGAATGGAAACCACCAGCGGACGATGGTGGTCTTGAACTCACGAAATATACCATTGAAAAGTGCGAACCTGATAAGATGGTCTGGATGAAGGTTGCTGATGTGGACAAGGACATCGAGTCCTACTGTATTCAAAAGTTACTACAGGATTACGAATACATATTCAGAGTCGTCGCTAAAAATCCTGTAGGATCATCGGAACCACTCGAGTCTGAGCCAATCACGATCAAACCTTCCTTCGGTAAGAATTCTCAAAATAATATCGAAAGCATTTCGAAGACAAAAAGATTTTCGACCGAGCTAAATTGCTCTTATCACTTATTACAGACAAACCAGGACCACCGCGAGGTCCACTGGACGTATCAGGCATGACAAAGACTTCGTTTACCATCAAATGGCAGCCACCAGAAAACGACGGAGGCTCTCCCATCACGGAATACATCGTTGAGATAAAGGAAGTCTCAAAGAAGGCTTGGCAAAAGGTGACAAATTTTCAAAAATCAGTTATTCAATTTTTGCCTTTCTTTTATAATTCGTATATCTAATAAATTTGGTCAATTTGCAGATTGGCACTACGAAGGGTGAAACTACAAACATCATTGTGTCTGACCTTAAGACGGACGTATCATACAACTTTAAAATAACAGCAAAGAACAGTGTAGGAGCAGGACCACCATACCTTCCAGAAGAACCAATCACTGCTGGCAAACGTACCAGTAAGTTTCGTTACTGTGATAATAAGAAAATATGTATACGATTAACGACTATGGCTTATACGATGAATAGTAATATAACACTAAAAATATATGGTCCGCTTTTTAACGCTTTGCTTAGCTAACGCTTTTGCTTCTACTCAGAAATTACCAAGCTCACCGAAAGTTCAATGTACGCATTGCTCGGCATTTTTCCAACGACAAAGATCATCATCAGTAAGAGTAAGTGACGCACCTAACCCGCAAATCGCTTTACTATCTGGACATTTGAATGACTTCTTCAAACCTCCATAACATTATTGATTTTCTGTTCTAAATTATTTTTCAATTCCAGCACCACCGTCCTGTCCGTTGAACGTGCAGGTAACCGGCGTGACCAGCAGGAGCGTAACTCTGACCTGGTCACCACCTGCCAGCACCGGAGGAACGGAACTGACAGGTAAATTACTTTTTTATCTTATAGTTAAGCAATTTTCTTAATTGTTAAACAATTATCATGTCCCTTCTTTTTAGGCTATGTCATTGAAAAGAGAGCACTGGCCGGAAAGGGTGCCAAATGGACAAAGATAGTAACACTAGACGCCACGACGCATCAGTACTGTATCGAAAACCTCAAGGAGAGCGAATTCATGTTCAGAATCTTCGCCGAAAACAGTATGGGACTTTCCACGCCGACAAACTCAGAGCCAGTAACTCTAAAGACTCACGCAAGTACGTGTCCATGAGAATCGGTGATGCTTAATCATGATAGAAGACAGGAGATCACTGATTGTAAAATTCTTCTTTCTTGTAGCCGTTCCATCCCCACCGACTGCTCCTCTGGAGATAAGGCAGATCGCTGCCAACACCATTGTCATCGAATGGGGCAGACCTGAGACCGACGGTGGCGCCCCCTTGGAGGGTTACAAGATCGCCATCAGAGACATCAAGAAGACCATGTGGATGGAAGTTGGCCGCGTGAATGCGGACATTCAGAAATTGACGATCAGGGATCTTCAGGAGAACCACGAGTATCTGATGAGGATCTTCGCCAGGAACGAAGTGGGTCTCAGTGAGCCGCTGGAGTCCGAAGAACCTTTCAAAGTCATCCCAGCTTCTGGTAAAGATTATTCGATTATTGGGTCTGATCGATATTTTTATAAAGAAACATCATATAAATTACTCACGTTTTTGATCCACAGAGCTGACGGTGATCGAACCGGTCGCTGAGGCCACTGACAGGGGAGAGACAGCATCCGTGAGCTACAGCACGGAAAACACAAGTTCCTGGCTTCGAGAACACAACATGGATGCGGATATCCATTCGTACGCCAGAGGACGGCTTCTCAGGAAGGACGAATACTTCTTCCGCATTTGGCATTACGCCAAGAAGCTCTTCAAATAAGCATTTCCACGATTCCACTGTATAGACAAATTTTTTTCTTCTTCTACTACTACTACTTCTTCTTCTTTTACAAGGAATACGCATTGCGTCAGGGATTGACTATTCGACTGGATCATCAAAGTAATACGACAGGTATAACCTTCTCCGTCTATAATGATGAATGAATGAAAGAACAAATTCGACAACGCAAGTTCTTGTTTTTCTATTTTTTTTTTATATATTTTTTTTGAAAAACAAACTATAGGCTTCTCAGCACAGTTAATCGTATTTTAAAAATAAATAAATTTGATGGCGCGATGAAAAAATTCGCAACCAGTTCCTTTTAAGAGAATGAGTTTAGCGACTAGATGCTAAAGTTAAGATATATGGATAAGCGTGCACAGCACACCAAATGAGTGTAGAATCTAGTCAGCAAATATGGAGTGTAAATATTTTTTAACGGACCAAGACTCTCGAGAAAATTTGTTCTGTCGCTCGAAAATGAAGATAGATTCTTTGGAGATTCAATGTATTTATATATATGGCGACAGTTTACATTTTTGAGGATTTCGTCGAGGCGAAACGCGAATTTCGACGCCTATGTATAGTCGGTCAATTGAATGCAACGTCAAGTCAATATATGAAAATAAAACGAGTTGAATTTCGCGTCCCGCCGCGTCGAGGACCTCATATTAGCGTGACGTTAATTGCGAAATGAAGAAACGAGAATCTATTTTTTTTTTTACAAAACTGTCTGTCCGAAGAATCCATCTTCATTTTCAGAAGCGGCGAGTTTTGCGAACTCAAAGCAATCGCGAGTTATATGTGAAACGAGAAATTATCCTTTTCCTAAATGTCCTATCAACCCAAACAGAGATTCTTTGAGTGCAAGAGTGCAAATTTTGCTTTAAAAATGAAGACACAACGCGTCGCAAAGATGCCGATCGTTGCGCAATATCTCCCGTTGAAATATTATAAGCGAATCGCCCAAACTCGAAATCTGATGTAAAAGGTGAAAGACGAATAGCTCGAATTTCGAGCGTTCCTTAAGGACGTCGCGAAGACATACGGGAGTCATGTGATAACCGATTGTTTGTGAAAACACGTGTGTGTTATAATACGGTAATGAAAGAATACCGAATTCTAATTTATTTATATATTGCTTGTAATGATACAGACCCTTATAATTTTTCGTTAAGTGCCTAAGTTTGCGAGGAATATCAATTTTCTTTTTTGTCCATTCTTCTGTCCTTTCATATTTATTATTACCATTAATATTTAGTATCGAATGTATTATTTATTTGTAAAACGACGAAACGAAAAAAGCTCGAGAACGTAGAAATGCCACGTTAGGTTGGTACCCCGAGACGTATAAAATATAGGTGCAAAACAAGATCGTGCCATTAACCAACCTCTCGTCGCATACTACGACGATGCTGTAAAAATGTTTTATCAAAATAATTAAACCATTGCATATTACACGCATTTTATTGCACTACCCTATCCTTCGTTCATTCCTTTGCAACAGCATTCGCGTCTCGATGGTAAAGTTATAAACCAACAAGATCTATTTATCAATAAGTAATGCACTTACCAATAATCTGGATTGCTCGACATCTTTTGTCCCTTGAAAACAACTGAAATAGGTTTGCCCTATAACACTCACCAAGGATCGGAGTTAATTTTCACATTAAAAAGAAACATCATAGGTCCGAACTTCATGCCACCGAATCTATTAATATAACCACATTGTTCTCCCGTTCGTTATTTCGAATAGCACTGCACTTCTTTTTAACATTTGCAATAATCGTAATAATTAATAGTTCAAAACGCGAAAACGTCTTGAAACTCAAACGAGGAAAGTGACATTTAACCGGAAGTCTATATATAAATCGAGCAGAAATGCGATAATCGATAAATCTCGAAGCGAGAAACGTCATGCTTATGAGCGAGACCAGCGGCTAAGATGGCTGCCCACCGAGGAATTATCGTATGCAATCGTATGTGTTGCGTTGTGAGTTAACTGAAATTGTTGCTTGTTCTATTTTCCAATTGACAAAAGTTACTATGGGGTAAGTCGACTTCATTCTTATTACTGCCTAACATCCGTTAAAAAAGGAACAATTATTTGTCTATAAAATAAAGAGAATTTGGACAAGGAATATATAAGACCTGTTTATATTTTGGACTCATTGAGAATGTGGCTCAATTATTTCTTTCAGTACACTGAAACGATAAAAATAACATATCAAAGTTATTTAATAAAAATGCTAGAGTTGGATTTATATTCAGTAATTACTTTGCAAATAGTATACTCAGGATTTCGTGAATTTAACCTAACGCGTTGCCTTGTATGTATATGCATTCATGATCATTTAGTTCTCATTATAAATTTAAGCTGATATTTTTGTGTCTGTGAGTTTCTTAAAGTTTACTTCTTTTTTGATACGATGTTTGCTATAGAATGATATATTCAGCATTATTGGTACAAGAGTATTATCTACGTATGACTCAAAAATTATGTTCAGTTATTTAGATATTGAGAATATTCCAACTTTTGTTTCATAAGAGATTTTCTTCAAATATATTTAATCTGTGTTAATGAGTTATGATTAGGAGATCGATTTTAAATGCACCAAATTCTTTTAGCACCTCCGACTTAGAGTGTTTGGACTCAAAGAAGGATCTGGTAGAGATAGATTCTGAGTCCGATATGCTAGGAGATCAAAAAAAGAAGAAGAAAAGGAAACACAAGCATCATAAACATAAAAAAGATAAAATAATTGAAAAAGAAGATGTAAAAGTTGATCGACAAGAAAGGTATATGCAGTCAGTATAAATGATAGCATGAGATTAGACAGTTAGTGAACTTTTTTTCTTTTAGGAAGAAACATAAGAAACATAAACGTCCTAAAAAAGAAAAGGATAATGAGAATGGTACTGTTGATGACAAAACTGTACCTCGCGTAATTCATAAAGAGCCTGATGTAAATGGAAAAGTGGCAAATTCTCAGTTGGAAATAGTGTCTACCGAGGAAAGCGATGATGAAAAATTAGTTGATTTGGATTCGGATGAAGTAGATTGTACAATTATAGAAGACGATATTGATCTCGAAGAGCTAATGAAACAAAAGGTACGATATTATGTATCATCGCTATCGTGGTGTGTAAATTTCAGAGATACTTTCATTTTTACAATAGGATTTTGACTTTATCCTCATAAATATATTCATGCGCACAGGAACGACTGCAAGCATGTTTAGTGCAATATCTCTCCGACGAATCTGACAAGGAGGAAAAAGAACCAGAACAAGAAGTGGTAAAAGTATCTGAAACCCCTGACGTAATTCTAGTGGAAGACGACAGTGGTGATGACAGCGCAACTCGTAAAAAGCGTCAAAGAAGCAGATCGGGCAGCAGAGAGCGTAAAAAGATTTCCAAAATCGAAAGACGTGTCGTCGTCGACATGACACGGGACAGAAGGAGTCGCGAGGAACCAAAAGACAAACGTAGAGAATCCGAAAGAAGACGAGATGACAAAGTGCGTGGTAGGGAAGACGTGAAGAGGGATGATGTTAAAAGGGATGACAGACAGACACGTAAAGTCGTCGAAAGACCAAAGGAAGATTCAAGAAGGGATGATTCACGAAGAAGACTAGAAGAAGAGAGACGCAAGGAAGTATCAAAACGTGAGGAGGTGCGTAAAAGGGAACACGATCGAAGAGAAGATGAACGTAAACGAGAATCAGATCGTCACAACTCGACATCACGAAATGACTCAAAATCAAGAGATGCCCGCTCTGACTCTCGTCACCGTGCAATAAAACGCGACAGTCGGGATGGTGTCGATAGTGGTAGAGATCGTCATGGAAGTCGCGAGCGTCGCAGTCGTGAGAGACCAACCAGTAGGGATCGTAATGTTAGTCGTGACAAACGTGACAGCAGAGAACGTCACACGAGTCGTGATCGTCACATGACTCGTGAAAGACCTGGAAGTCGAGACAGGCAGGACAATCGTGATCGTAGGGATAGCCGAAATCAGGAAAGACAGCGAGAACGTTCCCGAAGCATGAGACGATCGCGAAGTCCCATGAGAAGCAGAATGGATAGAGATCGTAATGATCGGTTCAGAAGGTCCAGATCCTTATCTAGAAACCGTAGGGATCGAGATCGTGATCGGCACGGAAGAGACTATGACAGGGATCGTGAGAAAAATGGTAAAAGGGAACGTAATGACAAGTACAAGGATTCTCTATCGGAAGGCTTGAAGGTTGAACGTTCCGAAAGCTCCAGTGAAGAAGATATCAAGGATATTGATATTGAGGAAGAGGAAGACGAGGAGGCCATTATCGAGCGTCGAAGAAAACAAAGAGAAGAACTACTAAAAGTGAGTTAGGGCCACTTTTATGCTTTATTCAGACTTTAACAGCAAAATAAAGAATCGGATGATACTTTCTTTGTAATTTTCTTTTGTTTAGAGATTAGGAGGTCCTAACGAGGATTCGAATATGTCGGCTGACTTAAATGCCGTAACACATTCACCTCCTTCGGAAAGTCAGTCGAACGTATCACAGAAATCCGTAGAAATTGCCTCAAACAATAACGAATCTACCTCGGAGAGTCATACTCCACCACTGCCAGAAAAAGCAAAATCCCCGCAACCTGTGAAGAAGAGGAAATCGAGATTCGAGGATGCCCCGTCGACGGAGGAATCTGAGAAGCTGGAAGATTTAAGAATCATTGAAAAACCAAAACTGGAGGACAAGCAAAATCCCAAAAAGGCCAACGAGTGGGATATGTTTGCTGAAATCGATAATCCTGCGGATTTCAGTGTAGGTCAAGATGTTCTGCAATCGCTGTCCATTGTTCTTTGCAATATATGTACTTTCGATTTTTCCTTAGAGCCCAACTGTCGAAGGAAAGCGACCCGGTGGTCCAGACAATCCCAGTTTAACGGATAATTGGGACGATGCTGAAGGATATTATCGGTTTGTGTTGCTTTTACTTGTGATCAATACGCGATTCTCAACTTTAGACAAGATTGTGCAACTTTATTGTTTTTTTTTTCTTTTTAGAGTCCGCGTTGGAGAAACATTAGATTCGCGTTACATAGTTTATGGCTACACTGGACAAGGTGTCTTCAGTAATGTTGTCAGAGCCAGGGACAGCGCCCGAGGAAATCTTGACGTGGCAGTCAAAATTATACGAAACAATGAAATAATGTATGTTGACTCGACATTGCAGACATAAAATTCTCAGAATCTATTATCTTATTAAATTTTTTTCTAGGCATAAGACGGGTCTCAAGGAACTAGAAATTCTTAGGAAATTGAATGACGCCGATCCGGAGGATCGTTTTCACTGCCTGCGTTTATTTAGGCACTTTTTTCACAAGAATCACTTGTGTATGGTTTTCGAACCACTAGCTATGAATTTAAGAGAAGTATGAATTTCACTTTTTACGCGTAAAAGATTCTCCCTGCGATCATTGAAACTTTTGATGTCGCGACTAAATTTCATTTTCAAATTCCAGGTTTTGAAAAAGTACGGTAAAGATGTGGGCCTGCACGTAAAAGCGGTAAGGTCGTATACCCAGCAGCTTTTCCTAGCGTTGAAATTGCTGAAACGCGCAAATATATTGCACGCCGACATTAAACCGGACAATATTCTAGTCAGCGAAAGCAAACTAGTATTAAAGCTCTGCGACTTTGGCTCAGCCTCTCACGCGCATGAAAATGAAATAACGCCGTACCTCGTATCAAGGTTTTATCGTGCCCCTGAAATCAGTAAGTATTATTTTTTTTTGGATCTTACATAATTCATTATACCTTGATTACAACTGTGTTTCACGAAAAAGATAGAGCCGACTTTATTTTTGTTTCGCACTTACGTACGAAAAGTGAAGGAAAAAGAAATTGTGTAGACACCTTGCTCCGATTTTGAAAGTAACATAGATATTTTCTAGTTCTTGGTATACCCTATGATTTTGGCATTGACATGTGGTCCGTGGGCTGTACCATATACGAATTGTACACTGGAAAGATCATGTTCTCGGGGAAGACGAATAACCAGATGCTAAAGTTCTTCATGGACCTGAAGGGCAAAATGCCTAACAAATTGATTAGGAAGGGCACGTTCAAGGACCAACATTTTGACACTAACTGCAATTTCCTCTACCACGAGGTCGATAAAGTCACCGAGCGGGTAAGTAACCACTACCAATGTTTCATTATCTCTCTAACCTCGGCGACCGTTCCGCAAATTTTCCCACGATGGAAGTGGGATGCGCGGTAAGTGTCAATACCGAATTTTTTTCGCCACGTAGAGTCTTACGTGCGCATCTAATGTATCAAAAAAAAAAAAAAAAAAAAAATGAAAAGAGAAGAGAAACGAGGGAACGGAAAATCCCCGTTAGCGAGCCCCATGATGTTTCTCGATCTGAAAGAGGTCCTGCCACGTGTGTTGTAGGAGAAGGTCGTAGTAATGTCGACCCTTTCCGCGAGTCGTGATATCAGCGCTGAGCTCGGTGGTAATTCCTTACCTCCTGAGCAAAACCGGAAGGTCGCGCAGCTGAAGGATCTGCTAGAGAGAACGCTGATGCTGGATGCAGGCAAGAGAATAACGGTGAACCACGCCCTGGCGCATCCTTTTATACAAGAAAAAATATAGGTAACCCCACCCCGGGGACCTTCCTCGTCGGAGATTTCATTGACATAACTTTATATTTTAATTAGCACAGCCGCTAACGATTCGTTGAATGCTACCAAACACCTAAGCTTATAGCGCGATACGCGGGGTCTCTCTGATTAAATGAAAGAAAGTTTTGAGTGAAATTTATATTCGTTTTATCGGAAAGAGGCGATCTACGATCCCGTTGACTCCTTATTGCCTAGCGAATCTTACCTGTTAGCAGGACGAAACGAAAACGCCGATTCTCCATTTCCTATCTTCGATTTATACGCTGAATATAAGTAGAGGGAGTTGAGGAATTAAATAAAAAAAGATTTTTTCAAGATTCACGAGAAAAAGATTTACGTGCGTGATCGCAAGTTCGCCGCTTTCCGCACGATATGACGAAAGGTACAATAGCATAATCGTACATAGTATTTTTTTCAGATTTGTCGTAATTATGACGCGACTTCCTTACAATAATGTTTCTTATAACTTATTATGTCATAATTCATTAATAATTATACGTTAACGTATCTACCCGACGGCGAGTAGCCGGTAACAATACTTGTGAAATTGTAAAATTCTTCACGATAATTATTGCCGAGGCACAAGGCTATATACAACGGAACAACATAAAGATAACAAAGGGAAGTTCTATTTTCTTTCTTTCGTTAGGTTTCTTATTCTTTTTAAGTCGACAACGTGCACGGTATGACTTCAGTTGGATGGGTCTGGCGACGAGAAATTTGGTGTACTAACAAGAAAAAAAATTGTATAGCAAATAGAACTGTAGTTGAAATAAAAGAACACATACTTGAAAAAGAAAGGAAAAAGTGAATATGCAGCAACAACGACAGCGCCGATACAACAAAGCAGCTTTACAAACAAAAATCAAAGCCCTGCACTATTTCCGATAATGAAATTGGCCTCTGCCAGAGTTACAATTGTAAAAACCAAGTATGAGGTTATCCAACTGAAACTTACAGTTAAAACTTGACATCTGTCGTTGGACCGATTTATTTGAAATCAGATAAATAACTTGGTTAAGTTCCACTAATACAAAACGTTTCAGTCGAATATCCCTGTATTGAAGTTTCGTACAGAATTGGTATCTTCGCCAGGTTAAGCAGCACTGATGCTCCTTCCTACTTGTTAAACCACAAAATATCTTCATGAGTGTTCAGAAAAAGTAGGGATCGTCAATGCTGTTTATACGAGTGCGACTGATATATAAAGTCAAGCGAAAACGAAAAAAAAAATGGTTCATGGTAGACACTTTCTAAACGTAGCACAATTGTACGAGGCTGCTTATGTTTCAGATGAGTCTTCGATTCAAAATCGTCGTTAAGTGCGGCCGGACCTTACAAGGGCCTTTAGCGCTGTTCCCGTTGCAAGGTATTCATGGGGACTGCCTTATGGGATATTTATTATATCCGTATTTCAAACTTAACCAAATAATCGAGGGATACATTTAATAACGATACCAAGCCTCGCCCCTTTTTTCCTATCACTGTCGAATTTGTTTTTTTTCTCTCCTCTCATACTCTTCGAGTCTCCACAACCTTATCAAATCACTCACTGTCGTTGCATAAGGATTTCACGTGGAAAATCATTATTTTCCCTTGAAATATGAATTCTTAAATTTCTTTCACTCGATCGAGCCCTGTTCTTTTATTTTAAGAATATTCCGATCAAAGCTATTGAGATTATTCGCATTCGTAAGTCACCCTTCTTGACCTCCTATAGACACTTCCTGTGTTCTGACAATTCCTTGTTTCAAGAGGCAAAAGTCAAAAGAAACAATGAAAATATAAAGAACTAAAACGAGAAAAAGAAATGAAAAGAGTAAAAAAAATGACACAACCATCCCCGTACGAGTGGACCTCTTTCTAATTGGGAATTTGGTAATGTTTCACTTGTAGCCCTCCCTGTGAGGAGGGGAGGCAATGGAAGATCAAGGAGAAAAGGGCTAAGAGCTGCGCCTACCTCTTCTTCTCACACACCCACGTAGAACGACAGATTCTCGACTACTTCGGCTCCACAGACTGATTTAACTATATTGATGTCACCACACACAGGTTTGTTCAGGCCAATTCGATGGAACGTTTTGCCTACAAGTTGCTTTGGTAAGTAAGAACGCGCACGACAGGTAAGATAATTATTAAGGGATAAAGAAATATAATGGTGGGACGTGGCCCTTAAGTCGGCGATCAGGTTTGTTCTACGCGTTACAGGATGATTCGTTAATGAAAAATTTTTTATTCATTTCTTAAATATGCACGCAAATTCACTGTAACGAAAGTGGAATGGACCTGAGTCATAATTGGGTACGATTTAATCGATTACGTTCTGAGCTTTCAGATTTTCATGTGGATTCGGTCATCAGAGATTTCTAACCACTGGATATGAATTTCGATGGAGAATTAAATGTTACTGCTACTCCTCCACACTGCCTAATCAAGTGAACGGATTACTGTTGGTAGAAATTTTGGCCTGGAAATACTGTCATCGAGGATTTTCAGAATAAATCTTTTCCTCTCTTGTTTTACTGAATTAAGGAATTCGATTATTTACACCAAATCCTCTTTCAAGTACTTTTTAGAAGTTATTGGAAACAGTAGTAGTAGGTACAGTATGTTTATTTAACGCAGGTTGAGATACATATATTCAATTAATGTTGGGCAGTAACATCCATCATATGGAAATAGAGTTAATACAATAAGTAATGGATATGACATCGCATATTTCTTTTTACAAAAATATTCGTATCCTTGTAGAACACGCATGTATCATCAAGACATTCTATTGGCATTTCTGGACCAACGTTAAACAACATAATACAATTACGTACACAGGAGCATCTCGACAAATTTAAGTGATATACCAGTACGAAAATTCATACTCTTTATAACGAGTCATTATGACTCACTAGACATTTCAAAAGATTAATCTCGTTCCGGATAATACTGAATTAAGGATTTTGCAAGTTCCTGGGCTAGTTCTGTGGTGGCGGCGCACAAAACTCTTCTGCTCATCAGATCAAGTGGTCCACCTAGGAAAAAAAAGTGAATTGTCAAAGTACCTTCCTAGGTCAAGAGGACTACTCAGACAATTCAGGGAAACTAAAATCATTTCTTGGATTTCTGGATTTTCTGACATCTATGATTCTCGCACGACTTATGCAGGAAAATACTTTCAATATAATTCCGTTAAAGGAGAAAATTACGTATCTGAATAGACCTTCGCGTCTTATTTGTGATGTGTGAGATATATATATACCATATAAGATAACCGCTATCAACAATTTTTATATCTATAACACTTTTCAAACTTGACATACCAGCTGGATCTATGCAGATACCACCAGCTTCTCTGACAATCAAATCACCAGCTGCAATATCCCAGGCATGGATTCCAAATTCAAAATGACCATCAGCTCCACCCAGAGCTACCATGCACATATCCAATGCTGCTGATCCAAGAGCTCTCAAGCTGCCGTGATAAAAAAAAATTGATTAATTTTAGATAGAGTTCAAATTATTTTTTTTTTCTTAAGATTTTAGTACCCGTGAACTTGTGGTGTCAGGACGTGAAGATTTTCCATGACGATTTTCATTTTTTCAAGATCTTTACTCGTACCCATCTCCAACATTATTAACGCCTTTGATAATTCTAAAAAAAGGATTCTTATGAATGCCTGAAGGTAAGGGTATCGTGACACTATTACGGATAAAATTATAACCTTTCTCATTGGAAACGTGAATCGGTGAATTATTTAAGAATGCTCCTTGACCTCTTCTAGCAGTGAACAATTGCTCCAAAATAGGATTATAGACGATACCGATTTCCGGTACCTTATCGATCAAAAGTCCTATAGAGACACAAGTGTGGGGTAGACCATGAACGAAATTCATGGTACCATCTATGGGATCTATGATCCACGTAGGTGCGTCTGTCAATTCAATTTTTTCACCGGGACAACTGCTCTCCTCCCCGATGAATCTACAAATACGAAATTATTTAATCGCCTTTCAAATTCCCGCCTTAATCAACCATTCTCTGTCTTGCTAACCCATTACGTTCGCGCATATAAGCAACAGTAACAGATTTAAATCTAAGTCAATAAAGTTTAATTAATAGACCCTCTTGGTCGTCATGCTCAAATAAAAGCCGTACTTATGATCAGCGAACTTCGAGGAGAGACCATCTATCAGAAGTTTCTCGACCTGCTGATCAGACTCAGTTACAAGGTCAATGTCACAGGATTTTGTCATAATATCCTTAGGCCTGTTGATCTTGTCTCTGATAACCTAAAGGAAAAATAAATAACAATGCATGAGATTTCTGTACGACGAGAATGTCGGCTTGGTGATTGGCAAAATCAATACTTCGGCTCACAGCAAGCGAACCTGTCAGGTATCTCGGGCATTGGAAAAAGTAATGGAATTTTATGATGCAACCATCACAAGTTTTGTACATACCGCACCAGCTTCCTGAACCAACGATAAGACGACCTCGTAGTATTCATCGAGTTGCGACATCTTTGCAAGATTCTCGGTAGAATTTTCTTCAAAACCTAAACAAGTCTCAGCGTCAAGCGACGCTACAAACTGGCACGCATCCAGCAGTCGCTTCGTGCGAACTGACTGACTATCGTGAGATCGTGACTATCCTGACTGGCGACTGCCATACCGGCATTATTTTTATCAGCTGATATCCCAATGCCTCCCCCTGCTCTTCGCGCGACGAACAAATTTCATCGGTCGACCGAAATAGTACAATCTTTTCTTTCTTGTCCAGAAGAAACTTTATCACACGCTTTCAGAGAGCATATTAATTTTATTAAATAAAATTTGTATACCCAGAAATAAAAATATAGTGCTAACGGATACTAATCAATAGTGTAGACAATATATTAAGTAGGTTAACAAAGTAAAATCAATAGAATCTGAAAAGCTAGATTTGGGAGCATTCAATTGTGAGGATGGAAATTTTAATAATAAGAAGCTTTGGAAATGGTTTAACAGAATTATGCGTTTCAACATATATACATATACATATTTCTTATATCACACCTATATTTAATTTGTTCCACGAGGAATGATATGTATGCGACTCGATCCAAGATTCATTTGGATCGATGAGTTTCGTATGTCTCTCAAGTACACACGCGTTGTATCTAATAGGTACGTTACATGTATACATAGTTTACTTAATTTATATATATATTTATATATGTATATTTCATCTTTATAATTTATTCTTTAACATTCATTATATTCTCAGGCGTTTATTAGTAGAGACATCCTCTTGAATTATGCGATCGCCATCACAGTATCAGTGTTACTTTCAACGTTTTATTATTTTCACACATTCATCCACCTCCTTCCCTTCCCCCTTCAGCTTGTTCGCCTAATTGGCAAAAAAACTGTAATATATAATAATTTTCTGCGCGTCTATGCGTGTACGTAAATAATGTAAACCAGTGCGCTTAGTCGTAAATTAACCCGCTCGACTTTTCAACTCTGAGAATTGAACGCCGAAAAAATAAATTAAGCTCTATTTTTAGTTATGGTACCAGTATAGCGTGATGTTCCCTAGTGCATTCATTTTTCTTTATCATGCTTTCTCCGTTACGATCTTAAAATCCTCCTACGCTAGTAGCAATAGCAGGAAAATAAAATTCCATGGACACCAGTCTGATAATCTAATCAATTTTACAATTTTTAACGTTCAATTCAATCATAAATAACTAGTAGAATCGCGACGCTAGATGAGTGTTGTTCGCCATTACATTCTATATACAGAAGACGGTCAATTAGCAAGCGCGAATCTATACCTACGTATGCGTAGACACTTAAAGTACTCGTATGGCACGGGAGCAATTTTCTTGCATGAAAATAAAATGATCTAAAGTATACAAGTGTACTTTCGTTGCGAATGTAATATCGTCTTTATGCGTAATGACGCAACAAGCGTGTAAAGTCGACCGTGAAGGACGGTTTTTTTTCTCTTTATTTTTGTACCCACCTTTTCATTTTTATTTTATATTAGTACTTTGCCCTTTCCCTTGGCTTCGCTCAACAAATGTGCAATCGGGCACGTATGAAATATGAGTGATGACAACACGAAAATGGTGACAGAAAATGGACATGCCGAAAACACGCGATTCGGCCAATCATTGCTTATTTTAAAAAAAGAGTTACGACCAGGAGTCTCGTGTATTGCTACTTCTAATCGCAAGATAAATTAAAACAAAACCCAGCCCGTGTGGATTTTCTTTAAAATAGCGGGAACGGTCACTTTTTCCCCTTCGAAATTCACCTCAGGTTATAATTAAATGATATACGTAAAATAGTGCAAAGTGACCATGGTTGCCTTCCGCATCTATAAAAGCACGAATATTCTGCTACCGGATGTGGCTGTGCGGTGCCTTTACCGTAAGACTAGAGAATATCCTAAGTTGAATTTAGGGCCTCAACTGGAATAATAGATCCACTACCGCCTCGTCAGCCAATGTTGATATGTCGCCGACATTTTTGTCGCCGACGGCTATCTTCCTGAGAATGCGTCGCATGATCTTACCAGATCTCGTCTTCGGTAAACCTGGAGCATGTTGGATCACATCCGGTTGAGCGAAGGCACCGATCCTCTCGCGCACTGTAATTCGAAAGTTTATATCGTTATTATAGAAAAGCAAGAACAATAAAGAATATATAATCCGAAGAAATAGATTTTACCTTTCTTCTTGAGTTCATCCTGCAGCTGTTTATTGAAAACGTGTCCTTCGTTGGGCGTAATGAAACAATAAAGACATTGACCCTTTACCGAGTGAGGCTTACTCACTACAGCAGCTTCAGCTACGGAATCATGTTCTGTCAAGACACTTTCGACTTCCGCTGTGGACATCAAGTGACCAGAAACGTTCAACATGTCATCGATACGTCCGGTTACCCAAAGGTAACCATCGGCGTCACGTTTGGCACCTGGAAACAAAATTTTTTTTATTGTGTGCCGATTGTCATTTGACAGTCTATTGAGAATTTCGTTCATTTTCAAATTATACAAAATTATTGGTATATCAGTATTCACATTCAGATATTATAACCTAGAAATGCCAATTCAGAAAATCAAAGCGAGACAGATTTTCGATTCTCGTGGTGATCCCACACTGGAGGTCGACCTGATAACGGATATCGGTCTCCTGAGATCATCAGTTCCTTGCACTTTAACGCCAAGTCCAAACGAAGCCGTCGAGCTAAGAGATGGCAACGAAGCAGCGTACAACGGACGTTCAGTCTTTAAAGCCGTGGACATGGTCAATAATATAATCGGACCGGAAATCATTAAAACGAAATTTGAAGTCTGCCAGCAGCAAGAAATCGACAACCTGATGATCAAATTGGATGGGACGGAGAACAAGTCCAAGCTGGGAGCAAACGCCATCTTGGCAGTCTCCACGGCTTGTTGCAAAGCCGGGGCAGCTAAAAAAGGCTTGCCTCTTTACAAATACATCGCTGAATTGGCAGATAATGGCGAACTTTATATTCCTGTGCCAGCTTTCAATGTGATCAGCGGCGGAAAAGCCGCGCCCAATCCTTTACCCTGTCAGGAATTTATGATCATGCCCACAGGTAGTACTACCAGCAGCGTATACACCATTTCATAAGTGTCAATTCATAAAAAAAAATTTCATAATTCTCAAGGTGCAGAGAGCTTTGCCGATGCTATGAAAATGGGGACAGAAGTGTATCGCACGATTGAGAAAACAATCGCTGAACAGCAAGACACCAAAACTCCACTTTCAGTAAATGACGAAGGAGCTTTTGTTCCAGAGCTTGAAGACGATAAGGAAGTTCTGAACTTGATCAATGAAGCGATTAAATCAACTGGTTACGATGGGAAGATCAAAATCGCTTTAGACATGGCGGCTACGTCGTTCTGCAAGGATGGTCAGATGTCTTATAATTGAAAATAGTCTGATGAACAAATAAATGATCAAATTTCTTTATATCCAGGTCAATACGATATGGCGTTCAAGACCGAAGACTCTGATCCTGACGATTACCTTGAAGCGGAAGCACTGAAGGATCAGTACGTCGAATATCTCACAGAATTTCCAATAATCGTGTCGATCGAAGATCCATTCGATCAGGAAGATTGGGACGGCTGGCCCATGTTGAGTAATCAACCGATCCAGATCGTTGCTGACGATCTGACGGCAATGAATATCGAGCGCGTTCAAGAAGCCATAGAAAGAAGATCAGCCAACTGTCTCCTGATAAGACTTTCACAAGCTGGTACAATAACCGAAGCCATTAACTGTCATAAAATAGCGAAAATAAGCGGATGGAGCAGCATGGTTACTGCTGGTTATGGAGAAACGGAAGACACCTTCGTAGCCGATCTTGCTGTTGGCCTTTCAGTTAAGCAATTCAAGGCTGGTGCACCGTGTAGAAGCGAGAGGAACGCCAAGTACAATCAAATACTCCGAATCGAGGAAGAGATGGGTAAAGATGCTAAATATGCTGGAAATAATTTCCGAAATCCTTTATCCAAATAAGCAAGCCGATAACACTTACCATCGCCTGTACAATAATATCCATGAAACCGGTCGAAATAAGTATTCTGAAAACGCTCGTGATTCCCAAAGAGAGTTCTCATCATTCCCGGCCAAGGCCTGCTGAAGACGAGATATCCTTCGCCCTCGCCCTCGATAAGAGTTCCGTCTTCATCTATGAGTTCCGGCAAAACGCCAAAGAACGGAAACGTCTGCAAGCAAAAAATACATTTGTATATCCTCAAGCACGTTTCATTTGAACATGAACTTACCGCTGATCCCGGCTTCATTGGTGTCGCACCAGGGAGTGGCGTTATCACGTGGCCACCCGTTTCCGTTTGCCAAAAAGTGTCTACGATGCTACATTTACCGTGGCCGACGATGTTGTAAAACCACAGCCAAGCTTCGGAATTGATTGGTTCACCCACGGATCCAAGAACCTGCGTAATCAAATATTATGATGGACGTTCCAAAAAAGAAAAGAATTTTAATAATTATAAATAATTACTCTGAGCGAGCTGAGATTGTGCTTGGTCACTAATTCATCACCGAACTTCATGAGGGACCTGATGGCAGTCGGTGCAGTATAGAATTGATTAACCTTGTACTTGTCAATGACAGACCAGTACCTGTCATTCGCAGGATAGAAAGGTGTACCTTCAAACTGACATTAGAGAGAATAATAAGTGATACTTGCTCCTTGTGGTAAAGTGCAAGGCTGACTCACCAGTACGGAAGTAGCCCCATTAGCTAAAGGTCCGTACACAACATAGGTGTGACCAGTGATCCAACCAACGTCTGCCGTGCACCAATAAACATCACCAGGATGGTAATCAAAGACGTACTTGAACGTGGTAGCCGCATAGATAAGATATCCTGCAGTGGTGTGGAGGACTCCTTTAGGCTTTCCAGTAGAACCACTGAAAAATTCCAGAATTGCAATTGAAACATTTTTTAAATCTTCATTAATCAGTTCCTCCTGAAGAAGTAAACAGTTACCTAGTATACAGCATGAAGACCGGATCTTCAGCAGCCATCCAGACGGGATAACAGCTGGGTTCTTCGTCATCCATCAACTTGTCCCACCAAAAATCACGGCCCTCGGTCCACGAAATTTCCTTAGCAGATGATTCAGACTTGTTACCATTGGTACCATTAACTCCATTGGTCGTATGAGTTGCTTTGGTAGGTGGACCGTTGACCCTCTCGAGATGACCCACAACGATACACGTCTCCACTTCGTGGTCATGCTGCTTCACTTTATCCAGAGCCTCGTCACAAATGTTCTTCAGCAAAAGGAGCTTCTCGCCTCTCCAGACTCCGTCGGCTGTGATCAGAACCTTCGCTTTGCAATCCAATATCCTCTCGGTTAAAGAGTCCGAGGAATAGCCTGCGAACTGAATTCAAAAAAGAGATCGGAATATTAGATTTTTTCAAAAAGTATCTAATATTGAATTTTCTATCGAACTATTATTACTCACCACTATACTGTGTATGGCACCTATTCTGGTACAAGCGAGCATAGCAATCGGTAACTCGAGGATCATCGGCATATAAATCGCAACGCGATCACCTTTGGTCACACCTTTACTCTTCAAGACATTAGCGAACCTGCAGACTTCCTCTAAAAGTTTCTTATAGGTCAGCCGTGAATAGTCCTCTGGATCGTTACCTTCCCTGAAAAAAATCGGTTACGCTTAAAGAAATAATATGACGTATAGACTTTACGTTGACGTCACAAAAAGTAGTTTTACATCTTCGCGCCGAATCGATAAACGCACGTCGGCCAATGTCTGCGAGAAAATGTCAAAAGTCAAGTACAAAGGAAGTATTCGTAAGCAAACACTTTCAAATGACATATTTTCATATTTACTGGATAACTCAATTTTCAATAATTTTCCCAAGGACCTGTAATTCCACTCGTATGAAAATTCTATTTAAAATCAATGACTAATCTTGAAGACTCGTATATCAGATTTATTTGGTTTAAGCAGTTTTTTTATTTGATTTTATGGTCACGTGTTCGATAATTTCAGGAAAAAATATATCTTGCTGATAAAGTTTAATAGCGTGATACTCCTCGGTAGAGATAAAATTACTATAATTCCCAGCATTTCCGAAATGAAGCATGACCGGGTCACGTGGATAAAAAAAAATTATTTAACGTTAAACATGTATCTTCGATAAAGAGTAATGACAGATAAGAAATTATTAAATTTCATGTTCATTGCTGGAATAAAGAGATCATGTAATAATTATAAGTGGCCAACACCACGCAGTCTAAATATTACTAATCTGCTGAGTATCAACAAAAACGTACTTACGCTATCGCGCAGACAAAACACCAATCAAGATACTGGCGAATTATGAAGTTTATTAAAAAAAGAGAGAAGGAGCCAATATTTGCTACTGTACATTTTTCAAAACAAAATTAGTTGCAATTTCGTACATTCGATTTGCATTATATAATATATTCCTTTCTTTTCGTACCGTGTTATGTTGTCGCTTCAATGCTCACCAGTCCTAATCAATAAATATTACAACGTCCGATTCGCATGTAATTACATAAAGATATCACGCTATTTAAAAAAGCAACGATAAATAGCCGGTTATATTAGGTTTAATCATACGATAAAACCACATAAAAAAGTAATCGTCAACAAGACTATAATGAACGAAACTACTCACTTTAAAGTGAAACAGGATAATGGAGAAAACCGCGCCATCTGTTTTGCTTCGCAACCTTAACATTGTTAATCTACTTTCAAAATATTTCGAGTACCCTTGATTTGTTATCTATCGAGGACAAGTACATCGCCACGGAAGTCTATCGCAAATTGTAAAAAAAAGAAAAGTAAAAGTGACAGGAAGCAGGAACAGAAGTAAGGAAGGTTAGGATTGGAATTTAGTCGTGTCGCCAGCTGCAACGGACATTAGAAGAATCACGCGACGCGTCGCGCCACGAGATTCTGACCAATAGGAAACGTTCTTTAGGTAACACACGAAAATTTTTAACGAATCAGCTGTACGTTTCCTTCCAGTACCTTGGTGGTTTATTCGGCACTACTTCATATAACGGGTGGTTCAAAAATATCGTTAACGTTCAGCGATATTCGGTACAAGAAAATTGTAATCAAGCTATAAGATGTATTCTTCTTAAGAGCAATCTACCTGTTCTATAAGAGAGTCAATTTTTCTTTGTATTTTCCGAAAAAGATAGTAATTCGTAAAAGTAGTTTTTGTAGTAAGAAACGTTCTGCCTAACCAATGACTTGCGTTCATCACGTCGTTCCTGAATTTTGCATCATAATGAATCGCGTGGTACAGCGGTTCTCATATTATAGATATTAATGCCTGCTTTTATCAATACACAAGTATATGTTTCTCTATTGGACGAATAGTCACTGAGAAAATGTATGCGAATGGCATAATATTTACCTATTATCCGTATAAGAGAGACACGCTTTCGAATAAATTCACGCCCGGACTGTCCTAAGGCCACGTGACGATAAACCTCATTCGAACTTTGACAATATATTCCTAAAGAATTTAAAGTGCTTGCTTTAGTCTCGCAGAAAAAATCTAATTACTGCGTTATCCTTGAGACAGAATAGTAATTTCAATTTCGCTATTAATACTTATGATATGATAAATAATTGTCTATAAGACGCAAGTTATAAAAATTAATAACGAAAACAGGAACTTACCAGTAAAAAGCAATTTTATCACCATAGCCATTCCGCACGTTTTTGTCAAGAAGATTATAGCTCAAATTCGTGGTAGCACCTTCCATCCATTTTATAAAGATTTCTCCCTTTGTACGGTCGAAATTGTAGGAGCAAAAATTATCCTGGTTCGCCGGAGTCTCCCAGTGAAATTGTTTGGCTATTTCTCCCCAGAATTGTGCTGGTTCCTCGATAGACCTTTAAACACGTCGAAAATAGTATTTCTTTGCTCAGTCAGTGTGCGTAATTGAGGTTGACGATAGTAGCTCATGTAATGTTAAGCATTCTCATTATTTGTGTCCTCTCTTTTCAATGGCATTGTTATTTCCTTAGCTATATAAAGATTCTTATCGACATTATCGTACGTAGTTTTGTTATACTTCACGTTTTCAAGGTGAGTAACTTGTCACATTTAAAAAATAGCTCGACACACGAAAAGGATTACCTTAACAATACATAGTACAAAAGAATATTTTGAGAATAGAACAAAAAAATGTGATCTGGTTAACACTTTAAATAGTCCAAATTTAGGGGAAAAACTACGGTCTTCACTGTATTTACTTAACGTCGTAGGGCTCGTGCCTGCAGGGAGACACGGAGGATCAATATTCTGTTACTATTTCTAAAGTCTATCGACTTTTATAGTAAGTATGAAGAAGCAGCTGTTATTAGTCGTGATACAATCTTGCAAACAAACTCTATCCCATGAATGATGAATGAAAACGTCATCGGAATCCTGTACTAGCAACCATATCCTGCGCAACTATCATACTCCGACTACAATACATAGTAGCACAGTCTTATACAGTAAAAATATTATTTAAAAAATTGCATAAAGCAAACGAGTATCTTCCAAACGTAACTCACATCTTATGCATTTTTTTATATTCGTCGAAGCTGCTGCAGTGAGCCTTCCTGAAGACTTCAGGATCGGGGTAGTATGTCCTGTCGGCCATCTTCGTAGTTGCTGCACTTGCCACCCCGTTCATATAAAATTCAATCAAAGGATTTTTGACGAAACGACGGATTAAGTAACTTCAACCTAGATTCCTATTAGCGATAGAAACAGAGGACTGAATAATATGAGGATGCACTATGGATGACAAAGTAGGAATACGAAGGACAGGAGGGTTGATTTTTCACTAGAAGACGCCAGCATCTACGACAACGTACCCGCTACGTGCTCACCGCGTTGGCTGGCAAAGCACGACTGATCGCTGACATAGCAATCGAGCCGTAGCAGCCGCCGATTCGCAAGCGTCGGTGGAGAGGACTCGTAATCGATACACGTGTCTCGTATTCCACTCACTCTGCCAGTGAAAGTATTCGGAGAGTCAGAGAGAGAGGAATTAATTATGAATTTATTTATGTCATACAGGAAGAACTAAAAAATTGGGGAGACAGTTCAATAATGCCAACAATAGTGTACGATATATTTATTATATTTTCTGGGTGATGAATTTATTATGTTGCTCGCACTATAGTATTATAACACAAAAGATGTGTCAGCTTCCGGTTCTTATGTCCTTAAAGTTTCCTTTAATCAAAATACTTCTTGACGTCTTCGGTAATTCGTAATGGCTATGTCTACACCGGACATACACGTATTAAGGTCTAACCTGCTTACTCGTTTGAAAACTAAATTGGAGGGATAACCGTTTGTACATAAAGGTTTGATCTAATTGTAAGTCAATGAAGCTTGTGTATTGCGGCGAAAAGTCGGTTAGCTGGTGGATTGATGTATTGCGTAAGTATTAAGAAAAGTTCATTGATTAATTAGAGATTTCTGGGAATGGGCTGCTAATACTTTTATTTTTGGGATTATTCATTCGTTTCATTATTTTATTCTTCTTTTAATCTCTCAGCTAATAGGTTATAATTGAGCGACCGATGATTTTGTTGGGTGATAATAATTTTAGTAGAAGTTCAAAAAATAATGAAAATTCTTAAGAATTCAAACCTCACATGAAACGGGTTTTAATAAGAACATTCTGAAAATGATTCTGGTCATCCACATTCGTAGACTTCATGGCAAAGGAGACATAGAGAGAGAATGGAAAACTTAATGGAATAAATTTACATCTAGAGATATGTGCAAATTGTTTTATTAATGCTTGAGAAAATGCTCGATAAACTCTTGATAAGAATCTTCATGGTTCGTGTACATGCTGTAATATCAAGGACATGGTCATTGTTAATGTCGCTTTCAGTGAAGGGACATGCTTTGCAATCTTAATCTACAAACAAGCCAATCGTTATTCAAGGACTGATTATTGTATCCTTATTAATCTCTGATCTAATGCACCTGAAGTAATAAATTCATGTGTAATAATTAATCAGTGGGACTATTCGTGTCTGTTAGTACTGAGTCCTGAGGATTTTAGTTAACACGCTTTCCTGAAGTGTCGCCACCACTGCTACCGGTATTTTTACGTTTCCCTATTCCCTTTGAGGAAAGGTAGGTTATTGGCTGACGATTAAATTAAAATTTATAAAATGAAGAATTATGTATAAAAAGTCAATTTACATATGTCGACAGCCGAGAAAACACTACGGGAGGATGTGTTAGCGTTAAGGTTTGGTTACTTTTTAACGTTCGTCAGCTACTCGAGGAAAAAATTGAGCTGACGTCAATGGCTTTTCATAAATATACAAACTTTTAAGGTATCAACGGGACAAGCTTGTTATACAATATTCCTACACTCTGTTATAATTAATGTTATATTCATTTAGTCTCCAATGGATATCTCATCCATACACAAATTTAATTTACCTAATAAAATAATTGATATTACTGCATAATGTATGTAAAATTCTATAAATAATAAGCGTGAACTAACTTTCAAATTTTTACAAACGTAGATTCAACTGCTGTCGAAGTTTTCAAATTTTCCCGCTTCTTGACACTATTTCCTACCGTCACTGCACGCATATCGACCGGAACTTAAGTAAAAGAATTTCATTCGACGCATCGCAGGGCTGTACGCATAAAAACAGTCACAATTTATTGCGTCGTATCATCTCTCTTTAAAATAAGTATATTTTTATATTACGCCGTTTACGCAACTTTTACTAATATTAAAAATATCAAATTTCCTGTATACGAACCATTACTTTCTTGAAACAGACAAATTGTACATAGTTCCAAAAAAGATGTGTACTAATTTAGAGTACCGGGCCCCAAGAAGTTGGAGACGTAACTGTGACGCGTGGCCAGGCTTGCCTGGGGGGGCCCAAGCAAGCTATCGGCCATTGCTAGGGAGTTAGCTTCGGGACTAGGATAGAGAAGGATCGGTTCTGAACATCCCCCCTATAAAACTATTTAGTGATTTCGTGTTATGATTTTGGGCATTTTGTGATCCGGGTGTTTTCGAACTGTTCCCGTGGGCTATGGAGAAGAAGGATTCGGAGGGTCTAATCGCAACGAACGAAACAGTGCTGCATGCGAATCTCCTAAAGGGAGGACCTCGGCTGACACCAACTGGAAAAATTAGCCATGCCAAGACTCGTGTCTACACCCAACGTTATCGTAAGGAATGGGAGCAGATGCCAGACTTCAAAGGTATTCAAAATACGGAGGTCGATCCAGGAATTTTTTAGGACCTGGCGCTAATTTTGTCCCTCTTCGATTATGTGCTTCACTGAAAAATGTAGCGGAATGTTTGTTGCGCTGTATTCATGTCTTCCGTCGTCGCTGTAGTGCGTTAGCGCGCGTTTATCGTCAGGGCCGGCTCTTCTGTAGCGCCCCGTGCAATACTGTTTTTATACTTATTTTTAGAGCATCAACTCTTTCGGCAATCACCGGCGGAAGCTATTATAACCCTGGTTATGATAATGCGCGGGAAATTCTATTAACCTTCAATAAAAATTATAGGTTACTTCATGGTTCTTTAGTAAAGAATATTTTTGTAACATTCATTCATTTTTATTTTCAGGATGGTTAACTTCTGTGCCGTTTCAACCGACTCGTGCCTTTTGTACGTACTGTAAAAAGAATCTACATGCTCATAGACTGTCGTTGTTGAAGCATACTTGTACTATGAAACATCAGAGATCCGCTCTGATGCATCAAAATGAGATGAATGCCAAAAAAGCTGCAGCTGAAGTAAAAATAGCAGAGATTGAGGCTGAGCTTGAAGATGAACCTGAGGAAATTGAGGTAATAATTTAAAATTTATTTATTATCTTTACTTTGTACATTATGCAAATATTTTTTAGACTCAGGTTGAGGTTCTTGAAAGGGATAACGAAGAGGATGACGATGATATAGAATATGTAGTAGAAAGATTAGAAATGGATGACGAGGAAATCGAAGAGGCTAGAAGAAAACATGCCGAAGAGCAAGGAGTGCTGGATGAAGAGTGTGAAGAAGACATGGAAGATCAATCACACCTTCAGCTTAACTCTGATGAGGAGGAAGATGTGAAACCTCCCCTGAAGAAAATCAAAGTAGAAAGAAATGTTAGTTCTTTCTCAAAATATCTTTTATCATGTGCCAGGTATATCCCAATTGCAATAATTTCTTTATACAATTTTCAGGATGACAGATGCCGGGATGCTCTCGCGGAGGCAATGGCTCATGTCCATGGAGAGTATATCGATGAAAATGGAGACCCAGTGAACGTGGAATTGGAAATGGTCGTGGAATCGGTGGACCAGGAAAACCCAGAAATGCGAGTCATGTCGATACTTCCTGATGTGCGGAACAGCGAGAATGAAATTACCGTAGAATCGGCAGAAGACGACGAGCATATGTCGCAGAGGAACGACGAAAATGAGGTCAAGAAATCTTCATCCAGCGTTAAGTCTGCTGGGGTAATTAATATCCTGAAGCGCTTATGCATTGCCTAAAAAAAATAAACAAATCTTGCTTTCTGTTTTGTTCAGGACGGGGATTCCAGTGATCCAAACAGCGAAAACGAGTTAGTTATGTTGCATCCTTCCGGTAGATTAGGTTCTGCTTATCAGTTGAACTCGTCAAAATCTTCCACGACATCATCCCCGGGAGTTCCACAAGGTCATAACACGATGACTATCGCTCCGATGCATAATAAAACATTTACAATCACTTCCGGTGGTAAAACTCTTACACTAGCCGGAGGAAAATTTACTCCCGGTGCTCATTACGTGTTGAGCAACATAAAGGGAAAGGGACCCACCCTCGTAATGGCGGAAAAGAAACCGATAACAGCTGTCGGTCAATCTGAAAATTCTATGAAATCCGGACAAATGAAGTCTTCGCAGCAACAACAACTTATGCAAAGCGCATCATCCTACGCTGTTGCTGGAACCAGCCAACAGTCTCCGAAAAAGGTTTGAAGCTTAAAAGGCTCAGTAATCAGACACAATACTTGAAATATAATAAAATGATGATTTCTTTTTTTAGCATGTCATTTTCAAGTCCGCCAAGTCACCGCCATCGAAGAGACCTTGTATTTCTACTCACGTTTTGGACACCAGTAAAGGACTTCCGGTCGGTGGACTTCAAGTCAGTCTGTACAAACTCATGGATGGCAGGTGGACGTTTCTTAATGAGAGCAACACGACGCCAAACGGTCGTTGCAATGACCTTGTCGATACCACCAAGTGGAACTTCACGGCAGGCCGATACAAAATTCATTTTGACGTCGACAAGTACTTCACCTTGAGAAGGATTGAAACCATGTATCCGTTCATCGAGATTGTGTTTGATGTGAAAAATCCCACAGGACATTATCATTTACCTGTGCTACTTAGTCCGTTTGGTTATTCCACGTATCGCGGCTCCGAAAGATGAGTGTAGTAGAGACAATTAAAACGAAGAAAATATTTTTGAAGTGTATTTTGAGATAATTGAAGTTTATCTGTACTAAGTGGTACAACGATAAACTCGTGATTCCAGACTGACCGATGTCGTCGCGTTTGGATGTTGAATTATGCAATTCTGGCGATTGCAGAGACGAGATAACGCTTGTACCACACTGTAGATTATGTGTACATTGTGATTGTCAATTGTCGGTGATGCGTTTTCAATTAGCCGATTAAATCTGGCTATCACGCTGCCAAAAAACCTGCCCCTCGCCCCCCTAATTATGTACAAAGAAAACTAGAAACCCAATATCATTAATTTACATAATTGTAATATTAATCGCAAAGTGTCTTGACGCATCCCATGGAAATGCACACTTGAAATCCAAAAATTAATATTTTTCTGCTCTCGTTATGGTGACAAATAAATTATCAAACGAGAATATTTCTAAATTATTATATAAAATATTTTTTCCTCTAATCCGGGATATCTTTGTATTTTTAAAAATCATTTTATAACATCAGACACGTGCTTGATTTGCCAAAAAAATGTTTTACATGAAAAACATTGCTGCAACGCACACTTGCGCTATATGCCTTTCGACCTATGACTCCATCTTATCACGATCCAGTTGACATGCAGGAACTTTAGACCTTTGAAATCGTTTTCACGGAGCATATCGCCCCAAGTTAACCACAGTCACTGATCAACGCTTCAGTCATGAGTGGTCAGGATGGAAAAGCATTGAAAACTGAGGATAAACCACATATTTCAACTCATGTCTTGGATACCAGTCGAGGACATCCAGTCGGTGGACTCTCAGTCAGTCTGTATAAACTCGTCGACGGAAGATGGATATTTTATAAAGAGAGGTAATCAGATAAAAATATCTTATGGGTTAAAGTTTTCAAGAAACAAGAAAAAAAAAGCGTTTTTCATTTCCTAGTAATACCAATGCGAACGGAAGATGCGCCGACCTTCTGAACTCTGAGGAGCTCAATTTCACGGTTGGTCGCTACAAGATCCACTTCGATGTGGAAAAATACTTCAGTTCTACCAACACCAACACAATGTACCCTTTCATCGAGATTGTGTTTGACGTTAAGAACTCTACAGAACATTACCACATACCGGTTCTCCTGAATCCCTTTGGCTACACGACATACAGAGGATCCTAAAGCGTCAACTGAGAAACGACAGTGTTAATATAGAAAAATATCATTTATTTCATTGAAAAAAAAAGTTACAAATCTGCAGACTTCAAATCGTTCAAGAGAGTATGTTTCTGTCTACTATGAAATATAGTTTTGTACTTGCAGCAGGTACGTCTGTGAACTGTTCCGAATGAATAATAACGATAGAATTGAATTGTCAATTTCCACAGAAGTGAATTCCTTTTGATTACTCAGGAGGTAAGTAACCCTTGGTCACTTGAGGAGGATTTTGTGGTGGCAGATATGCATTTCCTCCATTTTGACCGGGTGTACCGCCACCGTTACCTGCTTGCTGAGGACCCGGAAGTTTTGAAAAAGCCTGCGACCTTCTTCCGGGATCCGTTCCGAAGCTGAAGCTGGCTCTGTTTCCATTCTCGTCAGCAATGTACCTTTCAATTAAAATTGGGGTTTTTATAATCCACGAAAATCATTACTACCACCACACATCAGTCTACTCACTTGACGGAAATAGGAAGACCCTCGGGACTCTTATAAGAAAATTGACCCTGGACAGTCCGAACCAATTGATCCCCCACCAGTTTCAATTCTGCAGTTTCCTCCCTCTGGACGTCATCACCAAAGTTGGGTGTGTTACCCTGGCTGATAGGTCCAGCAGGACTCAATCTGGTCGACGCAGCAGGACTCGATTCGAATGGTGTCGGCAAACTGAGTCCACCGGAACCACGTGCGAACAGGGGTGCCTTCTGATCCGGTGATAGCTTCTCGGCGAACACGTGGCAGAGCAAAGCACAGAAAACCTAAAGTGTTTTTGGCAGATGGTAACAAGTGACTTTATGCGAAGGGGGAGCAAAGTCCACTCTTTAGAATCTCGTAAATTCGTTTCTATTTAAAATCCTTTTAGCGGCTATTGAATCATCGTTCGACACTTTCACGGATATGACGATCTAATTTGAATAATTTGACGGACTATGACATTTCCTAGTGGACCTTAGTTACGTTAGTTAGCATCATTTTCTATATTGAGTAAGAGTGATATTCTGTACTTCAAGTATCCGTGTGTATGCGAAGAGATCGGCAATTCATCTCGATCCTTGTCATTCTCTACATTCATTCAAGATTAAACAACACGCTCTTGCCTAATAAGGTTGTCCCTATTACCTTTACAGAAATTACCATGCATCATGTAATCCTCATTGGATTACTGGGTGATTTATTAATTAAAAATACCAAGTGACTTTACTATTTCTCAAATCTCATGTACAAGTATAATGATAAAGAAATAGAGTCCTCCCTTAAATTATAAATAATTACATTAAAAAGTGAAAATTTAATTTATCCCAATGTTGCGTAATATAAGGATTCCAAAGATAATGCTTTTATTAAATCCTACAGTTGTCCTCACGGGACCACCTTAATTTCTCGACAGACATAGACACCCTAAAATCGATCAATGATTAATTTATTGTCCTCCTGAATAGAGAAACGTACCAAGGATTTAATCGTGATTAGGTAACACTCCATCATGATCACTTGTTCACTTAATGTCCTCACTCTCTCCCGATAACATAGCCAGACACTGGGAATAAGGATACTCAATGATGGCTTAGCTGGACCATCGAGCTTTATAGTGATCTTCGCTGCTGTCTCTCCCTCTCTTGATCCTCTCGTAGATCGCATCCCCGCCTTCCCAGAGACCTCGAGAGATCATCGTAAGCCTCACCTGTCCTCATCTGATTCCTACAATAAAAGAGACTTTCGGTGCTTCTCACGGCGTCATCTGAAATTGTGTAACGCGATTTAGAGGCAATTGAGGCTTTTGATCCTACCGGCCATTCGTCAAGATCATCCTTGACGATCAAAGTCACCAGACGCTATACGAAATAAAAGAATATACCTGAACGATCGTTCCTCAATGCTGGTCATAAAGTTTCTATGATAGTCATAAAAATCCTGAGTTTAATTATCGTCCATACAGGTGAAACTAGAAATATTATATTTTCATTTACATTTATTATGGTGGTATCATATTTTCAAAGTAGGAAGTATATTCTAATTACATATCCTGTTTAGGAAAGATTTCTAACTGAAATTTTGAAGCATGACGAACTGCCAGGATTTCAATGTTTGCACAGCACTCGATGCCAAATGACGGTTGACATCTTCGCACGTGAAAAGATTTCTTCAGTCTCTTGACTAATAGAAACCAAACGGATACCACCGTGCGATACCGTCACTAAAACCGAAGCACGGCAATAAATAATTCGAGACGTGCAATAGTTTTCAATAATCGTCTTCGTGACGATAATCGATTACTTACAGTACATAAGTATCTGAATTACGACGTTATTTTCAAAAGTACAAATAATTGACGTTCTGTACTTGCCTAATGTCCAACAACTCAAATGTTCCACACGTAACCCCGTAACGGAGACGTTCGCGTCGATGAATCATTCATTAAAATCCAATTGACGTGACCGTTGTAAATCGACTTACATTTAAATTCCATCGCATTAAATCAGTTATTGCTCCAAGTAGAATAAATGTCATTGTATAATCGACTGGAAGCAAGGGCGAGAAGAAGAACCGTATAAGGGTAAGAAAAGTAACTCCGTGAAGTTGACACTGGAATTTATCGTCTGCAAATCCAAAGGATCGTCGAAAGGCCATGATCGTCACGATTGATCGAATTGACTCCGGATCGTTTAAGTCTTTATAGGGGTAGATCATATCAGTCGCGATCTTCGTACTACCAATAGGATACGCTTGCTATTTATGTTCGAGTCTAGTGTTGACATTTCTAATCCACCGAACCCACATTCCGCAACGTGACGGTAGCCACGATTGATACGCCATCTGTTAAAAGGCACGAAGGGCACGTGAACTAAAAACTTACAATGGCTGCTCAGCCCAGTTACCAGAGGAGTTCGAGGACGCTGCTATGCATTATCGATGTTCAATTGAAAATTTACTGCAAGATCGAATTCAATATTCACGTATTAAACGGATTCTCGTTAAAGGGGACTTTCCTACTAAGAGAAAGGTATAGGTTAAAAGGTTCGCGCCTGGCTTGTTTGTGTATCCCTGTCTGCCTTTACGTCCCACGAGCCATTCTAGTGAATTCACATACGCAATTCACGCATCGTATATTACCGCATTACGTAATCCAGCCAGACAGACGTCGCGTCACAACGAATTGTAATTTTGACTGTCCTCCTCGTGTGTCCATTTCAAAATTTCATCTGGCTAGACGAATCTCTGAAATACGTGCATATCTAAGTAATCCATGAGTTATGATCAGAAATGAATATTAACTCTGTAAACGTTCATTGGTACTCTTTCGTGATTTGTGGAAATATTGAAAAATTACCAATTCGAGTGATTGCCAAAGAGAAGCATTGAACGGTGTAGAATTTCGAATGGCAATAACGGCGGACGCCTTTGGTATTTATTTTAAACGGAGGAAACATTGCTTTGGCAGAAGATGGTAAAACATTGAGATTGGAGAGGACTGTGATCTTATGGATTCTGGATAATAATCTATTGTACTGTTACTTTTTTTTTTAACAAGACATTTAATGTTCGTTTAATATCTGAAAGCTCAGCAGAGTCAACAGTTGCGTGGGACAGACGTTTAAGAGGATTTTCATATCCCATTTTTGTTTTCCTTCTCACGCTCGCAGCCCAGCTTCCCCCTTTTCCATTCTCTCATTCTCTCATTTGCAATTGCACGCGCATGCACCCATGCACTCTCACACGGTGTATGTATACCTTTCATTGGAACATAATAACGTTAAATCATTAAGTTATCTCTAAAACTTAACCACCGATTAATTATCAATTAAACGACAAGTTACGTGCTAGGAATTATCCAAAGACTGAGTAGCCATGTCATCCGTACCGGTAAAGAGAAAGAAATAAAAAGAAAGAGAATGTCATCGCATTAATTTCAAAGTTGCAAAGCGCACAGCGTCCCATAAGCATATTCCTCCTACGAATGTCCCCACCCGCTCTCGCCAGCCTATTATTTTTTCTCACAATTTCCTTAAATCGTTCGATCAACGATCGAGAGGAAGATTCCGCGCAGGGGCAACCAATAAAGTAATAGAATCAACCGATGAGTTTAATCGGAAAGGATTGGTAGAATATCTCGAAAGGATTATACACAGTACAGGTTCTCGCGTATGGTTCGTTACGCCACATAAGGCTCATTTAATTCTCGTTCCTCGATACACGTCCATTCAAAATATCGTGATTTTTATATCTCGTCAAAAATAATTCGTCTTTGAACATTCTCGCGTCCATAAAGGACCCTCTCCCTTCTCTTTGTCTATCATTTCTCTTCCAACGTGCTTCCGGTTTCCTTGAGGCTGCTCCCCTCCATAGCAAATTTACATTACATCGCCCTAGTATTAATGCAGAATTTTCAATTTCGCGACTGTACACCTATCTGAACCTTCTTCAGGACGCACAATAACGTTATGTTACATAGAAAACGTGTATACAGGTGAATTCATCTATAGGCAAACCATGTACTTTTTCATTGGCTCCGGAAGTTACGGACTCAACATTGGTCTCGCTACAGAATCGCTAGTGAGAATTATTCATTAGCCAGCATGCTGCAGAAGCACAGGTGCACGAAATTCGTACGAGCGACAATTTTTCTTTATTCTTCGGGTTAACCACAGATTATCAAAGTACGCAAGGACCTTTTTTTATTATCCCGTCACACGACGGATTCGATCCTCGATGACCTTTACTTCGCTTTTTTTTTTTTAAATTAGTGAGAAAGCTGTCCTGACTGGTTAGTTGGTACGCATTATTACATGGACGCGCACGTTTCTGTTTGTGTTCGCAGTACGAATTAATGTCGCTTTGATGAAAGTAAATATTCAGGATTATGGCAATTCTTTCTCTTTTCTTGGTAGGGATTCATTCGATTTCTTTTTGTTTTATTTCACGAACGCTTAGCTGCGAGATTTTAGGTACGAGACAACGTACCTATGACATAATAGACTTAAAGACGCTTGAGAACTCGAAAAAATATATATATAATATTTATACATATATGTATCGTAGAGAATTTAAATAAGGGAGGGTCTTAATCTAAGATAAAAGTAACAGATGCGAACGAAGGAAATAACGTGAGGGGAAACGAAGAAACGTGACGGACCGAGAGAGGGAGAAAAATAAAGGAACTTTAAATAAATAGATTGGAAAGGGTGCATGCATCCCTAAACTATGCTGCGCTACTTTAAAGGGAGATTTACAGCGAAGAACAACATAACGCTCGCCACCCAATATAATTTCACTTAACGTTATGCGATTTACATTACTTTGTGCACTAGCAGCAGTTGGAAATGGAACGCGCCTGATGAAAAGGTTGTTTCCAAATATAAAAATTAAAAAACTCCAACAAGCCTTTTCGAGTGAAGTTATTCTTAGTCTTTGTTACTCCTCGCTTTTCTAATGTCCCATATAAATCGCCTCGAGCCATCCTTTTATCCAGGTGCGTCCCTCGCGTTACTCGTCACCTCTGCGTCGCAAAGAATTCAAAGTATTTACAATGCTGAATCCTGAATGTTTACCACAAAATGTGCAACCACCATGAGTGACTTTATTCGCAGAATTACGACGGTATTCAGAATAAATTTTATTCCTCCTGATTTCCATACCTTTTTCTACATTCATTCACCATCTTCCCGGTCATAGGTCATCCGCGAGACGATCTCAAGCCGGTATCTGGGATGTCAGAGGATCAATGTGTGTGTCTCAGGACCGTGAGAAATCGCAATGATATTAATCTTAATAGTAAAAGCATATAAGCTATATAGCTACCATTTTGTATCTACAATATACTTTAATAATCTTTTTTCTTTCTTCATCTCGTATTATGTATATCACCTGGGAGATGCTTTATAGTCTCTACGCACACAGACGTTCACTCGAGTCTCCAGTTCTCACGGGAATAGGGCAACGTTGCGTTCCTTTTTCGCGTCGACGACCTGAATTATTATTTTTTTTTATTGATGGTACACTAAAAGTGCTTCGATTTTGCGGCAGGTTACATCACGACGACGACTACGACGGTTACGACCAGCTTCGTCATTTTCATATTCATTTCTATTTTTTCCCTCGTTTTAACCTCCAATGGTTTCTGGCTCTTCTGTTTCAGAGGCCTCGTTTCGCATTCGCGCTACGCGAATTCGACGGAATACCAATGCTGCAGGTTCGTCCCTCGCTAAATGCAGAATGTCAAACCGATTGCGTTGCGATGCGCGCGTAGAAATGAATAGGACGCGACAATGTCAGGGCCGGCGAGCAGCGTGGACGACGTTCGCGTCTCCCCTTTTACCAAGTAAAAAAGTATTTCGTCAGGTCGACTAACTCCTGAGGCTGATCGAACGCAGACGGAGCGATTAGCCCTTTATGATTTCCTCATGCTTTCCACTTAGGGGATGACTCGCAGAGCGTATCGTGACTTCCGTCTCTTGTAATTCTCCCACTGACGTATTTCATCGAGTCAATCGATTCCCGAATTCCTCGGGAGTCCTATTTCCGGCTCCTGGATTCAGGAGGTTCCTTCACGAGTATGCTCCCTGCACCTTCCTCCTCTCTCGACTGCATCCAGCCCTGTCGAAGCTTCGCCACGTCCAGGACGGATCCATTTTCCATAATGAGAATGGATCTGGTCTCGTTACTGAAGAACGCAGCACTTGCACTTTGGCTTCTTCTTCAGGGTGACGTGTTCTACCTGTGATGCATCGCCAGGACCCTGAGCAGTGACCCTGCCGACCTCGACCGTCGCAGCATTCGTCGCTGACCCAACCTGCCAATGATGGATTCAGAATTAGAACAAGATCATCAGAAAATAATCCCTGGCCTCAATCTATGCAACCTCAGGACGGAAGCACATCGTGCTGCACGCTTCGCAAGCTGGAGACTCAGTGTTAACAACCTGGTGGCTTGTAAAACACGCGAAAGAACTTACAGGTTCTCGCTCCTTGTAAACATACGCAACATTCGATTTACCTTCTCGTTGACGGGCTGCTGGCTGTTGGCGGAAGCGTTGGCTTTGACCGGCGTGCTATGGGCATTTCCGTTACCCTGATTGATCCTGGGCGAGGAGTTGGCCTGCTGCGCGGGGGTGGCGTTCGCGCCAGACTTCAACAGGGGACTCGAGCTGGAGTCGTTTTCCCCACTTGGCGTTTTGCTCGAGGCTTCGCATCCTGGCAAAGGCGGCGCGTTCTGTCCAGGAGTAGGTGTTATAGGTTTGCCTCCCTTTATCAGCTCGACTATCTCGTCGGCCTCTCTCGAGAGGTCACCGTCCGGCCTGAATGGATTGTCCCAGCCGCTATCGGTGCTGCAACAAGGAACGAAGAAACATACGCTTAGACTGGGTAATAAAGGATAATAGACAATTTTACAATTTTTCATTGGCTAAATGTTTATCGTCTATGCCAGCTCGGATGCACCGTTGCGTCGCGCAACTTCCTCTTAACAACCGTGACATTAGCTTTGGCATTGAATCGGACCTAATTACGCCGACAGGCGCGTATGTGTATCACGGGCACACATGAATAAGTATGGGCTCGCGCTGGTAGGTTACGTGCCTCGTGGAGTGCTTGGGAACCAATCAGTGGACAGTGTGGACGTAGGAGCATGCAGCGTGTGGAGGAGACTATAGATCTACGGCCGAGACCAACTACGGACCCGGTTCTCTTCCTGTTCATTTACGTGCCACCCGGTGCAATTATCCTCGGCGCCACTGAGGAAATTAAATCCGACAAGCAACAGCCCCTAGAGGTCTTACTTCTTGCACAGTTCAGAAAATCCCAAGTATCTCTTCGACGGCTTCCGGTGATCCATCCTCTCAATAATGACCAAAGTATCGAATACAGTTTCCGGTTTCTTATTGAGAACTTTAATTTTTTTACCTTTTGACGTCAGGAGCATTTACCCTCCCCTTCCTGGAACTCTCCTTCAATAGCCATCAGCCAGGAGATCCTTCCTTCTCCAGAAGGTAGAGGGGAGATAACGAGGAGCAGCCAGGAAAACGGGAAAGAAGGTCTACTCGAAGAAGGTTCCCGAAGGAGTAGGTGGAAGCGGAGAAGCTTGGCCGCCGGCCAGCTCGGCTAATAACGTGCTCGATATTACGAAATCGTGACGACATCGACTCTTGGATATTTCCCAAAGAAAATTGCATTCCTCGATCTTCTCTCCCAGCGGATGATGCACCCTGACTTCCTCGATGCGTTTTCATCCCCATTGCGTCTGTTCGTCTTCGTACCTCTTTTCAGTGCCATTCAATTAAATCGAAAACGGACGAAAAAAAAAATTGAAGGAAAAACCGGAAAGCTGGGCTAGTTCTAAAAGCTCGAAGGAAGGTGAGGAGGGGGGAGGGAGGGGTTGATATCTCAACGAGGTTAACGAGGACTATCGCGTGGTTGGAAATTACACGAACCAACTACCTCTCGTCCTACCCCCTCGCCGACAACTTTCCCCGATCCCGTCACCCCTCGTTTCTATATATATATATACTCTGTGCCACACGTATACACAGCTGGCATAGAAAACTTGCTGACGAGTCGCTATTGTGTAAACGCGTCTTCACACTGTTTCTATACGTGCACAGAGAATCCTTGTGTCACGTTTCTGCATCCGTGTGCTGGCAGCTTATCTAGGGGTTGTAGACCCCGAGTGTCGAGGGTCTGCAACATCCCCTATACCATAGCGAAGTAGGTTCCCGTTAGAGGCCTAAGGATCGTCGTAATCCTAATCTTCTCGTGTCTATCGGGAGACGATTTGACGAAATTAAAGAATTCTCAAAATCATCCCCTTGTATTACCTTTCCCACCCCACGGCATCCTTCGGCACTTTGACCACGTAGTAGACATGGCCACCGTGTGTAGTCGTCATCCTTACGACGTTGATTCTTCAACCGTCCGCTAGTGGCGCTGCTCAACACGCGTCAACCGTCATCGTTCGCGTTGGACGATTCGAGCCGTTGAAAATTCGAAAGTCACTTTTGGCTCAGTTCGCGCGAGTCGCGAATTTCGAAACTCGGACCGCGTGGGCGTCTTCGCGTTCGCCGTTTATCTCTTTCGAAATTTTATTTTTACACTGTGTTTATTTTCTTGCTCAACGTACGTTCGTCTCTTTCTTCTTTTTTTTTCTTCAAGCGTACACTCTCTTTACACCGGCTGCACTTTCTTCCTCTTCTGTCTTTGTCTCTCTTGAAACACTCGAAAGAAAACGCGGCGGGAGTCCGCCTCCTCGCGCTATCTTCTTACCAACGTTATTTCAGGCCTCGCGAAAAGATATTTTTGCAAAAAGTCCCGATGCTCCCATGCTGCGACAAAGGAATATACGCTTTTATGAAAACTGCACAAGACCCGCCGACGGCCTCTTTCCGGTTGGATTCAGGACCGGTGAACATTCTACGAAGTGCACGGACGACCGGAGAAAAATGTTGAAGAAACAAAAGTCCAAGCGTCAAGTTAATCGCGATTTAACGGACACTACCCAACGGCAACTTCTGTCGCTGCTATCTAAACGCTCCTGCAGTGCGTAACCCTGGCTGCGCCCAGCCGACTGTTCTCTCTCGGTTAGACTGGACTGGACTATTCCGCGGGATCATTATTTCAGAAGGCAGAATCATTCCGCTTCCTACTACCCGACACTCTCCGGTGTTCTCAAACCTATATTCGACTATCCTCCCGAAGCTCTTACGTCACACCCGGGAACCTGAGGTCATCACTCTTTGTTTCGATGAAACATCGCACGGCGATCTCCGATCTATACTGCAAAACTAGAATCCGATAAACAATGATCCACGTGAATTATTCTCGCAGAGTGTAGCTACAGGCCCACGCAACAAGAATTGATTGCCCGTAAAGAAAGACCCGTGTCTAGAATCCATTCGGGCAGTACAGTGATCTAATCTTAATCCATGTTTTGTTAACGGTACCTCGTGATGCCTTTGGGAATCAAGATTCACCAGTGGCCCAACCATCGGTAACCCGTGTTCCGCGAGAATTGGAACAAGGAAACGAAAGGAATCACGGGGAAAAATAATCTATCTGTAATTTCACTGGATTCGAGGCAGCTGCAGAAAACTGGAACAACCTGGCTACGTATACAAATCGATTCCTCAAGAAACTCGTGAAAGGTGACTCGTTATCGGTCCGAAACAATGGAACCGAGTAGCCACGTATACACGGCATCTTAATTGTATCCGCAATTAAATTTCATGGACCAATTGCATCATCTGAAAATTATAACCAGCCATCGAGAATTCCCACTCGTCTTTATACGTGCGCGACCCATTTTTTCTTTGATAAAAAATTTTTTTCAAAATACTTCCATCACATGTGTATACGTTATTTCAACATTTCATCTCCATGTTAAATCTTTATAATATTACGAATTTTCAGTTTACATTCGTTTCCACAGTAACGGTAGACCCGGGATCAACCCCCATTTGCACTGCGCACCCGCGGGCGACACTCGACACTTTTTTTAACCCGTCCTCACAATTATTCCAAAAACATAATTTCCAAGCAGAACCTGACCGTCGGTACCAAGAATAATTTTCAGGATTACAAACTATCCTTTCGCCGCGTAAAAATATCTCCACATAAAACATACGTATCCAAATATTTTCAGATCCTCCATCTTCCCGTGGAATTCAAACTGGCCGGAAAAAATATGGGAATGCGAAATCGGACCGACGATAAATAAAATCCCACGAGAATCCGACACAGGAACCCATCGGAACAAGCGGAACGACCAGATGGCCGACCCAAATAGCGACCCACGTATACACAGAGATACGTAGTGCCTCAGCTTCGACTACCCAATGGTTGGTAAAGAAGGAATTAAAATTAAAAAAAAAATTTCACCCACTTTTTCTCATATTTCCACTATGCCATTCTACAGCAATAAACTTTTCCCCAACTGCCACAGGTGCAGTTGGCAGTACTGCAATCGCCACTACCGGGATCACTATATACAAATGCCAAGGGAGGTCTCTGACACATATTACAGTGTTGACTATTGATTCGTATCTATTTACCGTTTACTGTATATGGCTTCCGGTAGTTAATTCGGGTTACGTATCACGGGACCTTTGAAATTCCAAGGAACCTCCGACGGGCGAACGCGACTCGTATACGAAATGATATAAAAATAAAATGCGCAGTACCAAGCAGATGATTCAAGGTAGAACAGGAGTGACGTATGACATTTCGAATGAAACGATCGCTACTGCTGTCGCTGTTGTGTCGGTAATAAGAACCACTGATAATTCGCGGCAAACCTGTCTCCTCGCATATAACCCATTGCGTACTTATTCAACTGTGGAATAGGACCTGTACATTAACTGTATATCTATATGTACAGTCAGAGCGATATAGACGCATGCGACTGCGTGCAATTCCTATACAGTCGACAGTCGTGCATATTCCGTGCGTTTACGTATAACGTATTACGCAATCGAAGGTGTTGCCCAACGAAGAGGAACCTTGTCCCGGTAATTATCACCACGTTAAACTAACTGCGCGATAGGAGCGTATTACGGAATCGTTGAAACTTTTTTAAATTTACTAGAAAAAAAAAATTTTCAGAACGAACGTTGAAAAAAATTTCACTTTTTTTTTCTATGCACGTGAAACACGATGGCAACTGATAACATTGAAAATAACGAAAAATAGTCCAGAGAGGTTTTCGACGAGTGAAGAGAAATTTTAATGCGTCCAACCCTCGCTGATGCACCCTGCACGGGAAGCAGCAACCCCTATGGGAAGGGGCGACCCGATGGGAGGGTGTATATAGGTCATGGCTGCTGTATATATATATCTATACATTATACGTATATATGTATACAGTGTATAGGAATTCGCGCTGTAGTGTACTGCAGTAAATAGGCCAGTGGGACAGAGTACGGTCAAACGTGTTGTCACGATCGGTTTTGGGGTGCGTTTATTAAGCGCGTATAGCTAGTCTCACGTCCAGCTGCGTGCTTTGCGCTAACGTCACGGGGACCCCCAAAGTGTTTTTAGAGATGATACGAGCGAGTAAATATGGCGAACATCCACGATATTATTAGAGGATCGATGGAGCCTCTGTAAAGTTTCATAGCGAAATTCCACACGAATTATTTATATACCACTGGTGCTATCAGGGCTCTGGTCCCTTTATCGCAATTCCACACACAAGACTCTCATGCACGATAGGCTACGACAGTCCAAGGTCACTCGTTGATTTTCAACAGCCGATTCAACTAAACACGGCTTGCGCAATCGTCGCGAACGATCATCGTGATTCAAACGAGAAAAACAAACGACGACTCGTAGAAAAGCGTGTTCACCAGTCAGCGACGATCCGTACGCACCACGTGAACCATATGCACTGACCGAATGCACGTAGATCCGTAGTAGCGATTTTTGAAGAAGTCGTAGATACCGATTCTGTATCAATTCTCACCACCTCCCCTCGAAGGATCCAAGGACGCCGCTGGGCGTCCCTAACACCCCCCAGGCTCGAATTCCTCTATTGCCCGGTGGGTCGCACAGAAACCAAGGAACGCACGTATGAGACGTATTCTCGTCGGGCTGCACCGGGTTCGATCGATCGGTAAAACAGGGATCGCGCAAAGTGTACCGACATCGAAGCGTTCGAGATTTGGAGGGAAATTAACGTGCGACAAGCCGACTCTGAACTTTATGGATGCCGGGTGCGTTCTTGGATGCAGCCAGCGCGCAGTGCACGGAGGTGCAGAGCAGCAGTGCCAGGCAGCAGCACGACTGGTGGCTGCCTTACTGCGCCTCTACTCGTCCACCCACCCACGCTATATCGATCCCCAATGCTTCTCTCTCTCTCTCTCTCTCTCTCTCCTTCGCTCCGCTCAGCTCTATGCTTCTGCTATTCCGATCCTACCCGAGCTCTACTTTCAGCTCCATTTTACTCTCCTTTCTATTCTTCTGCCTTTCCCTCTTCTACTTTCTTCACTCTCCCCATCCAGCTCTCCGTTCCACCACGTTCTTATCCTCTCCTGAGCTATTTGCCCTGTCGTCTGCGCCTTTTTGTCTTCGGGTATACTCGGTCCACTCTTGTCACTCCATCGCCTGTTCTATTCTTTGCCTTTTCTAATTATACGCGTGCGCATCTCTCTTGGGCTCTGGACTTCTCTCTCTCACCGTGAATTCTGTTATCTGTAACACTGAATTGGATACCGAGGCACGGCCCCGCTTTGCTTTGTCCGTAGAGTCAATTAGAAGAATTGAAGACAATCTGGGTACGTGGGACTGTTCTCTTGTCGACGGGTGTTTTAAAACGAAGTGGAAGCAGCCCTTCGTGCTTCAAAGGAAAATAGGGCCACTCTCGATCCTCCCTCTTGTATCACGAGACGCCCTGAGAACTGTCTGATAATTCGGTGGACCGGAGTCGTACAGTCCTCGGGGAAAGTTCACGCCTCTCCAAATCGTGGGAAACGTCAAAGCTCCTGTCACTCGAATGGAAGACCTGCGGGAGTTTGGGATAATGCAGGGAATTAGTTTTTGAAATTCAACGTGATCGGATGGCGACTGGACAGGGGACAGGCCCTTAAATACCTGAAGGTAGGTAGATTCAACGTGGAAAATCAAATTGTAGCAGACAGGCCCATAGCCACGTAGCCCCGTAGTCTCGTAGTGGAGTACCACGTCACTTCCGGCCGATTAAGGTCGACGGGGTCGCGCGAATCATACGGGGAGCTAATTATCCCGTGCGCAGGGGTTCTCATGGTCTCGTATCAAATTTGAAAAATTTTTCTTCACCGGTCACCTACCTGATCTGCGTGTGGTAGGTGGGAGTGGTGTGTTCCGTGTGAGTAGTAAGAAGTTCGGCAGGGCTGGTAGCCATGGCGTCTACAAGGTGACCCGGAGGGATGACTGGTTCCAGGAGAAGGACGCCCGGCGTCGCGGGCGAGGGCGCCGGTTCCAATAGAGATACTCGTACCCTCTCTCTTCCTTCGCTGTAAAGAACAGAAAGTAGAAAAAAATGTCAATTTTACAAATTTCAATTTGAAAAAAAAAACCTGTGCACGGTATGCCAATTATTTGTTATCTAATCATATACGGGATGGTTTCGAGGTTATTTCCATCTAGGTTGTATTGGTACGATCGACCATCCCTAGAAGCGTCGTGGCGATCGATCTGGACGTCGCGGCGCCACGCTACCCTGTATTGCCTAGGGTCCTCATGGTGGCGCCCAATGTTCGTCGTACTCCCGCATGAACATTCCAGCGGATTTCACCCCCTTGACTCAAAGGGACGTCAGGCGGAAGGGCGAGGACGACGCGCTGCACCTTCTCCCTAAAACTTCAAGTGCACGAAGGTGCCGTTGGATTCTAAGTACAAGAGTAAGAGGGACGATTCAGAAATTTTGAAAAAAAAAAATTAATTTTGGAAAAGTAAAAAAAAAACTTCCATCTTCTATCATGTCCGAACTATCGACTATCAGGGGGGTGGTATTGTGGTTTCTCTCTCGGTTAGGGGTAACTCCATTTTCTAGGAGGATGAGCTCGTACAACAGCGGGGGATGGAAAGTTTAACGATTTAACTTTATAGTTAAAGCCACACCCCTTTGCGTGCACCCTTCGAATTAACTCTCTCTCTCCCCTATGGCCAATGGCGGTTCTGCCAATTAGCATAATTCACGCGTGTCCCGTAGAGTCATGTCACACGTGATCCTCGGCTACACAGTAACAGACAAACTTATTGTTTTACAGTCGATTCTTTGCTTCCACCTTTCACGAGGTCATTCGCACTTTTTTTCATCCCTTAACACGTTCCGTGCCACGTGGGGCGGGCATGGCAAGATCATCGCAGTGATTCACGTGTGGACGAACATTAATAGTTTTAATTAATGCACGGGTTAATATATTTCTGGATCATTATGATTTATGAAGTGGAGAAAAATTTAATTTTTTTTAGTGCAATATTTTTTTTTATTAATTCTCCACCTTAGGTATAATCATGGCTCAGCCTGGCGTCGCGACGCGTTTCCCAGAGTCGACGGAAGTGTCGCAAGCGCGCATAAATAGGCGCGAATGCCATTGCTCTTGAACTTCGCGAAGGTGAGTGTGCAAAAAAAAATTTTTTTTTTGCGAAATTTAATTCGACGCTAGCCAGAATAATTATGCCAGAGAGTAAAGCCGAGGTCGAGATTTGTAGATGACGAAAATTACGAAGGTCGAAATTGAGGAAACGCGATGTAAAACAAATTGACGAAGCGTGATGCGAAAGAAATTGAAGAAAGGTTGGGAGTAATGTTATAGGGATGGAAACAAATAAAAATTAATGAAACCAGATAAAATTGGCAAGAAGCAGCAGAAGCTGAAAAAAACGCAAAACCCGTCGGTTTCTTGAACCCCTGCGGCCGCCAGCTGTTAACGCCTAGTGTAATCTAGGAATATAATCTAAATTGCAGCAATTTCAGTTAAATAACATTCAAGACGTCTTGAGTCATCCAGTTTAATATTTTGCGTGGGACTACAGTGACGCTCAGTCGTATATTAACGACTTTACGCACCAATTTTACGAGATATCGGAAAAGTACTTCGAGTTGAGAGACCCTGAATCACTTGGTGGGAATTGAGTTTTTCCTCCTTGAGAATTACCGGCGTCTCGTCCGAGCCGTCTTAACGTATTAATTCGATAAAACGCGACACCGAGAGCTTCTGCTGAAAAGGAAAGAAAATCAAAGAAAAAAAATCCACTTCGCAAGTATCGATAGGGCGAACAATCGATACGGTGGGTATTCATTAATAATATTAAAATTTCCGTTTCGTAACCTTGGTAGTAGGCACGAGGTGCCTGGACTCGATTCCCGGCGTCGCGACGCTGGTCGCTTCGATCACGTGGTGTGTATAATATGGAACGACTTCACAATTCTCTATTGATTATATGAAATTCCATAACGATAAAAACGCAGTTACGATAGCGTTCCGTTGAAAATAAATACAAGCGATGATAAAGAGTACAGAGGAGCGTTCATAAATATGATTTTAAAAAATAATTTTTTTTTTTTACGATTTTCAATCAAAATTGCTACTAGGTGACAGAAAATAATTGTAATAGGCGGGCAATAAAGAAAGAGATAAAAGATCAAGAGAGGGAAAAGGAGACAACAAAAATGTCCGAGAATAATCAAGTAGAGAAAATCTTATTTGCGGTCAATTTGTACAACGCGAATTGCAGGTCGCCGGTTGCGGCGCAGCCAACAGCTTACATGCATATATATGTACGTACATCTGTGACTCACGTGTTGCGCGAATGGCAACTTGCCAATTGGAATCACGTTCTCCGCGTATTTTCTCATTATTTGTCTTGTGTTTTCTTGGGCTTTTCACGCAACGCCGACGTCCCGTGTTTTTACGTTTGACTCTGTTTTTTTTTGGTTTAAAAAAAATCATAGCGGTAAACAGTAAAATTTCTTACCTAGGATCCATATTGGCTGACTGTACCAACGGATACACCCGTAACGCGATTGACGCGTGGAATAAAAATTTTTCAAATAACCGACCACAGTGTAGAATCTCACTGGGGGATCACTTGGAGTTATTTAGCAAATATAAGACTAGCCGTGGGATTTGTATTTCGATAATCAGTCGACGCTAACCGAACGAGCAGGAATAAATTCAAAGATAAGAAAATGTGCCCGATGGTCAGTTAAGAAGTTTAAATGAATTCGCCAGGAGCGCCGGGCGATCAGCTGGAATGAATTGGGGATTGAGAAGCTTTGCAGCCAGCGGCTTTAAAGACTCGAGACGTGTTTTCGTCGCGGTTGACGAAACGGCTAGACGGCGGCGCGACAGCTACGCGGCCGGCATGTTACACGTTCAAGGAAGGATAATCGACTGAGTTGTTTTTCCTAAGAGTAACTCCGACGAGCTGGAGATCATCCTGCTATTATTAGTATTCGCGACAAGGTCGCAATAGCTCTAATGAAAACGATACACGCCACGGCGACGGTCGTCGCCGTGATAAGCTGGCGATACGACGATCAAGACCAGGATGCGTTGGGAAAGAGGGGACATGAAAAAAAGAAGCACAAGAAAAGATGGAAAAAATTTCAGCAAAAAGTAACTAGATAGGTTTTTTTAAAAACCCTAGAAAATCAATAGACCGTCGGCGACGAAGGTTCCATCGCTTCGGGAAATATCAACCATAAATTCCCTAGAAAATTTGCGAACAGCCAACTGATCTGACGGGCAGAGTCCCGGTAGATTTTAAATTTCGGGGAGTTCTTCAATTTACCTAAAAAAAAAATCCCCTAGGGGAAGGAACTTCATTTTTTCATTACTTCTCATACGACATCGCCACGTAACGTCACGAATGTACACATGTCCAAGTGGGTAACGTGCAGGTATACGTGACACGGGACATTTCCACTGGAAACTTTACGATTCCGGAAGCGTCCGAAATTGCCTCTTCAATTTGGTAGGAAAGACGGGTCTCCTCTCCAGGGCTATACAATAAATTGGCAGTAAGGGTGGATTTTAAATTGGATACCGAAATTTTGCCCAGTGCAACAGCGGACGGTGGTTACGTGCTGAATGTAGCGAGTGAATATCCGTCGAATGTTGACGCTATGTAAACCAACGATACGCCCGAAACGTATTGACCGCCCTAACGTGAAATTTCATCATTCGGAACAGGATAGAATGTCCAAGGGGATCCTGGAATTATTACGCGCAATATTGCGCCCCTGTGGGAGAAGAACTCGTACTCGTGTGAAATGGATGACAGCTTATTTGTGACAGAGACTGTACGGATAAAGCTAATCTGCATTTGATTGGCATGACGGCCGAGCGAACGGATCGAGAGAAGGGCGTGTGTGAAAAAAATGGCACACGAGCGAGCTTGGTTTATTCTTAAAAATTTGTAAACAACGTCCAAGAAAGTATCACTGGCTTCCCCTTGATCCAGGCAGAGGTATCGCTAGGAAAATTCATGAGCGGCCATAGGGAACCGTCGAGAGGAATCGTGAAAATAAGACATGCGAGAAGACGAGTAAGAATGATAGACCGAGAGTGGAGAGAAGAGAGAAAATACGATTAGAGACGAGTGGGAGGGAGAAGGGATGAGATATAGGATTTACAAAGTAAATCCGTTGGTGAAACGAGTTTGGTAGTGTCCCAAATACCTGCAGACTGCTAGAAGCAAGACGGGAGAAAAAAGCAGGCAAAAAGGAGGTTAAGTTTAAAAAAAGACTGGACGAAGAAGGAAGCAGAGAGACCGTGCTAGCCAGTCGACCAGCCAGCCGACCCAGCCAGTTACGCTTCAGCACACATCAAACTAAACCCATCTCAAGGTCCCGACTCGAAACTAACCGTCAGTCAGAACAAGTCGATGCCTGCCAGTCCTGGCTGATCGGCCATCCCGGAGGAAGCATAACGCGACAATAGCCATTACGTAGAAAAGAGCTAGAGTCGGATAGGTGGATCAAAAGAAGAGATCAGAAAGGCCCATCGGCGAGTCTGGACCTATCTGCATGAAGTCGAGTCCCTTTAAGGAATTGTAGTTTCTCTCAGCGTCCGTTTTGCCATTGAAAGTCTCTTGCGCAATAGCTGGGTCTTAAAGGCAAACGAGACTCTCCCCGTTTTATCGAGAGCCACGAATGGCTTTAATTGCCGGTGAATTCATCCACGAAACTCATCGTTATCATCGTCCTCATCATCGTGATAATTCCCAGAAGGAAACCTGAGAGATGGATGCCTCCTCGTAATTCGTTAATATGCTTTGGAATGAGCTCGGCTCGAATTATGTGAACGTTACAGTCGCGTTGGCGTTGGTTTATCAATGACGTCACATGCCTGTTCTATTACCTACAGCATTCAGACCTTGAGCCGGTGACATCATCGTTATCGATGATTCAGTGAGAAATCAATGTTTTTTCATGATTTCTGTAAATATTCTTGGAATCACACGGACTCTTGTACCATCAGTCTGGCGATTTCCTTCGAAAATAAAAATAAGGTATTTTTATTCAAGAAAAATCTTTCTACGACCGTCAAATATTCTGCAGGAAAATAAACCGGAAACAGATTGGAGTCTGAACGTGTCTTCCGGAAATATGTCCTTTTTTGACGGGGGGTCAGGGAAATTATGTTTTTATACATGGCACGTTAACCTACTTTCTGAACGTTCCCTCCTCCTCCAAGAGTGACATCAGACTACTCGAAAAAGAAAGCCGAGCGAGGGGGGTGAAAGTGGCAGATGAGAAGAGCGAACGAGGAAAGTAAGGGTGACATTTGCAAACAATGGCATCGATCATAGTCGAGGAGAAGGATAAGGGCGTCGCGACGCCGATGCGTCTGCCCCATAAACCCGCGATAGCCACCCTACTACCCCACTTCTACTTTTCCGAACGTTCATCAACTAAATAACTTTCGGCTCCGTCGAGCGATATTCCATGATACTTCTATTTTATATCTTTCTTGCCTTTCACCCTTCGTCCCTCTCCCCGTCCCTGTTCACCGTGGCCATTGGTTCATTAGGTAAAATCTTCCACGCAGTTTAATCTATTCGCTTTGTGCTTCGTTATTATCCGTCTGGTGTGCACGGTAACTCGATATTGCGAGTCGAACAAATATTTTATCGTGACACGCTTCGATGCTCGGCAAACTCACAATACACGCCATTGGTCATTGCCAGTGCGTCGTTGAAACCGATCCAAAAGGAAAGTGCATATCCGAGAGAGCGTGCGGTAATGGGGAAAAATAATTCCGAGCAATGGCTACGGTTGTCCGACGGAGCAAGTACAATTTTTTTCCGACAGAGTAAAGAACGAAGCACGAGCTTCGCGAAGAACTGCGACTGCGAATTGTGTGTCAAGATGGCGCGTAGTCATGGAAACAAGAGGCAGAAGACTTTGGATTTTCATTCATATTTTCTTATCGGACGAGGCACGTTTCTGATTCACCCCTTCTCGACGAGGCTCCGTTGAAGTGAACCCAAGGTATCGCAACTCTACGCAACCACCCCTAATCGATGGGCCTACCCACAAGACTCGAGGACTCTTCTACGCAGCTCTAGGCTATAGATACGCATTCACCCTTTCCGGGACAGTTAAGGTGTTTCTTTTTCAATTTTCCCACGTTCCACGTCACGTGAATGGATTTGTAATTTACAAAAAATACCACGAAACAAGAAGTCCAAATATCGAACGAATATGACGTGAACGTGCGCAATCAATGCGGGGACATGCGTTACGCATCAGCGGAAAGAAGCAAATATGACATCTACCGTGCACGCAACAGTAAATGGCTACAATCGAAAAGACCGGGCGAGTGATTAGTGTCACGGCGTTCTCGATCGAGTGCTCGCCTTACAAATTCACCGATAAGGTAACCTCGATCAGCAACAAACAGTTCGCATATAATCTCAAGTAAAAATTATCAATCGACGGAAATCAATTGATTTTGCACATGGCAGAACGTTACCTGCAAGAGTCAGTAGAATCCCTCGTGTAAATCCGTAGTTTTGTATATCCAGAGTGTACACGATTATCACAGTACCTATGTATATAATATCCACCAATGCTTTCCACTGATTATAAAGAATTCGATTCACCAGCAACACACGCGACGAGCGACCAGCCGAAAATAAGTGAAAGAAATTGAGATAAACGAAAAGAGACAAAGGGAGACTAGGCGCGTGAAGGGAAAGTGTAAAAGTGCAGCACGAAAGAGGGTTCGGTGAAAAGGAGTCTGCTACGTATACGTGGTCGGCAGAAGAAGAACGAAGGAATCTCCAGTGAATGCCAAGGCAACGTCAAGCCAGACCGGGCTCGACTCGTACTAAAACTCCTTTGCGTTACAGGTTTGTGGATGGCGTGGGGCCTCGTACCACGCCTGCGTTCGTTTGTTTCGTTCTGTTGGCGGCAGCAGCGTTCATGGTGGTGGTACTACTAGTACTGGCAGTAGCGTGGTAGTAGCATCGTTGGTGATGGTGGCGTGGTAGTGGAGGTGCCCGGGCGTCCGACGCTACTGCCGCGCAGCGTCGGCTGTGTGCGTCCAAATCGTCTCGATGCGTTCAAATACGTGAGGGCGCGTGCGTGCCTTCCCTTTCTCCCTTTCTCTTCGATACTTGTGTATACATGGGACTCTCCCTTTGCCGTGCTTGAATAAGTGACAGTCACACTCTGATTTCAACATGCAAATCCTGCACATGCACGATGCTTCTGTGAACAAATGCGCAGGCAGCGCCTTTCGACCCTGACCAGGTAGTCGAAAAGCTGCCCCATAGAGACGTGGAACAATAGCGTAGCCACGAAAATTTCTATGGCGTGTCCCGAAGGTGGTATCTTTTTCCCGAGTTCCCTTGGGTGCCTGTTTGTCATTGGTGAGACTTCAACGATCAGTTTCTTCAAGTGCTCGATCTTAAATAGCAAATCTGTTGTCTGTATGCTGATCTCGGAGAGGCACTAGAAAATCGTTAGATACGACGACGGTTTTTATTTGACTGTTTCTTCGTCTGCGCGACACAGCTAATACAGTGGTGACAAATGCCAAGCAAATGAAGTGTGACCTGATTGGCCAGACAGCGGAATGCCACGCTCTGCCGTACCGATTGCCTCTTCTGGTAAGAGCCAATCTTATCTCCTTATCAGGATATCGATTACCGCGTATAGGGCTGCTGGATTAGAAACGACGGTCGCAACGCCCGGCACCGTCTAATGTACTGTTATCTATTATTGCGGTACCTGATAAGTAGATAGTGAAAAACAGACGGAACCGTTACTCGAGAAGATATCGAAATTCCGATAGACGCCGTATGAAAATGTTGCTTGATCGATTTTTACGTTGAATGATGCGCTGCTTAAAATATTTGCAGTGAAAATAGAGCAAGATAATCGAGAGGTGTCGCGATAGCGACTCTTTTCGAAATTCTCAGCAACCTTTTTCGGCGCTTGTTTATCAAATGATAATTTCTTCGAACAGCGTGACAGCCCACGTTCGTTTAATAATGACGGACATGATCTCGGCTTTTGAATATGTTATCGCGTTTGATTAATTTAATGAGTACAATCGTGTTTCGACTACGTAATCGCTGATTAAACTACCCCTACCCCTCTCTCGTGCTTACTTATTGTCACATATCACACGTACGAAGAGACAACCAACAAACGCCATAATATGCTTTTCTCGAGCTCGTTTCTCTCTCACGCGAGAGGACGCATAAGGAGATTTACGTACTTGTCTCTTGTGAATGACGAAGGATATTTACTCGGGGTCATTCTAATTATCAAAAAGGTTACAAGTAATCGAGAGACGCTGCGCGAAGACGGTTGCGCAGTAGCGCGGACTGTGTCGTCTTCGACCGCGTACTCGAAATTCCCAAAGTTAGCAGTTATATGCATAGTTATAGATAGCTGTGTGTATATGTATTATATAAATATGCACGATATAGATTTGAAAAGAAAGAAAGGGTCTACTGACGGAAACCATGCAGAGAGAGAAAGAGATATGATCGAGAAATTGTTCTGCGCACCCGCGAGTCGCACGTGGACGTGCTAAATATCTTTTCTATTTATAAAGAGCCATACGTGGTTTTGTAGAAAAATAAATGCCGATTATTTGAGAAATTCACACGATCGTCAGATCATATAAAATTGGTGTGCGTGTACTTACTCGGTATCCGGAACCGGAATCATGGGAGCAGGTAGACGGCCATTGTGTTCCAAAAAATGGTTCATTTCCGGTTCCTCTTGAACTGGAGTCTCATAGACCAGTGTCTCTACCATCGAGCCCTTGCTCGACCCGAAGGACACCCTAAAACAGATGAACCAAAAGTTTACAGGCAATTCAGGGAGCTTCTGCAAAGAGACATTTTTCAGAGAAATTATTACTTCACTAACGATTTCTCCTTTCTAATAATATCTTTGTAGATTTATTTATATGAATGAATTTTTATTTCATGCCAGTGTGTACTATCACGGACGAGTACTTTGATGCTAAAGAGTACTTTGACTAATACCTAAATGGAAAGTACTCACTCGTGCTTGGCTTAGAACTGGTTAGGACTACGTGGTAATCTTTTAGAAAGAGCTATCACCTTCGCCGCATAAAGTTTTTTGGTTTATTTTCCAATGCAGTGATTCTCAACCGTAGACGGATCCAATGTGAGAATTTTGGTAAGCAATGAAGATCATTGATCAAGAGATCCAAGAGATTTCAATGATAAAAGAGTAAAAAAAAAGTTGGTGGAAAATAATGCAATAGAAGAAAAGTAACGGTCCAGGATAGTTGATGAGATCAACATCATTGGTTCTGGTAAGTCTTCGCTAGAACTCGGTATGTATCTTGCGCCCAGAATCGCTGGACCGGACGAGACATGGTTCGATTGTAAGAATGCGCGTGAAGAATACAAACTTAATTCACAAACCTCAATTTTCTACAGCGCGACAGTCGCCAAGCGAGCGAGCGAATGGACACTTGGCGACCGCAATTGCGCCTTCGGTATCAAAATTAAAATCCCACGCGTTTGGATCATCTTACGGCTTTCTGGTTGAGGATGTTAATTCTTCTCGGAATAGCACATTGATACACACACGATTTCATCTCGGCGCTATGGCGTCAACTTTTATCGATGAATACATTCCTTTGTCTATCATTTTTGGCAACTGTCAATGGCTCGCGAAGAAAATTATAACCGTTACGCTTTACAGAACCAGAGAAAAATATCCGAAAATACAGAACACGAAACAGACACCATAACCCACATGGCATATCCGATACGAAAGCTCGGTAGGTAACCGTACCGAAAGGGCAGCCGAGGTAGCTGCTGCCATCTAGCCGAGACCACTGAAAGTAGCAGCTAAGAGCGCCAGATCTTACAGCGAGTAGCGGCCCAAGCGGGAAAAAGAGAGAATGAAGAAGGAGCTATAGCCACTGCCGTACACGACGTGTCAAACTCACGTGGAACGAGGACATAAGACTATCGCAGCGCAGAGATTCAAAGGGAGAGAGCCTGAAATCGGAGCAGTGCAATGTGTCACACGAGTTGCACGCGTGTGACGTAACAGGCAGACTCTGCGCTCTCTTCATCCTTCCGTTCCCTTCCGAGCGGCTTTAACTGCGTCTCTCTCTCGCACCGTTCACTCCTAAAAGCTCTTACTCGCTCTTACGGTGCAGTCAAGTTCCTCCCCACTGCAGTAAGGTAATTAAACGTTGCGCAATCGAGAACGAGCGTTGCCGTTCATTCGCGTCTGAGGACGTCGAACGTTAATTAGTGCAGCAGCCGTTGGACGGAACTTGTGAGGCATAATTAATAATCGTTTCGCTTCCTCCGGTTGAATATCTACCCGGTAGCGATTAAGAAAGGTATTATTAACATACGAAAATTTTCTTAACAGAGTCCACGTGTCTGCCGCTGAACAAATTTGCGAGACGCTCTACATTTAAATGGTTGAAAGAGGCTTTGCCAGTCCCGGTCACCATTATAACTTGAGGTACCCCGTTATGTAATACGATTAACAGACTGGCAGTGTAACACCGTCATATCCACATGTGACGTATCCCTGACACGTTCCAGCCCAGAAGTGATCGCCGACGGCGTCGTTCCGTCGCAATTTCAAGGATGCCCTAGGGCTGCGTCCAACGAAGGTTTTTCATGTGGCTCCTAGGTGCAGTCGGTAAGAGCGAACACAGATACGAACCAAAAAATCAATAAAAAAAAATTAGCAAGTAAGAAAGAAGAGAAAAAGTAGTATTGCGAGGGGGTTAGTGGGTGGGTCGTTGGTGGTTTAGGGGTTGGGGCAGGTCGGGGTCGAGGCCGTCTCGTCAGCAGCTTCCTATCGATCCGCAGCTGATCTGACCTAAACCCGGCCGGCCGAGCGGTCGCACGATCGAAGAAACCATAAATGTCCACGTAAATAAAGGGAGCCTCCGAGTCTGCCGGAATGTTTCATGTAAAATTTCACAGCCACTCATCTTATCCGGAGACTCTACAGTTGGGGGGGGCGTCCAAAAAATAGGGGCAAGAATTGCCCAACGTACAATACGAGTATTTAGTGTACCTGGGATTCCTATTTGCGCGTCAAAAATTCCAGAAGAATGTCCCTGACCGTTTTCACGGTACTTCTTGTCAAGACCAACAATGGAGGCTCGATTGTTCGCGAGGTGAAGTATAACGGGTGACGGAATGAAACGAATAAAAGTGAGCTGCAGATTATTTTTAGCAAATTCCAAAATCCAGCGACAATAAACATGCTTCCGAGTGTTTTCATTGAGTCGGACTGTATCTGGCGATGGTGTATGCTGATTGCTATTTTTTTTCTACCTCTCCCCTTCTGACGTCTACATCATCCCATGACAGTGACGATACTGGTTGGTTATGTTCGCGTGGGCGTCGGTGGGTGTCAGTGGGTGCCCGAGGAATCCATCCTGGAATAATGAGGGGGGACTCCTGGATCGTCCTTCAACCTTTGAAAGGAACGGTAGAACCGAGTTTAGTCTAAGGTTGCGTAAGCAAATAAAAGCAGGAGTAAACGGAGGAGCCAAGAGGATCCAGAATAAATCATCTCAGGAACGTATTGAAATAGTCGTACCGGAAGTCCCCCTGTATCATTCGCAAAAATAGATGTCATAGGTATTTTAGTTTTGGCACAGTCTGTCCGTCGATTGGGTTGCTAGATACACGTACGTCTTGGTCACACTTTGAGTTCAGCCAAATTCGGAATTCGTAGGTCGTTTCCTGGAAGAAGGTGCAGCTACAGGGTCAAAGAGTAACTGACAGGGGGCAAACGGGAACGTCGGAGGAAAAACAAATGATGACTGATTTCTCAATTTCGTCCTCGCGCACCTATCGTCCCTCCATCCGATCCATTAGACGGACTATTTTTATCCTGCCGTTAAAGTTTAAGTTTGTATTAAGTTCCATGAAAGTGCTTGTAACGTGATGCTGGTTGACCCTGACCTAGCCTTCCCCGTGTTAATGTCGTAAAAGGGTATGTACATACAATATATGTATACAGGTGTATCCTATACGCTATATGATATACCCAGGTCCACCACGAGTAGAGGCAGATGTGGGGTTCGCATAATGATTGCGATCCCTTTGCGCTATATATATTTCTATTGCGGCTCTCTACCAGTTTAGTTAGATATACCCAGAACGATGCGTCACGTGTCATTGAGCAGCTCGGTTCAGTATGCCGGCGCGAGGAAATATTCGAAGCTGAAAGATATTGATAAACCAAATTGTCAGCCGATGGGAAACATAATTAGGAGAAAACGTATGTGGAAATGCGGGGAAAGAAAAAAAAATAGGGTCATACCGATAAAAGCTGACGTAACCGGTTGCAGGCAGAGGAGTCGAATTCCTCGTAAGACGCGCCTGGAATCCGCGTTGATTTAACGTGCGAGTCAATTTTAGAACGGCACCGGGTAGAGAAGGTAGCCAGTCGAAGAAAGGGAAAAGCCAAAGAAAAGACAGAAATAAAAATAGAGGATGGTCTCCTTCGGCATGTAGATTGCACCTTGACAGTGAACGACAAGCCGGTTAAAGCCGCGCGGTCGGAATTACTCGGGCGAATTTCGAATGCGCGAACCGAGCTGAGATTCGCGGTGCGAGCTGCTCTCGTGATCCGGCTATTTTATTGTCAACCTCAATTGAATATCCGTCGGGCGGATTTACCAATCTGAAAACATAAGTCACTCGAAACTGGAGCGTCAAGGCCAGCAGGACCGTGTTTGAGGTATAAGAAGAAAAGTTCCTTAGAAATTCAAACGCTGCCATAGAGACTTCCCAGAGACGCTCTTGTTTATGTCGTCGCGTGTCGCAATGCTAAGTCACAGAATCATCTGACAATGGAATTGGCAGGTAAACAAATCGTCATTTAACATAAACTAACGAACACGAGAGACTCACCTCTTGAGACTGGCGTGTTTGGCCCCGTTGAAGATTTTATGCTTCTTTTCGCTTCCCACGGTGCTGGCGTCGCTGCCGATGCTATAGAGACTGTCGTCCTTGACGACCCTCGAGGACGAGTGGAGAGTCGACTTCCTAGTGGCCGTCGTGCCGTTGTGCTTCGGACTCTCGACCAGGCTGCCATTTTGATTTTGAAGTTCAACGTGATCCCGGGCATCGTCGATCCGCGATGCTATCGTCCCGATCATCACTTTGCTCGACTCGACGATCTTCGTCGGCGAGGAAGCTTGCACCAGGACGCTCTTCTGACTGGACAGCTTCTCCAGGTGGTAATTCGGATTGTTGTTCCCTGGAGGAGGCTTGTCATCGGTCGGTAACATGTACGAGAGCATTTTCGTATTTTCCTTCACCTGCAGCCGAGAACAAAGAGAATATTTTTTTAAGCACCAACCGTGAATAACAGACCAGTAATTTCTCATAGAAATGACGTCATGTAACAAGCTGAACAAAGAATTTTGGAATTTCTGAAAAAAAAACCGCTCGAGAAATAATTTTTATGAATGAAAAGTAAGTGAGGTCAGGTGCCTTTGGTCTCTGAGTGTCTGGAAGTCTCGGACGGGAATGTCGATAGATCGCGAAGGATCGATCGAGTATCAATATCTTATATTCTTCTCTGCGGTACGATTTTACTCCTGGGGTACTAAGATACCCCAGAACCGTTAACTTCCGGGTTGTCCAGCGAAAGCAACACACGACTGTATACTATATAGATTACAGAGTGTCTCGAGTCTGATAATACATTCATAATATGTATATATATATTTATTGCGAATGCGTAAGGGAAACTGATAAAAGCACACTGTTCCTTTATTAGTTTGTCGATAAGCAGAACTTGGAGAGTACCACTACTGTACGGACGAAATAAATCATTCACAGGGTGGGACGAATAATTGAGATTACTTTGATTAAACTTCACTGTTTCCTATGGCGACTGTAGACCACGTGCGCGTTATCGAAATGTCATTCCTATCGCAAGTTTGTAATTACATTGATGATATTATTACTCGGCACGTCTATAAGTGTAGCATAGCGCCGAACATGAAACAAATGGGAAATCAATTATCTGCCACTACCGTGTAGTACGATTGTGAAGAACGTAGTGCGATGATTAGAAAAAAAACAGCATAAAAATAATTAAACACTAACGGTCAGCAGTCAGTAATAAATTTGTTACTATCAATGGCCGACGATGACAGTAGAATGTAGTTGAAATTGATCTCAAATTAATTCTATGGACGCTCTTGGCGTCATTAATACTACGAAGGATCCTAAAAAAGAGAGCGACAAAGAGAGTATAACAAATTGAAAAGTACTAAAAAAACCAGTTATCTACCAGCCAATAGATCAATCACAGAGTGAATATGATCCAGTGTAGCTTTATTGATTAAATAAAAAAAAAAGTGAACTCATCAAGTAAGTAAACATCAGGCAAATAACTGCTCGCGAGTATCAGAACTGTCAGACGTAACTGTTTATCTAAAGTTCCTAAATTGTCACGCGAGTCACGAGCATCAATCGTCATGACTCACCATTTTCTTTAAATTGGCCACGAGAGAGACGCATTAGTTCCAAATTGTCATATCGTTGTAACTTGTTTTTCAGGAATCCTTCCCATAAGCACAGCACAGACGCATCCGACAAAGGCACTTGCGTAACTCAGTCAGAACGAACGTGTTTTCGAAACACGTTAAGTCAATCGACATAAAGAAACGTATGACAACTGCCGAGTTTTAAAATCGTCGAAAAAGTTCACGTTGAGTCCACCGAACGTCGCATAGTAGAATTTAAATCGCGCGTAGTTGACAGATGTCGTTGCGTGCGTCGCGTCTGTAACTACAGTTGACACTGGATGCTCTTGCGAAGACGAGCCACGGACACGACGTAGACGACGGGAACGACCGGGAGGACGAATAAGAAGGAGCGTTCACCAGGAGAACGTCGAGTGGCAACTGGCGGCGACCGCTGCGCGGGCAACCGCGACGCAAAACCGACCCAAAGGTTACGAATGGCCGGCCGGCCTGTCTATACCTACGCTTGTATACCTATATACAGCTATATACCTACTCCGCGCTACACTACGTAGCACTACACGGAGCTACGGCCACGGCTACGACACTGCGACGTCGCTCAGGACATCAGGATTTGGACTGGCTGCTCTGTTATGGTTAATTGTACAATAGAGCATCGTCTACTTGTAGATACGTACGCCTGCTATAAAACTATACAGGAATAACTTGTATTAGTCGCGCGTAGAAGAAACTTTAAAAAAAGAATCGTGCAATTGACATAAAAATGATTCATCCAGTAGATGCTTGACAAAAAATTGAAGAGTTTCGCGGAATTAAACTTCTTGCCGCTGGTAACTGCTGTGTCAGTACATTGTATGTCTCTGTGTAGAATAAAAGCAGTTGGTCACGAATTACAGCCGGTAGGCTCGATAGTCACGTTCGAAACTCTCAAAGTGAATGAGTTTATTAATCGGTGTCTTGACTATTGCCGTAGTTCACACGGTACAGCCACACGCGGGGACCTTCTCGCGCATTAACTGTCGGACATGCACGAAGTTTCTAATACGTGTATCGGAATCGTTCAGTGAGAAGAAATGCAAGCTGGTACATGGAGGAGCTTAGAAGCTCGTATTCCTGTGCTTATTCTACTGTATAGTGGTTTTATGGGTATTAAGAGTATACGAAAGATAAAAATGAGGAAGGAGATGCGCGCGCACGTATGCAGACAGGCAGGTATGAACGAAACACGTGTGCTCGAGAAAAGATTCATCGTGAAGTTAGCAACCGTTGACTTTTCAAACGAACGAACTTCACAGTCGTACCTTGTCGTATCGACCCTTTGACTCACCCTGTTCAAGAAGAATAATGTAAGCGTGCAGAGTCTCGTGGCCTCGGCCCTGGAACTTCATCGGGAAGCGCTGAAACAGGAAACGGGACACGGTTCAGTATAGGTTAGTATAACCAATCCCAGTCATTGTAATAGAGAAGAGATTAGACCTTAAGGTAGATGCGAAATGTAGGTCTCGCTCGGTAAAGGCTTCTTTTCTCTGGTGTTCATGGGGGGAAGGAACTGTGTGGCTAAGGTAGATTGGATGTTTCAGAAACAGGAAGAAGGAAAGATGAAGAAAAAAAGAAGAAGGGATAATGATAAGAGACTCGGAGTTTGTAGGGAGTTAGCGAACGACTCTGTAAATGTCTGGGATCCCGGCGGCGATGCGTTTCAAAAGAAAACTGGCTACCACAGGTCTCTTCATCCTACGTTAGCCACGTGAATAGCTGCTTTTGCAGACGTGTAATACGAGGCTGGCCTATCTTCAGCCGAGAGAACGTCAAGTCTTGAAAACTCTCAAGAGTTCATTTTTCACCTGAGTCGACTTTTTCCTAGCATGAAAGGAAGATCGAATGGAACAATCACGCAGCAGCGTATAAACAAACATGCAATATTCATAAGCATGGGATACGGGGTGTCGTGTATATAGAGAAAAGGAAAATCAGTCTATACAAGAGGGAAGCGGTGGAATGCGCGGGCGGCAGGTAAATAATACAAACACGGTGTATATACGTATAAAAGAGAAGTGAGAGTTAAAAAAAGAATACAAATGCAGCAGCTGCGTGCAGTTGATAGGACACAGTTAGATCAACATACGAATATACATATATTCACTCGACTTAATGAACTAGCTAACTTTGTGTCTTGGTACGATTGCGAATGCCCACTCTGTCCAGCCTCAGTGCACTCAATTATTGCGCAACGATGCAATGCGCTTGAGTGCACTGGAGCACTAAATTGATAAATTTGCCTACCCCGCCAACCTCGCACGCTCTCTCATCCCTCTTGCGCTTATGCACTCGACAGCGAATAGCGTTCCCGTTGCACTAGACGCATCCGCACGTGATCCAAGACTTGTCATACAGTATCGTTGATTATTAAAAAGAGTAATAGGAAATTAAAAGGGTCGAAGCTGCATCAAGCCGTTCGGCTCGAGTCTGAGTCATCGATGAGTTTCCATTGATCGATCTGCTCAAGGTACGATCCCCCCACTGAGGTAGCTGATTGCGTATTCACAGTTTCAAGAGACAGGCCACATCCCGCAATCGTCACTCTGTCTACCGTCGTACGATTCTTGAGATCTGGCAAGCAGTTCCTTTATATTTTTCTATTCTCGTACTTAATTCGCACGCTCACGCACTCTAGCGCCATCTCTCTCCGACCCCCGGAAACTCGCGTCTCTTCCTCCTCGCCCGTCAACCGCTTGTTGTTCGCCGTGTAGTAAGCAAAACACGTAAGCACAGCGGAGACCCAGCGGCCGAAGTGGATGAAATCATCAGTTGACGTAACGTCCAAATCTCGAAAAATTTCTACGGGAGCAACAAGGTCTCTGGTAGTTACATACATATCTTTCTTTGCGTACCTCTTTTTCTTTTTTACGTTCTCTTACCAAACTACCAGAAATCTGTTCTAACGCCTTTCCTTTGACTAGGGATGGATGAGGGGTCCGCGGGAGGGGATACGAATTAATGTTAGACAATTCGTATAATTACAAAAGTCGTTACACAAGTGAAAAAAAAAAACTCAAAAAAAGTTGCACCGGTGACTCAGTACGCTTCAGGCATTTAATGGAGATCTCGTTTCGTTGCTACATTCAGGCGGCTGCCGAATCACCTTTACCTGCTGCCGTCGGTAAATGTCAAGCGACTGACAGGTACAGTAGATCCCAGGGGGTAAGAGCGAAAAAAAAATACGAGGGTGTTTTTAAAAAATATTTTTCATACTTCCCCTCTTTTCTCGAATCCCTCTCAATTTTCCAAAATAACCTGAAACCTTGATAGGGTCCTATATCGTGAGACCTGACGTAGACTGTCAATAGGCTGAACTCTCTTCCTTCGCTTCCGGCAAAGGTTAACCAACCACTCTGTCGAAACTTCCGGTTGTCGTGAGGTCGCTACGTCGTGACTTCCTGTTAACTGTCGATCGTGCTACGTGAACGTCTCGATTAGGAATCGTTTATCTAAGAAAGAGCCGGAGGAAATCTACGTCCACTTTCCGAGTGAACATAACAGTACCAACATAACCACGTGCGCCCTTTCGTGCCACTAGTGCCCTTATAACGTTATAACCTAGCCCATACGACAGGATCCACTGTATTACTTCTAATTCATCCGTTCGGCATTCACTCTCGCACAGAATAATTCCTCCGAAATGTCAAACGTAATGTTATGCGCGCCATAAGCTGTTACCATTAATTCCAGCTACGAGATTCACGTGCGGCGCGACGTGTGCGAAGCGTTGCGAAAGGAAAGAAGCGGCCACACGTGGGCGACCCATCTGCTCAAATATTGTATTTAAATGGGCTGCGTGTATGAATATTTATTCTACGTGGGTCTCGTGGCGAGAAAAGGCGATGTTGACTCTCTATACCATTCGAGTACTTCTCTCCGAGCTCCTTGGATCCTCAAAACTGAGTCCTTGGCTCGCTCTTTTCTATCCTTGGCAAACGGGCACGCGTGCTCGGCGTCGAAGAGTGAATGGGGACTTTTGACAAATTCTATACTCGCAAATTCCAGTCCGATTCTTCCGTTTCGAAATCCACAGGCATTCGGGGCTCGAGTATCGCCGTAAAGACTATATACTCGGTACTTGATAACAGACGAAATAAATCGGCGGATGAGCGACGGTTTGAGGTCGCTCCGCGCAATTTATCGCGTTTACAGCCGATTCGAGTGGCTCTCTCGAAATAGAGTTCTCCCGTTGGTGTATTACCTGCACTGCGATTCGCTTCTCTCTCTCGCGCTCAGTGACAGAGTCACTTTCTCTCTCTCTCAATCTCCGTAATTCTCTCTCGCGCCTCCAACACTGCTCAAGGCTGACTTTTCCAACGGTGCAACCGACTGTCGCTATGGGTTGCATAATAAGACGACTAATTCACGGTTCTTCTCTTGCTGCTACGCCGTTGCTGCTCGCGGAACGAAAGAACGCTTTACAGAGGAACGATTCCGGAGACGGGAAATCCGCCACGCTTTGACCGTAACCAATTCCGCGTGGCTTCACTGCGGCCCTTTCTTCTAACCGTCGGATCGTCCTACGCCGATTTTCACTATCCTTATTCGATATGCCCTCGTTATCACCAGAAACCAAGTAAACGATCCTTAAAGTCTCAAAAACCCAAATCGGTAATAACCGATCTTCGTAGTTCACCAAGTTAAGTATCAGGACTTTAATTTGATCTAGGACCACCTAGTACAGCTCAATCGTCCAGGTACCCCCAGGGCGTCCCATAGGAAGTCGTTGCTCACGACGCTGTAATGATCGGTAACCAGGTAGGGGTTCCGTCCTGGACATTAAGGTAACTGTAGCACCGCAGACCGTAACGCGATCCGTTCAGATTATGTACGGAGGACAAGATGGCGGCCATATTGCATCATGGTAAAAAAGCAAGTCGTCATATTATTAGATACCCGATATATTACCCGGTATAGTTTGATCGGCCGATTTTCGCTCCCAAAAGGGTGTCCCTCCTCTCTCGCCCCGTGCCTATCATCCGATCGCTCGACGAAGAACGAAGCCAGAAGTCATTCCTGCCATTGCTTTGGGTCCACCATGGAATTGAGACGGCTCAGCTCTTTAGGTGCATCGACCTTCCCGATCCATCCGACTTGACTGGATGCATTTGCCAGAACCTATATAGATTACTAATTGTTCAATCAGCGGATCGTTGAGAGCCTCGCCATTTCGCTCGATGGATATATCCTTCTTGGAAGACATCAATAAAAAATTCCTAGTGCCTGAGAATACTCCGGTAATGGTGTACCAACCTGATAACTTTCTATTTGGATCCAATAGCCTGGTCCGTAGGACCTGAGTATACAGGGTCGTTCACTGGTACACGGATTACACATCTACGGTACAGAGACACCGGTTGGAACGTGACAGCCGTCATCTAATGACGTCTGTACCGTACTTATGTTTTTCTTTGATTAAATTCTCGGGAATTGGTACAGGTCCAAGACTCTCGCAATCGCAGCTGTGAAATCTCACTGGGTCAAACTCCAACTGATTAGCCCAGTACAGGGATGCTGAATATTAAAAAGTATAACATCCGGTTTTTTCAAAGGGTAAACCATTTGTAAGTCAACAAACGGTTGTTTCTGGTACCACTCGGTATGCAGCTCGACTACTGAACTCGTTGCAATTGAATTTCCTACGCAGTGGTTCTCAGCGGACAAGAGAGAGCTAAAAATTAATATACCAATGACAAAGGAGCTCTCGCGTGTCTCTCGATGCTAAACGAGGCAGGTGTCACGCCAAAATTCAAACGACGAACCCTCGTTTAACTGGTATCTTTGTAATTGGCCCGCTGCCCGTGATAGCAACCGGCAATGGGAATAAATAACAGTTACGTTTATCGCGGAGTCCATATTTATAAAAACCCTAAGGGTGCGGAGTACACGCAAGCGCCGGACTCACCCTTCGTAAGCGCACGCATACAGCAATCGGAGGGTAGTCGATACACAATGGGGCTGGTTTGTAAGGGATTGGGCTTCCCCATTTACATTTAATCTCATCGGCAGAGACGCTGGCTCAGCTGGGAACCATCGGAGAGCACGAGGCAGGACCCAGTTGCTATGATGAACCTGTACGGATTCTGGCAGCTGGTTGGGTGCCAGACAATATGTGGGCCGACGCTGTCTCTTGGCATTATCACCCGGAAGAGAGAGAGAGAAATCATACAGGAGCAATCGACCGGTACTCCAGGCACCTACGGCTCACCGGTCCTGACCAGTTTCCACGCTCAGCCAATTCTTCGCATAGTCAAGAAAAGCACATTGATTCGAAACTGAGAGAGGGACGTATAATACGCTTCTTGGAAACAGGATTTTAATCAGCACGTGATATCGCTGACCTTGAGACTTTTGACTAGAGAAATAAAAATTTCCCACGCCTCGTTAGGCGCGCGTGGGTTGTTTGTTTAATGAAGAAATAGTGGACGATAAAACAAGCGAGTCGAATCACGTGCTCGAATCGACGAGAGGCTTAAGTGCGTTTCTTGTGGGAAGCATGTGTGTACTTGTGTACGAACCTTTAAGTGCATAGGTATATACCCGGCTGGTTATGCATCGTGCTTATCGTATGGAGAGACGCGAGCATCGATAGCACTAGGAATGTCGAGAGATTCTTATTTATATTCGACCTGGTATTTCTCATAGGTGTTACGTGTGGAGGGACCTTTATGACGCAAAGGACACGTGCACTCGGAATGCTCGTGAAATTGGTGGGCGGTTGGAGTCAAGTGGCAGAATTGAACGGGTCAAATGCAACGACGATGCGCCAACCTAGAGAGATAATCTAATGGAGCTCGGCGCTTCCGGTATTACACCAAAAGAAATTCCTTCTGGTCGCGCGATATACTTCCTGGATTGCGTAATATCTGTTACCATTGTAAAGTGCATAACTGCGGACTTTCGTGTACGATTACACCCGTGAAATTGGCTCTTGGCTGCAGAGTGCGGTGCACCGAGTGTCCTTTGTCCTGGCAATCAGAAGCGGGAGTGTGGACGGTGAATAAGGGTCGCGAATGTTCTAGAACATTCTATAGGATGGTTGGCTACTAAAAGTGAGTCACCCGGTAGAACGATACGGTGAACGAGAATAATTACAAAGCAACTACCCAAGTTTATTAGGCGAGTCTCGTATGCGCCATATGGCGCCGTTACAAAAGTCTTCGTTTCCAGGGGATGGAGTCACGGTGGTTGAACATTCGCACCCCCCACGCAACAGGGGTTGTTGTTTCCCTCGCCGAATGTCCTGTATATGCAGCCAGCGCAGTGTTTGGTCGATTTGACGTTTTTTTTAGAAAACAAAGATCCTCGCGTGGCTCGCAAAACGTTAATGCGCCGCGAGGCGTCCCGACGCTCCGCGAAAGCCGTTAATTGACGTGGAAGTACCGAATAGGCGGAAATTTACGTGATTACATTACGGTAGGGGTTGATTTTACTTCTTCCCGAGAACTCGTGTCTTTTCGTAAATCATACAGAGGGGTGGTACGTATTGTTCAATCCCCTAGGTCCTTGGAGTTCTCCGATTTCATACAAATCCCTTATTGGATCTCATGGACCGGGATGCTGTGGACAGAAATTGTTACAGCGGTGGTGTCAATCCTCGACCTCTCAAATTGCTACCACGTAATTCGTGAGGCTGTCGGAGATACGAGGTACGGCCGAAATAGCACGGAATCTGCCAATTCGCAAGGGATGCTGTGAGATTCTTTACGGGGGTGGCTGCGTGTACTCGTGGCTGCTTTACTTCTTGGACTTTGCATGCTGGACGCATTTCGATTTACGACTGACGCCGAAGACGGCACATGCACTACTGTCTCTCTCTCTCTCTCCCCCCCCTCTCTCTCTCTCTCTCTCTCTCTCTCCTGACCCCGCTGTATAATTTTGCCAGACTTCTAGGGAAGCCGTGGCCACTGCTAACTACTAAGGTGATGCTGAGTTATTTTGATCCTGTTGGTACGCTGGGTCACTGTACCAAGACAATTTCCTGAACGCGCGGAGCGTCGTGAGGCGTCGCTCGCTAACCGATTTAGAGAGGTGAGACTGAAGAGACGCCCGACGCGCGACGACTGCTTGACACAACGAAAAGAAGACGAAACGTCAAAAGAGATGGAAAAAGACAGTTCTAAGTGTTGACGCAGGTCATGGTTGGGACATGCGATACCAACGTGAAAGAAATTCTCTTTGAATTTCAACGTCTTTCTCAATTTACAGTAAAAATTATGACGCATCGATGACACCGAAGATCCGATCCGCGGTTTGTTTTCTATCGTGGTTATCAGGGCGTGCTGGTTCTATCGGTGTTTCGCGTTACAAAGGTCAACCGGTCGTTTATCCGGTACGTAGCTACGTTCACGTATCTTCGGCACATGAGAATACACGCACGTGTCAGGGTCTCGCGAGTCGATTGTAAGTCGATTGGCAGCACTTTGCGGAAGTCGTTATCTATAACCGTATAGGTACCTAACTTCAGGTTGACTCAAGGCTGCACGCTAGGAAAATAAAAAAATTGTTCATCGATTTTGTATCGAGACACCCGTTACGTTGCAGGCGCCATGCCGCTGCATTTCACGTTGGCAACGCCAGACGGAAAACTTACGGAGCCAGCAGGGATTCACCTGAGATTTAACGTTCGGACGGTGATTAAATTTTATCTAATTATTTAAACTCCAATCTCAGGACTAATCAGAATTATTATTATGATTTAATCAAAATTCACAGACTTATAAAAAAAAGCGTATGAATTAATAATTAAAAAAAATTCTAACCAAAAAACCATTAGGATGACAAGAATGATAAATTGAAGGGGTTAACCATCCTTTCCGTCTTTCCCATGATTAACGCGGAGCCGCGATATCAGCATGAATTTTGCTTGGTCACGGTTTATCTGGGATCCTCGTGATGCTCTTGAAGATATTCAGGCTGGACCAATCGAAGACAAGCGAAGCGAAGGCAAGAGAACAACGCGCGAAGGTGTTTGTGGGTAATTTCTTTTTCCAGGTTGCGCGGCCAGTGACGCGTGTCTGCACGCATGCACGTTGAGCCAGCTGATCGGTCATGCGAGTCGGTTCGATAAATCCGCGCAAGAGATTATTACAGGACGAGGATGGTCAGTAGGGGCTCAGTAGGGGAATGAGGGGGGTAAAGGGGAGGACAGTAGCCGATATTCCAAGAAAGCAATGAAAGTCAGATAAAAGGACGAAATTACGACAGAGAAGAGAAGGTTAAAAAATAAATAAATAAAACGAGAACGTAACAAGAGCCAAAGTGCGAGCCGAGGCTCGTGGATGCGTTAATTAACGAAAGGTCTCCCTTTTGTCCAGTCCCGAGGGATGTCAATACGTCGATAGGCAGAAGAGACAGGATGGGCTGGTCTCATTGAATTTGAGACGCTTTCAAAGCTCCGGCACCCTCGCGGCGCGTAATCGCGTCTGGCTCTCGCATTGTCGGGGGCTCATCGGCCCGTGAAACGTCGCCAGTTCAATCGGCCAGCCTCTCATTGTCACTGCCAGTTAAAAATAAAGGCCGAGCCCACGCGGCGTAACGAATCTCAGGTGCGGCGCTCCGCTGTCCCTTTAAAAGCAGCCTGAGGCAGCAGTGTCTTACGGGGATAGTCAGGCCTGCCGTTATAAATACAGGAAGCAGAGTTCATCCCTTTGTCGGCATGGGGGGAACGTCCGAGCAAGAGCTAGGGGAAGCCCAAAAATGTTCATTGAGGAAGCTCCGTGGGTTAAGCGTTAAAGGGACGTTTAGTCTGCACCCATGCTGGAATTCGTGGGTTAGAGGGGGGGAATTGGAGAAAAGTATAGGGACGTTAAGGACGTTGGTAGTCGGGATACTTGGCCAAGAAGGGCGAGGGTGCAGAACGAGAGGGTGGTACCCGGGGCTGATGCGCTGACTGGCTTTATTGTGGGGGGTTAGACGGCGCGAGGGTAGCCAACTTTCATAGGTGGGTACAGGGGGTACATTCTGCTGGTAGGAGGGTGCGTGGAAACGCAGCCCTGTACGCGCAACGCGACGCAACGCCGCGCGGAATCCCGTTGCGACGGACGCTTCGACACCGGTGGAACTGGCTGCGCTACGGGAAATCGATTCGGCGCATGCGCGATGCTTGCTTTTTACGCTTTCACCCTCCCGCCTTTCAACCCTTCCCTCTGTCTCTCTCTGTTCTCCCTTTCATTTGCGTATTTCTCCCGACGCCTATTCGCTCGCTTCCTGCATCTACTCCTTCGGGGTGGGTGAGGTGGTCTGACTTATATCATTGCTCCATCGACGCTAACAATACGACCACCGTGTAGATTGGGCTGATGATCTGGTTTATCCTCCCTTTTACTTCCCCTTTAAAGTCCCTTTTACTCCGTTTTAGCACCGCTACACTTCAGCCGGGGGTTAGGTTAGGTTAGCGCGGGGTGGCCCAGGGCCTGCCTATGATTTTCGGTAATGCGTCTAGACGTCAGAGAGCGACCCTGACTACACGGAGTCCCACCCCTCCCTGTCTACCGGACGGCCCAGCCCAGGGCAAAGCGTGCGCGTACCTTCGGTTGAAAAATGATTTATCGTGAAATTGAAAATTACGAAAGACCCATAATTCATGAGAATGCTCCTTCTTAACCCTCCTCGTTTAAAGTGTTTTAAAGCTTCCCCTGATTCCGAAGGCCCATGAATGAAGAGGAGTTCAAAGTTCTTCTGCAGTTTCAGTGAATGTCAGGTGAAAAAGACGCGAGGAAGAAAAAATGTCAAGGAGTCTCTAACTTTCGTATAAAACAAAGGATATTGCAGGAATATACTTTTACGACTGTTCGTGCTAAATGTCAGCCTATCCTTTGTCGGGGAGACACCCTTGCATACGTGAAAACGTCAACGTCTTCACCTTTACGACAATTGGTGCAAAGGCGAAGTCGTCTGGCGGGGATCAGCTGCCCAATGAAACTGTAGGATGCACTCGAAGCAAATTAATCGGATTAACAGAGCCATCCAGGAGACGATAACAGAATAATCGCGGATAGTACAGAGACAGCGGATGAAAGGGAAAAGTTCAGCCCCCTAAAGTTCCTTTTGATGATCACACAAGTTCCATCCCCTGGGATAAGAGCATCAAGGGCAGTTCTCATCGATAAAATCGAGGGGTGTTTCCCAACGAGCCTAGAAAATACGAGGAATTCGAAGTTCGTCCTAAAAACATCGGCCGCTCAGTCTCTCCACCGGCGCTTTCGTAAATCTGACAAATTCTACGCAGTCCGTGTAAATGCAATTCGCATCGAAGCGAATAAACTTTTTACGACTTTATAAAAACCCTTTAGCACGTGATAGGAATTCACGTGCAACTGTTAGGCACGGACTTTACTTTTAGAAGCCGAAATGCCTGCCATCACGCACAGCCAGAGAGCTTCGTGCAGGCGCATATAAATATATACTTCACATGCCGTATTACGTATACGTGGATATGTTAGGCGCGTTGACCACAGCTTTTTTTTTTGACAATTTAGCCCTTTGAGGGAATTAAGAATTATTGATAAGGTCACGCTACCAGGCCGTTAACACAGTGACACGCTTTGTGTCCTAAATAACTGACTAATTGTTGTCACTGACGAATACAACATCACGTGCAGAAGGGAGTCGTCATCATAGAGGAGCGCAGGAGGCGAGCGGAAAAACACCTAAACGAATTAGCCTTCTCAGCTATCTGGTATCTGGGCCGAGCGTCCATTCTGAAAAAACCCTCGTCCTCGTAGCTCTAATTGCCCTGGAATGCCGATTACGATTTGGTGCTTGTAGCTTAGCGATATATCCGATTTTACATGCTCCTGTATGAAAAAAGTGTATAGGATTATTCAGCAGAAAGGCTCCAGCCCGATTTGCCAGGCGTGATTTGTCGAAATTACCAATTTCCCAAATCATTTTACTTCTGTTTGTATTTTTTTGACCATCTACAATATATATTACTGGGATGATTGCATTACCGCTTAGAATTCGTCGAATGGAAAAGTCGTTTGGACGCTGCTAGATACACGAAGAGAAAAACTTAACCATTGTGGTACGTACTGGTGTCAAAGAGGAGCTTGTCAGTCACTCCTAGAAAATACAGCAACAGTCTGCACAGTCATTGTGGGTCGACCCTGTTTCTAAGGCGACGTCGATGATGTTGAAAATCAAAGAAACGTTTGTCTTGATTCTCTTTTTGTTCAGAAATCGGACAGATTGCTTGACTTAAAAGAAAAAAAAATTCAACGAACAAAAAATTCATGTTTGGTTTTGATATGGAAGATATGGATCAGACTATGGTGGGCGAGAAAGAATTGAAAAGGCGCAAGACAGGAATAGCGCGAAAATAGTATTCAAATATGTAATCTCTTATGTCAGAACGGCCAACGTAAATGCCGAGGGATTACACAGCGCTTGGATTATGCTTGCATTCCGCGTATGCAGTGCTGGCAGCTCGAGAAAAAAAAAAGGAGCGACGCCCCCTGGCGGCTCTCTTGAAAATCCTGGCAGTACGATAAAAAGCACGCGTCACTGAGCACCTCGTGGTAAAATCCTGTCGGAGGATTCTTCGGCCGCGAGGCGGCAAAAGGTGGTTAATAATAGTGGCGAACGGCGAAGAATAGAAAAAGAAAATAGAAGTTGAGAGACGCCAGAGAGAAATTCGAATAATTCCCTGCGTCCGCCTCGGCGTCGTAACGTCGCGATAAATTTAAATGTTGCCGCTTCGTTTCCGCCATTACATACGAGGGCGAGCGAGAAATTATGCAAAATTCTACTATGCGACCTTCATTCAGGACGACCCACTTTAACCAAGCTATAAACAATATTTAATATTTATAATTTACAACAGTAAAAAAACATTTATCGACATTATCTGTTGTACGTGAAGTTGCGTAATATGCACTCTTGTTAATTGATGGCCGTGTCTCTATCTGAAGCACACTTCGCGAAGTGGAAAAGGAGTAACGAAGTGGAAGTGGAACGTAACTGTTCTTTTTTGTCACTAATGAGATCACGTAGGATTCTCGATATCCACGGCAGACGACAGAAAGCTCGTTAACTTCCCACTAAAAACACTCTCGCGAGTCTCTCTGGACTGCAGTAGATGATTATTTAATTAAGATCGTTAATTGGCTCAAGGAACGTGCCAAGCGTATGTCGTCTTCATTGATGTCCCAGTCTACCGAGTGAACTTTACTTATTTCTCAAGAACTGGTAAGCACGGAGAAATCTGCTGATTTTCCAACACTCTTCGCCGATCCAACGGCAACCGCTAAGAAAATCCGTTGGGCTCAGAGAAAACTGAAATGTCACGTAGACGAGCTGCCCCCCGCGCCCCCGGCCCTTCGGTGGCAGCCAACCGAACTGCTGCTGCTATTGGAGCGTTTTTTGCCTGCCGACTACGACGCCAGACCAAGGTGACTGGCTCGAGCAATACCGTCGAAATTTAATACGACTGCGGTTACGTAGAAACTTTATTTGGCCAACTCACGTAATCGCTGAGTGCGACGAAATCCTCAAGTGAAAAGACTCGCTGTGATTCTCTGTGAAACCACTACCAATCTACTCTCCATAGTAATCATCATTAATTATCTATTGTTCCGTATCTACTCTAACGTATTTTCTTAACTTCGACATCAATAACGGAATATCCGAGAGCTAAGTCGATGCATCCGCGTGCCACGCGAGCGCCGGCCAATTCTTTTGTCACCGGGAATTGAAGGTGGAACAGTCTGAACCTTCGCCAATACGAAGGCTCTGACGAAATCTATCGGAAGAGACAGATCCTGTCGATTTTTAGGGACGCATAAAATCAGCAAACGCAACTGGATGTACGAGCGGGGGCGAACGGTCACGGAAATGCACGGCCGCTCAGGTTGCTAGGTTGAGGTAGAGAGGGTCGGAGTAAGCGTCAGGTAAAAAGTGCCGGAAACAGGGAGCAATTCATCGAGAACGTAACAGAGCAAATCGGAGCTATAAAAACGAAATCTCTTCACCATTTAATAAATTGGGGTCCTCGTCGAAGCTGGTTCAGCTGATCCGTGAAGGCCGAGAATTGTGTCCAGGGGTCACTCGGGTGGGAACTGCACTTCCGAAAACGCACGCAGAAAGTCGATAGGATTTTATGGATATTGCGAGAACTACACAAGCGAGAAATTCCTATACCGCATAGGAAAAACAGCTAGAAAAACTATCAACAGACAGCACGGGAGCGCGAGACAGCTCGAGGCACCCCGATCGGTGTCCCAAGACAGACTGACTTTGACAATAGTCAAATTCGGGAACTAATCATTTCCGTTGGTCGAGATCCTTATAGCCGATAACTCTTATCCTTTACCTCGAATCGTCCTTTTAAACTAAATCGAGAGCGTTCCTTAGCGAATCGGTACGTGACTCTTGGAGATGCTCCACGGCCGCTTCCCCGGAGCATCGGGCGACACCTGGGCACCACATCCTTAACCCGGGTCAGGGGGTTCTCCCTTGTCCCTGACCGTAACAAAACTATACCTCCGCCCGCTCTGCAGTCCTTTGCCTCTCTTCAGCGAGGTGTCGCTATCTCACCCGCACTTCTACTGGTCCGTGGAGACGTCTCCGTCGGGTACCTTTTCTCTGCCGGGCAGCACGGTACGTCCAAACTATTTCTCCGCGGCAAATTCGAGCATCTCGACTTCAACTAAACAATGACAAATCTTTCCGAGAGCATTGGCGTAACTGTAAGAATCGATCGGAGATCGAAGCTTCTGATCAGGGTGGCGACTCGAAGGAAACCAGAAGGTGGAGTCGCTTGACCGTGAGTCGAAAAATCACGTCACATTGCATAGTACAGAAGAAAAAAAATTGAGGTTACGAATAACATGGGGTTATGTATTGCGTGAAATTAATAATTAAATTTTCTATTGTTACGACATACCTGTATCCGATATCTCGTAGCAATGGCCGATTCCTCTTGTTCGTTTTATTGGTTCTGAAATATTCCAATAATTTGCAAGTGGACTCCTAAAGGTTTCGCCTTGAAGCACAACAACGTTCACTCGTAAATTGAAGCACGATTCAGAGTTCCGATCCAGTAAGAGAATGTGTGGTCGAGTATGTAGTTACCGACTAATGGAATTGATTTTACGAAGCACGACTTCTTAGCCGAGGGTATATCGTTTGGGTTCCGCATTGCTCGCTAACTAGTTTAACACTTGCAGTTCGCTGCTTCACGTTTCGAAATCCAAAATCGTTGAAGGTACATCGCTTCGGCTCTCATCTACTGACTATTCCGATGCCTGTATCTCTTTTTTGTGAACAACGCCTTGGGCCGCACAAAACAGCTGATTGGCTGGTAGATGGAACTGTCACTCTTGATAATCGTATCGTTGCTTTGAAACTATTTTCACAAAAAGTAACAAGACAACTGTTTTACCGAATTCTCTTATACTTTTATCGAGTACTTTTATCACTGGCAATCATTTTGTGTCTGAATAATGTTGATGGCGATGACGTTGCTATGGTGGTTCTGGTCGTTCTGGTAGCAATGACAGTAGCCACAGTCGTGTCGGTTACTGTGCGCGGGAGGTAACCTCATTCTCGTTTGCTGAGACGAAGCAAAGAATTTTCTGTTCTTCGAATATCCCGGCGTACACAGACAATGCGGAATCACTGCGAATTGATCCCTCGTGAGAATTCTTATTGTCGGTACGACGACGAAGAGAATTCATTAAATGATTCTCGGTAAGATAAGGAGTAAGATCTTCAGGAAGCATTCTGAAGATAGCCAACAGTTTTCGCGAAGGAGGTACGCGTTGACGTCTTTGCAGGGAGATAAACACTGCGGCGGAAACTCACGACAACGCCAACGGGACGTCGAGAAGACACTGGAGCACACGCGTATACATGGAGAAGACCGCTGCGCAGCCAATCAGAGGGGAAACAGTTGTATTTCTTTCTCTTTCCTCTTGGCTTCGCCTTTCCGGAAAGATAAGACTGACGTCTCCAGGTAAGAGTCTCCTCCAGTCCCCGACGAGGGTGTCTCTCAGACTCGGGCACTCAGACTGCTTTATTTACCTTCGGTAAAAAAGGAAAGCAGAGGAAACACTGCACCAGCGGAATACGTGCGTATCGCTCAGCCCGTGGAAACGGTACTGCGGCTCTATCATTATACGAGACTCCTAGTGCGCAGACGCAAACGCAGAGCGCCCCTGTCACCCCGATGAAAATTTCATCGGGAAATTAAAGCCTCCCGATGGCTTCTACCACTCTTCACTATCGTCTACGTCGTAGTCTGTTGCGATGCGAGTGGGAAGGCGGGTTCTTTAATTCTGGCTGATACGTTACTTCGTGGACACTCGGCATATTCTATTGGCCGAATAGAATAATTTGTGGGACGAAGACTGGGACTTAGTCCAGGATACTGCTGGAAAATATTGGCCAAAGGCGAATTACGATCGATTTTATCACGGACAGAGTACTTCGGCTGGAATTTGAATTTGCAAAGACACCCGCCATTTTTCTGTACACCAGAGTGCGCTGGTTGATAGATGGAAAGGTTGCCTTAACGGGACTGCGGTCTTCCCACAAATTCTTTTTTCTTTTTTATTTCTCTTGAGGAGCGAGTAGAAATAATGGATCCGTTGACGATAAAGGCCTGATTGTTATGAAATATCTTTCAATGCATGCGACAGTCTGCTTCCACGGACTCCCACAGGTACTAGTAAAGTCAAGCAAATTTGAAAATTCATACTTCGCTTCAAAGACATGTATCTTTCCAATCTTTTATTGATTTGGTGGGATTTTCTTATTCAAAGTAACGGCATAGTGGTGTTTTAAATTTTGCTTGGTAGGTAATCGGTCGGTAGCCGGCATGAAATTAGTAATAAAGATAAATGCTGCTGACTATCGCCTGTGCTTTGAACTCATAAAATTTATGGTCGTTGCATAAAAACCTGTTTACCGCTGTACACCATTGTCGTTTAGTATCGTTGGTCGTCGATTAAACAGGAGCTTCTCGATATTGTGGAGCAAAAATTTCTTTTATCTTTCTGACCTGACACGCCTTTGCCAGATACGGATCCTCGATCAGCGTCGAAAGCCGCGCCGAATCAGGAAACGTCCACCGCAGGACACATGGAAAAAGGATAAAAAGTTTCTCAAAGGAATCACCGGAGCACGACGACTTCCTCTTTCAGGTGCGCCCAATCATCCTTCGACCATCGAGGTTCAATTTCCCGAATGATCTCTGTTTAGCCTCAATAAAGAAATCGGTATCATCGTCGAATTTGTTCTTTTTTCTTTCTCTTTTCATTCTACTTGACATTGAACCGCGCTGCAGGATACCACTGGGTATTTCTGTACCCACTGCACGGCCAGGAGTCCGACTTTTTTTTTCAAGCACGTATTTGTAATCCATGCTACGATAGACGTACTTAATTCTAGCGATAAAATTTCTAGACAAGAGAATTGATGGATTTAAACGCAACGTAAGAAACGTTCTTACATCGTCATCGTGTCCTGGGTCGTTGATATTTGACACTTGTCTGAGAAAGATGTAAAATCATTGTACGAATCGAGCAAAAGAATTCTTGTAAACTAGGCTTTATTCTTGTACAGAATAAATAGAGAAGATTTTTGAAAATTTTCATATCTATTAGATCGTTATATTAAAATACAAATGCCGATACTACGGTAGATAGATATATCTTACATAGGTACCTTTTCCTTTTCTTTAACTGCACTTTCAATATATCAAAATGAAGTTTCAGGATGGATTGCCTTGTACAGTGATATCACGTATTCAGTGACGTGTTATCAGTATGCAAAGGCGGGTATCTTGAAAATGCATCTCGGAAGAGCGAGAGCGCATTGGTGCGCATGCTTTTGGAATAATTTAACAAATGCTCGCGCGAAATCCCAATCGAATTCGAAATTTAGTGGTGACAAGGATGGGACATGATTTCTTGCGACAATCCTGAAGACGGTACACACGGATACCGCACAGTTATTGGAAGCATGTACTGCCTGTACTACAGAATGAATATATGTGAGGTCGTCGGGAAATCCTTATGGGAGCTCTCACTGCTCATCCTTATCCTTGGCGCCGTGCTTCAGAATTCGAGTGAACTCCAGGTAATCGAACATGGATCCCTTGATCGGCGCCTCCCGGTACATCTCATCGACGTCATCGTCTGTGAACCTGAATAACGGTAATTAAGTACCAAAAACGATGTATATTAAAATAATTATTTTCATAAAATTTACCGATCGCCCATCGTGGTGAGAAGCTCGCGAAGACGTTCTTCGTTGATATGTCCATTGTTTTCTTCGTCGAAACAGCCAAAGGCGTTCTTGATAACGTCTTCAGGGTCCGTGCCCTGGAGCCTCTCGCCGAACAGGGTCAAGAACATGGTAAAATTGATGGGACCCGGTGCTTCGTTCATCATGCCTTCCAGGTAGTCATCAGTCGGATTTTTACCTGTAAGAACAAAGTCATCGTTTTCGATAATCAATATTGAAAACGAGCCATTATCGTTGTTATTCAGTATCCGGAACGGTTATATGATGGTGGGATAGTTTTTTTTTTTAATAAATGCCTTAGAGGCAAGCATACCTAGCGAAGCAAGCATATCGTGAAGATCTTCCTTGTCGATGAATCCGTCATGGTTCTGGTCGATCATGTTAAAGGCCTCCTTGAATTCGGCTATCTGGGCCTGATCGAACATGGCAAAAACATTAGAAGTCGCGCGTTGTGCACGCTTCTTAGAGGTGGCACGGCGACCAGCTGTTTTGCGGGAGGACATCTTGTAACTCTGAAAGAACAATGAGTCGCTCTTATTTCTTAGCAATTGGCATGCGTGACATCGCGATCAGCAGCGCTATGAAATATTCGACGAGTCATGAATTCGGTCATTTTTGGTGGTTGAGTCAGAAGGAGAAGAAGAAGAAGATGAAGGCGAGGATTTCCTGTCCCGATAAGCAGGCTTACGAATTCTCAAGAGACTTAAGCGCCTTGTACTCTAACTGGCTACTGCTGCCAAGAGGCTGTTAACGGGCATCCGTTTATTTTCGGCAAATTAACGCAGGAAATTCTGACGTAGCTGAAATTAGGATAAAAATAATGTGAATCGCGGGAGAATGCAATTAACGGGGCATTAAACTCCACGTGTACGAAAGAACTTTGATTTTCTTTTTCTCATCACACGTCACCAATCCCTGTAGTTACCATCAAATTTGCGAGTGATTAATACTGTATCTCAGCTTTCATGAATTATTTATGTAGATTCCAGAAATTTTTAACAAACATTTGTTTTACTAAATGCACACCCGATAGAATGGGAATGAATAAAAAAACGTATGGAATGCATGCTTCAAAAAGCTCAGTAACAAATGGAGCATGACATTCAATAACTGTTTTTCAATGATGAGATCAGTTATTGCCTTGAAACATTGAAATCAGCTTTCTATGATAATATCCAGTGAAGTAGGAATAGAAAATAGGTCAACGTACCTAATGTTTCTTTAATCGCTTATGCTATACTATGCAATCTACTGCGACAGATAGTTACTTGATTTTGACAAAAAAATCCATTGTTTAACTAGCAAGTATAAATGATTTGAAAACAGTTTTGAAGAACAGACAAAATCAACAGATGATTAGTCTTCAATAAGCTGCGTGTTAGCATAATTTTCAATTTTTAAAGAATCACGGACATTTATTTATTGTCGACAAGGGAAATTCCAGCCAGACGGAATGACTGTCTACAGGCCATAACAATGGCGGCTCGATGAGCCACGCAGGCCTCTGCTGTCAGATTACTATTTTTTCCATTTACTGTATTGAATTCGGTAAAAGGCATGGCGAATGTAGTATCGATCGAAGGCACTGCACTTAATAAATGAATACAATATGGACTTACCTGATAAAGAACTGTAAAACTGACGAAAAAACTGGAAAAATCGCGGTACGTGTTCACCCGTGAATCACACTGCACGCTACTGTGACTGTCGACATTCACCACACCCGAACTGCTGTCGCCATCTGGTGGGGACTGCGGTGCAAACAGCCGTTGGGACGTACCGAGAACAGCCCTATTTATCAGCCGATATCTCAAAATCTTCAGTTCCTTCTACACCAAATTTACATGGACTGGCATCCGCTAGTTTCCAGGAATATCAGAAATTCTTGGTGAGAGTGATAATTGAGTAGTATTAAAATAATCGGTCATCGAGTATCATCTGGCTTTTGAGACTGCACGAAATCAAAGATAGACCAAGAGCCATGAGAACCATACTTGGAAATCTGAGTTCTGGTGATTCATCACCTTATATGGGCACATACGAGACAGATATATTTCTCGTTTTGCAAGAGCGTCCATGGGTAGCACCTTTCCGTTTCAAGAACGCGCAGTGAAAGTATTTTCAGCCATTTTTGACTGTGCAACTCCTCGCGGACTTGGATGACTCGTAATACGTCCTTGACCGCGAATATTATGGGAAGATAATGATCTAGGGTATCGAATGAGACCATCGAGATTAAAACAAGATCATTCCTTTATTCGCACGTGGACACGAGAGTCGAATATTTATTCTTAAGGTTAGACAGATGCGTCTCTATTGCTACATACGAATAATAACGCTAAATAATTAAAAACACCATATATACAGAATCATACACTTGACCTGGTCATAAGGAAAAACCAAAATGGTTGCCTTTGACTCGGCCATTAAACACTTTCCATTTCCTTCTCGAAAATCTATTTACACGCTTAAAACGACGTAACCTCGGGATCATAAATAATCATATGGACAAAACGGATTATTCTTTAACCTAGTAAAGAGCGACCGATAAATATTCTTATAGAAATTACGGTTTTCCTTTTACTTCTGGGTGATGCACAGGACGATAAATTATTTCAGAGACTTAAAGCGTTGAGTTCAAGATTTACAAAATTTTTTGTACGGATTACGAATTACCGTACGGATACACCGTTTATGGTGATCCCATTTCTTGGTACGGGCTCCGCTTCGTAATGGCCGGCCCTGTCGTAGCTCCTTCTTCCATTCGTGCCGTACCTGCACATATTTCGCACTCTTTTCTATCGGAATTCAATTTCAGGCGATTCAGGCAATAAAAACATTTATATATCGTTCTTACCCATACGTGCTGCCAGATATACTATATGGACTATCATAAAGACCATCCTCAGGAACATTCTCATACATTGGATTGGGCGTTCCATCATTTAAACTCGCGTACGACATCACTGCTGCGTTTTGATCTTCTTTTCTTTCGGCAGCTTGTACGTTCTCCGTATTCTTCACTGGTGTTGCTTTTCGTCTAACAATCAATGATACTGATTAATAAAAATGTTCATATTTTCTGGATATATTGCAATACTTACAGTCTTAGGTATATCAGCCCCAAGATGAGTAAAATAAAAAGAATAACTCCAGCGCCAATTCCAACGCTCGTTCCTACTCCTTGGGCTTCGGCAATTTCATTTGACATTGCTGGAACAATAAATCTCGCCAATTAGTAATTTTCTCTTTCATTTATATTTTATAGAAAAATCCAGCAACCCACCTTCGCATCTAGGCTCCTCCCCGCTCCAAACGCCAGTGTCCATGCACTTTCTTAAAAATGGACCAATTCTCTCGAACTGAGGTAAACAATGGTACTCTGCAGCACCGCCATAAGTTGTGGAACCGTTCACGACTATTACTCTGCCATTCTCAATGGGGCCTGGATGCTTGCAGTCTACAGCTGTTGTACAAAAAATTCAAAAGTTATGATACATATTTTCTACAGGGTGTTTTTTTTACTTACAGAAACATGCTGGCACTGCTTCACTCCAGGAACTGTTTTGAAGACACACTCTTGTCTCGTTACCCTCCATATAGAAACCTCTGGGACAACTGTAGTGAGCGACGCCGCCGACGCTGTGCGTCGACACCTGAGTGGACAACACTCCGCTCTTCTCAGGATCCCTACACCTGATTTCCTGACAGACAGGAGTTTCGCTGCTCCACGTACCGTTCTCTAGACACAGTCTTCTCGCGAAGCCATCGAGTTCGAAATTACCGTCGCACTCGTATAGTGCGGCAGCTCCGTAATACGTAGCGTTTGACGTCAGAGTGTAGCGGCCATGTTGAATTTGTCCTGGTTTTCCGCAATCTACATCTGTTGAATAAATTTTTCCTCTTATTTTTCTTTGCATCCGAAAGTAAAAGTTACTTGAAGGTTGCTTGTCGAAGAGTTTCAACTTACAGACGCACTGCGGTACCTCCCCACTCCATTTCCCATTATCTTCGCAGGTCGACAATGGGTCTCCCACTACTTTATAACCCCTTTCGCACCTGTACTTGGCCAGCGCACCGATTTTATAGGAAGTTGCGCCAGTGTTTGAATTTTCTACTGTTCCAGTGCGAATCAGAGTTCTCCCGTACATACGGTCGTTTCCGGTCACCGACAGAATTCCATGTTCCGCTAGAATTGGCTCGGGACAACGGATTTCTGGAAAAAAAAGCAAACAAATGGCACGTTGTTCAAAATATTTTTTACAATAGGAAAAATTTTTTTATTCTTTTTGTTTCACATCTGATATTTACTTACCTTCGCATTTTGGCGTCGCGTCGCTCCATTGTCCGTTATCTAAACAGTATCTTTTGGGTACTCCATTCAGTCTGTAATTTCTCGTACAGCTATAAGATATTTCACTGCCCAGATGAGTAGTGCCGTTTATGTATTCTACAGCACCGTTCAAAACTGGCAGCACTTTTCCGCAGTCGATATCTAGAAATAAGAGTCAAGGATGTGTCATGTGACGTACATTTTTTAAACTACGGTAATTAAAAAAAATAACATTTACATTCGCAGGTTGGTACGTCACCACTCCATTCCCCTTCTTTGCCACATATATGTTTGGGTTCGCCCTGTAGAAGGTATCCGGGGTCGCAATGGTATTCTATGACACTGCGAACATTTAGATCGTATCCCACAACGTAACTTCCGGTAGGGACATCAGGTTCCTCACAGGTGATCACTGAAAGCACGCATAATTTTTCATTAATTTATTCTTATCGTTTATAAAATCAATTTCACCATGCTTCATCATTTTTATACTCACACTCGCAAGATGGAGTCTCGTGGCTCCATTTGCCTTCCTTCGTGCATTCATGTTTTGCATCTCCCACCAGCCAATAGTCATCCAGACATTTATACTCCAAAATACTTCCCACGGTCGTGGTACCATTAATCAAATTAACCAAACCAAATTCGATCTGAGCAGGTGCGCCGCAGTCAACGAATCGACACTGAGGTGCTTTTCCGGTCCATTCTCCACCGACGTCACAAGTGAGAACCTACCCAAAGAATTTTTCCCATAAATTTCCTGTTTCCTCTACGAATAAGATTTCTGATAAATTTCAAAATCCAACTCACATTGTCCCCAAATAGAATGAATCCATTCTGACAGGTATAAGTAGCAGTGGAACCAGCACGCTTTCCTGTGATGCTCACCACTCCTCCATTGATAGTAGGAGGTTCAGGACACCAATCGACTGTTTTCAAAAATTCCATATAAAAATATACTCTATTCAAAATTCTCTCAAAAACTGCCTACTTACACAAACACTGTGGTTGATGTCCACTCCAATTTCCGCCATCTCCACATTTCCTCTTAGTGTCACCGGTCAACGTGTAATTATCATTACACGTGTAATCTGCAATTGCACCATGCGTTGTGCGATCTTCTTCAAGAGTCACAATACCATTTTCAAGTATTGGAAGTGGTCCACAATCGACGACTGGAAAAACAAAGAACCCCGTTCAACACAGAAAAATAACAACAATGCTATCATAATAACAATCCTTAAGGCCTTCTTACACTTGCAAGTAGGCGCAACTCCGCTCCAGAATCCTGAAGATTCGCACGTTCTCGATTTCGATCCCACCAACATGTATCCCTTTGGACATGTGTAGTCTACGCTGGCACCAACCGATCTTTTCGTTCCCAGAATGGTCGTGTTTTCCGATTTTTCCGGGCTGCCGCAGCTCGACGGTTCTGTGAGAAAAGTCATTAAGCACATGCAGACCGTACGGGGACGGTCGAACCGTAATTCTCTATTACGGCCGTAACTTTGTATTGTCTTTCACAAACGGCAATTATTCTATTTAACGCTGGTTTGGCATTGCCCCGTGAGAACTCCCGGGCCATTAATGCCTCATGCTATTTTTTTTTCCTTTCATGACGATACTACATCAGTCGGTTCATTATTATTTCTTTTTTACATTACTCAAGGAAACTTCTATACAGTGGTAAACACTCCTTACGGTAATGCCTTGTTTTTTGCTTCTATCTTTTCTTTTGTTCCATCCGTTCCAAGGACACTTACTACTCTGGCAAATCCAGTGAAGATAATCCAAGTTGCATCCGACGTCGTTCCACAGCCATCCCCGACCCCCGTCCAGCACGACGCAATTCTGCTCCCCGTTGTAATTATTCGGCTGATCCTTTCCCCAAGATGGCCTCTGGACCATTTCGCCTATTGGGAAAGAGTTAATTAGAAAGGTGCAAATCGAATAAACGTATCGTAATTTGTGTACGGATTGCGTTGGAAAAAATTGTCTTCTTTATTAGCGACTCGTACTCGAACGTGCTCATATTGCGACGTGCAACTTCCTATCGATTTCAACATTACTTTTACTTTCACGTTCTATTTATTAATACCTTTAAATTACACGCTGTCGAGTACCGATCGGTCACGCAATCTCGTGGAAGATTCATGCTTCGTAATATTAATTTATTGAATGGCGAATGAGGGGAGAGGGCTACCAAAACGTTATTTGACAAACCTGAATTATCGTATGATAAACCAATCTGTTTTTTCTTACCGTCGACCCACCGCCACGTTCTCGCCGTTATCAGTGGCTCCTTTTGCGCGCCTATCCAGACCAGCTGAGTTTTCAGTTTCTCCTTTCGCCTCTCCAAATTGTTCAGGATGAAGGTGGACGATACACCCTGCGTGCGTAATTGCGTTATTTTAGATCGGTCAAGGGATGATTTTTCAATTGCGTACCTTGAAACCGTGAACCAAGTCTCCGCCTCGTCCCTGGCAATACGACCTGGCATCCTGAAAGGATCCTCCTTTGGTCACAACGAATTCGTAGCAGGTCGAATTGAACGCTGTTAAATCGGCGTCAGCCGGGGTGCCGGCACTGGCGCAGCGATCTATCGAGAATTCTGAAAAATAATTAAAAAATAAATTACTCCGAATTGCATGAGAAACACTTTAGTGCACAGTCTTGAGCAAGGTCCGTGTGCAACCTTGGTAAAGAACATTGGCATGTCAAGGGTCAAAGTCATTGTCGGTAGAGCGTTGAGATTGAATAGTCATCAGAAGGAACTACAGTCGCTATTTTAGGCGACGCTATTCGTCCGTTGAGAATTAGTCACGGGGTAAGAGTCTCATTGTAAGTGACAAGGAATTTCGAAATGTCCTGGAGCATCCCGTTTGCCTGTCTTTCTGGTGTGACTTAACGACGCCCAATTACGTTCTCAATTTTGGGCCTTCAGCCTGTCAGATTTCCCACGTCGAGCGACTATCCCATGGGAAGGTCGCAGTCAGTCGATTGTCCCAGGAAGCAATGAAAAATGAGAAAAAGAAGAAAACAGTCCAAGAGAATAGACTCGTGCGGTCATTCCCATCAGAGCGAATCGCCAAAAGCGAAGTGAAAATATGTGTTTTCTCTTCCAAAAGAAGTAAGAGAGCGGTTATGCGCCGTGTGATCGTTTAATTCGCAAAGTTCCTTCACGGCGACTTGAAGAATTTCCCGATCATAGAATTTCAAAGAAATTTCGTATCCAGCTTGCCATCACAATATTTTTTTTTTCAATTTCATCCAAAAACTGCGCTCCCGAAGATCCAAGCATTGGACTCACCATCCGTGGCAAAAACTTCAACTTCGCAAAGACTGAGACTTCCCTCGACGCTCACCAGCTGCAGAAATACGTACTGTCCAACCAGCGCCCTGGCGCACGTGAAAGTCTTGGTGATTCCTTCTTCTGCGAAAGAATCTTGGCAATTAGCAATGCCCCATTAGGTGGCTGGTTAATTTAATTAAAATACTCACCGAGAGTTCCCGGGAACCACGTGCACAGAGGATTCCGCTGAAGATCCACGCTGCTGTTGCCCACGCGAAATTCAATGTCCCGAAGAGGTTGATGACCTGTACAGGAAAGAAAATCATCGTCACCCAATGACCCTGGTACATTTTAATCATCCAACCATATCCGATCATTCTCTCATTTATTTCATTTGTCAAATTACCACAGCATCCTCTGGTGGTCACGCGGATCACTTTGACCGCATACGACTTCAGCAGGTCCACTCTCCACCATGGACTCGGCTCCCTTTGGGTCTCCGTGCATCTTCTGCCGTCGTGTTCCGTTCCCAAATCCCCGTCGTTCCCATGTGCAGGGTCCCCTCCTCTGACAGTGGTAGACTGATTGGCAGGTTTTCGAAAAGCGACATTCGTACCTACAAAAATGTCCCTTCTTAATTTCTTATCCTCGGAGTCTCGATCGTTCGTTAATATTTTCATTAGGCTAATGACTTCAACTTCGTACTCAATATACGTCACAGGCTCTTTATTACCCACAGGATGTTTCCTAATAATACCGCGTACCTAAGGATACCCAACGATGAGATTCTAGCACGGAGCTTTTCACAGCATGCGACCCGCTACGCCATCCTTTCGAAATCAGCTGGGAAGTTCTTGCCATAAGGAAAAGACAGAGTGATCCTATTGATATTCGCGAGATTTAAATTTACGATTTTCGATTGCAAATTATGAACTTTTTTTCCTGAAGATCCAAGGGAAAGTAACTCGAAAGTCTTTTGCATTTCAAGTATTCCCAGGCTTGAGTTTCGGGAGGATCGGTCTGACAGGTGAAATGATACGAAAGGTGTACCCTCCCGTGAATAATACCGAGTTTCTTACGAAATCGCGAATAGCACGTGATTGACTGACTATATATATATATATTTATACAGTGGCTTTGTAGACATAACGCAAGTGGGCGACATTCCGGAGCAGGAACTCCAAGACTTCTCCAGGCATCGAATGTTTACGCAAGCATATTGCGTCAGCGTTTCGCCTTAACCAAGCGAGGACCTAATTGGGCGATTGATTGAAAAATAAAAAGAGACAATCGAATCGTCAAGTTAGTACGGACACTCACCGCAGAACGGAAGCTCTCCCTGCCACTTCCCTCGAGCGTCGCAGGTCAGACTGTCGGATCTGAAATAGAACGTCAGCAGCGTCAACATAACCTCCATAAAGTGCGTCTCGAAGTATCGGTTAAAACGCATCCGCCACGTAATGGCTTCAAGCGACAGACAATTTTACATGGGTAATCGTTTACTTTCGCACGTTTAGCAGCTCAGAGCCGTAAAACACGCAACGGGAAAATACAAAGGAAGCCGGCTTAACATGGGAGAAAGTTCAGGCTTAAAAGTGCAATTTAACGTAGACGTTATAAAGCTACTATTGACAGTCGCCCAAGTGAATAGACTGTGACAAGTTACACAGTTACATTCGAGCAATGTCGATCGAATGCCGTATCGTCGACGGAACGGGTAGTCGCGTTCTCACAGGAACAACAAGAATTTTCGAAAGACATGCTCTAACCCTATTACAGGATACTTCCCCCTTTTTTCTTCTTTGACGCTTTATGGAAAGTCATTGACCTCGGGCAAAAAATCGCGTTTCACCGTTTACCATGCACTTGGCTTGGATTACGAACTCTCCAATACTTATCGTTCGATACTTCTCATTTGGCTATATATACGTATATATGTTTTCCAGGCGATTATCGCTTTCACGAAAACGATCAGAGTCGAGCGAAACGAGGGATATTTATTGATTTGTATTTTTTTAAATTTTATTCCAAATTCCGATTACTTACCCAAAAAGTTCATAGCCAGGATCACACGTGTAAGATGCTACTGTGCCGACCGTTAGTTTCTCACTGGTGAGTGTGACTCTTGCATTCATGGGAACTGCAGGATGACCGCATCTTTGATCTGTAATGAAAAAAGGTCGAAAATATTTTATTTTTATATTTTTGAAAATCGTTAAAAAAATTTTGGAAATTCATAACGCTCGAACGAGTCGAATGAAATTGTCTCGACGAATAAGTTCGTTAATCTTTCGTTGGTGGCATTGACATTAGTTTCAGCCGGAAGTGTGCCGCTTAACGGTCACGTGACTTGAGTCGACTCCCGTTTAGTTGATTGAAAAAAGAAAAAGAAAAATTTTTTTTTCACTGTGCCCCTGAGGGAAACTCGAGTCGTTAGCATTGATATAAATTCCAGATGAATATGTGGAGTCACAGCTGTTTCGCGCTCGACGTAAAATGGCGGAATATGGAACGACGTTGTTGAGGCTTTAAGATCCTTCACGTAAATCCCACGCGAATACCATTTGAATTACATTATTCCACTATTCTTATTCCATTCTTATCTTTCCTTCATTTGCAATTATTTATCGCGATCCCCCTAGTTCTTCCCGAGGTACAGTGTTATTCCACGATTTAACCTCAAAAATCTTGAAACTCCTGTAAATATGCCTCGCATCGAAATTCATAGGATTTCTAATAAAATCCCATATGCGTCCTGCGTGCATCTACGTTGACCATATACACATGTGGATCGAAGCCTTTTTTTCCCCGACAGGGAAAGTCGCCGAGTATAGGATATCTTGGATCACGTTCAGGGATAGAAAGTTTAACGCTTCCTTACGTTATGGTAAAAATTTATCCGAAATTTCAATCGAACGATAACCTCAAAGTCTTAAGGTTCTACGAGTATCGTTTACTTGAGCCGGCACGTAAGATCGGCGTCCTGGACCTGTCACGGGATCATCCTACTTCCCAGGAGCTGTAATTGCAGTTGCAATTAGTCGCTAGGCTGCTCACCCACCAATTTCTTTATTGCAAATTACTTGCCCCGCAATTTCATTCCCGGCCAATTAGCAGGGTAGATGCAAATTTTAAAAAACCAGGTCGTTCCTCAATGATCCCAGGAACCAACGCGTAAGTTGTACCTCGTGGCCTACGACCAGTTCCACTATAAAATTCCATGGTTGCGTATCATGTAGAATCTTAATCGTTCTAGTCGATACCAACATCAGTATCGATCAACGTGTTGCGATATATGGATATATCGATACTACCCATACGCTCTACGGTACAGTCTGCCATGGTATTCGATACCCCGAGGGAATCGCATTCACGCAGTCCCGTAGCGTCTTGTAGGTCTGGGTCACTCGGTTACAAAACCCAAAGCCGAAATAACGGTACGTCGCGGCATCCTCGAGAATACATAGTGCCGGACTTTAGTCGAGTCGCGAACACAGCGTTAACATTTCCGATACCGGTAATTCGAGTTACGTGTCTTTGACTCCTGGAGTATTTTAAACACCTGGTGATCTGTAGTCATCCACTTACAATAAATGGAAATTACTCGAATCTAAAGTCTTTGCAATTTCTGTAAATAATACATTTTTCACGTGTGCAAAAATATATATGGACACGAGTGATCACGTAGCGATAGGGAGGAAAAAATCTCAATTTCAATGCTAGATCGTTTCCCTTGGTCAAGTTTCGTAAGAACACAATTTTTTTTATGTTATTCTTTTTTTTTAATCTGTCCTTTCTAGATTCTTTCGTAAGGATCGCAGAGTGGCGTTGAAAGTTTTCGACTGGTCGAGCATATCGGTCGGACAGGATTCGATCTTAGTCAAGGAAAAAGTATAATAATGGGTGAAAGAGATCCGATGTACATACCTGGTATAAGTAAGGTATGTATACCTGGTCAATATCTAGTTGAGATCGTGTCTGTGAATTCTTCTACGTTGGGTACCCGACGTAACCTACGCGCAAGTACGTTCCTTCTTTGATAGATTGAAAAAAGGTAGAAAGTAGGAGTGGCCCTGATCTATCGTTTGAATTCTCACTTGTGTACAGGACTTGTTGTCTATACTTAACAGTGTATAGTACATAGCACATAGTGCATTGTGTATAATAAACGTATACTACAGGTAGGCACGTTAGATATATATTGATATAACGAGAAAAAGATTAACTAAAGTCACGCTTCGAAGTAACGACAATTGGTTATCTACTGTCTACACAGTGAGAGACAATTACGTGATATGTAGAGCGAGTAAAAGCGTAAAGCGACTTACTGTGAAAACTGTGACTCGGAGGTTTTTGTATTTGTAATTTTTTTTTTACATTGACTTATCGGATTCTTTGCTCGCGTAGCGTTAAAGTCCTCAGTCGTTCACGTCCAATGAGCACACCCGGTAGATTTATGTGTACACAGGTCCACACTGTTAACTTTCAAATTATCCAATAGGTAAGGGACAGGAGTAACAATCGAACGATGTTTGACTTTGGAGATAAAAGTGAGAGCGTCGTTTGAGGAAAAAAAAGATGTCACGCGTAGTCGTTACTTTTACCTGAATTCTCTTTTTTTTTTGTTGATCCATTCATGTATATACACTGAATAAAAACACGACCAAGCCCTACGAGAAGGAACTTTACAACTGGCAGAGTAACCGGTCGACGGATTTTATACGATTCTACTTTCGATCAGGAGGCTCTCGATTAAAACGGTAATTTGGCAAATTTGCATACATAAACCGATCATGGATATGTTAACCCGTTAAAAAAAATATTTTCACATAAAATTGAAATCGGGTGTCAGAATCTGCAATTTTAGTCTCCGTATTAATTCAGGCTCGTTTCTATTGGCGGAAAGATGGCAACGTCTAACCTGTCAAGTTTCTCCATCTATTGTCTTGAAGTTGGCGGCGTATCGTATTGCGCGCGCCGAGTTACGCCATGTTTCTTTTTCTCTCGATTCACAACTGCGTGCCGCGATTCTCGGTTGTAGTGCTTTCAAGAAAATATTCGGATTTACGAAAGTGCGTGTTGACACAACTTTTCGAGACTTGAACGACATTACTTAAGGAAGACGTAACAACGACGAATGAATAAATTTACTAGGGACTTCAGTGCGGACTAGTTCGGCCGGTCTGAAAGTTACCCAACGGCGTCCCTTACGAATCCATAGAAAGTCACGGGAGAGTTCTTGTCTTGGCTAACATGTAAACATCTATCGCGAACCTAGTGCAGCAGAGGTGCAGTTAACGTGTGTGTCAGCCATGCGGAAAATTTGATGTCGAACAGGTATGTTTCCGCGATGCAACTAGCCCGTACACTGAACTGTCATTTAGGTGGATAAGGTTGGCAACGTGGAATTCTCAAGTGTTAGTGCATTTAACCTCTTGGAAATGACGAAACCCAGTTCAGCGTTTCTTAGTGCATTATATGAATTTCACCTGCAGACACCCAAGTGCCCCACCCACGATAAGGTTATCCACGTGATTATCCATAGTCGCTATTATTTCTCGCTCCTTACCGCGTCGGCCGCCATATTGAATTTTCTATCAAATGTTACGTCTCTCCCACATTTATTTTGTCTTTGCACCAGCCCACGTGTTGATTTACCTTCGCAGCTTTTGCTGCCTCTGATATCTCGATCAGACTTAAAAATCAGACGGATATGGTTCACTGCTTAATGAGATTGACCAGTACGGGACTACGATAATAAACCGTGTGAACTCGGCTTTATATATCCAGTACCTATTGAAAGGACGATCAGAAAAAATGTTAAGGATCTATGGATTCCGAGTGCACTGTCTATTCGTGGATATACAATTCCCTTCTCTTTAGTCTTAATACCTTTCTCTAGTTTATGTCTGCGGTACGAAAATTACGAGATATCAAATACGGTCAAAGGTTCTTGGCCATTGGAGAAGGGTTTGGTAATTTGAGAGTATCAAGTACTCTGGATTATGACAGGATAAATATATCCCTTTGGAGTTGTAGATATCTACGTGGAATAAAAGTTTTGAAAATTATTAGTCTCGTAATTTTTGCTGTCAACAAAATTATTATGGCTTCAATATTGTATGGAAAGTGTAAATTACGTGTGGAGATTTCCCTTGAGATAATCCTTGACCTGTATGAAGGGCCTTTTTATATTTTAACCTATCCGCCCATATAGCAACGTTCGTGTAAAAAAATTCCTACGTATCGCTCGACATGGTCTTGGATGCCTATTATGTATGTCCTACGATATTTGAAAATTGGCCAGAGACTATTCACCCGCAACCCGTCACTCCTTCTGACTAATCGCAACGCATTTTACATTACGATGACTTCCTACGCGTCTTTCTGCCAAATAAGAACTCGACTAAGCGCACGGCGTTTCGAATCTACAAAATCTCACTGAGCCTGCGTTAAAGTCTAGCGCAATGGTCAGGTGCAGAGTGAGAGGTAGACTTGGATACATTCTATTTCAAATAATGCTGGTAAAATTAAGATTTCAAGGATATCACGATCAACATTGCGAAGGAAGCTTTTTCCTTTATTTCATGTAATTTGAAGTAGCTGTAGGTACGAATTAAATGAGTAATCAAAATTGGGTCGACCTGTATCGAGTTTCGGCAGGGACAGGTGCGCTTCCCCTATTTCCGGTAGGATCTGTGGGGTGGCGATATACTTCGTACGTTACTTGGATGTATGTAGAGTATGAAGACTACCGTATATTACGGTATATTTTTGTTGATCGGTGAAGAATGTTATTTTTTAAAATTCACAAGAGGAAGACGCAGTCGCTTCGCGCGGTGGAGAACAAAAGAATGACGGCTAGGGAAACGTAAAACGGCGAGTCGTTGTTTGGCCAAATATCATTGCCAGGTATTTCTATATATATACCCGGTGACCTCGGTAGTCCAGAAAACGAGCGAGGACATGGATCAAGTGGGCGGAACAGGAATGACGTTTTGTTCTCGCGAAAAAGCCAACAGCAGACGTCGACAGAGAATTATTTTCCTAGTGAAAACAGCACTGTTTTGGGTAAGAGGTGTGTATCATTTTCAACTTCCCCTAGGGAAAACCAAGCAAACCTAGTGAATTTCTCTAAACAAGATGGCTTGAATGATAAAATCCTTTTTTCTCAAAACAACAGTTCCCGACCGCCTTGAGACCGATACAGGATCTCCGTCCGGTTGTCCTTGTAGCCGATCTCGGCGTTCGTATACTGGACTCACGGATTCTCAAGTTACCTTGAGCGTCGGCAGCCAGGATTCCCACCAGGAGGAGCATCACCGTCGCCAGGAACATTTTCCTAGGATCCTTCGTCATAACGACGTAATCGGATCACATTGACGATGCACTAAACTGATTAAAATCACGAAAGCACCAAGTCTGAGTCGCGCATCGGTTCTCTAGAAAATCCCGGGCGACTTTCACGAAGTGTCCAAACGAAACGGCCGAGTGTCGAAACTTGCTTAGTTTCTGTCTGCTTTAAACCAAGTGAACACAATAGTCTATAGGTTTGTTAAGATACACTTGGTTATATCGAAGAGAAAAAAATCTCACAAGCTGATTCTTCGTTAACAATTTTTTTCTTATCGACGATATCCAAACATTTCCAAATCACACACGTCGCGCACTTCCGTCAAAGAATTACGTTTAACCTCTCTAGAATTTATCATCGGGATCACTCGCGACGTTCTGCACAGTCGTTCAAGTCTCCAGTCGATTCGTGCTAACTCCTATAAACACCAAACGGTAAAGTTCACGTTGTCATGCCCGAAACTTCCAGTCCGTTAAACATCACGTTGACACATTCAATTAGCAAGGGTGATGACGTTTCTAGCACTGGGCTTTTATTTTTGATTTTCAATAGAAACTAACCACTCAACCAGGAACTGACACTACGCGAAGGAACTAGTAGGACGTCATCTGCAAGAATTACACAGGGTTTTCGTACGGTCGAATATTGGATCAATGTTGACAAGAATCTTGAAACGTTGGTGGCATGCGGCGTGGTTTGTTTCGTCTGGCTCCCGCTGCGTGTCTGCGATCCGTTCCCTTCACCGGTCGACCGTCGAGTGCCTCTGGCTAGGCTTCCTTAGTTCTTGGATATGAAAGTTCATCCACTCGTGACTGCTCTAACCGAGAAAACTTTTATTCCTGACTGTACGGTCTTCTACTGCTTGTACAATTCCTTGTAATCGCTACGCCCGGGATTAGAGTGTACGAAATGCACCTTTGCATACCGAGTATAAGTTACAGTGGATACAGGATGGCAGATGGCGACTGGGTGTCTTCAAGTTATACCGGGTGGACTCGCCTATTTTATTGACCTCGTATACGGTAGGGTAATCGTTTCAAATATATTGCACATAATCGATCTTCAGTTAACTCTTCGCCCGGGAGAGTTTCTAGACACGCAGAAATGTAAAAGCGCTGGCTTGCCGAGATAATTAACCGCAGCATAAGAAAGCTGTCCCACGCGACCAAATTGCAGCGTGATAATTGGAGAAATGCATTGTGGGTGCATTCGTCGATCTACCTAGGAAGCAGATTGCCTTTTGGAGATTAAATGCAAATCAAAAAGCTATCTACGTAATAGTTTTTTTTTTACTATAATTTTCTCATGTCATTATAAATATGACAAATAGGAATGCTTCCTCGTGGCTTGTTCTACTTATACGATTTATATTATTGTATCCGTTAATGTGAATCGACCTGTCCATGAGCCCAAGTTAAAATTACCTACGTAAACAGGTTTTATTTTTCTCCACGTGCGCTTTTACCCGACCGTTTTAGAACGAAGGAGGGTGCGGCCATTTTGCCGAACGGGCCACCCCCGCTAGGAGGAGATGAAGCGTGGCGGACCGATAACAGTCCGATTGTGGGTTCAGGAAAGCTTTGTAAAAAGTCAGGGCTGGTGCGTAGTAGCACCAGGTAGACGAGCCGCTTCGCGACTTCCAAGTCTCTCTGAGTCTGGCCTATAAGGTTACACTGGGTTTACCGTTAAAGTTAACGCTGTCCTTCTTCGAGTGAGGCCAATCGGGATCGCCGCACTCCCTCCCACCCTTCGTCAATGTTCTGCTGTGTCTTTCACGTTTTTTTTTCGTATCCACTGACGTCACGCCACGCTAAAGCCCCTTTCACCTTAAGCAAGGTTCAGTTCGGGGCTACCGGAGCACCGTTTTATTGCACTCCATTTGTTTTACTTCGATCTTCTATCGTAAACTACTTCTCCTTCCTCTGTCACTTGGCTCCTGTCTGCAATCCTTTCTCAACGTACATTCCTTGGCGAGTCTCTTACCACCTTGCTAGTGGCTTTTTTTTTATATGGAAATACTCAACTTACCGAACAAGCACAAATTTCTGGGTCCTGTTTAACACATTTTATTCTACCGTACCGATCAACTTTTGTGTGACTGGACGATCAACTCTTGTGTAATACGCACCCACGTGAATTGGAGGATCCGCAAATAATCGTGATGGAATCAAACAAAATTGAGGATCTTGGCTCTCTACACAGAGTCCTGAGGGGAAAAAAAGAAAGGTGCATTGCATTAACCTTTTGCACAGAGAAAGAGACATTCACGGTAAATTATCTAATCGACACAAGTTTTAATGAAATATTACTTTACGAAAATTTCATATTTCTTAATATTATTTATTTCTATCGAACGTTTAAGCGGTGATGGTATTTAAAATTTTTTTAAAAATTCTACTCTGAAAGCAAAGGCACCAGAGAGTAAATATTAAGCGAGTTTAGTTGTTGCAGTCTAACGCAATTCTTGGTTTCGAGCGTTGCTTTCAAAGCGCCACGTGCTGACATCTAGTGGCAGAGAACGACACCTTATGGAAGTCTTCCTGGCAGAAGCTACGTGCGCATGTACGCGAGCATGTACATTGGTACATGGGTACTTATATACGGGGGACTAACATGGTGCCGGTCGCTATGGTCCCACGTCAATACATTTTCTATCGTGTTTTCCATCGAATTTTCCCAGACCAGTGTGTAAAGTCTTCAGTGTAACACCACCTGGAAAATGTGAGTGTTTTCACCAAATTCAATACACCATTGCTATTGAGTACTCTAGAGAAAATAGAATATCTCTCAAACGGTATTCTCGTACCCGTTAGTATAAAAATAGAGTTTTATAGTTTCCTGTTTTTTGTTTATAAAGCGTTTATCAAATGACGATTATATCGTCCATATATTCAAAAAATAATTATCACTCAATAATATATTTGTTTACTGTATACACGTGTGACGCGTTTGTTTTTATTTAATCGCCGATAAATTAAAAGTAAATTGAATTATCATCAGCCGATTGTCTATTACGAATTGAAATTCGCAGGTAATCGAAATAAATCAAAGTTTTACTTGAAATTTGGAAAGATGGCGGAAGGTGCGGGCGATTCGAAAACTGGAGACAATCAAGTGTCAAAAAGTCAAATGGAAGTGAACGAATGCCTAAGTAGTTGGCTCGCCTATCTTCAGGTACGTTCAAAATCCTTCGTGCTGATCGCATAATTAAAAAATTTTTCAAGGGTATCCAATTTCTCGCACTAGCTCCAACAAGAACAATTAAATGACTTAATTACATGACTCGTTTTCTCAGATGCTGAATGGTCTCTGCTCAGCTGGAACAAAACTCGCTCAATCGTTGCAGGCTCTTCTCTCGACTCACAACAGCATCTCCCACTGTCGACTGACAGGACAATGTTTGGCAGGCTGGGAGGAGTTGACCAGGGTGACCAACGTGGCTAGCAATACTGTCAAGAATCACGTAATGGCAGCCTTGAGAGATCACAACAGCCGCGAGAGTAATGGCGACAAACACGTAAGCCATTAAAAATAAAGAATTTCATGATTCCTACTTTTTTTTGTATACTAAACACACTGTCTCTTTTCAGGACATTCTCTGTGACAATCTATTGACCTTTATCAATTTGCAATATCAATTTTGCGTGGCGTGCTGCGAGTGTCTTGGCGGTATGGCCGAGTGCTCTTGTTCTCAGACCGGAAACACAGAGTGTGATATTGCAGCGCTACAGCAATGTTTTGAAAGACTGTACAGTCCTCCACCTACGTCATCCAGGCAGCAATCACAAAGTCAGCGATCACCTTTGCCGTATCCACTGTTTCCTCTGCAGGTAACTCTTATGGCTATGAAAGGTCCGATTGGACGTGTGTTGATGACGAATGATTGAAAGGTTCAGAGAAGATGGTCGGAAACGGCAGCCGCTGAGATGTGCAGCGAATCATCGGAGAACACAATGAGAAGGTGGTCCATGCCCTGGGACTGTAGGCACGTCACTGACTGGCCTAGGCAGGACATCAGAAGCAAGCTCAGAGTTCCTATTCAGGATCGTAGCAGATCCATCACTCCGGATTCCGTGTGGAAGTCTTCAGCAATGGCTAGTCAGGATGGACTTCAGGAAGCCATTCAGTTGCTTAGCTGTAAACCAGGTAAACTGTTGTTGCATCATATTATTTGTCATTTCGTAAATTCCCATCTGCTTAAACAGGTATCAGGCCTTCTACGCAACTGTATCATCCTAGTCAACATATACCAGGTGTTACTTTAACGACGTGCAATTACGAAGGAAATTACGACGGCTCGATCTGGCCGGAAACCCGTCGTGTTGGTTCGCCCAGGTGTTGGCCGCATGATTCTCACTCCAGCGATCATTCGGATCATTCCGGTAATCACTTGAGCATCGTTAACTAGAATAAGATTGATGAAGAGGAATGATTGATGATCGAGTTTTACTTTTAAGGACAACGCGACAGCGATCACAGCGTTCACAGTGGAGAACACAGGGACTCGGGTGAGATTCGAATGCTGTGGTTATTATGGAATATAATGTGAGAGGTATTTTATTTTATTTTTTTCATTCAGAACAAAGTGGCGCCAGTGGCAGCGGACATCGTGACAGCAAGGACAGCATTCACTCTCAGAGTGATCACAGTTGCTTTCGAGAATCTGATACTGGTATGTTTCTAAAATTGATTCGAATGCGTTGGAGTCACGAGGAGAAACATTTTTTCTCTTCTCCAGGAACCAATGACGTAATGCCGTCGAGGAAGAGCAGTTCCTCAACGGATTCGGGTACTTCCGCTCATAGTCGTTCGGGTTCGGAAAGTGCAGGAGCTGGGGTAAAATAAATTGGAGATTATTCAAAAATAAATTTTTTTACGCATACATACAGAGTGTATCACCAGGAATGCACGTTTGAGATTTGCGGTGAAACGGTGCACAATTTTGAAAATCTGATGTCACAACCATTGAATATTTTTTGATTGCGCATCGAATGGGCATATTATTATTGTTCGCTCAACTTCCGGTCGCAAATAAAAAAAATTATCTTCGCCATTTCAAATGATATTGAAACAAGTTAAATGCAAAAGTTGTAGAGCAAGAAAAAGTAACAGAGATGAAAAAAAAATTCGGACGGATTGCACACATAATAAGAGAGATATTTGCGTCAGAATTTTTCTCATTTTTTGACAAATTTCTGATACTGGAGGAACGCCTTAGCTTCGTGCAGCAGCTTCACGCCGAACTCACGATTCGCAATTGTTTTGAGGTAAGCGTTCAGTCAGACGCAAACCCGTACAAGGTGGCTAAAACATATTACAATGCTATCTTTCATTACAAGTTAGAAGCCAAACTATTCCTGCTGTAGATTTCCATGATCCTGGAAGTCGGTTTTCGAGTCTTCGTCTTCCTGGACGTGGATTTTCGAGACTTCGCGTTCCTCGTCGTAGATTTTTGAGTCTACGTGTTCCTCGTCGTAGATTTTGGAGTCTACGTGTTCCTCGTCGTAGATTTTGGAGTCTACGTGTTCCTCGTCGTAGATTTTGGAGTCTACGTGTTCCTCGTCGTAGATCCTAGTCGAGGACTCCAAAATCTACGACGAGGAACACGAGGACTCCAAAATCTACGACGAGGAACACGTAGAGTCCAAAATCTACGACGAGGAACACGAGGACTCCAAAATCTACGACGAGGAACACGTAGAGTCCAAAATCTACGACGAGGAACACGAGGACTCCAAAATCTACGACGAGGAACACGAGGACTCCAAAATCTACGACGAGGAACACGTAGAGTCCAAAATCTACGACGAGGAACACGTAGACTCCAAAATCTACGACGAGGAACACGTAGACTCAAAAATCTACGACGAGGAACGCGAAGTCTCGAAAATCCACGTCCAGGAAGACGAAGACTCGAAAACCGACTTCCAGGATCACGGAAATCTACAGCAGGAATAGTTTGGCTTCTAACTTGTAATGAAAGATAGCATTGTAATATGTTTTAGCCACCTTGTACGGGTTTGCGTCTGACTGAACGCTTACCTCAAAACAATTGCGAATCATGAGTTCGGCGTGAAGCTGCTGCACGAAACTAACGCGTTCCTCCAGTATCAGAAATTTGTCAAAAAATCAGAAAAATTCGGACGCAAATATCTCTCTTATTATGTGTGCAATCCGTCCGAATTTTTTTTTCATCTCTATTATTTTTTCTTGCTCTACAACTTTTGCATTTAACTTGTTTCAATATCATTTGAAATGGCGAAGATAATTTTTTTTATTTGCGACCGGAAGTTGAGCGAACAATAATAATATGCCCATTCGATGCGCAATCAAAAAATATTCAATGGTTGTGACATCAGATTTTCAAAATTGTGCACCGTTTCACCGCAAATCTCAAACGTGCATTCCTGGTGATACACTCTGTATGTATGCCATAATTGACAATACTTTCTACTGTTTTTAGGAATGCGCAAGATCACAATTATATTCAATGTGGAGTGGTGCTGATCTACCTTTTATCAGACTTCCGGAAACCAATGAGATTCAGGACAAGCATCCTTCGACGTAGATCCCACAATTAATCTATTCCTCAGAGGATGAGATTTTTTATGAAAGACTCGTCTTGAAAGATACTTCTCATTTTATTTACTCGACATTCAAAATGTCGAATGCTCCTTGAGAAGCATCTCGAAACTCGCGCGGACCAATCCATTTGAATATTTTAATTTTACCAAACGAAAAGAAAAAAAGATTAGCTATCAGTGTACATGATAGTAATTGTTGTTAATAATATACCGAATATATCGGTATCACCATATCGTAGTTGAATGTTTGATATTTATGAGAGTTACGTATCGGCACGCGTTAGCATTATACGCATATTGACTATGCATATTAAAGAGAGCAGGCTAGTTACGTTATATATTATTATTATTATTGATTCTATGGATTTTACGTATTTAGAATTGTAAGCGTAAGGTTGTGCGTGTGATTGTACCGATTTCGACAGAATTTACGAGTCCTCGTGGAAAATCAATAATCTAAATAACAAGTTCGTACTTTTTTTTTTATAGTATTTTTTTAGTTTAAAACACCATGTATGAAAACTAACAAGATCGAACAAAGAGGGAGGAACACAAAATCAAAATAATTGTTTTGACCAATACTCATTAATTTTGAAATATATACAATTTTATTGATATGGCACAATACAATAATAAAATAATAGAAGATTAAGAGTACCTTAATACCACGGTTGGAGTATGCTTGGAGACCTTACGGTCGAGTATAAAAAAAACTACATAACCTCGAATAAACTCAACATGCTTGAACGCTCTGACAATATCGAGGTCATTGTTTTGTCGGATTTCTCACAGATTTGAATTTCCGAGTATTTTCACATAGCTCATTGTGAGCTTTCACCAGGGAAAGCTCTCATGACTTTCAGTCATCATTTTACCGATTGCCCAGATAGCTTAATCGAATCTCTTTAGAAGAGATCCGAACTAGGGCTCGCTTTTACGTTAACTCGATTTAAAATAACAAGCACAGTCACTGGCTGAGCTGAGCCCAATGACAAAGGATCGTCAATTAACACTCGACCTAGCGACAGAAACTAAGATAGAATGATTCCTACGGTCACCGGGATTGCGCGAGGGTCTGATGAAAAAAACTGTAATCCTTCACGAGATTTTCAAAGAAATGGCTGATCTTAACTTTTCTTTTTCATTTTTCTTTAAACCTCAATCAAGTTCGTCTTCGGTAAGCTCGTCCTCGTCCTGGCCGTAGTCATCGTATTGATCCTTGAGGTCGTCCTCTTCCTTATCTACAGGACAGTGGATGCATCTGGACTCGTTGATGCCGTAATTGATACAGGTGTCGCCTATGCACTCGCAACAGCCGTCGTGAAACCACCTGTAGCTCGTGGCGCCCATGCTCTGGCAAGAGGCTTTGCACTTGTTCCAGGAATTGCATTGCGCCATGTACGCCACAGTGCAATTTACTGTCATCACGTTTGGCTTTGCAGGATGCACTTCCTGCTTGACAGACTCTGTCAACGAAAAACATCAATTCGTGTAAACAGGTATAGCAATAAAAAAACGTTTTAGATTTAAAAAAATAATTTGAAATTATAGTCGAATTTAAAAAAAAATCTGTACTCACGCATGTGATATTTCATCTCCTTTTCAGGTTTAGGTGTGAAAACCGTCATGTCAAAATCTACCGGAAACGTAAAAGTCAGCCAGCGCTCAAGAGAATCCGGTTCGGCCGTGAGAGCCTGGAAGAGTCCTGGGACAGGTTCACTGAAGTCCTCAACGTGCGATTTTTTGCTAAGAGGATTATTCGTGATGTTAGGCTTGGGACAGAGATCTGAAAAATGGTAAAAAGGACGTTTTGAAAATTTCTAAATTACCAAAATTGGACTTTTTTTAAAAAGTAAACCTTCTACGTACCCACGCAGGAGCAGCACTCGTCGTAGAGGTAGCTGAGACAGGAGAAGCATTCCTTGCAGCAGGTGCAGGTCACCAGGTCGCACTTGCAGCTTTGCGTGAGCATGCACTTGCTCACGACACTGGCGCAAATTGCTTCGTTGCAGGCGTGTGAGAAATTCGTCCTTGCTAGCAGCAGGATGAACATCGCACCTGCCAAAAGCATCAGCCTCCACCACGGCATCGTGTCCTGGGAAAAGGATTGGAAAAATTAAGAAAATTTCTTTAAAAATATCTGGGCCACTCGGGAACGGAGATTTTAATGGCCATGACGTAATCGAATAGCCCTGCTAAACTTTACCGTTATATCGACACTGTGTTTAAGGTGAAAGCCCAGAATACAAGAAGAAACTGAAAATAGCAGCAGCGCATAGAAAATTACAGGAAGCCATTCAGCGAGAATGACGCTTGAAATAGCCAAATCATTAAGAATCAGAGTCGAGACATAACGCGAGATCTCGCAACAAGCAACAATACCACCTTTTGAAAGTGTCAATTAAACAGTCCCGTCTATTAATATCGGCCTCATTGAAACTTTATGATATGCAAAGTGAATGATTATTGGAAAGGAATTTCATTAGCGTAAACCACGACATACAGGGTGTCGTGAAAGTATACCACAGCGCGTAACAATTAATAGTACGAGGAGCAAAAGTGAAATCCAAAATAAACACGGCGTGTGACGTGTCGGTGTTTCATTAGGAAAATCACAAGAAAAAGTATCGGACAAGTGTGAAGGTGCGATTTTGAAAAATCACAAAATCCAAAATTCCATTCAGACGGAAACTAACGTGAGCCTGTAGTTGGTTTACGAACGACTTTAACGCGTTCGACTAACTAAAACCACTTGGACTTTCATGCCTGAGTTTGTCCCGAAAAATCCCCACTTTAATTTTACAACCCTCCCTAGTGGCGTTAAGAGGCCCACGAGCGATGGCGTCTCGCTTGACAAAGGCGTCGAACTTCAGAGGCGCCGGTTTTATGGCAATTCTCAAGTGATCAGCCTTCATTCAATTTCGTATTAACGCCGCGTAAACGAGTTAGCGAGTTTCTCCCGGCGCTATTAATCGACTCCCGGGCAATGAATGGGAGCCCGACAGTCGACCGAATGCCGTTTCAGGGGGGTGTCATTGGGGTTTTATTGCGTCCGATCGGCAGGTGGGCCCCCGAGGAGCGCGTGCCCCGTGACGAAAGGGCCTCAATCTTTCCACGCGATGACCTCCCCTCCCCACAAACTACCCTTCCACCTCTTGTTAGCAGCATCCACAGTCACGGCAGAGTGACCATCGCGGGAGGCACGAAAAGGAAGAATAAAGGACAGAAGATGGAGGCACGTCAACGAGTGAAAAGGATTAATCGTTAAATTTCGAATGGCCCACTTCACACTGCTGCAATTTCACTCGAATGAACTTTCGAGTGACTTGACGAAGGAGCATCCGTACGGGGACACCCCGTATACTCGTGAATGTATGTTGGCATTTTATATAAATTTGTAAAAAAAAAAAAATGACGGCTGGATTGAAATGTAGATGTTTGTCAGCCAGGGACAGGCAGCTAGGCAGCCGGGCAGCCAGTCGATCGTGTGTGCTTCTATGCCTCGCCTTGTTCTGCCTCGAGGCGATGGAATAACTTCAATAACAAACGGCAACCGCCTGGACTCCACGCTTCTTATTTCCAACTATTCCTCCGTACTATCAGCCCACTACAGAGCACCAACGTCTATTGCCACGGCGCCGATGCTGGAAGTGATAGTGGTCGCAGCAGACGCGGGAGCTGGACTCTGCGAAGTATCGCACGAAGTCGCGGCTTCGGGCAAAGTCGACGTGCCTAGGCAGCTGGAATTTCGCAGAATTTCACAAACTATCGAGAATAGAGAGTGGCGTAATTTTCGTCAAGGACAGGGTCGACCGGCTGGTATTATTTTTCGCATGGTCGATCGGGAATCATCGATTGGTACACCCGGTAGAGAGGCCCGATCGCAAGGCGAATGCAGCGTAAACGCATTGGCGCCTCCGGAGGAAATAAAAGAAGCGACACGCGCCCTTATTAAAGTTATTACGGGATCGCGTATCGCACGAAATAAACGGCCGCCGGTAATAGAACGTCCAGAACGTCCAGGGGCCGTCGTTAATTATTGCAAGAACCGGAAATCGAACGTACTACCATCGGACGGTGGGCGTCGAGTATATTTTACCAAGAAAATAGAAGCAGTACGCCGTACCAGAAATAAATGGATCTTACTGAGAGTTTCTTGGAAACAATGATACCGAGCCAGATTGATTAATACGTATGTATACATGCGCGTGTGCGCGTATCAAAGTAAACTGAAAGTCGCGTCTCCATCGAGCGATCGCTGATCGCGATTTACGCGCGGCTACGTTTTGCCTCCACAAGCATCTCGAGAGCGTTCGAAAGTGCGTCGTTGCGTTCAAAGATTTTTTTTTATCCGGCTTCGTCACTTCCTCCAGAGGAAGGCGCAGTTGGGTGTCTCTATGGCAACCGGAGAGACTCGATGCTTATGCGGACGATGTTTATTATTTTATTAAACTAAAGCAGCCCGCGGGCTTCGATATTTTAAACTGGAAAGGCTTACCTGTTCTCCCAATTGGCCACGACGGTTCCTCGGAGCTTCTAGTGAATCGACGGCGACAACGAAATTATTTTGAGAGCGGGCAACCGGTTCGCGTCGCGAGTCGAACGCCCGTTGGACATTTCGTTCGTCTTAAGGATTCGGTGGCCTCTTCTTCTCTCTGGTTTTTACACACATGCGAACAGCCAACACCACGCACACGGCACTCTCTCTCTCACTCTCCTTGTTTTATTTATCCCCGCGTGCGTCACTCCTCTGATTCTTCACACTTTTCGGGACGATCTCCCTGCGAGAATTCTCCTGTTAACTGGAATTTTTAAAATGACTGTCACTCCCGGGTGAGAGACTCGTCCGCTCCGAGTATCAGGATTGGAGTCGTACTCGTGTAGTCGGGTAGTCGTGCTCGTTAGCTCAAGTCGAGAGCGGTGGAAGGTGTGCGTGAGTTGCGTGAGTGCGTGAGTGCGTGCACGGGAGGCACGCTAGAGCAGCGAGAGAGAGAGAGAGAGAGTGAGTGAGAGCAAGAGCTGGGAAGAGAGAGAGAGAGAGAGAGAGTGCGGCCAAGTGAACAGGTCACTCGATGCGGGAGGTCACTTTTTCGAATCACTCGGACCGCGGATTGTCAAATTCCGAACGATTCCCGATTCCGTCGAATGGGATCGGCAAGAGGCTCTCATTGGACTGAATTAAGGCAGAGCCGAGGACCTGGTGTGGACTTCCAAGAAGAAGCGGAACGAGGAGAAGTAGAAGGAGGTGGTGTTGCTGCTGCTGATGCTCGAGAAGGAGGAGGTAAAGGAAGGCGGAGAAGGAAGGACGTGGGAGAAGATGAAGGAGGAGATCCAGCGAGAGAGAGAGAGAGAGAGAGAGGGAGACGCAGAGAGGAAGAAGAAGGCCTGTGGAGGTGGCAGAGGTGCCACTGAGCTGAAGCAGGAGATCTCTGACAACGAGAGAGATAGATGGATGCGGAGTGAGAGAAAGAAAGAGAGAGAGAGAGAGACGGAGGCTGGGGAGTGCCGAGGACGGGAGCGGCTCTCCTGGTGGCTCTCGTGGTGGCGGCCGTGCTGGTCGCAATGGGCGCAGCGGCCGCAGAGACTCGATATTCCCGGACGAACTGCATAAGACTGGTTTTCGACATTTTTTTTCCTTTTCTCTTTTTTACCCATTTCTCTTGTCTTTTTTCCCCCCTCGGTTCTTTTTGTTTTACCTGCTCCGCTGTCCCCCCCTTCCTGGACCTGAGAGCAGTCCAGAGCGAACGGTCGATTCGTACCGCCTCTTACCGACTTACCTGTCCAGAGCAAAACCTCCACCATCCTCTTACGACCGATTTTCCTCGCCCTCATCTGCACCCTCTCTGCCATCTTTCTTTCTCGTTATTTCCTGTCAGCCTCCCAAGCCCTTCGTCCATCGTCACTTCCGCTTGCACGATAGTCGCCCCTCGTCCCTCCCTTGTCCGGTGCCCAATTCCTCCCTCTAGCCCGTCCGCCATCTTCATCATCGATCGGCTATTATTTTTGTATTTTTCTCCATATTCAAGAACCATAAGAGGAAACGTATATGACGCTGGGCAGACCATCTGGTCGGTCGAGGAGGCTGGATTTTTATCTGAAGTCAAAATCGAAATGTTGACCCACCTGGAGGAGGCTTCTTGCCTCTTGGGAGGATTCGATGTTATCTTGCGTGTTCACCCGCTCCGACAGCCAGTCCGATTAGCCCCTTCTATGGAAAATAGTCAAGCATCCCTTAACCCACTACCGCTTGCAGTTGGTAACGAGTATTTCGCAGGGTAGTGGCAATTATGAACGCTACCCTAATTTCAGTAAAGAATTATGACGCTAGCAAGTCTGCTAGACGATACGAGACGAAACGAGACTCATTGTCAACCTCTCGTTTCCCTCCTACTGCAATCAACGGCGTTTAAGCCACGGGTCGTTTAAGTATTTAGACACTTCCGCTATGCCGTAGCCTGCTGCTTTTTTACCGGATATCATGGCTCGTTTCAAGAAAAAAAAAGCACCGAAGGCTCCAAGATATATAGTGGTTCCAGTAATTGAAATTCATTTTATTTTTTTTTCATTCCATTTTTTTAAAGATTATATGCGTGATACTCGTGCTTAGAGATGACCTTGCGATACGATGGCCTACTAGTGAAACTGGGTAAAAAAAAAGGATCAAGCATAATTTATGAATAACTCACGTTTAAGAGAGTCCCAAAATATTGGCGGACCTAATGAAAAATAAAATTTTTCATAGACCAATCGTGACGGCACGCGGCATCGCCTGTTCAGTCGAAGCAGGCTGGAATCCTCTTGGGTCCCACGGGGCCCTCTCTACTATATGGCCGGGACCATTTTCTTCGGTGGTGGTCCAGTGGATGAAGGACCGTACGCATCAGCCTCACGAAGCCGGACCATTTAACGGACTCGGGCTAGTTAGTAGTTATCCTTGAGAAAATGGATTTTCGAGGAAATCCAAGTGTCCTGCCAAAGTTTGCACTCGACTTCTGACTCCGGACGCGGCTCGGTATAAGAGGGGTGCCCCGTGCGATTGGGACACGGATTTGGAGGCACTGGAGGTAGGTATACGAAGGTCGTTAGCGTAGAGAAAAATTAGCCGTTTGGCGGAGAGTCGTCCGGGAGATGGGTCAATCAGATACGAAAACACTTGTCGGGACCCCGGGCATTGTCTAAAGGTAACAGGTCCACAAAAGATTGTAGACACAGGTATACCGTCCTAATGACTGGCCCGCCGTGGAACGAGGAATTCAAACCCCCACGGTTCATCCGAAACCCCCACGATCCTCGCGCGGCCTGGGGGGCGGGAATGGGGAACCGAAAATGACGGAAGGTAAAGCGTAAAGCCGAGTGGAGAATCGTGTACACTCTGGGCTTTGATCAGGGCCGTTCCTAGAAGGTCGGGTGCCCGGCATACATACATTTTAAAATGTTCCTGGTGAGTTTCGCGTACAGGTGACACTTTGGTAGAAGCCTACAAAATGTTTAATCAGAAATGTAACAATTGAAGGAATCGAAAGCTTGGGTATAATTACGTAAGACGATTGCACACTTGGTTGGATATCGAAGGCTCTCGAGAGCGCAATAATAAATTTCCAGCGGTTCGTGATATTATGCAGATTGCAACAGTCTTTTGCCAAGTGAACTTTATGCACTTATTACTCTACGTAGCTCATTGTACTTACTTGCTCGCGCTGGACCACTGCTTGCTGATAGATTTGCATTCCTTGCTATCATGGTAAAGGTGTGTCGCCATGTTTCTTGTATACTTTCATCATCCTTTTCTGATCAGTCTTTCATTCTCACGCAACCAATGAACCTTTCAATCCGTAATGTACAGTGTGTCTCATTCTCTTGCGTGTTTCAGGAAGTCTACACTCACGGAAGTCTCCTGGTAGTCTTTCGAGAGATCATCTTTTTTCTTCCTGGTACCAAGTAGAAAACGATCCTTCTTGTATCTCGACGCTGAGCTATCTCATCTTCGTAGACTTTCCACAGATGTCACGCCTGGGGCATCGGTTTAAATGTATTTATGTACATATTACGCATGCGTAACGGATGACGCTGGTTTACGAAAGAATAAAAAGGAGGTAAAAAAGTAAAAGAACTGACGTAAAAAAAGAAACCGGTCCCATTCATAACAAATGTTATTTATCATTCATTCACGATGTCCGATTGTCGTGCTAATTCTTTTTGTATCACACTCTTGTGTGTACCGCCAAGTTTATACCAAATTCTTGTTACAGCTGCGATACTCCGTTCATTTACCATTTCAAGAAAGAATAATACGAAATAAAAATACTATGCTTTGGGAGAGAGACGGGGACCCACCAGTCCACACTGTATCGGTATGAGGTCCACGTAGCGCTGGCACTCGGCCAGTACGACTAGTCGGCTCGTGAATCGAAACAACCAATAATTAGGTGAACCCGTCCTGCCACGTTCTTGGTTTCCTTTCGTGGAACTAACAACTATCGTTCCAGAGGATTGTTCCCGTAGCACCTCGTTCTATCTTGTCTGTTATTCTCCTGACTTGTAAGGTACGCACAGCGAAACTAGAAGGAGTAATCTACTTTACCGACTTCTCCAACGAGAAACTTAATTCTTCGCCCTCTGACGGAAAATAGTATGAACTAAGTATTACCGCTTCCTGCTCTCTCGTTGTAGGCAGTTGGTGGAACGTGGAGTCATGCATTCGAGACGCACGTCATAGCTTCATATTTTTTTACACGCTGGCCATGTCAGGACGCACAGTTGGACATTAAAATACTGTTCAGTTGAAGGATCTTCTCTACACTAGAGATTTCTCACGCATATTAATAATCTGAATTAGGTAAGTGAAAAAAGTAGTGGCTTAATAGAAATAACCTCGAATCTGTCGTCATATCGTACATTTTTTTACTATATTTCCTTGTAGCCTACGTATACTATAGTATAGTCTAATAGTATATTTTGTTATACTTTACTATCCTCGACCGTGAATTCAATTTAGATCAGTCTGTTTATATGTATTCTCTGTCAGTTCGAGAAGATTCTGCAAATTTCTTGACGCTCGTCGAAGATTTCTAGAGCGAGTAACTATTTTTATTATTGGAGCACTTTCACTTGAAAGCCAGTTATGGAGAAGTGTCGGGGACTGCTAGAACGTTCAATCCATGTTCAATCTGTTTGAAATAGTCACACAGTGCAGTTTCAGGTTGGTTGAATGAGATTCGTGTTACGCGCTGTTATCTGCTTTGAGATTTTTTTCCACGTCATCTTTCTCAGGAGTGTCGTTAACAATGCTACATGTTATTGATTTTGTAAACTGTATCTGTTAATAATTATTCCGTTTTTTTTTAATACTCTCGAGCACTGCCATTAATCTGATCGATTTTGATCCATTAATAGTTATCGTGTTTGATTTATTGTATGTACACATGTAAACAGACGGATTTACGTCAGAGGATTAAACGTACGTACGAGGAAATTAAGGAATTTCCCGCTGTAATTTCGTCATATGTGTTGCGACATCTATTCAAGGAAGAAGTTAAAGCAATTGCATTTTATCAATACTAATGAGAGTTTTGAGATTGAATAATTATTTTTTTTTAATTCAATCAATTATCCACTATTTCAAATGAAATTAGATATCGTAATTATTGATGATACGAGACTAATCTGGTGTAAATCTCCCGATAATAGATAAGAATACATTGACTTAAGTTCTACGCGCTTAGGATGTTTCTATATTTGTGAATCTCATGTTGGCGCAGCTGAGTAACTACACAAATAACGTCGTTCTGTTTATCGACACCATTCAAACCTCATTTAATATATTTTCATGCACAGAAGAATGCGCTACCTGCTGATATGCGCTTTATTGGCAGTCGTGGTGCAGCAGTCCGTTGCTCCGCCCGTGATAAAGAATGCTAAAAAGGAGAGCGAAGATAAATCATCCGAAAATGAAATTGATGATAAGGAGGATATGGTATGAATATTTTATATGAATATATGTGTGTGTATAAATGTATATATGAATGAAATTTATTTAATTTTTATGAGAGGGCATTATATTTTTTCTTTTATATACATAGGCTGAAACAATGGAATACCATAGATACTTGAAAGAAGTCGTCGAGGCATTGGAAAGTGATCCAGAATTTCGGTCGAAATTGGAAAAGGCTGACAGCGTCGACATTCGTGTAAGTATACTTAATGATGTCTCGATAATCGTTACACCGTTAGACGTTCAATATTAAATGGTTTGCTCAATTGACTAGACGGGGAAAATTGCACACGAGTTGGAATACGTGAGTCATCAAGTACGATCAAAGTTGGATGAACTGAAGCGACAGGAATTGGAAAGATTGAGGCACCTGGCGATTAAAGAATATGAATTGGAGAATGGTCTTGATTCGGATCATCTAAAGATTGCGGAGCATCTTGATCACTCGAATCCACATACATTCGAAATTGATGATCTGAAGAAACTAATCGCAAAAGTAATGATTTAGTCAGTTAGAGTTTCGTATTTGTTGGAATTTGATAATAACTTTTTTTTTTCTACAGACTACACAAGATTTATCAGAGGCTGATAAGCGCAGGCGAGAGGAGTTCAAAGAGTATGAGATGCAAAAGAAATTTGAACAGGAGCAGAAGATGAAGGGTAATACTGGTAACTGATGCTGGTGATACTAGGAATAATCAGAATTACATGATTGTTCAATTACGTTATGCAAATGGAATGCTGTTTGCATTATGTATATTTGTTATTTTAGGAATGGATGAGGAACACAGAAAAAAGTATGAAGCTGAATTGCATGATATGGAAAACAAACATAAGAAGCATGAGAAGCTTCATCATCCTGGAAGCAAGCAGCAATTGGAGGAAGTGTGGGAGAAGCAGGACCATATGGCAAGTCAAGATTTTGACCCCAGGACTTTCTTCTATCTTCATGGTAATTATTAAATATTTTTTAACCTTCAATTCGGTACGAATTATTGAGCATTTATTATTTTCAGATCTGGATGGTAATGGCGTCTGGGATCAGGATGAAGTTAAGGCTCTGTTTCTGAAAGAATTGGACAAGCTCTATGCCGAGGGTGCTCCTGAAGATGATCTTCGGGAACGAGCCGAAGAGATGGAAAGAATGCGGGAGCATGTGTTTAATGAAGCTGATTTAAATAAAGATGGCCTCATAAGGTAAGTACATTGAAATTTTGTGGGTTAATGGCGTCTTAGCATCTTTGAATTTTACATACAGCTACCAAGAGTTTCTGGAGCAGACGAAGAAGCCGGACTTTCAGCAAGATCCAGGGTGGCAGGGTTTGGATGAGCAACAAGTTTATTCTGAAACGGAGTACGAAGCTTTTGAGAGACAAAGACAGGAAGAAATCCAGAGGATGATCGCCCAAGGAATAGTAAGGAAAATTCAATAATAGTACTTAGAAGTTTTGTGTTTGTTAGGAGAAGCATGCAAGGAATTCTCTCATAGCTGATTGATACCCTAAGTTTCTGCACGTTCAAAGAAAAGTTCCAACGTAAGCACAAAATGTTGCGAACGCTGCGTTGAAAATATTTTTGTTTTGTTGCATCACTGTCTTTTTGCGTTTGCATGCGAATGCTCGATTGTCGCTTAGATCAGCGCAATCAGTTACTTAGCGACGATCCATCTCCTTTCACTAAGAAATTGTTTCCCTAGTGATTAGAGTAATTAACACTTTCTCTGCACTTTCTGTTGTTGTTATTAGCTACCACCGTATCCGGATAATCACGACCCTGGACACCAGCAACAGGTGAGTTCTAATAAAATAGGGAATGTGCGTTTTGACATTAGTTGTTTAGACTGTAGGTTAATAGAAAAAAATTGCATATCCAAAACTTTGATCTACATAGAGCGACGCGGAATTTAATCGGTACGGTATTCAAATATTATAGGCTAGTCGCTTGATTTGTGTTATTTTTGTTTTTGTTTGTGTTCCGGTTTTCTAAAAGACAAAGATCAGTAATAACAATATTAAAAATTAATTCTTTGCAGTTTCCTCCGCAATATGCTCCGGTACCGCACAGTGGTTCTGCACAAGAATTCGTACCGGCTGTAGGTGCCAGAGTTCCTGAACTAGTATCACACGGTCAGCAACAACAACATCCACAACAAGGCCATCCAGTACCTCAACAACATTATCAAGGACAGCCAGCTCACTTGCAAGATCAAGTAGCGCAACAGCAACAACAGTTTCAACAGCTTCCTGTACAGCAACAGCACTATCAAGGCCAAGTTCCTCAAGGGCAACACCAGTTTCAAGGGCAACCTATTCACCAGCAACAGCAACAACAGCAGCAACAGCAACACCTTCAACAGCAGCAGCAGCAACACCATCAACAGCAGCAGCAGCAGCAGCAGCAGCAGCAGCAGCAGCAGCAGCAACAACACCATCAACAACAGCAACATCAACAACAGCAACAACCACCTCTTAAACCAGTCCAAACCCAACCGCCAGTGAATAACCAACAACTCCACGCACAGGAGCAGAAGCAGCAGCATGTTCAAGGACAAAATGATCAACATCAGCCAATACAACACGCGCAATCACCACCAGTTCAGCAACAGGCACCAATCAATACTCAGCAACAAGTAAATGATCCTCCGAATTCACAAAACGCACAGAAACCCGTTCCACACGTTGTTAACGTCTAACAGAAAAAAAATCGAATTGAGAAAGAGGAGAGAGCAGAAGTCTGGCGATCGTATCAACAGTGATGCGCACGGACTACGGAAAGACGCGAGCCCGATTAATATCGTAAAAGAAGTTTATACGAGATTATATATATACAGCGACATGTCTATGAAAATTTCACTACTCGTTAAGCGGAACGCGTCTTCCTACGTCTTTTCAATGCATTTCAAATCTCGAACAATTCCTTTTCAATGAGAACTCTTACCTTTTTTTGTCCGTTACATCAGTTGTATCGTGAATTATATGTACGTACATGTATGCAGCTGATTTATTTATATAAACTGTATTGATCGTGATATTGGAAAATATATGGATGAAATCATATGTTACGTACAGTACAATTAATTTTTGTTTAAACCTTCCTAGTGGAATTCACCATTAATTTATAAGGAATAACATTTGCCCAATAAAAAAGTAACAGCAATCAGCATTGTTTTCTGAAAGAATGTTTCCTTCAGTAAGTAGAAAATTCATCAAGTCATAATTACTAATAGTGCATATATTTTTTAAGTACATACCAGCAGTTTCCTAGATTTCAGAGAGAGTTTAATAGGCAATGAGTAAAACAAAGGTTGTGCAATTTATTTCTCATATTTATTATTATTGCATACTGTTTATGTTAGTATATTACTTAGGTATACGTGCCAAGTAGCAACTTAAATGTATGATTGCGTGTTTCTGTTTGTTCTTCCGTATTCACGGATAGGTAGGTAGGTAGGTAATGTACGCTTACTCCATTATATATAGGGTGTATTTATAAGTATAGCATATTTCGGTAGAACGTCAGCTTAAGAGCTATCGGTAATAAATAATAAAAGGGTTATAACGGGTGACGGTGGTGCTTCCACGAGAAGGTACCGCGTCGTGCGTCCAAAGGACTCCAATGAAGTCATCCTCCCATGCAATCCCTAAAAGTAATCCCGAGTCCATCCGATGATCCCAAGAATTGACGATAAGGAAAAAAGGAAAATTCTTGAGAGGCTAATTATTTCTGCGAGAAAGCCAATGGACGCACGAGCGTGCACGTTTGATTAAATAACGAATTAGGCTACCTATTGAGATAGTAATTTCCTATTGGAAATAAAGTAACGATAATAATAATAGGATAAAAAGACATCGGGTTCAGCCGCGTGAAGCATCGCGTCTCGCTGTTCAGTGCCAAAAAAAAAAAAAGAAACGACATTTCTTCACATTCTCCTTACTCTTTCCATTTAATTTTTTTCTCTCTCTCTCCCTCTCTCCTTCTCACCCTGCTGAACGCTTCTCTTGCAAAGCCATCGGGCCTCTTTTTATTATTCGCCACATTAAAAAAAAAAAGAGGAATAATTCTTTGGCACTAGGTCGGAAACCGGGCGGATGTCCCCTATATGTACAGAGAATAAATCGAAATGGCGTCCGTGGACGTTCGCGCTTAACGGGAAATAAATATCGATTGCTCTTATTAAATAACAAAAATACAATATGAAACGTTCACTCGGCGAGGTCACGTATCTCGGCTCGGTGTAGATTTCTTTTTATTATTTTATAACACATTGCGCTGGATGAACACGAGCGGCTCTCATTGTCAAGAGACACAAGAGAGACGCGTTTCCGTCTCGACTCCGAGTGTCGCAAATAAATATGTTACACGTACGAAGATAATAATACGATGAACTTGCCGTAATGCTGCTTTCCCCATATTTACAATTAAACACAGTCGCGTATATCGTGTTTGTGTATATCGTGTATGTATATGTGTGCGCGTGTTTTATTATTTTTTTTCTTTTTCATATTTTTTCTTCTTCTCTCCTCTTTTAATTTTCCTGTACTCTTTCGTGTACTTCGCGTATCTCTATTAACTCAACCATTCGCACTTCGCCTGTCGTAACATCCACCCCGTGTCCAAATTCTTATTGACTCGGGGTATCGTACATTTTGGGCGAAAGATAGCGGTTTTTTTTTTTGAAAATATACGATTCTAGCCATTTAACCGGTTCGCTACTAGTCCGACGACAAATCAGGATGTTTCCTGGTACATAGGCAACTTTCGACGAATTCAGTTATCACGAAGGAAATTAATCGAACTGCGCATGCGCGAGTTTCGGAATTATTACGCATTTCAAATTCGAACTTTGACAAATATTTCTGATATTTATTGTGAGAGCGTTAATATTTTTTTTTACTATTTTTTCTTTTCTTTTCATTCTCCCTCGTGTTTAACGTCCTTCGCGAAAATCGACAGTTCTGACAAAAAACTGTAAAGTAAATCTCGCTTTGATGTGTGCTTGTCGCTTCCATCTGTTGTGCTTCGAAGGAGATTCGGCTCCTCGAAAGTAGATCAAAGAATATGGTTCCTGTACAGTTAATTTTCCTTTAATCCTTTATCGGGTAACGGATGATTCTTGAAATCGAATCGACGCACGAAATTTTCGTTTCGTTTTCAAAATTCATCCGCCACTCGTTATACGTTGGACGGTATACGTGCTGCCTTTGTCACTCCGGCGTCTGTTCCGTGCGGACCAACGAGAGGCAACTTCGCAAACCGTTGACAAAGAAAGTTGCAATTTTCACATGCAGTTATGCGTAACGTGGGCGTGGCTTCGTCGCGATCCGAAATCTACGATTCTAGCGGGAAATTTGATTTTTCTATAACGCGTGGCACTATCGTTTCTTATATCGTGTCAGTGCGTGAGCAGTGAAAAGTCAAAAGATAAGAAATTTGAAAAGCATGAGTAGCCAAAATGTAAAAATAGAAAATTACACGCTCGGCAATTCACGTACCACTTTGTGTTTGTTCGTCGTTGAAAAGAAATTCGAAAAAAAAAAAACGAAAAAGGAAATGAAAAAAACTAAAGGATTCTTGCATCGTCTCACGATTAAACTCACCCAGCATTAATCCTATGTCATGTAATATATATATATATATCAATATATATATATTTATATATATTCATTTATTTCTCGTTCTCTATATCAATTATAGCGTATTAGATACTTTTTTTTTTCTTCACTTAAACCTTAAGTATTTAATATAGGTATTCTTTTTTTCTCTTCACAGATATATCAAAATGGAAACGCAATGTTTTTTCCTTTCACATTTTTTTTTTCAAACTTTTTTCTTTAAAAAGTATCGATTCTCCTAGCTGGTTTTTTTTTTTAATATTTAATCCTCTCCCCACTACTACCTTCTATCAGCAGCATTGATCTCTTTCCTCTGTTAACCTTTCGATCGAATTGAAGATGCCTTCTTCACGGATATTACACGTATTTAGTATGTTATCACGAAACGAAAGATATCTCTTTGAGAACATGCCATTCAGGGTATTACCGGTGTGGATCGATCCAAAATTGAATTTCTTCTTACAAATTTTCATTACTTTTTTTTGTTTTCATCCCTTTCTCTCCCACTCGCACTCTCGCTCGCTCGATCTTCCATTTACCAGGGTGCTTTTGTTGTTGTCCTTTTATTTTTGTTTCTTTCTGGACACCGCGCGATCGCCCGAGAAGCACGGGCACCGTGGCCATTCCCATGGCAATTCCCACAGCGCGAATGGCCGGCGGAGCCGTAGTTGCCGAGCGCGCGATTTTATTTGCAGCTGCAGTCACTCACGCACCATACATACGACATTTTATGGACATATTGCGGCCTTTTATTGTTCGTAACGAGGTGCAGTAAAGCACATTGGCATTGGGGTTCGCGTCAGTGAGGATCACGCTGGAATTGCAAAAAAGGAATCACGCTTTTATTTTTATTTTTCTGTATCCTCATTCAAAATTTATTATTCTTTTAAGGTCCCTCGCGACGTTCGGTAATCAAGTCCGCATTTTGGATTGACTTGTGGAATTGGCCGAAAGACTTCACTATTGAAAAAAAAAAATATTAAGTTAAGAGGACTCGGGAATAATTTTGAAGCGCAGTATGTCCAAGAAAAAGGCGAATGCGGTGCTCGCACGCACACGATAACACGAAATTTTGGATGACTCTTTAATTTACAAGTGGTCACGATCTACGGGACTCGTTAAACTTTTTGTTTTGGAAGGCACTTACTACTTTTTTTTCTTTTATACAATATTTAATTTTAAACCCCACTCTTCATCCCCTCCCCCCACCGACCTCAATTATTTTTCATAATTTCATTCCACTTTCTCACCCACGCACACCGTTCCTCTTGCACGCACTTTCGCTCTCTCGCACGTTTTTCTCTTCCACTCGCACTCTCTTTCCCTTTCGCTCGGTTCTCATAATTTTAATTTCTTTTTTTTTTTTACAATGCACTACTCTTTTTGTCTCGACGCCATCGATTTTAATTTATTCATTTTTTGAACACATTAAGCCTAGATTGTAAAAACCTTCGATCCAAGATCTGTATCATTTTTTTCTCCTACTACTCGTTAAAAATAAAAATAGTATAATAATACGTCCTACGTTTAAAGAACTCCAAAGACAGTCCTAGAATCTCACTTTTTTCTTGCATTTTTTTTTTCCACGTCCCATCTCTCGATTTCGCTCCGTGCGCTCGCTTTTTTCGAAAGCCGAAATTAGGCTGCCCTGTCGCAAAGCACAAAATCGCAGCCACGAGAAAAGTGTTGGTCTTTCCGTATACGCTCGCGTTTCGCGTGTTCTTCGCGGCCAGTACACTTTATTTTTTTTTGTAATTTTTTTTGCACAAAAACGTTTGTATCAAGAATATTTTCGTCATCTGGCGTCGCGCGCGCGAAGTTACTCTCGACTCTCGAATTAATTTTAACGATTTGTTTTTTTTTTAAACATTTTCGACGTATTTCTCCTTAAATAATTTTTGCCCCGTTTCCACAATCCACTCACTAAATCTTAATCAAATCCGATTTTCCTTAGCGCTTAATTTACTTTTACTTTCGACGAACCCGGACAAAGTTTCACGTACCGAACCGCAAAAATTGGATTAGTTCCTAGAATAAAAAAAGGAGAGTCTTGGCGATTCCACTTCCGCATCCGAGTCAAAAGCGAAAACAACAATGGTATCATTTTTTTTACTCACGAAGGCCACTTCGAATTTCTTTTTACAATTACGAGGATTTGGGCATAAAACGGCTCGACAATACAGTGTGTGAGGGGGAGGGGGGCGCGTAGGGGGGTAAGGCCTTAACTTCATATTAATCGTCCGCGTAACTTCAATTAATATAAAAGGCAAAGGCCTCGAGTGTGCTTGTCTCGCGTCTTCGGGAATCATCGGCCCAGAGATCGCACAGAAATTCGTAATCGTGAAAGTTCGGGTCGGATTCCGTCGGTCTTCGGGTGACGCGCGGCTTACGTTAAATTTTGAAAAAAATACCACGGTACTCTACAAGAAGTTCACCCACTCGATAAAATGCCAGGAAAGTTCTCACTCTCTTTCTAACTCTGCCTCCGTCCATTCATTCTCACTCACTTTCGCTCGCTCGGCCATTCCCTCTCGCATTCACCCTTTCTCATTCTCTCTTTCTCCTCTCTCTCGCACTCCCACACAATCGCACAATTCCAAATTCATTGAATTTCATCGTGAGTCCAATTTCACGTTCGTTCACGCGTCTCCTTCTATTCTTTAAAATTTCTCGCAACTTTTTTTCCCATAAATTCTCCTAATTCCTAAACTTAATTTTTATACTTGGCATACCCCAAATATGGCAGGAAGGCAATCATTACATTTAATAACGTACAGCAACCATCATCGTCTTTCACTATAATCGCTAAAATCTTAAGGTTCTTTTTTTTATTTCAGTGTGATTTTCTCCTTCCTCTTTCCATCTCGACCGTGAAATTTTCTTTTACATCCCTCCCTCTCTCTTATTTCTATTCCACCTCAGCGCACGCGCGTTCGCGTCTTCTCCTTTTTTTTAAATAGACAATTATCAATTTTGTACATTTTCGCATTTCTTTTTTATATATATATATATTTATGTATATGTATATAGTATAGCAGCAGCCCGTATCTCTTCGTTCCATTTCTACATGATTTTCCACTTTTTCCCTAAAATCCCACTTCTCACATTCATCCCTCCTACTCGCATCTCCATCCACTCGACAATATCATTTTACGCACATTCCCTCGCGCTCCGCGAACAACGAAAAAGCGAGTCACGCACTTCCCTACCGGAAAGGAAGAAGCCGCCACGTTGTCCGCGAGCGGCCCCTTTTCCAACTTTTTCATTTCTATATTCCTAAACTCACCCGTTCTCCCGGATCCACGCAAACACGCACACACACTCATCATCATCATCATCATCATCATCATCACCTTCATATATATATATATATATATATATATATATATTTCCTGTCTCTCAGTACAATTTCTCGACGATTCATCCCCTTGTGTGATCCATGGCGTGTCGTATCGCGCGTGTGAGAATGACTAGAAAACGCTGGCCCCGTCGCGCTTGTACCATACCACATACACCGCACACACGCAGCCACCCAAAAGTGTCACAGGTTTTACACAACATTCGCAACCGCGCGACGATCGCGAAATTTACTACGAATCATTCGCACATGTGATTTTGGATGTACGTGGCTTTACGTGTCAAAGTGTATTTATACGTATGTATATATATATATATATATATTTTGTGCATATACGCCCACAGGCTCTCACGCACTGTGCGTGCTTCTCCCTTCCCCAGCCTCTGTAATACGTCTTACCCATCGCACTCATCCTTACGCTGCCCACCGCTTCTCGAATGATCCGAGGGTGCGTGCGTGCGCGCGTTTTTCACGAGTAAATAAATGTGTCTCTATGCCACGCGTCTTACTCTATGTAAAGTACCTCACGAAACGCCACGACATATGAACGGACAGCACAAGACGACGCTTCGCTAGCATTCCTTGTACGTAATCCTTCCGACAGTCCTGGACCTTCCACCTATCTCCTACAAGACCTGACCATCAGGCGTCTCGCGTCCACGTGTGGCTGGGACCGACCAGTCACCATTGACAATGTCCGATTATAAATTGGTGTATCATCATGCAACTGCTTAAGAACTATTATACATTTGGCATTATCGTAATAGTATATGTATTTATGCATATATCCATGTATATGTATATATCCATATAGGCGTAGGTATAAATTATGTAGTGTTTCCGCTCATCACTTCTCTCTCTCTTTCGCTTCTTTGCATAGCAGAGCGACAAGTAGAAGTGTATGTTATATGTATATATATACATATATACCGAGTGTATGTATAATATTTATATGCATAATCTAGACGACACGACGATACAAACTATCTAGATTGGAAAGTGGTGCAACGTCTCTACCTTTGCAACCGGGACGCACTCTCTGTCTCTCTCTTTCTCATTCGCTCCTGCATATTCACTCTCTCACTCTCTCTCTTTCTCAATTCCCTTCCCACTCTTTCATTGTTTATTCACCCGTCTCTCTCTCTCTCTTTCCTTCCCCTCTACCTCTCTATCACCCTTTACTTCAGTGCCTCTTTCTTCGAAGGAATTCATTAAACGAGATGTTGGCTATTATCATTTGCCATTATCTCTCTGTTGGCTCTTTCCCATCCCCCCCTCTCACTCTTTATTTTTCTCTCGCTCTCTATCTCTCTCACTCTGTATGTAAAACTCGAGGAAGTGAATCGAAATGAGTCCCACGTGGACTTCAGTCATTCTGACATAGCCTCAAGGATTCTGCCTACGTGCAGAATCCTAAAGTCACTATCCACACCGAAACGAAGCGGAACGAAGGTATTGCACGCTAGAGAAAATTGCGCGTTACACTATTATTTAGCACGAGTGTCTCCTTTCCGGAGAAGCCACGCGACCTGGACGCGTGGCGCAGGGTTATTTCATTTTGATTTGAAGCCTCACTTCTACGCGTTCTACGTTTAAACATTTTTCTTCCGTTTAGTTTCAACCAGCGACGCTTCGCTTTTACTGCCGACGAGCGCCATCCTTGTCTTCCGCATCTTAACTCTTCCATCGGGAGTGCCTACGTAGCTTATGCATGTAAGGGATACTCCAAAGTAATATAAGGGATTCCTCGCGATCCTGAACTACTCGTTATCCCCGTCCTGACTGTCTCTCGCATCCTTTTTTATTTGGAAAAAAAAACAGTTCAACACGCTCGGCTACTTGTGTTCCTCACAAACGGCCACTCGCTGCCGCTTACTATTCGCAACGCGAGTCCGTCAGCGGTTCCAACTTCACAGGTATCTTGTCCTTGTCCTTCAGGCCGTGGGAGCTCTTCACGAGGTCGGCGATGTCCTCCTGGAAGAGATTCTCCGGTCTGGGACTGACGAAGCTGCGCGCCGGCTTGTAGGTCATCCCGCTGACCCCGATCCCGACCTCCACGCTGCTGGGTATGTGCGTGGTGGGATCCATCAGAGGACCCAGAGGACTGGCCAGGGGACTCTCCATGGGACTCTCGGGCGGACCACCCGAGCCGGGACTCGCCAGGCCCAAATTCAGCGGCGAGTTGCCATTGTTATTATTGTTGTTGTTGTTGTTGTGATGATGCTGGGCCTGGATCGCCGCCTGGATGTTCGTCGAGAGGCTGCTGGAGAGATTCGTACCGATCATGTCGTGCTGGTGGGAATGAGCTGCGGCCACCATGCTGCACATCTGATGTCGGAGGCCTGAAAACACACGAAATCCGTCTAAGTGAATTCTGTGAGCTTCGCCAGACTATCCAGACCACCCGTTACACTTTGCTTCCGTACCTTGGGCCACTGCCGCGACCGCGGCTGCCGCTGCCGTGCCGGGACTCACCGCACCTTCCGGTCCATTGCAGGCTGCGTAATTCGCGAGACTGGGATACATGGATGCTGGCTCCTCCTTGACGATGTGCGGCGAGTGTCCGTCGCGAAACACAACCGCCCTTATGACACCCCGGATGTGCTCGTCCGGCCAGACCCCGAGGAGTATTCGCTGAGGTCGTCCTCGGCCCTTCGGACGCAGATCTAGCATAGGGAGATCGATCGTTACTTCGGGTTGTCAACACTGGATGCCGATCCGCTCTTCGTTCGCCGTTACTCGACACCAATCATGCCGATGGATGCTTTGTTTAATGGAGAACGCAGACCGTGTGCCGGCTTATTCGAATTACTCGTTAGGCAAATACCCAGGGTATAGATATATGTATATATCGATGCATCGCTCACACGTGCACCGGCATAAACGTGAACTCCATTCGAATCGGAAGATATCTGAGCCAGCGAGTATCGCTAAACCGTGAATTCGGTAAGTTAATGCAATTCGAATCCGCGTGTATTGGCTCGCGGTATGATAAGATTGCAATTGTTAAATAAGGAATTGAAAAAGTTCGGATAAACAATGGTTAAGCGTGACGAATAACGCCGAGAAATGACTCCTAATGCGACTCTGCAAACGGGACCGCTTATTGCCGATGTAATTGCGGCTTTTTACGAGCGCAACTAAATCCTCCCTCGAACGGCTCGCAGTCTCGAGCCTCGATATATCATTTAGAATATTCTACTATCGCCTTTTATTAACTATTCACAATTGGCGACGCGACAGGACGCGCTCGCACCGATTCGAATTTTCAAACGATACTCTTTCTCGTTCCAATCGTCCTTTCCTTCCCCATTGATAATGTTAATGTACATCAAGGCGAGTAATGAGTCATTCAAACGTCATTCAGCCGATTTGCCCGAGCATCCATCCATGATTATTCTCGGGTTGCCGTACGTCTAAAGGGTGGACAGGTATCCTCTGTCTTGGTCGGAGGAGAATTAAAGTCTATGGTTAAAGAGAGCCCTAAGCGTGTAACGTCTAAGGCAGGAGAGGAGGGTAAAGGCTGGTCCAGCCTTTCGCTTATTTTGTGATCGAGAAGCGGAAATACTTTGAGTAGATACTGAAAATGGCAACTAACACTCACCGGCCCCGCCATCGGCGCTTGGACCTAACATGTTGTGAACTCGATTCGCGTAAAGGACAAACGTTGGGTACGGTATGTCGTATTTCCTGGAAACAGAAAGAGAGGATACGAGCGATTAGAATTTTGTGAAATTTGATTAAAGATAATTTTGAGTCGGTGGTACCGACCTTGCTGCTTGGCTGAGCGACAGTCCTTCCTTGAGAACGCTGAAGATTGCCTCGGCCATGGTTTCCGGTCGCCAAGACTTGAGCGGTCCGCGTTCCCGGAAGCGCAGATTGTGCACCAGGCTCTGATTGGTGTTCCAACACTTTTGCCACATCGACTGCAGCTGGTACTGGTAGCTATCTGCTGTAACACCCCCCCAAGGAAAACGGAGACAAATGCATTAGTTCCTCTGGCTTGGATCGAATAGCGAATCGAATAGTGAATCGATGCCCTTTTTTTTATGTCTCACTATCTATGATGCATGTATAACATATGTCCTATCTCCTAGTTTGCGTGGTGGTACAGAGGCGCGTGCCTGTGTTAGGGACGAAACGGCTGAGAAATTAATGGGGCACTTCCGCTTATCGGATCGTCCCATATCCTAGGAGAAAATCACGGATCCGAACGGCTCGACTTCCGTAATCATTTCTTTAGCTTCTGAAATTGCGAGAGACGCCATTTCTCCTGACCCCCTTTAGTCAATGGAAAATTTATATCGATCACTCTCGTCTTCCTTTTCCCTCCCACTTGGAATAATTAGGATTAATTATAAACGGGGCAGATCAATTGGCGTTTTTTTTTATTCTATCCTGGATTCGTTATAGCTTTTTTTTTTTTTTCTTTTTTCGAGCTTGCTCCAGGACTTTTATGGGAAGCAATTTTTTTTTTTCTTATTACGTATTATTGGTGGTTAATTAGTATTTCTAATGGTACCTTTGATAGGAAGATTTACCTGGAAAAGATACAGAAATTCAGCATCGAGATACGTGAGACAAGTAAATCGTAAGTAAAGAATAATTTGGACACGGTATGGGTAAACGCATCGATTGTATTGTCCAAGGATATACAACCGTTACATTCGAAGCTTCACAGCAGAATTCTTTTTCGTTAGTAAATATACAATTTCTTAATGATAACGCAACATGTCAATCGCAGACTCTCGATGCTTTCTTTACATTTGAAAAAACCGGACGAAAGTCGCGTTCACCACGAAATTCATATCGAGATCATCGATTCGACGCGTTTTGAGTATTTCGCCGATTGTGATTGGAGGAAAAAAATGTATGAAAAAAAAAAAAAAAAACGAAAACGCAGAGGCCTCAGTGAAGACGCAATAAAAGGGAAAAAAATGAAGAATAAAAGAAAAACAATTTTATTCGTGATCACAGAAATTTCGCGGATTCGCCTTCGGGGAAATGTCGAGCGAGTGAGAAAACGAGACTCGAGACTTTCGTAGGAGACTTTTAGAACGGAACACCCGGTATGGCAGATGGCCTCAATTTAAAACGATTATTTAATGGTTAAGTTATTGGCTCTAATGAAGCCTCCTTCAATTTAATAATTAATACAATTAAATGGAAATAACATATAGTGCATAGGCGTATGCACACGCGTGTCACCGTGAACGAGTGTGGATACGCACATGCGTCTCCGTGTATACGCAACGCCTATCTTTAGATCGCTAAATAGTGGAATTGAACGAAGCCAGTTAATTTCTTGCGCGGAGCGTTACACTTGTTTTTTTCTTCTTCTAACACGTTACGCTATTTGCAATTAAATTTGATTAATTAAACTATTCTTTTTCCCTACTCGTCGATCGTACGCGAGCGACAAAAGGCACTTTCGGCTGAGTTTCGCGTTAGTTCGTCTAATCGTGAATCCTTTCGGTGGATCTAGGGACTTTTTTATTTCTCTAACTCTAATATGGCGATCGGATTGCCGGGCCACGACAGCACCAGGATTCTATTTTACTTTGGCTCTATTCACGGTCGATCCGTAGATTCGCTCGTCCCGCGTTAAATTCTCACCAAAAGGATTCACATGCTTGGACCTTTTCTCTTATGCTTAACTTTTTATCTTTTTACAAACATTTTCTTACGATCAACATTCTTACGTCATAATAAACTTTAACGAGATTTTTGTTCCGTCCATAGACAGAGGAAAGTCATATTTTACTTGTTCACAGTTTTGAGCAATCTTATTTCGCGTATCGATTATATAAATACGTTCGTACGTCTAATTTGCCCTTATCGGCGCCAAGTGATCCAATAACGCGAAAGCGACAAAAATATAATCTATATTGTATACATATAAATCTCGATATCTCGTCAACAGTGCAAATAGAAATTTCGAACGACAGGAAGAATGGAGGATATTATGTACAAGGTAATTCATGAGGGGATCATTATGCATTTCGCGGCAAGTTTTCGTCTAACTTTAATTGAAATATAACTAAAATGGTAAAACGTTAATAACTTAAGCAACCTTCAATTCTATAACGTTAAATCTAATATTGCTCGATAAATTCGTCATGTTGGTCCCTTCTTTTTAATCGCGTTCCAGACGAACCGTCTGTGTGTTTTTCGTGAAATGAAAAAATCAAAAGTGAGAAAGAGCACGAGAGGCTCGTAAAAATTGCGAAATTTTCGCATTCGAAGCGAAATTCAACGCGGGAAAATCGAAGAAAAAAAAGAAAACGATATTCTCGACGTTCTGAGCAAAGCGCAGTGGAATGACGAAATGACGGAATGACAAAGTGTAATTGTACTACCTAAATTCGAATGCAAGTAAAAAAGGAAGAAAAAGGGAATGCTGGGAAGGGGGACATCCAATAGGGGGTATGAGCGAATATATATATGTACAATTGTTCGTGAATAATAAACATTTAAACTAACGTAATAACGCATGGAATGAAAATCGGTTCGAATCGAAGTAAATCGAAGGAATCAATAGGAATAAGCGCGAACCGAGTCCTTTTGCTTTTCCTTAATACATAAATATTTAATGGAAGACGATCGAATGGAAGGCACATTAATTTATATCTATAATTATTTAGAATTTGAACGATGCTTCTTTCCGTCTCGTGCGCGTCCTGCGCTTCCGGGTTCATCCGGTCGATCCAAAGACGGACCCTCCCTCAGTCTCACCAAGAATTCTCGGTAAACTGGCTAATCCCAAAATAGTCGAAGGATCATTATCAAGATTATCCAGGCCGACCAACAGGACACTCGGGTTAGGAGTAAATCGGGAGTGCAAGTAGGATTTGCAGATGAGAGAGAGAGAGAGCGAAAGAGGAATCACCAGGATCACCGATGATCCCGATGATCTCAACACGAAGGAGAGGATCGATCGGTGGTCGATAGACTCTGACAGGACGTAACCTCAGACGTAACGAATAGGACGGGTGGCGAGGAGGAGGGCCAGCCCTCTGAACTAGCCGGTCATTCGTTTTCGTTCTCGTCATTGAAATACAAGGAGACTATGGAGTGCTTCTTGCAGAAGGCCCACCACCATCGAAAACCCGAGAGTCCCGTGAAGACGAAGCCAGGATCGCGCTTCCGTCTGAGCTTCTCGACGAAGTTCAGAATCGCGTTGAGAGACTTCTTGGTGCGACGATTGTAAGGACTGACGCTGATGTCGCAGCAGAACTCGAGGACCGAGGCCTCCTCGCTGGAGTTGAGTGCAGCCTCCTCGAGGACCATCATCCTCTTGGACTTGCCGAGTATGTTGTCGTAGAGGGTGCCTTTGGGGATCCCGTACTTGGTCGATGCTTGCGTGAAGCGCATCTTCTGCGTGACCACAGCCTCGATCGCCTCCTTAAGATCGTGTCGCGTCCACGTCGGCGCCTTCAGCTTCAGCAGGCTCGAATAGTCAGCTAGAAATCAGCAGAGGGACTTTTGTCTATGGATGATGATAGGGTCAATGAAAAGCTCTCTTTCTCAATCGACGAGTCAATCTCGTCCGCGATGCCAGCGCCGAGTCGATCATTCCGCAAAGGAACTGCCACGGGGCGCCGATCACTCCTGCGCCTGCTTGGGAGTTAGCCCGTTTGGACTCTAGATACCAAGATCAGCGTCTATCGAGCAGCGCATTCTCCCTGGGTGCGAAACGCGACAGGATCCACGTGCCGCTGGTGCGTACGTGGTAATGCGAAGGAGGGATGGGGGGGGGGGGGAGGTAAACATTGCAAGAGGAAAATAAAGCTGGGAGGCAGGAGGTCCACAGCCACCCCCTCCCACTCCTCCGGAGGGTGCACGAGCACGAACTCTCAGGGTTGCTACGGGAGTAACCAGGGTGCACACTCCGTGAGGCTACTGTGCAGGGCCGCCACACCTACGGAGTAATTAACGCCGTTTATACGTCGCGATTTATGCTCCGGCGCGTTTTACAAGCCCCCCCCCCCATCGCACTTCGCCCTTGCCCTCTCGACCCCTTGACGATTTAACGCCACGCCATACGACTCAGCGGCACCCCCACCCCCTGACCCTCCTCCCCTCCACTACCCCACGTACTACTTGCTATTGCTCTCCCGCTACCCCCTACACCTGCGCTCTACTTTGCTACCTGCCTGCTGCTCTCCACTGCTCTTTATACTCATTTTACACTCCTTACTCCTGTGTATACAGGGCATTCGCTACACCCCCCGCCAAAGAGACCTAACGCGCTGGGTTCTCTTCGTACTTTTCTCCTGTAATGACGTTAAGAGGGCAGTCTACTAGTCGATTATCCAGGAACGATATGGGAACGTGGCTTTGTAATTGACTGAAATTGCTTGAACTTTTAAAGACGATGATCAATCCGCAAAGACGCGTCTCTCGGGTAGGAGCGGCTTCGAGTAAGGTAGCCAACCCACAGGTACATAAAACCGGAGCAGAAATCGCGGACGTCTTATCAGCTTGCCATTAACCAGTCGCTGCTACCTATATCTAAATTGCTTTCTATATTCAAGCAAAATGCATTCCCTCGTCGTTTATTATTGGCCGGGTGATGACGCGCGTAACCCCCTCCCGCCCCCCGCGATCCCAAAGTGTTTCTCATCCTACGTATTTCTTCTTATCTTACTTTCTCTCACGTTCGTCCTATCCTATCCTCAATCGGCAAGTTCATCACTCGAGTCGCCGTACTCGTAACTGTCATGGTCGCGGTCGCATACGTCACAGTCAATGTCGACCTACAGCGCGTCTCTCCGGTTAGCGCACTCGGTACACGCGGATTGCGTAAACTCGTATTTCTCGGGTCACGGTACTTCCGCGTCAGATAGCTCGTGCTCGTTTTTCAGCTATCGGGCGCGACCGTGTTGCGGGGAATTTTTTTTTTTTCATTTCCGGTGGTAATAATCAACACGGCGAATTTTGGGGAGTGTGGGTCGGTGGACTCTTATGCGCATGCGCAAGTAGATGCACCTGCACTTTGGTAGCGCAGGAGCATGCGCAGTTGAAACTGGACAAGGGTTTAGGATATTTCGGGGAGCTTGGAGTACTGGCTGTATGTGGAGTACAAGTCATTACGTTGCTAATTATATTAATTAGGATTTGGTATCAGGCGGATACTCACCGGCTATACTGGAGGTGGAGGCTCCGAGCCAAGCGTGAGAAGATTCCAACAACTTGGCCTGAAACAAGAAAAAAAAAGGAAATTTGTTAAAAACAGAAGTGCGGAGAAGACGGAAGGAATTTTTAAAATGATATTTCCAAAACCGGAAGTTCCTTGATCGCCATTTCCCAAGTGGCTGAAGGCAGTCGGGGCAGTCGGGCTCCAAGCATCGGACAACTTTGCTAATATGTGGCGGCTTTCGAGGTTCCCCGGCGAAAGGGGCTGGTACCTCGAAAACATCGGAAAGTGAAAGACACACGCAAAGTTGGCTCATTTGAAAGTTTTTTTCCGGGCGATTTCTGCGTGCAATCCTGAGGCAATGACTTCATATCGCGAGTACCGGAACCCTCGGCGATTCCGGCCTGCCTGACTTTTCAAATTAATTTTTAAGGGTCTCATCGGCATCCTGGCCGCTTTCCCGAGCGCCAGTCCTCGGTTCTCCTCATCATCTCTACCCTCTGCATGTACCCGCAGATTGTTCTCCAGTTCGTCCCTAATTTAACCTCCCTCGATCCTCATCACGCACGGAGCCTCGAGTGCTCAGAGTCGGGTGTGAAAAACGTGGAAGCTTCAGCTTTTCATTTTACTTTGTTGCACTTCGCATGATCATCATCGAAAGCAAGTCAAAGACTTGCACTAGGGGGTGAAAGAAATGGGTGTGTCCAGGGAGAAAGTTCTCACGAGTCTCAGCAGCATGCACGCGGAGCCACGAAGACTCACCCTCTCCCTCCCTCTTTTCTTCTTCTCACGAAGCAAATAGGCAAGGTAAAAGTCGAATGGGGAGAGGGTGGCAAATGAGAGTGAACGTAACTACGGCAAAGTACACAGTTTTGTCGTGCAATTTGGTCCCACCCTCTTCAGACACGCTGGACACGCTGGACACACTGGAGGCAGTGGACACCCTGGGCACACTGGGCACACTGGGCGCAGTGGGCACCCCTGGACTGACAAAGTTGCCGACCACCATATCGCACGGTGTGTATTTCGATAAATATTTCATCGCCAGCCAGATGCGCTATATACTTTGTAAGTCATACTTTGCCAAGCGCAGAAGGGGTCGAGGAGGAGGGGGGAGGGGTGTGGATGCCGTGGATCCCACTCGCATATTAATGTCGCTGCAATGGGGATGCATCGTGCTTTTGATGTAAATTGTCCAGGACGAAGAGGAAGAACCGCGTCGTTAATGTCCAACCAGTCATCAGGCAGATGGGCAGGTCGATGCATAACCCAGGCACTCTAGGAAGACGTCTTAAGAGTCGCCTCGAAGGAGGGACGAGAGAGACGGAGATCAGGACAGAAGCGACGGCGTCGGTTTCATCGCTCGACGTTCAAGAAAGAAATCGTTAGATTCGCGAGTCGAAACGAACTTTGAAATGAAAAGCTCAGGGGCGGAGGGGGGCTTGCAATTTTCCCGTCAATGCACACGTCAACCGTAACGTATCCGTGGATATTCTGAGCTGCACCGGGAACACGAGACAATGAAAAATGCACACGGTACGACATACACACTTTTGTGTCCAACTTGCAACTGCAGGCTGCACCAGCAGCAGAATGGTCGACTGCTCAATAATTCTTTGTGTGGTTAAGCGAGACGCGTGGATACGTGCTGCGTGTGTGTTTGCTATTTTGCGAAATTGCTCCAGGTATCCTCCCTCTCTCTCGCTCCCGCACCCGTCACTCCGACCCCCCAGGCGTCCCTTACGACTCCTCCTAGATATTTCATCGAAGCCCCCCAGTGTTCCTCGGGTAACGGAGCGCCACGTGAATCCGAGATTCGAACGCTTGGAATATGAATGGGCGACTGGCATTAAGGCGACTGCAGTTACAAACGAGACACGATAGCGACAGGTCAGTCAGCCGCGGCGAGAAGCGACGTGGCAGGACTACGCGGGCAAAGGCCGCTCGGCTCTCTAAGGGCTGCTGCAGCCTCATTCAGCAGTCTGCATCTCAATTTGTTTCGACGTGAAGCCAACCCGGCTGTACGATGCATGCCGCTAATGGAAACGAGGGCTTCATTGGGCTTCTCGCTCGGCAAGAAGACAGAGAGACTCGCCCGGGCCGAGGGCGCTGAATTAAATATGTCCCAACCCTGCGCGCCGCCGCCGCCACCACCGAGCCTGGGCATTGCCCACTATTAACTGCCTTCAAATTACCCGCCACACTCCTGCGCGCGGATCCTGCATTTTTCACGAGACGTTTGCGTTTCCTCGGGCCTGAATGTCCGCGGTTAAACCGCACGACGCGCCGACCATTCTTCCTCTCCTTTATTTCGCCTTCTTTCCCACATCTAGGCTCTTCTCCGACTTCTCCTGGGTCTTGGTGCATGCTCACCGGCCCTACCGGGTTCTACCTCAATCTCTACGTGGCCGCCTGAGCCGAGGAAGGCGTGCGGCATTAATCGGGGCCTCGTAAAATTCAATATTAACTCGACGGCTATTGCTTGGCAAACCCTCGCTCGAGAAATTACTTATTTCGGCTCGTAAAGCCGCCACCGAGAAAAACGAATCGCTGGCGACACGCCCGTCGTTCCCTTTTTCATCCACCTACGGCCTGTAAATGCGTATGCATGCGCGTCCGCCTTCACGTTTAACTCCTACGCCACTCTTAATCACGTGTCGAACCTTCGTCATTCTTGAGGAACGCGCGTTTCAGCCTCGCGCACCGGAACTGCCTTTATTTAGATATTTTTCTTTCGCGTCCGACTGTATACCCTTTCAAACGAAAACCAATAGAATCTTCTGTCGCGATAACACAAAGTCCAGACTTTTTATTCGACCCTGCAGAAACTCCTAGCAACTTCTTTAGTAGCTGGCTTGCAAAATAGCCAAAGTTTCGTGGCGACGATAACGCGACTGCGAACTGGACCGGATACTTTATTCGCGACGTTAAGGCGCGTCTCGGTACGCAACAAGCGACAAGAATCGACCTTCCGCTAGTGCGATATTTCAACGTGCTATTGTCGCGGAACGACCAGCATGTCGAGTGCCGAGTAGACGTCGCAAGTACGAATAAAAAATAAAAGTCTAAAAATTTTCCAACGACGTTAACAACCAACGGTTTGTCTGCGCGCTATAGAATATTTACGGTGACTCGAGGAGCGAAAATATATTTGAAAAGCAACGAGAACGAGAAAGAGAGAGAGGGGAGGATTACATATAAAATTAGCCAAAGGTCGTTCTCACGCTGCGTTCGCGCCGTAGTCCGGGTCCTCCGCGTCCCTTTCTCGGATTTCCCGAGGAGTTTTGGCTAATTCCAGCAAATATTTGCACTGGAAGATAGGCGGAAGGTATAAGGTATCAGGCAGCAGGTAGGCTCTTCGCAGTCAGGACTTTCAGTCAACAGGCATCACCCGTAGCTACAGGACGATCCTATAGGAGTTTTCCCTACCCAGGATGCACCGGAAATTTCTAATCAGATTACCACGGATTAGTCAAGTTCGTTTGTCCTAATGAAATTCGTCTAAATTACCGCGTAGCACAGGGAGGGTTAAGGGGGGGCATCGGCCAAATTAAAAAACCCCTTTCGTCCCGATGCCAACTGGAGGAACCCAAGTAACCTTATGATAAAGGGGTGGTACCACTTTCAAATTTGACACTGTGAACGACCATTGTTCTAAACAGGCAACAGGCTATAAGTAAAATATTGTTAAAATCCCTGATGAACATAAAGGGTGTCGTGTTATAGTCGACTATGCAAAACTTGAGGTTGAAATCGCGCGACGTGGTTTTCGTTTGATCAGTCAAATAAACGTGTGACGTCATGACACACTGAGGGTAAACAGAAATGCGGTACTCGAATCCCAACCACACGTGTTAATTGTCATACAAACGTGCGAGCGGGTCCGTGGCAAAAACACATTCGGGCTCGTTTGTAGCGCTGGAAATGCGATAGTGTGGAGCACCCTTAACGTTACAAGGGGGTGTCGGCGGCTGTTGCACGAATCCTGCTGGTAGTTTGTTACACGCAGCCACGTACAGCCGTAGCACTGGGGGGCGAGCGGGGGGCTAGTTTACGCCTATGGCTTCATATTTTATTCAGCGCTCTAATGTTTAAACTATCGCAGTGATACTCTGGCTAACCGAGTCCCTCGACCACCCCTGACGCTCCACCCTCCCCGATCCCACCCCACTCGCCCCACACCCTTCCGTACCGTCATTGACCATTCGTATAAATAGATTTATTTATTTACGATAAATTGATGCCAGTCCAGTCGATCCCTGCTACGAGCGGATTCGATTGTTTGGCGTTCACGCATCCCTGTTCTGTTGACGTTATCAGTAATTAGTTTGTCATTATCGTTCAACGAATTCGAAGAATTGACAGGAGAATTTATTTGCTACTCTTTTTCTTATTTATTTTATTTTTTTTTATTTTTATCTTATTGCAGCGAAACGAACCGGATGGAGATGCTGTGGATGCTGACCAGTCTATATATGTAGTATGGATGTATCGGACCAATCGACTTATATCGATCCTTCGTTCGAGAGGTCAACTTGAGGCTTGAATCTTTAAAAGATTTGATCTTTTACTAAATAATGTTTTATCGATCTTTTCTAATCTTTTTATTTGCCAGCTTTCTCTCTCATACTTTCAATAGCCACTATATTTACGGGTCTTTAGAATACTCTCGTTCCGCCATTGCTTCGATCGCTTGTATACAGATAAGCGCACAGCCATGCGAATCTTTAGCAGGAGAAACGTAGGTAGAAAACCACTTTTGCGTAAAGACCGTTATTATCTACGAATCAAAACTTTATCGGATTTCTTGCCGAACGCAAAACAGCAGGATTAGACTGTAAAATAAGCGTAACCAGCCGTCGAAAGTATTCTTCCGAGTGAACGTCCGGAACTCGTGAAATTCAATAGCGAAACCGGAAATGAGGTAGCGAGACGTCCTCATTTTGGAAATTAGTACCATTCCCCCGTTCAACGAGTAGAAACCTAAGCTGTATATTTCCAACGTAATGTATAGAGGAAAAAAAAACAATTTTTTATGATTAGCTTTCCAGCCCCGCAGGACGCACGATCAATCTTCCCCCTTTCGATGTCCCAATAAGAATTCTCGTGAATCGGACAAGTGGGGGGTCTGAATTTCTAAGCACTTCGGAACAACTGTTAAGCGGTGCTCGATAATTTCGAACTCCCGCGGAAGTTCTCTCCTTTGAAGCAGGGCACTTGCTTCCAAACAATTCGTCGAAGCATTCAGAGGCGCCCCCTCTCCCCCCATCGCCCCGTGGGTTATTACCAACAAGTAAAAATTTACAGCTTCGACCAAAGCAAATCCTTTCCTCTTTCCGTTCCGATAAACGGCCGGAAACGTATATTTATATTTGTACCAAGAGAGCGGATTCTCTTGTTCTCTTATTCCGCTGTCTCTGCTTATCCCTCCAGTCACTTTTCTCTCTCTCTTTCCCATTTCCTTTTTTCTCGTGCTACGAGAACAAGGCTTTACGGTATAAATACATCTGGAGTGTGTATTGTTTCAATGTGGCTGAACGCCCTTTAAGTCGAGCCCACGTGGCGCAGCTTCCGAATCAGACCGGCGGTCCAAGGTTAATTCATCTTTCTTGAATTTCCACTTGAGTGACTACTTCCGAGAATTATCCTCTCTCGACTCCGTGCGCGCGTGCGCGTCTACGATAATAAAGATGGAAAGTTCTGTCCAGTGAAATTTAAAAAATTCTACTAAACGAATACGAATCGACAGGACGTTCAGGAGAAACGGAAATTGTTTATTTTTAATCGTTTGCAGCAATCAAAATTCCTAGCTCTTCAATTTTCTCCCTCTGTATTACTAGCTCCTTTTTTGCATTGCTTTCACGATATTTATTGCCAAACATTCGACATCCATGCCGAAGCAGGTGTTACCGGACGTATCTTTAAAAGTACAAGACTCAAAGGGAAAATATAAATAGATATTTGCGTAGCCACGTGTAACTACAGAAGGAGATTGAATCGAGTATCGGAACGAAGGCACAGCCGATCGTAAAGGTTTCCGAGGTTCGGAGCGGCCGAAAAAAAGTGTTTCGTTGGGGTCGAATATCGCGTGCATTCGGGCCAGGGGTGCATTCTCTGAATTATAGGCGGATGCACTTAATACACAAGGAATAGATTATCCGTTGAATAATGCGTCGACTTGTAACGTTACATGCTGGAGCAATGCCTTATCGAGGGTGTACGTAGCTGTTAGGTTGATAGTTAGGCAGGCAGGCAGGTACCTGCAGTACGTAGCTGGGTATACATACACGCATGATCTATCCCAAGCGTGTTCGTTGGGAAGCAGGATAGGAACAGGGATAGAAAGGGGGGAGTGCTGTGGGCGGAGGAGCGTAGCACGAGGTTAGGTTAGCCAGTGTGTGGACTTAGTCTGGGGTTAGCACGGTGTTAGCTCACACGCATGCAGCTGGAGTACTGAACTATGTATTAGAGCCGTGTACCTTCCGCATAGATATATGTATACCAGGGGGTTTGTACAGGGCAAGATTTGCTGTCGCGAACAGCTACGAAATTCTGCGTACCGGGTGCCCGACAAGTACGCGACATCATCCGTGCGACTCCGTGTCGAATTAGAGCTCGTTGCAGCGCGGGATGCATTTTTCGTTGCATCCGCGATTGCGCCTCGAAGGCTACTTTTCATTTGGCACGTGCGACGCTCCCTCGCTCCGTACAGTGCGACGCCGTGCGTCGCGACGCCGAGTGACGGCAGCAAACCTGCCGGCCGCCTGTCGCTCCTTGCACCGCGGTCGCTTTCGAAAGGTGCTTCTTGCCTTCGGCTCTTTGAGCTCTACCAAGCGAAATGCGCGCTGGGCCCCGTGAGAGGCGCTGGGAGGAAACGCAAGGCGAGAGGCCCGGTGTGGACGCCCGTAAACTTAAATTTACGAAGTGATATACACGCCAAACATCCGGCAGATATTTAAGCCCCTCCCTGCTCTTACTAAACTTAACAACGGCAACCGCTATTTCCACTCGAGTCCCAGTCGAGTCGGGATGTAATTGATCGCGCGCCGCTTTGCGGAATCGAGTCGACACCCACCCTCCGGCATCCCCCCTTCTTTGCCAAAGAGGTCGAGAAAGTCTCTCAATCTGTTTCGTAGGAAAAGACTTAGGGGGCTGCTGAGATTGGTGAGGCTGCTGGGAGGCTTATGGATCCTTGCTGATAGTAGGAGATAAGATGAAAAAAAAGAGAGATCCTTGGATTTCCAACCCCTGCGAACGCGATCGCCTTTCGATACGGCCGGCAATTAATATACTTGGACGTAATTTAGCCCGATTAAAAGCCAATACTGTAATTTCGTTCGATCGATTTAATTTAATGCGGGTGCCGACTTGATTGAATTTAAATCGGCTAAATGCCGGCCTGATTGGATTAATGCCACCGATTAATCCGATGAAAACTAATTCGCTCCTGACTTCGCCCAATTTATTCTAATTCGATACCGCGCAATCGCGATTATGCGCCGCCGCCGAGTCCCGCACTTAATATAGTTTTATTACATTCCTTCTTGATTCGATCCCGCCGGCTGCATTCGGCCTAATTCGATTCGCCGATTTTCGCCACACTCGCCATCTTCTTTGGTTTCGAGCGATCCGCGTTGTAGCTTTAATTTTCGATAAACTCCCGTCACTTCTTCCTTTCCCGGAGCCTTCGTGGGATTGGCCGTCGGATAACAAGATAAAATAAAAAAAGTAGGAGACTTGCGCCATTGAGCGATTCGTCAAAGAGCAAAAAGAATTTAAAAAAAGGTAATGCAATTTATGGGTAAAAAATGTAAAAGCAGATTGGTTAATGAAAATTCAAAGAATAAGACAAAGCGGTAAGGGTGTATTACGTTAAGGAAAGCTCGAACGAAGGTAGACGGAAAGATGTGAAGACGAAAGAAAACGACGTGACCGTAGGAGAGAGAGGGAGGGGACGAGAGGGGGCCCCGTTAAGGAGAAAGAGAGAAAGAGCGATAAGGTGTCCCGGCATAAGGCGCGTATTTACTGAGAACGAGACGGGCCGCAGCGGACTCGCAGAACCCATTAAGACAGGCACAATTAATCTTGCCTTAATTGCCGCAATTCCCAGAACGAAATCGTTAGATTACAATTATAAAAGCGGAATACACCGTGCTCGCGTACACATAGATAATATTTTATTCCTCTTCCCTTCGTACCTCGTTCGTAGCCAAGTAAGTGCGAATACTCGAGAGAGAGAGAGAGACCACCCCCCTCACCCGCCCCTCCCCGACCGTACAGTGCCAGAACCGAAGCTCCAGCCAACTTGGAGACAAGATGCTGCACAGCGAGAGAATTCACGGAGAAGGAGATGAAAGGGGAGGCGGCACTCATTTAAGTAAGACCCTCGTACAAATCGCCTTACGAGGTGCAGACGATGGTCCAGCACAGGGAGCCTGCGCTGCCCTAATTACGAGATTCCTCCTGCAAGGGTCCTCGAGTGGTCCTTATCGCGGGAGGATGTTATCGATCCACAAAGGAGATTAACAATGAAACGAATAGAAACGCCAAAAGCCCAATTCACGCTGGCACCGAAGATTCTCCCGTAAATAGAGCTAGATGCACAGGATGCAGGTGCGAGTCCTGCGAGGACGAGAGGGGTGCAGGTTCAAAGGTCCTTTAGTTACGCAGGCTATCGATTCCTTCGAGCTGCTGCACAGCAGCCCTCAAAACACAAACAGGAGTGCAACATGCATGCGCGATGCATTCGATAGCTGGATGGCCGGATAGATACGCCGTGAGTGCTAGGTGATAGCAGAGATAGCAGCCAGCACGGCAGATGAGTTGGGAGGGTTGTGGGTGGCGGGAGGAAGAGAATCAAGAGAATCAAGAGAATCAAGCGCCAAGAGGCAAGAGGGATGATTCCTAGCCGATGTGCACCGCATGATCAATGTTTGATTGCACTTTATACGCGCATCTCCCGGCCGGTTGCGTGTGGCTGGCCGAGGCCAGTGCGAGTTCCCGCATCTGCATGGTGCGCACGTGCATGTGCTCCTCCATGCACTCGGAGTATCATGCACATTAATTCCGAAGCCATTCGGTGAGTACCGACTCGATGCTGTCCAAATAAGATGAGTGCCTCGCAAACGTTGGGCGTGGTTCGGTAACGAGGTCCTGGAGTCCTGGAGTTCAGCAATCCTGGAATCCTATGACCCTGATGCCTTAAGGAGCTCGCGAGTCTCATGCCCGAGTCAGGCTGTTACCGTTGCTTTATGCTTTTGGATCGTTATCAGTACTTTTTTTTTTTTTGAAAATTAGTTGCGAGCTTTGAACAACGCGGACTGTGGAAGATACGAGGCTATCAAGACTGGTAAACATTAGCTTTAATGAATTACCAAGTACCTTCACGGTTTTATGACCTAAGAGGCAATTAGATGGGCAGACGCGTGCGTAGGGCTTAGATCCGATCCTAGGATATTTAACGGCTATTAAGGGGAGTCAATATTTAATCGTGGGATATGGCTGTCCGCTAAATTACTCCATGACCATCTCAAAGAGAGTGCACAGCCGGTAGCCGCCACGTACTCCTGGGACTTGGGGGACGCGATCGACCTCCTCGACGTGGACCGTCTCCTAGGCTTCAATCGGCAGTGGGAAAACAAAGAGGACCAAAAGATCGAATAACCGTGGACCGTTGAGAAAGGGGCAAACTTGCTGGAAGGTTGGTAGTGGAATTCAGCAGAGAGTAGCGAATATACATACATAAAACGGGCGCTGCTCAACGCTGCGCTGGCTGGTTTAATAAGAGGCTATCTATAGTCTTGCATTATGTTACCTCGATACATCCATGAGATGAGATGCTGTATTATTAATACGTCTCATGAAATATTCGACGCCATCTTGCCATTCATCTCGCTGGCTCCATACATTATACAGGAAGGGGGTGGCCAGGAGGCTGCTAGGCAGCCTGCGAGTTTCGAGGCCGGGCTAACCTACATTTTACACTATATTCGGATCGTCTTTTCTGACTTATTAACGCCACACTAGAAATAAAGAGAGCGAGAGGAGTGGAAGGTAAAAGGAAACCATTAAAAGGGACGAAAACACAGGTAGAAATCGGAAGCGCAAGAGTACATAGTATACCGTATCAAGAATTATAGGGAATTTGTCTATAATGGCAGAAGGGGTAGACAGCCAGAGACTTTTAAATCGCAGCAATAAATTTGGACTCTTTTCTAATTTTTTTTTTTCTTAATACACGAATGCTCCGCGTATCGGTCCGATATCCTGTACACATGGTTTACACGCATGATATAACTCTACGTAGTCGACTACGCGTTCTTATACTCGTACGTGTGACACGTGGAGGGGGTGGGGTGCAGTGGAAGTCATACACATATGTAGATACAGACAGGGATGATAGTTACGTGTTCGGTTGCAGAGAGAGAGAGAGAGATGGAGAAGAGAGTGAGTGAGATAGAGTGAGAAAGGGGCTGAAGGGAATGCTAATATTAAAAGTAATATTTCTGAGCCGTCTGCGCTGGGCGACTACGGTGCGCCTGTGCTCTATTTATTTTTAATATAAATTAAACAATTTATTTTCCAGGAGCGCCCGCCCGCGCCCGACTGAAATAGAGAAATAATGCCCGGCTGCAATATCGAATGAAATATCGCTCGCGACCTCGGCACCTAGTTCTCTCTCTCTCTCTCTCACTTTCGGGAAACCTTCCATCTCCTTCTCTACCAGGCCACCCTCTCCAACGACCTTCCAAGCCTTTCCGCCACCAAGAAAAACAGAAACGTATTTTAATTTACTGCCGATGGCGTCGACGCTGCCAAGAACCGTAGGAGGAAATTGAGAGAGTACACACGCACTGACAATGGGAGATTTAGGAGGACAGAGCCGGGGGGTGGGAAGGGGGTGGCAGGGACATTTACAAGGGAATCAAAGCATCGTAGGACGCAGCGGTGACACTGGACGTTACAGGGAGTACAGCGAATACAAAAGTCCAGCTTCCAGTAAGAATAGAAATTATCTAAACAGAAAGATTTTTGGTGTGGCGGAAGCGATAAGTTAGAAGTTGGCAGGGCGAAGCCGCGAGAACGAAGGACCCGGACGCGCTGGCAAACAAATGGAATCGTCAAATTTATAACCGATCGCCGTGTAAATAGTAAGATAGCAGCTCGCCCGTGATATACGTGCCGCTTTCGAATAATATAACCAAATATTTGGACGTCGGGCACAAAGGAGCCAACGGCGATCGGGACGGCCCGAGACGCCATTGTGCCTTCCTACGTTTCTGGATCCTCCAATCTTCCGACCCCTCGGCGCAAAGTTTCCAGCCCTGGAAGCCAAAGGCAGGAAGCGGGACACTGGAAGAACTTTGTTCGCGCGTTCCTTCGACACGGGGAACCGGGACTGCCTTCAGCGTCTATCCTTAGTCTTAGGGGTTAAACGAAAGAACATGCGGCAAGAGACGCAGGGAACCTAGTGAAGTAGGAGAGAGACGCTCTGTCGCGTCACAAGCAGAATATTAGGAGATGACAAATTGTTGACTCGACTAATATATGAACTTTGACCCTAGAACAGAGACGGAGGACGGTTCATGAGCGTAGCAGGTACTATTCGTACGATTAACATTACAATGGCAACGCTACGTCACGAGTATGGCAACGGTGCCAGCATCCAGGCGCAGCCCCTTTTCAAAGGTGGCGCTATCGCGTTATATTATTCCAAGCTGGAAGAAATTACTCATGGATTATTTCCGTCCAACACTGGCCGTGCCTTGCAATGCCGATATAATGCTTGCAATAACTAAACATTTTATGAGCGTTCGCCAAGTCGGCTTTCAGCCTTTGCTACCGCGTCCCTTCTTCCCCTGCCCGCCGGCTGACCCGCCAATGGCGCCACAGTTGAATTAACTATGTTTAATGTCGAGTAAAAAGAGCGACGGTATGCGTGACGTTGTTGCGGAAAATTACAAACTCGTTTTAATCATCTTGCAGATCGATTTGCAGCTTTTCCGAATGCTCCGAGAAATTACGGATCGCGATCGGCGCACAATTGAATCGGCCAGGAATCGAAGGAAGGAGACTGTGCTTAAGTCGAGATATACGTCGCGTGTTGTCTTCTTTCTCTTTCCTTCTCCTTGTCGCTTCTTTGGGTTGGCTTTGTTCCTCATTTGAGGACAAGTGGCAGCTATCGCGTGTCCGTCACGCATGGCTACTCGTGTCCTGTCTATTTTTAGTAAAAAATACGGACTTTTTGTACACCCGGTAGAGGGACACGAATCTTACCCAAGGGATCAATCAGGAATTTTTCATCGTACAGGCACTTGGTCGTGGCTCGAGGTGTTTCCTCCGTGCATAGAACGCTGATATGTTATACATATTGCATTGGATTTTATTCGAGTACAAATTGTCTCGTTCGCGGAGGTCCTTGATTGCCCCAAAAAAAACGGTGTGAAAGACCTTTATTTTTTTTTATTCAATTACCATCGATTTATACGACTTTAAGAAAATTTTACACGGTAAGAGGAATGCATGTCGATCCGCGATATCGAGGAATAAAAATGTTTATTTATTTAAACCTTTCTCGTTAATAAATCAAACGCCAAGTTAATCCTCGGGAATTTTTGGTTATTCGCGTATCGCTTCTGATTATCATCCAAAGCATGGACATTAACCAGAGAATGAAACGAGGGTTTATTGAACTCCGGAAACCTTCAATAAATTTGCCGAGCGAATGCAAGCCGTATAAATAAACTAAATGTAAGCAGCATTAATACGCATTCGAGGTACCGACGCAATTTCACCTACTCGCAGCGCAACTGAAGAATTCAAAATTGCGTGGCAGTCGAGAATAGGAAAATTGCAAAAAAATGAACAACCGCGCGAGGATTCATAGCCGAGCCAGGAGCGATCGGCGGAAAGCAGCCAGTCCCGATTATGGCGGATAAGTGCCGACAGGTGGGAAGCGCGTTCCATTTAATGACTGAGAGACGCGAACGCGATGCATTCAATTTGGCAATGTCCGTGCAGTGACTATGCCAAATCGGGACTAATTTTAGCAGAATATTCCCCGAGTGTGATTCAGCATGGTTCGATGCCGGCCTTCCAGCATTAAATTCGCTCCAAAAATTTTTTGAGACTAACCCATGGTGTCCATGATAATATCGATTCAAATTAAATCGATCGTTATCGGATTGAAGGATACGCGTAATTAATTTTGCAAAGAAAATCCCCGAGACGTACGATATCTCCGAATGAAATTTGGGGAAAAAACAGCTGGCGAAAGGAGGGACGGGGGTCCAGCCAGAGTTGGAGTACAGTGCGTAAGAAAGAAAGGAAACGAAGGCAGGAAAGAAGCCAATGCACTTTATGATTGAATATAGCAAAAGCGCCGGAGGGTAGAGAGCGCAGACGTCTATGTATAGCACGACTGAATCATAAGCAATGCTTGTACCAGCCAACACTGAGCTACGGCAGGTCAGAGAGGGATTCGCTTGCATGTAGGTGACTCCGAAGGCGATACGTGCATTATTGCCGGCTTTCGAGATGAATTATTTTAATTGCGCTGTTTAGTCTAGAGATGAAATTAGCGAGGATTCTTTGCTGCCTCTGAAATCGCTTATTCGTTACCTAGTAGGAATACGTTACTCACTCGTTGCTCTCTTTTAAGTGAACCCTGTGCCAGAGAGACAGAGGAAAAAGGGCCAAAGGTCAACAGTAGGACCTACGTAGGCAGCCAGCTATGCAGCCAGTGCAAAACCTTAGCTATACCCGACTCCGACTGTTACTCACCTGAAACATAGGAAAGAAATAAAATTAAGTCGATAATTCGATCCAAGCACGTTTCCTTCCACGGGCGCACACACGTGTACATATGTATAAGTCAAGGCACATGTGGCACATAACGCAGCCGGGTAAAGGACACGGAGAGGTAAAGAAGGAAGTTCTCGGAATAAAGGAATAATTGGAGCAATTAACTCTGGATCGAGTGCATATTATAAAGTGTACTAATGTTGTAGGATTGAGGGGCGGGAGGGGAAGGGTGTTTCCGAAAACACGGTTTAACGGCCAAGCTACACGGGCCGCTACACCGGTTAATTATTACACCGAAAAACAGCTTTATTAGGCACCGTACACATACCACGCCGATCGCTAATATTAACCCTGGCGAATGTTATATTTTCCTTCCTCGATAAGGGCTTAATAACTCGGCGCTCGAGTCGTTTCTCCTTTGGTATCGAGTGCGTAAAACTACTTTAGAAAATACAATAACGTTTCTTACTGCGCACCCGCTGGATTAGCATAACGCGGCTGCGATCCTTAGATAGTGTTATAATTGTGGGTCCCAGCAGGCTGATTCTCCAGTAATGGGCCTCTTCCTCTCCGGACGAATCTCGACGGGCCCAAACTCTTTGTTGGCTCGAAGCTACAATAAGACGCGCAGGGTCAACCGTGGCCTTTGGACTTTGGAGCAACTTTGACCCGAGCTGCTTCCTCCGTCACACTATCGAATTAGATCGGGTCCCTTTCGGACGTCCGACGTGTTTGGGCCTCGTTACCAGCCTGAGGTGGCTGAGGTGGAAGGCGCGAGGACCTGGTCCGTATAATTGCCAAGTGAGAACAAGTCGGCCCGCGGGGTCGTTTCAATTTATCGTTACAATCTGAATATCAAATCTGTTCCTACGGACTCCTTTACAGACGTCATCTTGCTCTCATCTCTCTCAGCCTCCATGCTCGGGTCCAGGGGACTCTGAGGACCGTTTCCAAGGCCCCGCTTGGCACTCTGGGTCCTAACGATTACGACCATTAGTCAGTTTGTCCCTTTAATACGTATTGACCTGCTACTCTGGCTGGAGCTCCTTAGGTCCACGATTTCGAACTTACAGGGCGTTTCAATCCGGTAGCTCGAGTCCCGTATAGCCACTGGGTGGACTTTGGGCCAGACGATTGTAAAGTCAGACAGAAATCGCAACGACGAGGGACGTCGGAGTGAATTTTCTTGTTTTCACGCATATTGCTTTAAACTTCCGGCCGATATAAAGGATCCCGCCCACCGCAGTCGCAGCGGCTATCTCGGGCTCGGATCAGCCTTCGGTCGAGGCCCCCGCTAATCCCGTTCCCATCTCGACTCTCCTCTTCGACTGGGAGAAATATTATTTAAGTGCTTCCTGGCATATAAATACTCTGTACGCGATGATAATTAAAGTCCCGACCTTATCGGAGCCGGGATCCATTCCTCGGCGCGATAGCTTCCTTCTCCCAACTCCGTTCTCATTTGAATACGCGTGTACCAGATAGACCGGCCGCCACGACCCGCCGTGGAAGCTCTCGTTGTCAAACGAAAAGGGTCGAATCAAAATAAAACCCAAATAATTCCTGGCCCGACCGAAACGTCACTAAAATACCGTAACTGGAATGCAGGAAGGACAAAAAAAAAAAAATAAATATTCTCGATCAATTTCGAGTACGAAGGGTCGGAGAGCGGAAGGGTCAAAAGGGCGAAGGAGCGGGCGGAGGAGGGACGAAGGGAAGTGAGGGGGGCCGTACACGCCGAGAGGGTCGACGGATGGATCGGTGAATTTCTCGAATAATTAAGTTAGAGCTCGGTGAGCGAGGGGTTGGCCGGTTACCTACCAACGTGCTCTCATACATTATATACTACTGGTACATACGTGTACACGCATCCCCTCCTTCCTCCCCCCCGAACGGCCACTACACTCGGTGGCATTGGATATATACTTAATGAAGCGTAAATAATTGAGTAATGTGCTCCAGGCCATTCGATCGCCGTTCCTATTGGTCAGAATTAATCTATTCCGGCGCACCGGCGGCCGCTATCTCTGCCGAACGATGCCACCGCGTTCTCGATCATCCCTGCCTGCCTCCTTCTGCAGCCAGGACGTATACACCCCCGTTCCTGGATCCCTGCTATCCCTGCGTATCCAGCTCATCCCATTTCCCATTTCTATATCCTAGATCATCCAGTATCCCACGTTCTCTTTCGATTCTGCACTTTGACTAGTTGCAGAGTGCAAGGACGCGTGTCTATTCCCATGCGCGCTGCTCTGTATATGGACCGAAAGTAGCTACGTGCATATGGTAGCTTAAAGCCGGGGTGGCTTTAAGGAATTCCGAAGCTGTGGAGCTCAGACTTGGGTTTCCCTTCGGACAGGAAGAGCGTCGTCCTCGGCTGATGTCTATATCCTGTCTCTTTTGATTCTCCATAATTTTGGCAGAAATACAAGCACTGGGAAACCTTGATTTGGTAAGGGTATGCGCTAACTACATCAGCCTGTGTTGTCCTGAGATTCTCTAGGTCTACCAGCTATCTGGCCGGTATTCTCGTCTCTCTCGCGCGGGAGATGAACAACAGGATGGGAGGGTGGCCAAGGGAGGGCGAGGGAAGCTGTGGGCTGTGGGCAGGTTGGTAAGTGCACCAGATACGGTATTACTTGATTGTCAGAAACAATGCTGGGGCTTAACCGGGGCTTACAGCCTCGACACACGCGCGCGTACCTTACCAGGCTGCGTTTACCCACATACTCGTTACCTGCTGCTGTATCGGCTGCACTGCCGCGTAAGGTGGGTTAGGTCGGGTATTGATACAGGGAATAAATAAGGCGAAGAGCAGAGTATACCAGGCACTGATAGACAGGCGGATGGGGTCGCACAGAATGTCGGGGATTAAAGCCACGAGGCAGAGCACGTGGGTCGGTTTGGCTATTTTCGAACAGCCGCTGCGTTTACACGCGAATCGTGCGAAAATCCAGGACGGTCTGTCCGGCGAAATTTGAGAGGGCAAATGCGTTGGGTTATTAGCCAGTGATTAATTATTAATAACATCGAGTGCTCGCTAATAGATATATTGTTATTGGAACGAAATCAGGCGTTCTCGCGTCCAAGCGACGCTTGTCACCAAATAATTGGACGCTTCTCTTTCACGATTGCTCTCGCCTCTCCCGCCCCCTCCACCCCCCCGATTCTCATCCCATATCGCTACTCTCGGGTCCACGCACGCAATGCTAATTGCGGCGACACGTTGATACTGTTTCGACTCAACGCGTAAATCTCCTGCAATTCGGACGGCACAGACGCGGTGTGAACGTCCCTTTAAGCGTAAGCGCATTCGCTCTTGGTACCAAATTATAGTTTTCTCGCGAGACCTGAGCGTCGCGACGCCGGGGGAGGGGGTGGCAGATTGCAATGAAAATCACAGCGAGGAATGGCGACGAGTAAACTTCGTTTCTCGAACGAGTCCCCCGTTTATGACTCATCAATATTTTTACTATGAAAATATGAGGAACGACGTTAAGTCCCGTGATTAGCGTCCCGACGTCGTCGTTAGTCACCCTTTGATTGGCTTTCGCGACAGGAAGGAAGTTTTCTCGAAAATCTCCACCTCCTGACTTCTCGTACGTATTTTTCCTCGGAGATCGACGTCCGGGGAAGCTGCGGTAAATACCCTTGTAGAAATTGCTCCGTGTATCCGTGCTCCCGCAGTGGTTGCTCGTGCTTCAGTCGGGTTGCGACAACCCTGTGCACTGCCGGCGCAGCCGAGTGGCAAAGGGTAGAGGGCAAAGGGCAAAGGGCAAAGGGCAAAGGGCAGAACACAGAGAGCTGCAGGAGTGCAGACAATAACTAAGTGGCATTCTCAGACACCCCGCTACATTGATCGCGCGAGATGCTGCGTACATATGCACTGGCACCTAGGTGGGAACACGTCGACGCCGCCGTCGCTGTCGTCGGCGTCGCCTACAGTCTACAGAGTACACAGGGATTCACCCCCCGTGCCCGGAGGCAGTCGACCTTTTTTTCACGAAGAGAAACGCTTTCGCTGAGGAGTCGGACAATTCGTATGGCAAGTGAAAATTGAGAATGAGTTGAATTGACGAGTAGGGGAAAAGGGGGGTGGGAGGAAAATAATAATAATTCTTTTCGGAGATAAGCCGATGATTAGGAGAGTGAAGACAAAATCTCCATGCGTCCGATGCACCGTGTTGGAGTTTTGCGAAATTCCACCCCTCCCGCCGCACCCACCCTCCCAACGGGAAGTCCAGTTATTTCGGATATTAAACACGAAATGGCGCGTAGGATGGTCCGGAAAAGCCGCAGTCGCCCGCACGGTCCAGTGGATCGTTTACTAGCTGGTACTCATGTAACTACTGGTTGCGTTAAAACGTATTGAAAGGTATTTTCAAGGTGGAGTATATGAATCCTGCTGATCAATTTTAATGGGATTTTATAGGCTGGTTCTGTACGTGGGGCTGTTGGGTTGGGTTGGGTCGCGGTGTGTTTCGGTGTGATTTTACTTTATTTGATAAAATAAAGTTAGCACGCTCGAGGTATAGAAGTGCATGGGGGGTAAGAAGAGCACGAGGAGCACGAAGAGCAGCCGCGCGTCCCGAAGCTCTTTCTTTGAAGCTGGTGGCACTTGGGGATTGCGAGTCGAGTTTAGGGCAGGTCGCACATCAAAGAGCGAAATACTTGACGTTGAGAATCCAGCCCCTGCGCCCCTGCGCCTTCCGCGGATCCCTGCCTATACCGATGACCTCCGTTGTATTGTCCGCTCTCGACCGAAATTGGGCTCATTTTTTTACCACCACCACCAGCACCAGCAGCCCCCACCGCCGCCACACACAAGGCTGCTCGAGAGTCTCAAAAGTCGCGGAAGAGACACGCGACAAGAAAAAAGAAACGCAGCAGCGTGGAAGCTGACAGTTCGTCGTGGCTTCTGAGAGGTCAAGGGGGTCGCGTCCGATCATGTGTCAAGGGTAGAGCGCAAGAAAATTACGCGACTGCGAGAAAAATGCACGCAATGGATGAAATTTTTCAAAATTTTATATCAAATTTTTTTTTTCCTCTTCCCCTCTCCTCCCTTTCTCACGACCTGACAAACCTGGGAACGCGCGCTGGCGGCCGATTTCACGAGGCTGCGGTGGATCAGCCAAGTTTTTATTTTTCCAGCGACGCAGTCGGCTACTCGCGCCGGTGCATTAATTTGTAATTGTGTTCTGTTTTTATATCCGATTTGCGCCGATCGAAAAATAATCGCTGGCCACCCCTCCACCCCTCTCGCCAACCCCTCCTCGGGCACCGCATTCAACCCCCTAACCATTCGCCTGCCGACTGCCGGCCCCGCGTGTCCGAGTTCGCTTTGCTTTTTCGCAGCTTAAAATTAATATGCATGGACTCGATAGCGAAAATGTTTATTTTCCGTTTGATTTCATTTTGATTCATGACAAATTGCATCAGTTGTCATCCTGGCGGCGATACGCGCCGTCCTGGCGATCCTCGACACCCGACGGATCGGCTGGATGGACATTGCCATAGGATTTCCTGATCATTCCCCGTGACCATAATCGCGGTGAATAAATTCCCCAAAAAAATGATCGGTCAATTTAGAAAATTGTCGAATTCATTATTCGACGCGGTGGCTGCCGAACGAGCGATAGAATCGCGATTAAAAATTAATAACGAATATCAACAGCGACTCGCTTCGCGCTGCTTCATTAACCTGAAATTAAAAATTGCCGTCCAAATGCCGAATAAAAAGCAGCCGTTTTGTTCGTCTAATTACAAATATCCACAGCCGTTCATTGAAAAATCAGTAAACACAAATTGTGATCGATGGGGGAATTCCTCTTCTCCCTACGCCCACCGACCCATCCCTACTTGCGCGAATTCCATAGTTTTTTTTTTTTCCTTTTTTTTCCATGATGCAAATTACCATTGCAAACGGCGAGTGGTCGTAAAAGCGGCGGAGCGCGGCTGTACGTTCGCGATATGGTTTTCGAAAAATACGATGCAAAAAGAGCATATAGAAAGAAGTGAAATGTGAGTTTCCGAGAGGAGGGGCGCAGGAGAGGTCACCGGAGTAATGGAAGGGTTCCAGGTTCAAATCAAAGGTCACGCAGGGCAAAAGGAGTCAAGTTGTGACAAATCGTCGATAACTCACGGACGATGGTCGTCACTTCGCGATACCGATTGGCTGTGACGATGACGTCACTCCACAGTTGTGAACATGCCGCTTCGCGCCCCATTCGATCGATGATAGATTGTTTTTTTTTTTGGAGGTTAATGGCGCTCGATTTATGACGTAATCAAATTGACTGCTGTGTAGATCGTGGCTTGGAACCTTAACGATTTTGGAGAAGACCGGTCTGTCAGTGAGCTGCGAGCACGAAGGACCGGAAAGTACGTAAACGAAGGAGAATCAGAAAAATGATCAACATCAAGATCTACAGGGTGAAACAACCTAAAAGTACTAAAAGTTGACAAATTTAAAAAATCTCAAAGGTGGCAGCACTTGTCGCGCAATCGTCTAGGCAGAGTGGGGGGGATACAGACTGCAGTATACAGACACAGTCCAGAGACTCGGTGCTCTCATTGCTCCAACAGCTGGTCTCTTTGTCGGACTCTCGACTGTGGACGTCCTACCCCCTTTTTATTCTGCTTTTCCCTTTTTTTAGGGGGGCTGCAACTTTTTAGTTATATACAATGTATGACGTAATGGAGTGTATTTAAATAAGACCGGTGCAACGGTCGCAGGTACCTTCTCTGGCAGGTGCTGGTCTAAGGTAATTAAAAAAAAAACAAGGGAATAAAATACAAATGACAGATGCTTGTTTTACAGCAGACACGACCGACAGATATAAATAATAAATCGTTAATATCGAAAATAAAAATCGGAATGTTAATAAATTTATGATATTCCGTTCCCGCTGTCATTTATCGCATGGCTGGTTTACTGTGAAAAAAGGAGCGTCAAAAAAAAAAGTTTACAAAAAAATTGCCACATGGCGAGATGAACGCTCAGAGAGATTTGAGCGGACAAGCGTGTAAAATAGGACAAAGTGGCTTGTGCCGCGTTTAACGACAGGAACTCCCAAAAGTGCAGCCTGCTTATAAATACATGCATCGCAGCCCGCAAAGCGGGCATCAATTTATTTGTGAAGTCGCTCGAAATAAAAGCCCGCAGCGGCCCAAACTGACCTTCCGCGCATCAAATAATCATCCTCGCGCTCCTCCAGGGTTCGTCCCTTTGCGGATTCAGGGTGGTCAAACGGAGCGGATCGATGGCAGCGCCTAAGTTTGCTGGCGACGAAATACGAGAGCGAAAGGGAAAGAAAAAGGAAAGGAGGAAGAAAAAGTGAATGAAACTGGTGAAACGCACGGGAGAACTTCCCGTGAATGTCGACGCGCTGATCATTTTTATCGGAAGCAGCCCGGGCGCTGCGCGGCTCCGGAGGACTGAATGAGATTGGGATATAGCAGTAACATCCAAGTTGTACATGGGTCCACCAGGTACAGAGGGTGCAATACCAGATGCCAGTGGGTCGAATGGCCATTTTTCATTTTCAGAGAGAAACGCGGGCTGCGCGAGTTGCTGGACGGGGTGGGGGTAGGAGTGCGATATTAAAACGGTGCCAGGTAAAATAATTGCATTTAATAATTGACCAGAACATCAGGAATGGGAAATTAGTTTATTGCGAGGCGAATTAATTATTTTGTTTAATCGACGTGACGCCGGGTTAGAAATGCGACACGAATCCTGAAGTCCTCGCCTTTCATTTGCGAATCAGTCGCCGATTCTCTTTCGCTACACTCGCCGGCCCTTTGGACCTTATAACTGTAGCTACGCATACCAATAGCCTATTACTTAACGGCGTGTCACCCGCTGGGTAGCTGTCCACTTATGAGACGTACTTAAGGCTCTTGCTTTTATTTATTTATTTTTTTCTACCGACGGGAAAAGCAGAATGCGCTTTATAGCGTCTCGGTGCGAAAATACTCGATAATTGGCAGACGTCCGACGGTTGCCGACGCGATAATTTAATGTCGCGAATTTATTAGGATCCACAGTCGGCCTCGCGTGCTGTAGCAAACTTTCAGGCGGTCGTTATTTAGCCGGCACTCCGATGCAATTGTCACGGCTAACGAGTTTAATTCTAATTAGAATAAGGATGACGAAGGCGACACTGCGGGCGAGTCCGGCAGTGAAATCGAGTCGAATTCAATGAAATTCAACAAAATTCGTAGAAACGCTCGGGAGGGGAGGGGACGGCGAATCTTTGAAATTGAGGATGCGGCTTGAGTCTGGCGATTCTTGACACTAACAAATATTCTATCGTAAAACGCTTTTAAAACGTCGCGACGCCTATCATGATTACCTCATAGCTGTATTATACATGCGTGCAAATATATATATATATATAGTATGCTTCTGATATGCTCATTATTATTAAGCTATTCGCAGTGGAATTATTTTGTTCGCAAATACGGAAGAGTCGGCCGAAAAGTCATTTGCTAAAAAGGACAGCGGTTGTCGTCCGAAAATATTTTGAGCAAGATGCAAAAAACAGTCAACTCAGACATATTAGTTTCTCGAAGAGAATGTACCAGATATGATTATTTGGATTTTTAAAAATTTTGACATTCCAACTGGGCAATGGACAAGAGCGAAATGCCATTTCCGATTTTAGTAGCACTGACCTACATCAACCGGAAAAAAACTAAATTAATTCTGTAAATGTGTAAATTTAAAAAATCAGCGGGAATTAACAATAGATATAACGGATGACAGAAATAACTGACACGAACAAATTTGTCCCAGAACCCGGTTTTAAGAAGCATACGTAAAAGAGCCAAAAATTCCGATATATCGATTCCATATCCCAGTCCCGATACCCAACGCGCATTCCTCCTTTCGTCTCAACTTCTTTTTCCATAGTCGCCCATTGACGTAGGACGTGTAAATCCTGACTGTTCGCCTTCCGCTCACTTTGAATCTTAGTCCAGTAACGGTGCACGCGTTCACTGAACTGCCCGGAAGTGTTCCAGGAGGCGAAGATACATTGGGGGGTATTAAATGCAGATTGGAGCTTCCGTTTTGAAGATTTGGACAAGGACGAAGTAGGGAGTTCCATCGATGTAAACCAGGCTTGAATATTTAACGGTTTGGACTATAGAGTGAAAGGGGTGCTCAGTCTCTATACGTGGAGGACGACACGTGTCCGACGGATGATTTCTTCTTTAGGCTGATTTATACGGGAGACGCGTGAACGAGGCACAAAGTGAATTCGCAGGGGAATCGTAGGACGAGAATGAATAAATTCGGAAGAAATCCGAATTTAACAATTTGTTCGCGCAGGGGATAACGGTCAGTATTTTGCAGTAATATTTCACCGGAGCAGTTGGTATTAATTCGTAATATGTTACCGGGGAAACTATACGGAATATCGCGTCCCCACTCCACGTATGAAAACGTACCCGAAGCCCCGCGACGCCCTCTAATATATGGTCCGGTATTATTGCAATGCAATGGACAGAATACTGTCAAAATTTATCGGCCGGCATTTTTCATCCGCCGCGTCAAATAAGTGAATGATTAAAGCGTGCAAATTACCCGGAAATTTCGCGCGCGCGTCCCGACGCCGCCCATCCAAAAATACACGTGGCTCTCGCACTGGCGGTCACACGCTTCCTGCCTCCTGTCGTAATTTTCATTTTAGAAAATAAAACAGCACCGGAAAGAACATCGATACAACGAGAGCAGCTTCCGGCAATCTTCCAGCAATTTTCCGCTAAATTGCCAATCAGCTGGCTGGTTATTATTTTATCGGCTAGTTTCGTTCTGGAATAATACCGCATAAGCACCGACATCTCGCTCGTGTCTCGTATTTATTTTCGAGGTCCGGAGAAACAGAAGTAGACAAGAGAAAAAAAAAGAAGCAAAAGAAAAGGTAGAAAAGAAAGGATGAAAAAGGTTGCCGACCATCGGGAAGTACTTGGCGTTTCGCGACTTGCTTTTATTTGCTTCCCTTGGCTGGTGCCAAAACGCTTGGGGGTGGTTGGGGTTAAAGAGGAAGACAAGAGATAGGAGGACGGAGAGTCAGGGTTTGGAGGTGGGTGGACGGACGGATGGATAGAGGTCGAAGAAAGGAGGAGAAGTGGTGGGGAGGGGAGAAAAAGAGGTCGCCGCGGAAAGACGTCTTTTTATTCAGCGTCCCTGTAGCAGTCGGCAGTCGGCAGGATAGGGTAAGCCTCTAGTGGTCTAGAGAAGTCAGCACGGCGCACTCTAGGGGTTTCGTGTTCCGAACCCCCTTATATACTAATTATCATCGTCGCGCAGTCTCTTGATGTACATGCCTGAATGCACCCGCGGAGTGGGTGACGGGAGAGGGATAAAGAGGAGGACTCGCACATTTTATTTAAAAATATCCCCGTGTTGCCTTCGACTCGGCCTTAAGCCTCCGCAACCTCCACTTAGTTACTTCGAGTTCGGGTTCGAGTGCCACCCCTGCGGCACGACCCCCCGCCGTCCCGACGCCGGCGTCCCTCGTTTCAGAGCGCCGAAACGGGTTAAGAGTCGAGAGTCAAGAGTTTCGAGTTAAAGGCTTGCTAAAGAGGATGTTCCGCCGTTCAAAGCCACCCCAGTGCCCGTACACCCACCCCTTGACAACCCCCCTCCCGGGAATAGATTCCAGCCACTCCGAGGACAGAGTCCGTTTCGCATTTTTTAAAACACAATGCAAATCGACTCCCTCGTTTTCTTAACAGCTGCATCCCCGTTAGGCTCAGCACCACGGGACTTTGTAATGCGCTGACCGGCATGGAAGGGTAGGGCTTGAGACTTGTGATAATGCGAGAGAGAGAGAGAGAGAGAGACTCGCTCTAAATTACAGTCGATATTAAGATCTCGCGATTGCGCGAAATGGTATGCAAAGCAATTCCAGGGCCCCAGGGCCGTACGAAGCCGCACAGAGGAACCGGCATTTGCCGTAACGTATGCCGGCCCCTGGAAGCTCCTATAAATTCAGGGCAACGTCTCAGTGCCGTCTACTCCACGCTAAGGAAGTACACGTTGTCCGCCTTTCCTTTCATTTCCATTTTCGAGTCCTTCTTCCTTCCAAGCCCCCCTCCCCTCTCCCCCAGAGCCTCCCCCTCCGTAGCCCACTTCCGCTTACATCCATCCGTGTTCTGCTCGATGCAAGTCCCTACAGTTCCTTACCCCATTCCCTGATTCCCTCATTTTCCCTCATTCCCTCGAACCGCAACCAATGAAACGAGCGAGGGATCCAAGCAACTCGGCCTGTCGATTGGCCAAGCGAATTCACGTAAGGCGCAAGCGAACGGAGCGAATGCACCGCAGGGTGCATCAAAGGAAGGGCTAGGAGGGAGCTGCGAATTCGCAAAACAAAACGAGCCTTCGACGCATTGTGTGGACCTTTGAATGGCGCCGATACAATGCCTGATAGAAGGTAAAGTTACATTGGGCGGGTGGATTCGTTGGCCTCGTATCGACGCTACGTGTAACGTCTATTCCGCGCTGCTCCTGCCTACCTATCTCTGACTCCACGGGCGCACGTGGCTGCTTGTGTTCTGCCAGAGTCCCGCTGTGGGAGGCTGCCGTTAAAACGATACCGGAGGTGACGAGGCTACTGGTGCGGGGAGGAGGGGCACCCGCCGGCGTGTGTGAGATAAAGAAGAAAGAGGAAGAGCAGGGCCAAGTACGGGTTTGTTTAGCGGCGCAGTTGGCGCAATAGATACATCGGTTCCATTATAAGTTCTTAATGAGACAGATCTGCTACGGCGGACTCACCCCAGGTTCCTGAGGCGTGACGCGCTCGGCCGGCATTGTCGAGTGTTCACAGTTCGCCACTCATTGTCCCGCCGGATAATAATATCTGGTAATAACCACCCCGGAAGACGCGCACAGCCCGGAACTTCCGTCTACACGGAGTTCGACGAACCCTGCCAGTTCGTACAGTCGCGAATCCGGCTGCTCTTCGATGGGCTGATTATCATTGGCATCTGACACGTTGCCAGAATACTCTGTTTATTCCTTTGTTGACTCCGAGGGCTGGTAATTAGGCTGCAAGGGTTTCTTGTTTTTCCGAAGGTATTTGGGCATTCCGAAAAGTCTACTAGGGAGGGGAGGAAACGCTCGGCTGATAACGGCAAAGGGAGGGTAAGGACGTGGCTGGACCGATTCGGCAAAGCTGGATGACCGGAAGTGGTTTTTTTTAGTCACCCCTCTCCCTCCCCTTGTTGCATGTTTTCACGTTGACGCGCGTGGGAGGTTGGTACTGCGAGCCACCACATTTTATCGTTTCGGACGATACACGTTAAAATGGCCGGATTAAACGGGACGATAAACTATTTATTTTATTTCCGCTTTTCGAAAATCGCTCGCTCGCCCATCGTTATTCTTCGCTTCCTATCACCATTACTTTCTCGGTTTTCCTATTTATTTTTCCACCTACAACCGCGTCGCAATTCCACTCTGCAGCACCTGCAACGCGCTGCACGCACTTTTCTTCAAACGCATATTATATTTTCCTTAAAAATCACGACTCCTAGCGATCGGGCGTTAAAAAATCCGAAAATACGATAATTCTGTGATTCTGGGAGTCTCCTGGCGGTCAGGAAAACCGAAAAGTGGTCCAATTTGCAAACAACGCGCCGGATGCATTTCTGGTAAATTTTGGATAGCAGCTCGTGGCACGCGCTATCGCACGGAGTAAAACGGCAAACTGTTTTACCACGACAACGTGGCAACGATTAACCCGGCAGCAGCCAGCGGGCTGCAGTCTCCGGTCCTATCGGGCACCCGCGACAACAGCCGCGAACGCACGTATGCATTGTGTTGCGCCATCCTATCGCCACCCCCCCTCGTACTACATGCCCGACCAGCATCCCTCGCGCGATCCCGGCAAACTCCCATCCCAGGATCCCGACACCCGATACCTAATTATGTTAAACGCTTCCGGATTTTGCGGCCGGATTATTCGGGCTGATCGGCACGAAGTGCGCGTGTCGAAAAAGGATTTGCCGCGACCCCTCTTGCCGACAGGGGTTGTTCTATGATTTAGGCTCGGATAATAGCCTTTGAGTGCCGAGCAATGGATCGGAGGTATTTAACGGGGGTTGGCTTTATCTCGGTAGAATTCTCGGCTTCCTCGATGGATCGTACGCCCGACAGAAGGGTGGTATCTCAATCTAGGGGTGGAGAGGAGCCACCCTCGCGGTTGAACGGAGAATAGGGACGACGGACAAAAAAAAAAGGGACAGAGCGAGAGAAAGGGATGACGGAGGAAGAGAGTTCGAGTTCTGGCTAATCGGCGGCCAATTTCGGCGCGTGCCACCCCTTCCAAGGGTGGAAACCGCTAAATGGCCGGGGGTGGATTTCCCGCTGTCCACGGGCTGCTGGCTGCACGAGCGCGAAAAACCACCGGGTGATGATTGCGGCAGCGCGAAAAACCGCCACGGCTGTCCTCTCTCTCGACCAGCAGCCAGGCGTCCGTCCTCTCGACTTCCGGCCCACTCTCGCACGCCTACCACTTCCGCTTCGCTAATGAAACACTTTCCGAACCGGGCCTACCAGCTCATTACCCTCGAATTTCCCGTGTGAAACCGCTTTAGTCCCGTCCACGTTCGTTCTTTATTTTCCACCCGTTATACGCCACCTGCCACGAGTACAGCCTGCGATCTACAATCGTTGACCTCCCACCTTTCACCTTTGACCTTGATCCCGGCCCACCCCGCGTCAGGAGGGCACACTACGAAATAGGTATTTCCAATAGAAACCCACATGCAAATGTTCTAGCTGCTTGAAATTCCCCCATAGCGAGGGAGCAGCGTGTTTTTCAGGAAGAAAAAAATGGAGTATATTATCTAGTCAGTCTCTCTCTCTCTCTCTCTCTCTCGCATTTTCAACCCTCGGCGAATATTATAATTCCAAGTTATAAAAGGTAGACCGTTTGCTCACCCTCGCTCGCTCCGTCACGCAGTCGAGTGTGCCTTTACCGCGGGAATATCTGATATTTATTTTGCAGCATCCTCAGGGCCGAAACGTTGGCATCCCTGACAGGGGGAAGCTCGGCGCAGCCTCCCTTTCAAAATTTCCATATACTTTCCTATGCACGGCTAACGCAACTTTCGCCAACTTTCCCTGCCACCCTTGCAAATAAAAAGGATCGGCGGCTACGGCGGCTGCTGCTTGGAATTTCGTCTCTACTTTTACTTTCGTCTCTCGGATTATCCAATGGCTGCGATCACGACTGTCAACGAGGATTTTATCGGCGCGTCTGATCGGAATAGTCAAGTAGCCAAGTGGAGCGGAGTTAACGAGGAAACGAATCGGACGAGTGTAGCCGAGCAGATACTCATTCGAGAGATCGGCGCCGAGCCGAGTGTCTTTCTCGGGACGCGGCTGGGAAAAGCGAGGAGGCGTCCGCGGCAGAGAGCAGCCTGTTTAATCTTTCCTTTCGGCGCGGCCGTTCAACGAGGTGTAAACGGCCAAGGAACACGTGTAGTGTCGTGTTAATTGCGCGATAAAAATCACAACACGCCAGCGGCGCGCGGTGCCAAGCAGTAAAATTAAAAATACCATCAGGCGTGCATGCGCCGCGAGATCGCGTTAATTGTTAATTAATTAACCCAGCGAGGACGTGTGACCTAACCGGAAGTACGCGGACAGTTACACGTACGCCGTACACGCACGGACGTAGAATCACTTTTTATTTTCATATCATTAGTTTACACGCTCACGTTGGTACCTGCTGGTCAGAGAGAGAGAGAGACGGAAAGGCCAGCTTCAAGTTGGTGGCGCCTGGAGAAATCGCTAAAAGACGGAAGTAGAGGTGACGAAGGACAGGAAGGACCAAAGGTGGAAGGGACAGATCGGTGAACCTTTGCAAAATCAGTGTCGAGAAGTTGGCTGCGAGTTGGAAGACCGACTGGCTCTACGGCTGGACGAGTTCTGGGCTTCATTTTACGAGGAACGAACCCTCCCGTACAATCCCCCCTTATACAACCCTTAACGCAACTCGCGACATAAACTTTATGGTATTTATGAATATTTATATTAATATACATTTTACGGTCGGGAGACGAACGGAGTGAACGAGGAGCATAAAAAGAACGTTAGGCCGCGCCTTTGAGATTTCGGAAAGAGCAAAGGAATATTATAGAGAATATCGACAGGAATCGATCGGTCGCTCGCGAACTCGTTTTCCCGTCGTCGGAGCGGAACGAGGAATTCGGAAACATCGAAACACTCGGCTGACCCAGCGAGCCTTCCCGGATGTCCGTAACTCTTGGTTTCTTCAATTTCTCAATTCTTCGACTCTTCCTCCGAGCAAAGTAGGCGCGGGAAGATCAATATGCCTCGAGGAGACTAAAGTCTCCGCCAATGGCTATTATCTCACACGTATGCACTGCTCCGTGCCGTGTGCTCGCTACACTGTATTCCATGTACACAGAGGCCAGGAGACACGCACACCTCAAGAGGTACTACACAACGAGGGAGTATAACTAGGCGGCCATCTTGGATATTAGCCAACCAGAACAATAGTATACACAATAGTATATGAGCTAGTGAGCAGTGTTTGGTAGCAGCCCCCTCCCTTGCCCCTCCACCCGTTTCCATTGCTGCTTCTGTGCCACCCCCACCCACCCCAACCACCCCCTGTGAACCTTCCACCCTCAATGCAACACCCAGAAACGCTACCCACCATCCTAACCCGTTCCCATTCTCGGGTTCCGCTATACCTTCTTCCTCCTCCTGCTCAGCTTCATCACCTATCCTCCCCGCACTCTTTGGCTCCCCTTATTCTCTCTCTCTCTCTCTCTCTTTCACTTTCTCTGGGTGCCTCACTCTCTTCGCACCGCTTAAGACGATACGCTTGTTTTGATTCTTATATTTCCCGAAGCAACCGCCGTCATCACGAGTATCACCATCTTCGTCAGTTTCACAAGCGTGGGCATCTTCGCCACCACCATCCTTTTATCTCTCTCTCTCTTTACTCCTCAGTTTCTAATGGCTCTGATTCGCAATGAAAGCCAACGTCCAAAGACGTTTTCTTGGAGCGGTTAAAACGCACTGGAAAGAGATCGAACGCCTCCGAGTGAATCTGCTGTGCTTTTGCTAGAAATCCAAAAGTATCGGGAATGCATAGAATCCCAGGCCTCTTTAGGATCTTGGAAAAATTTGGGAATTTGAACATTATTTTATACGTGAACAATATTTTATAATTTTTTTCGGGAATGCACGTGACAAGTCGAGCTATCAGGGTGGGGCTGGAAGCAAAAGGTCACTCTTAAAATATGGCAGCGCTTGGGGAAGACTCGCAAAGTGGAGGATCCACGCGTACTCGTGGCTTCGTCCACCAACCCCTTTTACAGACTCGACACACCGTGTATCCCGCACAGTGGCAACAGAGCGCAGGGGTGCGAACCCTCACGCTTTAAAACAATGCGATCCCACCCACCGGCATTGCCAACACGACGAGCTGCAACCCCTAGCTGGCTGGATGGCTGGCTGGTCCTGTCGTCCCGCCACCCTTACGGGAGGCTGCTTACCACTCTGAACTAGGTACAAAACCCTAAAATCGTGTCTCTCCTCGACAAAAGGGGTGTCGTCACACCGGAAAAAGGTTGCCAATTCGAGAGAGGCGACCTTGCGCGACCCCGTTGACATTTTTCAGCAACCCCTAATGTCCCTGTCGTGCATTTCTCTCGCGTGTTTTCTCATGCGTGAAAAATAAAGAGAAAAATATACGATCCGTGCATATAAATTGAACGGAGGAAGAGAGAGAGAAAGAGCCAGCAGCAGGGAGAATCAATGAGCTCGCGAAAGTATACTTTACTCGAATTTTTGAAATTCACCCTGGTTCATCCATACGTTTTGAGGCGACTGTACGTCCTATTCGCACACGTGAATATATTAGGGTGGTTCCAGGCTCCCCCTTGGAACTCAAACACACACAAATTAACAATATTACATGTACGTTACGTGGAAACGCAGTCCGTGTACACAGCCAGAGGTGAGCGTAGGGGTGAAAGGCGAGGGGCTTTTCGGCGGAGGGGGTACGGGGAGGCCAGGGAGCAAAGGGGGTGGAAGTGGGACGGAAGGGGAGGGAAATATTATAATACGTCACTTGGCAACTGTTGGAGTGCCATCGAGCGGTGTACCAAGTTCCAAAGCTACTAATTCACAAAAGCCGTTCTCCATCGGCCTGACCATAATTTGAATTTCGGAGTGATTCCTCATCAGCTTCTACACCCTCTCCCACCCACTTGTACTTTTCACCTCCCCCCACCCCGCCGACACCCTATTCACTCAGTCCACATTCCCTTGGATCGTAAATTATGCAGCGACGATGCAGCACGTAAAGGGTACCCTTTTCCCTCGTGTAAAACTGTCCTTTCCCAAATTTCGCAGGCTTCGCGCCGACAGCGACACTCGTGTCTGGGCGGCGTCTACTCTCTCGCAGAAGGGTTCGCAAAGTCCTCTCGACGCTCCGGTGGGGATTTATCAACGAGCGGAGGTCAAGGATGCCGATTCCTCGGGGCGGCGTCGCGACGCCTGGAAATTAAGAAAAAGTAAAGGCGCTATCGCGCCGGAGCGAGTGCTCGTTCGGAGCACCCGGTATATATCGGCTCCGTCCACGAGGGTGCGGTTTGATTAATGACCTGTTCCAGGCCCCTTCCACCTCAGCAGGGATGCTTCGCACTAGGCGTAGTATCGAATTCTATAAAATATATGCGGGACAACACACGCCCACCGAGAGGAATCCGAGAATAGCGTAGAACGCGAGCGGAGAGTAATGCAAACGCAATTCAGATGCGGCGCTACTGAATAATCATGCGGGCGTCTTGCGTCAGATTCGGCATTATCCATTATCCATGCTAACGTTTGTATAATTTTCATGTAATTCGATAAATCATCGAATCGTTCGGAAATACGCTGATGGCTAGATTGATGAGCTACGCGGATACGAGGGACATGGTGCCATCGTGTATTCGTCGCACGGTAGAGCTTTTCCCGTTCCTTGCGTATCTTCGCGTATTTTCCTTTTTAAAAAGGATGCCACAATTTTCTCAAATTTTATACGCGACACGGGAGCCTCTTGTAATCGCGAAGTAACGCAGTCGCATACAAATAAGGATTTACGAGGGATGAAAAATAGGCGAGGAAAACTTTTCCAGTCTTCGAAAGTTCAGTCGCGCAGTTTTCCTCGAGCCTCGTATCGCCTGCTTCGATCTCCTTTTCCTCCTTGCTTCTTTTTCTTTTTCTTTCTCTTCCACCTCTCGCTCTCGCCTTCTCTTGATTTCCTCCTCCGGTGCCTTCTCTTCGCATTTCTCTCGGGTTTCCTCGTGGGCTCGATCGAGCCGGAGGGGAAATTGCGCGCACGTCTAAAAGTTTCACGCCAAAAGCGAAAACTCCCGCTAATGGCTGTTTTTCTTGGGCTGGATATTTTAAAAGGCCAAGTAAAAACGGCAACTTCCGCCCCGCGATCAACCCGTACAACCTGCCCCCCCTGTCAGCCCGCATGTCGTCCGAGAAGAAGGGAGGAAGGAAAAAGAAAAGAAAAAAAAATGTAATTTGCAATTATTAACCGAGTCTCGATCGAGGATCATTTTCCATCCTCCCAAAGGGAGTCTTCCAGGTGTCCTCAAAGAGAGCAACCCTTCTCCTCCTCGATCTACAGGGACGATCCTGCACTCAGACCCGAATAATAATAATATCTCGTCAAGCATTGCACCCTGCTAACATTTGATTTCGCAGTAGATCTTCTTTCACGGAGCATCAAAATCCCAGATACATCCAGACAATGGGAAAAGGTCAAAGGGGAAATACGTAATACGTCACGTGTGAGCGTACGTGGAAGCGTAGGTTATTGACCTAGGAAAATGCGGAGGAATTACCGAAGCTGACTATTGGGGTAGATCGACTGCAAGGACGGGGTGGAGGGGAGGAACGCACTCGTGTACATCTTACGAGATACACGGAGGCTGGAGAGGATCGGGATCGGTGCCACACACACCCGCGTAAAAAAATCCCCAGTTTAAATAAAGACCCGCTGGCAACAGAGCACTGGGATCCGCTGGCGATGTTTGCCGAATGCATTAGGTGGTAAGAGTAGCTAGGGGGGGCAGGGGGCAGGGGGGGTGGCAATGCCGATGATGCTGCTGCCACCAGGGGGTGATAAAGGGTGAGAGCTAGGGATGTTCGGTTCGGTGGGAGCGTCGATGCGGCTTAAGGCCTATGTACCGCTTCGGGAGCTTAGCGTGAGTAGGGTGACATGCCGTAGAGGCGAATAGAGGCGAATAGAGGCGAGTAGTGGCGAATGGTTGTAGCAGCTACGAGGGTCCCTGGCAGCAGCCTGGTTACCGCCGAGCCTCCCTTACGTGGTGGATACCATGTATTGTATGTACCAAGAGGGAGCGGAAGGGCGATAGCGGGAGGAACACGAACGCATACGTCACTAGCGGAACGTTGCGGCCCTTTGTCTATGTCTTACGGCTTACATATAATTCCGTGTTTGCGGAAAAGATAGCGCGCGCCGCCCGCTTCGGATTTTTAATATGTCGTGGGTGCAGCCCGTGCTTTTTTTCTAGCTCTCTCCTTGTCTCTCCTCCACGCTGCCTGGATGCCTGACTAGCACAGCTGGCTAACTGGCCGCTGGCTGCCTTACGGTTTGCCTGGCAGCTGCTCTGCCTGGCAGCGACGACACTACTGGCTGACTATCGGCTGGCTGGATACACTCGTATATCGTGGAAGCCGACGAAATTAAAAATTTCTACTTTACGGAACCTAGTGGCCCTGCTCGGGTGCATGGTGCAAGGGGCTGCTCAATGAGGCGCATCTGTGTACGAATGGACCAGTGGATGCTGGATACGTATTGCCTGTAGTAATTTTTTTTTTTTTTTTTTTTTTTTGTGAAATTATACAAGGTAAGCAGCGGTACGGGCACGATATCGGAGGGCATATTTATAAATTTGGCTGAGGTCGGCTTATTTCCTTGGCGGCGAGCAGCCTTTAACTTTAACTCTGATATATTTTCTGCAAACAAAAGTGAAGAGTAAAGGAGGAGGGTGGCTGGAGGGTGGGAAGATGGCGGAGGGAGACGGGTGAACGGCGGGAAAGCAGGAGGCAGGAGACGTTATAAATTATAAGGCATTACACAGCCAGCACCGACTACCGCGCGGGATGTGTAAGGGATGATTATGCCTAATGGTGAGATATTACCCGGCCGGTATTACTTGGACACGCGCGCGCCCGTGTTCTAATCTTTCGACAGGGTTTCCTACTCTTCAAGCCTACGTGTACGCCCCTGAACAAAAGCCCGCGTCGGAGTTAAAAAAAGAGGGCTGGAAGACGAGAGAACACTAATCCGGCTGAAAGAAGCACAATTTTTCTTCACTCTGGAATTCATGGCTCCGCGTGTCACTGGTGGAATAAAAAATGAGGAAAATGGTCCCAGGCTCGGAAAGAAGTCAAGCTGGTAGGTCGGAGGTCGAAGGGAGGTCGGTTTAATCGAGTGCGGGGAGTCTCGGTGAAAGTGGGAAAGAAGTGCGAATTGATGGGTAATCGGGGAAACCGGAGTCTTGGGAACGCGAAGGTTTCTGGGCGACGCTCGACCAGTCGAGTTTACAACGAGTCGACGAGTCGATGACTTATCCAATTTAACAATTTTAGACTCTGTACACATCGATATTGCCGCGCCCACGCTGGGTCGGTGTGGACTGGGCTGAGGGGGTCGCGGGGCCCCAGAGGATTCTGAAGGGTGAGCGATCCTTCCATCCTGTGGAAAAAGGCTGGGTAGTTAGGCTCGCCAGCTAGGTAATATCTATTTCCTCCCGCGCCATTTTTCTTTTCCTTCATAAAACACGAACTCGAACTCCGATGGGTGCGGCCGACGAAGCGCGCACTGTGCCGGGTTCACATGTACGTGCAAAGGGGTGGTTCGACTCGGGGCTGAAGGCAGTTAGCGTCAGGAATTACCCCGTTCGAACGATCACTTCAATTTGCTAATGTAAGGAATTCGTCATGGCGGTTCGCGACGTCCGACGTCCCGACGCCCGGACGCCGGGCGTCGACAACAGGTACTCTGGCTCGCTGGTCGGCCGGACGCAAAGTCAAATTCTTCAGGGGTTTCTTTGGGGCATGTTTGACCAGGGTCAAGGGGTGCGCGGGGGGGTCGAGTGAAATCGCGTGATATCGGCCGAGCGTAAGGGAATGGGTGCAACCACGAGGGGGCAAAGGTCGCTCTCTCATGCAAATCCCTTGGTTACACAAAGCTCCACGAACCGGCCGGCCTGGAGAAGCGGGCGGGGGGGGGGGTTATTTATAAGGGAGAGGGCGCCACCCCCGGCGCGAGTACGCGATACAGATCGACCATTTTGTAAATCAGTTCCGCCATTTTCTCTTCATAAATCAAGATAGAAGGCGTCCAGGCGTCGCTGCGCCTTGATTATAATTAACATAAGCCGAATTAATAGAACTGGCACGCGAAAGGGTGTCGTACAGTCCATCTCTCTTCCTCCCCCCCCGATCCACTTCAACTTTTACTCGTGTTCCGCGTTCCCCGACACCCCCGACACCCCCTCACCCTTCTAGGTGTGTTACACCCGTCGACTCTCGTACATCCACCGTATAGGCGTGTAGCGACTCGAGGGGGGTGCGAAGCCACGGGGTGTAAAGGTGGGATCACGCGACGCGAAATCATGATTGATGCGATTCGATACGCGCTCGTGCAGCCCTTTTCGGCCTTCATCCTCATCAGGCTACAGGAGGGACGGAGGGACGCCGAAATTCCCGCGACGCCTTTCAACCCCTCGGCAGGGCAAACTTCCCTTGTAGTCCCAGTTTCATTAATAGCGGAAGCGACGTCGAACGGATTTAGGATTCATGGCTAATTCCGTGCAGTCGGAATTATTCCTGCTGCTTCGGTCGCGCGGACCAATTTACCTGCTATTCCTTGAACGCCAGAGCGGCGAGTGCAAGTCGAAACTATCTCAACTATTTCGCAGGCTGGTCGCGCCATGCGATAGCGCCCTTTCCTCGAGGCTCAGTCGTATAACGGGTGGCGAGCGATAAACATGCAGATCCCTTGCTCAATGATTTCAATTCTTTTTCTTCTAGACTGTACAGTAATCAGACCTTATACCAGGTTGCACTCTAGAGTCTGGTCCATAGGCGGAAGACGCGAGGGACAGAAGGGACGCAAGTAGCCAAGGAGAATCGGCAAGAGAGAAAGGAACTAACGAAGCGACGAAAGGCTGGAAATTGAGGAAGCAAAGACAGTGCTGACTGAGCTAGTCAAATGTTAACAGTTAACATCAGGTTGTTCGGCAAAGTCAGAGGATCTCGTGCGAAATTTCTTTTATTTTTCCGGCAGGTCGTGTCCGTCGTAATCGCACCGCAAGGGGACTTTTAAGGTCGCTCCGGCCTCACTTATGCATGGAGTTTTGGTAAATCGCGGGAGAATACGCGAATAGAGAACAGGAGAGGATTCGAGCGGCTGTGTGTTCTGCCGAAATGACGGCCATTCGCACGGATTGCCGCGATGAAAAACAGAGGTTTCCACGTAATCGGCCACTCATTATTCCTCCCACTCCGACCACGTGTGGTTTTGGTTCTCAGCTCCAGTTCTACATATCGACAGTGGTAGTAGTGGTACACAGTCCTCGCACAGCCACCCTTCCTCCCTATGAACCCCTATGAACCTGGGCTAGTAAGTGTTACCACTGCGCCCTGACGCACTATACCGTACACGCACACGCGAACGCCGCCGTCTGATTGGGGATGAAGAGACGAGGCAACGGTAGTGGCTACGCATGCGCAAGACGAAGCTAGAACAAACTTCAGCATGAATTACTTAGATTAATTTAGTTGGGCGGTCGGGGTGGCTGCTGCTGTTGCTACTTTGCCGTTGTGTGTCTCGCGCTATGATACACCCGGTATTGATTATAACTTGCCCGTGTTCCGTCTAATTTTCCGTCGCCCTCCTTTGCTTGCGCCCGAATATCATTCAAAACGCAGAAACCAGTCAGACAGTCGGCGAGCACCTTTCGAAGAAAAGCCAGTCGGCCAGTGATAGCAGCCAGGCAGGCTGGCAGCTCGAGGGGGGTCGGAAGTTATCGGCGGTTTGCATTCGTCCGGATAATAAATTCTTGGCTGTTTTCGCGATCGCAACTCGCACTCGTAATTTTGGGCAAAATTGCGAAAAAAAACAGGGATTAATCATACCCCATTGGAATTACAGGTACGGACAGCTTCTCCGGAGCTATCGAATTCCGCACCCTTATGGGTTTCGGTGAGATCGCCTTTTTTTCTTTTTCAAGGCGCGGGGGATGAAACGCCGGTTCAAATAAGAGAGGAGCACGAGGGGTGCGCAGACGTGTACCCGGTGGACGGACGTTCTCTGCATGGCGGTGGCAGTTGCGTCTACCCGGTGTCGCGGAAATAATAAATGAACCCGCTACGCGAGGCCTATGCCGTCGAGCTAAACAATGTTTTTGAGCCACTGAAATCCCCGTGAATTTTTCATCGCCCCCAATGTTTTAACCCTTTCGCCACGGGGAGGGTCTGTAGCGTCTGCCGTTGAATAATGTATACGGTGTCTCGTATGCACGGACTCAAGAGTTACTAGGCGCCATAACGTTACTTCGTGAAACATTGATTTCCAGTCAGCGAGACGGAGATGCATTTGCCACATTCTATATATATACAAATTGTTATTATTCCCCCTCCCCCATAAACAAATGTCCTATATATATCTTCAAGAGCATCCCTATAGATCGTTGATCGAATTCTATTTCAGTTTTGACGTATCATGCACACCGCACTGTACACGGTGATCAAGTATTACGGGGCAGCAAGCAGTACGGTCGGCAAACCAGCCAAACTTACTTTTACCCTGTTACCCTCTAATTATGGTCTATTTAAAAGAGACACTTAGCCAAGTCAAGTACTCCCCGTAGGGCAGCACCCCCTTGTTCTAAGCAGATATAGAATATTGATACCTAAATGTGGCTAGTTGCGCGTAGGGATAGGCAAGGGGGGGGGGGAGGAGGAGGATTCAAAGGGGTAAAGTAGAAAGAGAGAGAGAGAGAGAAAAAAAAAGAGGGGGGGGGACCAAGGGAGTGTACGTAAAACCATTATGTAATTACATCTAGCCTGGTCGAATGAACGCGCAGGGATGGTTCGCGGTTTGAGGAGTCGGGGGAAGTGGGTGCAGGGGAGGGAGGGGAGGGGGGAGAAGGGAGATAGGGAGGGCTCGGTTGAATTTGATTTCAGGGAAAAGGGTTGATACCTACTGCTACCCGGCTCCGATCGCGTGATCGAAAGCACCCTTTACTGCCTAGGTTACCTGCGACCTACGTGTCTATATAAATGTGTGTACGTGCTGCCTAAAGACAGACGGATAGACGGATAGACGGATGGCTATTAATACCCTGCGACGTCTGCTGTACATCCCCTCGTACATGTTGCCCATTCGCTTCCACTTTTCGGTTTTTAGTAAATTTTCCCTCCCCGCACCCCCTTCTTATAATTCCGAGCGATGAATTATTTTGGAAGCTGCTGCAGAGAAAAGAGCATTTTTAGTTTGGCTGGAGTAACAGTGTTTTACAGAAAAAAAAAAAAAATTGGGGAAAAAGTCTGAAATACAGGAGGGGGTGGGAGTTGAGGTATAGGACGAGTCGGTGAAAAAGAAAAAGAATCAGCCCAGCCCTAACGGAGGAACAGAAGCAGCGCCTTTTCCAAGAGCACTCGACGACCTGCTGTTCTTCTTCGGTTGGTCTTTGATTTCCCGTGACATGTACACTTTGGTCAACTTCCCGTGCAAAAGGCACCCCTCGGCCTGGATCTCCATTACGGTAGCCATGGCGACCGCAATTGATTCCACGGGAGTGGAGACCGAGAAAGAGAGTGTGAGAGAAGGAGGATGGTGTTACTATGGTGGTGGTGGTGGTGCTACACGGCTGCCCCTTTATCCGATACAATGCAGGCTAAATAGCACTGGTCAGTTCTATGGTGTTGGATTATAGATACATCGCTCGTTTGAGGCGAACCACCCCTTTCGCCCGGCTAACTCACTGCCAGCACTACAACTGGGACTACGACTGACGGTACCACACCGAACCACCCCATTGCCACTGGAGCATCGCACGCGCATTTCCAGACTCGCCTAGCCGTAAGAGTACTCTGTCTCTCTCGTCCTCTCTACGAGAAACCACCCTCAGCTACGAAAGGATTGGCTAACGACGAGTCATGGTTTCTCTGCCCTACTCCCACTATTCCCATAAAGCTTCGATCGTTCTATACAAGGTCACAGAAGATTTGTCCAAATTGTTCGAATTGCGGAAATACTTTCTTGAGCAGCTGTACGCGAGGCCCACCCCCTCGCCAGGGGACGATATACCGTCCAGTATTTAGTGGCTGATTGTGCTCGGCACCTCGTCCTACACACGTCAAGCCCAAAGAGAAGCACCGGTGCAAAGCTACGAGCAGCACCACCGACAGCAGCTCCAACGGCAACGCCACGAACTATTCTCCAAAGTGCCAAACTTACAACGTATTATGTAGGTACACGCGAACTCCAAGGAGAAGCGCGCAAGTTTCCAGCAAGTGCGCCGCTTGTTTAGCTCCTATCTTTCGACTTGCCGGCTTCCACCTTCTCGCCTATCGTGGAGTCTAGATATACCGCGGTCACAGACCGAGTATATTGGCTGACGCATCCACGGGAGAGTCGATAACAGGAAAATCAAAAGGCAAAGATGGAATCTGTTTCGGCTCGACGTAGCAAACGATAGGCTCACCCGTTAGACGCGTAGACGAGGGCCGAACGAGTTATTAAACGGCCGAAGGCGTATGAAAAATCGCACGCGCGTCGATAATATTTCTGGGAGTGCGGGATAATACGAATATGGATAGCTACGTTTGGGCAATGCGTTAGCGACGTAGCTGGACCACGTTCAGACAGTCCTCGACACGGCGGCATTTTGTAAATTAAATTTTAAATATTAAAAATAGCCGTCCGCTCGTTCTATGCGCTTTTCCAGCAACGGTTCTCCTCCTATCTCTACCCCGTTCCGCTCCTTCACCCCCCTCCCCACCCACTACTCATTCGTCAATAATAATTTTATTCGAGGGTGAAAAATTGGAATTTTTTTTCCTCTTCCCTCCTTCGTCGGCATCCGCACCCCACTGGCACCTGCCTATAGATATAGAATGCGCCCAGGTTGCCCCTGTGCATACTGCAGAGTGCTTTTGATCGCTCGAAATCCGAATGAAATATAAAAATCGCAATAAAGCGTCGCGCTAACGCAACGCAGAAAAAGTTTCGATTTTTATGCATTTTTTAAAATATAAATAATAATAATATACATGCACAAACTTCATCCACTGCAGCTCGTGCAACTTTTGGTCGCTAATCCTTTAGCTTCCGAATGCAACGATCGGCGAATGACAGTGAAAGCCGAAACGCGCGTTGGCTTTCGTTCCTTAAAGTAAAAATTGTCGTCGAGTTCCCGTGGGAATATTCGAGGTGCCCCGTAATCAGCCAATCTTCGAAATGTCGAGCTGCCGACGGGAAGTCGAAGGATTCCGCGAGTGCAAGACATTTCGGAAATCGGGTTTTTCCTTATTTCTATCTTTCAGGGTTCCTCAACTTTTTCCACGCTTTCCGGCCTCTGGCTTCCCCTCCTTCCCCCTTCGATCCGTTCACATCGACGCACGCAAACTGCTGTTGCCAGGCCCCACCGCTACGGCCCTGAGCTCCGTGTAGACGGAAAAGGGGGTTGCTAGACATAGGTAAGTCGCAGCGACGCAACCAGACTGATTAATGATTCATACAGTTTCTCTCGCAGCCGCACTCCCGCGCCAAGGAAGCGGAAGACATTAATATATATATATTACATTTTCTATTTATTTCCGACAATATCACGGAAGCCGGGGAGGAGGGGGGGCGTCGACGCGCAGTAAAAGGTGCGGGGGATGGGGAGAAGAATGCAATCGAGACGAAGATAAGAGAAGGTCGCATTTAAAAATATTAAGATACGAGGCAGAAAGATGGCGGCGGGACACGAGTGGAGGTGAAGAGGTTAGAAAGGATCGGTCGACCGTAAGGCTGACGGGGAAGAACAAATAAAATATATTTTAAGATTTCCCAACGGGTTCGTGCAGCTGCGTGAATTCTTCACGAGCGGAGAGATAGAAGCGAACCCCTTTTAAATATTAAAAACTTAAAACCATTCCCGGCCGCTTAAATATTGAGCGTCTAAAAAATTGCGGCACTTCATTATTAACGATTGGCGGCCAAGCATCCCCCCTCCCTCCGTCTCTCGGTGAGGATCGTGTATTCGAGAAGCGGAAGGATGACGGGGGGGGGGGGGAGGGGAGTCATAAGAATTTTCTTGCTCCTGCCTCAAAAGGGGTCGAGGGTCGGAGGAACAGGGAACGAGAAAAGACAAATATTATTTTGTCAATTTCTTCTTTTTTTTTCCAACCTCTCCTTCCTTCTCTTTTTCTTTGCCCAACGTGGCCGACTCGGTGTATTCTATATTAGTGGATCGAATTTAAGGCGATTAATAATAGAGGCGACTTATCCGGCATCCTTCGTGTGTGCAATGCCGCGTGGGATTCGTAACCCCTGGAGATCAGGAAGAGGAACTGTTGCAGAGGCTGGGACGAGGGAGGAGGACAAAAGGGTCTTTCCGGTTAAGAGATGAAGGGAGGAAAATCCGTTTGAGGGAGCCCGTGGGCAGTTTCGAAGAAATAAATAGTTGAGAGGACGTCGCGGCGCGCTTATGGCCTTAGAGTCTCAATGAAAATATATAATGCAGAAAGCGGAGGCCGCGAAAGGCCTGGCTGAGGAATAATTCAATTGACCTGCTCATTTTAACGTTATCGATCGTTCGGAAGTATTTATATGCGCGAAAGGGACAGAAACGTGAAGCAACAACAAAGAGAGAAGTGAAAGAAGCGAGGAAGCATCGGCAAGGTAGGACACTGTAATAGGAAGGAAAGAGAGGGAGACAGAGTCGCGACGAGGAGAAAGAAAATAAAATAATAAATCTCGGACTCGGTGCTTGTCTCTATAGAGACCACCACACGTGTCGACATAGCAGCTCGTCTATAAGGCGATGGGACTCGTAGGAAATTCCAATTTATTTTTTTCCTCGCTCGATCGATCCGTCAAAATAGTGGTCTTCCTCGGGATCTATGGGAAAGCGACGGACGACTCGAGCAACTTCACTGGTCGCGACTTGGAGACTCGGAGGGGTCGGAGGTGATAATTTGAGAAAAATAAAGTTTTCAGGTAAACCGCCCAAGTGCCAGGGTGTACCAGGAGAGTGGAATCCTTTCTGCAGGATTAATTTTGGAATAATGAGAAATGGGGTGGCTCCGAGTGCCGCCATAGGGCACCGGCGTCCTGGCATAACTCAGAATTGCCTGGCTGCAAGGGTAGAATTGACAGCACAGTACTAACATTGTATGCGTTCGCGTTATGTATTTATGTAAATGCACACCCCATCCCAGGAACTCGACGGCCGATGCTGGTTCCTCCAGTAGAGAGCAGAACGGACTCTGACGTATGTGGACGTGTGTACGTGGTGCACGGTCGTCGAGTAGTCGGGGCACACACGCAACGGCCCCTTGCACCCGGTAGGGAGGTTATGGGGAGGTGGGCCCCCCTGCCCCCACCCCCCTGGCACCGAGAGGGCGCGCGCGTGCACATAAGCCAAAGGACGGAGCGAACCGCCGTTGCACGGTACATACCATGTAGCATAGACCGATCACATTAATCAGAGGTTATTGCGTGCATTCCTAATCATCCGAGGCCCCTAACTATTCCCAGATTCTGATTGGTGCATTACCGGGTATTTCCGGTATGATTCTGCATTCCAATTGGATGGCCACTCGGGCCTCCCTTCACGGTCAAATTGAATTCGCCGCGTTTCTGGAACGGGGTCACCTCCACCGCCTGCGACCACCTTCTCGGCTACTTCGAAGCCTCCGAACGGCCGCAGCCGCCAGAATCCGCAGCCCGTAGCGTCGGTCGTTGTCCGAACTAGAGAAACTATAGACGGAGCGGAGGCTGCGTGTGGAGTGGAGAGAGGACCGTGTAAGGGCGCGAGAGGGTGGTTGGGAAAAAAAAATATATCGAAAATGTGATTTACAAGAGGAAGCGACGTGTCCCGGTTGTCCTGGCGATGCCAGCGCCAAGCGAGTGCACTCGGTTCCATTCAAAAGTAATTTCGATTTCTCACAACTTCGAATCGGCCGAGATAATTACCAAGTAATTAACAATCCAGTTTCAATTCGCCTCCCGCGGAAAATAGCAAATTCGTAATATCCTACAATATTGCAAGCTCCATCCCCCCTCCCATTCCTCGAACGGGTATCACAGCCAGCAGCAGGCAGACGGGCAGACAGGCAGGCAGCATCCAGCCGCATCCCTCCGCGAGGCTTCGTGCAGCCGTCTGCTGGTTGCCTCTTCTTCCATCCCTTAACCAGACACCACCCCCTCCTCCCCCTCCTCCACTTGCTCATTCGTCCTCATGTCAGCCCAGTCTCTCTCTCTCTCTCTCTCTCTCGCGAACACTCGCGATTCTGCACATTTTCAAATTTCCTATTTGTAAATAAGCAATCAACAGCTGTCCCGTAAATCGTCGTTTATCGAGCTTTCGAGGTGAGACAATTAATCATTTCAATTAACGGATAATTCAATTTTACTCGACCCCGCTACAGAGAAGAATATTGGAAGCGTGCACAGGGAAAGGAAGTGACTGCTTCTGGTCCATCCGTTTCTCTCGTTCGCTTAAACTTTCTTTTTTTTTTTTTTCGTCGCTCGAATTTTCGCAGCATCCCAGAGGCTCCAGGCTTCAGCAGGTGTACCAGGTATCAGGGCCATCTTAAGGCATCGTCAGCTGGCTGCCCCCCGCCAGGGTGTGGCTTAATAGGTTTAAGTCGCAACCACGGCCGAGGTGCGACTCAAGTCGGGCGTCGTTGCAGCGTCGCCTTAACTGTGTTAGCGCATTAGCTCGCGGTAAAAGTCTGATTGAGAAAACTCACGGAGCACCGGGAGAAATCTCGAGGAAGAAAGGAGAAAAGGAAGAAAGTAGGAAGGAGAGAGCGACAGGGGGGTCCTGTGGCTCGATGGGGAGCCCGGTAGAAAAAATTATAAATGCCGGGGCAGAAACGAGATAATATAATATTAACCATAGCGCAGGCCTGGTAAAACGGTTACAGCCACAATGAAGAAACTCGCAGTTCCGAAAGCGACCACCAGGCGACGTTTCAGTGCTGTGGGAAGTGACGATAGGCAAGGGCGGCTGAGGGAGGAGGAGGCTGCTCCAAGCGAAGTCAGAGGTAAAAAAAAAATAAAAAATCGCCAGCGGTAATTCTTTGGAGGATTCCTCATAATTGAAAGGTTAATTGACGAGAGGAAGCGCAGTCGGCCACGGGCACATCGAGGCTCGGCAAGAGGCGCTTCTGGAAGAAGATCCAAAGGACTGGTCCAGTGGATGCAGCATCTTCGAGATATTTCGGAATTCCGTCGGCCATCTTAATCCCGCCATTTTGCCAGAGACGACAAAGGTTAAGGTGGGATTTCCTGGGAACCCCCCTTCGCAAGGGGTGGTTTTGGCAAGACGAAGGGCTGGTAGATGGGGGAGGATTTCGCGAGGGGGCAGTGCAGTCGGGGTGCGAGATGAAGATGACGGAGCCGAAGGGTGGTAAATAGGAAATAAGTCAGTGCCGGAGGGGCTGACAACGGATTTCACACCAATTTCTCGTCTCCGGCAACCAGCCCATTGGCGAGAAATTGTCAAATCGCTGGTCGACTGCGACAACCCCGACGATCCTCCCCCCTTCGGACCCTCTTTTAAACCAACCACCTTCACCCTAACAAGATCTGCCAGGGCAAATGAATCTCGAGTGTCTGAATTTCAGGAAATCATCCCACCCCCCCCCCTCTCCCTCTTTCTTTGAATCGCAAATAGAAAATAACAGAATTACACGTGGCAACTTTACCCATAAGGCTTTGCGATTCCGCACATGTGAATTTGCCATGGCGTCTCTTCGATTACAGTGAATTCTGCATGGCTAAGTGATGTATTATAAAGCACAAAGCCAGACGGCTTCGTTAGCTGGGTCTACCTTGGTGTTCCCGCAAGAAGAAGAGAAAGGGCATTGGCGTGCAAGAGAGAGAGAGAGAGAGAGGGAAGGGCAGAAGAGCCGGAGGGACTCCTGCGATCCTCCCATAATAGAGCCACTAGCGTCTACTACCGGGTGTTCAATAATGCAATGGACTCGTACGCAAACCTTTACGTCCTATGACTTGCGTCTTACGTCCTCCCGACTAGTTCCAGTTACTCCAGAGTTCCTCCTCGACCTCCGGCCGAACCTCCTCCCTTGGAAGAATCCTCTCAATTATTCAGGAGGCCCGTTAAGAAATCGAATTATCCTCCTGCGTCCGACCCTCCTTCCCCCCCCCCCCCCCCCCGGCCCCAGGTTTCCCCTTGGGATTCGATCGTCCCGACGTCGCTGGAGGATTTCGGGAGTCGCCGGGACGCCTCGGCATTCCTGGGCTTTTCGCTGCTCTCTGGTTGCCGCTCCGAGGATCGGTCCAGAAAATCAAAAGGAAGAGGATGCGGAAGCAGCTAGGAGCAGGAAGGAGAGTCTAGAGCGTGCTGGAGGCAGGAAGGGACCTTCTTCTGGTAGCTGCTGCCTCGGGGGGTCGGGCCAACGCCGAGATTGAAAGTGTAATAGGTCCGCCATCTTCGTTCTTCACCCTGCGTCAATTAGCGAAGCCAAGAGGGTGCGAAAGCCGCGATGGCGCTCGTTGAGCGCGACGACCCTTAAACGGCAATCTACTACGTGGATCAAGCGATTCCAGCAACACGGACTGCCGATCGCAGCGACCTCTAAGATTCAGCCCTCGCTACCAGCTAGATGTCAGCTCCAGCGCAATTCCACTTCAGCAGTTGATCGGCCAGCGCAAAACGCAACCTGCGTTTCCTCCGTGCAGAATCGAGTAAGAGCCACGTGGAGTCAGCGGAAGAAAGAATTGTTAAATTCGTCAGGAATTAACGAAGGTAAAACCAGTGAAAAAATCCGTTATGTGAATCTCGCGGAAGTGCGGATCATTAAGGGTGCTCTCGTGATTGTTTTGAATTTCCGATTGCGTCGCTCTCCCTCCGTCACCCTACTGTCAGCCTCCACGTGGTCGTTCCTCCCGCCACTCAAAATTATTTCCTGCTGTATGCAGCAGCGACAAGGAGTGCGGGCGACAAAGAAACAAGAAGCGCCGGGACAACCGGTTAGTAGGTAGCAGGATTCGAGAGGACTGGAGAGGCCAAGAGGGTCGCGGAATAAGTCGGGGGCAGGTTAGCCGAGCGGCCGCACTCGTTTCCGCAGCGTGCGGAGGCGGTTCGCCCGCGAGGATAACGGGGAATACGAAAATGCAATTAAATCGGAAAATATGCGACACTCGGCGGGAGGTCGGGCGATGCATATTTACGGCGACGGCACGCGTCGTTAGCATGACAAAGCGTCGAGGAGGAGAGACAGGCCTCGTTCGACGCTCCTGCAGGCCGCATTCAAATATACACGGAGAATCATAACGGCGCGATTAGAGACTCGACTTGGACACCGTCGTCAAGGGAGAAGCTGCTACCGGAAGAGTGCGGGAGTCGGTGGCTTCCGGCTTAAGCGAAAAATCCAATTCCGAATCGTCACGCACGGAGGCGGAACGAGGAATGTGGATTCTTGGTCGAAGCCAAAGGAAGAAAAGGACTTGAAGAATTGCAGCCATACGTATTTATGTCGGCGGATCCCCAGATCGGTATATATCGCTGCCCTCGGTACACCGGATGTCGGCTCTTGGCTCGTTTACATTGTCGCATCATCGCCGACAAGAAATCGCCGCATGCACGCGGCTACGGTCGTTAACGGCGTCTTAATTACGCTTCTCCTGGATTCCATGCAAATGTCCCCAGGGCCGTCGGCTTAGGGTGCTACACTTTTTCATTGCGATTCCCCGTCGAGATGATTTTTTTTATATCTTCCCAGCCACCCCGACCCCCCCCCCCCCCCCTGGCCTCCTCGGGCGCCTCGCGTTCCTTTCCATCCGCGACCAATAAAACAGGCCGCACCGACGGAAACGCAAGTCGCGCGCGGCGGAAAAAAAGAGTGTCTTATTTATGAATATGTATACGGAGCACAGGGGAGACCTCAGCTACTTCGAGGGGCAGGAGGAGGATCGTGCCAGCGCTGGAAGTGCTGCCAACCTGCCACTGACGACAGCGTCACCTTTGATCCCCCCTGGTCTCCCTGACCCAAGTACCGGGCAAGGGTAGCTAACCACCTTACCATACCTCCGTCAGCCCTTGTACCTAGAGGCTCCAATCAAAGTGACTCTCCCCCTGTGCCCGACTATGAATTTATGCCGCGCGTGCACGAACCAGCCCTGATCTTTTTTTCACGCAATTCAATCTCACCTGACATCCCCTTGACGTAAGAAACGCGCGGAACGCACTGCGGATGCTTTTTCTTAGGGGCGCACGGAGGATGATCTAATCTACGCCATGCACGTCCATCCGCCTACGCAAGGAACGAGAGAGTGGCTATAGGTATATTATACACGGGGTGGCCTGTAAGTAGCCAGTAAGCGTGTAGCGAGTGAGAGGAGAAGCACGCGAGACACTAGGAGCGACCGAGCAAGAAACTAACCAAGTAAATCGGACGTTGCGCCAAGTCCTGGGAGGCGCCCGGCATCTCGCTGGCTCCCGCTTATCGGTAAGCGTAATCTCCTACGATTTGCATTTATATTAAAATATTAATAAAGCGGCCTGCCGGCCATTGTGGCTAAGATTATGTTAAAATGAAAAGCAAACATTAGCGACGCCCAAGACATTCATCCCCCGTAGTCGACGCTTTTCCCTGCCCGCTAATCTCCCTCCCTTTCATCCTCGCGAATACGTCTACCGGGATGCCTCCCCCCCCAAGACTATACACACGTGTATACCTATAGCTATATTCTATAAGCACCTATCCACCTTTCCGTTATACGACAAATGAATATATACTGGGCATACAGATGGGATGTCTCGTCAGCCAGAAGCCACCCTGTGCATTCTTTTATTTATAGAGAGCCTGACGAATTAATTCCACATGACGTCATCAATTTGATAGCGACAACCAACGTACATGCAACCCCTCGTCCTCGACGCGCGACCTCTCATTTACGAAGATCAGCCATGCGTCGCGTCATTCATCCTCTAAATATAAAAAAAAAAAGAAAAAACAACGTTAACCCAATCGTTATCTTCATCATATGTTTTTTCGCGTTACGCATAAGTTAACGCATTTTTACGGCTGAAAGGAAAGGCACGTGCGACTCTTCTGCCGCGTTAGACACGATTTGTCCCGAGGGAGAGCGCATTCAGGAACCCTTAAGAAGGAATAAACACGAATAAAGTCCTCGTGGCACCCTCCTCTAATTATACCTGCCGCCTGGGACTGGAAGAAAGCGTCAACCACCCAGCGTCCTCCGGCGCCTCCAGGAGCAGGAAGCAATCGAGCGATTCAATGGGGACAGTGGCTGAGGCCCCAAAAGGTCATCCAGTCGCTTCAGCGGTTTAGTCGTTCAGACTCGTAAACGTAGTGTGCCGAAGTCACCTATTAAGATGGGGATGTGAGAGGGGTCATCCCTGCGGGTGATACGGGTACAGTGGGCTCCCATGCTAATTGCGCGTGCCAGGGTGCTTCTATTGATTATCTAGGCGATCGGCAATAGCAATTAATGGCGATAATCAGGTTGGAGCAGGATGAGAAGAGATAAAGAGGAATTCACAGGAGCGAACTGTAGGATGGAATTGCGGGGGATTACGTCGCCCGGTAGAGACCCGCCGCTGCACCGGAGCGCGACGCGGGGAGTCGGATCGTGTGCGCTTTGCCTATTGAGTAATTTAGTGCTATTGGTCAAATTATACCACGGCCCGATGCATATTTATGCGGTTAATTATAATTTATGAGAAAACAGTACCGAGAGTGACGATCGGCCGTTCCAGCGTGTCCAGGTTGCAAGAGTCCTGCAGCAGGAAGTGCTCGTGGGTAAAAGTCAACGTAAGGTGTCGCACGAGATCATATGGGAATTATCACGTGTCTCGCCACAAAGCAGTAATCGAACTGGGAAAGTATTTTGTGATTTCTGAACACCCGAACAATCTAGTCCATTATTCCACTGTCCTATATCGTACGGTACATCTCTTGTCACGTGTGCTGCTCTCCTGCATCTTTATGCACGTCTGTGCAGCGATGCACCTACCGTCACGGGGACATCCGATCCATCCTAGATTCTCGTTTGCTGCCAGTCAAGAGAATTTCTTCGAGAAAACTTTCCGGTCGCTGATAAAAAAATAATATTTGTTTATCGGAAAGTGAAGAGCGACCAAGAGACGAGTGCACGTGTGTACCGAATCGAGTGAAGTGGGGGAAGCGGAGGGGGGTGAGAGTATAAAAGGCAGGTGGGTGGGTGGGGGGTGGGTGCGCCACTGGGTATTCTCGGGAGTTTCTACACGTGTCTGCGGATGGGAGAGACGCTGTCTGGTAAGAGTGTGGGTGCACGTGCGTGTGAATCATGTGAAGCACGTGCGGTACGAGCAGCAGGGGGGGAGGGGGGGCAGTGGGTAGAGGTATAATACTATACGTGATATTGAAAAACAGTGCCACTCGTGGTCGTGGGGGGGGGGGGGGGGGGTGAGTCTCCCCTTCCCTCCTTTCTCTTCCATAGACTTCACGCACAATTAATTTCCTCAATAATTCCCAATCGAAGGTGAAATGAAATCGAGCGAGGTTGTCGCTTGGTTTCCACGTCGTTCCGTCATTTCTTCGTCCGCTGCTTCACCCTTCTCCCGCGTCTTCGTTAATAATTATGTGTACGTTAATTAATTGACTAATTATTATTTCCCTCGTGCACGTACCCTCGCGACGACGCCCACCCACAGTGGATTTCCGCGACGCAGGTTCACCCGGCAGGTTCGACGACGTCGAGGCGTCTCGTCGACGCTGAAGGTACAGACGTCGAGGATCGGAGGGGGTAATCATTATTTCTGTACTAATTAATTTTCTAGGGTCCGAGCGATTTTTCCTGTGTCCTCGAGACCCCTGGAAGTGGAAAAAATCGCACGGTCTGCGCCTACCTCGAAATTTACGAGGCCCGAAACGACTGCCGGAAGAAAGTCGAGGAGGTTAAGGAAGCGAGAGACTGAAAAGTCGGACGTCCCTGACGGCCTTTCGCGTGACGTCGGATCCGTAGTACGGTATTAAACGAGGCGGCAGCCAATCGTGCTGGTTGTCATGACGTCATGAGGAATAGATGCTTCCGTAAATCGACGGCAAAGCCGGCAAGAACAGCCGATATATCAATCTACGTCCGGTCCTATTTGTCGGTAATTAATCAGAGCGACCGACTCGCACTTAGCATCGATACGAAACCCGGAGGCTGGATGCTGGAGGCTGCCCTGTAGGACACGTGACCCGGCGACGTGTGCGAGTGCACGTTTATGCTTCCTAATTCGTTAAGGGATGACAGGTTACAGATGCTGGAGGAGTCTCGTGAGAGCCACGTCCGTACCTGAGCGATACAGGGGATGATGAGGGCGAAGTGGTCGTTCCCAGAATGCCAGGGAATCATAGCTGACGTTGCCGCTTGGAGCTTCCGGGGATGGTGGAGAACTTTTGCGATGGGGTAGTTTTCCGATCCAAAGACGATAACGCTGAACTCGTGTTCTCCCTTACAGGTGGATCGGACATCCAGCTTCCTTTTATTTTATTTCCATCCCTTCGCTTCGCACCCTCACCCTCGTCGCCCCGGGCAACCCGCTGTCGCTGAAAAGTGGCCTAGTTCTTTTTTCCCTCGTTATTCCTTTTTTTCAATTCCTCAACCACTCTGGCCTAGTCCTCGGCTGCCTGCGAGTTCCCTGAGCTTTTTTGTAAAACCCTCCCTCACCCACGCTTCTATTTCTTGTTTTTGCTTTTCTTTTTGTTAGAGTATTCAACAGTTTGTCTCGGCGCTGACGGCGGCCTGGCCGCGAATCGCGCGAGGCACCCGCCGCCGAAAACAGGGCCGCAGGACTCGGCGCTTCGAATAATACCGGGACTTTTTATTGAGACTTCACGCCGCAGCCAATGAAAGAGCCACTTGGCCTTTGTCTTTTCCAGCCTGGAGAGACTCGTTCGGGTTGGCAGCCTGGGAGAATCTACCAGCCAGTCACCCAGTCGTCCCAGCATTGCTGGCTGGCTGGCTGGCTGGCTGACCGGGTGACTGCTTACCGCATGTTGCGTGTCGCGTCAGAGGGATCCGAAGGAAGGTGAACCGGCTGAATAGGATGGATGAAGGGTGTAATTCAGAAGTGGCCTCAGGCTCTTCGAAAACGTTTCCACATTCGCCATCCTACAAAGTTGCAACTCTTTACTCGATCGCTAATTGCCGTAATCAACTCCACGCGAATCAGTTCCGTCCATCTGATCTGCGTCGGGTCCATCAGCCTCTTCTTCCCTTTCACTCCCCCCCCCCCCTTCCACTTATGGATATATCTTTCTTCCGAACTCGCGTTCCGTCTCTTCGCCAACCTCTTCTCACTTTGAAGACTCTGATGGCGACGGGGGGCTTCGAGGGGGTCAAGGAGGCTGCTGCCGCGATCACAAGAGAGATCCGTGGGATCGAAACGAGGAGACGAATAACAACAAGAGCGCGAATCTTTGCACGATACAGTCTGTTTATCCAGGAGGTCGGATAAAACGGGCGCAGTTTATGGATACATTAAATGTAGGTGGTAGGTGGCAGATAGTGGATAGTAGGTTGTAGGTAGAATGTTTGGTAGAGATATAGTACCAGCACACACCCTCCGATACGAATCTCCCTATCATCTATCTCTATAGGTAATATCACGTGCATATGCGTGACTACCTATAGGAATATCTATGTGGCTTGGATATCTCTGATATTTATGGGCAATATTTCCGATTCAGCTGCTGCTATCGAGGCCCTTACCAGTTCAACATGTCCGCAATAAAAAAATGGATAAAATTATATCCACATCTCGCCAGTTTCGATCTACCCGGTGCTCCCCACGTTCCCTCTATCTCTCTACATCCTAACCCATCGAACGACTTGTACGATTCGATCTTTCGCTACTGCTCTGCCTCACGCCCCCCGCCGACCCTCCCTGTCACTCTGGCATTTATTCATAATTTCACTGGCTTTCTATGTCATCTGCATCATTTTAATACATCGTGTGTCTTCCGTATAGAAACATAGCATTCAGCACTCGCGAAGAACAGGTTCAGGAGCAACTGGGGCAGCAGGTCGCAGTCTAAGAAATGCACTTGCACCCGCGGTTGCACTCGTGCTCAATCCCTGGAGAATTATGACGAGGGTGCATATACATGCATTTGGGTCCAGGAGGGATGGTTCCCGACTTCAGAGGGAGAGGGAGTGTTTCCAGAGTGTTACTTTGAATAAACGTTACAGGCGAAGGACTCTAGGAATATGAGAGAAGAGGCAGAAGTTGGACCATTACTCCGAAATTCCATCGGCTCGCTCCAGTTGTCGCGGGCGGGAAGTTCGAAACGTAAAAATTCCAATTTGTCGCGAGCTCCTCGCCGTTAAGCCCGAGACGAGCCGGCGAGATGTAATGTATTACGAAACTTCGCCGTGGCGCTGCACACTATATTATCCCAAAGTTTTCCACTCAGGAATATTTTTAAAGTATGGATTCGCTCTTGAAGGACGCGCCAGGCGCTGCATCGCGCGTAATCTATGGTCGTGCCTTATTTATCGTGGAAGCCCTGCGTGCTTCTGCGTGCAACGATAGTCGGACACTGGATACATTCTCCATTCGGCTACAGTCACGTGCCGAGCCGCACTGGAAGACGATGACCTGGGAGCACTTGGGGTAAGAGGGTTTTCGATGATTCAAAGATCAAGTATTAATTATGGGAGGGGGGGGGGGTCAAAAAAGAAAAAATCCAATGCGGAGATGCGCTGTAAGGTACGTAGAATGGATAAACGATATCTATAGGGTGGCGTATACGCGGGGGATGCAGGCGAGGCGAAATAGTGGAACTTTTTAAACTCGAGACAAAATGCTAAAAGTTCCCCGAGGCCATGCATACGAAACAGTGACGGAGGGTAGAGAGAGAGAAAGAGAGAGAGAGAGCGGTGTTGCTCGAGGAAACGAGGGGTAGGCGGGGGGAGGGAGGGGGGCAGAGGCGGAAGAGCACCGCCGCGACCATTAACATAAAACAGAATGTGGGAAAAGCAAATATTGTGATAAAAAATAATAATAAGTGCAGCGAGCCACCGCACCGCGGCGCTGGCTGCGGATGGCGATGGATACTTGGATACTTGCTCCGAATGTCGGGGCTGTATAAAATATAAGTATACGCCTCGAGTTTGCCAGGGCATTTATGAAACTCATTCGCCTAGAACTAACTCTAATAATCGTTGAAACTAATGCCCCCTTCGAGTATGGCCTCCGCGGCCATGCCGACCCACTCCATCTTCGCTCCAGTATCAAACTGGTCACAATTGCTTACATATATATACTCTTATACGTATGAGGGCTGATCCTCAAGTAACTCGCCAAGCATTGCTCATCCCTTCGCACCTTACTTCTATTTTCTTCGATTCTTTTAATTTTTCTGTTTTGCCCTCTTGATTCTCTAATGAACTCTATATGGGCTTCCGATATGAACCTGGTCTGGCTGCGTGTATAATTCTATATATGGGAACTGATAGCTATCGATGAAGTCCTCCGACGATTCGCGCAGAAGTCAAGGACGACAGTACGGGTCCTTCCAGGAGTCGAAGATTCGAAGGTTCGACGCTGCGTTATTTTGTATGCTGACTTTGGTGGCTTTGGTGGCTCTGGTGGCGTTGGTGGGTACCTCGACGTTAACGTAAACCGTAACGATAACGGTTATAGAGGTTGTTATCGTGGGCGTCCCTTCTTAACGATTACGTTCATGAAAATTATTACGTATAATAACATTCCCCCCTTAGTATTATTATATATACTGTATATATATGTATAACCATACTGTGTTGTATATACGAGTGTACTAATGCACAAGCACGGGACGAGGAAGTCAAGAGAGAACGATTTACCAAATTTTCGATAATTCGAGGGGAAAAAAATCGAAGCTCCGATCAATCAATTTTCAAAGGTTCACTTTTTTTTTGGTCTTATTCGTCAAAGATTCGCAAGACCTATGTCACCGCACAATATCACGCATTTGCCAACATAGTATGAATTTCCACATTGTTCCAGGATCCCGTGAAACAGATTGAAAGATTTTTTGCAAAAATATGATACTGACGAATTTTCCGAAATAACACGCGCAAAGCCCTGGAGCCTCATCCTCCAAACGACGCCCAGACGAAATTTAATTTTGCTCGAGAATAAACCAAATTTACACGTTTCAGGTGGATTTATAGTTATTATCGATTTATCTAATGAAAAATGAAAAAGCGATATTTCTTATCAGTCGATCTGCCTTCGTGTCTAGGAACAGTTGACTCGCGAGGTGGGTTTCTAATTGTATCGGAAGGTCACGTCGTCACTCGTAGCGATTGCGACGTAAGAAGGAGAGAGACAAGAGGAAGAATGGGGGGCGGGAGGAAGGGAACGAGGAAGGAAGGCGCTCCAATTCGGCCGATAATTACAAGATTAGTGGTAATAACGCGAGCGCGGTACGCAGGGCGCCCGATGGACCGAGAATATATATAATATTTGAGCCGATATAAAATTATAAATAATTGCTTGATTGGTCAGAATTAGTGTAATTTAGACATCCACAGCGCGGACACATATTCCGTCCGTGATAAATTACGAAAGCGTCCCGAGAGGCCCCCACGGCTAATAAGATTTATGATTGGATATCATTTCTTTTTTACGAACGGCCGTCGACGGACGCGCCTCGTTCCGTGACGGTTCGGCCGCAGGAGGGGCGGCCAGTACGGAGACGGATGGAAAAGGAATGCGCCAGCACGGGCTAATGAAATCGGAAGCCTTCCGGACGAACGGGAGCGCGAATAGAATGCGACATTAAAAACGTGCGTTCGTCGCATTAGCATAACATTACGGCGCGTAGAATCCAATAATTGCTCGGGTGTAAGCCGATATCTGCATTGCACAGGAGAGGATCGTGCCTGCCCCGTGATGCGGGTCCATGGAGTCCGTCGATGGAATCCCGAGCAGGGAGCAGGGGAGCACCCACCCCCGAGTAACGGCAGCAGCGGCAGGTCGCCGCTGTGTGGATGGGGCTTTATACCTCTCTGTATTATTCGACGCTTTGTCACCAAACGCATCGACGCGACTATTGCGTTAAAACGGCCGACGAGCCGATCGCGACTCGTGTTTAGATATCGTTCAACCGCGTTTTCAACAACGCTATTATGTAAAGCACGTGGCTCTCGCCGATAAGTCAAACAATGCGGCCTGCGCCAAGAATATTTACACTGCGAAGGCATTTAAAAAGTGCCTCTTTGTCGATTCTCCAGCCAACGTCCCTCCGAGGGCTGCGGCCCTGAGGATTAGTTATTTTCCTTCCGTTCGGATTTCTCCGTAATTTTGCCGTTTTCGGAATTATGGATTTCCGGGTATCGATCTTCGGACGTCGATTCCAACTCGAAAATAGTTTCGCGATGCTCTTGAAATATTAACGACCCCCCAGTGCTCCCCGCGATATACTGCACGGCCTCGTTACGCCTGGTCGTCGGACGGAAGGTTCTTTTTTCACATTAAAAAGTAAACAAGGAGAAAGGGAAAAAATTTGAAGGGGTGGAATAAAAAGAAAGAGAAAATAGTAAAACACCACGGCCAAAATTCTTTTTGTCTGTGGTATGCAAAGCTTGGAAGCTGCTCGTCCACGTTAATAATGTACAGTGTATTAGACTATCCAGTAAAATTTTCATTATAAAAATCGGAAAAGAAGAGAGGACAAAAAATAAATCAGCAGAGCCAAATTTCTTTCTGCACTTAGCACGCCAAGCTTGAAACCTACTCGACCATGCTAATGATATAAAGTCTATTAGACTCCAGTAGAAATTTCATTATGAAAATCGAGGGGGTCCGTCGTAGTCCTAGCTAAAGTCCTAGTGGCCAGTCCTGGCCTGATCTGTACTGGTCCAGTGGGAACTTGGCCAGCTTCTGGACTAGTCGAGGGAAACGTCCATTAGGGCTCCCCCACAATGAAACGACAAGGCATAAACACGTTGACAAAGGTACTTATAAAGGACTACGAGAAGAATGAAAAATAGGAAAAATAGGGAAAAAATAAAAATATTGGTCGAGGAAGATTCGAACGAGAAGGAGGTTTACATTAAAGATATAAAGTTACGATAAGTCAGACATATCGGCGTTCGACATAGAATTGCAAATGAACGTCCGCCATTTTTAAAATAAAATCTTGTATTTAGAAAGAGAGAAAGAGAGAGAGAGAGAAGCTAATGTCTGCATCGAGGAACAACGTCCCGTAAGGAGAAGGGACATCCTGTCTGACTTTTCTGAGCGTCTTCCCTCCTCCTATCCTCCCTTCGTCCATTCCTCCATTTGTCCATTTCGTCTTCCATATCTACACACATGCATAAAATAAATAGATATACCTAATGCACGACCATTCGGGCCACGTACATTCCTACATATAATACATACAATCTCCGTCCAAGCAAGGAGAAAGAACTTAAAATGAATAATGTATCGTATATTTAATAATAAATATCTACGCATATATATATATATATATATGTATATAGCGAGCGTCCCTATCTCTCCCAGTCTCCCTCCTTCGCTCTCTCTCTCTCTCTCTCTCTCGCACTCATTCTTTCCCTCTCCTTCACTATCCTTGTTTCCCCCTGAAGAATGAGGTAGCATATTTTATACAAGGAGGTCGTAATGAACGGACTTTCTAATGTTGCTAAATCGAACGAATAAAAGTATTTCATAGGAAAGCCTCGTGTTAAACCGTGTTCCGGCATCAACCATACATTATACCCTGCAGCATATATACTTTATCGATGCACAAGACCGGCCGAAAAAGTCCGACTAGTTCCATGCTACGAGCACACGAGAAGACAGGAGCGCCGTGTAGAAAAGTCTGTGAGGGATGCGTGCTGTACGGGCGCTGGGATTGGTGGAGAATCGGCTAAAAATTGAAGGGCGAAAAAGGCTGCGGGAGGGGGGGGGGGGAGGGTAGGCCAAGTCAACGTGCGTACGTGTGTCCATAGCCGGAGGGCCGCACGGAGGTACTAAATAGCCCGCTTCGTCCTCCGTGGTTACCAGACACCGTAAAGAAGAAAGCACGTTGCCCGAAACGTCGACGTCGAGCACTCGACGAGGCATCCCTGCTCCGCGAATTTCCAAGACGGCGTAGCCGAGTTAACGCGCGCTGCCTATAGTTCGCGCAACAATCCGCTCTATAGTTTATTAATAATACCGTATGCTTTGACGTTTTACAGTCGTATCATGAGCACTCCGTCATTTTCTTGCGCAATACTTTTATTTTCGTAATAAAAATGTGCCTTGGCCAGTGACGCTCATTTCACGGCTCCCCGATATGTATCAGTTTGGTTAAGTCGTCGCGACGGAGTTTGGAAATTCGTGAACGAAGGATGCGACAAGGCTGGGGTTACGGCGTCCGTGTGACGAGAGGAAGACGAGGAAGCCAGATAGATCGGCAGAGGAAAGAAAAGTTGTCTGGGCGAGTAGAAGATTAGAATTAAAGAGAGGAATGAGAACCACGTTGTTTTACACGATACAAAGCAAGCAAGCAAGCAAGCAATACCAGCAACAGCAAGCGGCAAGGAATAGTCTCGTCTCTTGCTAGCTCGATGACGTAACAATATAAATACGAGGCGCGCATTAACAAATTCTCTTAATCTTATCGTTTACAATAAATATTGATATAAAAGTTAAGTTTCGTTATCGCTGTTTGATATTCCATGTAAAATAATTAGCCTAATCTTTACTTTCGGCACGGCGAGCGTGACGGCCCCGCGTTATCTCAACAAAATAACAGCGAAATTAGGCCTACGCCAGAATCAGATAGGAGCCATACATTGTGATCGGAGTGAGTGGCCGTCAAACAGCAACAAAATTGTATAATGAGATGAAGAAAAAAAAAAGAGACTGAGAAAGACTCGATAGACTCCAGTGAAGTCTGCTGCTGCTCCCCGCTCTGGAATTCAACGTTCGGAGGGGCGAGAGACGCGGGGGGCAAAGATGGACCAAGCCGAGGAGGAGACGACAGAGATAACACGAGGGGGGATATTGAAAAAGTCTAGTTGCGACATTGAAAATAATATTTGAAAAGAAAGGCAAAGAGCGACTCGGTTGAGCGTCACTGCATTAATAATATACGATACACCAGTAATGGCATCGGGCGTATACGAATGTATACATATATTGTATAATAACTTCCAAGGCCTCAGAAACGTTTATTATTTACCACGCAATGTAATAGCAAGCAGACCTCCGCTTCCCCGGCCGTATTAAAAATAATACAAGGAGCTCTTGGGAGGTTGGCTAACGCGCGGCAATCCGCATTCGGCAATTGCTGGGCGACGCGTTTTCAATGCATCGATACAATAATTAGCCCCGACTATCCCGCGCGGGCTGATCACTCGCACGCACACGCACCACACGCGGCACACCTCCACGTCTTCAATTATATTCAACGCTCACCTCCACCTTCACCTACACCTTCCACGCCGCTGGACCTTGACTTTATTCAAATTCCTCCCTGATCCATTCCTGCCTCGTGGATTCTGGCAGAGGAAATAAAAAAGTGTCAACCGCGAACTTTGACCTGTCAAAATGTATTTTTCACGGCGTACTTATTCTACGAATAAAGAAATTGCTCAAGAGAACGGGGCAATGCTTCGTCGAGGGCTTTCTCCTCGATATTACTGTCTGATGAATCGTCTATTTTTTTTTCTTTTTCTTTTTACGGGCACTCGATGACTCGGAAGAAACAGAAGCAGAAAAAGATAAACAGCGACGAGAGTTCGATCTGGGTAAGACGAAGAATGAAGAGGAAGGAAAATAAAGAACGAAGGAAAAACATGGAAAAAAGAGGTGAAAATAGTCGAGCTGTTTCCGGCGAGAGGCCACGAAGAAACAGGAAGACTTCCGGTTTTTAGAAAATAATAATTTCCCGACTAACCCGTCGAAGAGTGCTCGGACGCGGGAAACTCGTGCGTGCAGTACAGAGAGGACGGTCAAAAGTGAAAAATGACAAAGGACCGGTAGATTCCGAAAATGGTGCACGAGAGAGAAACGGAAGCTGCCGAATGTCGAGGGAAGAAAAAACGTTGAATTTGGGGTTGCTTTCCGCGATCCGACCGTAAACTCCAAAGGGTATCGGGTTAAGGATGAATTATTTATCGAGCATCGTCTATTTTATACGTCCCAGTCTGCAGTGACGCGGGTCCCATTCAACATTCAGGAAGAAGCCTCATTATTCATCGAGCGGGACTTTATTTTCGTGTAGATTACTACGGGCACTGGATAGAGTCGATAGCTTATACACGCATCGCATTGAGCCAAGAGGATTACGGGAGCTGCTGGGCTTCCAGGAAGAGAGACCATTGCGAAGCTGCACCAACCGAGACTTGACTGTATCTGGCGCATTTATTGAATGACGTAAGAAATGATTCATAGGACAATCGAGACAGCGACTTGATCTTTCCATTGAGCTATTTCGGCCGACAGAATAATCGAAATTCGCAAAAAGGTCGGACGAGCCGATTGGATCGACGTCGAACATCTTGGTCCCCGATACACTGATAAATACCGGAAGTCGAAGGACCACGGATGGAGGCTGGAGTATTTAAAACAGTCGGCCTTGTATTTAGGCCGAGGGAGGAAAAAAGGAACGAAGGGGGGGGGGGAGAGGGGAAAAAGAGGGTCGCGCGCGGGAGACTCCAGTTTAGGGGTCGGATTCAATGGCTGACTCGCTCTTACTCGCATACGTGCTCATACGCGACGCATATGTGAATATATATTTTTTAGCCCATCCAGGAGAATATACTACGCACACGTGCACCCGCATCCAGCGAGAGTCGTACGTGTGACAATAATGCGGAACTTTATAGTGGCACTGTTTGCTACTAAGAGCAGTGCGCGCACACATGGGCACACATGGGCACGCATGGGCGGAAGGAACGCGCGTCCGTGGCCGCGCGTAAACGACCGAGGGATTTTCGAACAAGAGGGCGACATTATTGCGTCGGTGCGTCGCTGCGTTGTTGAAAAGTGCGTTTCCCATCCTTCTGTTCAGAAGATCCCTTGCGTAAAAAAATACCTCCACCTCTGCCGCTCTCGTTAGCCCCGCAACCCTTATTGCCGAAGTGCTGCGCTCCTTTGCTTTTTTCTCTCTTTTTCTGCTAATTTGCGAATTTCGACTTTTTACTGGAAACGCAAGAATTCGACATAGACGGTCATCCAGGGGCGGTCTAGGTCCCAGGACGTACATCAAGCCTGCCTGTTCTCACCAGAGCCACCTGACGCATTCTGAAAGAGCCACGCACATGCGTATCCGCCTTCATCCTCTGCACGTAAGATTTATGCTGTCGGGTTTTCAACAGATCGAAAACAACAAAGACTCTGGGCAAGACACACGTGTCGTTACATAAAATGTTTTTTACAAAGTACGTATATGCATGATATTGCACCAAATACATTTAATTTGTCTATTTTAGCTTATATTTACGTCGTTTTATGGAAAACCGACTATAGTCGTAGATGTACCAGTGCACCCTGTAAGTTTTCTTAGGCATACCGAGAGCGCACGAACGATACGAAGAATTCAGGGGAAAAGCGAAGAATGGCAGGAAGAGAAGAAAAAAAAAGGTTGGCTCCTGCAAGCATTTTCGTCTGAGGTATTTTTTGGACGCGCGGTCTGCATATCGGGAAGAATTATAATTGGCCGAAAGAGCGAGAGTATACGAATCGTGTGGATACACTGAGAGAGAAAGAGAGAAAAGAGATGCGAGGAATCACTGTTTCGAAAAGAGAGAGATATTCTTTGTTTCGCGTTTTACATTTTAAGTCCCGCGGGATTGCAGGCTGGAGTGGGGTAGGATGAAGAGTGTGTGTGAGAGAGAGAGAAAGCGCAACCCTCCTACGAAGCACGGGCAGTGCAAACAAGGCACGCATGTGCGTGAATGGAGGAATAGGTAGGTGAACGCGTGCTGGAGAGACAGTGAGAGCCAATGTTTCAGGAGCGTAGCAACACGACGTATCCCATTTACAGGAATCAATAAAAATCCAGGGGAATAAAAAAAAAAGAGTTGCGTGGAGAACCAAGCTGGGGTGGAAAAAAAATGCTTTCGAGTGGACGTACGTAAACGAGGGTGAAGAGATGCAGATCCAGGAGCTGAGGGCAGCGGAGAGAGCGAGAGAAGAGGTATAGGGCGAGAGCCGTAGAGCGCAGAGTATCGAGAGGAGAGGATAATCTGATTTTCAACAACTTCCTATACCGAGGTTCGATTAAAAAGCAGACACCGTGTATATGGACGCCGTAACTCGAGCGACGTGCGTCCGTGAACTTAATTGTTTACCTATATTGAAAATGGGAAATCGGAAGGTTGAGTCTAGAGGACGCGATGGGCTGCAGGCGACCTCGTACGAATAGGGAGAGAAGGAGATACGGAGGCTGAGAGGAAGATGAAAGTAGAATTAGGACGAGCGCTTCCTTTTGAAATTTCTGAATGAGCGGAGTCCGGCGCGTAATTTCTTGCAATCGATGAAAAAGCCGCGATTTCACGCGTCGCTGTATCCTCGGCGGTGACGTAATCCGTGTAATGTCATTTGTTATCTTCTAATAATAAATACATAAAAGTTTTATTACGAGAGATACGCCGGTCCCGGGGACCGAAAGTAAACATCGAACGAGCAAATCTAATGTAAAAATGCCAGATGTCGGAGCGTCGGAGCGTCGGGCCGCGCGGCGTCGCGGCACCGTGAACACGGAGGGCACCGGAGAATATGAATAGGTGGAGGAGGTCATAGGTGCCAAGAAGCTGTTGGAGGTGGCTGTTACTAGAAGTGGAAGAGAAGAAGGACAGCGGTGATCGGGCTGGTAGTAGCAGTGGCAGTAGCTAGGAGGGGGGGGAGAGGAAAAAACACGTACTTATGTACAATATTAAAATGCAAAACACGTTGCGCAACGTGGCTGTACACGGCCCGATCGGAATGTCTTAGCATTAATAAAATATGAAGTATAAAAAGTTATTAAAAGGAATAAAGAGGAATTTAATGTTTATTCATATCGGGGAAGCGATAAAAAAAGCAGAGGGTCTTTGCATATTAAAAATCATAAATAATCTCAGTGCGTCCCTCGGCAGCCCTCGCGATTCGCTTTATGTATCGCATCGCTCTGTCTCACCTGCACTTTTGCAGCATCCCGGGCGTCAATCTCCCGTCTTTGTCGGAGGCCGCGTTTACGACTCTCAGAAATTTTAATACGCCCCCAGGAAATCTCTAATGTTCGGTAGATCCTCTCTCTCTCTCTCTCTCTCTCTCTCTCTCTCTCTCTCTATCTACTGTACTCAATCTCGCTCTACCTCACTCGCTCATTCGCTCATCGAAGAATTAATATATCTGGAGGTTCGTCATTCATCATATTCTCGTTTACTCACCAGGGACGTAGTTTCCCATGGAAAACCCCGAGTCTCCTCGTTTCCCTCGTTTCCCTCATTTGCCATTCACTACAACAAAGTGGCTCTCGGTTACTCACCTGAAATCATACAAATAAAAGATGCATTTATTAAAAGTCAAAAGAAAACAAGAAATCATTCAATATTTATCGAGACAAATGATACAGGCACAGTATCGTAATAACCTGAATATACACAAATTTGAAATCCTAATAAAGATAAAGGGGGGGGGGGAGGGGGGAGGATTATCGGGACGTAACTGTATAAATAAACTCACACACAGACTGTGCATATACAAAACCGATAACAAGCCGAACGAATTGCCCGTTAAAAGCGGCCGATTAGTGGCGACAGGAACGAGCGCGGATCCCACCGGAAGCAGTGACGTCCTGTGACGTCCTAGGACACGTCAAGTGACAAGGAAGTCACTCCGGCAAAGAGATGGTAATCCGAGGATCAGTCGAGGACGAGGTCACGGTTATCTGGCTGGTAGCTCGATAGACGGAAATAGAGGGAAAATGTGAGAAATACAGGCGAGAGCAAAAGGATTGGATGGGCACTGATATATACGTAGATACAGGTATACTGCAGGAGGAGCTATTGAAATCCTATTAAAATATAAAACCGTTTGGAGGATTCGTCGATCCGCGAATGTTAAACGCCGTTTCAATTATTTCTCTGGATTTACGTATAATTCCGTAGCATTGACCTTTATTCTCTGCGATACACTCTTGGCGATTTGGTAAACAGGATTAGGCGCGAATCGAGTGAATGCCTTTTTGATTGATTGATTTTAACAACGCTGCGAAGATGAACTTACTGATAAGATATCTCCCGGTCTACCGTTACAGGAGGTATTGTTTACGTGAAACGATTGAAAATTTTCATGAGCTCGGAGATTGCGTAGGAAGGGTAGGAAAGGGTTGATGAAAGGATCGTGGTGGGTGGTAGGGAGGAGGAGGGGGGGGGGGGGGCGCTGAGAATCGAGCCTTGAGTTTAACCCATTTAAATGGAGCAAATGTCAGGGCTGCCACCCTTAGTTATGTACGATTCTTTATTGTTCGTTTAAATAACCTCTATCCGATGTGGAATCTACCCCTGTCGTTACAGTACATGGAGCAAGCGTCGCGACGCGTCGCGTCGCACCGCACAGTACCTGCCTGTACTCCATTCGGCGTCGCTGCACGCGTTTGTCTTTTACCGTGGAAATCCTTTCACCTTTGATTCGCGTTGCGTATTTTTTCACGTCGCGCGACTTGTCGTTTTATGGAATAATTTTAAATTAGCCGGGACACTCCGTTCGAATCACACAGCATCTTCCGCTAAGCTGGACCACTCGAAGATTTGGATCGTTCGATCGCAAAATTGAACAGGATGTTTACTCGTCATTTTTTATTTTCCTACGGTAAAATTGACAGGAGGATGCGGCAAGTGAAATATTTGATATATTCCGGTGAGAGGAAAGGGAGGAAAGAGATGCTGATAACGAAGAGAAAACTTAGGACAAGGGGTAGTTAGCTGTATCTACAGGGCAAGCAGCGTTCGATTGAATCGAAGCACGTTTGCCTTTATGTCGAGTGGCTGGTTCGGCTGAACATTACCTACTCGACGAGATCCGCTGCGATTCCACCGCAACGCAACGGCAGTGCGCGATACAGCGCGGTAGTTACGCATCGACACAGCATCCGTCTCTTCATCTGCGACGTGGACGGGTGCGTGCACGCACATGGCAACGGGCTCCAGTTGCGAGCGAGTAAATCACTCGAGTACCGAAGGTCCATTGTATCAGTATATTTTAAATCGAGATTTTTCCATTTCTTCCACAATATTCATCAATGGCAAATCTACCGAGTGTCCAACGCGAAACGTATTTAATCGACAGAGACAAATCCCTGTAGGAACGGCTCGGCAAAACAAGAGACAATCTCCCTGACCTACCTCGCACGAAGAGGCAGCTACAACTACTTGAACACGATGAAAGAAAATTCAAGAGTATCAAAGAGCCTCAGCCGCGACTCCGATATTTCAACGAAGGAACAAACGGAAGATGACACCCGTTAGAGTGAAGCGATGCGCGCAGAGATAGAAGTACGATGCGATTAGCTCGATGGCTCGAAAGTGCAAAGACCAGGGCGGATGAATCTTCCTGGGTTACGATTGCTGGTGTTTGTGTACTGGAGGGCTAGTAGCTAGGGGAGGGATTGTAATAAGGAGCGGAAATGTGGCTAAGGGAGCAACAGCAGAGGGTACCGGGGAGTGCCATAAAATACTAGGTATAATAGACACGGGGTCGCAGGACTATCGATAGGGGATGAAATCGCGTAACACGGCAGGGAGCAGAGTGACATCGAGTAGCGAGCGATATATCGCCGGATTCGCCGTAGGTTAACTCGCACGCGCGAGTACACGAGTGGAATACAAATATCGGGCAGCCGGTAATGCCGGCTCGTTTCTATGTGGCTCTCCCGCCCCTCCTTCCTCCTCGCCGCCCTCTTACTATCTCCCTCGCTCTTCGATGATACTTCCAATCAAGAAATTATTGACCGGCAGAATTACTGGCTCGCCGGAGCACGCTCGAGAGGGTAGCTGGCTGACCAGGTGGCTGGCTGACTGACTGCCGGAGCTGGTTTGCCAGTTGGAGTCGGATCATCCTCAAACGTTGCTCTACCTGCTTCCGTGAGGTCAGGTCATGGCGTTTGACAGGTTAGACTTGATTAGCTACCAAATACCGATAACACGCTGATGCCATCGATCATGCAGCTCGCATCTATATTGACCCTGCAACAAATCTCAGCCCCTTTCGAAAGGCCCCAGCCCCCCTGACAGTCGCCCTAAATTCCAAAACCCTCCGACCCATCCGAACTACTCTGATGCGTCGCAACGCACTGCAACGCATATACCGGGTGACGAAGGGGACTCTGATCGCCAGTCTCGTATCCCGCAGGCGCTGCTTCGAGGATTCTATGGGCGCCGATTGGCCGCGGCCCGATCCGATCGCGAAATCTAGAACGAGCCGAGCTGCAACCCTTCGTCGCAGCGATAGGGGAGAATCGGCGGGGGTGGGATTAGGGGAAGGTCCAAGGGAAAGGGTGAGGTTCTCGCTGACGCGCAGGGTGGATGCCCGCGTGACGATCGGCTGCATTGTATTCAGGGGGGGCAATTATTGCCGCGGAATTTGGAAATTTCAACAGATTTCCCACGACCGTCCGCTATGTATTTTGAAGCCACCCGTTATTCCCCCTCGTTCCTCTCTCCCTCTCGATTCAACCAGAATCATCATTCCTCGATGCTCGATGCGTTACATTCCTTTTCCACTGCAGCCGAACCATCGATATATTTCAAAATCCGCGATGCCCCAGTCGCTCATCAATTTACCTGATTTTACAAAATTACATTTAATCAGAGAATTAATTTCTCACGAATCGAAAATATCGCGAAATTTCGTCCGACTGCCGATCGGACTGCCGCTGTCGTCGTTCGAAATTTTTGAATTTCCCGCCTGACACTCCCGTTCGCGGCGTTCAGTCAGGCTGACGGATTGCGGTTACTTTGAAGCTGCCAAGAGGTGAAACGATTGTTGAATCGCTTATAGGATTGCTGGGTGCGTTTAACTCGGCGCATGCGCAGTAGGCCTCCGGTAATTTACGAAGTTGATGAAGAAAGTCGCCACCGGCACTGACGGACTTTGATGTAATAATCACTTTGGGGCTCTGAAGTCAATAACGAATGAATAATTAAGGTAGCCTGAGTAAGACGAGGAGCAAGGAGAGCCTGAGAGCAAGAGAGCGAGAGAGAGAGGAGAGGGAACCGCGGCCAAGACAAGCGAGCATCTCGTGAATACTTAACCGGCCCTTTGTACCCGACGAGGTATCAATGATTCAGCCGTAATTGCGGTTATCATTGTATCGTCATCCCTTCGCCTACGTGCAGCGAAAAACCCCTTTCTCCTCCACATCCTCTAACCGACCGAGAGCGGGGGCTCTTCAAGGTGCTCACCAGCCCTGGACCTCAACTTTTTCCAGTTTGCCCACCAGCAAAGTGGTTGATCCTACCCAGTCCTGTTAAGTTGGTATCGAGCAGAGAAGTTCTTCACACGGAGAAAATGCACAGGGTGGACGAGGAACGCGATACGGGTCGATTTAATAGTAAAAGAGCAATTTTGTTGAAACTGTTAAAACGAGCCAATGGATTAAATTTGTAAATTAACGACCGCCCGTGCGCGCGCGCGCGCGTGTATACACATAAGAGACAGACCTGAAATATCGTTATCAGGCAGAGTCGTTAAACGGATTGATAGCCAGGGGGTTCGTGGAGGGGAGGGGCGAGGTCGAAGGGGGAACTGAGGGTAATTAAACAAGGAGGGGGGGGGGAGGCAATTAAACGGGGAGCTCCGTAGGGGTAGGTCCATGGCGGGAACACTGGTTGCGGATGAGCAAGGATGAGCAACTGTACCGTATATGATAAATACCATTGGAAAATGAACGCAATCGGCCGCCGATAACCGCGCGTGCCCATCTACATCGGCACGGAGCACACAGCCCCGAGAACACGTGCGTGCGAGAGTGAGAGCGATCGGATGACGCAACACTCATTGTCCTACGCTGCACGCGAAATAGCCCCGTCGTTAAATAGTCCCGTTGCGTTTATCATTTCGGCTTTGCGTTTACGTTCGCTCGCAGGGTTACGGCTCGCAATTGCGCGCGTGTCCCACTTTTTGAGCCCCGAATTCTCCGCCCCTGCGATCCGGAAGCGGCGTCGACGGAAACATGGGAGAGAACGAGACTGAGCCACCCTAGGCTCGAAAGCCGATGCGTAAAATTCAAAATTGGCTGAGGGAGAAAGGGTAATTTCGCGGATAGGAATTGCCGCACCCTGTGCCCATTAAAACGCAGCTGCCAAATATTCCGCGTGCCTGCTGAGCACGAAGAGGAGCGCTGAGGGGACTGTGATAAGGATGGAAGAGAAATGACGAGTGAGGGGTAACGAGAGCTGGCGGCAGGCCCAGGAACGCGGAAGGCGGAGAATAGAAATAAAGTCCAACGCCTGGAATCCGTCGTTTTCCCGTAAAACGATGCTTGGAATCAATAACGCCCGGAGTCATTCGGCAGTCGTCATCAAGCAGCGCTCATCTCGGTGGTGCCTATAGCGCCTGTGTACCCTGTCGTCGCGACGCCCTGACGCTACAGGGCTTGGCCGCGACGTCTCTCTGGTGCACCCTCCTGGCCCCCTCCCCTCCACCCTACGACGGCAGGATGTAACGCAGCCCGCGTAAAACAATGACAAACCGTGAAACAATGCTGGGCGCCACTGGAAAAATTCCAAAAAACGGGAATAATAAAAATGAGAGCTCGTGCGGCGACGGTGGTAGTGAAAACAAAAAAAGGTGCGGGCGGGGCACTCGGTGCCGGAGGACGCAGGAGAAGAGGAGTTCGCCTCTGCAATTCTACGAGAGAGAGAGAGAGAGAGAGAGAGAGAGAGAGAGAGAAACAGGAAAAAATGCAGGGGTGGAAGAATGTAAAAGCCCAGGCGCGCGCGCGCGCGCGGCGCTTCGTCGGGGACAATACGTGGCGATGAATGCCTATTATATTTATCTGTAACAGGCGTTCCATAAAGCAAATAACACAGAAGTGTAACGAGAAAAAATCAAGCTTTTTTTTCAACGCGACACAGCTGCCTTCCCCTGCTCCTCGTTCTCATCCTCGTTCGCCACAATCCGTCTCCTCTTTCTACCTTTTGCGCCAGAGCGACTGACTCCTGTGGACAAACAAAAAGAGGAAAAAAAACTGAACGACGGAATCTCTGACATCTTGCCAATTGCTTTTGAACGATTTGGTAAACGGCAAGCCGCCCCTCCCCCTGTGCCCCGAATTCCGCCTGTGGGTCGACAGGGCCGGAAGCACCCGGACCCTCCAGGGCCTTTGGCAGGACAGGGCCTTTGAAGAATTTGCAATTTTTAAAATGAAGCACACCGGATCATCCGATCAAGCGATTCAGGTGCGAGTAGCCTAAAGCCGCACATGCAAATTGGAGGTTAGGTTACGGCCAAGAACAATCGCACTGATGAAAACAACCCGTTTTGTAGTTTCCGCTCGACGACACTTCCGCCTCTTCCACCACCTCCTTCTTCTTCGGGTATTCTAGCATAGAAGTAAACCCGTAGCTTAACCGGTTTTTCAGAAACGCGGTCGAAGCTCTTATCAAGGCGTTAAAGGCACTGGCCGCTTATCGTCCCTGTGCTTTGGTATCGGACTTTTTGTCTCGGTCTCCAAATTGGTTCGATTCACCAGCGCGCATCGATTACGCGCTGAAACGAAAAGAGTGAAAAAAATTGAAAGAAATAACAGGAGAAATAAGGTGTTTTTCGGAATCCTTATATTTCATCGAGCGAGGGACCGAGAACGGAGCATGGTTAAGGGTGGTGGAAACGGCCAAGGGGAAAAAGTACGCATTTATTTTTGGCCGTTGAATTAGAATTACTTTTCTAACTGAGACGAAGTACTAGAATTTTACTAGGTACAACAGTAAGATTTTAATAATTTATGGATCATCGACTATCACCATACAGCTGCGCAACTATTGATCTTCTAATTATTCCATTTCCAAATTTGACGCAAAATACTTATCAAACATGCGTAATAAAAAAACAAGGAAAAGTAGGTAACTTACTACTAATGTATGAAGCCAATTGCGTTAACGTGGCAATTAGTTACGATTTAGTCAACAGATAAGATAAGCCATTATCGGAATATCGGTCACAACTTGAGCACCTCAGAGACTGGATTTATTTTAGAATTCTGGAAAATATAACCCATGAAGTTTCTCCGTCTGCGTCGTTTTATCAAATGAGAATGCGCCACAAAGAGGTTACGAAAATTGTAACGTGCGAAGTTGCCGAGTGAACGAGAAGCGGCTGTCGATAATCGACGCGCAAATTCAGGGTCGGCGTCGGGTCGAGTGAGTCTCGAAGGAAAGGTGTGAAGTTGGCTGCGCGTTGTGCACCGGGACGGAGTGAAGTCGGCGCTCTGTGTGCGAATGTCGGGTCGTTGTCGTCAGATTTGTTTGGGTGTAAAGTGCGCCTCGGCTGGAAGCTCCAGCGTCAGCGTCGCGACGAGCACCGACGCCGACGCCGGGTGTTCGCTCTTTGCTCGTGCTTTTTCCGAGAATTTGCAATCGGATAAAGAGAAACGGGAAAAGAGGGAAAATCGCTCCGGAGGATAGAATGACAGATGCTTCAGAGATTGGGAGGATGGGGGGGGGGGGGAGAGAATCCGGAATAAAGCAGCAGAGGTGTGTGCCAAAAACTATAACCTGTTGCATACGGCGGCACGAACGCCGAAAAACGCCCCCAGCATGCCCTCCCCCCCCCCCCTGCCCCGAGCCACCCCGACGCTAGGGGTAATTTTACGCGCGGCGAAACCGAAATCTCCCTTGGATTTGGCAAAGCCACCCTTACTCTTAGTGTCATCCTAACCCTTCGCCACTTGCCGACCCATTGCCCCCTTCCGTTCTCCCTCTGCGGTTCTCTTCTTCCTTCCTGTCTATCTTCTCTCTACTTCCATCCTCTGCTCCATCCCGCGGCGCTCTTTTGGCTTGATTCCCAGGGCGGACGGGATGCTGGATGCTGGAACGCAGGGACGGAGTTCCGGAATGCTGGATTGCTGATTTGCTGGTCCAGGGAGCCCAGAGGATTGTTCCTGTCGAGACAATAAGTCCCTGAAGAATAATGGGGTGACGAAACAAGGCTCGGCGATGCAAATTCACCTTGTATCCGGGATTTGTTAATGAGGAACCCGCGTGAATTCCCGGCGAACCAGCCGGAAGAAAGCAAAAGCCAAGCAGAAGAGTCTCGCGCGACGAGGACGGCAAAGATGCGGAGGAATTATGTGGATTTTTTGTGAAACTGGCTGATCGATCAGTGTTTGCATTTACTTAGCATTCAGGGCTCGTTTTCAATCCGCGACAGTCCGCCGTGTATCTGTCATCGGCGTCCCCTTTTCCATGTATTTTTATGAAATCATTGTTTCGGATGACAATACGCCGGGATGAGCAGCGCACAATGACTTCATCGGTAGGCGGAGAAAAGAATCGGGGGATACATGTACAAGAGAGAGAGAGAGAGAGAGAGAGAGAGAGAGAAAAGTGCTAAAGCAAGAGAAGAAGAGACGAAGTAGTCGCAGGAGCGGGCGCAATAGATGCAGACTCGCCAATGCGGGAGAAAGTGGTGGTGGTGGTGATGCTGCAGTCGGCGGACGACGGGCGTAAGGGATGTTTTCGAGTGAGCAAGGGATGGAACCTCCGTTCGCTCGCTCCGGCTTTGTGATGACTGTCGATGAAACGATGACATATTTTTCCGGTTTTTCACTGGCGGCGTGCCCTGCGGCTCCCCCATTCACGCACTCCCCCCCCCACCGACGGAGTCTACTAGCTACACCTTCTTTCACGGCGGAGGATATCATCGTGATCCTGATCACGTAGGATGACTAGCGGGCTGACTGGAACGACGATGACTTCCGTATAAAGTGAAAATTCCGCTTCCATATGGAATCGACACGTATCGATCGAATCTAAGATACACAATTATAACGGTAGCTAAAGGCTGCTTCTCGTATTCGTCGAGCCGTATATAATTCGATGTCCTGAGAATTCCAAAAGTTTAAATGAAATCTAGCGGAAGAGAGTAATCCGAAAATTGATTACATCCTTATCTGATCGAGGCTGAGTACCGACTGAAAGGAATAAAAATAGATCGTTAGTCACCGACTCCTCCGACTTTGCCGAAAAACGGTCGGAGCGAGCGACGCGCCGAAAGCCTGACTTTTAATTTCGATAATCCAAATAAAAGTGTCTATCTCGTAAAACGCGGCTGGTCGCAAAGTCGAAGCGCTCGCGCGCGGTTAGGTTACAGCCGCGAATCTACCGGCAGCATATATAGAGACGCGTATATAAATAATAGCACACCGTCAGGAATTCACACGCGTGCCCACGCACACGCGTGGACGCACAATCGAACAGGAGCCAGACTCCCCTCGAAGCTTCGGCTCCGATACACGCGGCGAGTATTGTATTTCGATTTTTTATCGTCCCATTTATTTGTACCAACCTTTATTAAACGATGAAAACTTTATTGCTAATTGCCATTGCGCCAAATCGTTTTTTACGGATGCTCCGCAGGCCGGTTCCCGTTTCGAACCGTTCTCAACGTTTGTCGAAGCCTGGAGGCTGATTTCACGGTTTCCGGAAAAAGTAAAAAAAAAATAAAAAATAAATAAACGACAGAAGAGACAAAAGGAAGTACGCGCACACGTATCAACGGTCTCTGTGTATTTTCAAAGTTTTTATAAGCCTCGCGTGACGGAACTCGACCCGATGACGGGAGAGGCTGTGGCTACAGCCAGGACCACCGGGGAGGAAAACTCCAGCCGAAGGCGCGAGGGTGAATTACGGGGTCGGCAGCACCATCACGGGGCACATTATATTCGGGCTTTACGATTCGCAATGTGCGAAAGAAATAAGGAGGAAAAAAATAAGAGGAAAAATTTCGACGTGTCACACCGAAATGTGTTGGCAGCTACGTAGTCGCGCGTCTGCACGTACGTGGAGATGCGCACAGGTACGAGACAGGTGGCAGGTCGTGTGCGCCACATACGACACGGCCATTCCGGCACAGCCAGCAATCCCATTACGTATGGGGTGTGTAACTCCGTCCTGGCAAGGGGGATGCGTATGGGGTGCAGGACACGAGAGAGAGTGTGTAATGCGCGAGTTTTCATCCCTTTATGCTGACCAATCCTTCCGTCCTCCAATATTCTACCCCTCTGCGACAACCCCTGGACTCGCCACTCTTTCAACGACCCCTCGTCCTGACGAACCACGAAGATTCATGGCTGTTCGTACTGTACGAAAAAAAAAAAAAAAAAAAAACAAAAACAAGGTGGCTCTTTACAACGTCTCTCGAGAGGAAACGGTTGAATCTGGCTGGATGCGCCACGGGGATTGGTCGTTTCTTCAGGATGGGGATGAGCTTACGTGTTAACCATTAGGATCGTTAAGGAATCCGAAGATGCGACCCCTTAAGCTCAAGGAAGCCGGCGTCTCCGATGAAATACGGTGGAACATTGAACCCAATCAAGTGGTTGTCATAAATTTCCATCAAGCCACGCCTGGACGTGCTAATGGCCGATACAAAATTGCACGGGCAAAAAGTCACGAGTTTCGTTTCTCCTTGTTTTCATCTTTTTTTTTTCTCTATCCCACACATCGGTCGGACCGGCGTTCCTTCTCCTTTTTGTGTGTCCGCACACACGGTGCGCCTGAGATTCCTTGACGAGGCTGTCAGTCGGATAAGAGATGGCGTCAACTTCCCATATTTCACGATTCGCGTCGAGCACCTGGACGAAGAAAATAAGAGCTGAAGAATTTGAAAAAAAAAAAATTTTTTAGAATGACAAACATGCCCCGCGCGGAACCAAAATGTTTTTTTCGAGTAACAGAATTACGTGGACTGTCTGTGTTTGCTTAGCTCGGGATGTTTTTACTTAAAAATCTTGCGAAACTTACAATTAAATTTACCTCATTAACGCGTGTTTAATGTACCGTTAATATTGTGAGGCGGGACGCATTCTATTAGCAAATTATTATCAGGGTAAGATTAGATCCGAAACGGCGTTTAACCACTGATTATAGTAACGCTTTAATAGCACAGCTATAATAAGATCGAGGCTTCTAAAATCGGTTGTCCCACTGATAAACGGGCCCCTTCCCGATTCCCGATTCCCGTGTCCTTGACAACAGACTGATTTGCAGAATCTGCCAGTGGATAAGGGTTGCGCAAAAATAGGCCCGTAATCGATCAGGATTCGTGAGTGGGTGTCGAGGTGCAGGAAATAGCCTACAGAGAGAGAGAGAGAGAGAGAGTCTGTCCTCGGGTGGGATAAGCCGTAAAACATTGGAAACGATGTAAAATGTCGTTGGCCCAACCGAGTCGTGTGCGTCACGTGCGTGTAGCGCGTGTGAGTGCGAGATAATATTTATATAGAAATGGTTAGTCTAGAACATATTGAAACGCGTTGTTCGGTGCAGATGCGCCCGATGATATATTAACGGCAACTGCGCGGGCCGCGATACGCCTCGAATAAATTATACAATTATTGTTTTATCGTGATCCCCCTCCCGCCCCCCCTCCAGCCAATTCTCCTGCGTCCCACGGGAATTGACACTTCTCTTTTTTCTTTTTTTCCCCGTTCGTTCACACGCAGCGATCAGCCGCTACGAGCAGACGAATTCGCGCGAGTCGCCCACGCGAGAATTTCCACGTTCCTTTCAAGTACCGTTAAAGATGGCGGCGCACTCGGCCGATGACGTTTGAGGTATTCGTATCCATGGGAGACGCGGGTCCCTTATCTACTTAAAATATTTACACTGTCCGCCGGAATATATTTCAATATCCCTGTATAAATATAATTTGTCGACGGGTCGTCCTCGTTGTGTGAGGCGGGGGAGTACTGGGCTGGGGGGGGGGCTCGAGGGGGTCAGAGGGTAAAGGGGACCGTGAAGAAAATATAGGGGACCTCGGCAGGAGCGAGAGAGCGAGAGAGCGACCGAGCGTTCCGCTTCCAGAGGCGCGTCCGTGCCTCGCTCGTATCTCGTTAAAATATCTACGCCATAAAGCCACGAATATATTTTAATATTTCGGAATACATTAAAGTTTATCGTATGGCCCTGCGTCGCCGTCGAGCTACGACGCCGCCGCCACCTGCCCCCCCCCCCCCCCCTGCTCCACGCTCCGTCTTGACTCCCCGCTCTTCGTCAGTAGCACTAGTCAGCAGTCAGGCTCGCCTAGGTCTCCACGATAAATGACCTCGATGGAGCCACTACGCCGGAATAATTATTCCGTCTTCCGGTAATTCCGAAATCTTTATCGCACGCCCCGCCGCTACCCGCGTCCCGAGTACAATCCCCGCTGAATCCCATTGTCCTATCGATAATGGGAAACTTAAGTTTTCACTGCACCCGAAACAGTGCACGAGCACGCACCGCGCGATCGATTGGATTAAGGATTAATTAGTATTTTTTATCAATTCCTCCAGCTGTAATTCGACGTATCGCTATTTTTTGGCGTGACCGAAAAATCGTGCGAGGAGAGATTGGACGAGCGGTATGGGGTGGCTGAGGTGCCACAGTAGAGCGAGGGGTAGGTGAGGGGTGGCGTCGGTGCGAGGGACGGGTGGTACAGAAAAGAGGAAGAGCCGGGGGGGGGGGGTGAAGAGGCTGAGCTGGGAAAAGGGAAGGAAACGAACGAGACCGAAAAGTTTGCCTAACGGTAAAGCGATGAGTTAACATTAATATATTCCGTCTGAAAGTTTTTATAATATTCCCGTGCATTGTCTGGCGCGAACAATAAAACCGCTGCTCTCGTTTACGACGGACGATTTTTCTGCTAGTCGCGAAGCGCAAGAACTAGGCGAAACGCGTCCAGTCTGGAGAAAGACGAGAGAGCCGATTCCCGTAGGAAGCTCCTCTTGGCGAATCCACCCACTGCTACCTGTCCTCACCGTCCGAAGCAGGTGCCAGTCCGAGCACTGGAGGAAGATTCTTTTCTAGGGAACTTTTAGGCACGAGGCTCCCCAGCAGGCGGCACTCGAGTGAAGCGCACGCGATGACACTTTGGCACAGGCGCAGACACCGATAAGGATTCGCCCTTAGAACCTTCGAAGCAGAAAGTGTTCCTCCGGGCAATTCCCATGGGTTGGTCCATGTCGCGAAATCAAGTCGAATTAAGGGAGAAGTCAGAATGCCAATAAAATAAATGAAAGAGAATCCCCCTTCGATTCTTCTTCTAGCCACGAGAATTCGACGTCCGTCTCCACCTGATGAGCAACGTGACGTCGTATACCATATATTATATATATACGCAAGAGCCACGCATTTAGATATTCCCTCAGTGCGTGTACGAGAAGTACGAGAAGTACGTAGAACGAAATACGAGCGAGGAATTTCTTAGGCCGCTACGGCGGCTAATGCCTTCGGCCTTCTTTGTCTTGCAGTGCCATCATTTTTCTCTGGTAATATATTTTATTGCTGGCCCGCTCTCTCGCTCCCTCTCGCTCCCTCTCACGGTCTCTCCTCTACGTACCCGTTCCGTTCCGCTCCCCCCGCCGACCCCCTCGGCCCCCTCGGCCCCCGCGCCGACCCTGCTCCTCCTCCGCCCGCCACGACTTTATTATACGTTTCCGTCTTTCTCCATCTCGTTCCCCCGCTCTCTCGTGTATACGGCAACATAAAAGGAAAGAGCAAGAGAGGCGCACGAGGGTGTGTCGCCGCGAGAGCGAGAAGGACGGAAATATAATTGTATCTAAATAATAATATAGAAATAATAAGAGCCATAACGGCAGCCTGACGCCAGTACAGTCCGAGTAAGAATTTCAGCCAGTCACCGTTTCCTATTGTGTCGTGCGCTCACGTATTGGTACGGACGCATCCACGTGCGTTCACGTATCCACTATAGGCGCTACGCAACCCGCTTATTTTTTATTTCCATCTCCTTCGAACTCTCGACCGTCCTTCCGTCGCTCCAGCGACAGACAGGGACCTCAGCCCCGCAGCGATCCGACGATCGGGGTGCACCCTGTGCATTCCCTTCTGCCGAGGTGTCCTGCATAGCATCGCCCCCTTTTATTTAATACGTAACTACGAGGACAGTCGCCCCACGCTCCGTCGCACCCTCGAGACCAAATCTTGGCCACCCTTAGGAGAAATCAGGCTTCGCCCCCATCGCGTGACCCGTTTGGCTTTTACAATCAAAGGGAAAGAGCCGCACGCTCCTGATTTTCCTTCGCTCCCGAGACTCCAGGCTCCTGCGTTTGGCTCGCTGCTGCGCGCGCGCGCGCGCGTCTTATTGTAACGCGCATAAAAAGCATAACGACTTCAAAGATAAATTTCTCCCGGCAAGACCCCTACCTGGAATTCGAGTTGGAAAAGAAAAATAAGCTTGGAAGGAGTAATAATAAAGAAATATGTTTCTCTTCAGCCGTGCCCCCCCCCCCTTCCCCTCCCACTCTCAGCCCACACTCCATCCCCTAAGATTCACGCGTTCCAGCCACGAACTCTGGTAACAGCCCCCCCCCCCCCTGGAACTCCTACACCACCCTTATACTCCAAGAGTCATTGATCTGCTACCGTCTCTCTCTCTCTCTTGGTTTTCTTATTTTTTCTTTTCTTTTCTGCGTCGTCACTTCCCACGGACTTACACGCGTCTCCTGGCCTCCGGAGTTTAGATAGGTGCCGTCTTATCCGTTGTACTTGAATCGAGGCACGAGACAGATGGCGCGCGTGCGCCTAATGCCAACACGCGAGCCCCGATCGGTTCCGACTGGACGCAAAGTGCTTCTTCTCTCCCGTCGATCTCTGCACTTCAAGAGACGTCGAGATCCTCTCGAGTGTCGCCGGCAGGGGCACCCACGGAATGTTTACACCTTTCAAGCTAAGCAGCCAGGACGCCCGAATAAAGAGCGCCGAGGTCAGGCCAGGTGCGCAGTCGGCTACTTCCGGTCCTAGGAACGCGCTCCAACCCTTCCCCCCCTCCCGCCCCAGTCGACGGAGAAAAAAGCCACATTAACCTCGGAATGGTTTCTCGGAACTGGAGCAATAATATAAAATGGGAAGGCTATACTTTACATAATTTACAAACTTGCGCGCGAGCTTAATGTCGGTTGTGCCCAGCACGGCGCTCAATCCTTTCTCTTCTTTTACTTTTTCTTATCCTATTCGAAATGTAGATGAAGCAACAAGAAAGGGAACGGGCAAATATTTCGCACGAGGACAGGGTGAAGCCGGAAGAAGAAGAAGAAGATGGAGGATCTTAGTCGCGCCGCTGTTAATGCCCCCCCTCCCCGCCCCCCTCCTGCCCCACAAGTTCTACCAATAAAGGTCAGAGGAGGAAACGAGCGACGTTTAATTTTATATGATAACAGAATGGTATTTCCCAGAACAAACATAACAGTAGGAAGCAAATGTCCTGCCAGGACGAGACTTATCGTGGACACTGTCGCCCTTCGAGTTCTCAAGTGTGATAAAGGTGAATATTTTTTACGATCACGTTCAGATGGACGATATACGTAATACTCGGGTACAGGGGCCTCACTGACCTACGTGGACACAAAGCACCGTATCACTGGGCACGGCAGACCAGAGCACCGGAGCCCATGGATTCTGTAGAGAGTGAGGCAGGCAGGCAGGTAGGCAGGTACTTGTCGCGGTTGGTAATATACACACATGCATTTGTACGGCAAGCCAATAATTATTGTTTTTACCCAGCAACGGGGTAGCAATTAAAAACTGTTTATTTATTCAGGTCCGGCTTTTTAACATTTCCTCCGACACACGCACGTGCGTGCGCACGCGGCACGGACGATGCGCGCCAACGAGAACACGTACGCACGCATCCCTGCGCGAAGAAAAAAAACCGTCCCTGTAAACTGACGCTTTTCGGCTCGGTTTCCAATTTTAGCAGAATGAATCCAGAAAAAAAAAGAGAGAGAAATCGGTCAACGATTTCTTACAGCGAAAGTACAGCTGCTGCAATCGCACGTAGGTGCGTAGCCACGTGAGCCTCCAGTCGACCCCGTATTAAATGCCGAAGGGGTCGTCCCTATCTCCCGGGGAGATTCCCTATTGAATCGCCTGCCGATATTTATTATTGTAACCCGCGCTCTATAAAAAAACCCCGTTATCGCGACAACTCAATAACAAGCTGCCGATTAGGCACCTCGCGCAGCGAAATAATTTCTCGCCTCGCGCGAGAGACTCCGGAGCGGCGAGTCGATCGCGTGCGGAAGGATCGCCCGGCCGCAGCGGAATCGGCGATCGAGTCGGGAAGTCGAACGGCGAACGGGAGGGAAGGAAAACAAAGGAATGGGCACGAACGGGAGGGAAGGAAAGCGAAGGGGGGGGGGTGGGACGGGGAACGTCGCGACGGCAGCTTATACAATGGCTCGACATTGCCGGCGCACAGCGCGAGCGGCGTCGACGACGTTAGAATAAATAAAGCGATAAAATATAATATAATATCGTATTGCGGCCAGGCGCGCGCGCGCGCGCGCTCGCTGCATTCCAGGGTGCATTGGCCTCACACGAATACGAGCGCAGCGGAGCGACCGACACAAACGGCTCAAACGCTAAATACCCCCCTGGTCCCTGGCCTACGTTCTTTCGACACACCAGCCTCTGCCCCCCCCCCCTCACGATTTTCAATAATCGCCTACGCGACGTTTCTTCGGAACGGATCGGCGATCGGGATAAACGATGAATTCGAAAAGGAATAACCGAAGGAATGACGCAAGAAGCGGAGGAAGGGCGGGGGAGGGGTGGGGAGCGTCAAGGGGGGAGACGTGGCAGCAGCGCACTCGTATGGGTGAAAGAGTACAATGCTCTCTTGGGGGGGATGCAGGGGTTGATCGTGGGGGCTGTAATAATAAAATAAAATAAATATACGAGGGAGAGAAGAGGGGAGGAGAGGGGAGAGAGAGAGAGAGAAAGCAAACGAGCCAGCAATATCCAAGCAGGACCAGGCCGATGTAATGATATACAAATAAAATATCCAGCATGTCTTTGGTAGTCGTGTGTGCGTATATCCAATATACGGGGTGTCCCACGCAAACGAATTCTTCTCGGTTTCGTTATACTCAGCGTTACGCTCGGACGAGCAAGTAACGATTTCTCGGTTGGCTCGTTACCCTAACAACGAAATGCAATATTTTAGCAAAAATTTCGTATCTCTTTCCTCGCGCGTTATCACGGGCGATACTCGCTCGCTCGCTCATCCGGCGACTGAGTCAACGAACGACTCCGAGTGTATTACGAAACTCTCGAGTGTCCCCCTGATCCACTGTGGCTACAGTAGGAAGACTCTGGATGGAATTGATTGTCGGTGTGAAGGAGCCTTTAAAGCCGTGGAAAGAAGACAGCTGTATCCCGTGCCGTTCCCGTTCCAGTTTCCGGGTTCCGTGTTCCGTCGTTCGATAGCGAGCAGGTGCGACGGCCAAGGAGAAGCCGTCGCGACGCCGAGCGTCGCCTCGTGCCACGCGAAGGCAAAGACGCCGCCGCGTGCCGCCTCGCGGCCGGATTTACGAGAAGTCGACGCGGAGCCTCGTGAAAGGAGAAGGAAAAAGATCGGCCACTGAAAAGGGGCCTTAGCCAAAAGATATTCGCACTGTGGATGCGCCATAGCGATTGGCGCGACGACCTGCGGAGTCCGAAGCTGCGGCCACGTGTCCGACGGGTCTCGTAATTCCGTGTTCGCAGCGCAACGATCAGCTGATAACTGATAATAACATAAATAGACGGCCGGCGTCGCGTGGCCGAACGTCCTGCCGTTGGACTTTGGATGATTGATAAAATGCGATTGGCTATAAATTTCAATAAAACGACAGACGTGTCGAGTACGAAGGTCCGGGGGAGGGGGGGCTTTAGGGCCCAGGCCCCCCTCCGCGGGAGGATCGGCCCGGAACGGTCGGGCTCAGAGGCAGCGAGCAGCCAGTTTGTTCGACACGATTCATATACGTTCATTACGAATGCATACGAGCACGTTAGATTGTACGTTAGTGCCTTGTAATAAAATATTGTAATGGTGGCCTACTTCTGCGCCACACTGTAGCCGGTATAATATCTCCCGCGGCATTCTTACTCGGCGTTATTTATTCCGTGCCGCGCACAATGGCGCCCGTGGCGACATGCACGGGGTGTGTCGTGTTCGAGCGAACGCGCGCATTCGCGGGACACCGAGGGCCAAGAGGAACTGCAGGACTCGGCCGACTCCTGGGGACCCGCGGTTAGGAGGATTCTTCGCTTTGGTATCGACGATCCGACAGGAGAAATAATTCTAATCCATCACGCATCCGCCGTGAGGCTCGCATGCAGATCCGTCTTGGTCGGGCGTATAAATAAAAGTTTATTTAAAGACGTTTGAACCGAGTCGGCCGCGGCGCCCTTGCGCACTGCGCATGCGCAGGCCATCCCCACCCCGCAGCCTGCATCCGTTCTCCCACTGCGCCCCGCGACCAGCATCCATCCGATTCTACGAGTCTCTCTCCCCCCCCCCCTCTCCCCCTCTCCCTCCCGCTCTCCTCTCCAGCTGGCTAGTAGTTTATCTTATAAATTATTATTATCGTATTTCATACGTGGAATAAGATTTATTAAAAGCCTGGGTGTCCGTGTTGGTGGGAACGTGTACGTGGATGCGATATACAGGGTGTATCGTTTTACTCGCGTGCTAAGCGGAGGATGACGCATCCTTAGAAAGCTGAATGGGAAAGGAGTGAATATTAATAGTGCGTGGCGATGGTACACCCTGTACACGGCGGAGTGCGTCAAGGCGTCTTGCCAAAGCTGCGAGGATACGTGATTCCACGTAGGCACGCGCTGGCTGCGACAGAGACTGTTTTACGCGATTTATGGAAATAATGTGTACCTCCTCGATTAGCCGCGCGGGCAACGTGCGTCGATTGCCAGAGGCGTCGCCTCGCGGGACGACGTGCAGCGCGTCGCACGCACCGTGCTTCAATGAACATGTCATCGGATGGGAGTGCCCGGGAAATTGGCCAAGAAAGTTCCCACTCATTGACCGGAGGGTCTTGGTCGGCCTGCGAGGCCTCGGGTGGACCGACTGGGGGCTGCCCGGTGTCCTTCCAGAGGATTCCATCCTGGGGAAGGCTTTTCAAGGTCGGCCTCGGACGCTGCCGCGACGCTTTGTTCGATCCTTCCAGTCCCTTTCCTGGCCCCCGACGTCATGGCCGACGCGAGGCATTAATACATATCCATGTACAGTTCCAGCGAGAAACATTCATAGAGAAACATCAAAAACGCGCCGAGCACAAAGCGTCGGATGGAAAGAGAGCGACGTGGTGTCAGCGCGACCGAGAGAGACAGAGAGGCAGAAACGTGGCGTCGTGTTCGGGATGCAGGGAGCACGAGAGAGCGAGAGAGACGGAGAGTAGGAACGAGAGAGCCTACGTACATTAAAATATTATTCTCAGATGAAATACCGGGTGGGGCCTGCCAGCACAGCGTATATTTTTAGACCTTATATAAATACACGAATCATAATGAACGCGCTGACTGTGTGCGCCGAGCGTCTCTATCTTGCGACGCCTTGTGTTTCCCTGGAAACACACGTCAAGGTACAGGATCACGTTGCTGGGGACGATTGGCCAGGGGGACCTCAGGGTCGAATTGGAGGCCTCCTGGCCTGTGGTCAGGAGACCCGGGCCCTCCTGGACCCTGATAAGACACTCATTTTTCATGGTCGGGAGGTCATCAACCGATAAAACGCCAGCTGGTCTTGCAACTGGGCCGCTGGCTTCGCTAACTGCTCACCTATTCCTACGTGTTTTACTATTTGATACACGCTGCGCGCTTTCCGCCTCGCGCCCAACCGCTCAAAACTTTAATCGTAAAATTATGTCGCGCTTAATTACCCGCGCCTGATTTACGATCGCGTTCGGGTCGACCGATTTCTAAATTGTCGCTGGGACGGATATCGCGAAATGCCGCTTGCGCAAATCGTTCGCGTACATGAACGCGCGACTTGCGTTGTTGCCAGAGCAGCCGGATGGTCAGACGTTCCCCGGGATACGTGGGTCTTTTCTGCAGGAGAGAACGTCCTCGAGGAAGTAGGCCAGACTCGGGCGCAAGGGTGAATCCTGGTCGAGGAGAGTCCTGGTATCGTGCTGGGAGAGGGGCGTCGCGACGCCGGGAGAGAAGGCGGAAGACCGGGAAAGCTCAGGGACGAGGGGTCCCTAAAGGCCGAGGGGGGACAGGAGAGTGGGGGGAGAAGTATAGAAGGAGTCGAACAAAGTTGAGTTTCTGTGTATTAATTACCTTGCAGTTATAATTACAATTAATTATATATGTACCGAATATATGCTCGATATACGTAGAACCACTATGGTTCGCTATAGTCCATTATATATAGCCAGTTCGGTATAATAGTTGGGCATAGTCCACAATATACAGTCGTCTCCCTTCCTCCCAGCCTCTCTCTCACACTCTCTCCTGCCGTCTGCGAACTCCGAAGCGGCTTCGTCTCTTTCTCTCTATAATATTGGTTACTTAATTATTAGTTGTGCGCGCTAGAAGCTACCGCGTTGTGCCAGCGAGACGTCTGGGGCGCCGGGGAGGGGGGGGGGGCCCTCGCAGGCCTTCCCGAAGGAAGCCGGAATAGACGGGGTAGACGTAGCAGCGCTCTAGAGTGGCTGGAGAACTCGGAGAATCTAGAGTCTAGGACAGGGTCGTAGGCACGTGCGTCTATATACCGGGTGTCCCGGCGCACTCTCCGTCCCTTCGAGCTTCCCGCCGTGGCTCCAGTACACTTTTATGCGCTAAGGAAACACGCTGCTTCGCCTCTCTCTCTCTCTGACTATCAATGCCTATGGAAGTGGCCGTGAAATCCGGAGCACGCGTACCCGCTGCTGCTGTCACGTTAGATCGGATTGCGCGAGGTCAGGCACGCGTCGCGACGTGCCCGACGCGGGAGTCGCGGCGCACGCCTCTGGAAATACGTGCGTCGGTGGATGTGTACCTACGAAGTCTAGGGATGCGGGTCTCTGTGCACGTGTGCTCGTGGGTAGATACAGTCGGATATACGTATTACGTGTAGACACGTTTGCATCGGACTGCACAACAACTCGACGCTACCGATATCCCGTCCATTTGTTAATTTATTCCACATACGTTTGACGCGGTCCGGTGGCCAATTTAATAATTGCTGACTGATTCAGTGGCTGCGCGCAGTCCGGGATGCTGGCCTCCCCTCATTATTTAATAGCTGGCCCATTTTCATCTATAAAAATTGTATTCGCGGCGCGCCGCGACGCTCCCGGACGCCGTCGAACGATTCGGGAGACACCTAGTTCAGTGCTCCAGTGCTCCAGTGATGCATCCCGGTCAGCCTCTTCCTGACTCCTCGACTCCGGATCTTCCCGTAGGACACAGGTGCGACCAGCAGTCGGCAAAACTAATGGGAACTGGAGGAAGGGTCGTGGGAAACCCGGAAGACCCGGGTGCCAGTCCCCATCGACGCTTGAAGAGGTCAACACCACCACTCGGAGTGGTGGCACTCTTTTTGCCTTCGGCGACGACCGAGACGACGCTCGTCGTCGGGTAGATTCATTTATTAACGATGGATAATCGCGGCGTTAATTGCTCCGCTGTTGATTGTCGATTTCCGGTATTACGCAAGGGCTGGAAGAGAGAGCAGAAAGAATGGTGCATTTGCTATGAGGCTGAACACGAGCCAGCCGCCGTGATCGCCGTCTTCTCTTTCTTTCCCTTCTTTCCCCTCTTTCCCCCTTCGTGCTCGAGTGTCCCAGGGTGTACCTGAATCCTTGGAAGCCGATTTACTTCACTCCGGCACCCGTCCTACATTCTCTTATGTTATTCTAGTTCTTGCTTTTCTTTTTTCTTCCCCGCGAAACAAAGACACAAAGAAACTAAAGGCATCGTTCTCCCTCGGATGACAAATTCTCCCTCAGCTCCGTTTGCAAAAACTTCGCAAGAGACGTGGAAAAATACGCACGCGTGACGAATAATTATCCGTTAATAGCTCTTAATTTATGAAAGAAAAACTAATTATATGACGAGACGTAGCGAAGGTAGATGAGAATGAGAGTGTGTGTGAGAGAGAGAGAGAGCGACAGAGGAGAATAGAGGGGTGCCCGGGGACCGGGGAACGTCACTGGAGAAGCACATCGGCGCACGGAGCTCCAGTGCACCTGGGGGGGGGGGATAGAAGAAAATAAAAGGACCGAAGAACCAGAAGTAATCATAACTATCTCGCGATAAAATTATTTTTACCGCTGCGGGACATTTTCCACTTTTCCCAAAGAAATATGTAAATTGAATGCAGTCCCTCTCGAGGAGGACCACCGATTTCATGAAAACCCCAACAAATTGCATTAAACCATTTTTTTCATTTTTTTTGCCGGATTCTGAAAAGAAAAAAAATTTTCCCTCGCAGCAACAAAAATACATGCGGGCAAAATGGCAGAAATAAATTCGGCACGGAGAACTCCGACGTTTCGCCTGAGCCAACCTAACGAGCGAAGACGCAACGTGGCGCAGCCAGCGCTGGATTTCACCTTCGCAGCGTCGCGAATGTTTCCTTAATTTTTATCACGCGAAATCCCATTGTCTGCCGCGCGAACTTCGTTACTTCCCGACTGGCGGAAAGACGCGAAAAAGTTTCCTCGTTTTCGCGATATTTTAACTGTTTTTCAAACGGCTGAAATTGGCTCGAGAAGGTCGACTCGGGTCCGGCGTGTCGCGCCTCACGGAATTGGACCGTAAGACAAGGACGCCGCAGAGAGGTGTGACGTCACTGGACGTCGCTCAACGGAAGAACCTACATTAGGAAGTTCCTAGCCATGCGAATAATACAAGTCAGATTCGAGCAAATAAGCCACATCCTACCGCGGGATCATTTGTCAATTCCAGCGTCGAGCGTCGACGGCAGCGTGCTGGCGTTGACAAGGACGCCCAGGGATTATCGCAAGACGCGAATGATAAGTCGATGCAGGAAACAGTAGAGATCGACGCACTACGGCGGACGAGCGTGAAAAAGCGGCACACGAGAGCCAGAATATAAAGTCAGAGAGTAAATTCGACCCACTTAACACTGCTTAGCGCTTACGCTTTTGCAGAACTCTATGTCGGAACGTGTCTCTGGCTTCTCTCCGTGTTTTCCGTGTCTCTGTGAGATCGCGCGTCGCGTTACGCAATGGCCTCCTACGTCGGGAGGCGCACGAGACCCCCCCCCCCCTCCGCGCCACGATCTATCACGTCCAATAATTACGACGGTGTTAAAGTGTCAAGAGGAAAAGCATCTAAACGGAGAAAGAGAGGAGGAAGGAGGGTCAGGGAGGCCGATGAATATCGAGAGGAATCAAAGAGGGAATGGTAAAGGCACGAGAGTGTTTCTGGGAAGAACGGGGCGCGGCAGGTGGCGCTGTTAGACGTGCACGCGTGGACGAGCGAGTGCGTGTGCATCGCACCGAATCTGCATATAATATTGATGCAATTTGCCATTAGAACGAGGCTGCCACGGCTCTAGGATGTGGGCTCTATTCTGCATGCAGCGACTGAATGGACCGTTTCAATTAGAGAATCATAACTTGGCCTGATGGGACCATCCTGCAGATATTACCGCGTGCTGTCCGGCCTAGAGGAAGGGGAGGCGGAGGAGGCGCCGGAGGTCACGGGGGAGAGGTCGGAGGTCGTGGAGGAAAGGGAGATGCTGCGGGTACTGAACCGCAAGGTGGATGCTGGACTTATCGGCCGGTTGGAAGGAATCGCGTCTGCCCCGAGGACTCCTCGTCCTACGACGAGGGGCGTCCTCGTCCTGGCTAATGATAGGAAGTGCGTTTATCTCGAGAGGAGTCCAGGTGGACCGAGGAACATCGGCCGCAAGGAATGCCAACCTACGTGGCGCGTCTCCCTCCTGCAGGCCGACGAGGACGATCCGGCCGATTCTCAACGGACTTCACGCGCAAACACGGCGTGATGGTCGCGCGGGATGCGGCATGCGACGCTTCTGCTCTAACCTCTTAAACGGCCCGAAGGCGTCGCGACGGATGCCTGTACTTACGATCCGGAAACTCTGCTGCCCGAAGATCCAGGTGGTCAGTTTGAGAGTATATTGTATTACGTGCATCTACATTATGACATATTGCTACAATAGCAAGGAAGAGGAAAGGCCGCTACGCGGGTCCGGAAGATGCTGGGAGAAGAGGAGCTGCTAGGGGTGAAGGGGAAGGAGCTGGTGAGGAGGAACCGTAATGGATTTGATTGTTGGATCGCGACGACGTGGACCGTCGACTGGGGTCGAGCAGGACCCCGACGTCGCGACGCCGTCCGCGTAACGATAGACAGATGCTCGCTCCGCGTCCGATTCTAATTACTATCGTTATCGCATTTGCAACTTTAACCTATTTAATAAGTCGCAATCTCGCGCTGGTCGCATCGGGAGAGCAGCTGTACCGCGGTGCACTCCGGTTGGGATCCGATCTAACGGGTGTCTCGTGAAAAAAAAAAAAAAGAAAAAAAAATGTATACTCCTACGTTCACGTGCGTCGGGGACAGCGAACTGCTCTCCGCAGGCAAATGGATGCCAAGTGCATTTGGGAAAAAGGAAAAAAAATGCTGGTCCAGCGTCACGGTCCCACGTGATAGAATAAACAAACAGCACCGGTGTTTTCCAATTCCCAATTTTCCATCGACCACAGAGTTGCGCTTCGGTCCTCTGGTGCGTGAGTACCTATTACAATATTCGGCCGAGACACGCTCGACTAATTCGCCTGGATAATTAAAAACACCCTGTACATGCAGTGGCAGTAGTCAAATTTCGAAAGGGGTGCTACGTAGCTCAAGGGTGATGCAGCCTGCGACCACCGACTGCAGGTGCATCCTGAGCTGTGGGGTTTGGTGCACCCCTGGTCGCCCCCTGGTCGCCCCTGGTGCAAAGGGCTCAGGAGAAGGGAAAGGTAGGAAATATATCCAGGCGTTATTAGTGCATACCGGGTGTTTCCTATAATTCAGGAAGTTTCCGCGGTAGGAGAGAGAGAGAGAGAAACGGAATGGCGACGGAGCATATGTTGCGAGGATTACGCGTCGCGACGGGCGTCGTGGCATCGTGGAAGTTTCGTCCCGAGAGTCGGGTTATTAATGAGCACTGGATAATTAACTTATTAATATTTAAAGAGGACACGGCCGAGCTTAGCGCCGTTTTAACAAAGTACAAAGACTTTTCCCGTCATCCGAGACTCCTGTCCTCCTCGGTACTTCCACTTCCTGACCGGAAGTCACTTTACGCCTGTCTCCGATCCGACTGGGAAAATATTTTTCAAGACGGGGATACTTGACCTACCGCGAGATACCAGACAAAAAGGAAGACAGAAAGGAGGTGAAAAAAATGCACGTATACTTATGCACTACAGCTCATTCTCATGTAACGGGTGAACAAATTGTCCAATCGGCACATTAACAGTGCTGCAGTGTCAGGATATTTCCTAATCAACGAGAATCGACTGTATTATTTATCCCGAATCAGCAATTCTTTATTCGTGCGTCCAGCCACAGCCGAATCGCACCGAGAGACATCGATCACTCGAAGAATCTAGGATCTAGATAAATCTGACTGATACCCATATAGAGAGAAGGTGCGTCCGTATCGGAAACAAAAAAAAAAAAAAAAGAAACTGCTCTATCGGCGCAGAGCCGAGTCTCGGCTAATCCGGCGTAAAATTCTATTAGCAGTTGGCAGGACTGGAAAGAATTGAATAGCACGTGGGACATGTTGAATTTCCGCCCAGTCGCCTTCTCCAAAACTGACAGACCCATTTCGATATTGTTCTTCCCAGCCTCCGCGACTCGATAAGACTCGCGCAGTAACGGTCAATCGGTACAACACTCGATAATCGTAGAGGATTGATTAGGCGATTATCGATTGGTGAGACACCCTCTATATACCGTATCGTAAGTGCTTGCTGTGCGTTCTAACGCAATCGCGAAGGCCCGCCACGCGTGTTTCTGCTGTCGTTCCCGATCCCATTATACAATACATAACTAAGCGCGGCTGACATATCATATATTAAAATTTGCTTATTTTACCAATCCATCACAATGTCCGATGGATATTTTCCTTTTTAATTGCGCAGACCGTAATCGCGAGCCTCTAAATCATGCTCGCTCCAATTTTCGTGCGAGAAGAGGGATACTGCCACGTGACTGGCTCTACCCACATGTAACATATATATATATATGTATATAATATGAATATCCACGGCGAGAGGACGACGAGCGTCTCGAAAAATCTGAGAAATCCCCCTGACCGGCAGGCGAATCCACGCGAATCCACTCCTACGATTGCTGCGGATGCGTTTGCGTCTTCACTCGAGAGAAATGTCGCGTATTGCACATGCTTCTGATCTTCCGAGAGTACGTGCTGCTGCGCTGCCGATACAAAGTCGACTCTGTCTGCAGGTAGTAAAAGTACGAAGTGTGGACAATGAGAAAGAGGGATGCGAGCGAAGAGCAAAGAGCAAAGAGAAGAGGAGGGAGGGAGGGAGAAGAGTGCGAAGCGCGCATGCAAGTCGGCCCGTTTGTAACAGGCTAAGCAAATGAGTGTCTCTGCATTCTTTAGGGGGACAGGCGCTTCTCGAGAGTCCCACTCTGCCATCTTGCCTCTCTCTCTTTCTCTCTCTCTTGGGGGAGGGAAGACAAGTACGCGCAGCAAGTGGATGGGGTGGGCGAGAGAAGAGAAAGAGGCTGCAGGATGGACCAGAAACGCGAGACGAGACACGCGGTCCATTGTCAAGGCGCGTCTCCATCCTTCGTTTCCTTGTCGACTTTTGAATATCAGCCTTAACCCCCCCACCACGCCGCCCGCGATTTTCATCTCGCGCCTCACGAGAAACGAGGCGACGGTTTGGCACTCGGGACGGCGATTACGCGAATTGGGATAACGGAGATCAGGTCGGTGGGTCCAGCGGGGGGCGGGATAACGAGGCTCTCCCGGGTTCCCCGACGCGCACGCGGGATTTACCTTTGAGGCGCCGTTAATTGTCTCTCTCTCTCTTCCTGTCCTTATCATCCCACTGTTATCGGCACTCCATTCTATTCCACGCGTTTCCTCTCAATATCTTTCGTGCTTCTAACACTTGTTGTTCTTGCTTCTTTCTTCTTCTTCCCTTTCACCGTTTAACACACAGGCCGCCGTAGCTGTACACGCTCGGTTTCGCAAGGCCCAGGCGCGAGTCAACGATATCTATAGAATAATTTAACGGTCCCCCATAGAAAGCACGGCCGAACGGCTGAACGGCTGAATGCCCTATTCACGCGTTCGTTTGTGGCCTAAGTGTTAAATAATAAAGGCCGGAGTCGCGCGCACGCACCGCGCCGAGTCCACTGGGTGACGCAAGTCGCGGGTATCTCGGAGACATGCAGCAGAGGACGTAGCTCATCTAGGAGAAGGAAGAGGAGGCGGAGGAGAAGCCTTCCACTCCTAACGAGAATATAAAAATTCTCAATAATTCAGCATTATCGGAAGCACTCTGTCTTCTCTGCTCCCAGTTGCGCAATGGGCACCTCGTACCACCGCCGTGGGTTATCTCAGGTGAAAGCACCTATAAGCGCACGGGAATGTAAAAGAAAAGGAGAAGAAGAGCACGAAGACCAGTTCGGTTCCTCCTCGCAAGCTCTTGAGGGTTTCCGCGAGTGGGAAATGTGACGGCGGTGACGTCAGCCTGAATATTTGAACGAGCCGAGACTTCAAAAGAAACACGTGTTAGCGTGCTAGGACGCCAGTTAAATAATGCAAAGTCAAGTTACATTGAGCCTCCCCCCTCCCGCCGGCAGGTGCACCCACCCCCTCACTCAGCATCCAACACGCCCTTCGACTTCCCAAGGACCGAAGCGACGGCGCCGCTCGAGATGCACGTGTGCAGCCACCCGCGCAGCGCGAGACGCTTCTCTTTGGATTTCCAGCATCCTCCTAAGAGCACCCGTGCCGGGATGAGGAACGAGTGGAAAATTTGACAGCGCGTCGTCACGTGCGAGCGAAGATCCGTCCCAGCTTCCTCACTCCCAAGACACGCTGTCCCATCGAATAGGCTGGTCCAAACATCGCGACGCCGATCCAGACGTTGCTCCGAGCGCTGCTCGCAGGGAACTGCCGATCGACTGTCGGCTGTCAAGTTGACAGGGACGCCTGACAGGTCCTCCGACTCCTCGAGCGCGGAATCGGCTGACTTCCGATGACATCCAGCCTGGACGGTGACGTCACTCTTCGATACGAAGGACTGGTCGCGATAAGGCTGCCGTGACGTCACTCGACGGCAAACGCCTCCGTGAGAATAGCACGTGTGCCGGAGGTGCAGGAGGGAATTCGGGGAGTTTGGACTTCCAATGCAAAATCCGCTGGGTAAAACTGTCACGTGTGAAACGTGCGGTGCACGTGGTGCAGGTGCATCGAGGGTGGGGATCGGAATTCACGTGGTGGACTGTCGCCCGCGCATTTAACCCACCCCGACACTCGACGGCGCAGGATTATGGAACCACCCCTATTCCAAACTTTCTATTTTTATCGCCTTTTCCCAATTGGCCGAGCGCGCGGCGCTCACCGACGCCCTCGCCGAACGCATCGGCGGCGTCCCGCGTCCACGTTTGGCCATTCTGCCCGAGCCTCAAATTCTGCACGGGGAGAGACAAGCGGATGACGTTTCTCAGGAGAATGCCCGCGGGGAAAGTGCCTGGGGCCGTGCGAAGGGTGAAGCGTCACGCCGGATAAGGGCGTCGCGACGCCTGGACGCGCGGCAGTTCTCGACACGGTATTTCGCGCCTCAGCCTCCCTCGACGGGTCCAGGTCGGTTAACGTGACCGCAGGCGCTGCCCTCGTCACGTCCGCCGCACCTGGCGGAGGGTCGTTCGAATCGCGAAGAAAAGGATCAGCCCGGGATGATGGTCAATGTCCTTTAATTTGGCCCCGCGGAGCCAACAGGGCAGATCGATCGCCGGTCTTCGGACCAGGCACGTGCACTTGGCTCGCGTTCGAAGGCCTGTTTTTTACACGGAGGAACTTTTAATGCAATTACCGACGACTCCTGGCGCCTCTCTCGGTCCACCTCGCAACCCCTTTGGCTCCTTGCGCTGCGACCAGCCGCCGGTCGAGGAGCCTGCCACACGGTTTCCCTCCTGCCACTTCATCTTCGTCTGTTTTTCGACACTCTTTTCTTCCACCCACCCCCTCTGCCCCCCTCTTCCTCCCCTGCAACCCCTTACGCTCTCGCACGTCATTCCGTATTATTTTCATTTTATCATCAGCAATCTTGGTTAATGCAATTTCAACCCCTTCGCCCTTCCCCGCCGTCGTACGGGCCCACCCCACCCACCCCCCCGCCGGCCACCCTTACCCACCGCAACCCCCTTTTTACATTTTATTTTACATTTGAATATTTTATCGCGTTAGCCAGCCGAGCTGGAAGCGAACGAAGAAGAATTTATCCTCGAAAATGATGAAATATCCATCAGGATACAATCTTGATCAATTGATTAATAATTCTCAATAGGCGGGGGGTGGGTCACGCTCTAACCCAGAATCCCATGAATTCGCGTTATTCCAACATCGACAGACTTTTACTCGAACGTCATACCCGTAATCTCCGCCTGAACTTCTACACTAGAAATTTTGATATTCAAAATTTCTACATGCTTCGAAATATTATCGGATGCAAAATTAGCACTCGAATGATCTGCCCGATCTGTACCCGTGTCTTAATCATCCATCACGCGGAACAGACGTGAGGGAGTAGCCACGAATCAGGCAGGACTTGTTTGGCGATTTACAGCCTAAAATTGTGTGGCTAATGACCTCCTTTGTTCTCGAACCCATGAGACACCCTGTAGATAGTCACGAAATAAGCCACAAGTCGCGCTTCCATGTCACGCACGACTTACATGGCTAAGCTAGATTCTCCGCTCTTCCATACCATTTCGTACTGTGTACTAAATGTATTGACGAGATTTATTTTTCTTCGAGTCACAGTGTATATATCCCATGTGTATATATAATACAAGGCCGTTGCAAGACATCGTTTGTATCGATCGTCAGATTAATTTGTAGTCCAGACAATGGGCCGCCTTTCTCCTATCTCCACTCATATACCACATGTAATATTATTATATTGTCTCGTTCGCCTTATCCGGTCCCCTTACCACCCTCCCTTCCTAGATCCACGCGAACCACAAAGTTTTAAAACAATTCATAAAAATTGTGTTGAAAATGCAAAAAAATCGGACGCATCTGTAAAAGAGCTGGTCTTCTCCCCCTTCGCCCCCCGGCCACCCCATCGCTTGGGAATTTTGGTTAATTCACTCTATCGGGAAGCCCATCGAGCAACCGCCATCTGGTCGGTAGGTGGTTGCGGATCAAGCAGCAAGGATCGGCACAACCAGCGCGTGTAGGATTTGTGAATTTGAAAGGGAGAATGGCAATGGTGCAATGGTGAGATGGCGCAGGAGCCAAGGGGAAGAGGGGGGCAGGGACGCGTAATCGAATATCCTACAATTTCATTTCTATCGGTCCGTTCGGTATGTTCGACTTTCATCCAGCCGTTTTTTGTGACAGTCACCAAATCTAATTTATCCTCGCGCCCTTCAGCCTCCCTCGATCAAAACCCTTCACGACCCACCACTGTTTTACTCCCTTTCCCGTGGCGCCTATATCCACTGGCTCCACAGTGCATCATCCGTATCCCCATCCATCCCAGTACTTGCTTGTTAAAGGATCCATACTACTTTTCATCGAATGCTCATGTAAAATATCAAAAGGGCAAAATATATACATATGTCCTACCCCTTCTACGCTCCGTTAGAAAGAAATCATGGGAAGCTGAACTAACCTGTCCGTCAGACAGTGGCAATGAGATAGAGAGAGACAGACAGCAGGTGCAATATAAATCTCCTTTTTGGATGGCAGATTTGGAAAGCGAAGCAATCTGCAGAATGGCCCGGTCATCCGTCCATCAAGTTTCTCTCTGGTGTCATAGGTGTCCACCGTAGTGCTACACGCGTATGATGTGCGGGCGTCGGTGTCGCGTCCCGAAGCGTCGCGACGCCGAGAGCATCGGATCGTCCAGCGCCGCCTCCTCCACCTCCCGTTCTGAATTCCAGCACGACGTGAGAGCCTTTCGTATTTATGCGAATTTCGATGGGAAAAGGCATGGGAGGCAGATTCGGTCGGGATGCTGCGCGCGACAAGATAATTTCTGATTTACAGCTGGAGGCACAGAAACACGCGAGAAGCGGCGTGCGTGTGAGCGAGAGGATCCTGCGTGGGATGCTGCGTCATTTAGAAAATGGAAAATTCTAAAATTACCTCTCGTAATTTACCTGCCAAGTGGGGGGGGGGGGGGGGGGGGGGGGGATTTCCACTATCGGGAAAGTCCAGGGCAGAAAAGACAAAGACGACAGGGATCTCCTTCCTGCCCCTGTGCGACGCTCGATTCCTCAATGTTTTAAGAGTTTCGATGCATCATTTATCGGTGCGTCACGCGAAAGGGTTGTCCCGGAACTCGTTCAACGTTTCCTTGCTGGAACGTGGAAGAACGGCTGCAGGCTAAGGGATGCGAGGGGGTCGAACTTCCGGACTATCGATTCTAATGGCTAAAGCATGATCGGCTCTTCCTGGTTCAACGTGTAGCGGCGGGGGGGATTCCCCTTCGTCTCTCTGGCTCCGCAAACGGAACATGTCAAGATCTTTTTTTTTTTTTTTTCTTCTCAAGGAGATGACTCACCCTGTTTCACGGGAAAGAATACATCGTTGATACGTGTAACTGCGAGGCTAAATAATGGAAGCGCGACGTACACTCACGCCCAATAACATGACTCGTCACACGGCTATGCGTCTACGTGTGTGACTATAGCTGTCTGTACGATATTATGTACACTTATGGATATTGATGGTGTGGCGAGGTGGTAGGGGAGGGGTGGGCGGGAAAACGAAAACAGGGGAAGGCGAGCAAAAAGGACCTCTGTGACGTATAAAGCTTAGGGAATTAGAAGGGTCAGTGAGAACGAGACAGAGAGAGAGAGAGAGAGGTGGGGACGATAAGTGGCCGAGTGCCTATGTGGTCCTGAGAGAGCGTGGTTACCCCAGGATTATATTCCAAGTATTGCTATTATGCGGAGTTTCCTAGGAAAGCAATTTTCGAAATATTTAAAATACATAGCATTACGCACGCTAAGCCGTCCGTTATTAAAATGAACTCGCGACTGAAAGGGGCCCGGAGAGGCCCCATGCGATACAGGGACCCACCCGACTCCGCACATAATACACGTGTACGAGCCACCAGAGAACAAGAGGACATTATGCGCCCTACGTCAGATCTAAAATTCCAAACTGTTTCGTGAGATTACAAAAATATCTAGACAAGAATCAGAAATTCCAGTATCAATCCCCCTCCTACCCACTCATACCCACTCGCGATCACTCAGCCAGGGTGCATACCTTGCCGATGGCGCCCGAGGAAAAAGAATAGAAAAGCACATTTTAATACATCAAACTTTTCAATTTTCCTGTATCGCCTCCGCGCTGCTGCAGTTGCTGTTGCTGGGTCGGCTGGAGCGTCGAATGGCCCAGCAGCGTTGCTCCTGCCGGCGCTATGCAACGTCCCGTCGAAATGATGCTTCTGATATATCGCTTACGTATCCACGTTACGTTGATCAACGTAGAATCGATACGATACAGCTACGTGTCTACGTGAGCGCCCGAGTGTGCATCAAGCCTGGACCACCCCCATGGGGTGCACCCCGACCACCCCTGGAGCACCGTGCGAGTCCACGTCACCCGCCGTCGACCCATCCCGCCAACCGATCGCAACTCCTGCAGCACCATCCCCGTGGAGGTCCAGCAGGAGCAGCGCCTGCCAGAGTTCATCGTACGTGGATGCATTCTGGGTGCAAGTGCACGTGTCTAACGCGCGATCCCAGCCGACGTAGCCGAGCGCCTCGACGCCCCGGCGCGTCGGTGCGACGGTGTGACGTGCGAAAACACAATCAAGGCCGCGAGTGCAAAAACACTAATTTAAACGGAACGAAGGAAATATGTAGTCACATCCGGTCTATCGGAACGAATGGCGCTCGGTTACTACAATTCACGATTTACTGTTTTCCTCTCCTCTCTTTTTTTTATTATATTCTTCTCGTCGCCTCCGCCTACCGCGATACTTCTGCCCTCTGCCCCGTAAACCTGGAAGGATGGAAAGAGAGGGACACCTCCGGGTTACGATGTTTCGTCCTGTTTTAGGTAAAACGGAGGGAAACGGGCAAAGCGCGATTCGAGTAAAACCGTTATTGCCAAAAAGGATAATGCGAGGGAAGATTAAATTTTTTTTCGATACCCTATATATACACTCCCTTCTCTACGTCCCGCAGTCCACCCTCCACTCGCCAGCAGACAACCTCGGCACTTCCCCCAGCAAGGCTCCCTCTCTCCCATTCGCAACCCCTACGTACATTGACTTCCCGGTAGATCAACGATTGTTCTCCTCTCTTCCCTATTTTCTCTCATTTACGGAAAATCCAACCCAACCTGCATTCAGCCAGCCAGAGTTTTGAAAATCGACACAGAATACGTAGGAAGGGCTGCCTGTCACAAAGGAGCAAAGAGAGATGACAAGGCAGCCTCGATCGTCTCGATATCCATGCAGCATCCATCCACACGGGACACGAGATTCATCCCGATAATGCGATTAACGCGAATACTTCAACTTTTTCAATTTCTTCAAATCGTTCCTGCGTTCTCGGAATTAGAATTGAAATCGTAATCGTAACAATGAAATCTGCAGGATGTAGTAAGAAAAGATAAATAAATGAGAGAGAGAAAGAAAAAAGATCGAGAACTCGTTTGCTCGGAATAAGTTTTATATTAATTATTGTAATTACTGGGTGGTGGGCGAACGTACGTTTCTTAGCAGCGACAGATAGCGAGCGTCTTTGCGAGTGGGAGCGATTCGCGATTCGCAGATAGAGAATGGAAACGGCAGTGCTTTAGCGTAATGGAATTCTACGGAATGTAACTATTGCTATTATGTATCGCGTTGCGTCATCTAACGACTAATATATATGTATATACATATAGTAAAATTGCGATGCGTAACGCCGGCTCTCTTTTTTCTATTATCGCAATTCATTATAACCCTCGATCTAGTCATCGATCATCGATCGTCGACCGTTGATAATTGTCGATGATCTTTTGATCCTCTGAGCCATCTGCACTTTTCACAAGAAATATGGGAATTTGAAATTTAAGATTTCGCAGGGGCACCTGATGAAATATTTTGAAATCGTAAGAGAAATCAAATGTCATTCAAAGATCATTACCAGCTGACAGTTCTGCACAGCTCTGTCAATAGTATTTCGATACTCATTCTGGTGACTGTCGGTTACAGGAATCGTACGAGTATCTGAAACATTAATACAGTGAATGGACTTACCCTTTCCTCCTCGCGAATCATCTCGGCGATGCCGGGTTTGATCTCCAGGTCATCTCCGGGTGCTGTCGGGTTCACAGATGATTGTTGAAGATGCTGCTGTTGCTGTTGCTGCTGTTGTTGTTGTTGTTGTTGTTGTTGCTGGTGCTGCTGCTGCTGGACGGGCAGCTGTGACGGCCCGTGGGGGCCGAGAGGATTGATGGACGCGTGCGAAGCGGAAGTCACGTGGGCGGGCACGTGGTGAGCAACGGGGTGCGAACTCTGATTGGTCGACGGTGGGAGTGACGGTGGTGGCAGGGATAGCGAGACCGGAAGGTCCTGGAGATTGATCTGCGGAGTGACAGAGATGCTGGGCGTGCTGGGTGACCCAAGGGAACGTGGGGTCGAGGAGGGTCCCAATCCGTGGGCCTCTGGTCCCATGCTCCCTAGGTCCTGATCTTCACCGGGTAAGGTACGATCCGGACTGTTTCCGGTTGGCGAGCGTTCTCCGGAAATTCGACGTCTCTTCTTCCGAGAAAGTCCACCCGACGCGCCGCTTCCACCGGAACCGTCTTCCAGGCTCGGCCTCGACGTCAGCTCCTGCTCGTTGTTGACGTCGGCCAGGCCGCGGATCTTCAGGCTCTCGGCGACCTTGAGAAGCGGCCCGATCTGTTCCTGGGAGACGTTTATCTCCCCCTTGTACATGAACTCGACGGCAGCCTTCAGTTCCGGCCACTTGATGTCCTTCATTATGACGATGGGATGCTGGCAGGGATTCTCGAAGAAGAGTGCCTGGAAGTAGGGGCTGCACGCCGAGAGGACCATCTTGTGGGCTTTGACCGAGTGGCCGTCGCAGGCGAGGGTCACGTCGACGAAGCTCTCGCTCTGGAGTAGCTGGTCGAACACGTTGGTCAGGTTGGTCTGGTAATTGTTCCAGCGCAGACAAAATTGCTGGGGCGACCCAGCACCACTCTGTTGCGTCATCCTTCTTCTGCCCTGAGATCTTCCCTCGATCGCTGGATCCTCCTCCTAGTTCCTGTTACCACCACCTGGACCTCCTCTTGACTCTCGCTCCTCTATCCACCTGTCGGCCTGCTCCAGATGCAGTCGCAGCCTCCGCTCGATCTCCCTGACGTCTATCCTCGTTTGTGTACGTTTCGCTGCTCCCTGGCAAAGTGTCCACTAGGTCACCAGAGCGTCGCGGCCATCTGGAACACAAATCCACGCGGACCGATGACGAGCACGCTCCTCCTTCTGCCCTTCGAGAGCTTCCTCGAATGAACTCTGAACTTTCGGTTCGCGTCAACCTCTCGGATCGTCACGATTGCCGATCGCCATTACTGAAACAACACCCTCTCTTCAGCCAATAACGATCAACTTAGTCACAGCGCTGGTTAACATCCTCCGTCACTGAGAGTTCTCTCTATCGCGCACGCAAGTAAACACGAGAGCAGCCCGAACGAGGTTCAATGTCCCAGATAAGTAACGAGGTTTCCTGCCTCCTGCCTCCTTCTCTCCATTATCATCCTTCGCATTATCATCCGAATACAACCGATCCCGCCGATCACCAACCGAGCTCCGTCAAGCTTTATTCGCATAGACCGCACACGACGGGCCGTACCGATCGCGATTTATTGTTCCTCGCGCGAAACGCGATCCAGCGCGAAATACCGAACCGCCGAGCGCTCGAGTGTGTCTTTCCTCGAGTATCGGTATCCTCGTGCTCCGATCGAGATCGAAGGGTCCACGGCAGCAGCAGGCTTCACTCGAACCCTCCAACAAGCTACGAGATCTCTTAAGAACGAGACACCACGCGCACCCCGCGCTCCCGCGAAAGCCCAATGGAAACGTAACGTAAGGTAGGACGCGCGCCAGAGCGACGTACAACGATCTGCACCGCGTGACGAGCGCGTCGCGACTGAGAGACCGAAGCAGCGCTCGCGGTTATCCGGCGCCGCTAGCGACGCTGCCGCTGACGCTGGCGCTGGCGCCGCGCGCGCCACGCTGCCACGCTGCGCCGATTCGCTCGCGCTTCCTTCGTTGCCCGCTTCTTCGCTCGCTCGCTCGCTCGCTCGCTAGCAGCGTGGCGCGGGTGGCCCTGCGCTTGCCGCTGGCAGCCGCCAGCCAGCCACCAGCCAGTCATCCAGCCAGCCAGCCAGCCTGCCTGCCCGAACGACTGTAGGCGCGTGCCCCCACTACGTTCAGTGCCACCTTCCGAGGATCTCGCATGCTGCCCCAGTCCGTGCCGTTTCCTCCTGTACCCCTGCTGACAAGAGGCCCCGCCCCACGAACACCGCCCCCAACCGCCCCGACGCGTTCTCCAGCTACCAGCCCCACCGGAATCACCATCGATTCCTGCATTTTTCATTGGTATCATCGACTCGCATCCTCTGGACCTTCCTCCTCGCGTCGGTGATAACGAGGAAGGATCATTAAGAAGCGAACCGGCTGCGCGCTCCGACCCAGTCGTTATCATCCGCCGCCGGTTCCTTCGAATCTTCAAAAGACACAGAAACGAAGGACGGATTAGAGCGAAATAGAACTCCCAGCAAGATCAAAGAGAGGATGCAGCTGGACGATTAATGCCCTATTTATTCCCGAGCCAAGCGCGAACAGGCCGCTCCTTGCGAACGAGCCGTTAATCGCTTTATATCGCTTCTCCAAGATGTCTGTGAATATCATAACATCCGCTCGGAATTCGCAGCTGATCGCGTTACGCCTGTCCATCCCAGACGAGAGCCAAGGATCCTAATGACGCTGCGCCTGGGACCGACCTGCGAGCAACCTCAGCTTTCGACTCTCTCTCTCTCGTCGGCTGGTTCCGCCATCGCCTGGTCACAGCTCGCACGGTGTGCAGCTACGTTACGGACTACTTATTTACGTTAAGGGAGGCAGAAGGGGGGGGGCAGGAGGGGGCCAAGGAAGGATAAGGTAAAGGGGAATGCATTAATGAGGCCGCACGCCCATGAGCTGGTCAGCTGGTCACTTACGGACGCGAACGAGCCGAGGAACTGGGCTCTGCTATTTCACTGGGTTTGCTTCTCGATAACGAAGTTACGTGTCCCAGCCGGAGAAGATGGAGCCACTAATGAAATTTAGGCTACAAAGAGGAGAGTGACCATCCGAGTCGACCGTACTCCCCTAACGGCTATTACCCTCTAATTCGTTAACAACGAGCCGCTACGTGGACACGCCGGATCCTCTTTCTCTTTCTCTTCCATCCTTCGCTCTACTCGCCTCTCTCTCCCTCTCTCTCTCGCTTCCACTCTCGTCCCAAGAAAATACAACTTTGGAGCTTTCCCTGTCCTGACGGCGGAGTGACGTCGGGCGTTAGCCAACTCGACGCCAACTTCGAAACTACTAGTAGCCGAAACTCGGATACGTGTATGGACGTGCTAGACCGGGATCGAGCCGAGTCTGACGCGAGCGTGCAAACCTGCGCTCTCTCTCTCTCTTCTATACTTTCCATAGTTTATGGACGTGACTCCCATTACACAGTCTTTACACTTGCAGGTCGCACGGTCTCTTGTTTAAATATCAACTGCGGCTTCAATTTCATTTGCGCCAACTTCCTTGCTGTCTGCCTCTCTGCTGCCTGTAGGCCTATACGCTTTCTAAGATACCAGTGGACTTTGTCTACCGAACTACCTGTCAATTTTGCGCGATTGTCGTTCAGAATATCCTCGAGTGCGGTACGTTACTGCGGCAATTACCAAAAGCCATTCCTTGCTGTAAGTTGTAAATACTTGTAGAAGGTAGACGCTGCTGGCTGTTTAGGAAAAAAAAATATTTTTTTCACAATCGATATCTCGCTGCTATCGTTGTAAAAAGAAAACAGCAGGAGACGATACGCACTCCCGTGCTTTCTTCTCAGCGTTCGTTTTTCTTCATTTTATTTGCACAAACTCCAATGCCATGACGCAACATCCACGGCCTACGAGGGTGTGAGTTTTTTTCATAACGCTAAACGAAGATATTAGACGTGTAAAAAAGGTAATGGAGCACTGTGCGGTAAACCATGTGATTGCCAGCGACGAATGAGTAGGTGAGTATCTGACCTTAGCCAACCTTACCCGACACCATTCGCCTCGCACGACTGATGAAAGAATATTACTAGCGCTTTATGGACCCTACGGCTTCTGATACTCTGGGAACTCCCTTTTTTCCTCCTCCTCCCTTACTGGTATATCTTGTAAACCGTTTTAGAACGCACCCGCTTCGTTCAAAAGTTGCGATTTTTTTTCGACAATTTTACATTTATTGCAGAATTTAGATTGAAACCGTGCGGGAGCGCCAAGACGGTATAAAAGTTAAAATGGCAAGGGTAGCAAAAGTGTATTATAAAAAAATGTGAGTACATGATGGTGCATTACCGGAGGGACGAGAGGAGAGGAGAGGAGAGGAGAGGGGAGCGAAGGGCTGATGGAGATCGTAGGGCAGCGGTCATAAGGAATTTTTCATATTGCACATTCGTTCATATTTTTTGCCGTATAAAGGCGAACAGACGCGAGAGTGCCAGCCAAGGGCGGGAGGGGGTGGTGGGAGTCATAAATTTTACTACGTAATATTGTTTAACTGCAAACAGTATACCGACGCCCTTCGACATCGACGGGAAAAAAATTCGACCCAGCGAACCAGCTCGCGCAGCCTCACCCAGCGAATTTCCTAATAAAGATTAAATACTCCAACGTTTACAGGCAGTATTTTTACAGCCAGGAGCTAGTTATGAAAAAATACGATACGGAAAGAGTGCGCGGCGGTGCGGCTTCCAGGCGCTCCAGGCGCTCCAGGCCCTGCGAGCGTCGCCCAAATAAATCCCTAGGAAAAATAGTAGCCCGCGCAATTCTGCGACGCTCCAGCGAGACGCTGAGCGTCGGGAGAAGCCGAAGATCTCAGCGCGCATCCGGAAGAGGACTTCAATTCTATTCGCACCGAGAGAACTCGAAACACGCCCAACCCCTGCAGGACATTTGCAGAATAGATAGGGCTGCTGGAGGAGCGACAGAAGATGTGTGTGGGCGTGAGAGAGAGAGAGCTGTAACGTGTAGCGTGTGCGTACGTAGCAAGGTGTGTAGGTTGGCAAGAGGGGACTGTCACGGGGGACTTGTTACCTACTCGGGCTGGTTAATCATTCACAGGGAGAATTTCGCGATGTTGAAATATTAAGCGTCTAACCCTTTCCCTCCCCCCTTCTTCGTCATCCACCCAGCCTCCTTCCACGTCGCAGTCACTCTCGCACACGCGTGCCCATACACGGCCCCCCCGCCCCCAGTACGCACAACCCTTAGACGAACCACGAGAAATCCCCCCCCCCCTCCCAGCAACGAGCCCCTTCCCAGGGAGCAGGCACGCGGCACACGCGTGTGCACGCTCAGCCAGGCTGGTTCATCAATATTTCTCTTTGCTCATTGTTCTTGTACAATATGGCAACTCACGGTGTGCCGAGGGAACTCTAGCCGCACCGATTATAGTGGAAATGGCTAATTTTAAGCCTCCGTTGGATATCCTGAGACATTCCCAATCGATAGACATTACGCCCTATTCGCCCTATTCGGCCATCTACCTATTCACCTATCTGCCTGTGCTCCTATTACGACTATTCTTCCTATTCTGCCTATTTCAGCTGTGCCATTTATTTCCCCATTGAACCTGCCTACTGGCAGCTCTGTCTTACCTGTCCGTTGTGCTTCCTCAAGCCAACCGACTGCCTGACGGACATCCTGCCAATCGATTTCAATAATCGGCGCGATAGCGCACGTCCTTTTTCAAAAATCCACGTCAGGAGCAGCTGCGGTTAAATCCAAAGTGTCAGGATCACCCGAAGAAAATGAAAATTGGTCGACGTGAAATCAATAGTCGGTTTCACGTAGCCACCGCATGGGCTCGATGCAACCTGTACAGTGTAGCCCATGTACTCTGTGCAGACTTCAGAATCTGTAGACTTGATGTTGGCCAGCTGACCTGCCCTTAGGCAGGCGTCATCCTCTCTCCTTCTCACTCTCCCTCTCTCCCTCTCTCTCTCTCTCTCTCTCTCTCTCTCTCTCTCTACGTGTCCTACGAATAGATTACCTAAACTATAGAGTCTATACTGAGCCTGTACGACAGTCTCATCGGCACGAGTTAACATTAGGCCAGGCGAACTAGCCAAACCATGCGAGCCAGGGAAACCAGGGAAACCAGGGAAACCAGGCGAACCAGCAATGGGAGGGAGAGGCAATAGGAGGATGAGGAGGTGGACGGCAAAAGCAAGGTACAGAGACGCACGTGGGGCTGCGGAGGGTGGGAGCCTGCTGGAACAATGATATCGGCTATTTGATTTGTAACCGACGACAATACGAACTTCCAGAACGCGACCTGGCTGTATTGCTGCTCCCCATTGCTGCATTCGCGCACGACCAGAAGGCAGTCTCCAGGTGAGGATGCTGCCCTCTTTCTCCTTCCTGGAGCAAATCTCTTCGCTAGGAGATCCGTAGACGCATCAGGTACGTCTGACTGTTTCTTATAAATTTTCTCGCGAAAGATCACGTGTCCTCTGTACAAAAATAAATGATTCGTCAGACAGGCGAACAGACATAGATGCTTTTCTATAAACCCATAAAGGAATAATATTTTCAAGATAAATTCAAGTGGACGTCTCCGTTCCCGAAGGAGCCACTCGATTACCAGACACGATTCCCAACTGCAGCAGGAATCTATTGACGTGTTAATTGCTACTGAATAATAAACGATGACACTCTCGAATAGAGCTGCTCCTTTTAAAATCTCTTGAACTCGCGTAAGGGCCGTAAATGGCAGGAGGGTAAAAGGGAGAATCTAGCGGAAACGTATTCCGTATAAATGTAGGAGCCAGGGAAAGTAGGAAGATTAGAAGGATGAGAACGATTAAGGGGAAGATCTGGGAAAGTGCATACAGGTATACGTGCGGAGTATCGAACGGGTGAAAGGCGCAAGAATCGAATGAATAATGGAGTCAGGCGTCGATCGAGTCCAGGAAGGGTTGCCGAGGGTTACGAAACTCCTGATTGTAATTCTATAAGAATAGCCGAGAGGTGGTGCGTTAAATATTCACCCTCTGTCATCCCTTACTATAGCGAAACACAGTCCTCGAAAGCAGCTAAATCATTTATCTATTCCAACTAGAATTTTACTCCCTGGACCGTACGGGATGCTGCATCCCGAATCTGAAGGACAAATTACGCGACGAATTATCAGCCATCCGAATCCTTGTAAATTCGAAGATCCCAATGAAATTTTTTTTTCCCGCACCGCAACTCGACCTGAAGAGTTCGCGACTGTTTCCGGAAAGAATATGCGTGACGTCACGCACACGTAATCGATCGGTCCATTAGAGATTTATCGAGCGCCACCGTTCTCAGAAACCCAAGAGCATTTCCCAGGACTCTCACGTGGTACAAACTGTGATTGATATTTAGGCGCGCCACGTAGCACTTAAGAGGATTAATGTCCGCTCGCCAGGAGCGTCCCTGCCGGCGGCAGGACCTCCCGGCGCGAGGCCAGGAATCGGGATCGTTCTCGTGACGGGTGGACACTGTACGGTCAAGCTACCAAGGGGTTGCGCGCCTATCCAGCAAACACGCTACAACACCCAGCTCTGATTACAGTTAGTTCAGTCTGCTGGTCTAAACCCTCATAACGCCACGCTTACTAGATACTAATTAGAGTAGATCGCGCAGCCACCCTTTGCGACAGGGCTGCGGCTCTGGGATCTTTGGATGGGAACCCAAGACGGAGCGGAAGGCCCTTCCGCTTCCTGTTACGGGCAATGGGACGGGGGTATAGGGTTGAAAGTTGCACTATAGGGTGCAGGTATAGCTGAATGCAGTTGAGCGAACATGAAATGCAGCTAATAGATGCAGAGGCTGGTGCAATGGCGGGATGAGTCCCTTGGCGATCGAGCGAAGAAAATGCATTGGCTTTATGTTATCGCGATCGACCGTCTCTCTCTCCCTGCCTACCGGCTCTGTATTACTATTTGCTTCTCCGAGCTCCCTCGCTCCTCATCGATAATATACGATCGTGCATGATTCTGGTTCGCGTATCACAATGGGCCTCTGGGCAACCCATTCTGTCCAGCCAGCAGCCACGCACGTGAGACTGTAGTAGATAATGAGTGATTAGGTAATTAGTTGTCCAATATTCGTGCCCCTACACAATATCGCAGAGTCTCTCCTCTCGGTGGTCACAGGTGACTCGTGTTCGGCCTGGTAATTATAATTTCACAAATTACAAAGAAAAAAAAAAAGCTAGGATTAATCCTGTGCACAGGACACGTATGGCTTAAAGGCGGTAATCGGATTTGACAGGTGGTCCATGCGGGATTTCGATCGAGCAGCAGTATTTGGCAAAACGCCTACGCTTATCCGTCGTGAAATAAGTTTTCTAATGTGATTGGACTTATCTCTAATTTAATGGCCGATACATTAATTGCCATGCGCGAGAGCCTGTATCTAAATGCACAGTTCATAAATGTTCCTCTCTTAAGTGAGTTTCGCGATAAGAACGACATCCTCAAAGATTTTCTACAGCTCGATGGCCATTCCGTGGTAATATTGGCTTACTTGGAGTTTTGCGGCGGCGTATCGATTTGCGAAAGGGGTTGCGAATATCCCCTCGTCCAGCCACCCTCTCTCGTCCTCCTAAAAGTTGAGTGCGGGACAGCCAGCGAGGCAGTCAGGCAGGTCGGTATGGAAGAAGAGAGAGAGAGAGAGGGAGTAAGAGGGGTGAGCTCCCCTTTATAAATATAACAATTAAACATACAGAGGGTAGCCACGCATAGTGCCGGCATGTCGTATACGGGAGCTGAGGGAGCTGAGGGAGCTGAGGGAGGTTTGCCAGAGTCTCCATATACACGTGTGTATCCATGTATAGCACAGTAAAACACAGGGGTCGTGCCTGCAGCCGAGGATTTTACAGGGGCGATACGCTGCGAATGCTTTGAGCGCTCAAAACCCTGGAAGCGATGAAAACGATGGATCCATTTCTATGATTCGACATTTTATTTCTCTCTTTTTGTTCTCCGCGCGTATCCGCGCTTCTTCGTTGCGCCAGTAGAGGCGGTGCTGTCGCAACCAGACGCGCCGATCGGCCGTCCGGCTTGTCTGACCAAAGTCACCGCTTCTCTCCTTCCACATATTTATTCGAGCTTATCGCTCGTGGCGACGATTGCCCGAGAATAGTCGTTGGCAAAGTGAAAGGCGAAAGTGCGACAAGGAGAAGCGAAAGAAACAGAAAGAATCAGCGACAGGAGGAAGAAGAAGAAGGAGGAGGCAACTCTCGTGGGCGAGCAAGTTAATCTACGAAAGCGGTGCAGCGAATTTAATTTGCGCTATTTAACGCGTGATGAAATCGTTCCGTCATTCGGACGACTAGGTCATAACTATTTAAATGCTCGACGCTGGATAAATTATTATATTAGACACGCCGAGTTTATATTAATATACGTCGCGGCTCTTCTCCGACCTCGCTGCTTTTTCTAGGAAGATCAGGCGAGTGCAGCCGCACTGCACTCGACTGCGTCGCACGATAACAATAAATTGATGCTCGGGTAAACAAATGTCTTTGAAACAATAACCTAAAGAAACACGTTATACGTATACCTATACATACAGTATATCGTCCTCGACTCGGGGAACGTATACACAAAGCACGTACGAAGACTCACCGGTGTCCATTACATCTCCTGTCTCTGTCCTTTTCCAATCCCATTCGAAGACCCGTGTTTTCCCATGGTTCCCGTCCTCTTCTCATCGAAGCCCATCGGTTGACTTTCCACGCTCTTTTTTTCCTTTTTTTCTTTTTCTTTCACTTTCTGAAACAAAGAAAACAAAGCAAGGCTTTTCTTTAACTGCCGACTCCAACCGAAGATTCGGATAGCGCTAATTATTTGCGACGTAGAATTCTGCGTGTTCGTACAGTGCTCGAGGAGCGCAAAGAACTCAAGTAAAAAGGGAGAGGAGGTTGCGCAACGGAAGGAACGGGTACAGCAGAATAAACCTCTCAATAATGAGTTCCGCGAGTAAATTCCCTCGGTGAAGGCTCGAGATAATAAAACAGAAGCGTGCGCAGCGCTGCCAGCGTGTGGCTGGCTGCCCCGGGTGCACGAGGGAGAGCAAGACCAAGAGCAAGAGTAAGAGGCAATAAAATATAATGAAATAACATCCAATCCAAGAGAGATATTATGAAAATATTATTACTAACTTGTTACTGGCGCACCGGGACGAACGCCGCCAGTAACTGGGCGGGAGACCAACGGGAAGAAGAAAATAAAGAGAAAAATTATTTCTCCCCCTACTTTTTCTTTCTTCTTCCTTCACCTCGTATATCCCATTTATGCCGAACAATTCATCCTTGTTCAGCGGAATTACATGTTCTACGGTCTAAGCGTCCATTTTTATTCCCTTCTGGTCCTCCGAGCTCATATACTCATCGTTCGTTTATCTTTAACAGAAATTACGTAATTTTTTATTATTCTCGTAATTCCGCAATCGTAACGTGCTCCGACGACGTTCTCGAAGAATAACAGACGTTCGTTCAAATACAATTAACGGAATTACGTAAAATATCAAAATGACATTGGAATGCATTCGAAGCTATATCTATATATTTATATACAGAGCTCAGTAAACCGAGAAGAAGACGTTCCACCGGGACACCGGGACTCCTGGTCCTCCGAGTTCTTCGCGTTCCGTTAGCTGCGCCTCGCGTGAGGCATTTTACGCGTGCATAATTTAAGAAGGGTAAGAGCCCAGAGCCCCACAGTCCGCACCTGACTTATTCATCGTCCCTCCTAGGAAGCCAGAAACTGAACCATGAAAAAGTCTAGTGGACTTTGCAATGATTTCGCCACCCACCACCCACCTGCCCTTTGACCCTTTCGTCCTTTTGCGAACGACAATTGGATTTCGATAGAGCCAAAACTTCGCGCAACGATCTCCCAATGCCCCCCCCCCCCCCCCCGTCAACCCCAAAATTCACACGCCCCTTATTAGTTTACTCTCAAGCTAATTATCCTACGAGGCACGATCACAGGAGCAGCCTATTGTTTCTTCCGGGACAAATAAGAATTACGTGTGGCAGATCGTAACACATTGGCTGGCTAATGACGAAAGACGGTTACGTAAAAGTATAAAATATGTCTCGAGATGACCTACTGCTGGTATTACATATAGTAATAGAGACAGGAACGAGAGCGGCGTCGCTATTGGAAGCACAGCGAAGGAAGCAGTAGGAAGGTAAAGCGGCGAGTGCGAATGGGAAGTGGGGAGAACGAGGCGATGAAGGTGGAAAGAGGAAGAAGAAGCAGCTGCGCGAGAGAAAGAAGAAGAAGGACAGCGAAACAATCCTATCTCGCGGTGTAAATCTCGCTACGTAACGAACCGGCAAATCGAATCTAAACGGTAGTCCATGAATGGGAAATCAGAAAATAAGGTAGCACTATCGTCCTTCCGGCGGCACGCCGAGTGGCTTTTTCTTTTTCTTTTTTTTTTTATTCCTTTCCTTTGTTTCCTGCTCCTCTTTATATTTCTTTTTTTTTTTTTTTCATTTTCTTAATTATACTTCCTCCGTCGCTACACGCAACTGGGACATACGTATATCCATTCCGACGCTTCTCAAGATAATACCGAGGCGTCGGTCCACTTTGCTCCTGGCACAACCACACGTACTCGAAGAGCGGCCAGCGTCGCCTCACCTTGCTTTAACTTATTTAGTGATTTAACCAAGGAGTGTATATGTATCCGGGCGTCATTGCTTATATAAATAATATATTACTATGCTAAACGGTCCTTGGGGTCGACAACACGCTAAATTCGACATTCATATAGGAATACGAATACGCGGCTATTTCGCATGTATTTCATGCGTTACGTAAAAATGAATACAAACCAGACACACATACGAAGACTATTTAGAATTCAATAATCTACGTTGCTTGTGATGCAATTTTATATATATACACGCGCACCAGACGCGTGAGACAATACTTGGCAAAACAAAATTAATTCTCCATCGGGTCGTTAATGGAAAGAAAAAATTTATTGCAGGAACTAAAATAGTGATTTTTCAGCAAAGTCATGATCGGGCGATCGTTTAGGTTGGTACCACGGCTCGAGTAAGCGTCATGCAGGAGATCGGGCCTAAGTGACACGAGACGCTCAACGATATTTCAGATACGTAATATTTTTAATTTTACACGTAGCGATACCACGTAGTTCCGGAATTGACCACTTCGGCTAGAGTGGCGCCACTGACTCTTTAAAATTTAAACCTACCGTAAACGTATCGTCAGTTGGAGAAGATTGCGCGACTTCTAAACTCTGCACTGTTTGTGCAGAGATTAGACGTGATTGAAGGCGCCGCGATAGGTGCAGGTAGGAACGTACTGAAGGAGGAAGAGGAGGAAGGCGTTCGTGTGCGTGCGTATACCTCACGTATTAATAAAATACGATTCCGCCAGAGTATTTTGTCGAGTTGAATTATTACTATGTATACGTTGCATTTGCATCCGCATTACGAGCGTCCCGGGCTTGCGTAATATTATAATCAGCGGCAAGAAAATAAATAACTATGGCGTCTCCGTTCCCAGATACGTATCTTTCCGTTTCCTGTCTTTTTCAGCGGTAAATATGCCTTTGCTAGCTATTACCTGTTCCACCGTGCGCGTCGTGTGGGTATTGCGTGTATACGTAGCTTCTCAATTTTTATATCGCTCTAATTTCCTTCATCGTTTCGTCAATGAATACGATACCGTTCGTTCTCGGAGATCCGATCGAATTATTTTTGCCTTTTTTATTTTATTTTTTATTTATCCCAGGATAAACACGGAGGGATATAAAAATGGTGTAAACACAATAGAAGGGGGGTGGGAGTGAGAGAAAATGAAGAGAACCAGGGTGGCAGGACGGAATTAAGGTCGTGCCGGACGGCGGAAACGAATTACAGCGCGCACCCTCCAATTTGCCGTCCAATTTTCGACGGGTATTGTTATATTCGTTAATTTTTCTATGACGTTATCGCGCTCGCGAACGGCCTAATGCCTTAATTAAGGAATCGTCTTAGAGGGTTAAAATGGAATTGGAAGCGGATGAAAATACAGTATAATTATTAATCATGCGATCCGGTCATTATTTCTCGTCATCGCCCTATGCGCCATGTTACCTCTGGTTTCTCTCTCGATACTTCAGTCTCTGCGACACCTCCTGGATTGACCCTCCCATTGCGCAGTAACTCAATTAAAAGCGATCCCGTGTTTTCAGCCTGAGGTCTCGGTCCAAGGTCCCAGCCGACCCGAACGAAATCCCCGATCGATCATCCCTGATCACTTTGATCAGCATTCCAGGTAGCCCTGCGACAGGGACCAGGGTGAAGCACGTGTCATTGCACAAGTTCAGGAAACGATAAACACGCACGCGCGTCCAAGAGCCAAGCTAACTACGTGTGCTCCGGATGAAAGGCGTCTGGAGGTGACGACGTAAGAAAAGTCTAAGAGCGTCCCGAGATACAGAACCAAAAAGCAAGAAAGGATCCTTCGAGAAGTGGAATGCATTAATGCAGAATCAAAGGGAAGGGAAGAAAGTGGCCATCTCCTCCACGGGTCGGCATGAAATGTAGATTAAGGGCGCAAAGGGGAAACTAGGAAAAAGAAAAAAATAGTCCGAAGAATATAAAGGTGGCGGCGAAGAAGACGAAGAAGGCGAAGAAGGACGGAGGGAGGCGAAATGCAGACTCGGCCGTATGAATATATAAACGGCAAAATAGAGATTATGTGTAACTGGAGTCCGCGCTGGAGATCAATACACATAATAGAGGCTATCTATAGCACACACAACCCGTGCTCATTTACTTAATTGTGTTCTATACCGTATTACCAGGGCGCTGCGGGGGCCGGTGGGCGTCGGTGGGCGTCGGTAGGCGTCGGTGCGAGTCCGTAGATGTGAACCGGCGCGCGTGTGCGCGTGTGTAATATTCAGATAGACGCCAGTACGTAGGTATATTGGCATTAATTTATGTGGAGGGAGGGTGCGGCTGCCAGTCCGATGGGGTCGAGTATCGCGAGGCTTTGTAGCTGCGGCCATCGAAAAAGATATTCCAGCCCTCGATGGTCCCACCTGCCACCCTTGAGGGGCACAGGTAGGGAGTAGGGAGAATGAGAAACCTTCGCTCTGGGTGTAGCCTGATTGCATCGGAGGGTGTTCCGGCTGAATAGAGAAGGAGGCATCGCAAGAATTCCAGAAGAGCAAACGACGCCAGGCGGCTGCTGAACAACAAAATGTCGACCGCAATTATGCTGTAATTAACTCGGGAATACACGTTCGTACGTGAGAGAGAGAGAGAGAGAGGCGGCGCGCGCGTCCGCGTATCCATCGCGACGCTCACAGGTGGTTGAGGATTTTTGTATTTAGCGGTTGGCTGCGACACCCGGTTACACGAGGCTCGTGGCTGCATTATGCACGTTTGCGGCGACGCGAGGGAATTTAAACTGAACCCCTCGAAATCTATTTGGACCTCGTGGCAGCTGTGTACTCGCTCGCTGCGCCCCTGAAACTTCTTAGAATTAATTTTGGGACCGAAAGCAGCTTTTCGGCAGCGAGAAAGCACGTTTGTTGCCCCGGATCAAGGGGGCGCTGCGCCGTCGGTTCGATGAACTACGAACGCGATGCGAAATCGAGGATCGAATCAGAATGCACAATCCTGGCGAATCATTTGGAATATTTCATAATGGCGAGGAAATATCATTACTCGGCGATCCGCCCCTGGCCGAACAGGACTGTTCGCCTCGATCACCAGAGATCCACTGGATCTCCGAGTGCGAGAGAAAACGTGCCTGTCATACGCTCACTCTCGTCCCCTATCATCGAACCAAGCCCACCTACAGCCAAACCAGCCAAACCAACCAAACCGACCAAACCAACCAACCAGCCAGCCAGCCGATACGCGACCGAGACTAAATTATGTTTCGCGTAACGCGTTTAGCCGAGAATCGCATTGCGAACGATCCGTGTAATTCGAATAAAATCTAGTGATGATTTCGCGATTGTGCATCGTATTTCGCGAAATGGCTGTACAAATGACATATCCCTCCCTCTGGACCGGAAACGAACTGGACCGGAGCCTGGACAGCCGCGGCTCATCCCGGCACGGCCCTGAACCACTTTAAGGGTTGGTTCGCTCCTTTCGCTAGCCGAGAGGAAACTCAGCCTCGTGGCTGTTACCACGGGTAGCGAGGACTCTGGTTAAGGACTATGGCTCGCGTTAAGGGTTGCTTTAAATCAATGCGTGGACGAGCAACTAGGCACCAGCCAGCCGCCTAGCGACCTACGACCTACAACCGGACCAGGTTCACCCGGAGTCTCACGACCATTGGCGGAATTAGAGCCACCATTAGTCCGCCATTGGCACTACCGATACCCTTACCAACACTCGGAGCTACCTACTGCTCCATCCTCCTCGTGACGCCAGGATCAGCGCTGCTCTGGAATCGCATCGTGGCCACTCGAGCTGCATTGTGCCCAACACCGATCTAGACTCCACGATACACTCGCCATGCCAACATGGCCACACCCACGCACTCGCAAACTCACACACGGAGCCCAGAGAACCCAGGGAACCCAGGGAACCCAGCATTGCCCTCTGCCTCCGGCCAGAGATATCGTTAGCATGCCTTGCTAATCACGGACTCGATAATAATACCGTGATTGATAGAACGGACCTCCCCTCTCCTTTCCTCCTCTCTCCCGCATCCACCTCCAGCACCACTTCCTCCTCCTCCTCCTCCATTCCAGAGAGCCTGTCGTTACACCCTGCACGGCCATTGCTAACCCTCGATCCGATTCCTGCCTTCTGCCCCTCCTACGCCTTGGCTCGCCCTCCAGCAAAGATAGAAGGGTCAACAGATTTTGAAATTTTGCAAATTTTACAAAAATACCTAGGTCCATCTAAAATCATTGTTTCTCCTGTGAACTTAACGCATCCCATTAAGTTCATTGTCACGCGTGGCATGCGTGTGTATACGTACGCAGATCGAACCGCGTGGATGTCCGCCTATTTGAAATGCGTGTTTCAGGGTCTAAGCGTGGGTCAACCAAGAATCAAGATAGGAGCCCAGGATGCGAGTGGACGTGCGTCCTTACATGCTGCTGCATGCGTGTGGGTTTTATAGGAAGGCTGCGCGTACGTGCTCCTACCAACAGGGCTTCCTATGCTGGCTATGATACCATTAGCATCAGTGATTAATGTATGCTGTGGCCTGCTCCAGAGGAGTGTGCGAGTATCACATATACCCGGTGATTGACTCGTAAGTGAACCTTCGAAGTCTTCTTGATGGATCGCACACAGTGGGTGATTTATTAATAATTAACGAGAGGGAGGGTTGCGTGAAAAGATTCACCCCCTAGACACACGGTGATTTGCCTCTGATCTCAATCGACCATTATTTTCTATCGATTATTTCGTCCCCCGATACATTTCAGGTATTCCAATATTTCACTTGTTCTTGCACAAAAAGCTGCACCGAGTCTCGCACTTCCGGAAGTTGCTATCTGAAAGTTATAGCAGAATAATTTGACATCGAGTGCACACGGTACACCCGTTAGAATCGGCGCATGTAGCGAGATTACGTATTCGGTATCTGGGCGCATAGGTAGCTATAGTAGACTTAGCGGCTGAACAACCCTACGGAATCGAACCCTTCGTTCCTGACGCCCTTTCCACGACCCTATCATCACAGCATCATCAACCCCCCGAAGGTCCATGGAGATTCTGGGGTACGAAACGAGATTCCAAAGCCGCAAGTAGCGAATCCCTAATATTTTCAGCACGCCCCCCCTCGGTGGGTCATTTCGCTGAAATTTCTTAACCTCTCGCCTAGCTGGAGTGCGATAAATGCCAGGCAGACTGTCACCTAAGGGATGACGGGTGTCCAATAAAAAAGAGTAGCCAGTGAATCAGAAGGACAGCCGGTGACGTGAAAAAGTCATCCAAGTCTTCTTGCGACGCGATGAATAATGCAAGGAGGAAACACCAGGCCGACTATCCTACTTGGGCCAATCGCTCGTTCAGCCATACTCATGGAAGGAGACAATCGAGTTTCTACTGTTCCCATCGATCGATATATCCTGACCTTCTCCTCTCCCCGTATTCACGAACGTCGCTCTTAATTATTCATCTAAATAAATTAGTAATCGTTCTTACATATTGGAGCACTACACCCCAACCCTCGGGGCTCTTCTTAGGGCCTAAATCTTGACACTGCTTGAAAATCTAAACTTCAGAAGGAGATTCGGTGGAAGTTCTGAAGATGGCGCAACAGTAGCAGCACTGCGTACGGCTAGCGGGCAGGTACAATCATTAGAAAAGAAGAGCCGGTGTGACGTGGAGGACTGCGATCGTACGGTGCTGCGATCCATAAAAATGTCGGACTTACTGAGTGACAGGCCGGAAACCGGTAGATGGACAAGGCCAATTGTCTATATTACTCCAACCAACAATGGAGATCCAGCAGCGCATCGACTAATATCGTGGTCTGGCGTTGTATGCCTACTCTTCCCAGGAATTCGACCATACCCGCTTGATATGCTAATGCCAATCGTTTCCCTTTTTCCTCTTTTTTCACTCTGCTTTTCCTCCCTTCCTCGTTCTCTCTCTCTCTCCCTCTCTCGCGATGCTATCGCCACGGCCACCATTCACGCCCGCCTGCTCCTCCAGGGAGACTTCAGGCCTCCGTTGCTCCGCGTCATTCTGTTCCAGTGCGTCCTGCGTGTGAACCCTGAACTACCGTGTGTCGCAAAGGTACGCGCCGATTTGCGAACACGTGTCCCTTTTGCGAAAAGGGTCCAAAGAGAGCGAGGGATGCTGCTGGTGGACGAGGAAGAAAGATCGCGTGCACTTTGACGAATCCTCAAAGTGCCCATAGACTGTTTTGTTGGGTCGGTGGTGGAGGGGAGGGGAGGGGGCTGCTACTATGAAAAATTTGTTTGTTAAATTTTCATGAAATCGAACCAAGCGTTACGACCTTGAGGAAGTGGGGGAAGCGGTGGAAGGGGAAAAGCAAAAATGTGGGGGTTACACAATGTGCTGGATGAGAAATTATGGAAGAGGAGAGGAGCGAGTGAGAGGGAGGCAGATGAACTCACCTTTGGAGTAAAGTAAAGCCCATGTGGAGCGAGAGAGAGAGAGAGAGAGAGAGAGAGAGAGGGCGTCGGGCTACAAAGCAGCGCTGGCCATTACGTATTTATTAACTTTAGAAATTTATAGATGCCCCCTGGGCGCGGGGTTCAGGCAGCTGGAGCTGCGTGTACGAAGCGCTAGTATTAAAATGAATTATTTAATATTAAACTTGGTAATTTGTAACCATATTATATCAGAAATTATTTACAAGCTACTTCAACGTTATCCAGCTCCCCCCCACCTCTAACGCCACCCACTTCAGCAGCGCCTCCTTGCAGTACCCCTGCACAGTCCTTTACAACCCCTTGTCATCCCTAACGACCCTTTACGGTTTTCTTGGCTATTTCCTTCTGGGCGATGTTACATAAGTCAGTGCTATTCATTCTCTATCGATTGGACGACACGTGCATTTTTCATGCGCAGCTGAGATTTACGAATTCTGGGCTATTATGGAAATCGAAATTCGGCTGGAGAGAATCGTGTGCCGGACTGCAGCGCGGATCGAATTAACGATACACAGTTAAATCCTTCGTTAAGTTTTTCTACAAAATTAATACCGTAATGCGCAGTACCACGTTAACACCGGTAAAGTATCGCATTATGCTAATTACAACGCTAATATTAATTAATACTGTTGATAATATTGAAATTCCATCTAAACAAACAAAGTGGATGGCGAGGCCGGATGATTAGCGTTACGCGTTGCGAGAGGGTAGCATTCTCTCTCTCTCTCTCTCTCTCTCTCTCTCTCTCTGGATACATGATACGCGCGATACGCCAACATACGATACGATACGACACAGCACAATGCCGCCTCTGTTATTCCATAATATTAATTATTACGATGGGAAAGGCAAATAATTATTATAATTGTCGACTATAATAATAGGATCAGTGCGACTGCGCAAATTCTGTTGTTCCAGCTAATAAAATTCTTTCGACGCCTATGAGTTCCATCGGCGAACTCCCGTGTTCCCTGAGCGCTGGTCGCGTCCGATTCGTCGATTCGCTCTTTATTTTCTCCCCTGATTAACGTAAAATCGAAAATAGGCTATGCCAGGATTTTTGAAAAGTTAAATATTTTGAGTCGCACACGAGCATCCGTAGGCTAAACAGCGGGTTGCGTCCCCCTCGAATAAAAACGAAAAAAAAAAAAAAAAAAAAAAATTGTTAGCGCCGCTACCGGAATAGTATTTGAGTTCGCGCCCCCAGCGAGCAACCCCCCGAGGGCCAAGGGATGAAAAACAGAGGGGTGGTCGAATGAATCAATCGCAAACAAAACGATGGGCTTTAGCTTTTCCGACGTAGCTACGTCGCTGGCCTCGTTTGCCGACTACGGATTCTGCTGCTGCCGCCAGTGGGTTACGGGGTACAGTCGTACCAACCCCTACGGATCAGCCCTGAAACTGCGACAAATCGTCTCACTCTCCGCGTCCTTTTACTTGAAATTGCGTATAAACCTTCGCGATCGCTGAATCCGCCCTCTACGGGTCTCCTTCAACCCTTAGGCTCTTGTTGACGCTGACGCGTATATGAATCGTTCGGTGTGAACTAAGCTTTATGTTAACCTCGTTCATGGTCATGGCGCGTGTTGGGCGGTTTAATATTGGCAAAGCCTGTTACCCTACTCTCCCCAACGTGACATGTCACGTACATTCGCATACCCTTATGGGCATAATTCGTCCATATTTGCAAGAGGGGTTGCTATCGGTACCACTACCAGCATCAGCAGCATCAGCAGCATCATCCCCTAGAACGGGAAGGGGAACGTCAGTACAGAGCCTGGACCATCGTCAAGCGTCCACACACCACTTTCCATCCCTCGGCAGTCCTCCTGAGCCCTCGCTGTGTTTTAATCCAGAGTGGCAGCCATGTTTTTCCACGCTCGTATGTTTGCAGCCCTGCCTGCCCCCTTCGCGACCCTTCCTCCTCCACCTCCACCCCTTTCGTTCCAGTGTTCTGAGGGATTTGCTCGAATGACAAATGGAACGACCTCAACCTACTTCGACACTCCCGCGTCGATGTCCATAAACAAAAAAAAAGGGCGATTTCGAAAAAAAAACTAGGGGAGCATCAATCGGATCCATCATTCGTTCGGAAAATGTAATATCGAAAAATATAATGCGCATGGTTGACGGGGGTAGGGTTATTTTTATTTTGGAAAAAAAATGGAGAAGAAAGTGAAACCGTAAGTTAATCATTTAAAGGAATAAAAGGCGCTTGCGTAAGTGAGAGCCAAATAGAAAAAACGAAATAAAAAAAAGACACAACAATAAAGATAACAAGGTATACGTAGAAGGCGGAGGGTCATGGCTGCGACTTACGTGACTAACAATAAATACAAGTATTAATTCTAATTCAGAATTTAATGTCGTGGACAAGGAAATCACTTAGCATTTCTTGCGTAGAAACTCGTCTAATATAATAGAACTTTACCAAGTTAACAATGACCTTTCCCAGGGGGTTGCGGCCTATTTCTACATTCTAAAAATGAATTAGTTAATATTCACCGAGTATCGGTGAATAGTCCCTGAACGTCACAGTTATAACTATACCACTGAAATATTATACTAATTGAATCGCTGCAATCGACATACCTCCTACTCGTTGAATCTGTAGAAAGAAAACTTTTTTGTAAATATCACTGTGATATGAGTATTTGATATATTTTTTTTACCGGCAATTACATAAAGAATGACACTCACAACTCAAAAAAATAAGTACGTACGTAACTTCGTACTTGTTACACAAAATCCAGTTTTGCTCTGCCCTGAGTGGGACTCGATCCCGCGATCATTGGGTTTCTCTAACTAAGAATAAGAACCGTGACACTCTACCCACTGAGCCATCGGTCCAATTTACAAGTTTGATCTCGATCGAGGAACTTGTGTTAATTCACTGTCCGTTTATACGATCGGTCGGTATCACACTGGAAAGCAACCGATGCTCTATGTGATAATGCGACACACAATATTGTGACGTCACAATAAATCCGATAGGGCTTCCATAACCCGAACTCGGATTTAACAGTGGATCGGACCTAAAATCACTATTTCGTCAATGGACTTTCAATTTTTAGAGACTATCGTACGTATCGAGCAGCGTCATCAATCGTGTCAATTAAATAATTAATATTCGTATCCATGGGAAAATTATAATGTACAATTTACTGCAGGCCACGAGTCACCCGTATGAATATTCAAAGCGTGAAGATAAGGTTCGCGCATGCGCACTCGTCACTCCACTGCGCTCTCTCGATTTTATTACTGCGACATATATTGTTCCATCGTATCTCTCATTGCTTATTATTCTAAGTAATCTGAGCGGTACTGCACACTCACACGCGCACACGTGGCCCGTCTCGGTAACGATCCGATTCACCGACTCGACGGGGAATTATTACGTCGATCCAGATGGACTATTGAAAATACATAATAAACCGTCCTTTTCCGGAGCGCTCTTCCATAATATCAAGATAAATATCCTTGAACGCTCAGTCATTAGAGTGATGCCAATGCATTCGACGCGAAAGCGGCAATAATGCAGCTTATGTAAATTCCCAGGCACGCTCGGTTCAAAATTTATACTTATTAACCAAGGTCTTTTTTTTCTCTTCCGGTTACGAAGATCCTAGACACACAGGACAGGCCGGAACTATTTCCTACCTTCCAGGACGGATACCTACGGGGATGGCTTCGATCCAGGATCAACAGATCCGAGGATATTTTTATTAATTCCCATCATCGGCAGATTTCAAATGTCTGATCCAAGGTGCAGTGGAGGAAAATAATAAAAAAATAAAAATAAAAATAAAAGGGCAGAGAGCTGGACCACACGCACACATCCGGAGAACGTGACCGAGGCAGACCGAGTTCGTATTGTAATGCAAAGGAATATCCCTCCCCCTCTGAATTATTGTACAGTCCATTCAATAAGCGCTTCCGTAGGATCGGTGAACGACGTAATCGAACCGGATGGTGCACAGAGGTTACGTAACAGTTGGCGCATTTATCTTTCCCGGAAGCGGATTACGCGATGCGGAATCTCCGCGAGGAGTCCTGAGAAATTGTTCTTGAATCCGAGAGGAAATTAAATGGCAAAGAAGTAACAAAAGAATCCTGAAGGAACGAGATGCGATCCGTGATCGGGAATGTGGATGAAAGAATCGGTAGAGGCGGAAGAAGCTGCGAGAGGACGCGGAGGAAACGACGATCGCGACGGAGGATTTGCTCTTGGACTGTACCAAGAGATAAACGAATCACGTATTATTATAATGGCCAGTTGCTAAATGGTTTTTTCAATCCGCTGCTCTGCGTTTCTCTCTCATTGCCCGGGACTCTCGACTCGACCTTTCTGCCGTCTTCCTCGGCTCCACTGCTAATATTTCATTATAATGGCATAATGAGAATAATAAGGAGGAATCTATCCGAGGCACTGCGCGCTGCAAAGGATCCATGGATCAGGACGGCTGGATCGCTCGCTCGTACTCTAATACCGCAAAATCGAGCGGCAATAAAGATGCGAATAGATCCTGGCGTTTCTGTGCCACTTTATGTGGAATACGAGAGAGCCGCGCTGCAGGCAGGATGATCGTAGGATCTATAAGGATCCATGATCCATGGAGCCCACTGAGTCACGGGACGAAACGTCGAAGATCGCATGAAAATTATGAGTCAAGGAAAATTAGAAGAGACGGAGAAAAAAAAGAAAAAAAAGGGGGGGGGGAGGAAGAAACAGTAATTTTCATTAGCATAAAGTTCTTTTTAGCGACGCCGCACAACGCGACGCTCTCCTCTTGGCCGGCGACGCCGGGCGTCCCCACTCCGAAGCGGGTAGCTCGGCAGAGCCTATCATTATAGAGAAGGAATCATTGGATGATCTTAATCATGCGAACCTCTCTCCGTGGTCAGGAGTCGGCCAATCGCGACGGCCGATTTTAATAGTGGTTTCCCATCGGAGCGCAACTCGGGATAATTACTCGACGCCACAGCGGCGACGCCCGGCGTCGTCGCTGGAAGTCCAGAGAATATAATGCGCCGTCCCTTTGATTCCAGTATGGGAGACAGGAGGAATGAGCGTCGGGACTGAATTGTTTGTAGGTATAGAGGGTATCCTGCAAGGGGTTGGGAAAGGGCAGGGATGGAGCAACAGGGGGGGGCATTGGGGGGCAGAGAAAGAGAAGCCCTTTAAATCAGGTCGGCGCGTCTCCCCACGTGCGATCGTGCGAGGTCGAGAGGGCCTTGACCGTGTCGGCTCGACCTATCTCAATCCGTAAGCACGGCCTGAAGAGGTGGTAAGGGTTTCCACCCTTAAATTCCGAACAGGAGCTTTGTGGCTGTTAAGGGGGGTGGAACGGGATGGGCTGGGGTCGCCCCCCTCGAGTGGAGTGGGACGGGCCGGTACGTTTCATCCCCAGGAAAACCCGTGAAAACCGCCACTTGTTGCGTTACCCTGCAGCTCGATTCACCGAATATACATATATGTGTATTATATATTCTATATATTTTATATACCTCTTGATATATTCGAATGCGCGTGGCAGTCTTTATTAACACGCGTGCACACCTTTACCATGTCACAATTCCACACGCTCGAGTTTCACTGAAAGTTTGCATTTAAAAAAGTGGGTAATACCTAAAAAAGTGGCTGACTCTGAAAAGCAGTCTTTGGGTACTCGTCTGTTAATTTACTCGAATTTCTCTTTTTTTTTTCCAACCCTCGTCTTTTGCAAGATCGACTCGCGATGACGAATCATCGTCGGCAGCTTAGGGTCTACGTTCAGGATGGTCAAGTTTATCGCGTCTCCCGTGCCGAAGATGAGCAAAGAGATTAGCATTCGCAGGGTGCAATTTCCAAGGTTCTCAGGGCGAGATGCACGAAATTTGGCGATGCTAGGGGTGGTAGGTAGTCGATGATCCCATCCACGCCCTGCACTTACTACTGGCTAGACGTAAAAAAATGTCGAAGCAGACGCAGCCCTGTCGGCTCCCTTTTCGAGGGTCCCGAGATCCTCTGATCATCGGGGCTGCGGTAATAGCAGGGCCCCCAGGGCAGCCATCGTAGACACCGTGCAAAACGTCTGCGATCATGCTACCGTGTACCAGGCAGATCACCGAATATCAAAATCCAAATTACCAGGCTTCCGAGCACCGCCACCACCACAATAGCCGCCACCCTGAATAACCTTCATCTTACGTGGTCCACCACAGAATCACTCGCTATACGTAATCATTCCCTCCTACCCGCGGCCGTACATGCACGCACACCAACCCTGACGACTAACTGCCGAGGGATAAGATCTCGAGATGATCTCAAAGTTAGAAAAAGGAAAATGACAGGACCGTCCTTACTCCAGGGGACTTTATGGATGCTGTGTGAATTTCTTTGATTTTCTAACGCTGCGAGCAAAAGGAACGCAAAACCATCGAGTCCTAGACGCATAACGTCTTAGGCAGGCATTTACACTAAAATATCATTAATCTTTCCTGGCAAGGGACTTTGAACGCAACGTGCAGTTTCTCGTAACGTGTGTTTATGCCATCTCGCCAAGATCCACTTACGCGTGATTTATTATAAGAAATTATCGGAATGCTAGAAATACCGTGTTATTATCTTACCACCCTTTCTTTTCGCAGAGTGCATTACTCCGTAATATAGAGTATTATTATATAGAGGCTCCGAGGGAGAAAAGATTCTAAGAAAGATCACTGCCTTTCACACACAATATATATATGTGGTACACATAAATATATTCCTCCTAGGCAGTCTGTTGCAAGTACTTTGGAACGAAGTAAAAACATCAATGGATTATCGGACCTTGGAAAAATTGTCCTTATCCTCCGGAACTTGGAGAAAATCCAGGATCTACGTAGGAGAGCAATGGCTGGAGTTATCGTTCCTCCGGACAGGTTAGCCAATAGTACAAAATATACGATACTCCCTTGAAAATAGACCAGCCGGGTTAACCTCTTTACGCTTGCGGCTCTTCGTAAAGCCATAAAGATATTGAGGTCCATTGTCAAACGTTCTGCATGAAATTACCTTGCATTTCCATAGGGACGGCCAAGGGAAGGGGGAGGAATATCCACAGCCTCCCTTTGTCAGGTCGTACAAGAATCTTGCATACAGGGTGATTCCGAAAACAAGATTCCTTCCAAGGGTTGCGACCCTCATCAAGCCCTACACTCCACTTGGGCAACGTTATCAATTTCCTCGCAAGCAGTGAGTCAGGGTAGGAAACATGAAGCAAGAAGAGGTCAGAGTTCATCCCAGGCGGGACAGTCACAGGTCGACTTCGTAACAGAGCGTTGATGTCTCCGCGTACCACGGGAAAGTTCAAAGGTCGGCGGACACACTTTCACTCGGATGCACCCCGTACTTGGACGCGTGTCTCACCCTTCTGCTTCCTGAGGGTGGATGCTGTCTGGGTAGACTGCCGGTTAAATCGAATTCCCTTGGCGTCCCCTGTCCAGCCGAGACACAAAGCAAAGGTTTACGTCGCTCGGACGGACAGCCCAGGGCGACCATCTACGAAATTCCTTACTCAAACACGAGTGCAACTTCAATCCTGTCAGCCTCCATTTTTCCTTCTGAAATTCATCGAACATTCTTACGTTCCGTAATCCTCTCTCTCTCTCTCTTCCGATTCTGCCTCCTCTTCCAATTCGTATTCATTTTTCATTCTCATCTCCCGATGACCCTCTGCGCTTCTATAGTAATATCAACGGAAAAGAAAGACGTATTCACGCAGGGGAGTTTTATTAATCTTAATCAAGTCTTCAGATATTCCGTTTGTGGATCGACCTTAAGTCGCCGGATGAAAAGGGTCCAGCTGCGTCTGCCTTGGAAACACTTGCGACTTGGTTCAATATTTCATAGGTCGAGCCGTGCTGCGCGGGGGGCTTGAGGGGCGAACGGGGGAGGAAGGGTCAGCACCGGAAACCGTACCTGAGGACTGACTGTATTATGTTACAGTGTAGTTAAAGGAGAGCAAATCCTTCTCTCTCGCTCTCGGTTGATAAAAATATCTAAAAGGATAGTCGGCCAGTCCGCGAGTGATCTTGCGCGCATTGCGCAGCCGCGGTTGTGCATTACGTGGCGATAGCTTTCCATGGCATTCAACTAATTCCAGGCTCGAAACGTTCCATTAAAGATTCAGCATGTAATTGCGGATGATCGTTCCTTCGTTCCTTCGTTCCCTCTTTACTCCGTTGGCAGCGTCAGTGGGTCGCTCCATGAGGATACGCTTATCACGCGCGTATGTATATCCGCCATATAGACACTTGCCTACGTATAAGTATTCTAGGCAGACAAGTATCGCGCGGGGATACTTTCGCGTCCAACGGAATAATCGCAATCAGAGTGCGTATACTTACTACGTGAGGCAATCAAACGACCGCGGACCGGAAAATCCGCCTTAATGATTTCTCGCGAGGCTTCCCATCATTTTCATTCGATTCTTTATTTGCTGAACTCGAGTGGCGACCAATCGCAGCAGCCCGTGCACGTCGGCGCCGTGGACCACGTGGTGCGCACGTCTATGGAATTTCGAACGGGCGTGCGAAAGGCGGGAGAATTCGAACTCTAAAAATTTAAAGGTCAATTCCCATGGAAATGAGCGATTGAAAATTCTGGTAGATCGGTATACACACGTAGCGGAGCATTCAAGGGGACTTTTATTATTCCCGATTATTCAGAAGATCGGAATGCAGGTACAGTTACGGTACCAGCGAGATATACGTGTGTGTCCCGTACAATACCATGTTCTCCTCTCTCTCTCTCTCCCCCGCCTTCGTCACCCTCTCCGCTCCTTTCGCTCTCGCTTCTTTCCCCCTTTCTTTCTTCCTTTCTTTCTCTCTTTCCGTTTCTTTTTTTTTTCTTAACGGCCTGTATGTTTTTACCTGGTAATGTCGCGCCGCTTTATTGTTGCGTCCCGCACGACGTATCGAGATCCCGTGCGTGTGCGTTAAGAGCGTAGGGACGTAATCAATAACGTCGTCACGATCCCAAAGACACGTATGCTTCTGTCCCCTTATGTTAATGAGCTCTTTTAATATTCCATGGAGTCCCGCGCGGCTGGCATATTACGAAGCCATTGCCATTACCTTTGGGAATTAATCTTTTCCGACGTTAAATAGCGATAGAACGTGAGAGAGAGGGAGACCTCTGGAGGAGAAAAATGGTACCACTCGGAATTTCTTCATCACTCTTTCGGTCCAGCCATCATCCTCCGGACAGCAGGTCGTTGCTTCTCTCCACGATATCCACATACAGATACACCACCCACATTATAGAAGCTATTTCCGCAAAGGCTCACTGCTTATACATGTAATACATATTTATATGCATACACGGTTAGGAGTGTACCGACGAATCTTCAAGAACCTCATCGCTTAAGCCTCTCCGAGCAGGATGCGACCCCCGAAATTATCTCCGAGCCAATAAATAATGGAAAAATAACTAGACTACCTAGGCAGCCCCTCCGACCACCCCCATGATCCACCTCTCGTACGAGACTCCCGGTTACCTTGTACAAGTTTCACCTAACACCGGGGATGACAGTCCCCGTTGGGAACGTGCGTTCCTTTTTTTCATGAGAAAATCACGAGTGAGACAACAGTGCCCAACGGAGCCTGGATAAATATTAGGTTTACATAAAAGAATGGGCGCAATCGGTTGGCTGACGATAGAAAGATACTTTCCTCTCTCTCTCTCTCTCTCTCCTGTCTGTAACGAAGTACGTCCCTTTCTCCTCTTTTTATTTCGCCATAAAACGACGCCTGACAACCCTCAAGTCCTTGACGTCCGCGCGTCTCCTTCGGGAGGTGAAGAATGCTCCCTCGTCCTATAGAAAAAGGAGGGGAGGTCAGGAGATCGAAGGAGAGGGAGAAGGAGGAGAAAGAAGTCTTCGTTTAGTCGAGAAATACATATCTCGGCGCGTTTAAGCATAAGGGCTCTGATATCATTAATAATAATTATACAATTATATATAGGTACGTATCGGCCGTAGTTTAGTGCCGTGTTATTATCCTGCTCGAGTCGAACGGGGAACCAACCACCATATAGATATATGTTATTACTTATAATATTTCATCTCGGGAATTGGCGGTTGCGCTTTGTTTATGCCATGGGAACGTCACGGGGTTATAACTAAGGGTAAAACGAGCCGCCGCCGCCGCCGCCTTTCGGTAGGCGATCCGACGTATTTTTCTTCCTTTCCCAAGGACTCTTCGTCCCGATACAATTTCCGACTATTCTAATTTTTCTTATTCCCCCCACTCCATCCATCGAAGCGCACGGTTTTCCACGTCGCGTCCATTCGCCAATTTCTCCGCACGACGCTGCAGCGATTCGAGGAACACCCGGTAGATTCGCGGTGGGAAGGAGCTCGCTCACGTGATCGTCCACACATGGCAGACCATTTATACGAGCCGTACAGAAAGAGCTGCAAACCAGACTATTTATTGTCTCAGTAAAATTTATAACCCAGCTGATTGATACGCAGATACATTCCAAGAAGTACTAGGTCTGATTAGAAAATAGACGCGAGTAACGTCATACGGATTTACGCGTGCAGAGACACTCGACCTAACTGGCGACTCCTTTTTATTTGGATGCGCCTTTTTTATATATATATATATATTCACTGTAAGATCTCACGCAATCGACTTGTAATAAATAAGTAAAAAAAAAAAAATTTATTTACCTCGTTCATAAGTTTATTCGTCACTATGTATATTATACAGGTAGGTATCGATCAGAAGTCAAAGTTCGCGGCTGTATAAACCATTGAGAAAGATTCCACCTACGTATCCCGTACGTATATCGTACGCGTATCCATATATGCATAGGGCCGTGCTATAAAATGGAATAACAGCGATACCGTTACTCTGCATGGTCAATTGGCGCACCGGTTCATCCTCCGCCTCGAGATGCATCGAAATGACATAAAATGCATCGAAATGCACGAGCAGACGTCACCTTCGACACTCGATCGGATCGACGTGCGCAACGTGCGACTCGCAACGTGCCGCCTGCACTTGCTTGCACTTGCTGCCCCCCACAGATATATCCACGTTACCTAGCAGCTGCTCCAAATCTACTGACTATCTTAAGTGTCCTATAGCTATATCAGCAAGGCATATCAAACGTACCAGACTCAGTGCGCACACAGCGAACGCACGTGGTCTGTGCCAATTTCTATCGGGCGTCCGATACCACTCAAAGTGCACGCACACCCACAGTGCATCCTGACCACTCGACGCCTCTCTGGCTTTTTAATCCCACGAGGGCTTCCCCTGTCCGGCGCGCCGTTTCCATGTAAACTAATCAGCCGAGCTCCCGTGTGACGTCACTCCTCTCAACTTTTCCGAAAACATTTAGTCCGTGACAAGAAAGAGCACGGGTGCTCGAGTGTACGAGCCGCGTGTGGATCAGCCTTAAGATCTTTCGTCTCGTCACGTACGGTATCGAGATGCAGGCCCCGCAGCATCCCAGAATCTCCTCTGACTACCGAAACACTTGGTCGTAATCGCGATAATCGGATCGGCAGGTTAACCGATCCGCAGCCGGGAGTCGAGGTGGACCTGGGGAAATATCGCGTTGCGATTCCCGTTATGGTCGATCGATCGCCTCGTGTTACGCGATAGGAAGAACTTTGCGGGAAGTCGCGATGCGCAGGTTAAATTAGGTCAGTTTATTCCGCTAATGGGAAATATAAAGTCATAGAGAAATAGGCGCGTAAATTAAAGTTAACGGCCAGGAGCGATACGAGTGATTTACCGTTGTGTTTGTGTTTCGCGTATGACTTCCAAGCAATAAAATACTGCCAGGTGAAACACGGGAGTCCGTATTGCCTTAAGGGGCAAACGCATTTACGCGTGGCAGGTCGCACGAGCGACGCATTTGCGCGTCCACCTACCCCCGCGGCCGCGGCTCGTCGACTGCAGCCGCCAGCTACGACTTCCTCCTTCGTTAGAGAAACGATTGAAAGCTCATCGATTACCAATGGAATTGGCTGCGCTCTGGTGGGGCCTCGTGGATTTCGCGTTGATCCGCGAAAAGGCTTCTTTTTCGTCAAAATGCGTTTCGAGGGAAGAAGCAAAGTTCAATAAATTATTTTCTCGATCGATCGTACTCGATACGGTTTACACGTCGGGCGACGGTCGCTGACGTTGCGAACGGAAAGGCGAGAACTCGCGATACATTGGACTGCCGTAGCATAAATGTGCACGTGTGACCCACACACCGAGTATCTAATTCGCGAATATTTATTCGGCTATGATTACGATAAACGACATTACGATAATGTTTGCGCAATTGTTTTGAGAACGTGCTCCGTCAGCCTTGCGAGCAACAATGGCGGCCTGGTTCAAAAGGTCAGGCTGGAAGAAGTCGAGGGGGAGGAGATATCAATCCCTTGGCTATAGCGACTCTCACGATCCTGACTGACTAGACGCTCTGGGAACTGTCGGGACTCCCGAAGATTTAACTCGAATTTGCAGAAGCAACGCGAATGCAGACTACGGGCAATCCTGAGGCTGCAGCAGGAAAACGAGAGATACCGGGGAGTCGCGTTTTCACGAGACCTCGAGAATCCCTTCGTACAGTTTACAATGCAAACCCGTAAGATATCAAAAGGATCGCATTAGCGTCACGCAGGGCCGGCTTACTTCTACGGAGGCTCGGCCCGATTTCTCGCTGAGACTAAAGAAATCGGCTTGATAATCCTATATAGTTATTGGCCATCCTGGAAATCGGCGAGAATCGCCAAGTATGTTTACCCCTTCGTAAATCGCGAAATTTCCATCTCGCGAATCGTGGCTAAGTACGTGGGGATGGGCGACTAGAGATTCGTGCGAGAATCGTAGAGCGAAGAGCGAGGAGCAGAGCAGCAGGAAACTCCGAGAGGAAGAAGGACACCACGTGTTGGCTGCGCCCTGGAGGGGATAAGTGGGGAAGAGTGCTGAACGATAATGTGCAGAGTGGCTGCACACACGTGGCCGCGCATCGACGTATATCGCGCAGAGCCTGTATATCTATGTAGGATGTGCGAGAGGATCGAAAAGAATAATAGAGTCGAGAGGAGAGAGCGAGAGAGGGGAGAGGGGAGGGGAGTAAAGACTGGTAGCGATGCGCGAGAACGCACCCCGTGCTCGGCGAAAAGTCAGAATTACAGGAATTACCGCGTGGGGCAAAGCAAAACTCGCAAACAGGACATTACGCGCCGTCGGGACGGCGATGCCTGCGTCGGGGCACAAGGCGTCGCCGACGCGTCCCGATATCCCGCGACCTGCTACGTACATGGGTGCGTGTTACGTTCTGCTTGAAATTCCCGATAAAAGTGGAAAAAGGGAAAACGGAAGACCGTGCTAAAGAAATTCTGTAAAGTAGGTAAAACAAAAGAATTTTCGATTTCTCTTTGGATCGCACGAAGGCGCATCCTCCACGTGGCTAATTGATTGGCACCTGAGTTAGCACGAAGGTGCCTTACCAGGAGATCAGGAGGTGTTCAGGGGTGGCTTCTCTTGGGGTATTAAGAGCCCCCCGATCAGCGGACTCAAGTGCTACGGAGGCGAAGTGTAATTTTTGGTGGATTCCTGCAAATTTGGATAATCGGAATGGAGGAGGGGTGCGGAGCGGAAGGAAACGTGGAATATGGATGTGAGATGGATGGGGTGCAGAGGGGGGGGAAGGGCCGAGCAGTTGTGGCTCGCAGAGAGGAGGCGGTCTCGCAAGAGCGAGTCGGTCACGAATACCTAATCAATAATTATTAGCGTGATACTCTCTATTTTTACGGTTTGACTCCCTTTTGCCCGCCCGACCCTGCCCATCCCCACCACCGCGCTCCAGCCCGATTCTCCTCCCAGCCTCGCATATTTGCATATTTATAAGGGAATGTAATCGCAGACTTGGTTTTCGCCGTTCGCCGCTCCTCCGACAAAAAAGTTCCAGCAAGATGGCGGAAAGATTCGAGGCAGACATGCGATCCGATTTCTCCCAAGGTATCATCAGGCTCGATCTAACAGAGAAACAATTATTAATTCTGAATCCCACCCTCCCACCGTCGATACTTCCCCCCTCCCCACCTCCACCACCTACACGTCCTTCCGTCTTCTACTCTCAGGCTGTTCCCCTCTTCCCCCACTCCCCCGACTCCCGGCTGCATCTACATGCAAGACACGAGGGAGTCGTAAATCCGACATATTCGTACATGGATACGTAGGATCTTTCTACATGGTTACCGATCTAGTCTCTTCGAGAAGTTGGATCTTCGATCTGGTAGCCGCCTTCGCTGAATCAATACGAGCGATCGTGGAAAGTGATTCGAAGGGTCGACGGGAGATCGTTTAAGGATCTGGGATTAAGGCTGCCAGTGTGCTGGAACAAGAGGTGAGCATAAAGGGGGGTCGAGGAAGAAGTAAGTGGTGGCAAAGTGGCTGCTGGATCACCAATCGCGTAAGAGGATGGAGAGCCGGAGGGTGGCTGGGGGGGGGGGGAGGAAGAAACAAGCAACAGCTCGCGAATAAGCTACCGTACAAAGCCGCGAGTCACGATCGGCTTGTTACCGCGATCCTCGATCGCATGAGGATCGCGAATCATGGAATCATGAAATGATCTCGAGGGATCGCACGGTTATCCGCCTTAGATCAGCATGGACGCGATGATACTGCTTAGCGAGTGCATTTGGCATAATGCATAATTCTAGACTCGGCGCAGACTTCACTCGTCTGCTCCTTCGTTTCTCCGGGTGCCCTTTGCTGGCCCCACAACAGTCGCAATCGCAACTGGACTCTGGATCGTTCTAGAAGACTTTGTCTCGGGGGTTCGGAGTCAGTTTTTGGGCAATTTGAAAAAAAGAAAAAAAAGTTTTTTTTTTAATGAATAGGACGATCAGGAAATCGGGGCAGAGTCAAAACTTGGCAGGATGACAGCGTACGGTATTTCCATAGGGCGAGCGGATGAGCAATTCGAACGGGAGGAAATGAAATTTTGATTGGGGAGAAGGGCGCGCCGGGATGACGGCCATAGAAATCTACCCTGCAATTCGCAATCGACTCCAATTTTCCAATAGGAAAAAATGGCGCCAAGTCACCGGGCGCGATTCGCCTGTCATTCGTCCTGAAAAATCCTAACCAAGACTAACGAGGATGCTGCGCCCGGCCGTTACTCGAGGGACGTCGCAGCGAAGCCGGATAGGGTTGCAGCGAGTAACCCGATGACCTGATGATGATGTTCAGGATGTTAATGGCGACGACGGAGACGTCGGCAGTCCTGCAGATCGCTCTTCCACAACCTCGGGGCTTTGTTCGACGTGCGATTTGAAAGTTGGAGCCACCGAAAGGGCAACCTGTAATTTCGAGCCTGGCCGATCGATACCGGGTGGCCTTACAATAAATATTAGTCGACAAAAACTCAGCAGGCAGTCATCGTTTAATTCCGTAGCGAAGCGGCGCGTTACGTCCGACAGCGATGGGCCTGCACGCCGGGGGGTGTAGCCACCCCTCATACGCACCACCCTGACACGCAGCCCCCCGCGGCACGGGGGTGCTCGCTTAAAAACCTGATTACAATATCTATCCCCGATCTAATAACCAATAGGAAATATAAATGCGCGACGCCCCGAGGGCCACGAGAATTGGGATTTCGTCTGGAGGGTCCTCGCGCATCTGTCAAAGCGTGCTGCCTCCATTTAACTCCAAGAGTCACTACTCCGACTCTCGGCGACCCCGTCGCCGACTCGCACTTGCGATTCTATATAAATTTAAGGGTAGTTTTACTTTGATCGAATTTAGCGGCTTGCTCGGTTTCACGGCTTGGTGACCGAAGCGCTCGAGCCTGAAGCTTCGACGTTTCCCCACCGAACCCACCCCAGGGGGAGGAGGGGGAGGGGAGCGTGGGTCAACTTTTTGTTGGAATTTTGGAAAATATAAAAAAAAGCGAAGAGAAAAATTCGCCCGGTCACAACCTATTGGGGTTGATCTCTGCATAATGGAGAGTTCGTGACGCAATTTCGATTGGCCCGGTATCGTCGACGAACGTCGCCGGGATGAACGTATAAATATTAATATAATAGCACTGATTGCGCTAGATTGTACAAATAGGGGAGCAATGTGCGCGACAGTGTCGGCAATAACAGAGTGCAACATTGTCAGGACCGGAGTGACCGAGAGTGCGATACTGCGGGAGTAATGGAGCGAGAGAGAGAGAGACAGAGGGGGGGGGGGGGGGTGCGCGCGCGCGTTCCACCAGAGGCATTAAATATACAGGCTGATTTGTCGCCCGCGGATTGTCACCTCTGATAGCTTTCATTTTGTTGTATCGGCTGCGCCATCCACTCGCGTTTCGTTCTACGTCACGTTTGCCGTTTTGGCAAATACACGTCCATCCATCAGTCCGGAGCGAACGTGCATGCACGGCTGCATGTAAACACACAGGCATATCCCGTATTCGACAGAGTTGTCACCCTGCCGAGCCGTTTATTGACTTTTCAGCTGGCTTTTATTAATCATACTTTCTAGAAAATTATCTCGAATCGATCAGTCCAGGGGAGTAGGGTGGTCACGTGGCTTCTGACTGGGTAAACCTTTTTTCCCCTTTTCCTTTCTATATTCTTAATTACCCATACAGATATCTGAATCGCGTGATCGATCGATCGACCAATCCCTGTTTCCGTAACGGTGACGGATGTTTTCTCAACAAAATCCACGATTTACGATCCTTCACCTACGACACGATTGCATTTGTTGAACCGACCTGGAATTCCGCCATTGTTTCCTTGTAGAAACAATTGGCGAAGCACATTTACGTTTAGCTGGGCTTCGGCCTCCTCGCGCTGCCGGTGGTCGCCGGTGTGAACGCAGCCTTACGCACTCGGTGGAACTCCGTAGTAGTAATGCTGTTTCCGTTGCCGTTGCTGTTGCTCGACTGTCAATGGCAGCGCTAAGAGGGAGCGCGAATAAAGGAGGCGGATGCGAGTACCGCTAAGGCGATAGCTTATTGTTTTCACATTGTATCCCGCAAATACACTGGAATGCCGACTTCATTATTTTCTCTTGGTGCGCACTGCGCCGGGATTACATTTATTTATCGTTCGACATTTACGCTTTTTACTTCGAGCAACGAGATATCTATGAGAAGCGAAATTCTTTTTTTTATAAATAATAAATATTTCCCAATCATAGAGGAGCGAGAGAGAGAGAGAGGGAGGGAATGAGAAAAAATAATACCGCAACACCCGTGATAGTCCTAAACGAAAGCACCATCAAAGTTACGATAACGTCGAGGCTCGTTATATATTTACACGTGGCGTATTTGTTTTTAATATATTTCAAATTGAAAACTGAAGGGAAATATAAGGGGGAGCGAAGCCCCAGGGCTGCGAGTCGTTTTCTACGCCGTCAGTTATTTTTCCATGATATAAAAAAAAATATCGAGAAAAATATCGTCTTATTACCACCCTCGTTTACGAGCACTCTTTCCGATCTCGATGGCAATTCGATACTCTACCCCGTGTCGAGTAAGTAAAGAAACGAAAAAAAAAATGGAATAAAAAGAAAGAACCGAAGGAAAGGAAAAAAAAGGCTTACATCGACACGCCCGTGTCTGCAACAGAAGACTTGCTTCCGTCTTGATATAATTTTGCCTAAAAAAAAAGAGGAAAAGAAAACTTTCCCCAGCGACCAATCAATCTCCCTATGATCGATTATCGGTACACCCCTCAGTTTCCACGTGTGGCGCAAAGTTTTGCGGCTCCAGAATACTCGGTTTGAAGAAGAAGCGCGAATCGGCCTACTGACGTCACGGGGGGCGATGGGCGAGACGATCCGAAGGAGGCACACGGGATTAAATATTTGATGGGTGACGTAGAAAAATTCGTAGTTGGCTGCGAAACGGTCGTAAGGAGGGTGAGAAGGAAGGAGGAGGAGGAGGAGGAGGTGGGAGGAAGGGGCTGCTTCTAGGTTCTAAGGGGTGTGCAGTACAGAGGGGAACACCAATCGATTGAGCCAACATTAACGCAGAGAACAAAAAACAGTAATTTACTTAGTAAAACATAAAGCCGCGGTGGCTAGCGAAGGAAGGCAAACACATTAGATATTTAAGGGGTATAATAACCTATAGTATATGTAACAGGACTGGCGCCCTTACCACCGGCGGGATGAATTATGTACGCCGTCGTACGATGTTGGTAGACCTAGACGAACGTTTTCGCCCACGGAATAGTTCACTGACTGAACAACTGTTATCGGATAATTATTGTTAGCTTCGACTCGATATGTAATCGTCATTGTTAGTGAGGTTTTATTGAAATATAGGAAGGCGAACTTGTGAAACTAGCCCTTGGATGGATTCGGCAACAGGGCTGCGTGGCACAACTATGTATGGTTGCTCTACCGTGACGGCGCCTCTGCTGGCACAAAATCCGAGACCCTGAAGTAAAGTGTACGGACGGGGCCTGTTTCGCTCTCCGGACTGCAAAAGGAGGTTCGTCATTTACGAAATTAACGCAAGAGGGTTGGTAATCCTTGGCGCAGGCCAAAGCGCGGCCGTTAAACCGCGATCGCAAAAACGCGAACGCTAAACCGAAGCTGGCGAAAGTTCGGAATTTACTGCCGGACATATTGGCTGTGAGAGCACACGAAATTAAGGCTAGTAAAACACTCGGGTGACACGCGCCCCCCCAGCCCCAAGCCAGACCCCATGCAAACGGAATATTCGATACGAGTAAGCTGGAAGATATTTAGGGCTCGTGCCAAAAGCTAATATGCTTCCAGGATTAGGGGAGAGAAGGGAAAAATGAAAGAAACGCAAATTAGTGATAAACGAGTATGGGAAGTGTGACTCGACGTTTTTACGTTTTAACCAAATTTCAAACTATACTTTATTCGAGAGGAAAACAAAAGTTCGCAGTCATTAAAGACTTTGGGACCCGGTCGCTAATTATTTGTTAAATCCAGGAGAAAAAAGACGGAAGTCCGTTGGTTGGCGGTAGACTTTGGAATGGTGAAGGTGGCGCACTCTGTTGAACCTTTTAAAAAGTTCAACGGTCGGTAAGGAAAATTGATAGCGGTGTGAAAAAAGCTTCGGATACAGAAGCGCGTAAAAATATTCGAACCGACCGGAAGATTCTGCTCCGTTTTGTAATCTTATCGAGGATCGTGCATCGTAATCCTTATCATACGGCGCTTACGTCCCTACGGGACACTTAAAATGTATCCAGGCGCATATTGATCAAAACATGTGAATAAAGGGTGCACATAAAATAAATAAACGAGAAAAAAACAGGGTTAAAAGGATGAGAAATGAACGGGTTGACTTACCAAACGACGAACGAAAAATAAGGCAAAGTGCAAGGATTTTCTGTAACAAAAAGATGTGGGAGTTACCGCGGAGGCGGAATATGACATTAGGTAAATATTGTATTTCGAAATAATTCCTCGTGAAATCAAGTTACACCCACACACACACGCACAGACGCACACATACGTAAATCCCAATCGATTGTGCTACGTGCCAACATAACCACACAGAAAAAAATACAGCTCTTTCTTGGATTTCGATTGATTATTCGCGCCATTAAGTTACGCGGATCGACGTGAAATGATCGTCGGCGCATCTTGTCAGAAATCTCGATCGCTGTTTTCACATATTGAAACTATATATGTTGCACGATGGAATTCACAGAAGGCACAACCACTTGTGGACGTGCGCGGGCAAGCACGTTTTCCAAAGCACGAGTGACAGGGTAGCGCCAGGTGCGTGTACCTAGTAAATGTTTGGAGCAGAGGACGCAGGCCTTCGGAGTCAAGGGAACACGAGACGCCGAGCGTCGGGAAAACGTTGTTAGGGAAATTGAGTGGCGCCCGGCGCCACGAAGTTGAGAAAGTGAAAAGGGCGCCCTGGGCGCAAGGCTTTTCACGAAAACTTTTAAAGCCTCTCTGGTGTCAACGCCATGTCAAATTTGTCTGTGCGCGGGGGCGGTAAATAAAAAGAAACCGGGGATCTTACCGAATGGGAGTCTACGAGGGAGTGCCGGGAACACGAAGGACTACTTCGTCACGTAATTCACAGGAAAACAGCACGGAAATCACCGTATTTTTCGGGACCTTTCGGCGAGATGTTTGGCGCAGACAACTGCATGTATACATTGGCGATGGTGCTGCCACGTTGCCAGCGCGGACTGTCTGGAATTACCGGCTACTAAATTCAACCCGCGTCTTTTTGAATCTTGGGATACCTGCGAGTCGTCACCTGTCCATTGATATTTGTTGGAAAACAATAATTATTTACATTCTCCGACGATGAGCCCGGACTTTACTTGCTCATTGATATCTTCACGAAATTTTCTAGATAATGAAATACCGCGTGTATAATTTCCTGTCGAAAGTAACTCTGATAATATTGAAGTGAATACATGAGCCTCCGCTTGTAGCCAGGAAACCATTGTGTTTAATAATTGTCAACTTTTTCGTGTTAAGTAGTATTCCCTATTTTCAAGTAATCAACCGTAGACGTTATGCTAAATATGTCAATTCTTACCAATAGAGACACAGTAGGAAGATGATCATACGCCCCTGAATGCTGGCTTGGCCGACGTAGGGAAAGAAACCCGTTGGCTTTGACGCCTGGACGTCGCAGGGCGGTGAGGGGAGTGAAGGAATCAAGTGCCTTTCAAGATGGCGTCGAGACGGTACGCGTGGCGTCGCGTCTAGAGTGGAAAATGCTCGAGAATTCGAACGTCAGAGTCAGCTCCAGGTAAATCGTGCTATTCGCAGACTCGTCTCTGATATTGTGCAGTCATGACCAAGTCGTCTTCTTGTGTGATTTCTCACCAGAGCAAAGGTAGTTTGCTTGTACTTCAAGTTGAACAACGTCACCCAACCCCGTGTCGAGTGACACTTGCTTACATAACGAAATTATTTTCGCGATCATATTGATAAGTCTTACCGGTACGGAGGTGCAAGATCACGCGAAAATCCATTTTACGTGGTTATTTTTGGCTGGGTGGCTGCAGCAGCCACGCTAAAAATATATGCGTTACGCCGTGCAGTGACCCGAATTGACATACACACTGACTAGTTACTTTATTCATGATATAATACGCTGCGTTTATTTATTTACAGGATTGATATCGCCGACTGAATAGTCTGTTACTTCCATCGACTCTTCCTTTTGCGCAAAACCTATATACGACAAAGTATGACAGCAGCCGTCGTCATGGAAAACTTAAATTGGGATCCTGGTGAGTAATTTAAACTCTCTCGTATTGCCCTTTACTTGGAATCTAATTCTTTATAAATTTAATTATAATCGGTGTTTTATACTCTGCTTGCTTGTATGTCTGTCAAGATAAGTTAATTTATTGATCTGCATGTATCTCCTGTTCCAATCTCATACTTCTGACATAGTTCTGATATTCCATGTGAACTTTGACATTTTGTTTTAAAATAAAATGGTTTATTTCCATATCTTAACAGCACTCTCCAAACTACTCAATTCCTTGGAGGAGAATAAGACAGAAATCCCAAGTTGCACCGATGAAGAATTTGGCTTCCTAAGTGATTTATTGAAGTCGAAAGAGCTGAATGCGCTAGTGAACGTGCACAATAAAATTCTTACAAATGTGAAGGATGACAAGTTCTTCCCAGTTCTCTCAAATGCAATGGATATTGATGTTGAGGTTTTAGACTTATTATCTACGAAAACACATTTATCCGAGGAGTGCAAGGAATTATTTTACCTCTTGCAGAAACCACATATACAGGTTAGCTCCGTTAAGTACTCATTCTTCTATCGTATGAACAGTTTTCTAAAATATTCTGAGAAACATTTTGTTTTTCATATTTCAGGGATTGCTATGTGCACATGATGCAGTTGCTCAAAAAGATTACTACCCCAGATTGCCGGAAATTCCCTTGGAGGTCGACGAGGACGAGGAGACTGTGAAAATCGTGCAACTCGTAAAATCCAACGAGCCCTTGGTACGTCAGCGCGTTCGATCCTCCCGGGCTTTGCGAGGGTGTTACGTTTTGCCATACAATAGCAAAGTATATCGAGTCCCCGAAATTAACGTTTGAAATTAGACTGTGGATTGTACTGATAGGACGGTCCGTAATTTTTGTATATTTTTTTTCTCTCCATTGCCCGTTCGTGGAGTTGCATGAATTCGTATATAATATTTTTTAAATATTTTTTTCAAGTGGCCCCTTATATACGTATTACTCCCATCGACGGTGTAGACATGTTGACAGTAGAAGGGAAGAAAAAAAAAATATTGTGCCTTGATTAAATCGGGGCCTCGAGGTGTAGAGATGCGTTTATCTCAAATTTTTAGGACAAAAAAGTAGCAATTTATTAAATAGAAAAGAAAAAGATATCTCGATCGGAAACGTAACAAAACACGTTTTAAGTAATCACGTATTTTTTCATCGGCAAACTTGCTTTGAAGTGCGGTGGTGCAGGCGTTGAACCTATCGTGGTAAGTTTTCCACAGCAAGTAGATGTACCCGACCTGTCCACACTGAATTCCTTATTATCACTAAATTCGCGAGTTACAACACATTACGTATGCACCATATTATTTTGGTTTTAATATTTAAGCTCACCATTTATTTGTATACATCCAAGCACGTTCGATTTTGCTCAATGATTAACTACCGCGATTGCTGCAATACGCGTGAGTGAGTGCGTGGGTGTGTGCAAGTCGAATAATGTACATAAGGCTGTGAGAGCATCGTTCCTCTGATTGTTTATTTATTTATCTCTCCATTAATTTATTTATTCCCAATGTCTGCATGATCTCCTGTGTCGTGTTTCTTGTTTTTGTTGTAAATAAACTGTATACTACGACCAATGATTCAAGCCTGAGTTATTGTCCCGCATGACTCTTCTATCGTTTCCGTCTTACAAAATCCCACACGCAATAGTTTGCGTTCTAATTCTAAGTTCCTCCTTTCCTGAAAGAGTTGACTCGAAACTTTGCCATAGTGCCAATAAAAACGAAGTATCAGCAGTAAAGAAGTCTAGAAATACGTTAAACCATCTGGCCTTGTACTCCGTCGCTCAATTAGCCAAGATGGCGTCGAATAATTTCAATTCAGCTCTTTCAAAGGACTTTTGACATATAAAAAAGAACGAACGCGCGACACGTATTCGTAAAATGTAATATACAATTTCACAACTGCTTCTCTTACGAGTCTGGGAAATTTTCGTCGAAACATCTGTCTTTAAAAGATTCTGCCTTTGAGACTTTGTATCGCGAAGTCCACGTTATTATTGACACGCATGCGATCAATTACTTTTCAACAAACTGCAACTTTGCTAAAACGAGTTAATCAATAGGGATACAAAGAGGTGCCGTCACTATCGAATCGGATGAAATACGATTGGAGGATGGTGAAGAGAGAAGCTGTGGTTAGCAGTTATTATCTTTAATCTTTTTATACGCTCACGAAAATTTCTCAGAGTTTCGTGTCCGACGTCACATTGTCTCTACGTTTGGTATCTGCGTTAACTTGCAGCCTCACAAGGGAGCCTTTTTCTTTTGAATATATTTTTGAAGAAAAAGCAGAGGCTTCCTAGTCGCACGATTCAACGATATGAAACTGTTAGTTTACACCTTGACAATAGGGGGCGACCATAAAGACTTGCGAGGTTACCGGGAAGATCGTGATTGCACGTATCATGCACGGTGGCGCCGCAGACAGATCCGGCCTCATCCACGTGGGCGATGAAGTCTGCGAGGTCAACGGGATCAGCGTCGAGGGCAAGACGCCTAATTGCGTGCTGAAGATTCTGGTAAAAAAACCAATGCTAATATTATCACAATACCAAAGCGAACTGGTGACTAAATGTAATCCTTGATCTTGTTTATATCGTGTGCATCAATTACGATAAAACACGGTAGCTCGTAGTTGCCCCAAAAAAACCTAGTACTTAGGCATATTCGACAGACACTGGGTAACGAGTAATATTTTCCAGCAAAATTCAGAAGGCACCATCACCTTCAAAATCGTACCAGCGGACAGCAAGGGTGGTATCAGGGAAAGCAAGGTATTTTCTGCATTTGACCTGGATAGAACTCTTGACGTGGTTGGTGCGTATCGAGGTCAGTAATTTGTATTGATGAACGCAGGTGCGCGTGAGGGCGCATTTCTCATACACGGCTGCGGATGATCCATACATACCGTGCAAGGAGGCCGGTTTGGATTTCGTCAAGGGCGACGTGCTCCACATCGTCAGTCAAGATGATGCCTATTGGTATGTAATATAAAATAATATATATATCTGATGATCGATTAATTGAAAAATGAAGGGAATTATAATAAAGCAGGACTTACCCAACAGGTGGCAAGCGAGACGAGAAGGCGATCGAAACATGAGAGCTGGTCTGATTCCAAGTCGGGCTCTTCAGGAACGTCGAATCATCCTCGAGAGGCAGCAGAAGGAGAAGACTGACGATGACAACATAAGTAAGTGGTACACTCTGCTGACTTGCTGACTTGCCGACTTACTGACACAGGGGAGAAATGTGCAAGCAGTGACAGAGGGGGACTGGTTGCACAAAAACTTATCTATTGTTTTCCTGGTGTCTGGACATCATCGCGGGACGCACCGCGTTCGCCGCTTCCCTCATGATTAGTGAAGTCTCTTGAACGTCCTTGGACTGTCATTAATAGATGAGGAGTGGCGCAGGCGTCTTGCGACTCGTCGCACGGAACACTTTCCCTCTTGATTTGGCTTTCGAAATTCGCAGGACCATGTTCCTTAACTTGACGCGCTAGCTAGCTTTAGAAAGATATTAGTGGCTGGGCTTGCGAGCACGAATTTACATGGATGGTGAATGATGCTGGATGATGATTTGATGATCCGATATGGATGTCAATTGTTTTGCTATTAACTGGGAGATTAAGGTACGTTCTCTGTCGTTTCTGCCATTTTGCACTTTACTAACTTCATTTGAAATAACTCAACCGAGTCGCTCGCACCTTGCACTAACCTCTTTTGCGAAGCTGGCCAGGTCGACTGCGGCTGCTACTTCTACACGGTGTCCGTGAAGTTCAGTGTGTGTTTTGATTGTGGGAGAAATGGCAGTGATCCGTGAACGTAGCGAATAAGGAAGGTGATTCGCTGGCTGTCCACCTGCTGTCTAACTAATCTAACGCAAAATCGACCTAACCGTCGGTTAGGCTTGTGTTCTGTTCCAGTGCCTTTGCCCGCATTGTGCCCCCGTCCCAGTACCTCTTCTTTGCACGCCTCGCCCACAAAGTGCAACTTACAAGGAATAAAAACTAAAAAAATCATGTATGACGCAGCAGAGAACGACGACTTTGACCGCGAAGAGATTCCGACCTACGAGGAGGTCGCCAAGCTCTACCCAAGACCTGGGATCTACCGACCGGTGGTTCTGATTGGACCACCGGGTGTTGGCAGGAACGAGCTCAAGAGGAGACTCATGGCTACTGATCCTGACAAGTACAGAACACCTGTACCCTGTGAGTCCTCTGTCATCTTTTACTCGAGTATCCCGAATGCACATGACAATCCGAGTCATTGATTCTTTTGTATCGATAGACACCTCTAGAGCACCGCGACCTGGCGAGGTCAACGGCAAGGAGTACCACTTTGTCACCCGAGAAAAAATGGACGAGGACATCGAATCCGGTAAATTCATCGAGTATGGAGAATACAAGGGTAACCTGTACGGGACGAGTGCCGAGAGCGTGAGCTCACTGGTGAACGCTGGTTACGTTTGCCTTCTGAATCCACACTATCAAGCGCTGAAGATGCTCAGAACGCCCCAGCTCAAGCCGTTTGTTATTTATGTCAAACCACCAAGATTCGAGATCCTCAAGGAGACGAGGAACGAGGCCCGCGCCAGGTCGACCTTCGACGAGACCAATTCTCGTGGTTTCACGGTAAGAACCATAATAGTCTGCTCGTAACGTGGTCCATTCTAAACTCTATCGCCCCACTTCATCATCCAACAGGACGAAGAGTTCCAGGAAATCCTCCACAGCGCCGCCAGGATAGAATTTCTCTATTCGCATCTCTTCGACGACGTCATTGTCAATGCTGATCTTTCGATGGCGTTCGAGCAGCTGGTCGGCGCGATTCACAGACTGGAGACCGAGCCTCTCTGGGTTCCGGCATCCTGGGTTCAATGAATCTGACCTCTTTCTCTTTCTCTCTCAGAGGTTAACCAAGGATTCGATTCGTGATTCTGGTGCGGGTCCACGTTGACACAATAGCATCTCATCACGCGCACGTGCAGTGTACAACGTGCACACCTGCATCTTGGACTCCGTCGAATTCTCGAAAGGGTTAACGTACGTGTGAGGGTAGTTAAAATTGAAAATCGGTAAAGAGAATATTTAAAAAAAATACAAGAAGAGCCGCCTGTCTCTCGCAAGCATACAAAAGTTGCCTTCAATTTGGATCTTCGCTTCAGGAGGGACACGTGCGCTGCTAAAATTATAAACTAAAAAAACTTTACTATTCTCCTTCGAATTTTGATCCCAGTTCAAAGGTCGTTTGAGCGGCATTAATTCTTCGTCGTAACGAGGGTCGACGAATCTCGGCTAATCGTTCGTAAATTCTTGGTTGAGAGGAGTAACCACAGGAGGAACTAGAAAAATTTTTTCAGGCTAGAAAAATATGCATATATATACATATATACATATAAGGGAGGAATTTTACACGTGGAATTTCTTCTCGAGAATTCCATTCGTGTTCGGAATTGGATAATCTCGATGCTCGCTCGCTTGGAGGACCTTACACGTGTGTCTTCGCGCCTTTCTTTTTTTCCTTTCCTTTCACATTTTTACTAGAGTATCTCGCGTTTTATCAATATTACAAAGGTAACAAATAGAACCCTCACTGCCAAACTTTTTCCGTCGTTGCGCGTCGTCGCGCGTCACCTGCGCGTACGACTTCCCGTTTCCGGAAATACACTGCTCGCCATTTTCGCTTCCTCTTTTACGACTGAGGCCATTATCGATACGAAACCATCGACTGCGATCAAATACATCAAAGCCAAAAGAGGAAGAAAGGCCGAAGAGAAAGAAAAGGAAGAATCGATAAAACAATATATAAATATAAGAAACACAGGTTCAAAAAAGAAAAAGAGCAGGAAAAAAATTAAATCTTGTACTATATACGGCGCTACGTTGTGGCGACTATTATTATTACTATTACTATTATTATTATTATTATTATTACTGATTGCTATTACAAATGACGATTAATCCCAATTGTTGTTGATTGTTGCCAAATAAATAATAACGGATAGTCGAGAAGATTATATGGTTCTCGCATTGTATTTTCCACTCGGCAAACATTGTAATACGCTATTTTCCATATTAAGAAATAGAGTGAGGGAGAGTGAGAGCGAAAGATAATTAAGGGAGAAAGAGATGAATACACGTTATCGAGTGAATAATTCATTGAATAGTTCATCTTCGATGTACCACTCTATATGTTATTGAAATATAGTATTACACTTTGAAATTTCGGTGAGTTTCCAATGAGAGAGTATATCCCGTTCCTTAGCAGCGATCAATCGTGTCTTCGATTGGTCGTGAAGGACGTGTGACGCAGGTGGATTGATGAAGAACGGAAGAGGAGGAAGCAGAATTACAGGTGAATATCTTGACCGAAGGCAGGTTGGCGTCGATGGTGCTCCATCACGATGGATCACGCAAAAATAGACGACCTAGGCACAGTTGGCGTCCGTTTGCGGATAAAGTCCCCTGACCCGGTTTTTCAAAATCTTGGTGGACATCGCGTCGAGCGACGGCACGCGCGTGCACGTATAACGGGGGGTGTAAGACTTCCGAATCTTATCCCAATGAGAAAGTGACGCATTCTGAAAAAAGATCGAGAAGCGGAAGCTCGGGTACCGATTACCTTCGATACCGCAGTGATCGATTGCGAGATTCTCGGTTGAGGTTGCAATGCGGAAAAGGGAGGCTACGAGGAGCTAATAAAAATCGTGAAGCTTGCCAACTTCCGGTCATAATCGAATTTCGATTGGACGACCCAGCGAAATTCAATTTTAGACCCGAGCCCTCCTAGCCTCGTCCTACGGTCGCACTTTGTGGAATCAGTATCGCGCGGACTTCCTACACTTGTGGATTCGTGAGTTTCCGCGTCCGATTCGCGTGCGGAAAACATTAGCTTCCGTCAGTAACAGCTGGGGTTGACGATGGATCATTGAGGAGGTCACGTGGGAGTAGAATTATTACGATTTTCGGAAATCCGTAGAATTTTGAAAATTCACCTGACGCTAAGAGCTGCAGCCATTCGCGACTGGAGACTCAATGTATACAGGGTGACACACTTTATTTAAGGAGTTCCCGAATAGACGCTATGGCATGTGCGATGGCTCTGACGAGGGAGCGTCCCGGCGCGCGGCGTCGTTTTTTAGTCGAATGCGCGACGTCTTGATCGGCGCTTCTTCTTTTACGTGCTGCAAGCTGTAAGAGCGTATCAATCGGCCGCCGAGCACATCCACGGAAATAGAACCTGCGTGAATCCACATGTCGGCGTAGAAGTCGCCTCTTAGAAAGAGAAGAAACATTCGTTGTTGACCATCGCCGAGAAGTGTCCGGGCCAAGTGGTTCAAGTAATTCTACGCAAAGAGGAGAAGCATAAGGAGATAGAAGAAAAGAACAGTCGAGTTCGCGTCCATCTACGTTCCGATGAAAAGGCGACTCAGACCTCAGACTTCCGCCTTTTCTTTTTCTCCTGTCACGGCTACCAGTGCTGCACGAATATTTATGATCTCAAGATACATGCGTCGCATTGCTGCTAGCCGGAAGCTCGCGTATGGTAATGAACGGCAAGAGAAAAACTAAATTAAAAGGTCACCATGCGAACGTGGACATTCTGTGGATCATGCTGAGGGGTTAAAAGTGCGTGATGTCAGTGGCTCCAAAATTAACCAGCAGAGGATATAATAACGGATTGAAACTTCGCCAACGTATTTTCGGATGAGATTTAGATCGGCGTAACGCAACGTCTTTCGAGTGAGTGCATTTTCCTGCTGTCCAAATTTTTGGCTTTCGTGGAATCGTGTGGTTTTTATTTTTTTTTTTAATTTTTTTTTAACACCTAATATTACGTTACACGGGTGTTGGGTAATATCGAGACTTCGAATAAAACGTGGTCGACCCGCCTCGACTTTAAAGAACTCAGGATCTTCGGCTCGGGAGAGACTTGCGTGTTTCCATCGCTGACTATCGGCTTCATTTCTCGCCCGTTCTACCCCGAATAAATTAATTTTCTATTCAAGGTTAAGTGGCGTCGGGGGTTCCTACCCTTGGACGTTAATACCAACCTCGTCCGACCCTACCTCCATGAAAACTAATCGGCAATCGCTTACATGCATATTCTGATATCGCACAGTCACAATGACGCCGCCTTAGCCAGTTGGCGGAAAAATTATATTTTTAGAAAGTCAAACGTTTTTTATATCAGCCACTACTGTCGCTCGACATCCCCTTCGTCCCTGTTCCAACCATCCTTCGCTCTTCTCCCAATGTCGATACCTCTTCGTACTTGGCACCGCAGTGGAAATACGCCGGTATTCTTTTACTTGCGTCACGTATATATAGATATATTTATACTGTACCGTCGATGCAACTGCGCGCGAGTGCACAGCACGTGGACCTGCAAGCATAAACAATCAACTAACACGTGTTAGGTTCATCCTGTGACTTGTCACGTGTCTTTCCTTACCTCCCTGCGCCCCTCTCACGTTCTGACTTTTTATTTATTTTTTTTTATTTTCATCAGGCCACCCAAATTAAAACGGACCTTACGTAGTGATCGGGATGACTCGATTTTAATTTATAATGTTTTATCGATAATTTCAAATGAAAATGTGTCAACACACACTCCCTCGTGCGTGCCGTGTGTGACGTGTGTGACGTGTGTGGAAAGGAATTCCAATTTTCCAGCACAAAAGGTATCGCGGCTCAACACCTGGCTTGGATTCGCGCCTGCGTGTCTACCCCGTATTACGACAGCCCTTGGATACTTAGAGCTTTCCGGGGGTGCAATTCAAAGTTTGGCCCAGTAGACAATCAACCCCTTGCCGAACGATTTAACCCCTTTCGAGCTAAACTCCGTTAACACGTTAGTAGCCAACTAACCTAACGGGTGACCTTTAAGATTTTCGAGTATCTGCAGTGTGACGTCGTCGGATTAATTAAGTCCTACAAATTATTCGTGAATTATTGCCAGGAATTGCAATTTCGATATTCGGAATTGCTGGTCTCGGTAAAAGTCGTTTGGAAACTTTTATTCGTTCTTTGCAGTTAATCTCTTTTTTCACTTTTTTCCCTGTCTTATTTTATCCGTGATTTAATGGAATTGGCAACGATACGATTAAAGCAGCCGTACCTACATTTGTCCCCGTCGCTGATTAAAACTTTAAACCTTCGTATTCTCCTATGAAAATTAACATATTTACACGTTTAACTTTAAACGCCATAACTTCCCGCAATTATCGTCCCAATTAACCTGTCTAATAGTCGTGTGAAAAAGGACAGATTAATTTCATCGAAATTATGGTGATCAATCGAAGAATCGGTGATTCCACAATATTGGAGACGCCAAAGTTCAAAGTGAAGCTGAAAAAGGTACGAAGTCTGAAAATTATCAGTTAAAAATAAAAGCACCAAATTTTCACCTTAGACATTCCTTGCAATTGCACTTTAAGTGACATGAAATTCAGAATCCCAAATTATTTGACATAACATGCGTCAAAGACGCGCTGTCAAGAAGTTAACGTGCTGTCGTGAAAATTCAAAGCAGAAATCATCCACGACCTATCAACGATGACAACCTAATCAACCTACTTTGCAGCATCCTTATCCTACGCACTCATATCAAAAGATCTTTTGGAATACATCCATCTCGTTCCACCAAAGAAATATAGTTTTTCCTGGTAGATAAAAAATATATGCTTCACTAACGGACATTTACGATCGCACCGCGTGACTTCGTGAAACCTCAGTTTATTCCCGGCATCATAGCCATTTCACCTCCAAGATTCCATCAACTATACCGAGCTCACGCCGAATGAACCGTTTACTAGGAATTTCAAGATTCTGATAAATATCCCTCGTGAGATATACGTATATAGTTCTTTCGTTCGATTTCAATTTTTTCTCGAAAAATCCATTTTCAAGCATTACGATGATATATAAAATAAATTAATAACATTTTCAGGAAACGGTTAGAAACTTGTGCCAATTTCATATACCCGCCTTTTTCACGTCTGTATACATTTCCATGATACACCCCTCCAATGGGAATTCCAAATCCCCTAAGGAATTCATTACCGTTACCGGTCATGCGTGTATATTTTTAAATATTGTCCGTCACGCCAAACCTGCGCCGGGGTGCCGACCTTGGCACGGAAGGCGCCTCTTGTTGTTGGATTCTGATGATGGGGTTGCGTGCGCGAATATGCCCTGTGTCACAGTTATCAGCCCTTATCTTTCTCACCACTCGTTCCCCCCTCGCACGCCATTTCCTTCTAGCGCTACGTTCAAGACCCCACCTTGTTATTAGATGGGATAATGCAGAATCGAGTAGTGCTTGTTATCGTGTACCTGTTACGTTGCTTTAACCTGTGACAAGTAACGATTGCTTGTCACAGAATGTGTCGAGTATCATAGGTTGGGATTCGTTATCCATGGATTTCTGGATTGGTTGATCCGTATATATTATGATATTGCATATTCTACTTACTTGCACCGTGTGTGTGTACCTTTAATATCCAACGTGTCGAAGTCAATCAATGTCAGAAAGCACGCACGCTTGAAAACTAATCAGCCAGAACTTCCGGCTCGAGTCTCGGCAACCTCTCAGCCTCGTGTAACGTAACCGTCAGCCAATCCTGCCTGACACTTCCGACTCAACTGCCGCCGCGCCGTTGCTTTAGCCTATTGGGCTACTGGAAGGTTATACATTTCGTGCACTATTAGCACGAAGTTTTTCAAAATCTTTGTGCAATACTGTCTGTTTCACTGACGCTTTGAAAACGTCAAGCGCTTCGAGTGTCATGAATTATGAAAACAATGAGCTGTGTTTAAGGCGTGAGACGTTCTTTATTTCTTTTTTACTTCATGCACCTACAAAATTACAGTCGTAGCTTTCCTCGCTAAAGATCTGCAACAAAGTAGGTACGTTATTTTGGACATGTTGAGCAATCGTAAACATGAGAGCTGAATGGACGATCGAAATATCTTGCATTGTCAAACATCTATTGACGCGAGTCTCGCGGTCTACTTTGAATTTCGAAAATTTATCGAATAGTCGATCTGCTCTTCGTTTAAACTAGCTGACAGTCGATGGGTTTTCACGAAAGCATCTTCTCGTACAATGTAGTGCTATCTTTAATCCTCTTTTGATGTTCTTCGCCACCGCTGGAAAAGTATACAAAAGGCGAACATGAAAGAGGCCTTTAAGCACGGTTTACGCGAGGCTTGCCGAAATACGTAAATTCAAAAAAAAAAAAAAGGCAAGACTCTGGCTTATCGTATTTTTTCTGTTATCCTATCGAAAGTGACGTCTTCATCCTTATATCAGATTTCTTAAGGTCAGCTATTCTCTAATGTGCTCCTTTCGTTATCTCCCTACAGACCATATCAACTCCTTACGTGTCTTTCTTGATAAATGCTTGCGAATCAAACACGTGTGCTTTGATTATACAAAAATAACTTGGCGCTCGTTCTACATGCACGAACTGCATATAAATTTCTAATCGACCGTGAATCGTTCCTCGTTAATCTTAAAATCAAGTACTAGATATTAATATGCTTTTCCGTAGCGAATTCGAAAAAACAAATTTGCGAAAAATATTTTGAAGGAAAAACACCTACGCGTATAATCGAACTAAATTTGTTAAAGCCAATCTTCGCGCGATCATCGATTTTTAACATAACGCTGTTCAGTCGCTTTAAAAATTCGAAAAGTAATCCAGTCTCTCTTGGGTCGCTAATTTTTCACAAGATTTCGACTAGATTCAAAACATTGGCTGCTGGCCAAAAAGCTTTCGGTGACAAGCTCATAGCAACCCTCGAGTCCCACGCTATTCGTACAGAAAATACTAAAATAACCGCGTGTCAATAAGGAGGCGAGAACGGGAAATCGTGTCTACGTTATACGTAACACACATCTAGTAGCTACTAAGGTAATGGCTAATGGCTAATGGCTAATGGCTGCCGGTACTCCGGTATGTTGTCAAAAATTCAAGGAAGTATCTACGAAGTATACAAGTTGATACAGTATAATTGCATGACGTCACACAACGACGATAGACCACAAACACAATAATAATTAAGAAATCATAGAACCAAGGATATATTCTAATGACGCAAAAGACAACTACAAGAAAATCTCTAAATTGTAGCCTCTGATGGAGACCAGTCAGAGTTTCTCACCGATCTCAAATGGACGCAGAGTGAAATTTGGGAGCGTCGCTGCCGTCGGCGGCCACAGGAACGGCACCGTCCCGACTATCCCCACTGCTCAACCAACAACTCACCAAGTAAGCTGCTTTCTCTCTTTTCGCCTCCCGACGTTTACTTACAATTAGGCGAACTCGAAACTTCTGCACGCTCGGGACACCTTGGCTCTTGCCTAGTCGCGCCATCGTTCGCACTCTGCCACATGGCTCCCTCGATAGTCCCACGTATAACCAGCTGTCGGCGCACACAGGCGTAGCGAGCCGAGCGAGCCGAGCGTGACGACCGAGACGACCGAGACGAGCGAATCGTGCGAGGGCTTAACTGACGTATAAATAGCGCGTTGAAAGAGAGTCGACAGTGGCGAAGATCGGGACCAGGAAGGGATCTCTTCCTCTCTTCCTCTCTACTACTGTTCCACTGTTCCACCGTTCCACCACGCTGCGGAAAGTTACTTCTCGCTTTATCACACTGGCTCTCGCCAGTAAACCGTCATTCCGTCTACGATCATCGACCGGTAGACAATTGGCCGTTATCGCTTCGAATGACCTTCCTTCTTTTTTGTTTTTTTCTTTTCGCTCTGCGAAAATAGACGCGTAGCTCGCAGTGTCAATCAAGATATTACTCGATGAACCGTTAGAGACAGACTTTGTACAGAGTTCAATTAAAAGTTGGTGAGTGACGATTAAATGTTAATAATCTGTTTATGCTATGTGCATTTTTTATATCTATAAACTATTCATCACGTTTCCCGGTTTTTCAAGTTTTTGCTCAGGCGCGTGCTGTTCGTGAGTGACTATCGGGCATGTTAATCGAGTTATCACTTAATCTCTCGGCAATCTTATCAGTTATTTAAATGTGAAGTCGGGTCGTAATTCTTCGTGGCACAGGCAGAGGAGTCTATGGGATCCGTCAGATCTAATTTTTGTCAATTACAGTCTGACTAAAACAATTTTTGAATGGAGTCTTGTCTTTTTTTTTTTTGGAGTCTTGAAGGGATAAAATGTTGCAGAAGGTAAGGAGAATACTCGAGGAACACGCTGATTGGCAGGACAGGTCAAGTTGTCAGAGAGTCCTAAGATCTACCTCGAGTTCTCCCTACGTCGTCAGCAACTACAGCATCGTCGCTTCTCGCGGCGAGCTAGCTCGAAATAGCTTCGCAGTGTGCGAGACGCCGGCGCCGACGTCGACGGTGAAGAAAAAAGCTCCGTTCGCCAACGGGAGGACGTACAAGGAGGAAGGCTCGAGGAACAGTCTTCAATTTCCGGCAAAGGAAACGAAAAAGTCGCAGAATTCAATTTCGAGTCTGCCAGCGTCGCGACAGCCGACGGACGTCGAGAAGGACGCCTCCAGGTCGACGAGGAACTCGAGGACTGATCGACCCGTCGTTCCTATTGGAAAATCAGCATCCGTCCCATCTAACCTCAAGGAAGGTGAGTCCCCGATGGTCTACAGGTATTCTCTTTGCGCCGGTTGAATCTTCACGTCTTCCCAGGTGCAATTTAATGTTGATCAGAACGTCAATAAAAATCATAGATAATCGTGACGCGTCATGAAACCTGATGAATCTTCATTTAGGAGATTTTTTTCGTACAATTTATTCTCAAACGCTTGTTTGTTTATTTTGAATCTCTTGGTCGGAAGAGAAGAAAGAGTAGAAAATCCTTTGGAAACGTCTGTATCCCCGGATAAATAGTAAAGTGCCCTAATGGTAAATTTAGAATGTCAGGAGTGGGCACATACTGTAACTTCATGAAGTCACCAACCGAATCCACAAGTCTGACTCACGTTCGCAGGTCTTCAATCGAGAGAGAAACCATCGCACAAAGTGAACGAGGACGGAATCCTGAGGAGATCTTCGGCCTTTCTGGCGAGTCTCACGCACTACACGATCAGGCAGAATCCCGAGAGCAAGACCAGGATCAACGGGTACCTGGACAAGGAGAAACTCCGGAAATCCGTACTCGCGAACGGCGGAGTCGACGATTATCTCTTCTTCGAGAGATCGCCGAGCTTCCAGACTCTTCCGACCAGCTGGAAGAAATCTTCGAACTTTGGGGTCAAAAAATCCGTCTCCTTCAGCTCGGACACTAGTTTCGAAGAAAAACGATCGCCATACCGGAAAACGGCAGTTCACGAGGCCAAAGTGTACCGGAAGGGAGTTCTGCAAGGTGATGAAAATTAAGTGAAGAAAATGTTTATGCTAATATTGCGTCGATCGTTATGAAAATTTGTTTTTTTTTAATATTCCCCAGATCGCGCCACTTGTGGCGAAGCATCCAGAGCAGTGCCATCCACGTGGGAATCGTCTTCCGGGGGTCCTAAGGTCCTTCTAAGGGCTGCCCGGGAGGCTGACGAAGGCATCTTCAAGTCTATTGTCGCCAGAGCCGAAATATTCGGATTCGGGGACATGGATATAAACGCAGTAGACAACAGCGGCAGAGTAAGTGACACGAACAAGAAAAAAAAAAGAAAATCATAAAAAGCTGAATTCTGCTGAAACACGAAAAATCCATAAATATAATAACATTAATCCATATAGTTAAAAGCAAAGATAACGAAGTTCCGAAAAATTGCTTCGGTTTAACTAGAATTCATAAATTGACCTAAGGCAAACACAGGTCAATTTCGGTGAGTGCTTCTGTGCTACTAATTGTCAATTAATTCAATGGATAAGCAAAATATTAAATTCTCATAGCATTTAGGCCATTTATGAGAAAATGCTCTTAGTGCTGCGTTGTATCGGATAACCCTAATTGCGTTTTCTAAGAAAACGTGGATCGCGCAAAGGTAGCTCGAGGACGTAATTGAAAATAAGAAGTTGATCTTGGGCGAGGTCCGTGGCGTCGGCTTGGAAAAATACCGAATTGGTCAGAACGCACAATACTGAGGATAGGCTCTAAGTGAATTGGCCAATAGAGGCCGTACGCCGTAGTGTAACTTATAGATGAATCTTATGAGCAGATCAGATTAGATGTTTGACCACGTGTCGGATTTGTCAACATATGAGACATATGACAGAGGTATGCATGGCCCCGAAGGAACTTATAAGCATTCAAAACAGGGAGGCCCACGGTGTGCCCGATGATTGGCAATAATTGGCATGAGGTTGCAAAATAATCATTAGTAGTCATTAGCACCAGGTAGCTGCTTTTGGAACGAATACTAAATACACCCGTCTCGCCCTAATTATCATTCCTCGAGATGCGTGAATTCCCTGCCATCCAAAGACACTGGGACATCGATCACGAACACGTGCAAATTTCTTTACGATCAATCAATAAAGACTGACGATGGGTTTTCATTGGATACAAGATTGTTACTTTGTGCGAATATGAAATGAAAATTTTTTTGCACCGTTAGCCAATTTTGCGAACCGTTACTGGTGTTCCGAAATAGCTGGGCTGTGAGAATTTATTGGCTCAGGGGGGGAGGTATTGCTTATTTTGAAAATCATAAGACTAATTTACTGTACCGTCAGGAGGAAGAGGACGGGAAGCTGCGCTGAAAATATCGAAGCTCAGAGAAGCAACGGGTTTGCGTGTTCGACGTATTTCGTAATTTCCTTCTGGTATCGGTTGACGAGTAATTTTGCAAAGATAACAATACGTCCCAGTAACGACTGAACTTAACGATCGATTTCATGAAGATTTATTCGATTACCGCACCGATCCTTCAAGTGCCATTAAGGCGATTTTCAATAGCGCGATACTCGAGTCTTTAATTATTTCCTACTTTGCGTCACGACGGAATCTCGAGGGCGTCTGATCCCACGGAAATTTTTTAGACAAGTAAAAGTTGCACAGAACCTATTCAATGCAAATAGAACGTAGCCCGAGCCTTGTGGGTCTTCCGATGCATCGAATAATTAAGGTCGATTCACACAGAATACGTTCGGCAGAATTGCCAGAGTTCATAGAAAACAAATCTTTCCCGTGTGACGTCACTCCGCATCAACATCCCCTTAAACGTTGGATCCGTCCAGAATGAATAATTTTCAAAGGATATTTTGGGTCAGGGACTGATATTCATTAATAAAATCGCGGCGACAATGAACACGTGTCCCAAGGCTTATCCAGGCCGCTCGGGAGCCTCGCTTCGAACAATAGTCACTGACCTCAGACAAGATCCTTGGCGTTCTCCGATCGATAGATCACAAGATCAGCTTGCGATTTCTCCGTAGTTTCCAAAGAAGATTAACGAGCTGCGTCGGTACCAAATCATGAGATCCAGCAACTCCGTTCGCAACGAACGCGGCGAGTAGATGCTATTGAGTAGAGCAAGATTAAATACGAAACGAACGCAACCTAGTTCCAATATAGAATCGACCTCGAACGAAAGAAGCAAAAATTATGCGCTCCGATGACTCCTGACGTAATAACGCGAAATGGGTGTGACCCGAGTTTACGTATCTTTCATCCGATCCTGTTTTCATGACTGGCCTCTCCTATGCCCACTGGGCTCGTCGTTGTCGCTCAATTCGCAACTGACGCAAGTCGAGTAACAACGTTTGCGCGATCGCGTCAACATGCGTACGCGCCGTGTCGCTTAATGGATTGTCGCTTAATTGATTGAATGGAAGTCGTTGTGTTACGTGCTGATCTTTACTCGTACGATCCCTCGTGACGATTTGCCGACCGTATAATAACAACCCCTCTTCTTGTTATCGTACTCTAGTCCAAGGTAAATTAACCCGGAAGGACTTTCCCCATTCGGAGTATAAATTATCTTTGAAATTTTGCCAATTTTCCACCCACGTCTCATTTACATACCACGTTAATGTTAACTTCTCCTAATCTTACGCACGCAGGACGCACAACAGGGCTATTCAGCTGAAATGCTGCTGGACGTAGAAGCATTGCCAAGTGATTCTGAACCAAATGATTGGACGGCAGCTGTCAAGTTCAATACCGATGTATTTAAACTGAATCGCCCTGTACATAGGCGCTTTAATGCCTGTAGTGACTATTCGAAATGGTTTTTGAGGAAACAGAGCCCATGCAAGTGTGTTTATTTGTTGCAGACTGCGATCAGCTACATGGCCGGAAATGGCGCCATTGCTATGCTCGAGACTGCTCTGTCGTTTCCGGGACTCGATCCGAATATTCCTGATAACGAGGGAAACACGCCCCTACACTTTGCCGCACAGGCTGGTAAGTGTCTTTTGAGTACGTTTTTTATAATTATGATACAGAGACATTGAGGTTGGAGATAAATTTGTAACTTTCATCTAAATTCGCAAACGCATCGTCAATGATGCAAAGGACACGTGTTTGTATCTCCGTTCGCGTGAATGCAGTTGTAAACAAAGCTCACAGGGACAGAGAAATATCTACGCTGCTCGTAATACATTGGAAGCCCACTGTCAGATCATTGCCAAATTTCAATATGACCACCGAGACGAATCTTGATTAGCATTGCGTCAACGGATACGGAAATAGCCGAAGGAAGCATTCGTGTTTCTCGAGCAGTACGTCATAACTTTGACTCGAATCGTAAATAAATAAATTCTAGTTCGTTCGGAGACTCGTTACCAGTCGTTTGAATACAAAGTCACGGGTGAAAATTGTAGTCGAGGATGAAAATTTATTTTTCAAAATTTTCCAGGACAAATCGAGTGTCTTAATGTCCTTCTACAAAGGTGTCCTGGGATCGAAGTGGATGCAAGAAATATCTTGGGCTTCACGCCCTTGATGAAGGCTGCTTTGCAGGGAAGAACGAAGTGCGCCAAGATTCTGTTATTCGCCGGTGAGCGTCGGAATGTGAGATTTACATGGAATTTAAACCGGATGTCAGGGTGACCAGTGCTTTTGCAAACAGGTGCAAATCCCACACTTCGAGATCACGGCAGGGGTCTCAGGGCCGAGCAGTGGGCGAGATTTTGCGGACGTTACGTTTGCGCCGAAGTCATCGAACGGTTCGCCAGGCACAGATTGCTGGAAAGGACGACTTCCTGTAGATGGGGCAGCGAACCGGAACTAGCTGCTAAGGTACTTCAGGGAAAGGTATGTACCGCCATCTTGCACCGTTTGGAAGCTCTGAGAAAATGCTATGAGTTTTGGTTGGATATCATCGTTAGAATTTTTTATTTTTTCATCAAAGGTGACCCCGATGCCCATAAACGTACCGCCACCCTCTACAGGATTGAGATCAAAGATCAGAAGAGTCTTCCGGACAACTTCCGGTCCCGACCGGAGCTTTTCCTTGGTATCTCAATTGACCAGCGCTGCTCTGTGCGCCAGCAGTCCCGCCCTTCCAAAACCGGGAGATGTTCCCCCAGTCGTTAAGAGTTTACTTCGTCCGCTTAGCGTGCCACAACTGAGGTAAGGCAAAATCTCGGAATAGGTGAAGAACCATGAGATAGGAAAGATTTCTGGAATAGATAATTTGGACTGTGAATAATTGCAGGGTCACTCTGGTAGCTCCGGCGGAAATAATAGAAAGAGCTACCGACAAGTACGGAACTAATTTCACAGAGAAGATAGTGTCAGAGAAGATGGACTCATCCATAGTGAAACCACCGCGCACCAAGAAGAAGAACAAGTAACACGAGACATACGTGTATGTATGATAGATCTTAGTTCTCCTAAATCGTGAAATTATTATTTATTCATTAGAGTTAAGCTCCATTGAGCGCAATTGGAAAAATAAACATGAAAGTTACGTATAACGTTTTTGACAAAAGACAAAAAAATATATAATATTAAACAGGGTATAAAATCGTTAGAAACGACAAACACGACCCTGTCAAGTGACAAAAGAATAACACTTGCTTCGCTCTTAAATGTAGAGTGCTGATAAGTTTAAGTGTTGTATATGTTAAATATATCGATACCACCATCGATGTTGTCCGGAAAATTCAAGTATTTTCCAAAGCGAAGAGATTATTTTTGCATTTTCGTGGAAATTGTTGAAAGCCAAATAGTTATCTGTACCTTGCAAATTCGCGCCTAATCATCTCTGGCCATTTCACTCGGGAAATGCTCTCCCTCATCTGAGCAGAGTCTAACGTTATGCGTCGTGCGTCATACATACGTAGATCACAGAGTATCGTGACTTCACGTGATGCCTTGGCCAGATTGTTCTGGGGCCAGAAGCGCGCAGGTATACTTGAACGCTTATAAATAACAAATTCTATTTTAGGTTCTACTCTTTCGCGGGTTTTCTTGGGTGGGAGGTCATGATAGTTCACAAAGAAATTGGGGGAATTGTGAGAATGTGTTAAAGTGTCAATTTCAATAGAGGAATTCGATAGGGGATGCGTTATAAATAATAAAGATTCGCTTATTACGATAGCTATACATAATATACATAATATATACCAGAACGTTTTATATGGATAACTATTGTAAATGATTATTTAAATAAATTGTTTATGAAATTTAGTGAAAGTCGTGGAATGCATATTCTATTGATTGTCGCCATATTATCGTGTCCAGGTCGACTCTCAATTTATTCGATAGTAGAGACTTGTACGCAAAAACAAATTTAAAAAAAAAAGAAAATCAATCTTTTTTGTCCTATCAACCTGCTCTACGGTTTCGTTGTTGCCTGCGATTTTTCGCGCTAGACAATATTTCATAAGCTTGCTGAATCTCCATGAATTTTTCTTGTGCCGCTCTACGTTCCGCTTCGGAACCTTTGACCTTGTCAGGATGATGTTCCCGAGAGAGGCTCCTCCACTTGGAAGTGACCTCACTCTGCGAAGCTGTTTGCGAGAGGCCCAAGACCTAATTTTAAAAAAATGTAAAAATTTAATTCATATGAAAGTATCCAGGTAAAAAATAGTATCAGAAGATAACGTTACCTTGTAGGCATTTATTTCTCCTCTAGGATCGGTGAGGTCCACCAGCTGCCTCCAGGTTGCCCAGAATCCCTGGTGCTTAGCTTGCCGCCATGTTTCTTCCAGGCTCGCCTAATTGCATAATCATTTATAATCCCTCATTGCCGTGCATATTAAGGTCTTGTTAACACTGACCTTAAGGTCCAGCCAAATTGGCGATGTCAAAAAGTGTCTGATTGCATCGGAGATCTTAATCTCTTCTCCCTCGCTATCCGTAATGCTGGCATTGAAATAGAAGTAGCTGCCCCAAAGTGAAGTGTACAGTAAACAAGCAATCCCAAAGATGCCTAATCTCTTAAGCGTACTGCGCTTCTTACGCGGCTTCAGCCGCCACTGCTTGCTGAAGGTGTCGAACCCAAGGGAGGCAGCCAGAACCATGAGGGCCATCCAGGTATTGTCGTCGCCAAGGTAGGTTAAGGTTGGATAACATAAGTAGGCCAATCCCAAGGGAACCCATATTGTTCCTTGTTCACGTCCGATGTTTCCCACGACCCAAACTCCTGATTGACAGAGAAATTTCATGAGATGTTAATAAGTGATTGCAGACATTGAACAATTTTTTTTTTCAAAATTGACTACGTGCCGATCAGAGGAACAGTGACTATTTGAAAGACGCTAGTTGAGTAGTGTAATAAAATGGATTCTTCGAATTGCCGAATAATTAATTCTTATCTAAAAAGAACTCTATGCATTATCTATGCATATTTCGTCGAGCTGTTTGACCTCAGTGTTATCAGTAAAAGGCACAAAGTAACACGGCAAAGTGGACTCAAGACTCAGACTGTCTTTAATTGTAGAATGCATCCACGTTGACCTATTCTATTGACAACAATGACAGAATTGCCGACCTAGGGCTACGCCGGCTGGAATGAAGATCATCAAGGGCTTGAAATTGATTCCATTGATCTCCTCATTTGGAATGGCCAAGTAGATCAGTTGACCCCAAAGGTATGACACGATCACGGCGCCAAGAAATCTTACGGTTGAATATGGTGGCTGGAATGAAAAATATATGTAAATTGAATATTAGGTGTATAGTATTTCTAGTGAGTTTGCAAATTTATGGACTGCAACGCTATTGACTCAGATGGCGGGAAGATAAGTTGGTTTCAATTGACATAATAATATGAACAAGCTGAGCAATTAATAATAGATTAATTAGGGAAACTGTACGAGACGAGTACAGCCTAGAATAACAAATTCTGGTCGGACGACGAAAATAAAATCCAAAATATAATCCACGCAAGTGGTTCATACGTTTACACATGTTGCTTCAGAAAGACATTTTTGTGATTGATCGTTAAAAATACCTTTTGATTTATCCGGACTTGATTTTTGAACCATTCCATATACTGGACTTCTTCGTTAGCATCAGCTACGTATGTAGGAATCTTAAAGAGATCTCGCAACCATCCGATTCCAAAGTATCCACCAAGGGTACAGTACCAGACGAAAGCATGATCGTCCCTGCCAAGGTAGAAATGATGTGCGCCGAGGATACCACCAAAAAGCCAAAGCAGGTACGCACGAAATTTCGTCTTCGTTCCTATATTCTGTTTGGTGGCTTTAGTTCCATTTTCTTTGGACATTTTCTTTATTTATCGTTCAAACGACACGTCACTTCAATTTACAATTATCTTGTATGTAATTATCAAAGACACGACAAACTGGGTTTTACGGATTCCTTTTTTTAAACAAGCATCCTTCCTTTTATTATTTCCTATAATAGTCAATAAAAAACTAATATCATAAGTTTAACGGGACTGACACTTTTAAGGAATTCGAGACCTTTACTGGTTCCGCGTGCAAAATACGGTATTAAAAAGAAGTCACAAGACAGAATATAAAACGGTACACGTCAAACTGTCCTATCAATTATAAGATATTACTTTACAATACCATACTAGATCCACAAACAACAATACGTGTAACGGTGGGAAGTTATTTTATATTTAGTATATCAACGTGCTCGAGTCTCGCGAAATTCAGTCATGTCGAACCGGTTAGTCGGAGGCCTCCTTCGTAAGACAATTGTAACGAATAATGACACGTAGGTGCCCGCAAGAGGAACGGCTGACTGGCGAAGAACATTTCGAAGAGCATAAGAGTGGCCAATACGCTTCCTTCCTTGGAACGAGTCCCCCACACAGGTAGTTCAATGCTCGCCGAGAACTAACGGTACCTCAGGGCCGTACGAAAACGAGCCCATCCCCCGTCCCTATCTCATTCCAAGAGACATATACGTATATGCTGTCAATATATGAAACCTTATATTTTGACACAGACCTTCTGTTACTTGAATGCGCGTTCATCGAAGCGAGAAGAAAGAACGGCACTATATATGCAATCGCACCACATTATACTTAGCATAAACAAGAGCATAAATTATGTTGGAAACTGTAATAAATTATTTGTGCAATTAGAACAAAACTGGATGCTTTTAAAATGTTCGAAAGACATTTGATTTAATTCTTTACGTAATGATTGAATAATTGTAGTGAATCATTCTGTTTGAATTTAGTTCTACCGAGGATTAAATATGTTAAAACAAAATAATTTTGTTAGATAGAGAGCCGATACAAATTTCAAGAGATTCGAACTGCGGAGGTCAACTGGATTGGCAGTATTATCATAAATGTGCGCCAGTTTTAAATTCTGTGTCGCACAAGCGCAATGACTGCTAGTGCCACAATGGCGGTATATGAGCACGTGTCGTCTGCTCGTGTCGACTGTCAGCCACTCTTGAGCAGTTTCGCGAACTTTCAATTCAATTACCGTCACGTCCAATTCGATACAAGAGTACTTCCGAAGAACATGTCAGGAAATGGAGTGTGCTGGCGTGGCTCGGTTAAGCCATAAGGAGTGGAGACGCCTTGCGAAAAAAGAGCGTCGTAGACGTCTCCGGCGAGAAGCCGCTCGTGAGAGAGACGCCGACGCCGAACGCCTGAGGGCAGCACTGGAGAGAAGCGAGGAATATTTGAATTGGTTGGCCGAGCAAGAGAAACAAGACGAAGCTAGAAAGCAACAGGAGGAAAAGGAACACGAGGAACAGGAGAAACGCTGGTTGGAAACTGAAGTAAGTAATTTGATAATCGACAGTATTTTATTTTTATCGATACACAACGGTAATATCAATACGCGGGATTCATTTGTTATCGATACTCTGCACGTTTTGAGAATTCACATATATTCGAAAACGATGTCGTCATGTGGATGCCAAAACCTACAAATTACTTTCTTGTGAGTTCATCAGGGGTGTGAATGAATTAGTTTTTAATAAAATGTACGTAGAATTCAAGTAGTCTGACATTTATATTCCATTTGATTTTAGGCAACGGCACAGAAAGAATGGCGAATTCTTCAAGAGCGGAAAGCAAAAGCGCGACAAGAGCAGCTCGAGCAAGAAGCGAAAATTCGCAAGGAATACGAAGCAAAGCAAGAAGCAATAAGACTGAAGAAGGAACAAGAGAAACGTCTCCGAGAAGAAGAAATCAAGAGACACGAGGAACTTCAGAGACAGATAGACGATTACATCGACAATGGTACGAAAACACCAGAAGCTCTGCGAGCCGTAACGGAGAGTCAACCTGGCAAGGAACTTTGTCCATTTTTCACAAAAACTGCCGCCTGTCGTTACGGTGACACTTGCTCTCGCAATCATCGTCGAGTTTGTCTCAGCAAAGTCATCCTGATTCCTGGATTTTATTCTCATTTCTCTCTGGAGAAAAATTCTGCCGAATACGACACTGACGTCGTCCTGGAGTTTGAGAGTTCAGAGACTCGACAGCACTTTCGAGAATTCTACAAGGACGTGGTGCCTGAATTGGAAAGTTTTGGCAGAATAAAAACCCTCAAGTATTGCTGTAACACGGAGATCCATCTTCGTGGAAATTTGTACGTCGAATATTACACTGAACGCGAAGCAGCGCGCGCAGTCAGAAAGCTGAAGGGTCGCTGGTACGCAGGAAGGCAATTGAATTGCGAATTCGCGAACTTGAAATCGTGGAGGAACGCTGTGTGTGGAATGGTCAAGTGCCCTAAAGGACGTGCTTGTAACTTCCTGCATACTTTTAGGAATCCCCACGACGAATACGATATAAGAAGTCCACCCAGATGGGCCAAAAGGACCGAGAGTCAGGATCCTACAACTAGAAGAAGCGAATACAGGAGTAACAGGTCCAAGTGGGAGGAATCTACACGCGGAGGAAACGAAGAGGATCGTGATTGGAGGTGGTCGGAATCACCGGAAGTTGAGGTCGAACATCGTCGCAAAAACGGAAGGCATCGTCGTCAAGAGGATACTGACGGTAGATATAATTCTAGACGCGATAGAAGGCAGGAGGAGACGGAAAGAGCTGGTAGAAATTCGAGAAATCTCGAAACACACGACAGACGATCTCCCAGTGGAAGATCTTCACGCAGACGTGATAATCGATCGAAAAGGAAACATTCTGAAGATAGTGACAATAACGCAGAATTATCTAGTCATACGGAAAGTCAAGGAAGGCATTCAAAAGTAGGAAAAAGGTCAAGGGATCCTAGGTCAGGAATACAAAAAGGATCGAGAACACGGGAAAAGACTAGAAATGATTCAAGATTCAAATCCAGAGATGTCGCGAAAAGGACCAATGACGAAGAAGATGATTCGCCACGGACAAAATCTCTTATCGCTAATAAGGAACCGGAAGGATCAAAGGATTATAAAACGAGAAAACATTCGAAAAGAGTAAAACGCCCTAAATCGAAATGGGATGATGTAGAATCAAATAATTCGTATTCGGAGAACGAATCAGATTACACAGATTCATCGACGAATGATCATAAGGAACACGGAAGCCCTGTGAGATATCAGAAAAGATCATCCACCGAATCGAATGACGGATGGGAGACTTCCGATTCGGAAACTAATAAACAGAAAAAGAAATAAATAATGTTATATTCGTCATCTATTGTCAAGTCTAGACACTAGAGTGACTATTCGAATTTTTGTTACATAGAAGTAAACCAAGTACAGAATAAGATTGTATTTCCTATAATTTCAATAAATATTTTTATAGCAAAGAAGATACTGTTCTTCACATTTACCTATTAGTTACAAGATTGTCTCATTAAATTTTAAATGAAACATTCTTAAAGACCTTCGCTTTTTCATCTTTCCAATCTCATGGATTAACTGTAGCATTTTGATTAACTTATCTCAGGCTAGAAGTAGTTAACAAGAAAATCTTACGACTTAGTATTGTTATGCTCGCTTAATAGGCTATCAAAGTTATCAGTAGCCGTTGACTGCCAAAGGAATGAAGAAGACTTCGCAATCAGTAAGAACATTATTTTCTGGAAATGCATTCGATTCTTTTTGTGTTTCTTATTTTGGGCGCTATTGGATCACATGTCACAGGATTTGGTTTCCGTGGCTTCTGGTACAAAGGACTAGAGGAACCTGTTTCATTCAATTCGAAAGGAGCTACCAGAACGATATCCGTAGGATGGATAACCCAACCATTGGATCACTTCAATCACCGAGACAATCGGACCTGGTCCATGGTTAGTAAGGGAATCTGCTTTCGTTCTATAGTTTATTAATTAATCTGATATAATTATAGCGATATTATCAAAACCATGGCTACTTTAAAGGAACCGGTCCAATTTTAATAATGGTGGGTGGCGAATGGGAAATTTCTACTGATGATCTTGAGTCCGGCGTCATGTTTGATTTGGGTGTAGCACATGGCGCCCTTATGTTTTATACTGAACATCGTTATTACGGACTGAGTAGACCCACAGAGTATGATTTTACATTTTCCTCTAATCCACTTACCCGATCAAATTATTAATTATCAAACGCGTATTTCTTAGGAATACTAGTCCCGAAAATATGCAATATCTGAATGTGGAACAAGCGATAGCTGACCTAGCTTATTTTATTGAGACAAAAAAACAAGAATGCGGAATAGAAAAAAGTCCAGTAGTCATTTTCGGTTGTTCCTATGCAGGAATGATGGCGGCCTGGGGAAGATTAAAATATCCTCACCTTATACAGGTTTGACGAATACTTTTTCTCAATCAGTAGAAATTTGGTAAATTCTCATAAGAAAAAAAATATATTATACATGTATTCTAGGGGGCGGTAGCTAGCAGTGCTCCAGTTTACGCAAAAGCAGATTTTTATGGTAAACCTTAATTTTAACAGTATCCTTGACCACGTGATTTTTGTTTTAAAGCATTCGTAAAAAATTATGTAATTTCTTATTAGAATATTTCGAGGTCGTTACTCATTCATTCTACGTATACAATCTGCAATGTGTCGTCCACATTCAAGAAGCCATCAGAACCGTTGAAGAATTACTCGCAGTTGAAGATGGTCCTGGTAAATTAAAAGAATATTTCAAGTAAGTCTCGAAAGTATTTTTTACCCCCAAAAAAACTTGCTTCAAAATAAAAAATATATATTGTCCTACAGTCTTTGTGCTGCACCCGATGTCACTAACCCCGATGACTTAGCCTTTTTTATGATTAATTTCGCTCAAGTGAGTTTACGTTCATTATGTATAATTTTATGTTTTATCATACTATTTCCTGATTTTACCATTACATAGAAATTTGGTGGTATGGCCGTACCCGCCAGAATCTACCAAGGCAAAAGCCAGATCAGCGGGAACTGTGACATAATGATGAACACTTATCTTGGATCTCCACTTCAGAGACTCGCGCTTTTAATGTACAACGAAAATAATTGTTTCGATACGAGTTACAATAATTGGATTAAAGCATATAAAAATGAATCATGGGAATCGGAAGAAACAAAGAGTGGGAGTAAGATGATAAGATGATATAGATAAGATGAACAGAAAATAATTGAAAATCCCTAAATACTCTAATATTCAAAAATTATTTATCCATTCAATTCTTTCAGTGAGACAGTGGTATTTTCAGGCCTGCACCGAGTATGGATATTGGCAGACTTCAAATCCTGATAAATCTGTTTTTGGAACCTTATTTCCATTAGAATACTTTGTGAATCTTTGCAAAAATCTCTTTGGCGATTAGTGAGTATTCATATATCAAGCGAACAATACAGTTTTAAAAAAAAGCCAATATATAATTTTACAGCTACAACGAAGATCTTATGAACGCTGGAATTAAAAGGACAAATATTATGTACGGTGGATATAAACCGGACGTGACGAATGTCGTCTTTACTAATGGAGACTTAGATCCTTGGCACGTGCTTTCTGTTATCGAGGATCTGAATGATTTGTCACCCGCTATACTCATCCAGGGTAGGTCTCACGAAATTTTTGAAGGAATTAAGATCTTTTATTTTCAAACGTTTAACCAAGTAAATTGATTCGTTTTTAGGGTCGTCTCACTGTAGTGACATCTACAGTGACGAACCGACAGTTTCTGAAGACTTACTCACTGCACGTGCAAAAGTCAAACAGTTGGTTGGCAAATGGCTTACTTCGTGAAAAGATAGACAAAAATTACATCGCTTTAATCTATATATTTCATAAAAACCTCTTCTGTTATCTACTGTCATGATACTATTTATAAAATGCCAATGTTTAACAAATTTATACTAAAATTTCTCTCCAATAAAAAATTTCAGTGCTTATCAAGTGAGACTCGTAAATACACTTAGAACTTATGGAGAGCAAACTAAAATCTAGTGAAATTGATACAATGAATAATGATAATATCATAATGAAAAAGAATATCGACATTGAACATCCTTTTTTCGTTAACAATTTTATACAGATTTTCGATTCAAAGGAGTCTCATGATTTTCGTATAACTTTTTGCTCCCGGCTACCCCTCCTAGTAGCCGAATTTTGGCAAAGATGGGCATTCCGCTATATCCCTTAAATATCTAATTTTGCAACAAAGAATTCTTAAAATTAAGTAAGTTTACGTGATTATGATTGTCCCATGAATCTTCATCAATCAACCTCGAGTTTCCTGAAGGACCCACTGATACCGTGTATCGAATCACTGGACCCCAAAGACGAACAGTTTAGTCCTTGCTTCAAAGCCGACACAGCACCTTCCCGAGCCTTTTCCGAATACAGTTCAAGTCTCACCTTCATTTTATCATGGCTCAACAATTTAGGTCTCAGTTCAATCAATTCCTTTCTCCAGAGTTCTAAAATCATACAATTAGAAAAAAAGTATCTCTTTTTATAATCAATTCATGTTTAACAGGTGTCCTTACCTATCATCTCCTTCATAGGCATTGTACCACCGTACTCTTTTGGAAGAAGACTCGTGTCCATCTTATTATTCACAGCATCTTCTAAACTGGTATAAATTTTAACTCGCTTCTTGATCTTCTCAGAGATCAAGGACATGCCAAAGTCCAAAGCGAATTTAAGAGAAGGATGCGCATTGATAGCATGTACCTCCTTGTGCCTCATTGGGATGGTCCTCTGTAAATGGTGGAAAAGCGAATCAATGGAATTTTAATATCACCGACTTAAGAAACCTTAAATCTACGCAGTTCTGCTCCTGCTTTTCCATAACCCAAAAAAATACGAATTATTACGAAGACTAGAATAACCTTTCAAAACCGGTTCCGCCCGTACATTTTGGAGCATTACGTAAAAGAGCAATAAGTATGAAATACGTTACGGACTGGCCTTTCGATAATTGTTCATCCATACGAATAATTAAAAAGATTCATTATCGTCACCTCGCCGTTTTTGACAATGCGCACAGCCTCCTTGGGAGTGAAGAGAGTCAGGTGCGGAAAACTGACCCCAGCGCCATCAGCGAAATGAACGAATCCGCGAATCTGGCTTTCCTCGTCCTCCATTAAAGATTCGTATGTTATCGCATGAATCTTGCACATGTCCGCATTCGTATACTTGTACGGATCGAACACGCCTCAAGGGATGAAAAACAAAAATCAATGTAAATTATTATTTCTGTCAATTTGCGTTATTAATAATTTATTTTATTACTGAGTCCATACCGGGTCTGGCAACGATCACTCGACGTCCTTTGATGTCTCTTCCAGGAACAGCAAAGAGATACCTAAAAAAAAAGGGATAAAAGTTATTCAAGAATTACAAAAGTATCCAATAGCCAAACTGACCGAAATCCTTTATACTCGATCTTACCCCAAAGAAAGTAACTCGTCCATAGTCGGTTCGGCGATGTCAAGATGATTGAAGGCAGGATGGTAAACCTGACGAAGCAAAAGGTACCGCTCGATCGCTTCCTGCGTCATCGGCACGTTGAATTTCTTGCATCTCAAGAATCTCAGGAGAAATTGTCCATCTGTGCAGAGAGGGAAGTAGCCAGAGAATGGAGGAATTAAGAATTTACAAAAAATTACAATATTTCAAATTTAATTTTATTTACCAAGACGACAATTCTCGATACGTGGATTCATCTTGACCCAATTTCTTATCTGCTCGAGTGCCTGATCTCTGGTATTCTTATCCTCCCGCAATTCTTCCTTGGCCATTTTTTGCGTTTCCTCGGAAAAAGGTGGCACGTACTCATCCTCCTCCGTGATCCACTCGACGGCGACCATCTTCTTGGCGATGAGCAAGGAAATTAATAAAGACCGACGAAGACGACTATCGCTGAAGTATCTGAAATTAAAATTGTGTTTTGAATAAATAAAAATGTTTTTTTTTTAATTTTACTACCCACATTTAAACTGAATTTCATCACAGCATCGTTATCGTACGGCGTTACTAATGCCTAACCGCATGTGGGTGCAAGAGGAACGAATGTGTGATATAACACAAGACATAACGAATACCGCATGACCACACTATACTGTCCCAAGAATGCTGTATCCGCCAGTCCAGGAACAAAATTTCATCCACGAGACGCATATGTCTTGGTGTTTCGCAACAGCTTTCTCCGATTATGCAATAGGCTACGGTTGTTCACCCATCTTTGTTCCTCTGACTCACGTCAAACTACCCCACAAGGAAATTAAATATTTCGTCTAGTTCAACGATTCCCTGGCAACCCCATTAAATTTAGGGGTCAACTCATTATCGACCCCAAAGAATTAAATCCTGCTGCAGTCAATTAGTATGCACTAAAGATTACATACTAAGAAGACCAAAAAGTAAAAAGATTATTAAAGACTACTAATAATGTCTAATAAGGTACGTCCCTGAGCATCCCTTTTCCTTTGAGGTCATCACCCTGAAGCATTGTTATTTTTCCGTATCGAAAAATTAATATGCAAGGAACGAAGAAAAATCGAGCCCTTCGCGCGTGGCGGCTACTTAAAAGGAAGTAAAGGTCGCTGCCTGAGAGGTTACAGACAGTTGTCGTTCCGTTTCGAGTGAATTCACGAGGATGGATTATTACGTCTGCCAACCGATAATTACGAATGAAGATTAGGCAGTGAATTGCGTATTCGGGATTGCATGGCGGATTGATCGTGTGAAATGAATCGAGCTGTGGGTTAATGTAAAACGTGCGCTTCTCTTCCGCGTAGAAAGTAATGGCTATCGGTATACTGTTATGCTGTGTTAGAGGCGGTCATATTTTTATCATCGTGATATTTATGGTTGGCATAGTAATTTGTGGTTACGTCCGAGAAAAGTGGAACGCCATTGGTACATGATTTAAAGAGAAGCCAGATGGAAAGGACGAGTCGCGCAATTTACATAATCTTTCAATTTTGACGGTAGTGCCAAGGCCGACGTGGACTACGCAAAAAGTTGGTTTACTTTGAAATTCAACGAGTGACTCGAGATTCGATCATTAACAGGCATCGATCGTGATCGAATTATCGTTCGAGCGTCAAGACCTTCGCTTGTCATTTTGGAAAGTGCAAATATTCGAGGATTCACCTGCTCCTTTCAGTGCAGCTGCTCCAGTTTAGTCAACAGAAACAATGACGATTTTTCAAAAGTGAAAAATTTGTATAAAATTCGGGAAAATAAAAAAAATTTCTTAAAAAATTATATTTACAATATATTCTATATACTATATATTGAAAAAATGGTAAATCAAAATAAATATTTTTTTACCTTAAATCCAGAACTGACCCTACCAGTCAAATGTTACGAGTAAAAATAATTATGTAAGAATATTTGTATTTTATCCTTCCACCATAAAAGGCAGGGTTTGAAGTAAAAAAAAAACAGAATCAAAAAAACGTACCAGGACTGTAGTCTCCAGACGAAAGACTTCGAAGCGACTGATCCGTTCTCCAGGTTTCGGGCACTCTTTTATAATTTCCGCCAGCACCCTTCCTCCTGGCAGCGCAGCGCCGACGAACACGAGGACGTCTTAGTCGCTGCCGAAGCTGATGACCACGGAGAAGTCGCTGATTTTGACGCACGAGTGTCTAGTAAGAACGAGCAACGTGTACGGAGGCTAATGAGAAGGCGCGTCTGCTCGTAGGGACAGAGTGGAAGGCGAGTGAACTAGTCTAAGGAGGAGGGTGTCCTTTTATAGAGGCAGTTGGAGGATCGTCCAGCTGGTGTCAACAAATTGATGCAGCCGGTTGCGTATTTCGTAATGACGCCCGTCACGAACAATTGTTTCCGCAAGAAGAAAGTCATTGAGCAATCTGACAATTGACCTCCAATCGTATAATCAGAGCTCTGTTAATATTTTCTCTTGATATATCCAGATGAGCGATTGCGACTGTTGACGATTGGACTTTAGGTTAATTTAACGAAGCTGACTGCCCAGTCTGAAATTGACATTGTTATTGCTGACCAACTTGTAACGAGTCAAGGCGAATCTTCAAAGAACAAGGATAATCTAGAAGTCAAGGATTCTAGACATTTGTCCAGGTCAGCTGGTGCCTCTTGTATACTCCTGACTTAGCCAGTTGAATCCTCATTGACGGATTTCATCCTCGTACTTTTTTTTTAATTCTAAGCACGAAGACGATAACGGTTATTGTCATGTATATAACGTTGCATCTAGAAAAAGAACATGGTTGTTAAGGTTTTTCAAGTAAGGTCAATTTATCGTCCTTGGAAAACTAACCATGAAAATGTCTTAACCATGATGTATGGTCTGAGCTGAGATCCAGGGGACTCGATCATGTTGAAACTCATAGACGGTTGGCCTCTCGAGTACACGGTTTACTTGGCGATTAATCATAATCAGAACCAGACAGAAATCGATTACCCGATTGTAGAGCCATTACGTTACACATGGTGTACGTCGAATGTTACGTAGACACGTCAGTATACCATCATTGGCTGATGACGTATGGATCGTCCGATTAATTTCCAATACACTCGCGTACGTAAAACGCATCTTTATCAGGTACGAAAAGTCACTGTCGTCATTGTTGTTAAACTGTGCAACATCCGGGCATCCTCTAAAATTATAATTTTGATAACACCGATTACTGTGTCAAATATTTCATGTTAAACCAGTATTTTGTATTGAACTAGTGTCTAAGATAATTATATAACAAAAAATACAATTCCTCTTAAACTAGTATACGGTTGTCCAGTGATATACTGGGTGTGCCATCTTTTTTTGCCGACATCAGTGTAAGTATACAGTGAAAGTATCGAAACGTCACTGAATACGTCGCGCCACGTTCTACTCTCGATCCACCACGTGGATCGTGATCTACGTTCATACAATTTCACCAGAATTCGGAGCAACGAGCAGCCTCCGCTGATTCTTCAAGATCTCGTTAAAGTCACTCAAAGAAATTTCTAACGTTACTCACAAAACAATTCAAAGCACATCCGGCTGACAAAAAGTGAATTTACTCGAGTATCCAGATAAGAATCTTTGACGGAGAACAACCGGTAATGCTACTCGTAGAATAATATTTAAAACTAGCACTGCAATTACGAGTAACATCGTTGTCATATATAATTTAATGAAATTACTACGCTACTCAAAAGTGTCACTTGAGCATTAAGCCATTTTAATTCTTGAAATTGAGAAAGTGAAAGGTTTCAGGAAGTCACTATTTTTTTCTGAAGAGTCGTCATTACTTTTCGTGGTCCTTGAAATCAAAACGTCTCCCAGCAAGATCATTTAACAGAGTTATCAAGAGAAGGAAACGTGGAAGAATGAAAAATTTAAATGAAAGCATACTCGGAGGTTCGATGTCACAAAGTATCAAGTATCATCGAGTATACATACATTAGTACAGGTATCGACGCAACGCTACGTCAGTGGACGTAAAAAGTTATAATACCATTAAGAATTAAGATAGTATAGTATAGGCACTATAGCAGACAAAAGTCTGGTTTGTGTAGCTAGTGTTATTTCGAACGTAACGCGTTACACGTTACATCATTCGAAGCCACGTAAGAAGCAAATATTAAGAAATTTTTTCCTCGGGCATTTTCGATCTTTCAGAACGAAAAAGAAGGATGACGCTTAGCTCTGTATTAATATTTAGTATAAGCAGTGTGGACAGTGATGCTTGATATCTTAAAACGTATGTTAGGTAACGAATAATTTTGTTTGTTTTTATATGAAATTTAAATATTCAACATTATGCTTGTCGTATAACGAATCAAGAGATTTGGTGAAAGGCATCCATTGTTCGTCGGAATAACGCTACGGATTAGTTAATGTTTTGCATAACGCATAACGCGTAATACTGCGTAACGATGAGTGATCCTAGGTACCATTTTACCTTACGACGTTCGACACGCAATATCGCATCGCAGAGACCGGTAGTAGAGTCATAATCAGGAAAGTGAAATGCAATTACACCGCTATAGGGACTTTAATGGTCTACGAGCACGTTGCGTATGGTTGGTAGAATTATTGAAGAAATTTCTATACGATTGCATTATACAGCTGAGAGAAATGAAAGGTATAAAAATATCATTTTATGTATAATTAAGTATTTTTATTGTTTAAATATATCCATCGCTTCTTGATTGATTAAAACGAATTTGTAAGAATTAAGAAATCATTTTTTTTAAGTATTATAAATCACAAATACAAAATTTCGTATAAAATATTACGTCGACTCTGATTTCCTAAGTAAAGCTACTATACTTAATCACAATACTGTGTAACCAGTGTAACGAGCCAAACGCGGAAATTCAGGTCATTTGATTAATTTAACAGTTCGTTTAAAATGTATGTTTCTCGCTAAATTGAGCAATTATCATGAAGAGACTAGCTATAGGAGTGGCAAGTCTATCCTTAAATATTAAACAAATTTTAGTGATACGAAGGACTTAAAAATTGTACGAAAATAGTTTGGTGGAACATTACGATGGGACTGGACAAATAAGAAAAGAATGTGAAAAATTGAATTTACAATTTAATTCCTACTTTTCAATTTCTTCCTTGTTCATTAGTTGAACTTTGGCATAGGCACCTTTGCATCCGCTATTGGCTATTATCAATCCTTGTCTAATATACTCCACGTCGCTCTGTGTCAGACTTATGTTTCTCTCATTGGCAACCTGGTAAATACACTTTTCTAGGACATCTTCGTTCAACGTTTCGAAACCGATGATCTTTGGCTGCAGATTTACTTTATAAAAAGCGGCATCCACTTGTGCTATGCTCTTCTGCAAATCTAAAGTTCTCTTGAGTTCGTTATCAGTGTCCTGCATATTGATAAGAGCCAGTATGGTGACACATTGGTTTATCGCCTGTTCTTTTACCAATGCTGAAAAAGTGGCCGCGTCGATAAGATCCTCGGTGCTCAAGTTTTCCAGAATAATGAGGCTGCAGTAACAGAAAAAGTACTTAGTACTTATTTCTTTAGGAAAATTTTGCAACGGTGCGAAATAGACGAAGATCTTGTTCTGGTTTGGAAATGTCTCCTTGATGATCTCTGCTGCATATGATTTTCCTACTCCTGTACCGCCGACAAATGCTACGAGTTTGAACGTGTCAGAATTCTTTTGAAAATAATCAGTCAGCTCTTCAACAGCTTGCTGCTGACCATAAAGTCGGCTTTGCAGAGCAACTGCAGCATTTTTAAAATCAAAACGATGTTTACAGAAATGATCGATTAATGACTCCTGGTTTAGAAACACAGTGGCGAGGGTGATGGCGACGGGTAGCAGCAGAAAAAATATAATCTGATGGAAGCTACACGGTATCTTCTTTTTATTTGTTTTTGCTGAATTTTTTGGGACGAGGGACCGAAGTCTCCGTTTACTTTTGTTGTATTTAGATGAATTGGTTAAATGCACATCTGCAATCGCGTTTGAATTTGCTTCAGGTTTCAAAAGTTGTGATGGTTCCTCCTGTGTATTTGCCACAAAATTGTTACTGAGTAACCTTGAAGGTTCTATAATACGTTTTGTGTTTGACATCTTGACATCTTGTAAATTGTTGATTTTGTGAAATTTTGTCAAGTTACTTTGACGCAGTTTTTCTCTACGAAATGAGTTCTGCAATTTCTTTCTAGCTATTTCTTCGACTTCCATGAGTTCAGGCTGTTTCATTTGATTAGTGATATTTGATTCTCTAACTTCATTTATGTTCTTACCACGATCGGTAATCCAAACAATATTTTTGATATTACCAAAAAGCGGAACAGTTGTTTCCCATGTTTTTCTGTGCTCACTGGCACCAGATCTTACTAACTCTGAGACTTTCACCTGCCTATCAGAAAAGACAATAAAGTTTAAGCACTTATCAAAAAAAGATAAATTTCATGCAAATAATCACCTAATGTTTGAATCTTTATGCAATATCTGCTCACAGCTGTACTGTCTGACAAGTTCTTCGTTGCTTCCAGACTGATAAAACTGTTCAACCAGGACCCTACGTGTGTTAGGTAATTCAGAAAAACTAACAGCTTTGGTTAGTTTATGATCAGAGTCCGTATCTGGCAAAGAAAGCGCTGCAAATCGCTTTTCCATAACATCTAAGAGAATTTGAAAGGTCTCCTGCTGAGAAAATATGTGTCAGACATAACCTTCAATTATAATCATTGGATCTTACTTCAGTCATCCTCGACTGGAAAACGGCAGCATGCATTGTAAAAATGTCTAAAAAAACAAACGGTTACCTTGCAATCGATTAAGATTGTGTGCTTAGAAAAAAATATCGTCACTTAAGAATATATCACTCTTGCTAGAAACTCAATTCATTTGGAAACGCGCGCGCTCTTCCACAACCATTCGTGGAATGCAGTGCAGACTCGCTAAGTCGACGAAACTTTCGTACCTTTGTACGAATAAGCGAATAAACAATGCCAAGAAAACAAATGTCCCTCAGAGTGAATGATCGTCCGAAGTAATCACGAATAGTACTTAGAATGACTTTAGAAAGTTAAAATCTTCAGTAACGTTGCAGAATGACAATGATTTAAAACCCGCAACATCTGATTAAATCACACGTAGTTTTCCATACAATAACATAAATACATGTTAAATCAAAACCATGCATATGCACTCTTTATAACAAACATTTTATACAGTGACACATGTGCCTTGCTAAAGACTTCATTGTTTTCAATCTATTAAATAACATATCGAACTCATGAACCGACTTTAGAATCTAGAAAACGAACAAAGCATTACAAATGAAGACGTGAAGCATGACAAAGTATTCAAGGCCATTTACTCAAATATTAACAATAAAGGCCAATACGAAGCCTGGTAATTTGGAGCTCACATTGCAAACCTTCACCACGTGTGCTCACGTGGGTTAGATGACAAAAGTAAAATTTTCAAGAGGTTTTTGCAATATACATATGCATACGTATGTTTAGTGTCAGGAGTGTAAAATAGTTGCGCACAGTCCGGATCCGCAATTCCCCATTCGAGTGTTCCTCGTCATTCCTGATCCGAATTCCTCCATTTCGGCGCTCAGTTTCTGCTCGCGTATCGACGAGCAAAGGCGAGGCTTTTGGTGGTGGGATTTTTTTCTCACGTAATGTGACACTTGTCCGCTACGCGTATAAAGCTACAGCGAACAATGCAGTGGAAATACTCTTTCGTGCAATGTGTCTGGGCCTTACTCGCCCTGGGCTTCGTCACCGGCAGGATTCATAAACTGGAAATACGGGTCAGCGACGTTGAGAAAAATATACATGTCCTTTCTCATAGTCCTTCTTAAGTATCATATTTTATTCATTACGATTAATATTATTGTTTACAAACGATCTTCTTATCCTTTGCCTCGTTCATTGTTAGTGTCAACACTTAATAATTTTGTGGTTTTTATTTCCTCTTGTTCTCTCGAATTTTGGGTTTTACATAGGAATGGCCGATCACACTAGCGATCAATCTTTCATTGGTGGCATCTCGTGTTTCAGAATGATGGCAGACAATATATCGCTCTCAGCACTTTCGGATTCTACAAGGGTGGCATTCTTAACGTCAGCCTTATGAATTTCCATACGGAGCCTTTTGATGAGAATGCTGTGGTAGGTTTTAAATCTAATGGATATGGGGTCATGATTGCTCCCTTACTCATATGGACACCTGTTTACACGAATCCCCATTTTCTCCATCATTAAAGCTCCAATTAGGATATTATGCTGATGGGTCGATAAAACTTTGATTAATAGGAATATATCAAATATTTTCAATTAACTTTGGCGAGTCATTTGTAATCATAATTAGGTTTTATTAATTGATGATAACCATCATTCAGTTTATTTTTACATATATCACAATAATGGCATTTCTGCAGCTTTTAGAATAAGTACATTGTACACTGCGGGTATCGCACTGCACTAGGAGTTGTCTGGAAAAGTGAATGTTTTTTAATTAAGTTTTTTATTTTCCAGTTTGGCTTCACTCTTGGCCGAACTCTTAGTGATGCAATGAATCCTTACTTAGACAGTCACCAAGAGCGGTGTCTGCTGCAAGGTGTTGGAAATTCAAGGAATGAACAAGAGCAGAGAGACGACAGTGCAATTGTTTATTTCACTATGGACTTGAAAAACTTAACGTAAGCATAAATAGTCATCCGAGGAATCTGAAAAAAATATACGATATTGGTACTTATAGTTGTTGTTTCAATTTGTCTGTTCCAGATTAAGAGTAAACTGTAGTCGCAATTTGCGCTCTATACACATCTACAAGAATTCTAGCATCATACCTGATTTTAGACCCAAGAGGAATTCTTTACCAGCTACATTAAGCGATAACGCTCTAATCCCACGCAGAAAGAGGAATGCTGCTCTCCGAGGTAAGTACAGAATTATAAAATGAGTATTGAATTAAACTTTCATCAATATATCATAACCACATCTGCGAGCTGGCTACTTTCCCACTTATCCGTAACCCCTGAATCATTAACACGTTACAAGCAAACGCAAAACCTAGACTACATATTGGCTTATTGTACAATGAAATTCTTTAAGATGATTAAGCTGAGTAATCACAAAGAAACTGAAAATCTTCTTAAGAAGCATTTTATGCATTCTCAATTCTCTCTGAAACCAGAAAGCTTCTAATATTTGCAACATTCGAATACGGTACACACTCGAGTTGATTCTTAATGGAAGATCACGGTACGTTTGCGATTTTGGCAGCTTTTCAAGAACCGGAAGTTAAAACAGCAAGAACAAGGAAAATAGTTCAGTACACCTGACCTGCCTATAAGCTTACAACAGTCCTCAAATAACTCTTTATAATCTTGGTTGAGCAATGCACTTTAAAGCTACAGGAAAATCCATCTACTTTGCGCATGTTTATAAACAAGACCAAGTGCATTGCACCAGAGGATGGTCAACAACACCCAATTGCACTGTCTGCACGTATGTCAACAATAGCACGGAAACATTCTATTTATAATTCTGGATGCACTTGCGGATTATTCTCGTAGTGTCCAGTCTCTATTATTAGATCTTTGGCCAGCGAATTGCAATGGGAGCCAACAGGTGGGGCAATGAAGTTTGGCTTCCTCGTGCAGACGTCGTGATGTCACTTTGATGTCAAGCAACGGATATTAATATAGACTAGGATTACGCGAGCGCTACTGTTTTATTATCAAATTATGTGAATTCATCCTTTGAAATTTCCTGGGGAAAATTCTGCCGTTTAAAGAGGTTTATGTTTGTCTTGGACGGAACGACCGGAAACGCATTAACGCGTACTCCTTCCTGGCGACTCAACCGTTTACAAATAGCGTTTACGATTCTAAAGCTAAATCGTGCTTGCGGTTGACGGCTTGTTACAATGGGCGGATTAAGAATAGAGAAACTTTTCGAGTTTAATGGGATGACGGTTGTTCAGCAAGTTTTTCCTTGAACACTAAACGTTTATTGTTAATCGCTAAGTAAAATTTTGCGTTTCCTGGTCTTTCTTTATACGTATATTTTATCTTTGAAATTTTCGTTTAAGTTCTCCTACCTGTATCTATACAGGGTATAGCGTGCTAATAATTTTAGAAATGCACGCACAGAGAACTCAGGAATGTAATTGATTCAAAAGTTACTCTACAGACGTTATATTTCGTTAAAGTGATCTGTTGAATAGTGAAATATACCGTTTCTCTGTTTTCGAATAGGCGATGAGAAGTCGATTTTGCTGATTGAATCGTGTGTCGTGGTTCTCGTACAGTAAAATAAAGGGGGTGCCATCTTGGCACGGAACCAGAAATGGGGCACCGTGGGGGGGGGGGGGGGGGAGGGGGTAGCAAAGTACGCGATTCCGTGTTTATAAAACGTTGACTAATCATATTCGAGAAAAGCTATGAATATACGAATTACATCGACGTTAGGCCGACATAGTACTTGGAATAATAAACGAAATTTTTGTGAGAAGCCGGATACGCTAAATGGCATCTAAAAAAACAGACACGTGTGTCAATGTAGTCCATATCAACATTTTTAGCCAGAAAACCTTGCTGAAGAATTTTTGGACTCGATAATGTTATCTTCTCTAGTTCGCGATACAGATTCTCATGGGATTGATCGTAATATCAATTTTTACTTGTTGTGGCGCCAGATATAACAGCGTGACTCGACATCGTCCAGATGGATTTACAAACGGAAAGACACTCGACTTTAGTGGAATTCCATTATTTTTTTTGAAATAAAGAATTCGCACAGACAGGCGTCGAGTAGACGGATACGAAAAATCTGAAGAATAATAGGAGAAAAAAATTCGTTCTGAGAATACTTTATTATTCATAAAGAACATAATTTCTTTATCGAGGATTTTATTTGTATGGAAAAGGTTGGTTTTCACGAGTCGAGAGTATCATTCGGAAGTAGTACTCGGGAGCATTTACGAAGCCCAAATTACGGAAGCTATTGTCACCGAATTTCAGCCGTGACGTCCACGTAAAAGTGACGAGAATGATTAAGTGACGCAAAGTTGAATGTTGCTAAAAATACCAGCGCTCGTCCTCGATATTATAAATAACATGGAACTCAGGTATTTTTGAGTTTTAGCTTAGGTAACAAGGAGGTTCCTCCCTGCGCATGGTGCACTAGGTTGATGATGACCTCTCGACACTGATTCTTGCATCAGTGCTCGTGATCGATCCTTGATTCTATTCTGGACGACGATAAATCCAAATGTAAAGACAAGTCCACCAGGTGCTTGGCCGAGGATGCTCTAAAACGCGGAGAGAGGGGGGGGGGGGAGTTAATTGTTAGGACTTCCTGATGATTGGATTGCTTCTTATTTTCAGAGGTCAAGAGGTCAATCGAGCCTGTGGAGCTTGTGGAGCAAATGTCACCTATGGATAAAACTGTGTGCTCACATCTCAAACTTCCCATGACTGTGGAAACAATAAAAAACAAGAAATATTACAACGTCAGTTTCGTGATGCATGTGGAGAACGAGGAAGAAGAGGGTCTCTATAATCTCTACTTCCATAGCTGTCCCAATTACAAGGATTACTCCCAGGTCGCCATGGATTTTACGGTAAGGATGGCAAGAGACCAGTCAGCTCCCTGACATGGAATTCAGACGGTGACACGGATTCGAGCCAGGAAGCTTCTTGGCTTGTGACCCGGATCGCATATATCTTGAAAGTCTATACTAACTACCAATACCCAGATGCTTCCCAGAAGCTGAGAGATCATCCCCACTTAAAGATACATTTTCTTGTCAGGTGCACATCGTAGAAAACAACAACGGAAACTACCTCAGCGCCGGGGAAATGCCACTTCCGACTCTCTATTTTATGATGGCTTTTATTTTTTTTCTTTCTGGATGCTTTTGGGTCTTCATTCTGAAGAATAGCAAGTAAGACTCTCAGTTCTACTTCAAAACAGGATAAGGGAGTCTAACTCTATTATCTTTTCCTTTTCCTTGATCTCTAGGCATCCAGTATTCAAGATCCACACCTTGATGGTCGTACTGGTTTATCTGAAGTCGCTCTCGCTTCTATTTCATGGAATCAACTATCACTTTATTCAAGTGAAGGGTGAGCAGGTGGAAGCCTGGGCTGTACTCTACTACATCACCCACCTGTTGAAAGGAGCTGTACTGTTCATCACAATCGTTCTCGTCGGCACGGGATGGACGTTTATCAAGCATATACTCAACGATAAGGATAAGAAACTCTTCATGATCGTGATACCATTACAGGTGAAGACTTCGTGATCTACGGATCAATCTGTTGTAGTGGATTTTGATAGATCTGGGAATGAGAATCGTTTCCTTGCAGGTATTGGCAAACGTAGCTGAAATAATAATTGAGGAAAGCGAAGAGGGTGACATTGAGCACAAGACGTGGCGCGACGTCTTTATCCTTGTGGATCTGCTCTGCTGTGGCGCCATTCTCTTTCCCGTTGTCTGGAGCATCAGACATCTTCAGGAGGCTGGTCACACCGATGGCAAAGCTGCTGTTAACTTGAGGAAGCTCAAACTCTTCAGGCACTTTTATATCATGATTTTCTGCTACATTTACTTCACGCGGATCATCGTTTATCTTCTGAAGATCACTGTACCATTCCAATACGAGTGGCTGGATGAAATGTTCCGCGAGATGGCGACATATGTATTCTTCGTGTTGACTGGTTACAAATTCCGACCGGCATCCGCGAATCCCTACTTTACTCTAACAACCGAGGAACTTAGCCAGGATGATGATGACGAGATGGACGTTGTGTAAGTAATTCCCCCGTGGTATCTTTTAGGAATTTTATGACGCGATTTTGTTTCCTTTTGCGGCATTTTCTTGAGTTTCCATATCCTCTCTAACATGACGATCGCAGTCTCTTTTCTAGCGCTTCCGGCGTCAATGGAGCCACCGAAGGACTGACCAAGGTAAGCAAAGCTACCAAAGTGATAAGGCCGATGACTTCTGAGGTCCCTGCTACCCAAGAGGAGAGAGACAATCTTCTGACCAAGACCGAATCCTCTCACGAGTACGACTGAGGGACTACGATGATCCACTACTAGAAAAGTAGGATGCGTTATGTGATAGTGCGCGAGTGTGCTGTGCTCTCAATTGGACAGTTTGAAATTCCAACAATTTCGAATTTCAAGAATGTGCGTGAGAGAATGTTATGAGCGTGCGCAAAAGAAGGTCCAAGCGACTCGGTATGACTGATATTCAGATATTATGAGAGAATCTAAGTGGAACCCAATGAAAATCAATGAGAAGTCATGTTTAATGTAATTCCGAGACTGTATAACAGGTCGTCATTCACTTTTCCAACTTTTATTATGTTAAGATCTGAAGTCCGTAATTACAGAAGATCATAGATTAGCTATTGAAAAGAAATGTAACACCCCTGGAAATAAAAGGGATCTTTTGAAATGTTCTCAAGCTTCTAATTCGAATTAATTACGTAATCAATCACTTATCCAAATCGAGTGACGTAGACGAGGTTATATCTTTGAACGTTTATTGTGGATGACTGATCTTATTTAATCTCCCCCACGTGTTTCTACGAATATACTAAATAATATATCTTCGATTGTATCTTATTCGTGTTACTTCGACCGCTGATTTTTCCACGTTCCCTTAGGATCTCATCGAAAATTGCGCAAAATTCGCAGTCAGTCAATGCTCAGTTTTTTGTTTTCTATAAGTAGCGAAAGAAAAATTGCGAATTCTTCGATTACAATGTGTGATAGAAGCCGAGAAAACTTAAAAAAAAAAAGTATAATCTTTTGTAGTTTGTCGCGTGTGAGAGGTACAATGAGAGTAAGAGATATAATTGAAATATAAATATTGTATATCAAAATAATCTGACCGAATTTAATTTTAGATATTAATGATTGATTCGAAATCTTTAGGATTCTTTCGGAAGTCCGAATGGATTTTCCGGAACCATTGAAAATGAAGTGAAAACTATCAAGAAATATAAGAAAAAAAAGTATCACACTTACGCACCAGCCTATAGACATTTAGGAAAATACATTTCCATTATTTTCTCTCTGCCCGTGACGAAATGCTTCTCAATGTCCAATTTTAATTTCTGGCAACGAATATGAAAAGACACCCTTAGCGTGGCGATTATGTGATAAATGGTACTTTAATATTTATTCATCAAGCGTTATTCTTAATGAAAGGAAAGATAACGAATAAGCAAATGTTACTTTCCTTCTATTGTTCTATCGATACTCTAGCTACGAGATAACGTTGCAGTGGACTACGAATAATAGAAGCAAGTATCAAAAGGCAATCACGATAAGGAAAAACAAGAGAGGGAAAAGAAACAATTACATACTGTAGAGATATTACATACCAAGCTATTACCATTAATTATAGCACTATTATTACCATTATAATTAATATCACTATGTCGCTACTGTACTATCTATTCGTGTGTATTCTCGCCTAATACCACGGAAAGTGGGGTTGACAAATAAAGTCGATATTTTTATGATATATTTAACATTTTATTCCTCTCGTATCGGTCCATATGCCGATCCCTGGAACTTGAGATCAAAATTTCTAAAATGATTAATTACCTCAAAGTGTATCGGTCACTGGTGCCGCTGAAAAAAATTTTCGAAAAATCAGTGAATAGCTCATAGTGCTTCCAGGCTGGTTTGAGTTGATCTCAGCTCTCATTTTCCAACACAAGGGGCGTCTGCTGCAATACGTGATCGACATTGAAAAATATAACGGTAAGCAGGGAGGTCATATGACAAACCTGACAAAAAAGTCCTTCAACATCGCAGCAACGACCAGGATCATCCCTTCGAATCTTTTTCTTGTTCGACGATTTTTCGCAACGCAATCGTTTCAAGAAAATCGAGTAATTGAAACCGCTCGGATCGCGTTACGTGCCTGGAAAGGACGACACGACGCCATTGCAGCATTTATCTGTCACTGCAATTGGTAAATTCCATCTTGCCGTTTATGCCGTGCAATTTCTTCTTTTAATTCCGAGGATAATTTTCAAGTCGGCTTACGAGGGACTTTCGTTTTCAATTTTATTATTTATCACAGTCGGCGCTATACCCGGTGGGCATATTGCACGGGGGTAAGATAATACCGGGTGAGAGTACGTCACATAAATTAATTAGTTAAAAATTAATAAAGCAAGACTTTAAGCTGTCCGATATTATTTCATGGGCCTGACAATCACCACGTCCTGTTCAACGATATTAATTCCGACCTTTTCTCTTTCCACCCCTCTCCCCCTCTTGTTTATCTACCCGAAAACCTTGATGCACAAACAAATAAAGATTCCCAAGATACAGTTCGTATCGGAGTATCTTTTTCCCCATTAAATTCGCATCTTCGCCCAAGCTTTTCTGTTGGTGCGTCATTAGGATCAACCTTCATTAAACCACGGGAACTAATATCGCTTATTAAGTTAGATACCCACGACTATGGTTCATTCATAAAACTATACGCAGCAAGTTAATTCATTTTTTTACCTCCCCTCTTCATCCCTTGCGACTTCCTCAAAAACCTATCGTCACTTACGAGAATATCAGCTGTTCAAGGACACGTGGACGCAAAGTCGCAATTTCCAAGGGAACGATCAAAATAAAAAAACCTTTGGCCATGCTTCTCAAATTCTTCTTTCGTACATCCATTTCATCCTCGTGTCGTGTTTTATAGTGAAAATGATAGAAGATTCGAGCTGCGCATCAGTATTATTTTGGTCTCTCACTCGGACGCATTAAGGAGCGGCCGGAACAAACGAATCGCTGCGTTTGAACTTTCAGCTGGAACTAAACTTCCTGGAAACAGAGGCAGGACGTCGCCGTGTAATGCGACTGGAAAGCATCGCACCGTATAGGACGTAGGTCTGCGCCCACGTACGAGTATCTTCACGTATCTAACCATCTATCCAATGATCAATGTATCCAGCTACGTGCGTCCCCCGCACGAGTGTCTCTTTCTCTGCATGTACCATAGGCATCTCACACGTGCACGGTCCCTGTATGTTGGAATTGCGCATCGAAATTAACGGCTGAACGTCAAGCACAATGCACCAAGAGTAGCCTGAGTGCATATAGTGCAATGTGCACTCGCTTGACACCGAATTATGCACCGTATGCCGTTCGCCATGCAAGGCTGCTTCATTAGCGAACGTGAAGCATCCCTACCAATCTGTAACAATCTCTACCAATCCGGATCGTCGACAAGTCCCCTCGCCAAACCACGATATATCCGCTCGCGACGTGTCCACCTAGCGGATATCAGTAGAATCTATCGTCGCGTCGCCCACGAGTGTCTTTTGAGGCTTCGACCCTGGGAATTTTCAAAATTGGGTATCCGATCTTTAATATATACTCTATTCTACTCGAGGGTCGAGGGATGAGGTGGGTTTGTAAGAAAGGAACGGAACTTCCGGAATTTTCCTTTTATATAACAGCGAAGCCTTACGGGGATTTTGGCTCGTTTACGCAACCAGCCTACATCGTAAGGTAGGCCTAATTGATGTCCATATTCTTAACAGTCCACCCCACCCTAACCGTTTTCTTTGGAAACTACGAGGGTAAATACATTGTTTAGATTTTTTGCTGGGGTAGGATGGCATATCGCCCTACCCTCTGCGGTAGGGGGGCACGATTTGATGGAACGACGCAAAAAGGAGGGACAATGATGGTAGCTGCTTTGAATTATCGTAGAAAAAAAAAAAACAAGAGAAGTGATGTAAAAAAAAGATCTTTGGGTACTATAATGTCGACGTTTTGGGGCCTCGAACAGAGGATGAGATGAAACATCAGTTTCCTAAGGTCACCCTTGAGTATCAATCGACGCACGTCTATTCCCTGTGGGAACTCGCTTTATTTATTAAAGACCATGCAGCGGGAAGATGGGGGTTGTTCTTTACAATGTAGGCCACTACGGGTTTGAGGGTATAATGTAATTTAATTGAATAATCGAACAAATCAATTTTTACGCATTGCGCAAAATATGCTTTTGACAGCAGAGGGTAGTCTTTTTTTTCGTATTTTTTTATATAACTACCTAAACATTTTTCAATTTTCTTATTGTTCGTCCCTCTCTATATTTCCTGCGTATCAAATAATTTGAGGAATATTTGTAAAAACCATTCTTAGGAATTTTCACCCCTAGCGTTTGTAAACAGGAAACGGATGCTCCACGGTTTCACGGACTATCGAATGCTAACCACCCTTTATCCCACCACCTCCCCACCCTAGCAACGCGCTCCGCTTTTGCTGGACAAGAGGTGGCGTAACTTTGACTCGGAGTTGAGTTTACGATCGGCGTCAATCGTTTGCGCATCCCGGAAGTCGGACGCGGGCCGGATGAGGGCGTAAAAGAAAAAAATTAAACTTAGTCACTGACCTCGTATAAAAGTTAGCGAACTGGCGACCGGAAGTTAGAGCCGCAAGTACGGAAGAACAATTTTCCCAGATATCGGGCGTGGGACATTAAGTAATATATTTCAGAGATATGAAATCTTCAAAGAGAGAGAGAGAGAGAGAGAGAGAGAAAGAGAGAGTGTGTAGAGTAAATTTGATCGCAGACCTACTGCTCCCATAGAACCATAGAAAGAATAGAAAAGTCTCCATACAAAAAATACACAAACAGATAGGGCCTATTCAACCATTAACAGTTGCAATAAGGGATACTCTCAATGAAGAAAAGCCAGGGATGGGTATTTCGAAAAAAATCAATGGTAAGAAAAAATCTTGAGGTTACAAAAATTCATCCTCGTTCACACGTTATTTCTGTATCATTGAAACGGACCCAGCTGGCGCTCTTTTTCAGTTGACGCAGAAGCTGTATAGTTATGTCAGGTAGTAGAAGAGTTCCAAAAATAAATTCAGGTCACGATAAAGAATTTCTGATAGGTAACAGTGCGAGTAAGAGAATCACGAAGTGCGTCAGCCCGATTGGGGTCGCGACGTGTCGCTAAGGTTGGCCTAAGCCGAAGCTCCTCGCCGAAGAGCCGAGGAGAGAGAGAAAAAACATGAGAGGAGACGATACGAAAATAAATACGACTCGTTAGAGAGGCAAGTGCGCAAGTGTACCCACGCAATTTCCTGATAAGTCGTATCTCGTACGAAAAAAAACAATGTTAAAGGTCTGAACATTCGATTCTACGATAGAGAAATCTCTGTAAGATGGCAGTACACCTCGTTTGCTTTTGCCGTTTCTTTATACTGATGGAATTTTCTTTTAGGAATTCAGCCAGAAAGTTAATCTCTGTGATTCCCAATCTATAGGGTGGTCCAAGTTAAACGCACAATTCAAACTTGTTATTTTTTTTTGCTAAACCAAAACCAGTTGCCTGGCAGCTGTCAAGCTGCTTCAGCGGTGACGTCATCATAAGACTCTTGCACTTTTATAGATAACAGAGAACAGTGGACAAAGAGTAAAAGCAAAACAGAAGCGGAGTAAGGATAACTAGGAGTAACGGTATAGGTGGAAGAAGAGTAGCATCTTCTCTGCTTACTAGAATATTTCCTACCATCGAGGTGTAACGTCGCGACGCCTCTCGTCCCTCTTCTGGATGCAAATATTCCCTTCCATTTGCCGGCTCGTGTTTCTCGACGGGATTACGCGGATTAAAGGAAGTGCAGTAATAAAATAGATTTACAGTATATGTCCGTCGTGTATAGAGCAACACCGTGTGTTGCTGGTTGCATCGTGTGCACTTTTATGGTGGCCATAAAGCAACCTGCTTTGCCATCGAATCGTGTCGCGGTTGAGATTCCCCTTAGAGGCGCCGTGTTGCATTCTTTTAATTTTTCCCCCACTTTACATATTTTTCTCTCTTTTCATTTATTTTATTGGTCGCCTGAGATTTTTTGAAAAAATGGAAACGACTTTCCTTAGTCGTCAATATACAGGCAGAACGTTGTGAAATTGCAGCAGGTCACCGGAGGCTTCCGTAGGTATATCCGACGTCAAAAAAAAAAGTCACCCTTAACGCCTGAAATTGGAACCTAAAGTTTTCATGGAGTCGAAATGACTTCTTTGGCAATCAAGACGATAAGACGTAAGTCGCGTAGCCTTGGTGTTTGTTAATTAACAAGTCCCAGAATAACGCGTAGACTTTGATAATTATTTTGAAAAAAAGGTAAAAGAAGAAAAACATTCAAGAGGACGACGAAGGATCGACGCGCAAATAGGTAGAAGCTAGATTCACATAACCTTGTTAATAATTCTTACGTGTAAACCTATTAAAAATATTTTTCAAAATTTTAATTACAATATTTGCCAAAAATACTCGATAAGGCTAAACTTTCTTTTCAGGTGATCGGCAACCATTTCTATTGTCTCTCAATTCTGTTGACGCAACGAAATCCTCCTGTCAAAGGCACTTTTCCCCGTGTCATCCTTTATTCGATATATTCTTCTCCATTTGGCATAACGATGGATCGTACAGATATCATTTTCTTCTATAAAAGCTGTTCATAAACTTTCTCGATGGCCTGTACTTATCGCAGGACGACGTCCTTTCATCAGGACCTCAGCGCCAGCTGCTTTCGTCGAACGAACTACCACGGGGGTGTGCGTTGTTCTTTTTTTATTTCTTGAATGAAGTACAGAAAGAGGTATCGCTACGAGCAGTACCAGCCCCCACTATTTCTCCAAGTCTCTCTACTGCTCTTACAGTCATTCGGTTACAAAAAATCTATTGAAACGAAGAATCTAGCGCTACGTTCCAATGCGAAATGACTTTTTTCGACTTTATTGTATTATTCAATGTAACCATACAACATCAGTATACTCAATACCCAGTCTGTCCGTTTTCCGATCGACTATCGATCTGAAATTAGTCGGTTCACGTAAGTGGTAAAAATAATAATAAAACTGTCTGGAAGGCATCAATGACGGGCAGTGTACCTGTTCCATTCGTCGAAGCGTCTAGTTAGCAACCCGACTTACCTTTCCACCTACTCGTTCTAGGAGTCCCCCCTCCGCCGGTTCAAATCCTATTAAGGGATGGGGATGGCAGACACCCGGCGCAATCTCCTCTCAAAAGAAAATTCGATGTAGAATATCAACCCCTATCGCTACCACGGCTCTTGGATTCTTGAATGCATAGCAAATATTTGTCAGCTAGTTGATACATCCTCGACGTCTTACATCAGGTGCCCCAGACGAAGTGGTTATCCAGACGTCTCGACCGTCCTGAAGGACGTCTATCCAAAAATTTAATAGGGGATGGTTAATTGTAGAGAGAATTCATAACAATAAGCCCTGGCTCGCGGGGGATCAATCGACCACGATCACTTTGTCTAAGGATAAAGGGATGGGAGCTCCTGGGTCCTGGCTATGGATTTCACGAAGGGAACAAAGTCGACCGCCTACGCGAACAACCATTCATACATTTCATGTATTATATATTTATATAATATATATTCATATATTTTTGTTGATACCTGTCTCACACGTAGATACGTTTATTTTCTTCTCTCTAGGCAAACACGTATTACTCCAAAGGGACGAAATGGCCAGCCCGCGGCAACTTTACGCTTTCCTCTGGAAACTTTCGAGAAATGATAATGCTTTGTTGCACTCTTTCGGGGGGCAAATCTGTATCCTGAGAATACAGTGCATTTCCTACCTCCGTATAAAGGGAAGATAGTCCCCTGCCAGGAATAGATGAATTCCTGTTACACCTACTCCTGCTATTCCTGGACAGAGTATCCACCCTTTACCAAGCCAGTCCTCGATACCAGCTGGGGGAAGTCAGTCACAGTCATCGAGGTAGTGTATTAGGAGCCAAGTGTGTGCTTTCTCATTCCTCCTGAAGATTCAATCTGGAACGACGATGCTCAGGGTTGAGACGAGCTCTTAATCTGAACGTCGACGAGCTTCCCTTATCGAATGGCCTTAGGCGGGGGAAGCCACCCCAGGAAAGAATCTGGGAAAGGGACAATAAATAGTGGGAGCCAACGAGGATGGCTTTTATTTTTTATTTTTATTTTTTTTTTCTTGTTATCATCGCTACCCGCAAGTTACACACGAAGCGAATAATAATCAGTTTAATCTCGCTAATTGGAGAGTCGATCCTACTTATTATTTTTATCTCCTTTAGGGTGCACGGGATATGGCAATTGTTAACTTTTCCCTTGTGGGCAAAACAGTATGGAAGATAGACCTTATCGTTCCGGGAATTAAGATAGCCCCTGACGCCTAACGGGGTTTCGGAGAAATTCAGAAAGGCAGGATATTCTGTAGGTATCTAAACTGTAGCTGATCAGAACGCATTGACCCATAGAAGTAAAATAGTAAAGATCTTGACAAGGGGGTGGCAAAAATAATTCATTGCTTTCAATCTTTCTTTCAGTAGGAAGCTAAAGGTAGGGTCGACGTTAATGGAGTGTAGTCGCCGCACCCCCAACGAATCCGAATTTGCACGTAAGGAAGGAAGAGAGAGAAGGTTCCTGGCGAAGGGCTGATTCGGGGCTTCTGCTGGATCAAATAGCTGCAAAGGATCGCGTGGGACTATTTATGCCCCGTAAAAGCTGTTATCCAATTTTCTGCAGTTTTTTATCATTAAGCGCTAACGCTTCGATGACCAGCATGCTGTGCGCCCCTCGTCATTGGGATTCATTTTTTTTCATCTCCGCTGCTTCGACCCCTCCACCCTTTCGAGAGTTTTGTTTGCGTCACGTAAGCGTAGGTGCTAAGGGGTGCGTTTGGGTATACCCAAGATAGACTATGTTACTGCAAAAAATGAAGCCACCCTGTAGATTCATCAAAGTGGACTATTACGCACCCTATAAAAATCTTAGACTATCGTCCTATGGATGCATATTGTATAAATTTCCTGTTGCGTTTCTCGGGAACAAGCCAAAGGGGGTTGCAGCCAGGCAAGTAATGCGCGTAACCGGTAAGGGTTGCAAAGTCTTATCAGTATTCGTCGCGTAGCGTGCTGCACTTGATAAGCGCATTGAGTCCTGGGGGAGGAAATCTTGCGCCCTCGGGACAATCTAGAGTTCAGAGCCCAGAGGCACGCGTAAATCGGGCACCTAAAGCCCGTCTAGACTACGACTGTTGCTGCGCACAGCCCTTGTAGACCTTGTAAACCGCGGAGAAAATACAGCTCGGATAAGGGATGATAAAATCGCTCGGTGCGCTAAGCCATAAGTAAAGCTCAGCAGAGAGACCCAGACTATGACGTCTACGCGACCGCGATGGATGTTTTGTGTTTCTGATAGATTTTATATTGAATTTCCTCGATATATGGAATTTTTTAGGGGTCCCACCTTCCCTTGGGCTAAGGGAGGCTCCTATTAAAGTCACTGTACGGTCACTGCGAACGGGGCAGTCGGGGAATTATGGAAATTTTAAATTCGGCTGGACACGAGATTGGGTTATTATTCTATGGACCAGGAGAGATCCTTGGCTTTTTGTAGCACAGTAGACTGTAGATGTAACGGAGTGGTCCATGGAGTCTCTATGGTTTCCGTTACGTAGGCAGCTACCAGCCATAAATTTCAATTTGTCCCGAGGTAACGGCGTCTGGCCATATACATATGATATAACATATGTCCCATACGTGCGAGGAATCGTCACGATGCTCGTCACGCATTCCTCTCACAAAAATTACGTTTATTCTATCGCCGCTTGGTGTTTGAATTTCAATTACGTCACTCCCGTTTTCCCAATCGAACGATTTTACTTCAACCCCCCGAGATTTTTTTTCCGCTTGGATTTATCTGCCAATCACGTCACAGAACTTTTTAGAGATACTAAAAATCATAGCCTACCGTTACCCTCGGTTAATTTATTTTATTTCGACGATAAGAGTCCTGTCAGAACAAATGCTGTAGCTTTCCCTTTGAGAAATAGCCCGGAAATCATTCCCACGTAAATGAGTTCTACCAGTGAACGCTCGTTTCGCCTAGTACGAAAGTCACGATAAACATCGAGCATTTAAACGTTTACTTTTTTCAGCAGATTTTTTCCCACGCGAATTATTGTCATTCGATGTTGATTGATAAATTTGAGAAAAAAAATTAATTGATTTCTTAGGGAGTAAAAACGATGTCTACCAAATCCAGCGTGTGAAAGACAAACTCGAAAATGCTCCAGACCGCAAGGGGTCGAAGGGCACGTTCTTAATTATCGGCCGTCGCGTTTTAAACGCATGCGTGCGAAGTGCGATTTTCACCGGCGGCGGAGTTTCGAGGACGCCAAAGCAAAGTCGCTTCAGTCGGCGCCGCGACGCGACGCGTCTCCGTCGAACGAAGCTTCCGGTCCGTCGCCGAATGGCCCGGTTTACGAGGAGTGACACTATGCAATGTGCTCGTATCACGGCGTGGACCAGATCAAAAAATAAAAAGATCCCTAATAGAGCTAAGCAGCACATTATCCTATACGCTGAGAAAAAGAAAACAAACAAAGATAAAATTTCCTAAATATATCAATAGTGGCGAAATCTATTTTTTATTCATTTCAAAATTTTCTTTTAATCGGAAGACATTCCAAGATTACTACGTACAAAGTAGTATCTCCAAGTACCATTGTCTTTGTGTTATCGCTCGTGCAAGTGTCAATATAGATTTATTATTGTGATAGATCCAAGAGACACGTAATGCAAGATTGAGTCATCTTCTTGGTACTAAGAGAAGAAGAAGAGCAAGAGAAGCAGCTGGTGTATGGACCATCCTAAGCTGGGAAAAATCTTCTGGGAAGTTGATCTGGACCAAGGTATAATAATACATATATAAGGATACACTCACGACACTTGGACCAATATTATTCTTGACCGAGTAATTCGACTTCCGGTTCCTTCCAAGTTCCAGGATATTTTCCCGGGTTATCTTTGAATCAATGAAATTACCAAGTAAAGGAACTTTCTACTATATACAATAGTTATACAAGGTGCGGTGGATGCATCGTTTTCCGTCTCCTTGATTTACTGATCTTTCCGGTTTCCTGGTTCCTCGACCCAACCAGGTCCCTGATTGCCGCAGGGATAACAAACCCAAAGAACTCGATGAAGTTTTCTCGTTTTCTCGTTTTCCGAAGCACTCGAGTCTCGCGTGCGCCACTTGCAACGAACGTTGAAAATTGTGGAAAACACCGAGTGCACCTAGAACTGATTAAATTCCCTAGTACCTACGATAAAGCACACCGAAGCACGTTTTAATAATAAACGGGACTTAATGGGAGCGCGATTAATTTTATTGGCTTATATCGTTCAATGAGATTACTGGGCAAGTGACAATATTTGACTTTCTAAAATTTTCCTCAAATCTTTTGAGAACACAAAGTCTCTTCCCACGAAGCCTAAATATATTAATTTTGCAATAAGAGACCCACCAAGCCCATAAGAAATAACATTTATCCACGTAAATTACATTATTCTTCAAATAACATCGAGGTCCAATTCGACAGATATATTTACACATCAATAATGTCAATTCTCGTTCTTTCATCTGATTCAGTCAGAACTTCAGTCTTCGATTATCCTGAGATCACAGGACCAGACGAAGAACGGCTGTACGGATGGTGAAACGCGCTAGGCAGACAATGCAATATTTTAGTCTGATTCACCTGAAAGGATCCATAACCGTAAGAGCACCCTGTATATGTTTGCGAATGCTCATCCCATAATAGGGTTTCGGTAACGAACGGGTTGGCTTTGTAATAAATGCTGATTAGTCAAGTTAATACTACAACAGGTATCATTGGATACTAACGTATATTTCGAACACACGGTATATACCTGTACGCTGCCATAATGGATTTATTGATCTCTGAGCATATGGCAAATACACACACACATCTGGAGATCAATTGAATTGGAGGGGTGGCTATTTAATAGTCTCGGCCGATTGTTACAATTTCGACCTGAAGCAAAATGCCGGTATATCACCTGATGCGTGTTCAGTCGTGCGTTAATTTCGAATTACATCGGAATTCGGGCCTCCGACTAAATTATCATTTGTTCCGCAGCATCCAACCAAGAGATATCGAACCCCAGGAGCATAGTCACATATAATTCAGACGTCCAGTCAGACGCTGGGATTCCAGGGCGGCGTTAAAAGGTCTCCGAAGCCCGAATGAGGGGCATTAGCGTTATATCTTTCGCTGACAATTTGGGAAAATTGAGCACGTCTGAGTCGTTATCAGAAGATCCTTTGTATTTAGAAAAAAGGGCTTTTTGCTTAAATTAATCCAGATTACCTGAACCGCATTTGAAGCAGGGGATTATCAAATAATTATCTAATATGCTGGGGATGAAATTACGTTAATTTTAGAATTTCAAAGAAATTATTGAAGTTCCAATTTTACAATAATTATTTTTAAGGATCACGTGTTCCTCGAAGAAGGGTTAAGGTCGGTTTCTAACAAATTTCTGCACCCCTGCTGACTTAACTTTTAAGAAGGTACCGGATTAAGGGTGAGAATGGGGTGTCGATTATCTTTCACCGTAAATCAAGTTAACCAGTGGAATGTGTCAACAGGAAATTCAGTCCCCTTTTCACTCTATGAAGGAAACATGTCGCAAATCAATTTCTCTACCCCTATGTAGGCTGGCATCAAAAATGAAATATTCAAATAGGCAAAATATGTGCTGCAGATCAGTCTGAGAAAGAAATTTCGTATTCTGCCTGATAATTTTGTTCGCCCAGCGAATGTCGAGCAAATTGGGGAAAGACTCGGCTGTGCTTGCGTAAATAAGTGAGAAGTTCCTTCCTTCGTTACGGAACATTAATTTCGTCCAAGGGTGGGGACATTACGCGTAGATTCACCAGCGACACACCATTCCAGGGCTGTCCACATTCTGGAGCATGCTACAGAGTGCTACAGGCTGTTACAGACTGCTGGAGGCTGCGAAGTACTACTGATTCGTTGAATTCAAGTAGAAACGAGGAACGGCTAACCGGCGGACCAGCGAGGACGTTTGTGACACGTTAATTTATTACCGTGCCGTTTCCGCAAAGCGAGAAATAATCTCAACCCCCATTAACATTTCCCCTATTTTTTTTTTTTTTTTTTTTTTTTTTGGAGAGAAGAAATTACATCTTTTAACTAGTCGTACCATTGGTCATTTTATTACGATTTTACATGAAATTTCAATTATCAAATTCATATTATTAATCTACAGATATTAATTGATCTTCATTTTGCAGTCGATCAATTAATCGATTAATTAAGTTATGGGTTGGTCGTTCTGGGAACTCTTATCTTAAGTCTAAGGAGTAAGTTTTTTGTACCCGGCTAGGTGTTCGACTTGTATATCTACATATAGATGGACCTTAGTATTAACATGTACGAATCTTCTTGCTCTGGACCAGAGGCGAATATTTGACTTTCCAACTGGCTCCTCTTGCTACCTAATCTATATGGAGTCCGTCCTACAGTGTTTTTGCTCTGGCAATCGAGTCGTTGATTTATGCTCTACGAAATTATGGGCAAAAAATAAGCATTCGTCGACTAACAATAAGGCTTTTTTCATATTTCGTCAGACAAACAAACTTCCACATACACTTTTTCAATTAAAATCACTCTGAATTCATTGCTGACTGACGAAGTAATCGAACGTTGAAATCGCAAAAATACCATATTGAAAATTAAGTATTAGTGCGATTGAAAAGAATGTTCCATGGTAAGAAAACAGTCGCGTAAGAAGGTGGAATCGAAAGGCGAGGAATGATTGGAAAAGAAACGGGGTCCATTCGGCAAGACGGAATACCTACTGAAAATACATACGTATATACACCCAGTGTAAATTTCATGGAGAATTCCAGGAATTTGTCTAGGGATTTACATTCCCAATTCACTTGGTGACACTAGATAAATTTCTTCTAGCTTTCGCGAAATTTCTACAGGTAATATTTCCATTAAGATCAGTCTCTCTAAAAGTTATCCTTATTATCCCATTTCTCACTGCTGTTACATACGTACGTATCTCTCTCTTTCTATTTCCGCCAAAATATAATTATAAATAAAATTACCCTACTATATCTATATTTGGTTATCTAGCGTGCCGAATACCTGCTGGACAAATTCGCTGTTCAAGCCTCGTACACACGTGAATACCTTCTTCCATTCGTTACTTGTCTCTTGCTTGAAGCTAGTAAAGGTGAAGGACTTTGGGTAGATAAGGAGGATTCCTGTTATACCCTATCCTACACAGATTCCACCTTCAACTCGCAGGATTTAATTTCCAAGTACATTCATACTGTGTTCAATGAGCACCAAGAAGGGACTAATCGTCAGTCTTAAAGTACCTTAGATTCTGAATTGAAAGTCTTGAGTTCTAAGCTGGTTTACACTTCATTAAATTAACACACTGTGATTAGACAATCCTGCGTACAACCCCAAGAGAAAATTAACATTTACGAATAATACAATATTTTAAAATAACAACAATTGAATTGAGATTTTCAAATTTGCAGTATTTCATCCTATTCTCGTATTTTATTAAATGAATTTATATTTCACAATAAAAAAATCGTTATACGTATATAATCCTATACCAAGCGAAGGTTTCCGCAAAGCGTACAATAAATTCAAACGAATAACACACTCCGCAGAATCTATTCGCGTTTGCGCCGCTTGCATTCGGGAACGATGATCCCATGTTTTCTACACAGGAAAATCCAAATATTCCGAATCTCGTTTGTGCACTCCCGCGGTAAATATATGTGCTAGATGGAAAAGCGACGCTACAGTATACGATTCTACTTAATGCCCTCCATTTTCTTTTATTCGTATACGAGTAGGAGACGAACAACTTTTTACAATGGCGTCGGGACGCCGACGTCGGTATCTCTTCGTTTCGATTTCTCCAATTTAATGGATCTACCGAGATCCCCTATCGGCCCCCTAAACTGATTTGCGGGGGTTTTTTTAAAAAATGGAAGGAAGAAAAATAAAAGCAAAAGAGGAAGCAATATCAGCCAAAGCATTACGTAGCTCGCTATACATATATAGGAGTGGGAGTGTATCATCCTGACGCTGTACAATATTATTTTTCCCAGGAGAAAAATCCACGACGTAAAATCCCCATTATGGAGGTGAACTGGTTTTTAATATTTATTTTTACTTTCCTTGTTCTTTTTTTTTAATTAAAATTAAATTTGTCCGACGCGCAAATAATTACTCGTAACGATTGAAATTTCCATTGGCCAATGAAAATGATCGTTGTACGGAATGCAAAGGCGAAGGGGCAGAAGGCAGAAGGTACGGGACACCGAAGACAGGCTCGGAGATCGGTACGATCGCTTGCAAGTGCACGATCGTAATTAGCCTAATTACCTTCGTTATCCATCCATGCACCGGCTACGCAATCCGCGTTAATTAACTTGAGCAAGTTCCGCCAGGCTGAATATGCTAACTTGTCTAGGGGTATTCGTAGTCGTAGTAACGACTTCATGTATTCGTCGCCAGCTTCTGCGAAAGTTTCAGCACCTCGGCCGGACACCATTACTCTCCATGTCACACGAGGTGCAATAATTGCGAAGCTTCGCCCCAGGACTTTCCAACAGACTCTGACTAATCTACAGCAGCATCATCTTCGGGGATCATCTTCCCTAAAGAGGACTTCGCCTCTTTTCAGGGTTTCGAAACTAAAGTCTTAAGCACCACCTGGAGGACGTTAAATCTGATCGACAAAAAGTTTATTTACCTTGACAACGTGAGTTGTGAAGAAAAAGCAGGTGCTACCAGGACGATGTATTCGTATTTCCTTAAGAGTCATGGACTTTCTAATACCAAGCTACCATCGTCCTAAGTCACACCAGGGAGCAGGGGGTGCAGGCGTGAGGGTAGTCGCAGTTCGCGATACTTTGGCATTTTCAAAGTGGAAACCTTGGAAGCTCCAAGTTTGCGAGAGGTTTGGCTTCGGTGTTTTGAACAAATAATAATTTAGCAGTTAACTCCGGACGCTGTGAAATGTAACAGGGCGTCTTACGATTAGTCGTGTTTTCTTAAACAATGGTAAATTCAGACTCGAGATATTAAGTCCAAGTGTGCTATAGGCGGAAGTTATTTTGAAATTACTAAGCTGCCCCTCGTAACTGAACAGGATGAAGCGTTGAGCAGGGGAATTGAATTTTTGTAGCCGAATTGAATAAATTGATGAATAAACGACAGGAGCTCGGAAATAACACGAAATGGGTCACTCGGACGATCATGCTAATCCTGCTCGACTTTTAACCTTTTTCTTTTTCCTCTTGTAAAAGTCACATAGTCTCCTGCAGTTTTTCCTTAACTTAAATGTGAATTCAGCTCGCGATTCCGTCGCGAATTTGAATGCACAATGTATTTCCGACTCGTCGAGAGTTCTGATTTGCAACTCCAGGAACACATCCGTCGCGTCCCAGCTGGCTCTGAGAACTTCCTGAAATTCTCAATGCCTACACGTGTCACAAAAATTTACCGTTCCGGCCCGGAATTCACGTTTTCCTTTTTCCCGAAATTGAGGTTACTTGTCGTCGCGAATTCATACGTCAGCCTTTCCTACTCTCTTTCAACCTTTTGATTCGATCGGTAATCCTGTCGACACTGCCGGGACACTTCCGGTTTACTCGATACAATGTAGAATATCTTTTTTGCCCTGAATAAACATTTGTCAAAATTTCGTCACAGTCCTTAGGGTTGTTCCAGGAGGACGGTAAGCCAATTTTTTCCCCCTCGTTCGGGAAGTGTCATCACTTCAGCACGAAACAAAAGGAAGGATAATCGCGAAAAAGAGTATCAGCCACAAATGTCATTTCCTGAGGAAGTTGCAAAAGTATTGCGATCGTTCGTGATTACGTTATCAGATTTCATCTTAAGGCTCTTTTCATCCCTTATCTCTGCTCCCACTCTCCTCCCACCCGCAATTCGCACCCTGTCACCCCAGACTCGCCCACTCATCTCCACTCAAAGTAATCGCTCCTAGCAAAGGGGGTTGGATGGTCCCAACCACCCTGTTGCGATTTATCACGCGTCATATCAGATTTCCAGTAAATCTAGGAATTCTCCCTTCATTCTTACGGTGACAACAGTAGCAACAGTACATTCTGCTGCTATACCATTTCTAGACTGCTCTTGCTATTATCCCGACCCAATCCTCCTTATCAATATGTGACTACAAATAAATAGACACCTTGGCAGGACCCTTGCGAGAATCCAGCAGGAGCTAACCCGGCCATCCGGTTCCTGGATCAGCTTCCTGGACCGAACGGGACTGGCATTTCTGATTAGGTGAATTCTACAGGGCGATTCAAGGACCATATTGAAAACAGATTATACAAATTTGGCTTGAACTGATTCAGCAATTTGCAGGGTTCCTCAACTACACTGAGAAAAAAAAGTCATTGATTCAATAACAGCAATTTACTTGACATTCATTTCATTGAATCAATAGCATCGATATCAAAATGACTGGCTGTCTGCTGTGTTTTAAGAACTGGTGTAGTTGTGATTAATAGTACCATGCTATCGAAAAATGTATTTGAGACTATAGATTCTACTATCACTTGGAACACACATATATTAGTTTCAATGTGACATGAATTGAAAAAATTTACAGTGCCGTCATTGAATTTTTGAAGTCAATTCAAATACATCTGCTATCCAATCTAATACATTCGGTGCTTACTTTATTACCGCAATTCAATCACGCTGTCGAGAACACTTGAAGGATTGCTTCATGCACATATTCTCTTGAAACAAGTAGTTATTTTATCGTGTCAATACACGTGTTACTAAAAATGTTTATTGCAACATTTTTAAGTATATTAATTTTGCTTTCAGTCGAATGAAATATTACATTGAGTCAATTACATACGTAGTTTATAACTCTCCTTGCGAATTTTTACGTTACGTAAATTCATTCACATTACAACAAATAGACGCCCGTCATAAGTAACCCGAGCAGAAATTTGGTCAGGCTGCCTGATGTCGTATCAGGTCCGGATCAGGTATCGGTATGGCATGCCTGATCAGGATAGCCGGATGAGGCCCAGATCTTGCCCTGATCATGCATCAGTACAACATTTGTAAATGTGATCAGCCTGAAATATAGATCCTGAACAGGATCAGGCCCTGATCAGGCAATTTCATGGCAAGCCCTATTATGGAAAATCTGACTTGGCCGTAGTCAGGCGTTATTCAGAGCTGCCGTATTAGGTGAAATCAGGCAACACTGAAATTGCCCTAATATGAAACTATATACATGTAATACAACCACCGGCCACCAGAGGGACAGGGATACCCGCAAGCAAAAGTGGGTCACTGAGCCGATAAGTTCCAAACTTTATAGAATTCTGTAAAAGAGACGAAGAGTCGATAAAAGCTACTAACTTGCAGCACCTAGTAGTCCAATCCATCGGACTGCTTCTATATATAATTTTTTAGAATCAACAAACTAATTTATAATTTGCAGGAATTCTCCTACCCCTCGAAAGCAAGGCGTAATACGTCACACTGAATTACTCCATTACCTACGCACTTCTTTCGATGTTATCTCTTATTGTCTCATTACCGGATATCTTTCAATGAACTTTCTAATGATTTCAACCGAATGAACTCTCAATTACTGCAAGATTATACATTTTGCTCTGAAAGCATGCACATTAAATTCAATGCTTCGCAACTACAATTCAAAAAAATATATAATTGTTATATCGACATTTTCAGATGACCGCACTTATAACGATATTTAAAAAAGTTAAAACGTGTTTACAAGCTATCAATGCGAGTACACATGATGTCGGTTTATGGACAGAACATACTGCATCGATTACATGAATCGTTCCTACCTTCAAACGTTTTATTGTGTCATTCTTTACACGTATCAAAGCGATTATTTATGGATTTGATGCAACCAATAGACATTTGCAGCGTACATCGTATTTAGTGAATTAAATGACATAAGTCATTGTTTTAATACGAGATGGTACTGTCCCAGCCTCCTCTCTAAAAAATGCAAACTATTACATACGTAGTTGCAACGACTACATTTGTCGATGGCAGCCCGCAATGGTCACGTTTAGTTGAATCAATGATATATTTTTTTAATTCAATGACATTTTTTTTTCAGTGTATTTCATACTAAATATTACGCTAGAATTCAGTAGACAGTGTTATACTTTCTATTGTTGTTAGTCGGCAACTATCTCTGTGCAAAGTTTCCTCTCAACAGAGTGAACGTCAGGACAACCCATGGCCGATCAGGCTGACAATAACCCATAGAGGCTGATTAATAGCATACGACGGTAATAACGGGAACTCATGCTGATGGATGAATAGGGATTTATCTACTTTCCGCTTTTTTGGGGGTCATCCACTTCGGCGACTTATGAAATTTTACGAGTAACTTTTTCCATGTCGGATATATTTTATATCGCTGTTCCTCGTGCAGAAATTTCTGACATTTTTCTATCATTGTTACGTCACTGCTATACTGTATGTACTTGGATATAAGCATGTGGATGGTAGGATGGAACGGATTTCCTTTTCACTAAATTTTCCGTAAGAACATTGAAGAAAAGAAAAGAGTTAACCAGGATTATTTTTGCAGAGCTCCTCAGATACTCACCAAGAGGATAGATGTACTCCCGAGCTACTCCTGTTGTGATCCTGGTATTAGACGCTGATGGAAATTCCGAGTCTTCTCTATCGAGATGCTGCTCGCAGCCCTGAGTAGCAATTGGAAAAGTTGAGCTCGTATAGAAATGCAGCTGAGTGACCGCGCCGAAGTACTTGCGGCTCCCTTGATAACCTCGCTAGTAATAATCGTTCAGTCTCCTCACGTACAGCTGACGGTTATACATACGTAAAGAGACGCGTGGTTACCTGGCTGGCTGGCTGGTTGGCTTGAGGGAGAGATAAAAAATAAAGGTAAAAAGTGCTAAAAGGAAACAACGTAGATCCACCATTCTTTTTTACTTTTTTTTTCGGATTGTTGACTTTTTATCCAGTTGAAAGCATCAGCTGCGTTTACAAGGGCTTGGGCCCAGCTGCGCCAAGAGAATATACACGCGGAATGCCAGCCACTAGGTACTGCATGTGTAACCCAGCTTAATGGGATAGAAATTACGAGGTTTAAGGCCTGCGGTTACGTTAACCACTTAACCGGAAGTCAAGTCTCCCAGTCGTTCAGCTACCAGCGGCCAACGATTCTTTTTCGCATTAGGAAGACGTACAAGGGTCGCTGACTTCGGGTAGAAAAATTGTTTTACGCGAAAACATTTGGCCACGTGCGTCCCTGTATCAAATTCTGGGGTAAAGTGGCTAAGGGTAGCTTCCCCTTGAAAAAAAAAAAAGTCTGGGTGTACTCGTATTTTCGTCCTAATTATGAATTCTCACTCTCCCTTCTTTTCCAAGCTAAATTCATTTAATGCCCTAACTCCCTTAATTGCTGTTTTTTGTCTTTTTTTCTTCTACGTGTCTTTATCGTGAACTTGAGTTATATAACATCGTTACGTCATTCCTTCTTCACACGAGATCACTCCAGGTCGGCCGTTTCTTTAGAAGCAAATTTTATTATTTCAATGGCGCCTGGATATTTTATTTTCCAAAATGAATTTACCGTAAGGACTTTTTCTCTTCGTCCCCTTTCGGTCGGGAGTCAAGGTTGACCCAGTCCCGTTAACGGGGATGATGCAGAAGGATACCAACGTCGTAAACTGATTTCCTGAGAAGCGGAGTCCTTGAACGATTTGCTTTTCTTCTTTCTCTCTCTTTTGTCATTTTACTACCTTCTCCTTCCTTCTCTACCCCCTGTGTTTCAAATGCCCCGAGACTATCGTATCCCATTCCAATTCAGAATGCACGTGAGATTTCCTCGTACCTTCCTTGACTCTCATCTTCTTCTTCTTCTTCCTCTTCTTCCTCCTTGGAATATCAAAACTTTCGTTTCTTCACTTACGATACAGGACTTTATACGTAGTCCGTTGTTACACTGGAATCGGACGTGTCTTTTGCCGGACTCGATTTTCCACTATATTCGAATTATTCTGTGCTATTTCTGGAAATCTTCCTCGACCGGTTATCATATACTGATAAGGATATTTCCATTCTCTGTTCTCAGGCACAATCGCCACTGCCATCGGTTTCCACCGGTGATATCCAGGAAGTCGAGGATGAACCTCGCTGAACTCATCCGCAAGATGCGAAACGCCTTTTGCATCTCGTTGCCTGCTCCTATTAATTCTTGGAGGATCAACAGATGGAATCCGTCGAGCAATGTTTATTAAAACTGCAGTCCTATCGAGCATTAAATACCCTGGACGTGGTTCGAATCAAACCATTTCTCAGGACAATGAGAGCAACGTGATACGTGTACGGTATGCTAAGCGCGTTGCGTAATTCCTTGGACGATAATGAGAAGAAAATTTATACTAATGAAATCGTACAAGAGCGACTCCAAAATATTCACATGCGAAACAATACAAAACGGAGCAAAACTGAAAATTCTCGAGAAAGAGGAATAAGGAGCAAAGGAGAAAGCATTATCTTGGACGTCGATATCTCGCAAGAAAAGAAAACAAAGTGCTCTACGACATTCCAAATAAAAAAAATTAATCGACACACTTCGACGGATTTAATATAGTGAAGTATGAACGATGAGGATTCTACGGGGGCGGTAAGTCGTAAAATTGGTAAAAGTGAGGAAAAAGGAAGATTAAGAACAAGAGGAGACAAAAACGGGAAGAACATATCTCCCGTGTACATGGGGATGGGGGGCAACGACGAGGGATGATTTAATAGCGATCCTACACGTGTAGCGTAGTACGGTATCTGCGAAAGTGAAAAAAGAAAAGAAAAATAGAATTCCGGCCCTTTTAGAAATGACGTAGGAGAGACTATTCAAAATGACCGATACGGAAAATCTAACGGAGGCCTCCATACGTTTATGCCTGTTTCCGGACAATGACTCCATCTTGGAAGATCCAAGAACAGCCTCCGTTAGAAGAATCAGCTACGGTATAGTGATGCCAATAATATGCTGCCTTGGAATAATTGGAAACGTCTTGAATCTCGTTGTTCTGACCAGACGTAACATGCGCGGCACTGCCTATATTTATATGAGGGGTGAGTAAGAATTTTTTATCGAATTATATATTATCCAGTTTTTGTTCATGTATATATTTGAATGAGACACACAGTTAGCATGGATACCAACTGTACCCGTGGCCAATGGTTACTGAGCAAGGCAGTTGGGAATAAAGTTATTCCATGTTTGCGTAATATGATGCTTTGGGAAAATTCAATTACATTACTTTGCACGCGATGCATTATCGACACTCGTTCCTTCGTTTCCTACATAAAAGTACGGTACGTAGGACGCAGGTCGATCAAATTCCAATAGAACAGTCAAATGTGACGTCACGAATTCACTTTGTGATACGTATGTACAGATTGTCTTCGGATAAAAGAAAAATGGATTTTCATAAAAGGGATTTATAGGAAATTATCTTTTTCACGAAGAACGTATGGTTTACCTGTTTCACGTTATTTTCGAGTTCCTCGACTTCCTATATCCTGCTGTACTTATTCATGCGTGGACACACTCGATCTGTGCTCTCCATTATCATTTCCCGGTCCACATTTGCTCTTTGTCACGAGGGGCTTGTAAAAAGCCCAGATTAGCTCAGTAAGTAGTTCGCTTTAAGGCTAATCCGCAAAGGCCGCAAACACCCATGCTTGACAATATTAATCTCGTCCTTGCAAATGCTCGTGGAACTCCTTTTATTTTGCTTTCATGCAAAAGAATTACGTACGTCCACCAAACGAGTTTTCGTACGCAAATTACGAGGAAGCAGAATCTACCGGATGGGCGTTAAAGAAAAAAAAAAGATAATACGAAGCTAAGTATACGGTGACTCTAAGCTCTGCCACAGTATGCGAACGGTAGTTATTTACAGTATACACAGGCTTATTCAGGTCAAATGTACCAACTGAAGTTAGCATCTCCATTTGATTCCTATTGTAGAATCAACTTCAGTTTGTGCGTGTTACTCGAATATCCCTATATATATTATATAGCGGCTGTGTACGGTAGCTATCGCGAAACTACTGCCAAATGGTCGGGGAACCGGCTGCTATTTGATGCGGGGCCAAAGTAATTGTGCTCAATTTGTACTTGCTCTAAGTACTCCACCTACAGTTACCTACAAAGTACCTAACCAGGATACGAAGCGCATTTACCTCTCGTAAATAAATTTTACTCTATATCTCCATTGTGGTCTTCCAATTCTTTTTTTTATTACTATCTTTTCGACTCGTTATTTTTCTTACAATCTCTTGACTCTTGGCATCCCTCGCCGCAAACCAACGTAACGCCTGATGGCTGACCATAATAGTAGGTACAGGACAGTTAGAAAATGCTAAAAAGATTTTATGCGTAATATTCATTCTGCGATACTAAATTCTGACCAGCTTCATTTAGAGCTCGTGACGTATGAATTTTTCACTCCTCGTTACACCCTCGTGTACACTTATCACGGAATGCAAATGCGACGTCACCGAGTCAGCGAAGCGTGGAATAACGAAGTGATAAGTAAACGGAGAAGAAGGGATGAAAATTGTAAAGGGTGAACCTAGGAGAATACTCGGTTACGAGATACCGGGCAAAGATCATGTCCACAGCGTCGTAGCAACGTATCGTCCAATACATAATGGATGTCGTCTGCTGGGATGAACCCCCTAAAAGCGCCCCCTATCTCTTTCAGGGTAAGTCCTGTTGCAGCCAATTAGATGGAATCTCAAATCGACTCGTCCCATGGGACCTCCCCATTCCTACCCCCTGGTCCAGGATCTGAGCTACATTGGGATCCGTGCTTGCGGTCTGGGACTTGGGGGGGTGCAGATCAGGGCTGGGGTTCAGGAATTCTTTCCCGAGTCCCTTTGGAAAGTTTCTTCAAATTAACAACCAACCTTCCACCTTCGATTTCTTCGGGTGCGATGACTTGGTCGGTTGGTCCAGGGAGGGTGGGAGTCTGCAGGGGTTGCATAGGAAAGACCGGGATGCAAGAAGGGATGAATTCGATTGGACTCGATCTCAAGGATTCTTTCACTTCTCATCACGTCTTTCATCCCTTCGCCGTTTCATCTCCTCGTTCTCCCCCCAAGATGCCATTGCTTTTACGTTTTCGTATTTTCTCCTGAAAGAGTCGCCGAATAGTTTTGCGGGACTTTCAATTTCTTTAGTCATTTCCGGCCACTCGCTAAACCAGCTGAGTCCCTACATTAAGGGGAAATTACAAGGCTAATTTGATTTAGTATTTTCGTCGAAAGCTCCAATAGCTTCGCCTATTGAATTTCACTGAGAATTCGATGGGATACGCAGCACGTTTGTCGGTTTACGTGAAACAATGAAAAAGTGTTTGCAGCACTAGGAACTATTAGTTATTTCCATCAGTCTTTCGAGACTGGGGTCTCCCCAGTGTTTGCAAATAGTCCGCCATTTTTGTCTCTTCATTACTACGACCTATGACCTTTCTATTCTTCGCCTTACTTAAACATCTCTGGCAATGTCAATAGGTGCTGTCATTGACAAGGGTCACTTTCTTACCTCTTCCAGCCCCTATTTGCTCATGAAATAAGTCCCTCTCCTGTGGAACCAGTTCATCTTTTCGCACAATGAACATTCACCCCAATCAACACGATTTTCATGTGTTTTCTTTAGCATGTTATTTTACGCGTACAATTAATTGGCTCCATAGAAAAGTCATCGATATAAAAAATATATTTGTTCGTCAGGTCAATTTTCGAAATAGCCTTGATAACGATCGCAATTACACACCGGAAATTAAAATCACTGAATCGACATCGCAATAGCAATTGAGACCTGTTAGACTAAAGAATGTCAACGGGGGCAGGTTTAGTCGTTAATCACAGGGCTAATACAAATTCCATGTATGAACGATGTCTCTATTGATATTGGGGTTGGATTAATGAAAGAAACAAGGCCACGGCCAAAATCTTCACGGGAATTCATAAGGGTGCGTTTCCATCCGCGAATAAAGGAAACCGCGTTAAATTTATACCACACGATGTTCTCGGTAACTGCGAAAATACTTCGAGTGAATAAAAAAATATTGTTACCAACCACCGTCGTTAGCCCCGATTTTTTTTTTTCCAAACTTCAGGCAAACTGAAATTTATGTTTCCTGGTATATCATGATATGTACAATAGTAGAAGGCATCAGATGCCTCTTATAAAACTAAATATTATGTAGGCGATGCTTCTACTAATATTCCCTTATATGTAATTCTTATCTCAAAATTTCTTATACGACAGGACAACGCACCCCGCTGCGCATTGTCTTTTTTTTTCTATTCGACTGACAAGAACATCCAATACGTCCGATATTGTCACGTCGGAATATCAGTGTAGGAAAATGTGATCTGTTCGAAAGAACCTTCCTTTGCTTGGAAGAAGAAAGAATAATATTTCTCTTTGTAGAGAACCAATCGTAATACCCATATACATATACACGTACAAACGTCACACCCTGTACATGAATATTTGCCTCCGAATGCAATTTCGAACGTGGAGAATTTACCTTATTGACGAGTGCCAATGTGCCAGACTACCTTCTGGGGGTGGTAGCACTGCCACCCTCTTGGAACACTGGCTATCCGAGTATTCAGCCAGTATAAGGGGTGACCGGTAACGAAATGGAAAATCCTATCATGTTCATCGGTTCGTTGAACACGACTTTTATGAATAATACAAGAAAGCTTTTGTGTTTCGTGGACTTATTTTACTCTTAAAATGTTTAGGTTTTCTTTTAATACAAAAATGCCCAACATTAAGCCATTCAAAAAGAGGGTTAACAGTTCTTCCTTTTTCCCCCGTACCTCCCTACCACTACGAGCATCCCAACGATAATGACCGCGTTATGCCTCTACACGCCAAGGGATGAAAGGGTTGACCGACCCCGAAAAGTTTGTTGGGACTTTTTTCTCTCCTTTGCTTTGTTTCTACCTTCTTCGTGCTCCTGCTCGCGTTCACGGAGAATACCACAAACTTTCGGAGGTTGATTCATGGTTTTAATCAGGGCAGCATTGAATCTTTTAACTCGCCCCTGAGTATAAGGGAGAAACGAATAACAACGCTGAAACTCCTGTCCTGCGCTTTCGCCTCGAAGTCTGAATAAATAATAAGTTTACCAAAGCTTCACGTTTCCGTTGACCCGACGCGTCATAGACCAACCCTTCGTTCCTTCTTCGAGTCCTATATATCTTTTGCAACTTTCTACCCAGTTTCGCGACACTTTCTGCGAAGCACCTGCTACTATAGCACTGACGTAATAATTCTGCAGCGCCTTTACGTTTTGTCAAGGCGCCCACTCAAGAGTCCGTATGACGCGTCGTTGTCGTCGCTCGGACAATCAGTTTATTTTTCTTTTCCGTTTCTTTGACTTACGAGTTGCACGCTCGTGCTTGGCGTTCGGAACTGTAATCGAGAAAGTATTTGGTGCCTTTAAAGTTTATTCAAATTCGATGAAGGCGTAATCGAGGCGTCGTTCACAGTTACCACAGGAGAGCTTCTGATATCGATTGAATTGTGACTGATTTCATTTTACGTTGCACCAAAAAAAAACGAAAGCTATTTTTATTAAAATATTTGTACGTTGTCGATATGGTAATTTTGCATCTCCCCCCTTTTTTTAATCGACAACAATTTCGTCGCTTGCTTGTCATTTTAAACTCCTTATGATCTTCAGTCGAAAGTTGACAATCACGAGATTTCCATAAGTGGTTCTATAATTTTCCCTTTTCGATTTCAGGGTAACTTCTACCAGGGCAAAAAGGCTTGTTGAACGAAAGTCTACTTATCAAAGACAAATTGTAGTTCAACGTAATATTCAGAAATACGTGTGACTGAAGAAAAAAAAAGCAATACAAATTTCCGATTTATCAAACTTTTTGAAATTTCGCTGAGCGACGATTATCGCACTGAAATCATAATTTATCGAGTGAAACAGCCCCGATTGAACTGTTCGAAACGTTATTGACGTCCGCTTAAGTAATCAAGTTTTTCCATAAAATTTTCCAAGATAAAAAAATCGATGACTACATATTCCATAAATTGTCGGAAATTGGATATTCGCACGAATATACGAGGCTACGATGACTCTATGACGTAATCGAGATCGATTCGATCAGATTCTCATGCTGCGATTAACTTTTCTTCGAAACGAACTATGAAGTCGAAAAAAGCGTGTTTTTCTAAAACTCCTTCGCAGTTATCTACCAGTGAAAAAAATCCTCCAGTTGTTATTCTTAGCTTATTTTCTTTTGTACGCGCACGTTGTGTACGACGGTACAAACGCAATATATTCCTTTCTGACAATACAAAGAAGAATAGTCAGGCTTCAACAACGAATTGCCCCGTCATGTCCAGCGAAAATAGAGAATCGACGTGGCGTCGATAGCAACAGGAATTCCTACGTGTCCGATGGAGAATACACGAACGTAGTGAAATTCCATTGGCGTCTCTCGAGAAATTCCAGAAGGCCGAGTAAGGTTCTAAGCCTCCCTGCCGTAGGATCCCATTTGCCGAATGTGGTCAACTGGTGTCTCTTTGAAAAATCAAAGGAGACAGACGTCATTTTTCGAATTTTTCTTAATACGTTGCGCAGCCCCGAAGTGCTCTTGTAGCCATCGATTCTTAGGACACCCCTCTCCCCGCCTGCCCCTCATTCGCAGAACCACCTACCAAGGACCCCATGACCCCGTTTCCAAGAAATTCCTTCGATAAAAGCGCCAGGATCATCCCTTACAACGATAAATCGCCATAGCGTCACCTACGCTTAAGCTCCTTTCACTTCCCTCCTTCCGCCGCCCTGATTATACAATGAATTTCAATTGTCCTCGATTTCACGTGTTTTCGCCAAGTCGAGCGGAATGCCTTATTTCTCATATTTTTTAACAGATTCCTCGCCTTGTCAGTCCTTGATACCCTGATTCCAGGAAAAGTAATGCAGCAACCATCGCATTTTTTTTTTTTTTTTTTTTCGAACAGTTATTTTCGCCGCCCGAGGTCAAAGTTGAGGAAAACGTAGAACAGATGTTTCTTGCCCTCGAGAAACACAATGTCAAAAGGTTTCTCACGGTATTTTCGGTTTTCTTCGAACCATTCGAATCTTCGGCTCCAGCATCCATTTTTCGACTCTCCTCTCTATGGCTTTTCCAGGATCGCCATTATTCGAATGATTTTTCAAGTAGATTTCCGCAAAATATTTTTTCCCACCGCTTCTCCAACGCACCCAATCCTTTTTCCTTTTTCTACTTTTTCTTCTTTCCTTCGACGACCCAGCATCCCCTTTTTTCTCCTTTTCATCTTCGCCCCCCCCCCCCCCCCCCTTAACCGGGAATGGATTGGATTTTGCAATTTATATGCAGCGACTCTTCCACACAGCCATGTGTCGTCTAGTGACTCCTTAAGATAGTCGCAGTCACGTATGACGCGGCTAGTCTGACGTCGAAGAACACGCATGACGAGACTCCATCATCCTTTGGGGTTCATTATTTGCGTTTTCCAATAAGAAGCTAAATAAGCCAGAAACAGAGAATGATTAAAACGAAGAAGAAAAAAAGAACGTCGGCTGACTTTCCCTTATCAATTATCCTCATCTGGTTCAATGGACCAATTGGGAGCAGGTGACCCGCTGTTCAATAAAAAATATGAGGGATCCGGCAAATTCCTTAACCCCTTAACGAGATGAAGATCGATGAGAGATTTAACGATGTTTACTCGTAGCTCTTATATTGTCAAGCGCAATAAAAATGGCCGCCCGGTACTTTAAAGCCTCGAGGGTTTCCGTATTTCTCCTGTCCCCCTTCTCTGGTCGTTCTCTCTGCCAAGTGTGAGAGCCTCGAGCACCGTAGGCCGCTTTGTTTCATCGAGACGAACCACGTGGCGCAGTGACGTATCAAGCGAATTAAAGAGGAGGTTCCCTCGTGCGAATATCGAATTACCAGCAAGCATCCCGTAACGCGATGGGTAATTGCCATATTAACTGTGATATTTACAGGGAAGGACTGGCACGTGTCTCTTAATTTATCTTCTTTCAATTTCACTATATGACAAAATAGTATCAACAAAATGCCTGAGGATGTTCAATAGAAACCCTTGTAGTTTAATATCAGGCTATATCGACGCTTGTAATTCCCTCACTTTTCCCGGGGGTTGTTTTAACTCGCTACAATACCGGTTCATTCGGCGGGATTAGCGAGAGATCAAAATTCCGACGTGAATCTCATCCCTCATCGCCGCCCCCCCGCCCCCCATCCTCTTCCCGACTCGCCGATTCTTCCTCAGGAATTTTCCATTCGACGCACGTCCTCAGTTCCGCCCTACTTTCGCCTCTCGCTCGACGCGCCGACTGCAGGAGCGACCGTCGTTTGTTCGTAAAATGCAAGCACATCCACAGGTACCTTACGAATGCGACCCAGCAGAGAGAAAACGTTATACCGGGTGTGCGTAAATCAATGTAGGCAATGGTATACGTATGTACGTATATAAGTGAGACGTATGGTATCACGTCGTAAATGACGGGTAGGTAATTTTTTTATGGACAAACATCGAACGCATCGTGGATCCAGTGTTTATCAGGGGCTGTGTGTATGGAGATTTTCTTAGAATAAGATCCGACGGTTGAAACAACAGGATCCGCACGACACACTTGACGCGTAGACAGACAGGCACTTACAAAAGTTGCCGGGGTTCAAAAACAGCTCGCGCGGGTTCCTCGTACCGAACGTTTTACCAAATTGTCCGAACCTTTCGAGACTTTCTTGTTTTCGCGAATAAGCCGCGTACTGCGACAGGGAAAAAAGTGTCGGGAAACTTTAGCAAAAGGAAAGTGCATAGGGATTGAGTTGCGTCATGACGGTGACGCGTGGTATTAACTTTTATCGTCTTTTCCGAAGGATCCTTAAGGCGTCTGGGACCTTTGGAATTGACGTGTATAGTATATACCATAAGACATCGTTATATCGTACTTTTCTTTTTCCTTTGAACCAATGGCTGCCATGGGAGTCACAGCGACGACCGAACCATTCAATTTAATATATCTATAGGGTTCGAGCACAGTCACGCCCTACGGAATACTAGGATATGACCGCGTGATGTCATTCGTATGTATTTTACATAAAATACGTATATATATACTATGTGGTACGTTTCTTTTAATATGGAAAAAAATGTTTGTTGTGCCAAGTAAAAGGTTGATCAATCTTTTCGAAAAAATCGATAAATAACTTCCGATAGAGTTTAACTGAAATTAATGAGAGTTCGAGTCGCCAGTCGAATTTCGAAATGCTGCCTTACGTTTCAATGGCAAACGCACGTAACGGGTGTGACCGTAAGTCAAAATTCATTATTTACGTAATTTCTATGGGAGAACGTCGAATTAGCGTGTAAATAATTCAGTGGCCTGGATCTTAAGATTTACATATCTGACTGCACGTGGTGCAACGAAAACTCGTGAAAATCTCGAAGCAGAATCGAAGTCATAAATTTTCTTTACATGGTAGGTAGGTAGATAGATGGTACATGCCACACAAAATATCAGTTGTATAACCTCGGATATGCATTACTTGTATATTCGACCAAGAAAAATGCTCCAAATAAGATACGTGACGTAAACTCAAAAAAAATATTTTAGTCGTTCCCAGTACGTCATATTTGTAGATCATTAGCCAGCCGAGTTCGATGCGTATTCCGTATAGAGATTTTTTAAATATTTATTAGCTGCCATTTGTTTCTGTTTAATAAAAAGTTCGAGCCTCCATATCTCGTTACTACGAATCGATTCTCAGAGAGCACCCGGTACACTTCACGGCTGCAGTCCTCGAATCTGGAGCAAACTAGATAGCTGGCAACTAACTGATGCATAACTTAACTTACGTGTGTTTACCGTTCGTTCGCTTGCTCGTTGGTTAGTGGTTCAGAGTTTTCATGGAATCCTGGGTTCATGGGTTCAGGAGTTTATATAGGTTCATGGATTTATAATAAATTCGTTAATACCCTAGTATCGTTCCAAGTTATTTTTCAAAACGAATTTTCCAAACGAAAATGGGAAATCCACTTGTGCGGAAACTCGCTGAAAATAATCAATCAAATTCGACCAAAGGAAACGCAATAATGTTCGAGCGACCAGAAAGTTTAATTGATTTCTCGCAATTCTCACGCGTCGGGAAATTTTTAAATTGCGTGACGTCATACCAGCCGAACTCGCACGTGGACTCCATTTTAATGTTGAATTCATTATTCGATTCGATGATGCTATTTTTAGGACACTGTGTATCCCCATGGGGTAATGCGACAGTGTCTCCCTTGCTCCTGTCTTGCAGCATTAAGTATTGGTCGCTACCTTTTGAAACACCTTGTACAAGAGGAAGGATCATTTTCTTGCATAAGAAAGATAAGCCAAAGTGGATACCCGAGGAGGCTGCACTCTCTATGCAAAACGAGTAGCTGATCGTTGTTAATTTACGTAGAAAGCCGTCGGCCATCTTTCCTGTTTTTAACCCTTTTTCCCACATTTTCCAGTCTCCCGATGGATATCACTAGTTATTTACGAAAACTCACGGGTTCCTGTGTCTTCGATGGTACCCAGCATCCATGTCATCCGAACGTTCTGGAGCATTGAGATGCCGCAAGGAGCTTCCATCTTGGATGCTTTTATAAAAATAGTACAATCTCTCCTTCAAACTCGATTCGTTAAAACTTTCAAATCCTCATTGAGTTTGAGATAGTGGGGAAAAAAGTTGGTTGCCGGAGCAAAAAGAGGAGCAGGTCAGGTTAAACCAGACCGGATATCTCGAGCCCTGAGGGAGTGACCATCGAATCGCACGAAAATCACGACTCGCGTCGCGAATTCATGCGGAAGATGGAATTACGCGGGTCACGCAAAGCACCTCTACGTTTTGCGCTATCGGATTGACCTTTCGACGATAACTAGAACCCTACTCTCGGTGTACCTCGTTGTACCCTTGGCGATAGGTGGCAAAGAGCCGACCAAGGACGCGCCTCCATATTCCCCCCAACCCTCGTGAAGAAAGTTTACAGAGACAACTTGAAAATACTAAATTACATTCTCATACGGAGTTCACGTCTCACGTGGATAACAAGCATACAGGGGAAATTTTATTCGATATTGATTGGTCGCGCCTAACCTAACCTAACCTAACCTAACCTAACCCAACCCAATCAATCCGATCACCGATTCTCCTAAACGTGACCGCTTACCAAAGTGCTGTTATCAAGTTATATTTTCCCGATGTTATTCCAAGTAAGGGGCGTGGCGAGAAATAAAGAATGAAAGATAAAAGATAAGAAGATAAGGGATAAGGGTCAAGAAGGCGGGGGGGGGGGGGGGGCGTTGGAGCACGCAGCTATGATCGAGATGGGCGGTGATAAAATGCAGCGACTCTTCCGTTGTCTCTTCTAGCCAAGGACAATATTCTCGCGGAATGGTTTATTACCGCGTTGGCAATATTGCACATTCAGCCCCTTCACCCCCTTCACCCAGTGCAGTCTGAACTCCCTCGCGGCTCTTGGCTTTGCCCCTCTGCCCTTCAGCCTTCGTGCCCTTCGCCCTTTGACCTCCGTCACTTCCCCCTCCCCCCCCCCCCCGGCCCCGTCGTCCACTGCGCTCAACAAGGTAGCAACCCTTCTGGTTATGAGTTTTTCAAGCTGGGTCATTGCCCCCTTTTCTACGAGGTCGTCAGTCTCTTTTTCAACAGGTTTCCATTTTTCGCCATTATATTTCCAAGTCCGCAGGTCACGCTCGACCGTTTGGTTTTTTTTGGAAAATTTTCTTTATTAAAAAAATATTACCGACACTCTTCCCCGTTATCGTCCATTACTCTTCCTTTATGATTTCCTTCCTGTGTACTTTCGGTTCGACCTCTCTCAGTACTTTGCCTCGTGCATTTTCAAAGTAACGAGTCAGCGCGAGGCGTCGCTGAGCGTCGCCGAGCGTCGCCAATGCTCCTAGAAAAGCTTCGACGCCTTTAATAGTCTCCAGCTCACGAGAATGATTCGTGGTGGCAATAACGAGTTTCCCTTACGTAATCGTTGTAAGGAGAAGGACATTAAGAGAGAGGGAGAGAGGAAAGAGGAGATAAAGGCGGGAGAGACAGAGTAAGCTGACGCTTTTGCAACGCGATTCGATAAAAGCAACTACGTTAAAATTCTAAGCTTTATTCAGACTTGAAACTTTAATGATATTTACCTTACAACCAGACGTTTGCATGTGGACTGTCGCATTGTCGTCCCTGAATTTAATGAAAACGCGCATGAACGAGATGTGCGAGCATGTTGGACCGATTTGAAATTATTTCGTAATCTCTATCCGGCAACGATTCGTCGTCAGTTTCAACGGAAACGCGCCATTCTCTTGGGCTGTTTTATACGTGCCAATGTTATTTCGCTGTCTGGATGGTAATGTGGGGTTTGATCACTCTTTGTCCTCGAGTAGTAATCTCGATAACGGGTCGGACAAAAGTACGCAACACGCCCACGCCCCTCTGATATACATACAGACGTTAAAAGGTTCCTTTATTTTTTTCTACGTATAGTTATATGGATACGTGTGCGTAGGAGTGAACTGCGACGGAATTTGCACGACGATAATAGCGAGAAAAAGAAATCCGAATTGAACTGTACGAACGATCAAAACCCTTAGGCAAGTGTGTTGACGGCTAGACGAAGTTCTTATGGGAATGAAGATGAAAAGGAACCCTTGGCAATATTGAGGGAAATCTTTTGGGTTTTTCCATGGAGACCAAGGGTGTAGGTGGGGTCGCTGGAAATGTAAGAATCACGATGACGGGAACCCCAGCAAATTCCTTTTACGTTTTATGAAATTGATGGTAAAAAGGAAATATGACGAATTCGAGAACGCATGATTCGAATTGTCGAGTCCCTTTGGCTCCATTGTAACGAATGCGTAATATTGAGAGTATTATTATTTTTTGAAACGATAATAAAGAAAGCTAAAATCGATCAGATTGATATTCACTTAACTTCAGGATTTATAAATTTAAATCGGATTCATACGATTACAAAATTATTCCACTCGTCCGTCTTAATAAGACAAGTTACGTAGCCTATGGGCTCCGCCGCCTATTCGAGAATGTTCAAGAAGAAGATATGTACTGTTATATTTGAGCGCAAGAATACGGCTATACAACACGGCTGTTAAACGTATCTGGACTTTATTGTTAAATCTATCGTGCATCTAGATCGCATGTTAATTGGCAAAAGGGAAGACAGCATGGAAGAGAAATAGACTCACAGGTACCACTTAACCTACGATAGCTAGTGGTTAGAGAGAAAATATTCCCGCGATTGGCGAGACTCCTGGCGGTAGACGGTCCAACTAGAACTAAAAGGAATAGCCTAAAATTAATAGAAGGAATACCTGTCGGTAAGTCGGTAAGGGATACCTACTTTCCATAGGCACAGAGTCGCACTGTAACTTCTTGAGAGATATACTGAAATAAAACGGGGATCTTAAAAAAGAAGGAACGAAAAATTGAAGATTACACAAATTTTCTTCAAAAGGCGAAATATTTTATGAATTTATCAGCTACAAAGATATGTAATATTGAGTGATTGTAAGGATAACGTTGGAGATGTGAAATGCCATTGGAAATTATCACTCCGCCGATGTACGTTAAGAATGGATATGCCTGAATCTCCTCTATTGAACAATGCAAAAATCCATTAGCTTTGCGCGGTATCGTTTGAAATTCTTGGTTCGTTCTTACAACAAAATCGAATTGATACGTTATGGGCTTATTCGACACGTAAAATTTCACTTGAGAATTATTATCACAGTTATTTGCCAACTAATATAATCATAACGGCCTTTACTAACTTGAACTTTCCATATTCGGAAATGCTTATTACATGAGGCGTGCGGGTGTCCCCTGCATAAATCCTGTTTTAATTATTGTCTGCCTTCATTAGTACGGCACGGCCCTTCTATTTATATGTATATTAAAGCCGTTTGCCGATTCTGCGCGCGACCCTGGATTACCTTTAACTGGGGCTTTTCCAGTTGGCATTATGAGTCCTTCCTGTTCACTAATATTACCCAATACGTTCCTATTCGCACATCGATCAATCACTCCCTCGCCAATATTCCCATTCTCACCTTTTTGCCCCGAGGCCTGTATCTAGTTTTTCCGTTTTCCCTTTTTTCTCAATATTTCATTTTGACTTACTCGTCTCTTTCGTCCCCTAACATTTTGATCTTGTTTTTTTTTTTTTATAAATTCCCCTCTTCATTTTTGACTTTGAGTGATTTATTTTGTTTTTTCTTTTTTTAAATATTCCTTAGTACCGTATAAATTAGTTAATTTTTTTCAAAATATTTTTTATTTCGTTTTCGTCCATTCATGTTTCTTTCCTTCGGTACTTTCTTCATCTTCGCCCACTACGTTCTTGAAGCTGAGCGAATATAGATTGACATTTTTTGCCCTTCGGTGAAAATGGGGTAAAATCGAGAAAGTCACAACGAAACAGTCGACAGAAGTAATATAGCTGTTTTTGAGGGTGAGTCCGACTCGAGGAATTGCCCTTGTTTAACACGCCAGCGAGAGACCGAAAAGCGGTGACTTATATTTCACTTGGCTACCCCTCATGATAAATTACAGACACCGGGAACTCGACTACTCCGCTTTTCGATAAATTAAACATCTCGAAGTGCGATTTGTAATGCGACCTCCGAAGCACGAGTCGACCATAAAAAGCATTTTCCACCACAGTCCTCGAGTCACTTCCGCGTTTCCCGTACCAAGATACCTCAGCCTCCACCTTCGGCGCCCCGACTCTCCCGTCCGAAAAACATCTTTTTGTTTCTTGTCGCTGCTTAATGGAATTTATTGAAAATTTTATTAAAGCATTTTTACAGCATTCTTATCACGTACTTTTCTTCCGACGAGTTTTTCAGACTCACTGTGCCTGACCAATTAGGCATTCTCAGTTTTTAATGACTCAATAGGGGTAACTTTTATTTCAGCGAAGCCCATTAAAAACCCTTCCACCTTGTATTTTACGTGAAGCAGGAAATAATTATGAGGGTTAATCGACTTCATTTTTTAATTGACAGGTGTGGACTATGGTTTAGCTTTATCCTCTTCTATAGGGGATGATATTTCTGACTCTGTCATATTTTTTAGGCAATGTCGTGTTTTTTTTTTTTCGTAGAAAAAAGTTGTTCAACTTTATGGTCCAGCTCATAAGACCTGGAAAGTTTTACATCTTAGTCTTTTACCACGGGATTCTGCACAGCTGTACATTATCAACGTGATACAGAAAACTCAAGATGGAAAATTGCGACACATCTCGGATAAAAGGGCTAAAGGATTTAATTGAGGTCAACGCCATTCGAATTGTGTCGATACTTCTGGCCCACTGGTTATATTTCTTGCTGGGAAATGAAGCCAAATGCTGAGGCCAATCTTCTATACTTTTGTGTATCAATCAGCCTTCCGATATGGGCGCCAAGAGAGAAGTTTTTATCGAGGGTCTATTTATACCGTCAGCCAGAGGATGGGACACCAGCCGAAACTTTATCTTTTCAAGGTTCAAATTGCGTCTCGACTAAATGTTTTTATTGATAAAAATGATTTTAAAAAAATTTGAGGCGTACTGTATTTGTAGAGTTTGATTTTGGACATTTTTTATCGTTTCACGTCGCTCTCAGCTTCTTTTTCAAATGTATTTCACGATTTATTACATTTTTGTGAAAATTATTTATTTGTATCAGGGACATCATGCATGTTTTTCGTATCGTTGTTGTGGAGGGCCCGAGATTTTTCCTTCGTCTAGGGAATTCAACAAACAGACAATAAATTTTGGTGAACATAAAAGACAGATATTACGAGGCAATTGTGATATTCTATTTGTAAATATTTTTTTCTTTTTTTCGAAAAGATTAAATAACGGATGGTCACATAAAGTCGCGTCGTTAACTCCAGATTAAATGTAATTCCTTTGTTAGGGTATAGTCGGGGAAAGAAATTTGTTGATTACAAAATAGAGATCAAGCATAAGTTATCTCTGCTTGGAATTTAATTATTATTAGTTTTTATCACAGATCAAGTAATCGAAGAGGGAAAGATAAGAAGAATAACATTGAGATGATTAGCTGTATGGATAAGTTGCCGGTGAACAAAAGTCATTCGAACTTATAAGCGATTTGCATTTAAATGCAGGTCGAGGTCAAGTCCCATAAAAATTGCAATTTGCAATTCCAACTTAATGGACAAACTTTGTCATTCCTTTTCTTGCCACGAAACCCTACAAAACTTTTATGAGCTTAATACGATGCGAATTCGAATGGGAAAAGATGTGTCCCACTTTTATTCCAATTATTATTCCTCCTTTTATCCTGAAGCCGCATAAACCAACTTGTGTCCTTGAATATTCTCAAGATATCCAAGATATCAAGGGATCCAATGATAAGGAAAGCACAGCTGGTAACATTGCAGTTACCGACCAAGCCTGAAACTGTTTTACCGGCAACGCATGGAGCTTGCGACGAGTGTCGATAATGAAGAAATCACGAAAGTTCCAAGCGAAGCTTTTCCTACTTTACCATACTACGTTCGATTTTCTTTGCAAAGTGCAAAATCCTGTTGCTAGTCTCGTTTACCTACCCCCGATATAATTTTCATGAACTCGGTGTAAATATTAGTCCATGCAATACTGAAATTTCGACAAACAGAGAGACATTCGAGCGAGCAGATTTAAGAAGCGTGGAAGATGAAATAAAATATTTCAAGACTTTCCGTCTGACTAGCCCAGCTTCTTAATGCTCCCCAAGGAGCTCTGGGCTTCAGAATAAGGGAAAATCATCAAAAGTAAATGGAGACACTCAGGACAGGCGGATTTCGGTATCGGTAGGCAGCTCAGGCACCCAGTCCCAACAGTGAGTTCCCTTTGGCACCACAATAATTCTGTCCACGGATTTCTTTCTCATGCAAATCTCGCCTAGTGCTTTTATCTCCTTACACTCTTCCGTCGCTGCTCTCCTCTCGTCGCCACCCACCTATTCCTCCCTTTCAGCCGTCACGTCCGTGAGCTGCAACCCTTCCCACTCGATTTGGATTTTATGGTAATCCGACTTTATCCGCTGAATCGCGAAATAACCGACTACAATGAACATAGGATTTCAACACCCGCTCTTTCTTTTGCTTTCACCATTTCTCTTATTGGCCTTCAACCAATATCTTTCTATCGTATCAATCCCATTCGCATTACCACTGGTCCTGTATATGTCTCTTTGAAAATTTTTCTGTTTTATCGACAGTTACATTTCCCAGAATTATAATTGATTATACAAAAAAAAAATGAATTCCTGGTCTCATTCGGTTCCTAGTGCATCGTATTTACTACGCAATTATAGACATTTCCCAGGCAGAGCAAAGTCACGTACTTTAATTACCTTTGCGGAATTCCGCGTTAGTCAAATACGGGCACTAATTGGAGTCAACACGTTTCCAAGCACAACCTTCCAGCCCAGGTTATCTCGCAGAACGAGAGCAGATGTGCTCACACGATTTGCACGCAATAAAAATTTCACCGAGAAATTCCCAAAAAGCAAACAAAATCTCCGTATCGGTGAGATTGCACAATCGAGAAAATAATAAATTTTCCTCATATTGAATTTTCCCCAAATATTACCTAAACTGCTTTACCTCCGTAGCTACGCGTGCAAACAATGCCCTTGATCCGTATTGCTCTGTTACAGGATATTCAGCTGCTGCACTGCTAGCTATATTATTCTGCATCCCTTTCTCTCTACGGGTTCTCATCCACAAGGAAACGGGAAGATGGAGCAACTGGACCCAAGCCTTCTATCACGCACATTTCGAACTATTTTTGGGAAACGGTTGCCTGGGTGAGATGCATACTTTTTTTCTCATCGCAGCATCAAAAAATGGTCCAGGTATATTCGAGCGGAAAAAAAGCCAAAATTGAAGCTCCACTTATGATCAACCTCACAGGCGGAAGACGTTTGCGTTATTATTGCGTGATTAGCCCTCGAGATAATATATATACCTATACCAATTTCCAGGTGTGGGAGTAATGATGCTCCTTGCCCTGACAGTGGAGCGTTACGTAAGCGTCTGTCATCCAGGACAACACACGAGGCCCCTGTGTGGACCACCACACCTGACGGTGGTTCTCATTCCTTTGGCTACGTTCCTGGTCTATTCGCCAAGCATCTTTCGTGGCGAGATAACCACCTGCCTCTTAACGCCTGCCGGTCCGTTCATTTATCAGAAGAGAGACAACATCTTCTTCATGCACTCCTTGTTCTATCAGGTAATCAGACCCACGTGGCATTCACATAGTACGGGACGCACCAGCAACGGTTATACACAGGAAGCACGAATTTCCTTCTCCCAGGTATACAAAGTCGTATTGGAGATCGTCTTCAAAGTAGCGCCGACCATTCTGCTGGCCGGGTTCAACCTACGGATCATGATAGTCTACAGAAGGTCCTGCGAGCGCCGTCGGAGGATGACGCTCTCGAGGACCGTGAGCAGCGACGAGGACCCCAGGACCTTCGCCGAGGAGAGGAGACTGGTCCTATTGCTGGGCAGCACCAGCATCCTCTTTCTGGTTTGCGTCAGTCCCATGGTCATTCTCAATGTCACTCTTAGCGAGAGCAATCTCAGTCTGTATCCTTATCAGGTAAGGAGATTCATTATCGCACTTTCGTATTATTAGAGATATTAATAATTCTCCCCGTGTCTGGATATGTGTGTAGGTAGACTCCCCAACTTCCCCTTTATCGCCGACCGTCATCCGGCACAGGGGAAGTCAACCCCCTCTCCTCGCCCAGATTCTTTCTCTTGCACGGGACATTATTTCTCCGCAGGTCTTCCGGGCCCTGGCAAATCTTCTGGAGGTGATCAACTACTCCATAACCTTCTACATTTACTGCCTTTTCTCCGAAGACTTTCGCAACACCCTGATACGTACCTTCCATTGGCCCTGGGGGTCAGAGGGCAGAAGCGGTCGGGGCGTTCCCATGAAGCGCTCGCCGATACCCAGGCCCACGACCACGACTACACCACCGACGACCGCCGTCGCGACGCCCGGCCACGTAACGCGTGCCAGCGTCTAGCGATGTCACGGGCGCTGCCAGGATCAGCGCCAAGAGAGAAGCGACAGTGCCCGACCTTGTCTACGTTATGGCGTCTCGGCGCTATAAACCGACGGATGCGAGATTTCTTTTTATTCCGTTGGATAAGCCGACGCGGGGCGTCGGGCCTCTTTACGATTCTTTGACGTAGGAATAGCGGAGGAGGGAGAGAGACAGGGGAAAAATTGATCTGTACTTATCTGTGATGACCGCCATTAGATTTTTCTACCGATGCGATGAGCGTCCCGACGCCATTATTGAAGAAGAGTCATCACGTGCTTTTCTTCGCGATGGATCTTTCCGTGATGATTTGTAATCAGTCCTGGACACTCTGCGGAGAATTTTGGAGATTACACTGGTCGTCGTTGAGGGATCGAGTGAATTGGTATAATTATTTTTGCTGGTAAGAATTATCAGCGAACTTGGAATTAACTTGGGGGAGACAAAAGTGGTTTCGTCTAGTATGTATATGTGTGTCATGGGGGGAAAAAACTATGGAATCTCGAATGGGAAAAATATCCCATGGGGTCGTTAGATTTTTGTTTGTCTTTTCTTCCTCTTTCTTTGCTGCTCCAGACTATCGGTGATACGACTCGTCCTGTACAGTCTTTTCGGTGCATTGGAACGCTTAAAGATCTTTTTTTGTTTTACTTGACCAAATGGAAATGTGTGTAGTTTCGTTTCCAGTGCGAAGAGACAGCGTGGCGTTGCAGTAAAAAAAAAAAAAGACAAACGGAGAATGAATGAATATAGAGTAAACACGTGTATACGCAATTTTGCGAATGTTTAAATGAAAACATACCATACCGAAAGTACGTGTTCGTAAATGTACAGTAATTCGTCATGCATGTGAAAATCATTGAATAAATCAGTCACTCGATACCAACGATCGAATAATTTTATTATTCACAAAACCAATCGTTACCTTGAAATCCTGTTTTTTTATGTTGAGAGTTCCAGATTTTGCAAAAACAGATTGCGCAAGATTTCGGATCGATGATACGTATCTGGATTTAAAGAAATTGCAGGAGAATCAGGGATTAGCGTGAGAACCGCTAGAGAAAATAAACCCTTGTAATTTAGGGTATCAATTAAGACTGAGGACGGGGTTGCGGGATATCGAGTTAGTAGCGGAGGGATAGGAGTGAGTGAGGGTCTGGAGTGAGCCCTGTTCCGAGTAAAATAGTTAGGGGCTTTCTGTTTGGTGGGAAACCAGCCCTTACGGAAGTCCTTGTAGGCCACGAGGCTTCGGGACTCCAAGAGGAATTGCCGGGCACTTTGCCGTTCGCGCCCTTAAGAAATTCCTTCCATCGAATCCCACCAGCGTCAACTCTCAAAATTCCCCACTGCAGCAGCCATTCATTTCAACCCTCGAAAGGTCGAGCCAAGAGGACAACCCCTAGACTGGCCAATCATTTAGCCTCCCTCCAATTTATCTATTCCAACCCCATCGTATCTTGGGTTTAACTAAATATACAAATCCTATTTGAGAATCCACGTCATATACATATACGCTACCCCTAAAGCACGACCAGTACCGAGATACAGCTTCTCAAGCTTTCCGTAATCGAATAAAACGGTAAGGGAGTAAACTCCTAGAGAACATCGCATTTGGCCTGATTCACTAAAAAAAAAAGTCGATTTCACCCCAAAACGAAAAAGATCCTACTTACTTGCCCTATACTCTATGCTGATAATTTTTTTTAAGTCGTTACCCACGTAAAGGGTTGCACAATTTTTTCCAATGACATCGGCCAACCAAGTTCAGGGTTACGGAGAGGGGTGGTTAGTGAATGGCGTGACGTGATATCTACCCCTGGGCCACTGTCTTCAACCCTCTTTCTCTATTTGTCTCCTATCTCCGTCATATCTTGGTCTTGGCGGGGGTCGATCTAGAGGGTTGCTCCCGAGACTGGGGTTGCTCCTCTTCGGCTGGGCGGTTCTCGGTCGATACAGGGTGGCGAGGATACCCTCGTGGGCCACGCGAACCCCCGAGCAACTACTGTTACCGTGTATAATGATATCCAGGCGTCGCGGCGCACTCTGGGTTACGCGATGCTCCTCGCAACTCTTATGCAATCTCTACGGCTCGTTCACGCTCCACTATCTCCCATTGTTTACCATCGGATGGCACGTGCAATAAACAAAGCAAATATTGCATTTACATCAGCGCGCAGTGCAAATTTATAATTGCTTTTAATATTGAAATGCATAACAGTGGAATAATCGTCGGAAGAATTCTATAATGAAAAAAGCGAGGAAAGGCGAAAAAAGGCTGCTGACTCGTAGGAATTATGCATAATGAGTATTTCAAGAGAATTCGATGTCTCGTTACCATTTATTTCACCTTACTTCATTCCAGCGCAAAATGGCCTCTCGAGATCGAGCGAGTTTCCGATAATGGTATAGACCCCAGGATAAGGTCAGAGTTCACGTAATCCCAAGATACTCCTGTCATCTCGCAGGTACGTCAACGTGGCTGTATGTCATTTCAAGTACAGTTTCTTTTTGTTTATTTAACTCCCCTTTATGGGATAATTCTAACTATTTCACCATTCTTCTTTTTCGCCTTCTTTTCTTACACAATCAAGAGACGGCGGTACAGCCAAGGCAACGAAGCAACTTGTATAACTGAGCGTCATTAATGGCGTCCTGCTTGTGCAGGCGAAAATACAAAGAGCGAAAACGTTATAGGAAACTTTGAAAATACAATTAAAATGATGGCCTAATGCTAGATCACGTAATAAACAGATATGTAGGGACTTACGTACTTGACAATTTTCCACACGTGTCTTTCGGAGTTTCACGTTCCAATGTCGTAGGTGCCTCCCGTACGAATATGGACCCTCTGTGATACAATTATTCTTGATTATAGCTGGTCTATGTATTCGGCCAATACTGTAGGGGTTATCGAGTAGCACGTTACCGAATTACTCAATGCAAATTGCTTCCGTGTATCTAGCTATGTAACTATGTAACTATGTAGGTACCTTACTGGTTCTAGTTAACAGCACTTCCCGACTAGTAATGGCGTCCGTCTCCAGTCGCTCTGGTCGATTCTAATCAACTCGCAATTCATTTTTACAAGCCGCTGAATTTCACGTTGACCCATTAGTACTTGGGAGACTACCGACAGATAGGGCACCTATTATCTTTATACTGATCTACGTACAGGCTCTGCTAAAATTACACGGACCAGGTCAGAGTGGTGGTATCCTCCCGATAACATCAAGTAGTGAACGCGACCTTCGGTTTATTCGAATGCATTTGGTTCTTAAAGGGGAACCGGTCAAAGTTCACTAATCAAAATCTCACGAATGAGATGTTAATAAATATTAGAGAGTCTGCTATTTGAAAATCTCTAAAATTTTCTTATGGATCTGCAAGTTTGAACGGCGGTCGAGTGAGTTGAACTTTCTCAATTACGAATCCCCCTCGCGTTACCATCTACGAGCAAAAGTCACCTTCAACCCTCAACCCTCTGGCTTTCCTTGGGATCTTTTATTTCGCTGATCCTTCTTGGTTTCTATATATTCTTTTCCCTTTCTCTCCTTTCTCCTCCCTGCAATACTCCCAGCGTCGGGCGGCTCCTAAATAACTTCGAGAAGGTCTTAGGGTTATTCTTCCCTTGACGTTACAATAGTCAACCATCTTCCATCCCCTTTGCGTGTGGATGCGGCAGTAACCGAGTCGATTGCGAAAACAAAATCAGCCTCCTGACTACGTCGGTGCGCCCTATTTATTCTTAGGCCACTTTGCCACTTTCTCCAGCCCATCCGAAATGTATGCCCACGTGTCCTCTTTTTCTGTTCTGCTCCGATCAGGATGTGGGGGGATTGCAAAAAATATATGTTGACAGATACCAACCGGGGACTTGTCTTTTCTTTTTCTTCTTTCATCCTTTCTTTTTTATTTCTTCCAAACACCCCTCCACCTTCGCAAGGGCGCCAATGGGGCGACGGGATTAATCCAGCTTCCGATCACGGAACGTGGATCGTGTAATTGGTAGTATCCAAGCAAACAGCGGCATAGACAATCCAACAACTTTTAACGCCGCCAATTTCACCTTCCACTCCCCTTCAGGTTTGGCGATCGGCAACTTGGCCAAATTTCACGAGGCTGAATGGCCACTTGCTATACGACCCTTTCATTGCTTCCAGCAGTTTGTACAGTATTCCGGAACTGACTGGGAAGCATTTTTTTTATATTTCTTTTTGACTCCCTCGTGACCTACCTGTTTTCCTTTTTAGCTCAATACTTCAAAGAGGAACTACCAGTCAGATCATAAAAGACCAACGTTCTCTTTGGCTTGGAATACAAATCCCGTTCGCGAAGCTGCTTTTCCGATGAGCTGCAAGATTCCTTGCTGGAATTTTAACGATCGAATTTCATCCTATATACACATGTGTTACTGTAGGATTTCAATATTTAACCTACAATTTGATTTTGACTAGCCCAAGCGACTACGTCAATGAGTAGCAGTAGTTTGGGTAAGAATTGCTTCTCCATTGCCAACCGATTCCCTCTCTCTACTAAGCTTTAAACTTCATTTTTTATCGGAGAACCAGTGGCGTAGACTCAATCAATCTAAAATTGTAATCTGACTTTGGAAGTTTAAATGGTAATTCGAAAAAGGAAGGAAGAGGAAGATTGAAAACATCTTAGAGAACAAATACGAAACAATTAGGTTGAAAGCTGGCAGTAAGGGCGGCGTGAAATTAGAATTCCAAAAAGTTATTCAATGTAGTAATTAATCTCCAGCACGTTAACAACTACCTCCTCGTTTTTGAGTAACTTGGTAGTAAGTCTTTAGCAGTGTGAGATGAAGCCGAGTGTCACGGGTGGATGAGCGGATGAAATATGGAAAAAAATTGATTTTTCAAAATTTTCAAGTCTCGTTTCAAATTTTAGTCTGATTATGATAGATCTGATTTCTTCGTCTCGTTCTTGTGAACTTTTGAGCTAGACAGTCTGGTCCATGTCTCTCCCACTCTCCCTTTTCTCCCTGTCTTATTCCTTTTTATATGAAAACTTTGAGACTTTTCCAAGAAGCCACAAACCTAGTGTTTATGGATGGAATAAATTACAGGTCCAATGTCGAGGCTCGAATTTCTTCGCTTTCGATGATCTATGGTTCGTTTACAAGCGAGCGATACTTTCCAAAAAAAGTTTCCGTGGATTATGTATTATTCGCGATAAAATAAGATTCCAGAATGATCTAAAGAAATCGAAGATTCTTTATCCAGAGAAAAAAAATACTTTTGTTCAATAAATTTTTAACCGAAAAAAATATTTTTTAAATTTCTCCCTTTTTGAAATTTCTTCCACTTGTTCTCTCGCCATAACGTTTCTTTAGTCGACGCCGTTTCTTTATAAATTGTTCCAGTCGGGATTAATTAACGCCCAGCGGTAACCATATCCATCCTGTCCAATTAGCATCAAATATGAAAGATAAAAAATAAGGCAAATTAATCCATCATAATTAAAGTCTTTAGGATGCCGTCAGGGTGACGCAACACGCCATGATAACATCAATTTTGGTTTCCTCTTTGCTTCTCAGCTCCGTGGAAGCACGTGCGTGCGCACAGGCGTAGCAAGTAGGAACACATGAATTATACTTAAATTACAATGGACCATTGTTTCGAGTCTACCGGGTGTCACAGTATTTCCATGCAGAGGCCCGCACACTGCGTAAACGCAACCCTTATCCCTTATCTCCCTTTGCAAACAAGGCAACTCCTCATTCGTTTTGCTAAGCCACAGAATCGCGAGCGATTTACAATTCGCAAACACCTACAGAAACTGAATTGGTAAGACGAAAAGTTTTCATGCTTGTTAAGCTATAGAAAATCCTCGGGAGAATTACTGTCTTCCGAGTCCATAAAATTATCATGGCAATTAACGAAGTCGCACCTGGAATACCGGATATAAATAAAGTGGCATCCGCTGGGAGAACATTACGACACCGCATGCAAGTACAAAGACTCGCTGGAAATGAGGTAAAAGAAATAGTACCTATTACACACAAAAAAAAGATACGTCTGACGCCTCAATTAATTTCAGCAGAAACTAACAGAAAATAGGGAGAAGGGATCTGCATTCTTCCTAAGAGATGAAACTTGTTCAAGGGGGTTGTAATTTATTTCATTGTCAATGCATAGGATCTTCAGGAGTTGTTTGGACTAAAGGAAGCAGCTCGTCAAATGTCAGATCGAAGATAAGTAACGTGAAAAATGGAAGTTACAAGTAATAGCAGCCGAGATAAGAAAATTTTGACGTTCGAGGAAGGAAAAGAATTTAAAAAAAAATAATAGCTGGAGGAAAGTCTTCCTCGATATATTCGTGTTGATGTACAAACGAGGGTAACGTCGCTTTGCCAAGCGACGAATTCGCCTTAAGGGAAGTAGGCCGATTTTTCGAATCACGTTTCGAGACTTTGAACCCTGATCCTTTACGTTCTCCCTTTTACTCTACCTCAGGATTTACTTTATCTCTTATCCTTGCGGATTCCACCTCATCCGCAATCCTCCTGGCTAATCTTCCCGATAACGCTACCAATTAAGCCCGTATCCTCCTCTCTGTCCTTTCAAAAGATACTCAAAGCCCGGGCACTTTCAATCGGCCTGGGATACCTTCCGGGTTAACATCTCGTGTCCAAGTCGCAACTTTGTATTTTTATTTTTTTCGATAGATCTCAAGAATTGCTGTTTCTCGTATTTTTTCTATTTTTATATAAGTTTTAAGGTAACTTCAGGAGCTTCTTTCTTCCCTCGACCGTTTAATCCGAGTAAGAGGTTCCAGAAGGTTTATGAGGTCCTCGACTTTGTCTGTTCGAAGATTGAGATTTTCTCTCCTCTTCTCTCCCATTGTTCGCAAAATGGCTCTGACCGCAGTGACGCGGTGCGTCGCGTCATTTGGCGACGGCACTTGGACACACGAGAGCCTGGCACGACGAGGAAAAATCCAGCAGCCGTGCACGAACAGGGGTTGCCGCGCAAGCGTCAAAATATCCCCCCGTCCCCACCCACAAGTACTTCCAGCAATGCCGTCCATGAGAAAAGCAGTCTGACGCCGGGCGCCGCGACGCTATCATGCGCGTGCTTCGGGTCTTTATTCCTAGAAACGAAAGTTCTTAACGGTGCTGGCTTTAACTTATCAATGAAAGTCACATCTGACGGAACTACCAGCAAGGTCAAATTTAATCAGTGACGAAATTCCTGCGTTTGACATATTAGAATATTTTTGGATTTTACGAAAATTATCTCCTGTTTACTTCCGCGATCAAGGAATTTCATTTATGACGGTACTTACCTAATCGTTCCACCCATCGGGACGTTTTATTATTTTTCTGAAAAAAGAAATAAAGTTTTGTGTGAAAAATATTAAAAGCTACGATGACGAATCCGAAAAGAAATTTAATTGATTAGAAAAAAAAAAAAAAAAAAATTTGGAATGTTCCATGCGTGATGACGTCACTGAGATCTCCTGGAAAATCGTGTCAAGTGTATTTTACATAATTGCATATTATACCGAGAATAGTCGAAGCACACAGCGGGCTGAGTCCTCGTGTCGATGTACATACAGAGGGCCTTGTTACCTTCAAGTCAATCCCTGAAGATGAAGTCGTCCGTATAACGAACCGGAAGATAGGCTTAGGCGGCCTGGAAAATCGTCTGCTCGTAACTGTTCGTAACCCCTTTTTAGCTTAACGAGCGAATAACGTAACGTAACAGCTTAAACTCGAAAATCCTCCCGTCGCGTGTAGAATAAATAAGTGGACGGCGATGAATAATCTCTGTGGGACTTGTAGAAGCATTGGAAAAAAATCAATCCCACTCAATTTCATTTATACGATAGAGTTCGAATTATCTCGTGACAATCAAGCAGTCCGAGTATCAATTCCGAATATAGGTTTGACCTCTTTCGTATTAAAAAAAAAAAAAAAGTAAAAAGAGAAGGAAATGGCAAAGCGCCACATTCGCTCAGGCAGATTCCTCTCAGTCGACTCGGCATCCGTGTAGCTAACTCAATTTAACGACACTTTTCAAATTTACTGTATGAATCCAGGGGGAACGTTTAGGACGAACTTTTCACAGTCCCAGGACACGCCGAGGGATTGCCCTAAGCGTCGCGACGCTTCGTGAAAACTTGACGAAATCCTCGTACCGGAATTACCTTTCGAAAACTTATTGTTAGTTTGGTTGGATCGAAAAATTTTACATTTCAGACAGAAAATCGAAAAACGAAACGTCGAGTGATTCTGCACGTTGAAATTATAATTTGGTGATCGAGGTAAAATAAAATAGAAAAAAAAAATGTTACTTTTTGCAGGTCGCACTTTCACACTTCTGCGGGAAATAGGAACGCAAAACTTTGAGCTCCTATCCATTTCTCGTCTCCTCGATACGAGCTGTTGGAAATAAAGTAGAGTAAAGTCACTGAGTTAAAGTAAAAAAAAAGGAAAAAAAAGATTAAGTGCCGACATCAGACTTCAGGTCGCAGTCCGACTGTGGTACAAATAAAGCGCGAGGAACTTGGAAAAATGTTTGGTGAACGGTGAGAGTAAAAATTGAGTTTGTGAGAAAATAGGAGAGGGGGAGATTTTCCCCCAGGATTTTCCCAAAGACCCCGCGAAGGGGAGCCGAGGCTGGAGAACCGGAAACTGAAGCATCGGAAGCATCGGAAGGTGGAATAGTTAAACAAGAGCGGCTAGAGAAGCCGAGGAAAATGGGAAAGAAAAATAGTAAACTGAAGCAAGACACTATCGATCGACTGACTACGGACACGTATTGTAAGTGGCAAACGCATTATCCTCACATCAAATATTTCCGACAACCTCTTGGAATTCCTCAAGAGGATTGTCCTCCACATTCGAGCCTCCACCGTTTCCCTCTTTAAGGTTATACCGGGTGTCCTGGATGAGACCGAGGTGCATCCACACGTTCAAAGGGGATTAAAAGACTTTCAACAGATTTCGACTTTAGATACGTGACAGGGACGGTTTCGGAAAAATTTTCAAAAAATTGTTTAACCTCGCTTAGCCACCCAGCTTAGTACCACCCCGTGAATTTGGCACCGTTCGGCTAATCCGAAACGACGCGATCCCACCGGGTATTTCCTGCTGTTGCTTTAATGCAAAACCGCTTAACGAATCTCTCCTTTTTTCATTCGAAATGTAATAAACGGCGAAATGTCAGAATATTAAGGATTATAGAGTTCGTCGAGTATAATACCCAGGAAATTATGAGTGCCGCCCTTGTAAGGATAGTAGTTTGTACGATGACGTGTCTATAGGATTTAGCAGGATCGAGAGGGATGATCGCGTGAAATATATTTTTATGAAATTACGTAATTCCTTAAGCACTGTTCATACGCTGGAGGTTCGACGATCCTCCTGGACACCCGAAGTATTTTCGACGATTTTTCTTCCTCGGAGATATATCCTACGAATGTCGACAGGCACGCACGTTGCGCGTCACGTTTTGCCTCCGTCCACCGAAAACAAGAAAAAGACCATTATTTACCTAAGAGCCCATCAGCGTTTCTGAGGCGGCGCGCGTAACGTAATTTACAGCCGACAAGAAAATCCAAACGCGCGCCGAACCTTCTGGGTGCTTTCGCAAAAAAAAAAGAATGAAAAAAGAAAAGACGAGCTACACTCTCTCTCCCCCCAAAGACAAAGCATTTCTCAAGAGGAATCAGTATACAGGACGAGTAACAGCGTTGAGCAATCCAAAGGAAATTGAGAACACGAGCCCAGAGTTCTCGAGAAATTTATAGGGATCCCTTTTAATAGCATTTAATTAAGGCTCCGGCAGAAGGTGCTATTTTTGACGTCAGAAACTTAATTGCCCTATTAGCTATACTCGATTCGGTATAACATCTAAACAAATCCATTCGTTTAATGGAAAATTATAAGCATTCAAGGCCCGTGAACAAAGCACGATACGAAATGCCTTAGGGTCTGTCAAATAATATATAAGGCCACCAGGTATAATTGCCATCGATCGAAATTATAATGGGTTATGCTATCGTGCACGAAACTATAGAATTTTTGTTGAATCTCATGATACGCATAATCGAGGATGCCCCCGAGCAAGGCTGAAGTAATACTGGTTGTCCAGAGGTCGAAAGCAGGAACTTTTGTTTAGACCAAGTCCACAGCAAAATTCTCTGCTTTCTCCCATTGACACAGGCTTCGCCCTCGCTCTCTGCTCTTTTCCGCCAGTCGGCCATCTTGCTTATATTATTCATTCGATTCGCTCTAGCCAGAGACTAAAGGCAACCACCCTTCGCGCACCGGGCAGTACGAACTGCGGCAACGATCGATGCCGATGCACACTTTTTCCAAATAAAAAAATCATCCCCTCGCACTTTCGCACCGACACCTCTATCCACGTAAGAGGGGCAGCTATTTATGCTTCAATTACAATAACTTCTCACGTGACATCAATGAACTCACCCTGGAGACCCTCTTGAACGGGTCGTCGCCCAAGCGGTCTCTAAGGGTCGGTCCACAGGAACGTCTAGAAGAGACGATGAGGGATGAGGGGGAATTCATGAATTCCCAGCATATTTTACACCCCGTGACGATCAAAGCATCGTGACACTTTGGAAAATACGATTTTGGCGAATCATCCGAAATTCACACGCGGGAAGGTCGAGGATTCCTCTTGAAGCATTACCGGAGATTCAGCATCCTTGGCGCTCAGTATCCGTAGAGGGTTGAATATACGTCGTTAATATTGCTGGAGCCGCTATAATTATATATATATAAAAGACGTTAGGGCTTTAGCAGTCGGGAAAACTGACTGGGCCAGGTACGTACCAATGAAAGGAACTGTCTAAGGACTTTGGGAATGTAGGACCCCGGTGGAGTCCAGCAATAAGGCACAGGGCCCACTGAGAGAATACAATGGTAGCTTTGTATAACTTTATCTATTGCTCGATAAGACTTAATTAAACGGCAAGATCTGGATCTTTGAGACGCTATATGTATAGTGTATGCGTATCGCCGAATCGGTGAATTATCTTACGAGACTAGAATCTTCATCCCCGTCTGACTGTTACCCCCTGTGACTATTGGAACTCCCACTTTGGCTTCCCCTTCGTATATCTAACAATATCTTTTGAATATGTCGCTGACTAACGGCCTAAAGGCGGAATCCCCAATAGTGCGTCTACGGAATCGCAAACAAGTACAGAAGCGGAGCGACCGAGCGGTAACTGTAGCCGCGGTAGAATTTACGTTCGCTTGACGTTTAAAATTTATGAGAGCCATTCGTAAAGCCGAGGGCGATTTGGCTTTCGTGACTGTCACTGGTTATCGCGACGGCGAGTTTGAAGAAGACGGCCAAGTTTTTCTTTAGATTTTCACTGCCTAAAAAGATCGGAACGAATGCTGGAGAAGAAGAAAATAGGTGGTTAATAAATTTCAGTAAATTATATCTCTAGCTCTATCGTTCTCTCTCGTGCAATGTCGAAAAATTATTTGACCTCTTATCGTGTTATTCCGTCTCGAATGAAATTCAGAAAATGTCCCAAAAAATAGCTGTACGGCCAAACGTATATCTGTATCTATAAATCTGTCTTGGGCATATCTACGTACCTTGGGGGATGCGGGATACAAAAAAAAAGTGCTTTTGAGTTATAGGAAATTCTTCCGACGCTCGTAACTATTCGTTTAACCTTTTTTTTTTTCTTCATTTTACGCCTCTGTGCCTTCATCTAAGAAACGTGACTCCGTGGAATTCTTAAATCGGCGCTTAAAGCCGGAAACTCGACTGCTCGGCTGGAATCAAGATCCTCGCTGAGATTATGACTCGAGCGACCTTCATTCCCTTTGCCCTTTATTCCTCATTTCTTATCTCTTGTCAGTGGGACGGTCCAGCAATTTTTAACGAGTCGTGATTGAACTCTGCCAAAGGTAAGAGAGGAGTAAATGAAAAAAAGAGAATGAAAAGCAAAAAAATTGCATTTTCCAAATACGTACGACTTTCGAAAATTCGAATTTATTAATAATCAACTTTTTGAATCTGCATATTTTTCTACTACATATAAAATCCTAATCATAGCAGTGGTACCTAATCACCCCCTGAAGCTGGTAGAAATAACGATAGTTGTCATTCGAAAGCTGATTGTTGATTTTTTTCCGAAAAATAATAATCCCTAGACAGGACAACGTAGATCGAGTGATACGATAGAAAACGCTGTTGTTGGTAGTACTTGTATCCCTATACAGGGTGTTCCAAGTAGTTTAGCTACAGGGGGTAGCAGGAAAATTAATCTTCGTATAGTCCACCCCTTCAGAGTTTTCCGAGGCATGTCTCGATAAAAGTTATCATTTGTATCGGTAGACTGTCGATTTGCCGTTGCCAACCTTGGGGGACTTTACAATATGTCACCCCGTAACACAGAGAAAGAGAATGGGCGATGAACAAAAAAAATATGAAGTTGAGTTAAAAATCGAGGCGCATGTTGAAATCGTCGAGGAGTCAAATATGAGAAGAAAATACGGAGTAAGGGTCTTCCCTGTACATATATATACATACAAGTAAGCAACCAAGGAGGCGATTCAAGATAAATTGAAGGTGCGCGTAATAAATAAAAGATTCATAAAATTATGCATGAGTGTGTATAGCGCGTAGGTTGGTACGACTGGCGCGTCAGGGTTTCCGCGCAGTCAGCACCAACCCTACTCGAATTTATACGAGTTATATCCCAAGAGCGAATTTATCCCTTAGCCGCTAGATTTCTTCCAGCTTCCAGGACTCAGCCACCCTTACCGTAGCTACAGCTTTGTAGTGACTACCCCTACGAACGAGCCTGCAACAATTCGTTCTCCAATATTTCCTACAGTGGCCATCCTCTAAAACTCACGTGCGTCGATCGCACGCGGTAGCTAAACGTCAAGGCGAACACGAGCAACGTGGAAAGACACGCGAATGCAGCAAAGTCGGAGCTTCGAAAGTGCACGAGCGGGTCGCGCCTTGAGAAACTTGCGACACGTAGGGTGATGCCATTGGTCTGTTTCTTTTTTAAATATTCTTTTTACTCGTATTATAAGAAATAATTAATCGCGATGGCCCAATTACTCCTAACCCGAGCTTTCACACGTTTCTATACGTATATATTTATCACGTGCGTTTCTACGTTCATACGTCATTAGTTATTACCATACTTTTCACATTGCAGACTTTCCATCGCGTCCTCATTTTACTCAAGGAAATTATTCTCACCCCGTCCAAGTCTCAAGCCTCCTATTTCTAAGTGCGACTTACGTTCCACCCAGAGAAAAATAACGCACGCTAATTCCTCCTGCCGTTAAAATTCACTTGGGGGTTATTACAAGCTCGCACAGACCTGAAGAGTCGGAGCGAGAGAAACCGAGAGAGAGAGAGAGAGAGAGAGAGAGAGAGAGAGAGGACTGTTTATTATCAGACTAAAGCCTCGAGCAAAGCCAGTAAATCCACAGCTGTAAAGAAATAAATTTATTGTGTCGTTTAGTGCTGTTTTCATGCACACACGCCCTTCCCCCCCGTGCATGCGTATTATCTGTACATAATACAGACACATATAAACAGAGTCCATGGTCAACATGGTAGTTTTCAAAGAAAAAAAAAAAAAAAATTACATGTTTGTACGAGAAATAAAAAATGAACAAAAAGAAAAAATCTACCGCAATGCCGCAGAAAATGTCATTCGCAAGTTTTATACATTGTTTTTTTTCTTTTTTTTCCATTCTCCGAACACGCCACTCAATCTATACATATAGGGTGTATCTATCGATGACGATCAATAATTTTTTTTTCCTAGGAATTTTCCAGAGATATTAAACATAAGACAAACTGTCCAAGAAATTCTGAATGGCGTCTCATCATCCCCTCGTGTAATTCCGCGATTCTATCGCCTAGGGACAATATCATTAATATTCCCTTGAACCCTCAACTATACATGTATGTATAGGAACAAGACCTTATCCAGCATCCAGTATGTATTCTAGTCTAATATGACGTCGATCTACGTTCCTGCATCGTAAATCGTATCACGAACGATAAACCGATAGGAGCCACGTAGCAGAATGGATTGATGCACGTAGCCAGCATACAAGCAACCCTTTAGGCCTACCCAGCAACCATTAGACATTTGAACTATCCTGGACCCATAATAATCCCTAGGGGGATAATTAGAGCCGGTATAAACCCCCTGTTGAAATTTCAGTGAAAACCATTGAGCAGGGATGAAATGCACTTTAGACAAGCTTGACTTATATTTTTACATTAGAGAGAGAGATGCATCTGTGTTCCGAAGGGTGGTAGTGTAGTAGGGGTGGTACGTTCATATATCTATATATATATGTTCGACTCGGTCAAGGGATGCTGGATAGGAGGGGGGAGGCTGCTGGCGCCGGGCGTCATGTGGCTGGGCGACCGAAAACTTCGTAGCTTCTAGGTTATTAGTTCGATACCAGAGCCATAAGAGATTTAAGGTGTCTTCACACCGTAACGTTGCAGTCATATACGTTCTTGGAAGTAAGAATTTTACGCGTCCTAGACTTTCCGTAGTTATTACGTTTTACGAGATATTTATAGGAGTGAGGCGAATCGCCGTATTTTACGTGATGCGTGCAAGCTCCGAAGTTCCTTTTTATTTATTATCAACTTTTATACACCCGATATACTGATATTAAGAAACTTGATGCAGAGTCATCCCCCATTCTTGTTCCATTTGTTAATTACGGGTGATACTTTTATTTTTATCTCATTTGCATTTCAATGCCGCGTTTCACTTGGGACAAAAAATAATCCTGTGTCTCTGGTTTTATTCGGCACACGTGTTCGAGTGAATTTAAATTTTTTTAATTTAATCAGACAGTCATACGTGACCTAAACGGGGATGGGCTGCTCGTTGAATCATGACCCTTGACTTTGTTCGACCTGAGCCCTTTGAATCTTCCAATTATAATAAAACTTGATATCATTAAAATTCGCGTAAAAGTACTTTGAGATACTTTAATTTGTATATATAAATCCACTTCATGCATTACTTATATGTATAGGGCGGATTTATAGGACTGCAAGGAACACGTCGGGTTTTAAGGGGAAACTTCAATAGTCATATTTGCACTGAAGCTGCTTTAATTGAACTTGCCAAGTGTGAAGGATTTAATGGGGAAATCTGATGTGTGTCTTCCGAATGACTGAACTACGTAAATAATCTTTCGTTTATCCGTAAATGTATCTGTTACGTAAAATTTTGCATGAAAACTTTTATTTTTCTTTGGGGTCAGCACAAATATTTTCCTCAGTAAGAACAAATATTGCCTTTTATCAATTGCACCATCGGCAGTACAGAAGTATCTAGCATACGTCTGCAAATCTGAATAGGTATATAGGATTATTCCATGTGGAGTTTTAACATGTGTTTCATGCGTCTCGAAAAAGGTTATAGGTCATACTTTAATATCAATATTATCTAGAGATAGGGTTTTCAGGAATTTCAATAAATATCGAAAGGGTTGGGGTGAGCGGGAAGAAAAAGTAATGCTGCATATTATATTATTACAGAGGATTGGCCAGAGTGGGGATAACTGATAGTCAAACCTTTAAACTTGGTGACCTCTTTACTAGGTGACCTCACCTCTCAGACTGCGCCTTTGAATATTTAACATTGACCAAAGGGTCGCCAGGGTTTCCAAGTGACAACAGACCAAGTGGCGTTGGCGAACAATGAAAGAAGACAAAAGGTACGAACAATTCTTGGGTGAAAAGAGGATAGAGAAGCGAAAGGAAAAAGAGAGAAAAGGGGTAAAGAGTCGAGTGGGAACTGAAGAAATTCCACATTGCTATTATTATTATCATACCCCCGAGGCAACCAAAGACAAACAGAATCGGCAACAATTGAAAAAAATCTTGGCCCATTCGGTAGAAACACTCGGTGGATTTTCTTTTTATCCCTCGCGCAGGGGTGGCAAATAGTATCAAGGGTCGTGGACCTGCAGGCTGGGATTTTCCCTTCAAAGAAAATATCAAGGATTATACGCATCGAGACCCCGGCGCGGTCTTTAGAAAGGCCCGGGTGCCATTTTCCAAAATTTTGAAATTTTTTTCCCAATCCTCAGCTACCTTTAAGTATCTTCTTAAGACGAGGATGCTGCTCGCCGTGTTTTGCCAAGTCTGAAAAGGCGGTCGACTCGTATGTTTTCTTAGCTAGGATGTTTCGTTGGGCGATGAGAAGAGTCTTTAGGAGAAAAAAGGGAATTTGAAAATGGCCAGGATGGAGCCCCCTCCAGAGAATAAATAGGGGCAGCCCTGGTGGGTGCAGCCAAGTGATGCAACCATAAAGTTCTGTGACGTGAAACGTTGAGACCAATTACGTGGAGTCGCTGCGAGGAAAATTACAGGTGTTCAGGGTTCTTCGTGTCTGCGTTCCTGCGGGACTGGATGGAAAACGAGGAAAAGGAGAGCGAGAAGGAAAGCGTCCCTGGTAGAAAGGAGACACTTGCTGAGAGCTAGAATCTCCACGTTTCCGTGAAAGGCTTAAGGGGAGGCTCAATCGCTTTGTCATTAAAGTGGCTACGAATAGTGAGTCTCCTTACGGGTACGGAATTGCGTAGCTGCAAACTTTCTTACCTTTGTGCTATTTCCAACAGCTTCGGCGTTGCTCCGTTTCCAAGTATTTATTACCATCTCATTTTTCGACTTTTCTATTTTCCTACCGCCATCTCGACGATCGGAACGTCGATCACGAGAAATGGAATCCACTGTTTCTTTTTCTTCTATGGTGGATCGTAACTGATGCCAGATCTCGATTTTTTCGATTATCTGGAAAAATGGCATTTGTTAGCCTACTTCGTCTCAGCTACCATCGGATCTAACAAATCCTCCAAATCCTACTATGACAAATTGTAACATTATCCCCCTAAGAAAGATCCTCTGTTTCTTGTATCCTTCGGTAGATACTCGACGCGAAAATTATTTTTTTTTTTCCAAAATTTCTATGGATTTTATGCCAACGCGTGTAGCGCGCGAAGATCCGGTGACGGGGTTTTTTGAAAAATTACCTGAAACGTGCAGCTACGCCGAAACCTGGTCTCCTTTGAAATTTCTAGGTGCAACTGCGATTTATGGTCGGTCGCATAATTCAAGTTAAATAACTTTTTGTTTACCGCTAAACCCAGAGAACCGTAACACGGTGGAACACTGGAACTGTACGAAAAGTTTGGAACAGTTCCAAACGATAGGAGCGCATGGGACTTCATTTACATTTATGAATATTTCGTTGAGTCCCTGTGTTTATATAGCAACGTGTACAATGTCCAAGTTGTTCACATAGTTTAAGGATTTCAGGTGGCAGCCATTTCCATGGCGACTGCTTAAAAAGTGCTGTAAAAAATACTTTTTTAATATCAACCCTGTACATGAAACAAGCGGAAGCGATTAGCGCGCGCATGGGAGGAGTACAAGGCGTTTCAAAAGAAATGGTACAAAAGTGCCGGGTAGTACAGAATCCACGTATTATCGATCGCGCAAGGTAGCTGTCCCTGCTCCGATCAGGCATTAAGATAATTGCACGATAATTAATTTCCGCGCCGTCAACAGACTGACAAATGAATTCCCCCCGTTATCATCGAATGCTGACCCTCGCTCCGATAAGCCCATCAAGCTTCATTCACGCCCATCCGATCGCCAATATATAAAAATCATTGACAAAGGTGCGAATAGTCTCCGAGGAAAAAACTATCGTAAAAATGGATATTTTTTAGAGGAAAAAGGAAAGCCATAATTTTACGCAGGAGTGTGATAAACTAAAAGTAAAAAGTGGATGGACGTCCGATATATCATTGCCTGATATATTCGCCCGTTTGAGTCTTATCTCAATGGCTGATAAGGTAACGGCGGCAGTTGGTAGAAACGACCAGAGGCATAAGGGGGGTTGGAATAAAAGAAATACCGTAACCCCTGACCCCCCACCCTAAAGTATAGCTACCCCACGAGACACACAGTCACGATGGGGGGTAGCAGGGCGAGGGGGTGGTGGCGTTCGATATGTTTAACTGTGAATACCTGTGTTAGGGGGCGAAACGTAAAATTACGGAAAAATTGGGGGAAAATAGGGGTGCGCCAGGGACGTTTGCTTGGGGCATAATAGGATATCAAGAAGCTCAGTGGTCACGCGAGAAAGTCACGAATCGACGGTTGATATTCGTGACTGGCGATTTGACTGGCGCTTAAGGCACCCCGTAGGCCCGTAGCCGTTTCTCCTCTATCTCCTACGGTTAGTTGAATTAAAATGGTAATATGGCGTCGGCCGGGCGCTACGACGACTGAATTATTGCCTGTTAGCATATCGCAGTGCTCACGTGGTGGCGAACTGTTGATCCCTGGAGAGCAGCTTTACCTTCACTACCTTTCGAGCTACCTGGGACACCCGGTATAAGTGAGACTTGTGAGACGCGTGGGAAATACGTGGTGTGCGTGTTTCACGCGTACAGCAAAACCCGCTGAGAATATGGAAACGTCTATGGCAGTCAATCAACCGGAAACGGCGCATCCATTTACAGGGTTTCTTGCTCAAAATTTCCTAGGATCCCACGTGACCTCAATAATACTCTGGATTTTCTCTCTCGCTTTGAGTAATCCATCCCATCTGACCTAAATGACCTGTTCTAATCTAACGATAAGTGGATAACAAAGAGGACCCTTCCTCGAGATTTGGTAACAAGTGTCCTTTTTCCAAGACGGTCGAGAGGGTCGAGAGGGTCGTGGGGGGGGGGGGGGGGGTCACTGGCTAAGGGTGGTTTCTCTCTTTAGGGGATGGTTACGCACGTCGTTGGAGGGGATTCTACAGAAATTACCATATAAACCGCAAAACTCGACGCGTATAAATGTAGGTTTCCATCCAGCGAAGATTTCCTCGATTTAGGGGGCTGCTGTCGCCGCAGCCCCTCCTGCTGAAAGGGGCGCAGGGTGCGAAGGAATAAATTCACTTTATAAATCAGAGTCTGGGGGAGGGAGGAGGGAGGAAGGGGGGCAAGGTAAAAGGTGGAGGGGATGAGGCCTCGAGGAAAAATAGTCCCACTCAGACGTATCAAAATCTGCCCTTTTTACGTTTCGTGCTCGAAGGGAGGAAAGGGGGGTTGTATATTCGCCGTTTCCTTGATTCCCAAGTGAACTAAAGAAATAAGGGTGTAAAAGGCTGCGGAATCCCCATTCCCATTCGCGGCTGCTTTTTTTCATTTTTAACGTCATCCCTCTAGTGCAGGATTCTGGGGAACGTAGCCCGACCCTCCCCCCACTCCCTTAATGGTTTTATTTCATTAGCGAAAATTGGATAATTTGTCGCGAAATATGAATGATCGTTCGCGAAAAGTGTCAGGCTACCTCCGGAAGATCGTTGCGGGGTATCGCCTTTAATTTTGAAAAATCTACCCCAATTAAGTCAATGACCCGTAAGGACCTTGACGAATCGCCAGCCTAACGTTGCGGATTTAGAAATTATCAGGTTCCATTCGGTATCGATAAACCTCCGTCTAAATCGCAAGTTTACTTTCGTTCTCGGCGAGCAGTTTTATTATCGCGGGAAATAAATCTGTATCCTTTCACTGGGAACGATAACGCACACGTGGCAATAGTCATAAATTTACCTGGCGTATTATTACTTACTTGCACCAGCATAGCCTTCGTATCGCATGCTTTCGTCTCGTTATAAGGCATAAGCACACGAGAAACATTTATTAGCCAATCGAAAGGGGTCAAAGCCCTTGGAACTATTTAAATAATAACCACGCAAAAATTAAGTCCAATTCCAAAGCATTGCACGTTCTCATGTGAACTGCAGCGAGGGGCTTTTCGTACTTTTATTCGCGCGCAAGTACGACTTACGTCATCAGACATACTTTTTCACACTATATATACGTAATAAGAGAGACAAGGATTCAACCCCGTGAAAAATTAAGTTATGAGAGGCCACGTGTGCAGGGTTCATCCCTTAAGTCTTACGTCAGGACCGTAGGTTATCGCTGTAGGCGAACCCAGTCGCGGGGACTGGGTTCATAATGGAGGGGGAGGGATCGGAAGGAAAAAGTCTTAGGGGATGATTCACCCGATCGAGGTAAATTTTTCCTATCTCTAGAGATACACGAGATGCACCCCTAATGTATATGTATAAGGAATAACATGGAGGCTAAGGAATGTCGGAGGACAATGCTTCTTCTTTGTCGTGCGTGCTCGTCGGCCATTTTGTCGATGTATCATTAAGTATGATTATTAAATTGTCAACCACCCCTTTCTCTTTTGTCCTCAACCTTTGACCTGCCAGTCACGGAAAAGGAGATACGACAATGGTGAGTTCACATTAAATCTCAATAATTGCTATTTTTAATACTTTTCCCCTTAATATTTTCCTCTTCTTTCCCCACTTTTCTTCACGCCACCAGGTAAATAAAAGTTGGCGTTCTCTCATTAAGCAGGAGTCCCTCGTGCGTTTTGCATTTATTGTACCGTAAGAAACAATAAAGCCGAGTCTATTATATCGACCATTGAGTAGGTCGCGCGATACGTTCGTTGTCATAGAAATAGCCCGAAGCCTCGAGAATCGATGTGAAATTCTTTGCCCGTGGCTCGACACTGTTTTTCCGTCGTTCTAAAAACACTTTGACCATTTTTTTAGCAGGCTCGTCCTTATCCCTTTTCTTTGTTTTTACTTGAAATAGAATCTTCCAAAGTTCATATTCTTCTCTCTCGCTTAAACAGGCACAAAGGATTCCTTAAGGACTGCCCGGATGGTTTACTCACAGAACAGGTGAGTGTCGTTTTAATTATTTATACGAAAAAGACAAAGTTTTATTAAATGAAAAATATTTTCAGGGATTTATCAAAATATACAAGCAATTCTTTCCACAAGGAGATCCGTCGAAATTTGCCTCGTTAGTTTTTAGGGTTTTCGACGAAAACAGCGTAAGTGTCCGATAGACGTCAGGCGAACCGTTAATTAATACGAAATTTTTATTAGTACGAGCGTCAAATTAATTTCGATAATTCTTTTTCGTTTTTTCTTTCCTTTTTCTTTCTCTTCTGCTTGCTCTCTGGAATTCTCTTGAAAACGTCAGGACGGCACGATAGAATTCGAGGAGTTCATAAGGGCGCTGTCGGTCACGTCGAGAGGCAATCTGGACGAGAAGCTGCACTGTGAGTTAATTTTTTCAAAACAACCCTTTAATATTCATTAGGAGACCACGTGTCGGTTATTTCACCCAAAGTGGATTCGCGGATGAAAATCTCGAAACGACGGAGAAAAGTTTAGCGAAAATTTTCTGCATATTCGCACGTGACTTTGGGGCTGTAATGAAAAATCCAGAAAAGAATTTTTTTTTGCAAAAGACGAATCGATTTTTCAAACTCTCCTCGACACTTTAATTAAATTTTTCATCGTGAACTCCCAGACTTGTTTGATCGACTCATTTCTGACATGTACAAACTTCAACGCTAACGAATCAATCGAACGGAACGATTCGATTCTCTCGATAAGACGTCATTAATTCAGTACTCCGTTATCTGGCTCCATCAATTAACCCTTTGCACTCTTAGCAAAATATATAGAAAATGGGGAAAAGTCGAGTGCAAAGGGTTAAAACATTGATTTTTTATCAACGAAACCAATAACGATTTTCGTGATGCATTTGATAATGACTGTGCTAGGTTAAGATAGCTTGGAATTCCAATACCGAATGCTCCAAGGTTCAGTTTACTTTTTTATTAAAAACAATATACCCGCATGAACGCCCCACATTGCATATCTGGTCCCTGACCGATACCGCTCGCGTGTCTATATACATATACTAATACCGTATCGATTGATCGGTTTATTTGTTCTCAGGGGCTTTCAGGCTCTACGACGTTGACAACGACGGTTTTATCACGAGGGATGAGATGTACAACATTGTCGACGCGATATATCAGATGGTGGTGAGTGTCTCGGCAACTACCCATGCACTACATTAATGGCATTGAGTCACAAATAGATTCCCCTTTAAATTCGTCAAATATTATTTAAAAATTGTCATATCGTATCGATCATAAAAATCGTTCATGATCCCTCGACACGATTTCACCAGCAGTAGCAGAATACATGAAAAAAAAATAAAATAAAATGAAAAGTTCAAAATATCAGAATTGAGGTTCCCTGCCGAGTGATTAATCCCGATGCTTATCGAACTTTTGATAAGAGATTATCGATCGTCCGAGCCAATCACGTCCAACCAAAGGAGTAAAGGAAAAAAAAAAAATTGCTCGACGAGTGGGCACGTATGACGATAGTGGAATTCACTTTGTTTCATTGGCTGTAACGCGCAATGTAGGTTGACAGCTTAATGAATAACCCAGCTGTTTGTTACGTAACTGCAAAATGCTTTTCCAATGGGATAAGTGAATAACGGATTGTCGTAGGAACTCTGGGTAAACATAGAGTAACTTTGAGGATGGGAACTTTGAATAGCTCGATAGTACGTCGCTCTCGTGAAAACGTTGCGATACATTTTAAGCTGTTTTTCTGTAGACAAGAAAGAAAATAGGATTGCACAATTTATACACCGGGCCCCGTTGCGATACAGTGGTACCAACCGGATCGAAAAGAAGGCACCGCAAGAAGCGGATCCGTGGGATTAAATCCGACGAGAGTATCATCAAGGGATGTAATTTAAATTGCGTAACTCCCCCGTTTATGGGCCTCCTTTTATTTTCTCAGGCAGTGATGCCTTTTTTCTCAGTCCATTCTTCTTCTTCTCTTTCATTTTTTTCTCTCTCTCTCTCTTCCCTGTTCCCTATTTCCATGCAGCCTCTTACTTTGACCCATTCGCTCCTTCCTCGTCGAACAAGCCAGCGGGCTGTACTTTATAGCAAGAGAAACTTTAATGACTCGTAAAAATTGAAGAGAGTCGCGAATTAAAAGTTAGTTTTTAAGCAGCCACCCCTGCGATAGTTACAACCCCGTAAGATGAACTTTGACCGTGTAGAAGTTACAGATTATCGGTATAAAGAATGGGGAGATTACTTCGTACCAATTGTTTGTCTCCTTGATATATTAAAAAATTGTTTCAGGGACAACAACCGCAGGCAGAGGACGAGAACACGCCCCAGAAGAGGGTCGACAAGATATTCGATCAGATGGACAAGAATCACGATGACAAACTGACTCTCGAGGAATTCCGCGAGGGTAGCAAGGCGGATCCGAGAATCGTCCAGGCGTTGTCCTTAGGCGGCGGCGAGTAGCGAGAGGCCTGGGACGATAAGCCGGGAAGTTACGTCAAAACAGAATAAATCGTGAAAACGTTCGAGGATTTCCTTTCGTCCCTCCTCACGGCTTCGTACGTGACGGGAAGTTGGCCGAATTTATATGAGATTTGCCGAAGGATCCGTCGATCCATTATATCCTTCGAAAGAGGATTTTTCTTTCTGTATATAGAAAAGACATTATACGCTACCTCTCTTTATTTTTCTTTCTTCTCTCTCTCTCTCTCTAGTCTTCGATCTTTCGTTCCGCTTTAATCTACTGTCTGTCCTCGTCCTCTTCGATTGTTTATCTATCTCTTTCTCTCTCTCTCTCTCTCTACTATAACGAAGGTCCGAAAAGTCTTGTTAAAACTTTTAATCGTGCAGGCCAATTTCACCTGCACTTCCCGTCATCGCCGGAAGCCGAGAGGAAATGGTCCTTTCGATTCGCCAGCAAAAGGACAACAGGAAACACGCAAGATGAATATTAAATTCATCCCAACGATATTGGATCCGTCCTGGCGACTCGATGGTTCCGCACGGAAATATATTACTCCTCTCTCTCTCTCTCTCTCTCTCTCTCTCTCTCTCTCTTTCTTGTAACGAGCGATGATTGCTTTATCACTTTTTTTGGAGGAATTTCAAGACGGTCTCGTTTCGTCATCGCGACGTAATTGCATCGTCCTGAATTCTCCAATCAAAGTCCAGGAACTGCGTTCTCTAGAAATCCGTGCAGGAATTCCAGCACAAATTTCGAAAGAAAAATATAAATGCGAACGAAGGAAAAGCAATATATTGGAAGAATCCGAAATATTTATTAAGCTACTTTTAGTAAGCGTCTGTTGTCGTGAGGAACGGAAAATTCCTAGTGAATTATTTATTTATTCGTTTATTAATAACAATTAAATATGTCTTTTGATTTTGTCCTCGAAGCGGCGCCTCTTTTAAATATTCTTAACAAGTCTTTCTTTTATCATAAAATAGACAAAGAGAGCTATATATAAAAATTTCAAAGCAACGAAAGTTTGCTCATCAGAATTGGCTGATATTAGCGATACTGCTTCTACCATTACTACTTACTCTAATAATTCATTTGCAACGGAAGATTCAAATAATCATCTTTGTTTGACAACAAAGAAAACAATTAATTCATTCACGCTTCAAATATCCCGCGAGTTTCGCTGGTAGCTTTGCTCGAGGAAAACGAAAGAAAAGGAAATGGCAAAAAAAGAGAAATAAATTAAGAAAAAAAAATTATAAATAAAAAATTATACGCTAATCCATAAAGTTAATAGAAATCGAAATTCAAGCTCAGTTCGTTGTATCGTGACGCGAACGGAGTGACCTGAAATTCACGTGAATACCGAAATCTCATTACGGAAGTTCCTCACCGGATACAAAGGTACGAAGGTTGTTTCCGGTTAGAATGTTCCGAATAGTCGCGCACCAAGGAAACTTCAGGTACAGCTGTACTGCACAATAGGACCAGTGTGCACCCACGTTTGAAATATTCCGCGAATTGACGTCTGGCAACTGAAAGTTTTGAAAAGAAAAAATAATGCGAGGAATTCTCCATGAAACAAATAAAAACAATGATACCAGCATTATCCGTGAGCTGAGACGCGTCTCTTACGTTTCCTATGTTCCCTTGGGAACATGACCTATAACGTGCAAAAAAAAACAGCCGGATACGCAGGGAATAGTGCAGTCTGGCCATGAGGAGACTCTTGAACATTGGCAGCCATTGCTTATTCATAGATCGGTCGTCGCTTGAACACGGAATAAATTTTGCTGAAAAGTTCTTCACTCCTATACCATACGTTATATTTATACCATTGTTCATTTTTTTGTTCATGCTTTTATACTGCTCTTTTTCCCTTATTCACTCCCTGTCGATGCTACCGTTTTCAATCTCGTACATAGTCCGTCTCTTTCTGGCGTATGCATTCGCATGTACGAATTTCCTATGCGTAAATTCTGCCTCGCTTCAATTTTCCATTCAATTTATCATCCCCATAAAAAAGACTTGACAAGAACTTGGACGAATTGTATACGTACGTATATGAAATTGGTGCCGATTTGATTCACCCGAAAAGTGATAAGAGATACAGTAGTTGAGGTATAAAAGTTTTCCCAACGCGCATGGAACTGACGTTGACCGGGATTGTGCTGAAAATTCGTAGATCAAAAATTGTATGGCGAGTATCCAAGCCTTTCGTGCGTAGCGGGTAAACCGAGTGTAAGGTTGATCGGAAAATAAGATTTGACACGAATATCCGGAATTACATAAGATACACGATATGTAGGATAAGGGGCGAATAAAAAATGGGAATTCGGTTCACGGAAGGTTTCACTCGAGATTCAAATGTGGGAGGTCAAATGTAAAGGAACTAAATGACGATCAAAGTTTATCTCGTGGATCCCACCGAAGGTCAAAGTAATTCTGCGTTCGGAAACGGTCAGGAACGAATTTTCGATTTTACAACGGAATTAACGTTCCTCCACGACGCCGACCGGATATTTGGATAATTTTTCGATTCCCTTTCGGAAAACGTCAGCGTCCTCTGGACCCGTGCCAATTCCCTTTCATTTCCTAACGGCAGAGGTAGACGGCTCCTGAAAATCCTGCAGGAAAATTCACCATCTTTCCCCGTCTTCGGCATATACTACAGTACCATATCACACTCTGCTATATATACTATGAGTATGCTATACTTAAAAATCTTCTTTGTGCTCTACTAAGAATTTTGGACTTTAGCTAGTGTCTATATACATATATATTTCAACAAGTATAGCGCGTTTAGTGTATTTCCGCGGAACGACGATTTAATCTTTTCTTCGCTTCAACCTTCTTGCAACTTCGTGTAAAAAAAAATGTCGTTTCTCGCGGACCCACCAGTAACGCTCGATAAATGAATAAACCCTGTCCATTGATACTGGAGCTCAATTTCCATTTCGATCAACCGTACACCAAACATAGGTTTCTCAATTGGTCCACTTTCAGTTTATCCTCTTTTTGTATTTTATTACCACATTTTATTTGTTCGGATTTTCTGTTCGCTGGTCACCTGAAAATTTGGAAGTTGCACCGGTGGTAAGGGGAATCTCCTACCGGTGGTGATAAGGGGGTTCCCCCCTTTACGTATTCATTAAAGTATTCGTGCACTTGGATTGACAAATAAAAAAGGAAATAGCATGGTTACTTACAGAAGTTTCATACCGAGAGAAGCATCTTCGTACTAGATGGAAACGCTTGAAAAGTTGGAGGAATCGTTGTGGAAGCTGCTGAAGTTTCATAAAGTCAAACGATATAGCAGGAATGTATTATGCACTAGTGGCGCCCCGAGTTTTCACTTCCTTCCTTCGGGTAAACGATCTTTTTGCACTAGAAGAAGTTTTATTTCTTTGTTCATCGCGGTATTAATCCAATCGGTGTTCAAGAAGTAAGGGGTATGAACAAATATACGGGAAATTTCTATTGTAAAATTGCGAACGATTGCCGGTGCAAATGTAGAAAAAGACACACATACGCACGTGTAACAATGTCGGGAAGTTCGGTGTGTCAAAGTTTTGGGGTAACTTTGAAAACTGGGATATCGCTCTGAGTATCGGAAAAACATCCGGAAACTTGAGACATCCGGTAGAGGTACAAACCACCCTTGGATTTATACGCGCGCCTTGCTGAACCTGAAAAAAATATACTTTGTTCAAGACGAATGTGACACTAAGAAAGTTGTGTGCTTTCCTTTTTTTTTTTTTTTCGTTATTTTCAAGAAATCATTTTTTGTGTGCAATTCCCGGCAACTGCCGCTTCACTTTTTACATGTATACACTTATTCGAAGGTACCCTGCGATTTTCCCCATTTCTATTCCGACAGTTTAGGGAAAAGCTTGTGGAAATTTGACTTTCCCAGAATCGCTTAGGGGATGCTCAGATCGTTCGAGGTTAAGCACGCCACAGAGGGGTGAGAGAATGCCTCGGGCCAATGTGTATGAGTTTAATCAAGGGAGGCATAGAGGTGGAACTTGGTATCAGCGATACCCCCTGTAACCACCCCTACCCCCTGGCGCCAAGTTCTTGACCGAAATTCTGGGCAAAAATGAAAACGTATTCCGCACACCATGTGTCGCATTGAAATGCCAAAGGGCAAAAACTATCCTGGATTTTTCAACCCGCTGTAGGATTCGTCACCAGCAGCGTAACAATATCTAAGCCGTACGCCAGCCGATTCTTCGATTCTCATGTCCTTTTCTCTCTCATTCTTTCCGCGCTTACGTTTTACGATACGATAAAAATAAACGAGCAGACGTGATGCTAGGCAAGAAAATATTCGGTTATCTTGAAATTAAAGTCGTACCGTTCGCAGAGTAAAGTCGTCACGAAAAGTTTTTCTCCGTCCAGTGAAATCAGTTATATAAAATCAATATATTGTCGAGGAGAATAATAAAGGAATCCATTATCGTTATTTCTTTCAATTGGCCAATAAAGCAGGTATTGTAAATTATTGATTACGTGCTGACTAGTCAAAGTGACAGCACTCAGAGAACTTCTGCATTATGAATTGGTTAAGAAAGAATAAGAGGCGAAAAAAATAGTAATCTCAAGTCATTATCTTTAAACACGTTCGCTCCCACTTTTCTAGTAAAATACGAATAGCAGTATACTCTATTTCATTTTATAGAACAGAGAGGAAATGACGAAGAGCATAGAAAGCGAGTTTTTACATAGTTTTCCTTTCATATATCACACGTGTCTGGGTTACCACGCCACGTAAAATTTGAACGCGAGGAAACATGGCTTTTCATTCGAGCTTGAAGTTTCGAGCGTTAGTCATTTCGTGCACGAATACCCTGTTATTTATATTGTTCGGTTTAGATTTTAGCAAAGTACTTACCATCACAATGCTAACGGTGCCTGCATTGGAACTGGCACGAGAATTTGTCTAGCATTTCTTATGATGGACGATGTCAATGTCATCGAAGCGATCGCTGACTGTATTTACGGATCCTACACTATATCTATGTATACAGACATCCAGAGAGATATATTCCAATATATCGCAGTATAAAATACCTTCCGTTCGAATAGCTATCGGTTTTTACAGTTTCTTAAACTACCTTTACGCTGCCACTCGTCGCCATTTATCTTAAGTGAATTCTCTCCCGCTAGATGCCACTAAGCGCGATTGGTCTTCGTAACAGTTACGAATTCGAAGCTCTCCTCTGACGTAGCAGGTATATATAGTTTAATCCATAGACAAGGACCGCATAGCGCGCACAAAGAGCCACATGTACCACCATGTGTGTGTACATACGATATGTATGTCCAAAGTAAGAAACTGCACGAAAGGACGAATCAAAATGAAAAAGTAATCCAAGAGAAAGATGAAGTTTCCAAGGATTTCCAATAGGAAAATCCTGAAGGACCGAAGCGCATATCAATATATACGCTGGATGTGTATGTATGTACATACGTACGAGTGGCTCCATGTGGCTCTGCTCGAACATCGCCGGCCTTTACGTAATACGTAATATACGTAATCCATCATGCGATTCCTGGGGGCCCAGTGAGAGCCACCCCTGGAAAAATGTCACCTGCTCCACGTGGTGGGGTTGGTGGGTCTGGGGGAATGGACGATAGATGAAAGGAGAGATAGAGAGAGAGAGAAAAGACGAGAAAAAATGGCACAGGATATAGGTGGCCGGCATGCTGGAATAATGGCCCTCCTCCCTTACTCTACGGATTTTTATTACGTCACCCGCGTAAATTCCTGCGAAGCTGACTTCAAATTTATTCGAGCACCTACAGAGAGCTGTTAGAACGAGTTTGCCTAAATTTCCTGGTAAACTGAGCGAAATGAACATTAGTTCCACTCTGTCGTTCCTTAACGGCCAAGCCAACTGGGAAAATAATAATCATAATAATGTAGTCTTTATTGTCAAGATGGTACAGCAGACAAACAGCGAGAATCAGCTACAAACGTAACTGAAATAGTTTTCCCATCTATCTCGTACGATCTTCGCAGTCTTCTTGGTGATTCTGTTGACTCTCGAAATTCAAACTGTTTTTCATCTAGTTTAGTGGCGCCACGTGTATATACGTGCGAATACATTTACGTAACATACTATACTATATATGTATATATACATTCTTTCAATCGAGTTGATAGAATCTCAATCCATCTATCGGATGAATTCTTCTTCATTTTTATTCGAGTCTCACTTTACTTAAGGTATAACCAGAACGTGGCGGGAGATATTACGATATTCGAAACGCTCTCTCGTTCAACTTGTGGACGAATATAGCGCAGCAATAATTTTCAATGATTTAGCGTTTACGAGGATTTTTAAAGATTTTACGCGACAGAGCGTGTAATATATATATAGATATGATATATAAGTAATAATTTAAGTATCGAAGAGCGATTTATATCGAAAGGCGTTCGTGCAATTTTTTCAAAGTATATAGTTACTGAAAATTATTGCTTCGAGGATTTTCATTGATTCTAATCATTTTTTATGCTAAATTTTTTAACTCTTTCCTCGGCCTTCAATATGAAGCCAAAATCTTACTTAACGTTTATTTCTTGTACATTGATAAAAATGTCTATTTTACCTGTGTCTCGAATTGACGCGATTAATATTTCCTTGAGATACGACTGCTGCTAATTAAAGATCGCCATATGATTACGATACCTGAAACGGTCGAACTGCGAGGTGTCGGAAAAAATTGGAAATTTACACATCGTCTCTAGAACGTAGAGATACAGGTAGTTCCTCTCGATAAATCGCACCTCGATTGCAATACAATACGTTGTACGATTTAATTCACTCATAGTCGTAAGAAAAAAAAAGACACGAGGATAACAAAGCTAAGACGAGAAATCATACTCGCGACTATCTTAAGTAATTTTTACTATTTTCGAAAAATCAAATCTGAAAAGTACCGCTTAGATAAAATACCCTAGACGGCTTTAAGTGTCACTTTCTCTTAAAATATATTTGAAAATTAGCCACCACGGGCGTTTAATACTTAAAGACTAAAGAAAGAAAATTTAAAAAATGTGTAGGTACTGAAACTAATAGATTGAATGATAAGAATGGCTTTAAAAAATGGATTAAAAATGTGGCCGACTATATCTTTCCGGTTATTTTTTATTTTTAAGAATATTCTGTCAGACTGCTCATTCTTCAATTCTATTGTTCTGACTAAATGCACCGTGTAAACAGATGCACACTTTGATGCCCATATTGATCAAGAAAAGTCGACGGTGCGAAGCCTAGTGGTAGAAATTTGTACTAATAAACGTGACTGCCTGAATCATCATATACATACACTCGCCTTATATTGTCATAAATAACAAAAGCTGTCATCGACACTTTTCAATCGAAAATATTGAATCTTTTTGATGACAATTTTACGATGACAGATAAAATATTGAATTCAAATCTTTCAATTATTCAAACATTTATTGTTACAGGTGTACGATTCAGGCGGCCATATTTATTTTGGAAACAATACTAACTTTCCAGCCGTTTCAGTCGTCATTATCTCCTACGGCAATAGCATATACACATTTAACGATCCTATCACGCACGTTTCTCTGTAGTACCTCGTTAGTATTGTAATTAGCGACTAATTAGCCGAGGCAAAATCACACCCAAATTCAATGGCACGAATGACAGTTATAAGCCGCACGAAAAAAAAAACATGTACGTATCGATTTTCTAAATTCCTTTCCGATAATTAATATTATTATTAATTACATTAAAATACTATGGTACTACTTATAACCGCAATTACTATCTACTAATATCATTATCACTATAATTATTACCGTTACACAATACTACTATTACTATTACTATTACTATTACTATTACTATTACCTATTAATAGCTATACTCGCAAGCTACGTCTCTGAAAATTTTCCGTCTAACTCTAACCTATAATAATCGGTACGGTCATTGTTTTACGAACTTTCTGTGATAATTATTAACAATCAATAACGTCGACGTGAAGATGGAAAAAAGCGCGACTTACGCGTTACCAAGGCAACGCAATAAAACGATGGTCGAATTAAAATAGTTAATGAACAATGAAAATTTGGCAAAAAAGAGAAAAAAACTGAAGCGCAAAAATAGAAGAGAGCGACGATCAATCAAGATCAATGACGATAAGATATAATAAATGACTAATGAGAGTTTAAATAAATTATAATGAATTTCTCGTATGCATTGCTCGTGTCTTGCTAGGATACAATTGTTCCAGTTTGTTACGCCGATCTGTTGAGTGTTGCGCCTTGTACAAGATATACTTTAAATGTTGCTCGTTTTCACAGAATTAAACACACTGTTATTTTGTATGGTCCCATAAGTCTTTTCTATATGACATCATTCTCTGCTATATGGAGATTAATAAAACAACACGATGCATCCCAACAAACAATCTCTACAGCACCTTCCAGGACAGGACGCGATTTTGAAAAATCAGCCAGATCTTCAATGGGGTCCAGTAAATTGATGACATTCCAGGTAAGTTCTCCTGGATGCTTCAGCCAATCGCAACGCGTGCAATTCTCTCTCTCGTTTTCCCTCCTCCTCGAGGGATTGAATTCGCAAACGGATTTCACGAATGGCCAATTCCGATACCTTTAACTTCAAACGACTCTCCTCGGTCTGTAACAGAATTATTTATGGAACTTTTTACAAGATTTAAACAAATTTTTCTGCATCTCTGCCATCTTCTTATTAGCTAACGATTATTCTCTGATATCCTTTAAGAACTCGTTAACTCTTGGAATTAACTGACTCATGAATTACCTCGAGTTTCTGAAGTTCCAAACGATGGTCCAGCTCGTATTTAGCGTCGAGCTGTTTCGTATCTCCAAGAAGTTTCATCGAATTTCGAGCAACTAGATTTTGCCTTCCTGCTTCCGCAATGTCCTTTCCGTCGTTAGCCTGCCCAAAAGCTTCGCTTGATACTGATTGGTTGGTGTTATCGATTTCCGCATTAAATTTACGTTGCCACTCGACAGATTCAGCTTTAATATCTTTGCACCCACCAGTTTCCTTGACTTCAGCATCAGTAAAAGAATTAATCGATACTTCATTGGAATTCTCCTTGTGACACTTGGAAATGCATCTGTCAATTTCTTCGGTATTTCCATCCTTTTTTTGGCTTTCCATGGATCTCAGGTCTTTCAAAATTAACTGCATTGCCATTATATCTTCCCTCGGGGAATTCATAGCAGCTTCCTTAATGGGATTGAAGTTTTTTATTTTTTCCCAATTCCGATCCTTACTTCCGGTCTCTGAATCCGCTTCTGGAACCTCCATAGACTCCACTATTTCATTGACTTCCTGAAGAACTCGTCTACGAGCCGAAGCTTCCAACGATGAGAACTTTTCAAGGAACTCCCTAAGCTCCTGCGCTTTTTTCTTTTTTTCGAAATCTTTCGAAAAGTCATTTGCGCATTCGGCCGTTGCTACTTCGTACGATGAGTTGCTTTTTATTTCCAAGTTTTCGATTTTCTTCATTTTTTCCCTGCCAGGGCTCCTCGACGATGATTTTTGTGTTTTTTCAAAATTTGCTAAATTTTCGAAACTTTCGTTATTTTTTGGAGTCGAAATTATGGGTTGGCCAGGAATGACGGTGCTACTGGTATTTTTCAAATTTCCTGAATTCTCAGGACATATTAGAGAGACCGTGACACTATTTTCGAAAATTTCGCTACTCGATAATATTACGTTGGAAGAGATATCCTGGTTATTGGTTTTCGTAATTTTGGATTTTAACCGAACAGTCTGGTTTTCCACCGAGGCATTCAAACTCTTGGATGGAGTTAAACCAGCGACTATCCCGTATTGACCCCATTCTTCAGGATCGACTTCGGCCATAATTTGAATAACCCTTTTTGTTATGGGACTCAGACTCTTTGGATTATCCTATAAAAACAAGAAAAACAAATAACGAAAGCAATTAAACTCAATCGAAAATATACATCATACCCTCTGAATAATTCTGGTTCTCTTATTGTGATACTTGTAATTTTGCCAATATTTTTTCAATTGTGCCGAAGTCCTGGCAAAATGTCCGCCCTCGTTGAATCTCGTCTCAATCGCTTCCCAAATCTCCTTCCGGCTCAAAATCGACAAGTTCTTGTCATCCAATAGTAAACTGTACTCCTTCATTATCATAAGGAGCTGAGAACGTTCCTCCTTACTGAACTGATTTCTCAGCCGTTTTTTGTCATTATCCATAGGATTGGAAGTCGACATCATTACTTGCTGTAATTAATAAAAAAAATCAGTTACATAATTAAAAAAAAACATTCAAATACCTCCAATATTCCTTATTGTCACGCGCAGCCATTAATAACAGCGCGTGACAAAAGGTCAAGATAAAATTACAAAAAATTCCAAAAGTCCCATTAAAATTCCCCAAGTTTATCGCCTATACGTGCTGGAATATCCTTCGGATACGAGGAAAAAACGTAAGAGGTAAAACTAAAAAAAAACAAAACTTACAGAGATAGCGAAGAAAATGAAAATCTGTCGTGTTACAGGCGGTTGAGATCAAATGAGTCTCCAGGCGGGTCTCTATAATGGTAAAAGCAGATCCAATCTCTGGAGAAATGTTAAAAGCGATCTTCACGGTGGGAAAAACGTGCTTGGATTATTATCAACGAAAGATCGCTTAGCGATGCACTGACTCGATGAAACAAATGAGCGAATGACGGCTGGACGCTGCATAAACAACACAAGAAGAATCGAGCATCGGGACAGTGACGTAGCTAGGAACATTAGAAATATTCAAGAGTCATTAACTACAGCGTTACGTAAGTGATGGACTCGTGATATTATAATTATAAGAAAAATATTCTGAGTAGACAGCAAGGTGTCTTTGAGAATAAAATCTTTCTAAAATTAAATTAAAAAGAGTTCTTTGAAGAATAAAAAAAAAGTAAGAGATTTGAATTTTTGAATACTTCCTAATGCAAGATACAATATCGTTTTTATTACCAACATAAAAAATATTCTGAGAGACAAAATATTATGAATGATCTTTAAGAAAATTTGAAAACCGTTTGACAGCTGTGAAGCGCTAATTTGAAATTGAAAATTTTCCAATAATCTCCAGCTGCGTGTAAACGGCGGAACGTGGGTTGAGAATATTTTGCGAAAGAGGTATTCAGTGAGTCGAAGGGTCGCGGGGCTGTAGGGTTGTTACGCCGAGGGTTCCATCTTGTGGTTAACAGGGTATAATCAAGACGTCAAAGGAAACCGCTCCAGCCCGTCGACCGCATCATCCGATGACTTGAGGATAAAATATTCCAATGAGGCCGTCGTCAAGAAACATTTGCATTTACTTGAAGGAACTTTGCTTCATCTTCTGTGCATTAGGTCATCACAGATTCGATAACCGCATTTCTTTTTCTTTCCTTAAGACTATATCCTCGAGCGAGGACACGTGTATAATAGATTAACCATAGACTAATGCTAATGATGAAAGTGCAATTGTATTTAATAGGCCATGTTCTTTCGTACAGAGAAATTATGATTTCTACTCTACAGTTGTCCCAAGAGTCAAGGATCCTGTCTAGGGGACTCTTTTACCATAAAGCTCACAAAGAAGATGACCCATTTAAAATCTATTCTACTCGTGGACGGCCTGCAGGATAACCGCGCAATTTAGACTCCTTGAAAAGTGCCACAAGAGAATCCAGGGTTTCCTCTCCCGTAGGAATAATTTGTTCAGCTGGTAACACGAATCCGTGTCTTCCAACATCACGAAGTTCATAAGTATAAGTAATAGGTGTTCCAAAAGTAGCCTTCACCCAGTCCATAGAGCCACCACTGGCTATATCTACGAAAGAAAATGATCATAGGAATTACAAGTTGATTAAAATGAAACTCAATGTGTCGTTGAGTACTTTTGCAATAATACAATGTATATGACATACAAATAGTTTCAGCAACGTTTCCAGTAGTATATTTAGTTCCATATCTTTCAGACAGTTTATTAGCAGCTTTAATGCCAATGGCGTACTGGAAGAAAAAGAATTCAAGTAAACACGGGATTTTAAATTTCCAATAAGTTAACTTACCAGATCATCATAATTGTCCAAATGATCGGTGGTGTGACCATAGGGCATTAGAAGCAATTGCGAGTAGCTATGGAATGAAATGTAGGCGTAGAATTTGTCAGATATGGAACTGATGTATTCTGACATGGTTCTAGTCTCGACCTCAGAGAAAGGAGAACTTCCGGCGAAAGTATCCAAACAAGGGCTACTACTGGCTCCACCACCTAAGACAAACAGCATCTCTTTTAGCTTCTAAAACTTAAAAAAATAAATAAATAAAATGAAAACATACTCATCCACTGGTAACCCCAATTCCTATTGGGATCAGCACCGCGACAAAATCTACCGTTATGAGAACGAGTCTTGCGCCATAATCTTGACTAAAATTGAAACTATAATGTAGTAAAATTAATTGTTCTTCAATAATTATTAATTATCAAAGTACTAGTTTTATTGATTACCGTAGTATGAGTATAAACGAATCCGTCTGGATTAAAGACAGGGAAGATGTACCAATCATGACTTTCAGCCAACGACCTGACGTCACTGTCCTTACTTGTCAATAACTCATTGATAATATATGTAATGGTAGCTGGTGAAATCCACTCTCTGGCGTGAATTCCACCCTCGATAAAAACTCCAGGGTTGCCTTGAGCGAAGGAAAGTTTGATACCCTTAATTTGCCGTTTTTCGTACGTCGATCCACCGACTATCACCTCTACGTTTTTCGGATAAGCCACTGCCAAGGAGTCTAGCCAGGCATAAATCTGATCCAGGGTGTGGTACTTTGTGAAGGTGAAATCGGAACTTCTGGAGGTGTCTACTGGATTTTCTGCATCAATTAGAGCTTGAACGTCTTCTATGTAAACTGAATATTCCATTCCCACGTCAGCCATTAATTCAACAAATTCTTTGGCTTTAGCTGGAGACACCATCAGATCAGCTGATACATTTCCACGGCTTGGTCCATTCCAAAATGAATACTGCAACGGAATAAAAGATTTTTTGTATAATTTTCTTTTTTAAAACATGACAGATATACACATATGTAGAAATGTTAAACTTACGGAATCTGTAATATCTGTTTCGATTATTTGCAAAATGTTCAATTGTTCTGCTGTTGTTGGCAAAATTCTGTAGACCTTGTAATCCTTGTAGGAGAATTTCTCGGCTATGGTCAAAGCGACCAAAGCCAAAATAATCAAACACTTCATGATTTACTTCCCTGTAATAAAATTCAGATTTTCTTTTTAATGTGTCTTGTTCGCTAATGGATTATAAATCAACTTACCCGTTCTCTAACAACGGAGAGAAAATAATGCAAACATCTCAATTGACTTTGATACGTTTTATCCTGTTAATTGTACGCACGTCACTAAACCTCAGAGTCATTATCTTCCTTGATAAGCGGATAAGTTAATTAAAGTAGTGAAATCAGATGAATATCATTGCATCAGTGTCACTCTTTGTCAAGAGATACAGATACGTATGTGTCTAATCACTGCTTCGAAAAAGTTAAAAATGATAACATTTCTTTATAGTTCATTTATTAGATAAGGCAATTGCTTACCGACAATAGAATTTGTTGCGCAAAGGAATTTGTAATTGATCAATCTAAAACTTTCCATTAACTTCAGACGATACCAATCACGATATACTACTGTATTGGTCGCGGCGATAATAATTGATAAAATTGTCACAATTAATCTAATCACAGCAGTGATAATTTTTTAACAATATAGGTACACATTGATTTTTTATTAACATGATATCTAAATTACGTACTTATAAAATAATAATAACAATAAGTATTTATCGCGTGTTTACAGAATGATCATTATTACCCGATAACGGTGCATTTGCATATGCAATTAATAACGTACAATTACACTAATTAAATATCACTATCAATAGAACGTCCGTAGCTTCCATATCCAAGTCTCTCCGCTTCCTGAAACATGGCTACCAGGGAATCAAGAGTCTCCTCAGCAGTTGGTATTATTTGATTAGCAGGTAAGAGAAATCCATATCGACCCTTATCTCGCAACTCATAGGTAAAGGCAATAGGGGTATGAAAGGTACCTCTGACCCAGTCCATTGAACCACCGGAAGCGACGTCTGTAAAGGAAGCGGATTAAATTTATGGAGATGACATATCTACAGGATGGTTAAAATTACATCTCGCACTTGTCAATGGAACTAAAAATTGATATTTCCAGAACTTTGCGAAATTATTCTCTTTACTCACATATCACGTCGACAATGTTGCCAACCCTGTATCGCGTGCCGTATCTCCTTTGTAACACATCGGCAGAAAAGTTTCCAATTTTCAGGAGATCGTCGAAATTCTCAACTTTTGCATTGCTGTATCCATACGGTATTAACAGCAACTGACTATAGCTGTGAAATGCGACGTACGCGAATATTTTATCCTTAATACTAACAATATATTCGGACATGCTTTTAGTTTCGATTTCAGAGAACGGCTTATCGCCTGGAAAAATTTCACTGCAAGGATTTTTACTTGTGCCACCCTCTGAAAAGATACAAAAAAACTGAAGAGACGTGCATAGATTTTTCTAAAAAAATCTTTTCCTGCTTCTCACCCGCCCAATGGAAATTCCAATTTCTGTTAGGATCTGCTCCAACGCATCTGCTGGTATAAGGTTTTCTTGTTTTTCTCCATAAACGATTCTAAAAGCCAAATCAAAGAGCAATAAAACTTTTATACGTGTTTTTCTACTCGAAACTTTTGATTTCTTACTCCCTCCCACGCCTTTACCTGAGTGTGCGTATACTCGTAGCCGTCGGGATTGAAGTTGGGAAAGATATACCAGTCAAACGATTCGGCCGTGTATCTTACGATGGGATCGTCGCTGGTTATAAATTCATTCAACACGTAAGTTAAGACGGCCGGTGAAATCCATTCGCGTGCATGAATACCACCCTCTAGAAATATTCCAGGGTTACCATCCCTGAAGGATAGCTTGACGCCACGAATCTCTCTGCCCTCAAAGCTGCGACCACCAATAAGTCCCGTGAGAATTTTCGGATATTCAGCGACCAAGGAATCCATCCAATTATTAATCTGAATAAAAGAAAACATTAAATTTATTAAAATAATTCCACAGCCACATCTCAAAAATAAGTCAACAGATCTCTTACCACGTCCAGCCTGTAATACGCTTTCCAGTCAAAGTTACCACGAAGATTGACATTTGGATTTTCAGAATCAATATATTTCTGAACGTCATCCATCATTATCTCAACGTCCATTCCACTGATGTTTACGAGTTTTTCAAATTCCTCAATTTTACCTGGCGACACCAAAACGTCAGTAGGCACGTGTAGACTCAATTCGCTCCAAAAACTGTAATCTTCATCGTCACGAATATTTTTCAAAATATTCAAATCGGCAGGGTCGTTCGGAACAATTCTATAAAGGTAGTATCCATCGTATCGACTTTTTCCCAAACCAACCACCAACGGTACGATAAAGTAAATACACCACAGCTTCATTTTCCGCACTGTAAATAAGAAGAATAAAATAAAATCCTTCGATCGCTATCAGTATCCCAGCTGAAATGATCGGCAGCAGTTTCTTCCCTACTGAGAACTTTTATCCAGAAGCGGAAATGAAGTTTCTACATTCTCTAGGTTCGCTACTTACATACTTATATACCAGTTGGACCAGCTGCCTTTTACAAGGTAGACCAAACCAAGGATACCTACCGGATCACTGCGAATGCCTTCGTTATGAGGGAAACGAACAAATTTATACTACATAACATATACGGAAGACAGTCACAACTACCAGGACACGAGGATTGGACATTGGTAGGGGATTGACAATTTGTATGCGCAAAGTACAAGCAATTAACATTATTATCAGGAAATAACGAACTCTCTATGCTCCTCTCGTTCTTACTAGGAAGTCACGTATCTACGTATGTAAAGCATCTTGCGAACTTTCGACAATTATGACGAACGGAGTATAGAGGTAAGAGAGGACGAGGGTGGATGGGTCGACAGATCAGAAAACTAATGAGATTCCGTAAATAACTCTCTCTTATTTGATTTCTTCATCGATCAAGATCACTGTTCGCAAAGCCTACAGGCAGTAGGCGGTAGCTGCTTACGATTTGCCAGATTTCATTTCCACGTTTATTTCTATTACACAAGCTGTATATCTGTAGCGAGCATTGTGATGTTTTATGAAATTTTCTTTGTCAATCCGTTAAGGTCATTGCCTATAAAACCTATGGATATTTCATGGTACCTGCTTATATATCTTATATAGCCTTAACAGATTTTATTCGACATTGTTATTACACAAATTAACCCATACAGTATTATGGGATATAATACGAGTTCAATAATTTCGGCAATCGTGACTCAAGCAGTGATAGTTTATTTTTATTGTAAAAAAAAAAAGTTGAATGTGCCTATGCCATACGCCAAGCGTTTAATAACCTGCGGGTATTATCGAGTGCATTGCACCAGCAATGAAATCGGCTAAAAAGAGAACGCGATAAGCAATACGCGGTTTATTGGAGGCTCTGTGTTGTTTTTAACGAAGCGCGTTGAGCTATGCCAAGGCCGATAACGGGTAACGGTGAAACGTTCCTGTTTTTTTTTAATTATTTTTTTTAGCGAAATATTAAATATTGAATTTTATTTTCAACGTAATATCTGATTCAGGATAAGGGACGTTGATCAATCAATAGTACTTTTGTCCATCTCGATTCTGATAGGAGAATGATATTTTATCTCAATGAAAAGAGCGTTCTTGGTTATCGTTATCCAGATTTTTCTGACAATGCGTGCGTCTGTTCGCTATAGTGTCTTTCAAAAGAAAGAAGCAGGTCTAGTTATTAAGCAGGTTATATACCTGCACCTGATCCTACGCTCCTAGTGGCCACCCTGAAAGATTCCATTGTCTGAAATCTGACCTATCCGATGCCTCCTTTAGATGGAATGGACCTATAGTTGAGAATCTTCTAGGGAAATTGAAGCAGCGTGCAAGGATCCACAGGGCCCTATGCACCGACTGGCACCGACCGTTACAGGACCCAAAAGGGTCCGGGACCGTATGCGGTTTGCTATTCGTAGGAATGCTGTGGGGCCAGAAGAGCTGAGACTGGCTCAGACTGTTTACATCAAGGAGTTTGTGGAATCACGCTTGGTTGTATAGTAGCGTGGTGATAAGAAAGAGACTTGAGAAGAGTCTGTCGGATAAGGAGATGTTAATTTGGATGGTGAGACCTCAGAAGATGCTCTCAGTGCTTGGAAAGTGGTTGGAGATGAGTGAAGTTATTTTTATCGGGGCCTGGGGCCCTTTTCAATGAATATTTTGCAGATAGTAAATATTGGGAGTTACGATAAGTGCTAAAATACTTATCTTCGCGTGATAAGGAGGATAAGTGCGGAGTTTGAAAAATAAACGAAAGATTTAGAGGAACGCAGAGGTACGTTGAATTGGTTTTTAAATTATTTCAATAGAAAGATAAAATATATTTATTTTATTGCAGCATGTGGTAAATCCTAAGTATGGAGAGCGCCGAGGAAGAAAATAATTGTCAGGGTGGGAAACTAAAGAAATATAAAGTCGAGGCATTCATAATACCCAGTATAGTCATTGAGACGGTTAAAGACGAGACTGCTGTAAATTGTACAGTGGAGCCCAATGTCAATGAGATCGATGATGTGAAAATAGCAAACAGATCGAAAGTTGACGAGAGGGAATTCCAGGAGGAGGAAGATGAAAGGAGTGCGACAGGTAAATCGAATGAGATGCTGATAATTACGAAAGTTCTGGCTGTTAAAAATGTAACGAGTGTCCAGCCTGCACCGCACGAGCAAGAAACTTTTAAAGGAGTATCTGAAAATTCAAATGATATTAAATTTGAATTGCATAACGAAAGTTTGACGGATGCTAGCGTAGGCTCGAGATCGAATGAGGCAGAACTCGAAGAAATTTATGAAGAAATCGATGAGCCGATTTATGCTGTGCCATATGTTGAAAAATCAAAGAATTCAAGAGAGCCGATGGACACTCTCTTTAAGCGTCCAGTTTTTTTGACTCGCCATTGTCGAGCGATGTCAAAGTCATTTGATAATCTGCAGATTCCGAAGCCACCGAAACGAACGAGCAGCCTGAAATCGATAGACGAACGTGGTGAAATTCACGAGGAGAATTATCGGGAATTTTGTTATCATGCCATGAAAAATGGGTACCAGATCGCCACTCAAAGTCCCCAGGAAGTCAGCGAAGAAGTTTTCAAAGAGAATTGGCTACAACGACTGGAATCACTTCGGCAAAGAGAAGCTTTCCTCAGGGACAAGGAAGTCGCTCTTCAGGATAGGGAGAGGCTTCTCTTCAAAAAGGAAAAAGAACTGAGAATCCTGGAAAGACTCGTAAAGGAGAAGGTCCAGAAGGCTGACTTATACTTGAAACGAAGCCGATATTTGCAGAGCGTCGAGAGTCTGCCAAATTCCGAGAGTGAGAGGAATCTCGAATCTAGATCGTCTGAGGATTCTAAAGAATTTATCAGAAAAATAGTAAAAGATGTTGTGTCTGAGAAAAATGATTGCGATACACAATTTTCAAACGTGCTGCTCCCAGGAGAATACGACATTGCGCCGCGGTGTGGGAAACTCGAGAACCAATCGACGGATAAGTGCGCACGCGCCACGAAAGCGCAATATGAACGTAAAATATTTCAAAATTCATCCGACGACAAAAGGAATGTTGAATCACGAATTTCTTCTAGCTGCTCGAGCGATTCGAGATCATCGAAGAATTCAAGAGGAAGTGGAAGCTGCAAGCTTTCGCGCGCTTCCAGTATAGATAATAATGATAGCGCACAGAAATCTTGTCATTCTAAAATGTCTGGGCATCTCGAAAAAAGTAGAATGATTCAGCAGTCAAAGATGAAAATTTCTTCCAGTTCGACAGAAACGGGAATTAATGATTTTGAAACTCGAGTTTTGAAAAATCCTCCAAACTCAAGAAGTTCTCTTACTACTAGCAACACGAATTCGATAGATATAAATTCTCATAGCAGTAATGGCACGTATGAAAATCCTATAAGCAGATTCAGCGGTTACAGCAGCTTTAAATCACGCCCTCGACCTAAAATCTCTTACGACGATTTGGATTCCACTTTATCAGCAGATATCGGAGATGCGTCCTTCGCTATAACTTCGAAAAAGTTTGATCCGGAGATTTTCAAAAGGCCTTACGTATTCACGAGATCAGCCAGTGAGCGATACATCAGAAACGATCGTAGAAAAGGCGTTTCAAATTTTCCAAATTTTTGCATGGCGGAGAAGCAACCTTATGTCGATATAGAGGAAGAGAAGGTATTGAAGAAAGTCAGCGAAAATATTTTAGTTTCGCAAAATGAAGACACTAAATTTCAAAATTATGGATTGATAGACAAGAATGTAAATACAAATAATTTAAAGATTCAACAAAAAAACAAAACTGACAATGAGAGCACAAATGATAAGAAGTATTCGTATTTAAATTTGGAAACTGGAGATAAAGTTTCGCGATGCAAAAATGAAAGAAGCACAAAAGACAGGCCAATTTCATGGAACGCCGAAGCGAGCGAATGGCTGCAGAAAAAGAGACAAGCCTATAACATGGCCACAAAACGTATGGCAACTGAAGATTTTGAAAATAAAGAAAATTTCGGTAGCAACGTGAAAATTGAAAAATCTAATAAATCTTTAAAGAAGCGAGAAAGCAAAGGAAGAAAATTCACAATATTCCGTTAGTACAACATAAGATTGTATGATTTATTACTAAATAATGTATTGATCAAAAAAATCCTGCCCCAATAATCCTATTGTGGTATATATTTTCAGCGTAGTGGAATAGTACCTATTAGGGTTCGTAAGTGCCTCCTAAGAAAATCACTGAAAAATAAAGTACTATTATTCCAAGAATTAGAAACGCAGCACAAAGTTTTTGTATCACTGCCGAGTTTTATTTTGCATTATTGATACATAAGAGACAGTTGAACTAACTAATATATATTTTTATTACACTCAAAAGTTGTTCACCACGAAGGAGGTTCTCCAGGAGCCTTTGGCTTACCATACAGAGCAGATTTGTCTCTGAACATGGTCCATCTCTCATCTTCAAGGCGTTCCAAATACCAGCCACCTATTAATCCCAAGGCCGGAACGATGATAAATGGAATATACTGCTTGTAAATATAGGCGTGGAATGCCATCCTATTAGGCTGTAATTGCGTTCTGTTCTTTCTGAAGTTGTGATTTCTTCCAGTCACGGGTGTGCATATAATCAGCGTAAATTAAACCAATAGTGGTTGTAGGGAAGATCACTACCACGAAGTATCGTCTCACAGTTCCAATGATGTTTTTGAAAGAAGAACCCATTAACCTGTTCAAAAGGTCAATATAGGAAATGAAAATTTCAGGTTATGCTACACAAGTGAGTATTACATAATAGACAGTAGCATATCAATAAAAATCATTAATCAAATAATTAATCAAATTACCACCAGGTACACTAATTATATCTTATGACCTTCCTTCCTCTCAAAAGTAATATAATTAATGACAATAAATAAATGTTCAGATTCTTAAAATATAGGTTAACTCATAATATTCATTTGAATAATGATTTTTTTTCTGCCTTTTCTCATGCGATCGTATAGAAAACGCAATGTGAATTGAATTGTGCAAGAATTACATTATAAATTCGTAACTGATCAATATAATTTCAAGATTCGTAACATCTTACCTTTGGTATGCCTGAGCAGAAACTGCGCTACTGAAAAATGTAGTGGGGGCACATGCGCTCAATATAGGTATATTTCATCAGGAAGAAACATCACGTGTAGTTATTCATATTTTATTCTTAAACTAAATCGTACTTTTTTGTGACGGTCCAAAAGATATGTTGACTGTATTTTGGTCTATCGAAACGTCTGTTTAAACTTTTGGCATTAATACTGATTACTTTATTCATTATAAGCATTTTGTTCTTGCAACGAGGGTTATAAACGGAATACACCGGCTAACAGAATAATAATAGATCATTTTATAAGCTACATGTATCGTATTCAGGAACATAATATAGAATATATTAATTCGTATAATATTAAATACCATTTCTTTAAATATATAAAATGGTTAATCTGATTGCCATCTAATAGCAAAGGAATAAATATTATAAATATCCATGATTCACAGTTGATTTAGTAACTACTTGTCCTAAGAAAAAGTTATTGTATGATTTATATATTTATTATATAAATGATCACAGAGAATTTATGCATTAAGTGTCATGTCTTTGAGACTCTTTCTTCGATGTCGGGTACTAAGCAGAATGAAATACAACATAAATCACACTGCGCTTCGATACTTTCATGGAGAACCCAACGAAGCTACACCTGGAGTCTCTGTAGTTCAAGTGAAGAGGACTCTAAAGTTGTTTAATGTCAATTTCTTAGAAGGACATGCATGCATCATTACAGCTTGTCCCGTGTGTGAAATCGACAAAAAAAAAGATTCTAAAGTGTATATAAATAAGACAACAGGTGAGTAATAATAACCTTAAGAACGAATATAGTATTTTAATTAAATACACTTTTCAGGGTTTTTTATGTGTGAACATTGTAGGCATTCTGGTCCTTGGAGCACATTGGAAAAGTTCCTATTACCAAAGAAATCCAGTGAAATTCTCCAAGAACTAAAGGCATTTAAAGAAGTTTTGCAAGTAAAAGAAGACTTTACGAAAAAATGGACAAAACTTAAGAAAACTTTGAAATCAATTACTGAATTATCCGACCAGAATTACAAGGATGTACTTAATATTCATAGGCTTCCAGTAAGTAGTATCTTATAAAATGTAAGTAAAAAAATATTGACCTGAAAATTATACATTCACTTCTTACAGGATATCTCCAAAGAGTCAATGGATCAGTTAGATTGTCTATACGATGTATCAACAGACAATTTATATTTTCCACTTATGACGTCTTCCGGTAGTATTGTAGGATATAAATGCCTTTCCAAAGATTCAAAGGAAAAGAAAACAGAACCAACTTCTGATACCAGTGGCCTAATAATCTACAAACAAAGGAGTAGTAAATGTGATGGTACGGCAGTAGTTGTTCCCACCATACAAGATCTACTTGCACTGATTTCTCATAGATCCGCGAATGTTGTGATTTGCCTACCATATGGCTTGCAAACTATACCACAAGAAATCCTGCCAAGCTTAGAAACATATAAAAAGTTAATACTGTGGTTTGGAAATGATGAGCCAAGCTGGGACACTGCAAGACAATTCGCTAAGAAACTCGACGAACGAAGGTGCCACTTTGTACGACCGATTATTCAACAACCAAGTCCAAAAATCGCAGCTACCATGAATTATGATCTCAAAGCCATCCTCCAAAAGGCTACTCCAATCTGGCACAAAAGCATCACTACTTTTGAAAGTCTCAGGCAAGACGTGTTGAGCGATTTGCAAAATATAGATAAAGTTCAAGGAGTCAAATGGAAAAGGTACCCGACATTGAATCGAATCTTGAAGGGGCACAGAAGAGGAGAATTCACAGTCCTTACTGGACCAACGGGTACATATTAAAAATAATCTGAAGCGTCTGATGAAATTGGATATTATTACAGTTTCTTATTAGGTTCTGGAAAAACAACATTCATGAGCGAATATTCGCTCGACCTAGCAATGCAAGGAGTGAATACTCTGTGGGGTAGCTTCGAAATTCGAAACGCACGTTTAGCACGAACAATGTTACAGCAGATGGTGGGATTGCCGTTGGATAACAATTTACAAAATTTTGACACTTATGCAGACGCTTTTCAAAAGTTGCCAATTTATTTTATGACATTTCACGGACAGCAAAGTGTCAAGATCGTAATGGAGGTACTTTACCATTGACTTATCAACCTATTCGTCTCAAAATTACAAATCATTCAATTGCGCTTTTATTTCAGGCTGTTGAACATGCAACTTACGTTCACGATATTGCTCATGTAATAATTGACAATGTTCAATTTATGATGGGGATGTCCGAGGAATCAAAACACATTGACAGGTACATAAAAAATATACTAAAATACCATGTACTTGTATATCAAGTATACCTGTTTACACTTACTTAAAAAATGCATGTTCATAGATTTTGGAAGCAAGATGGAATAGTTGCAGCTTTTCGAACATTCGCCACGAAGTACAACTGTCACGTTACGCTTGTCATCCACCCAAGGAAGGAACGTGATTCCGAGGAATTGACGACATCGTCAATTTTTGGTGGAGCAAAGGCCAGTCAGGAGGCTGACAACATCCTAATAATTCAAGACAAGCGGCTCACTAGTGTTAGAGGAAAAAAGTATTTACAAGTCGCAAAAAATCGTTACAGCGGAGACCTGGGTATAATGACAATGGACTTTGACAAATCAAGTTTAAGTTACGCACCAAAAAAGAAATCCAAATCAGAAAGTGCAAAGGATGCTGGTGACTCCAAAAAAGAGGATCCAGAAAGCGAAAGCAAATCATCAAATCAAAGAAAAAACCAAGAAATAAAACATCAAGAACAGTGATATGTAGTAAAAATATTTTTAAAATTTTGTAAAATACAAAATAAACAAAAAATACAATTATTCTTCAATCCATTCTATTTCATCTCAAAAGTTTCTTCAGCTACAGTTTCCTAGGTTATCGACTGTAAATGCCGCATGCACGCCCGCTTATCAAAACGAGATATAACTAGTGACCTCTCGGTTTCCATTTACACGATAAATACATCTGTTCCTATCATCAGATTTTTTTTGTATATCTTCCAGCGGATTCCGGTCGCTCTACAAATGCAACCAATGCATCAGAGCAGATCACCGGAGAGAATAAAAATGCAAACTATCGTTTGGCTGGTGTTTGGTGTGTTCGCCGCGTGGTCAGTCTGTGTTTTAGGTGACAGTAATACAAAAGAGCCGACGGTGCTAATAGGGATTTTAGTGAGGAACAAGGCGCACACGTTGCCATACTTTTTGACCCTTTTGGAAAGACTTGAATATCCGACAGACAGAATATCGTTGTGGTAAGTAAAATTTATCTGAAGAATCGTAGAATATTTTGCATCCCATGAATGTAACCTCACTTTTTTATGTTACCCCCTTGAGAGTTAGAATGTTATTCATTGGATGTGTCAGAGATGCTATTATCACAGAGGATGTACTTAAACTTTAATTCTTCATATAGCAATTTGTGTCACTAGTCATTATTGATGATTGTTATTAGTGTCTTAAGACAATGGCATACTTAGCCAGTATATTTCATACGGCTTGGAAAAGACTCTCAAATATTTCTTAAGGAAATTTCAAAATTGAGACCAGAGAGAAGTCATTTTTGTCAAAATCTAAATTGTATCAAGATGTACTAGTTAATAAGCAACTCGATAGAACTCATAAACGTCCAAATAACTTAAAATGATGATTAAACATTTTATTCTATTCGTTGTTTGATATATTCAGCATTCTTATATCGAAATATATAAAAATTAACATTTTTCGATCAATTTGGCGGTCATCTACTATTTGCAACAATGGCGGAACAGCGCAAGTCTACCTGTTGCTTTTAAACCTTCGAATAGTTATTGAGCTCCTATACTAATACTACACATACAGCATTAATAAACTGATTGTTCGGACTCTGAAAAGTACTCACCATAATTCCTAAAGTGATTTACGGGTTCTCTAAGTTTATTTGGCCACTTAAATTGCGCCTCGATCGCAACCATGAAACCTACGCGCCAGACGCAATGAAACATTTATATATAGGTGCTGCGCGCGCACCGGTGCGCACCTTGCAGCCACCTGGTTTAAATAAACGAAGCTGCAGTGGAAATGGTGGAGTTTTTACGGCCATAAAATATAAGACAAAGTCACCAATAGATTTTATTATACACTTTAAGAGCTGTAAACGTATCGAGATCAATATATTTGGACAGATTTACCAACTATTTAAATAATCGCCTAAGCATTGTAATTACCAAATTTATATTCACGAGGACTCGCTCTATTGTATATGAATCGTATCGTTGGTCGAGACAAATTGTATTGTTTCTTTTCAGGATACGCAGTGATAATAATATTGACAACTCTATTGAGATATTGAAAACCTGGTTAGAGACGCAAAGTGAAAGATATCATAGTGTAGATCTAATTCTTGACGAAGAATCGCACGGATTATCAGACGAAAAAGGATTAGCGGATTGGACGCCTTCTAGATTTTCTCACGTTATCCAACTACGGGAACAGGCCGTAAATCATGCCCGAAAAATTTGGGCAGATTTTCTCTTTGTACGTTCTCCATTATTTATTTCCCATACAATATTAAACATTCAGCAACGTTCTAAAAGCGTCAACCTATTACGTATCTTTCTGTTTTGTGCCGTTTGGGTTGATACAAGGAATCTATTTATTATTTAAATTTTAACTTACAGATGTTAGATGCAGATGCGTTTCTGACCAATCCAAAAACTTTGAAGAATTTAGTTAAAAGTAATCACACTGTAGTGGCGCCATTACTAAAGTCAGATGGAATGTACAGTAATTTTTGGGCCGGGATGACAGAAGATTATTATTACGTCAGAACTGAGAGATATAAACCTATACTCAATCGAGAGGAAGTTGGATGTCTGGAAGTGCCAATGATTCACAGTGCAGTCCTGATTGATTTGAGAAAATCGGACAGCGATCTTCTAACATATAAATCTGATAGACTGAAATTCTACGACGGACCCAAGGATGACATTATAACATTCGCCATAGGAGCTAACAGATCCGGTACATTTAACACTTTTACTATAAAATAACAAAAAAACATTGTCTCCTTATTTAACACATTTGAAATCGCAGGTATACCTTTACATATATGCAACGATGAAGTCTACGGATTTGTCATGGTTCCGCTTGAAACTCGAGACACAATTTCCCAAGATCATCAACAGTTGACAAACTTAAAACTAGAAGTGCTGTGTGAGTGTTGTGATATTTTATAGACAATAGACAAAATGCTTTCTTACGACATATCTTCAGAGTACTAATCGTAATTTAAATTTCATTTTTAGCCCAGCAAGAGCCATTGCCATTGAGTCCTTTGATGGCGCAGTACATAACCTATCCTGAACAAGATACGCTGAACATGGACAACGTTTACATGATTAACCTGGTGCGCAGACCGGATAGACGCATCAGAATGCAGCATTGCTTCCGGGATTTGGGAATTCGTGCTGAGATTATCGATGCTGTGGATGGAAGGTAAGTCTAATTGGTTAATTAACAATTCTTAGCAATAAAGTTACATTAAGTAAAAGTGTCAGCAAGATCTTGTGACACTGGTAGTTTTTATGATTAAAATAAGACGATAAACACGAAAAATACAAAAGTTGAGATGTTGCGTAGACCTTCGACAAATCATTGATAATCTATTTTATCGTATTTATTTATATAATTTTGAAAACAGAGAAGAAGATTGTATTGAAATTACGACAGGACGACCAACCTGATTAGACGAAGGCCATAAATTAATGTTAAAAAAATACAAATCTCTATATAGCGAGACTGATTGTGAGTCACAGTACGCGATTTCCGATTTATTGTTGATGAAATGGAATTTTTATCGGACATCCTTTTGATCTCTTAATAATTATTCATAAAGCGAGATCCGCATGACAGTTATTAATAGATAATTCGATACAGAATTTACCACCGATCGATGAAATTATAATTATCAAATTTATATTCATACATCTCGCACCCTGATTTCGGATAATTTTAAGACATCTCATTCGCCAGTTGCCAGTCGCCTCTCACACAGCGAGTTTCTTGAAAATTGTATTATATTACAAGAGTCAATCCTCTTTCATATTTTGTGGCACCGTCCGTATTTTTGTGTGTGGATGCTTAATTAACATGCACGCTCTATAGTTATACCTACATCTAGTACACGGCCATAGAAAAAATTCACATCGACGCAGAAACTCGAAACACTTTCAGGATATTCGTATTGTTTTCTATATTATTATATACATACATTTATTCATATACAGGACTATCTGTATCAAGTGCACCAGTCAGTTTTGACAGCTGTCAACCACCTACCACTGCCACGTGATTCAAATAGTCCCTTACAGAGACTACATACAGTGAGCGCAGCAAGTATTTCTGCAGAGATTAACTTAAACAAAAATTAAAGGTATTTTTGGTAGAGTAAAATTAAGAAATGGTTTTATGTTACTTTCATATGTTCTACGTCACATCCTTTGTTTTTTAATTTACCTCAAGTTACTTAGTAAATAAAAGAAACAACCTTGCAATTATCACTTTTACTCAACCTCGAAAAAATATCTTAAAATTTCTCTTGTTTCCCGAAATTAGTGTCTACATGAATATTTCCTATGCTCACTGTACGCATTAACATGCATATAGATTGTTGCGTTTGTTTTAATTAATTCTAATTACTTAATGAGTATCACATATTATGCATTACAACCATAACACAAGAAGTGTAATCGCAGATACAATTATTAAGACCGTAATCACTTTCAAAGGTTTAAAAGTCTCATTACTTCATAAACGCCGTGAAGTTGTTTCTCTTGTAAAACTCACTCGACCCGTGTCAATTGCCCAAATTTTGACACTGATCAGCAAGCTTCATGAAACACGTGGAAGGAAAAGGAAATGAAGATTTTTCAGCCCCTTTACAACGATCCAGCCGCTTCGGCCTCGCAATTTCATGACTTCTTCACAGTACCGTATTGGTGTGAACCTGCTGCGCTCCATTTCCTGTATAAGTGTAAGTGTAACTTCCGTTTCGTGGATTCCTGATGCTCACGTTACTCGTCCATCTACAGACAGCTGTTCTTGACAAGGACGGCCTGTTACTCTGAATTCCTTCGCTGCTGTGTCCCATCCCGATGGCTTCCGATGCAGACGTCTGACCAAGACAACCACAGAACCAGCCACGCATCCGCCTCGTAGCAACCTGGAAGACATTGAGTAACAGCCTTAATGGATATTGGTTGCTGGTGGAGAAGAAATGGGAGGAAAACAGTGAAATTGGAATGAAATAAAAAATTCCATACCTTAAGGGAATTTGATTTACTGGCAACAGACATGATCTGCCGTTATGAGAGTCATAAAGCGAACCGACGTGGAAGTTGAGTTTTGATTTATGAATCGTAAATAAACAAAACCAGTAAGGCGGACGGGGTCGTTTTATTGATTTGCGAGCGGATGGATGTTAGAGATATATGAAAAAAAAGAGATACCTTGATCTCCTGCATTCGCGCTGCGTAAATTATCGGATTGACGATAGTTTTCAGGATTATCAGAAGATTCACCGCACAGATGACGAAGAATATGCCATTTTTAGTTAACCCGCTCAGATCCAGGAGACAGTCCTTGCAGACTAATGTATAGAGGATGGTACCTGGCATCCAGCCGACTACGTAACTTCCTGTTTGATTAATGCAGGATATTATTATTTAATCGTTTGTCACTTTACTCTTGGTCTAACCTAGAATGTAGAGAGTGGTGTGTATGGCTTTGACACTTCTAGCCATTTGCTGGGACGAATTCTGCTGAACGCTGTTGGTACCCCTGTGCAATGATCCTGCTCTGCTAAATCGTAATCTCGATGCTTGATGCTTGCGCACTATGTGAAAGATGTGGGTGTAGATGCAGACCATTACGATGAATGGACAAAAGAACAAACTGCTGAACATCAGTCGAAACTTCTTATGGAGTAGAAATCTGCAGAAAGATATTATATATGTCAATATTACATCTGTCAGCAAAAAAACAATATCACTAGAAGCTTACGAGGTCTGTAGACAGCCTTTGGATTGAAAGCCTTCGTTCTCAACGAGACTGAAGTATGCCAGAAAGAACGACAAGGGTAAAATCCACAGGAGGACTATGAGAAACGTCGTGTTTCTGAAAAGGAAACCATTTCTTCTCTCTTTAATAATTCAAAATTCATTCCAGCCATCCAGTTCTATGAATGATAGTTAATGAAATACCTGTGTGTCATTATAGATAAATAATGAAGTGGTCTGAGAATACCAAGATAATGATTTACAGCAAGTGCCATGAGATGAGCTACAGTAATTATTATGGATCCCAACCGGACTGCCTCCAGGCCCATTAAGAAGCACTGGACTCCTGTGGAACGAGAGAAGAAAACAAGAAGTGAATTAATTAGTTCTTTATTACTGGCATTCTATTAAATAGCTAATTTGTCAATTACCACTTAATGTGTGTCCCAGAGCAATCGGAATGAAGCTGTTCATTATGAGTCCGACAGCTAGGGCGATGCCAGAAAAGGCGTCAGCTGCTGCTAAACTCAAACTTATATGTAGAGTGGGACTCAATGGGCGTCTGATCCAATGTACGCTCAGAAGAATCCTCAAGTTAATAGCGACAGATAGTATGCAGAGGAATATTAATGGCGGCGTACAGTACAAGTACAATTTACGTGTAGTTTCGTCGACTTTCGCCTCGTCCGGCACGCTGGAATCATTCCCGTCGAGCACGCTGCCGTTTCTTCCATCCAAAATAGTGTCCAGTGGATCGCTTGTGCTCAAATTTGGAGTTAAGGTGGAACTCGTTATTAGGATTCCACGATGGAGCCTGTGCAGAGCGTGCCTCAATCGAGTCTGGCTACTCTGCACCATCATATCCGGCCCTGATGTTTGGTCTTCCAGTACCTTCATCCTCACTGCTTCTTCTCTTGATCCTTACTATTCTTTATGTATTGTATATGGGGCCATCTTCCTACTTCGACTGTCAGGCTCAAAAAACGAAGCAATCCAACCAAGGAAATTCATCCTTGTTAATTTATTAGAGGAAAATCTGGGACGGTCTCTTGTCAAATTAAAACTTTGTTGTCCTCATCGATCTCTATTTTCTTCTTATATTATAAAGTCTGAATTTCTGAAACACAAGAATTATGATACATTGAAAAAATAAACGTCAAATTTTCTCTCTAAAGTATCAACGACGCAGCTGCTTTATCGCGCACTTCAAATTGTTTTACTTTAGACACGTCATTTTTTTCAAAATTCACTTATAAAAAGAGCCCAACTTTCCCTGAGTCCTTGTTAAACTTCATTTTCTCAATGGCAACAGATCCAAGACACTCTACTCAGTCTTTTCTTCTGCCACTTGACTCCCCGCTATCCCATACACTGTTATCATGGAAAATTGTACAATATTCCTCGTGCTCTTCAATTTCACGTGCAGTCTAAACCGCAAAGTACGTTAACCAGCATCTAGTCTTTAACTCTCCTAATTACGATTCGACCAGGATGACGTATTCGCCCATTAGTATTGCTCTTAAAATGTCACGTGTCCATTCAATCAAGCTCATTCACTGGGCGGCACAGAGCAGTACGGCCAATGTTGCATTTCAATTTTACACCTACTGCCTACGTATAGTTCCAATGATAAACCATTCAGTGGAAACTTTTCGAACCAGGATACGTTTATTATTCAACTAGCAATTACTTACGTGAGCATAGTCAATATTTCATTTTATATGTTATTCCTATTCACCACAACGTCCTTACTATCAATATCCACAGTACATTTCATTGTATCTACGGATATAATTATTTAAAGAAAACTTTAGTAAACTAATTGTTTGCTTTGTTCAAACTAAATAAATTTCTCTCCACATTTCGTAAAAAGTCATCTTTCCCAAACGAGTCCCCAGGGCGATTTTCGCCAGGTATTCCCAAATTGTCGAAGGAAGCATAGAAAGCTCAGTTGGTTCTAAGGTGAAGAAACCGGAAGTGAACGAGAGCGTAGGCGACAGTAACGTAGATTGGGTCAGGTCAGACCAATCAGGTACTTCAGGAGTATGTTAAGTGAACCTCGACTGACCTTGAGTCCTAATCATAATATTAACTTATCAGTGGGTCCTTTCTCTTCGCATCAAAGTTGCCATCAAGAAAAGTTACGCTGCCCAAAAAATTTCTAAGGTATTACAAAAGGGTGCGTCCGTGAAATATAAACCCCCTCGTTATTGAAGGAACTTCATGAGATCCTCTTGGATTACTTTTATAATTGACGTAGCCATTTCCGTCGGAAGTCGCCATCGACCGATCTGCTTAAATCAGAATGAGACTCATTTTAGGAAATTTCAGACTAACTGATAATTTCGAGTTTCTCTGGAAAGTTCGTAGAATCAATTCCGAAATTTCCAATTTCTTCGAACGATCCAAATAAATCCTGAATGAATTTAATTGCACGACGTAACGAAATCTATGCAAACCTTATGTTTTTTATCCTTCTTGTATCCCTATCCAGGGGATCACGTTATTATTTCGTGGATATCTCGTGGATCGTTACCATCGCGCAATCAAGGCGTTGTGTCACATTTATTAAAATTTTAAATAAAATTTTTTCCAATATAATTTAGGACTCGTAGGTGGAAATTTTTGGGATGGGATGACCTTTGAACCTGCACGAGGTTCGTAAAATTATAAGTTTTACTTCCTAATTTATAGAATTTTGTATTTCCTTTTTACGTCACGTCCATGATGAATTCAGAAACAATTATGAACACTAGGCCCTTTCGTGTTTGCACGACGCTCCGCCTTTTTCCACAAGAAGCAAAAATAATTGCGGCATCCCTCCCATTAGTCTTTATGTACCTTTATTTGAAAAGATACAACAAAAATGAATCGCAAAAACTTAAACAGCTGCAGTTTCCCGCGCATACCGTAGTTTCCTATTTTTCCTTTTCTATTTTCTTATCACGACTAGTGAGAAAGAAAAAAGAACATCCGTGTGTACACGACGTTAAATGACGTGATCAAGAAACAAAGAGAAAGAAAAAGAATGATTCCATTGCAACGGCAACTACCGGTTCAACGGGAAAATCTCTGACGATATAAATTCCCACGTGTCCCCCGTCTCCTTCCAATCGACATAACCAGCATGAAAATCGACGAATAGGAAGATCAAGAATGTAAAAAAGTCAGAAAACCTTGTATACAGAAATGGGAGTAGTAAATCAAATAGTTTGACTGTGTGAATAGCGACAACAAAAATTAGTCGAAAATTTACGAAAATTTTGATGTTGGATAATTAAAAATTATTAATTGTAGGAGGTCAAAGGTTCATGGACCATTCGATGAGGGAAGGTTTGATAAGGATGACACGTATAGTATATTTGCTAAATTTCCAAATGAAAATGTGCGACAGGTGTCTTGACGTTCTCGTAATCGCGTGTGATAAAGAATTATATCAAAAAAAAAGATCAATAACGTAAATTTGAAAATTGAAAAAAAAGATGTACATCGAAAATCGTTCATGACTTAATATATTACAATTAATATAATTTTTGTAAAATCTCAATGTAAAAAATATATAAATGAAAAATAATGGTCAAAATTTTCCCTTCAATAATCCCAAGCAAACTAACCCAACTCATATTCTGCGATACCAATTTTCACGATAATTGTCAATTTTCCGTGTGCCAATTATTTTGAGTACACTTTGAAAATTGGAAATTTCTAAGGTAACTGTAACGCGATTAATCGAATGAGAGCTCGCGCGCTATAAGTGTGCATAAGCAATTTCTTTCGAGAACATGATATCACAAATAAGTTTGACGTTTCTGCATATATACATATATTAGATAAAAGTGCATTACGACGTCTCGAGAATGACGTGACATCGATCCTGCATATCAGTTTATCAGCTGCTTTAATCTATCAATATCGCAGCCAAAGTGCAGCGTGGAAAGCATTATTTATACTTTAATAGCCCACTTGCAGTTTCCGTCCAACTATCGATCATAGTTATCGCATAAACTCAGAACTATATTACTTGCTGATTATCCAACTATTAATTCCCATCACAAATTGCACGCTGCAATAATAGCCAAGTGAACACTCTGAGGAAATTTCAATTTCTACTTTTATTTTCTCACTAGGGAAAATTAACACGCATTCAAAGGCTATAGCAACGACCGAAAAATTGTTGTTTGCCTCTTGCGTCATTCCTCCTGCAAACCTTCAATCGACCCACGTTTCGACTCCCATACACCATGTGCCACCTGCTGCCGTACGAATCCTATGGAAATTCATTCATTGCGGAAAGTCTCTACAAGAATGAAAACTGCTTGGAGCAGCAGCTACGTTCAGAGGGGCTACGAAATACATAAATGACATGTTAAAGATGGATTAGGATAGCGCGGGGATATAATTCCAACAGTCTAGAAAATTGAATATCCTGTCGTACGATTCATTTAACTTTTCAGAAGTCGCGTTAGTTTTCCTGACACTGGGCTTGGGGTCGTAGAGACCTCATTTTGTCAATGCGCTATATATCACGACCAATAAAAAAGTATTGACTTTCGCCGGTAATTACTATTGTTCATACGTATGTCTTGGTGAACTAATTCTTTTCACGACTCAAATTTATTCTTAATTAAATAAATAATACGAACCAAAAATTATTCTAAAGGTGGTGCGAAATATGAAAGACGTGAGATCTTTTAGACTTCAAATACTGTTCGAGGGTTACAAACGGTTAATTTTTTACGTGTTCACAATATTTTTCTAAAGTGTTACCGAGTTTGACTGATCGAAAGATCAAAACCCTTTTACCCACCCTTACAGCTGTCTGCAATAGGAAATCTCGTACAGGGAGCAGTCAAAGACCGTGTTTAACATGTGGAAGAATATATACCCAAAAAAACCAGTACACTTCTACCCTGCTGTATTTCGTTCCCTTTACAAACACCCTTACCTCAGGGTTGTTCGAGCGACATAAAAAAAATATTCCACCATTAAAAATCCAGAGCAACACTCGTGGCAGGCATAACAGTAAACTAACATCTCTTGGCATCGATCTCTCGAACCGACTTTGTCCTCGCACCCCGAAAAAGCACCGAAGGTAAAAAGTCGATAACGCCCCCATTTTTTTTACTACAAAGCCGTCGCCAGCTTGTCGTTCAATTTTGATAAATTCATTCTAAGAATTACCTCACCGAAGAGTACTGGAGTTTCAAAGCATTGTACGAAGTATTACCTCGCAAGAGGCAGAAGGACCGTAATGGAAGCAACCCTCGTCCGTCCAGTTATTTATTTCTTGACAGTATTTCGTTTTAATATAACGCCTACGCGATACAGGGGTGAGCTTCTTACGGTGGAGCAATAATCGATCGTTTGTGATGAATATTTTCAATTAGAAGAAAAGCAGGGGTGAATCACATCAGGGAGTCACGAGATTATTCATTTCTTCAAGAGTCCCGTTATCCCTTAGTGTCTGGACTTAAGGGTCCTGTAATGCGTACCTGTAAGATCAGCAAACCCTCTCTAATCCTTCCTTTGTGTATAATCGTAGTCAAATGTGATTTCGGTGCTGTTGAATTACCTGAAACTCTCCTTATGCCCCTCTCCCCTCTCCCTCGCATCGCTAATAAATACATAGGGGAGTGATTTTCGATCCTACCCTATCTGGAGAGGAACACGTACAGTGCTTAGCCTCCTTCGTTTCACGCTTTATCAGCGCGAGCTCAACCGTCGTAACCTCCTTCCTTCCTTTGGAAAGCACTTGACTATAGATGTGTAATCGAAGGAATTTGAATTCAACCTCGAACGTCAATCCGCGTGTAAGTCGTCCAAAATCCACTCCTCTTTTCAAGCCCTTTTCAAGCATCTCATTTAGTGGGTGTCGGAGATGCTGCGTAGAAGCAAAACTGCATTTAAAGGGAGTCGAAGATGCAAAGTAGATGCATCAAATTTCCACTGACATATTTTGCCACGTGCAGTTACCTTGGCTGTCGTGTCCACGCGGTGTACAGAAGCGAGCGTTTACAGAATATCAAACCGCACAATGCGAAGAAGCGCGTTACGTCAATGAAGACAAAGTGATAGGTGACATGTGGTAGGTCGGATTTAAAGGTGTAGGAAAACGGGTTACGACGCGCATGGCCAATGAAAAATTTGTATGAATTTATATGCATCTGCCTGAATTCGCGTGAATTTTTCAAAACGCCTGTCCTGGATGCGACAGCTTTGTCCAGCGTTAAATTTTCAATGGGGGCTTCAACGGTTTTGTGAATACTCTTCTGTCGCATTGGAAAATTGTATTTCCTTCTTCCCTGCGCTTGTCTCCTTTTTTCAATATATCTTTCCCATACATTTCATTTATAACGCGGAATCCCGGATTACACCAGTTTCCAAAGGTTTTCCGTAGCTTGCTTCAGGTTCTAGGCTCAAGAGGATTCCATCAGCATGTTCGGCCGATTGAAGACACAATTAGGGTCAGTATCAATGTGAGGTACAGAGTTGACTCATAGACCGCAGGATCGTTCATTGAACGAAGCACCGCTTACCTATCCGATCCTTATCCTTATATTATAACTACTGTACGCGTTTACAATCAGCGACTGTTCTCCGCGATTCCAATGTGACCTACGCCCACGTAATTCCATTGGTAATCGATATAATTCCCCGAACCTCAGCATGCCAATTAGAAAAGAAAATTGCCATCTTTAATGATTTAAATAGGATATCGAAATCTGAAAAAAAATTTGTTTACGTCCAAAACAATTATTGGTAATATTTTTTCGTTTTCTCTTACATAAAAGAAGAATGTAATATATATAACGCAGTTTTTCATCAAGATTTTCAAAGACATTCCTGAAATTAATATTGCCGAATGATAACCTCCACGCAACGTTATCCTCTGGAGAAATCAGTTAACCGAGTATGAATTTCTTCCAGAAGAGACGTGGTGACATTAGTCACAGAAATATGATTTTTGGGGGTAAAAAGACAATTTGGGAATGTAATCGATCAAAGACACGATGGGAAGTCGTTCCCCAAACAACAAACAGAATGGATTTCTGATACCATTGAAAAAGTCACACTCCTCCCAATATAGATTCTTTTGGCGGGAGGCAGCCGCCCTCTCGCCCATGAATTTTATATCGCACGGGTAACAATACCCATCCTCGACGTCGCGTATGTCAAAATAAATACGGAAGTCGAAAAATAATACAAAGAAATAAATTACTAGCCGTGACAAATCGAAAGACTTTGTCATCAAAGAAAACATAGTGCTATAGATGAAAAAAAACGCAATTCAAGAGAATAATGAAATTTCACATAACCTAATAACACATTTTTACCTATGTAAAGATTTATTATATAGAGCTATAGGAGCACAAGCACCTGATTGAAAGGATAATAATTTATTGAAAATCAGTCAAGGTTTCCCCGTGCTCCACCTACCCCTCGTGAATTCGCGGCGAACTTCAAGGCGTCTGATTTATATCTTATCTATCACAGTCATAATAAATTCAGTAACACAGTACGGAATTACGCTGACACTAACGAGAAACCATGTTAGGCATTCATAATGGTCGAGTAATTACCATCGCAGGGGGAACCAACCATTCGAGTTAGGCAGGAATTGGCAATCAGGTATTTCGCCAAAGCTACCCTCGTATTGCGTAATACTCGTAGCTGTAATAGAATCAATCTATTCCCTACTCTATCCCTCTTTCCTTGTAATCTCTACAAATTCTCCGTTCCCTCGAGATTATCAATTGCCTCTTTGTCTCGCACCTAAGGACTCAATGCCACAGTAGGAACTTTCGAAGAATCAGAATGTCGGGACCCTCTCGAATTTATCAGTAGTCGCTTTAGATCGTTCCTCCTGAAGTTGACTAAATAAGACGAATTTTCCATCGTTTAAATTTCAAGCCCCCCAGTGAATAGCTAGTAGAGTTATATTGACTGCTAGCTATATGAAATATAAATGAAAAAAAGAAAGAAGGAAAAACAAATACGACGGCTGATAGCAGTTTACGTCAAGTGAACGCAAGTTACTTGGTTTCTTTTTTTTTTTTGTTTTTTTTTTTTAACCTCCTTAATACAGGCAAACGCCATTCCATATCGTTCGTCGTGAATGTTTACCTCGTATCCAGTTTCTCAAAATAAAATCATCCCTTCTTTACGATATGACTAACTTCATCCCCTTGGCCATTCACAGGCGCCCATTTGTCTTCCACGGGTCTTAACCACGAAAGAAAGAGTAACGAAATCGAAAATGCCGGAGGGAGGTAGCCCTTTTAACCGGTTTCGATCAGCTGGAATTTTACTCCGAAATCTTATTTATAGATCAAGGCTTCCATGGCCGAATGCATTGAAGTTTCATCCTTTAAAAATTGTACGTCCATTCTCTAAACGAGACACCGGACCAAAGGATGAAACGAAAGTTTCTTCGGCCTCACGTTTTTCTTTCCTTGGTCAGCTTGATCCTGAATGGAAGTGAACACGATAAATGCGTTTTAAAGCGGCCTCCGTGGAACCCATGCTGCGATAGGTAGGAACGAAAGACCAATGCTTTTAAAAAATCTCAGGCTGAATCTCTACGGGCTACGAAGTCATTACATGAAAATCGTGTTCGCGCCTTGAAAGCTTTCCGAGAGCTGTCAGGAATTGACTGACGATCTTGATCAATGACAACGACGTCGCCGAGAGTCGACGGCAACGTCGCTGTCTCGAAGATTTAATACCGGAAACTGGAAGCTCGTGACACAGCCCTAACGAAATACCAAGTTTCCTTTATCTTCCAATTATAGTCATGGCAAACTTTGTCAAACATTAATCAACCATTCAGAACTTTTTGCAAGCTTTTTTACTTGTTGAATTTTTCCAATTTCTAATCCTCTCAACGAAACCTACGATACGGTACTTTTGGAAAGCAATAGAAATTCCTTTGAAATATTTACTCTACGTCAGAGATCAAAGGTAAAGTAGATTTTTGAAAACTCGAAAAAACGAACAAAAATAGCACCGACGATTCGATCAATTTCTGTAACGTTAATGGAAACTTCCGTTCTCCGTAAATTCGGCCATTATCATATCAAATTTCGCTATCAATATTTTAACTCGACACTTTTGAATTTTGATACTCCATGCGAATGTGTACAATCTTGATAATAATATGTTTAGTAAAAACAATATTCCCATAGAGCTCGCTTTAATGCCAATAAAAGGATAAAAAATGTATCACAAAAACAAGCGATATGTACTCGAAAATAAAAATAGGTACATCAAAGCTTATTCGATCTACCTTATCACGTTTCCAGCTGACGGTTACCTCGGGAAAACGTGTCGGCCATTAACTGTAACAAAAAGCTTGGAAATATTCATCGAATTTTACATTAAATTGCTTCTGGCAACCCAAATACATTTCACGCATCCACACAGCTGTATATATCGATTCGGTAAGGGGTGAGTCTTTTTTAACTTCAATTATTTCTCCACAACCTTGCCACCCCGCCCACCTCCCTCCGTCGTCATATTTAAAAGCACCGTAACCTAACCATTGGTTATTAAAATTACCAATAAAATTCTCGAATATTCATTCATAAATCAAATTTCAAATATTCTTCGATATACCCATACGTATGATATATAAGATTATTCCTGGAAACTATATAGTATATTGTAATTACACCCTATAAGCGGTAGACAATTCAACTGAAATTTAAAAAAAAGAGGAAAAAATTAATGAAAATCAATTTCTCTCGAAAATGTATAAGATAAGCCAATCGAATTTATCTCGCGCAATCGTCCTGATCAGAAACCTAATTGATTCCGAACTGTTTCGGAATGTCGACCTACAGGAGCGCCTGTTTCCATCAAGGGAAAACAGAGGCTTGTTCGTCGTTGCCGTTGCTACTGCGTCAATGGTAACTCCAACGGTAACGCTAGTGGGAATGGTGAACCGCTGTCGGGAACAAACTATCAGTAATACTTTTCGTGTCAGTCGGCAGTCCCGCCTTTTGTCAACTAGTACTTTGAGTTTCGAACAACAATCGTTACGCCAATATTCCTGCTAGAGACACGTATCGACAATTGTTTCTATCAAATTTTCGAAAATTGGAGAAACGTTATTACCCCCTCATTTCCATCGCATTATTAACCACCTCCCCTTTCGATCGACACCTTTGTCCTGAACCAATCGGTTTATTGCAGTAACAAAAAAAGTAGGACAGCCTGACGTGAAAGAAACATAATTTTAAAAAATTGCAATTCGACGGAAAGTATATCTGTTTAAATAATTTCTTAAAATTTATTGCGTCATTATTGATACTCGAATTTTCTTTATTGGGGATGATTCCAGCCCACGTGACGCAAGAATTTAATTCTTCCCCGTCATAACTTTACCGTCACTGTCAAGGTACTGTTGATCCTTTGAATAATTTCTCCAACTGTTGGTAACAACTAATCAAGATTAATCCCTGGTCCATTTAAATACGGTCGTCGGATCTAATTAGAGGATTAGGATCACGCTACTAAATCTCTCGAAGTTCCCATGGAAATTTTCGGCTGTGGCTATTCTATTAATCAACGACAAATTCATACAGTGTATTTCGTATATAATTCGCATTAGAGTTTAAGCCTTTATTTTGAAGCTATTTACGACATTCAAAAAACGTAGAAGTAGGTTTAATTAATTGCGTCATTAACGGCTGCTTAAGTATTATTAATTTAAAGAATCGAGGTACTCTCCTCCATTTTTTTTTTTTTATTTTTTTTTTTATACAAAAAACACCATTGAAAGACCGCATCTTCAATATGTACACGTTTCATATCTATGCAAAACGTTATAGTAAAAGTTTGGAAAAACAATTTAAATCGCTTTCAGCGGCTATGCGAAATTCTGCAGTGCCGTATTTCGAGGAAAAACGAAATATCCAAAACGACGAATTCTGTAAAATCTAGTTTTCCGATCGTAGCGGATACAGTGTGACGTCATGTTTCAAGCGGAATTGTTAAAGGTGAAAATAAAAATGGTGAAACAGGGAAACCCGAATATCGTGTCTGTATTCGCAATCTCTGGGCTTCCGTTGCGAAACGAAATTCAACGTGCGATAGCAGGGAGCGCGTTGCGCTATTTTATTTTCCACCAATAACAAAACCACCTATCGGCTCCAGAATTGCACTAAATTAGGTTGCCAAGGATTCATAATATCGTTTTTTTTGTTATTGTTCAATATTGAATACATTTTGAAAAAAGCGTCACAACATACACCTAATATATTACATTAATACTCTGACTTTTTTTATTTTTCATGTCTACGTGTCTATTTTTCGGGTCTACGTGTTAATGCGTCTTCATAGTTCACGTCCTGTCACTTTAATTCCGAGATAGAATCCAATAAGCTGATAAGGGGAATTCTGAAAATTTACTGTCTTTGAAAATCTCCTACAATTCCAGAATGATATATTATCATTTTTCTTTTTCGTGATTCTTCAAAATAGAGAAACGAAACTCAATTAGTCGTTACTATATCCCATTTATCAGAAATTAATTCGATGGATCTTCCTTTGGTTTTTTTTGTTTTTTTTTTCTTTTCGTTTTCCGAACTACTACGGACGAAAGTAACTTCGAGGAAACTCTCTGTAATTCTATTAGCTGAATTTTGAAGTTATCTCAGGAAATTCTAGCGCCTCTCTGAAATCTGCTCAACTTGAATAAGGGAAATCTACATGAAACTCAACACGTTCCTGCGGTTACCAATTTAGAAATAATCTCGAGCTTAAAAGCCCAAAATCCTCATTTATCCTCTAGAATGATACAGAATTCTTGATGTATAAGCGTACTAAGTGTCGCCATTTTTTTTCATTATTCGGCCAGTCTGCGACGTATGAATAATGGATACTTTTTAATCTGCAACACAATCCTTGTGTAGTTGCTTGAGATATTATAAAAACAAAATATTGCAATATAAGAATACGAAAAAAAAAAAAAAAATTCATTAAAATATTAATTAAGATTAATATGAATCTTCGAACAGATATTTTTCCTTCAGCACAGTTTTACGTAAATAAATAATTCTCGTATTTTGCCCTCATCAAGAGGAATTTAACGAAATCGCAATTAGAAGTTCTAAAAGCGATTAGATTCCCAGCGGAAATCCGCAAGATTCCGTTGGCTCGCAGTTGTCTGGCCAAAGTATTTAATAGCGATATCGACTTCCGTTCTGGAAGAATAATATTTAGCCTAAGAATCTAATGGCCCCGAGCCGTAATCAATTTCCAATGTAATTTTGGAAAAATTTTATAATGAGCCTATGCAAGCGCGACTGCCGAGTCTTCTCAGGGAATGGCAATTAAAAAATTGTCAAGTCGAATTAAATACGTAAATCCAAATTTGGCCAAAATATAAAATCTGCCAGATGTCATCGCTCGAAGGTTAAGATAAGGGAGGTGCACTACTGTGAATTGGACTATTTTTAAGATTCATTGCACCAAGCGGTTATTCAACGACAAAGGAAAAAGGGAAAAGAAGGGGCACGGAAAGAAATAACTATCAAAAGCACGGTAGAAGTCGAAATAGAAGAAAAGTATGAATTTGAAAGACTTTTTTTGTTCTATTGGTCTTGACAATATTTTGCAACGATTCCGAATTCAAGGATCAAAGAATAACTTTGATAAACAAGCCTTTAATGAGGATACGTGTACGCCAGCCACAAAACGTCCTGACCGTCAATGGACCACGGACAGGACTGTCGGTAGCTAAAGAATTTCCCTGATAAATATTTTGACTAGATCCGAACTACAATCGCGTTAAACTGCCGCTCGCGTCTCTCGGCCGGCCGTTTACGCGCCGCCATCAAAGACTTTGCGTCGCGGCTCTCCGGCTGATTCACGCTTATTTCATCGTTCGTTATCGGACCTCGGGATCATCTTCAAAGTAGCTACGGCCCTGAGTCATCTCTCGCTATACGTTTAATAACAACGGATCCAGGTGTATCTTCTGAGATCAAGTTGGGATCGAATTATCTCCACTTTTTTTTCATTTTCAATAACTTTTTGAACATCTCATTTAAGATACTCATAAGAGTGGCTAAGTGTCGTTATAAAGTTCACAACTTGGGAAGGATATTTAGCCCAAAGAAATAAGCGCGATAAGAATGTCTTTGGGAGCTTTTCATCTTTTTTGAATATTTAAGATCTGCTTAATTGGGCATACGAAGAATTTTGAAAATAGCTATTTCCTGTATTGCCTGAATAAAAGTGTATTACGAAATAGATGAAGAGCTGCGAAGATTCTTCTCTCGTGCACCAGCTGGTTCCGGTCGACGTTTTGTCAACGCAAATAGCCGAAAAAGCTTCCTCAAAATTCACACCTACTCGGACGATATTCGAGTCGAGATATTCGTAAATTTCCTCGTGTTTAATATAAGCCGAGTAACATCGACTGACAGCGAGAATTCCTTGCTCGAGATACGGACGTCCCTCTGGTCCACAACTCAGCCTCGGGTGGTCCATTTTATTTTCTTTCACTGTTAGGCAACCTTAAAGGATTTAGTGCGCACAATACCTATATTCAGCCACGGTTGAAATCGGGCTTCATCTCGGTCGGAGGTAAGCTGTCGGAAGCTGTGGAACTTGAAAATAATATGAGTGCGGATAGTCTAGATTCGATGTGATTGGGAAACTCTGGTCGTCCAGTAAACGCAAATAGATAACGGTTCAGTCAGAGCGGTTGTCAGGCGTTCTTAAAAATGATAAACTATAGTTTTCCTTAATACTCGAATTCATATGAATTATTACTGGCACAAGCCCAACTTGGTAGAAGAAACTTTGATCCAGACCCAAGAGGCAATACGAGAGACAACTCCCGAGTATTCGCGGACAATTTGCATCGCTTCGTTATAACTTTAAGAATCTGTGGAACTTCCCGATTAAAAACTCCATATTTTCTCAACGGATTTTCGCGATCCTTTAGAGCAGTCAAAAGTTTTAATCCCAATTTCCGCAGGGACAGATCGATGGCTCTCCAACGGAAATTGGCAAATATTGTTGTCGCGCTATTCAAAGTTTACCGTAAAATTGGTTAACGATCCATAATGCTATCCTTGTTACTTGACATACATAATATAGAAAAGGGAACTTTGAATAAACGTCCTTTTCGACTCTTTTCGATGCATCGATAAAATTTCTCCAATTTTCATCAATTTACAAGAACACTTGGTAAATCCGATAATCCAATTTTTTCTTTCCCCTCTGATGATATTCCTTCAGCCGCAGCCTCCAAGGAAATCCTTTCAGTTCGCCTATCCTGATTCCTACAAGAGTCGTATAAGAGAGACAAGAACGCATGCGCTTGCGCATGCTGTCGGAACGTTTCACTATTTCTATACGAATCTCGCGGCAAACTTCACACTCCAGTAGACTACGAGTAGAATTCCGATGCATCGAAATTCTAGGTTATACGTGCTATTGAAAAATTCCAAAAGTCCTTCACTCGCCGGATACCCGAAGGAATGGATACTACTGCCACCCACTCGCACCTGCACCCACCGGTGGCCCGATTTTCCTTTAGCAACAAACTGACACGACAAAAAGCCGCCGTGGTAACAGGTGTAAGTTAGTTTACTCAAAACTCGACTAATTGAACCGTGGTAAGCCCCGCACTAGTTTTCCTACCAAACCGGGTAAATTATGTACTCTAAAATTGTCTACTTTAGCACATATCTCAAAACACAAGTGACTTATGCAGAAATGGAGCAGTGACGTTTCCTACTCTGAATACACATTGGTCCTTTTTTTTTTTATCGGAACACGAAAACCACACATTCGCCCAGTTGCCATTTGCATTGGAAAAACTCGAAGCTCTCGTAGCAAGTAATAATATAATTGAAAATCAAAAATTTAAATTTCCACATAAATCCATAAATCCATTTCATTATCATCCCTGACCAGTAGGATCGTTGTGTTATTTTAAATCGAGTGTGAGATATCGGAAGGCTGAAGCATCACGATTAACAAAATTTTTAACGCTCTTATCGGAATCGTTTTTATATTTACGTTATCCAAGCTTCGTTAAACGCGTCATAATAATTATGGAAGGTAATAGGGATTGTGAAGACTTCCGGCATGGAATTGTGTTTGTAAATAAGGGGGATGAACTTTGTAACTGGGTCGAGGCGAAGGAGCTAATGAGCGATGGTTTACGTCGGTTAACGTCCCTCGAAAGATAATATTTGAATATTAAAGATTATTATTTACCATCGCTGCTATGTCGCCGGTGCCTTTCAATTTTTTTCAGAAAAAAAATGTTTTCCTCCCTTTAATCTTATCGGACCCCCACGCCACATAGACGTCAAAAAAAAAAAAATGTTTTCATTTTTCATTCCCTTTTCGCGGTACCGACTTTTTTTCGTAAAAAATCGCAAAATAATAATTTGATCTATATTCTTCGAAACTGCGACATACCAACGTTACTACCGTTAACACGAGTATGTGGGGCGAACGCACTGACGTACGCGCATTACGGCGACGTAGAAAAAAGAAACATTAAAATACGCACGAAGCAGCTGCCAAAAAAAAATCTTCCCGCCAGCTTAATAGTTACGACCAAAGTAAATAAATAATCCGAAACGTCTGTCAGTCTGTCGCGCAGGCAGTTACCGTCCTTTTGCTTTCACTCTTCCTCTTGTGCCTCTTCCTCATTGTGGACGCGATTCTCATGAAAGAGGAAATACACGCGGGCAAGACCAGAGAAAGAGAAAGAGGCTGACGCGTAGCTGTACTATTAAAAATAAGAGAAATAAAGAATCGATTGTTATGAAATTCTGTAGAATCAGCAAACACGGAAATGCAGGGAAAACACACACACACGGATATATAATAATACCCAGCGGATCATGATTCTCGCTGAACATTATCGTCCGGTAAATATTTGATTGGTCTTGTTTACATGAAAAGAAATTTAATTGCCCGTCGAATGGGGCGTCGGCGTCTGGCTGCGGCCTATATTATAGGCCTCACGGTCATTTTTCTACGGTACTTATTATACCGCAGCTATTAAATCTTCGAAATAGCGACAACTTTATTTTCCTCTACTGCTTATAGTATTACTGTCTCTTTGAATGTTCTCGAAAAATGGCCTTTTTCACTTTTTTTTTGTTAAACAGCTTCTGTCATCCTGTACGAGTCTTGACTGAATGTTCTAGAAGATTCTTTATCGAACTACCAACACGGGCTATCTCGTTTTAGGATTTTTTTTTGTTTATAACTCTGCAGGAAATTCTATAACTTCTTCCACTCGGTATCTCTCTTTCAATGTCGTTTCTTCGATGGAAGTACTGCCTTAATCAAGCGAGCGTCACGGCGGGCGGGACGGTATTTAAAAATTCACTGCTATTGCTCTACGTGAAACGTACCGACCGAAGTTAAACTTTCAATTTTATTCCTACGATAAACCCAACCAGATTTGGACGGTGCCTTTGGGATGAATAAATTATTACACTCATGAATTTGTCACGTGCTACCTTCGGAGTTTATTTAAATATTTTAAATTGCACATTGATACTTACTGAGACCGATGGTATTATTTCTTGGCATATTTCAAAGTTATTACTTTTTTCAAGTCGTATGAGAGCCCAAAAACTTTTCTGGAATTCACAAAGAAAAAAGAAATCATTTCTCATTAGCCCCGTTAACGTGGAACAAACGATTTAACGATATCGAGATATCACGGAATTTCAATTTTTCCACAGCTGTACTCGCTCGCAAATTGTCTTTTATTTAATTTTCGTTACTTCGTAACGAAGTATTCAAGATATTCGCGATTTTATGTAATAGTATTTCACGAATCTTATACGACTATTAATTCATCTTCTCCACAGATTCAAGAGACACACTTGCTCCTCTTTATTTAAAATTTTCACAAAGGCACAATAGCAGCGAATCCTCGCTACTATCCACATATGTATCTACGTTTCTACATGCATTCATGCGTAATATGAATTTCCATGACCCAGTTAGATGGGATACCTGCACCTCCCCCCCCCCCCCCTCTATCTACCAAAGTAGATACTCTTTGCCGCTATTACCCATATGACTTAGCCCTAACACGATGAGCCATCTTCAAATATTTGTCCAACAATAAAATGCAAGTTGTTCGTATTTTCCGATCCTCAAATAAAGTTGGTATTTAAATCGGCGTGATTTTAGAAAAGAAAAGTTTTGAAAATAAAATGAATGAAAATTACGTAAAAATGAATTATTCAAATTTCATTGTGTATACTATATGTATATATCGGACAACTGATTATCAATTCTTGTCGTTCTATGATTATTATCGAGCGCCGGGAGACGTCACTGCGTTCAATTAAATTCTGAAAATGTGCATCGAACGCGGATGCACTTGTCGTTCCCATTTGCATCTGACTGAAGTGCAATTTGCGGAAAATTTTAAAACCGAAAAACGGTGACGACAATAGCTCATTCGACGACGTCAATTAAACTGGATTATTTAGGAAAAAAATTTCACAGAAATTATATAAAAAAACTACAGCGTACAATATCCACTACACAAAGTATAGTAACTGAATTATTGAACTCGGATAATTGAAAGAATTATTTTTAAAATATAGCAACATCTAATAAAAATAAAAAGTATTTTCATTCATTCCGAATTGTCTTTTGTCGTATACACGATAAATTTATAACTGCATACAAAATGCATATGTCGAGGCCTCTAGGCGCATTAGAATCTCAAAGTGCACCTGTTGACGTACGCCTGTTGATATATGGCAGCACTAAACTTGTATATTATGTAATACCACTATGGTATCAACATATGATGTTAGTACCGGCAGGTATTAGGTGTCCAGTGTTTAAATAAATATCCGCCAAGCGGAACAAAGAGATGCAATGTTTGCAAAAAAATCATAACACAAACCTTAAACACAATCCTGATTTTTATATGCTCGTATAAAAGCAATATACACTCGCATATGTGAAGATGAAACGAAAACTCATGGAAAATCGTGTCTGCCTCGCTCAGATATAAAACGTAGATATTTCTTTACAAGAGTCACAGTAAGATTTGAAAAAAAAAATGTCCCGCCACCAAGATTAAATCAAGGGCTGTTAATTTCGCTAATCACGTGATTTCCGGGTATATTCGTTATGTGTATTGGGTCTGTATGTATCCAGGGATTCATAGAGATGATGACTGTTCCCGCGTGCCAGTTGCCTTATGCGAATATATATAGATATATACACGTCTATATAAATTTCGTATAGATTCCTATATTCGTATAAAAAAAACCGTGATCGATGTAGCAATTTAATGTGTTGGATATTTCCTTTTTTTATATGAATGACAAAATGTGCCCATCCGTCTTCCCAAGTCCAAAATTGTCCTAACGATATTTTTTCCTATGTTTGTTCCATTGCCAATGGAACAAATTTCATTCGAATGCGTTATATAGAGTTATTCGGTAGAAACGCACCACCTGAACATAGTTCTACCATAGAAATCAAATGGATGGGCTAACTTCGGGCGGTGTGTTTCTACCGAATAACCCTATATGTATATATGATCCATGAATCATCTGAAAATTAGATCGGGACTCGAACCCGGATCTTCCAGGGCGCCGCACTACTCTCTCCCGTGGAGTCCTGTAGGAGCTCTATATAGCCGCCCGGAGGGAGGCTGCTCCTCACTCCTACACTCGTGCTTCTTGATCCGACACGTATTTTTCCCCTTTAAATACAGAAGAATGCCGTTCGTTCGTTGCCCGTGAACATTGTACGCAATAATTCCTGTGAACGTGACGGTTGTGCGGAATCTCGTTGGACGCGACCCTCCTCATTGGGAAGCGTCCTGCACGTGAAGTTGGCCGCTTGTGTATAAGTTCAAGAGCAAAGAATTAAAGAGGAGGAAGAAAGAATGACGTGACCCTCGGGCTCCAAGGATTAAATGCGCAAGGGTCTGTGGAGTCAGACCCGAAAGGTCCCGAAATTAAAGTTGTGGTCAAGTGGGATACGAAAGTTTGGAGGTTTGGCCGAACAATAAATCGAAGAATTATATTACGGGTAGATTTCGATTTAACTTGAAGCTGCCGATTGGAAATTGCAATGGACTTTTTTCTTATTCGTGCTCCATTTGATGCTCCCTGTGAAAATTGCTCTTGCATCCCGTTAAACGAATTGACTTTTTTTGTTTAATTCTCGTGCAACATATCTCTTCGGACTTTTTTCTTCTTTCTCTTTCCGGAGTGGTATCATTATAACGGATGGCCTTTGTCTCTTGAATTATTTTGCTTTTTTTATCACGTCTATTTCTTACTTTTATGACCGGCAACAGATGGCGCCATTTACGTTTTTGTACTTTTTATATACAAACATTATGAAATACGGGCTGTATGGTATTTTTGGATTTAGTTACAATTATAATTTCATTGTTTTGTACTTCATGTGCGAATCATTACCCGGAAGTCTCTAGGTTTTGCGAATCGCTGCTTTCTTTCTCTAGTTCTTGCCTTACCTGGTTGCTTGCCAAATATCTTCTCGCGGCACGTCCAACTTCCACTTCCGGCTGATGACATGAAATTCATGTTTCGATTCGACACCACCGTCGCGCCTCGATAATTTCGCTCCGCGATTACATTATCGTTATGTTTATTGGGTCGTGAGAAAAATTTCAAGATATTGAGAGAGAAGGAATTTTTTGATAAAATTAATTAATTCAAATCTCATAAATCTCAGAATATAATTTTTCAATCGACTTCAACATTGAATTTTACTTAAGCGCAATTTTATTAATTCTAAGCTTCAGATCAATCGAAAGTAATTATGACAAATTAATTTCCATTTGACCCAATGATCGGTGTAAGGCGTGATTGTACGGCGTAAGGGAGATGTCGGTGAATTTGAAAATTTCACAAAAACTCAAAACGTTCGATAAAGACAAAAGCGCGGTACCGATTAATAAAATCACTCTTGATCGATTTTCAAGAATTAGGCTCAATAACAAAATCCATAAGATCCTGAGTGGGAGATAGTAACATTTAGCAAATATTTACTTTAACTTTTTTTTTTCAAAATTGTTTCCTCAACGGAATCTAGCTTCCCTTTGAAATTTCCCGTCTAACGAATATGCTTTGATGCTTTTGTACGAAGCGGTGCTTTTGGACTGACGCGAAGCGTCGCGACGCCGTACTCACTTGATCCGGCGAAATATCTTGCGCAGACGCTTCTCTATTTCCCAGTTTTTTTTTCTATACACTCAGGTTCTCATTATTCTCACTAATTCACTTACAAATAATTAATCCTACTATAATCCCCAATAGAAACAATAATCGCGTTACAATTTTCTGCCAAAGCTTTATTTACTTTTATATTGTTACTCGAATATTTTGATTTTCGTAGAAATCAAAGTCGTGACAATTATTATCGAGAAGAAATTTTCTTATCTCGAGACTTTCCTTCCCAAGTGCAGAAGAAAGAAGTACGTGAAGAAAATCGATAAATTATTAAATCATTAAAAAAAAAACCGTAAGATCTTTTCTTTTACCCTTTAAACAGATTTTACCTATCGAGATTCCGAATAGTTACATTCTTGAATTTTCCTTTTACCAAAAATTCACATTCCCCCATGATTAACTTCCCGCGCGTTTGTAGATTTCGACATATTCATGAATGTGAAATTTCGAAAACAAAAAAAAAATTCGGGAAAACGGCAGCCATCCTTCCCATAGTCGCGACTTTTTATTTCCTTGAATTCTACATCATCCCTTTTCGCGCCCTACCACTCACCCTTTTTACAGTCCATTCATCTGATCCTTAATCACAATCATGGATTAAGGATTCTTATCAATGCCATTAATTTCTTCGAAACTGTTTTTAGTCGGAAACGTCTTCCGAAAGAATCTATTGGCTTCAGTATACCGAGACAGTTATCCAATGATGTTCGTCACGCATTACCACCCCTCCCCTCACCCGCCCTTTGCACTTTCTCGTATTCCAGATTAATCGCGGACCTAATTGCTTCACGACCAAGACAAAGAAAGAGGAGAACCTTTTTTTATTACCGAGAAACGACAAAACGTTCCAAAGTAATTAAAGTAATTCATGAAGAATGAGCGTAATAAAGTTTATCGTGAAAATCTTCATGAGCTTCCCTTAAGTCGATTAAATGTATATAGCAATTTACGTCGGACATTTATATTCTGGAAATGTTATTATCAGATGTAATTGGATGACTTCTGGTAAAATTTTGTTTCATTTATTTCAGAGGAAAATTTTCATTTACTGCCCAACCCCCAAAGCGAGGGGTGGGTTTGAGTCTGCAGATAATTTTCATATTTAAATTTTTATCTTATGCGGGAACATATGTATAATTCATTAAACGCGAAAATTTTTAAAATTATAATTTAAGCATCTCAAGTTCAGTGGTTGATCTTTCATAGTTACGACTTTTAATTCCCCCCCCCCCCCCCCCCGCTGTTCAAGAGACCGTCAACGTAAATATCGAATTACACGGAAGAAAAGAGCAAGAATTGTGACGCGAAGGAGAATTTATAATTATTGGTCTCGCGAGTTTGTTCCTAAAATCTGCCAGATTCGTCCTATTAAGGATTCTTGCCGTCTGCGCAATTTCTCTAGCCAACACAGATTCTGCCATTCCTTCGGGAATCTTGTAAATTTTTTTAACTTTCTCCGGGACCAAATACGCGTTCTACGAATAATCAAACATACGAAGCATGGAACGAATTGTTGAGCGTATATCGTTACTCATAATTTAGCACGATGTAACATGTGGCACGTATAAATAAAATGCATCAAAATCTACGAGACAAAGTTGAACATGAGAATTGAACGATTTCTTGATACACCGACCCCGCCGTTTCCATTACAATCGTCAAACGAAGATAATATGGAAATTTGAAATTTCATATAGCGAAACCACAAGGAAATAATTAGGAAATTCGAAAGACAGGAAAATCAAAAGGAAATTCTATAGAGCAATTGTCACTGGATTTAATTTTCTCCGACGGCACTTTCAACTTCCTCGAACCTTCCCGCTGTAATTATCAAATTCTCAGATCAAGAAAGTTGAAGGTGTCTTTGGAGAAAATAAAATCGAGACAAAAATTGAATCGATACCGCAATAAAACTGGCAGATCAAGAAGAAAGTTTGCTCGTGATAAAGAAAAAAAAAAAAAAAAAAAAGAAAAACAAGAATTGATCGACCACGTGTGTCAACAACCTTCGACCAACCAAACCGTTTCGAAGAAACCTTAGGCAAAATCGCCCGAGCGTAAGTGTCACCAGGAGAAGACGATTATTTCCAAAAATAACAAAAATTCATTGAGACTCCCAGAGAGCATAAAACGGCCAAACACGATAAATTCCACAATTCCGTAATTCTAAAAAAATTTCGAAATATCATTACATAGTGTGTATACAGGAAAGCTCAGCCGCACAGGACTCAGTACTAAAGCACTATAATAGAATGAACTAATGTCGGGTTCAACCTAACTACCAATCTATACAAGAAGACGTTACAAAAATAGCATCAGCTAACAGCCCAGTATTAAAGAGTTCGACTTTGTTTGTACAGTGTAAAAATACCAAAAGTAACCCGCATACAAAATTATGTAGAAATCTGACTAGGGACCGTCTACTTTGCCAGACTTTTGTTCAGCCCGTTAATGCGAAAGAATAGTCAGGGCCAGAAACCATGCGTGTAACGCTGCGTGTGAACAGCGCCATATGAGGAAGAAATCCATAATATGCAAAACTCTGGACATACTTCCATTACAGTCACACTTTCATATACCGTACAGTATCCAGGAACCATTCTACACCCTCGTCCTATTATCAAGTGATAAGAGGCAGATGAACTGATAGAAAGGATCGTTTGTGTTCACCAAGCCACTAGATTTCTTAGCATCGAAAAAAACGCTAATTAGCTAATCCCGCGACATACCTTTTTCACAATTCAATTGACAATTATATCGTCCGACACAAATTCCAGATATTGTGCAATTAACAAACAGGAATTTTCATAACCCCTATTACCCCTGAACCCTCGTTACCTACAGATTCCAAAAAAATCTACATGTACATACACTATAACACACTATGCTTACACGTCTACCCATGAACTTAAATAAGCGATACTTTATTAAAGGACTAAAATCAGCATGATATGACACCTGTCAGATATGACGGTTACAGTCCTATACACATTAGCACGTGGATATGCTCTATATCTGCACGTACCTAAATATTCATGAAATCGATAGAAAAGTAATGACAGTTTCAGGTTCTTTTATCTGACCCATTAGAGTAAGAGCGAGGAGGACAGAATTTACGTAGATTCATTCACGTTTGCACACGTGTGCCAGCACACACGATGGCAATGTGAATAAGAAAAAAAAAAAAAAAAAAAAAAGAAGAAGAAAAACAGACCGACTACGGAAGATCTTGTTTACACGCGAAAAAGGTTGAGCCCGAAAGCAGTCTCAGCCGACCTGATGGAAGCCACGTCGTGTACATTGCAGATTATTTGATCCAGGAGGGCAATAACTGGCCGACAGTTTCGGGCTCATACACATTTACATCGATATATTCGACTACGTGCGAGAACACTCATACACACCTAACCCTCTGGCGGACAACATTTTCTGGCGTCCTTTTGTCGCGAAACCAAGTAATATACTAGCCGCAAGCTTTTTTTACGGATAACATCTTTTGGAATTGATATTCCTAAAAATTTTAATAGCCCAGTTCGAATCATTAGAAAGCGAAGAATCAAACTGAATCAGTCTCGAGTCGATAGAATAATTGTGGGCAAAGTTATCGAGTAAAATGGGTACGTGGATGCGAAAAATCGGAAAAAGTGTTGTTTTATTGTTTTTTATCGGATTTTTGTTTTATTAAGAGATTATGTTTTGCTGATCTTCGCAAAAAAATTTATTTGTTTCGCACAGTGAAAGTGCGTCATCAGTCTTTTTTTTTCGAAGCTTCTACTGCCATTTGGAACAAAATTGATATTTTTTAAAATGAAAATATTGAAATGGAAAGCTGCAAGATTCTCCTTTTCAATCGCGATAATGGTCTTGGTACCAAGTGTAGAATTCGTAAAACTCCAAGAGACGTTTGAAAAGAACGTCGCCTGAACCAAATAACGATGGTTACACGTACTCCAAATGTATTCCTAATTTTTAGACACGTGACCACCTGATTCCTTTGATCTTTCAGAAATCGCATCCCTTCGAACATTTCGCTGGGTGGTATACTACCCGGCTTGCCGGCCAGAGGGTTAAACATATATTTATATAGTTACAGGCACGTGCCTAGATATAAGCAGGATAGAAGAGACCACGAGTCCAGGATTAATTCAGCAAATCAAACCAAACAGAGATTTCTACGTGACGCATTGTCGGAACAGATAACAATTAAAGAATATTGTTTCGGGGAAATAAAAAGAATTTATGAAATTATAAAGATATCAATTTTGGATACGAGTATTTGATAGCAATTATAGAGCGATCCTGAATCAGGCCCACAAATATGATCTATCTTACTGTTTAACCACGTGACTTGCGATGTTATTCTTTTTGCGATTGTAATCCGCCTATCCCGGAAGAGGATCGACATGAAGAAGGATTATAATAATGATGATGACGATGATGATCTTCATAAAGCTTTGAGGGTAGAAAACAGTATTCCTCATTAGCAGTAAATCGAGTCACTTGAGATTTGGGAGGGGTGGGGTAGCACCCTACGGATTTTCCTACGACCCACCTCAAATCTTTTATTTATTAGGATCACTTGCCCCGTGAGTGGAGTTGGTTACTTTCATCTTATATATTACCAACATGGCGCCAAGTCCATTGTGAAATTGCAAAATTCGGCCCGATGCCGACCCCATTTCTTCATCTGTCTCTGGAAAATATCGTCCTACGCTTAACAATATAACCCTGAGCCATCGCTTAAACGTGATACCTATGCAGGTTATTATAGAGTTTACCTTGTTTTTCAGTTTTCAGATTCATAGCAATTAAGGAAAAGGCGTCTGAAACGGCATATAGATTTTCCCGTGTTATTCGCTGTTCCGTCTCAGACATATTTCCCTTGCACTTTGAGGAAGAAACTTTTTTCTTCCTCTGCGTCCTTTACGAATGCTTTATTCGATTACTCGGTGGAAAAGACACGATTTTCAGCGAGAATTATAATTTACATAGTGAACTGGGAAAAACGCAACTACCTGCCGCGCGAATGTCATAAAGTGATTTTCTGATGAAAAAGAATGAAAGACCAGGGAAGAAGACTGGAAAAGTGGAGAAGATGGAAACGAAAGGAACTTTCAATATCGTACCTCGGGGAACCTTACGTGGTTAAGTAGGCTGAGTATTCATGGGAAGGAAAAAATATAGCGAGATTAGCGAGGAAAAGTCGAGCCAGGAGCAAAATACCTTAACGTTTGAAGGTTCGCGTGCGGGTTCTCATTCCGCACGTATATGGTTTTGGTAATAACTAAACACGAGCAGGAAACCCGAAAGGTTAATCGGATTAATCGTGCATTTCTTTTCCCTTGGAAGATAAGACCTGTAAGACAATTTGTAACAAAGCAGGAACGAAAGGAGGAGAACACAACCTAAAAGCTTTATTAAATCTTAACGTTTCCGAAAGTGGATGGAACTTTGGATATTTCTCAAATTATCCATTCTGTACTCGCAGTGTATCCAAAGGAGCGCTTTGATAGGCAACAGGCTCGATTAAGCCTTCAAAGGATGTTCTTATCGGCTGTCGTACCGATAAAAGTTTCCTTCGAAAAACGGTTTAGCAGCTAAATTAATCGGTCGATACAAAGAGGCATTTAAATGAAATACGTTGATTTTCCGTAATGCGTAAACAAATTCACAAGAGAAAAGAAAAAAGAAACTCCACCAAGTTCACTCTTGAAATTACATCTTTTCAGTCTCATTTAGACATCGTCAATTCACGAGCTCATCCTGCCAGCATCCTTTCCCCAATGAGATATATCTAAGGTCTAGGGTGAAAATCAAAGAATTCTTATTCGACTAGCCTGTACACGTATATATGATATTTACTTCGTTTCTTAGTCATCGAAGAATTTCAAAAATTTAATAAAAGCTACACAAGGAAATCTGTTAATAACCAACCCTTGGTAATAAAGAAGTAGAGCCCAACTATGACTGCGTACGAGAAAGTCAATATGGAAGGAAATAAAATTGCGCCTTGTAGCCCATCGAATGGAAGCAGAATTAACTAAAGGCCCTTTAACGGCTCTTTCCCTTTCTTTTAACGGGATCGAATAATTCTAAGTGTCACTATATTTCCCATCGTTATATCACCCAGTTTTATTCCTGTTTCTTATACTGGTCAAATTTCCACGCTTGACCTATAACCTCGCCAGTTATCCTCGTCGAATTTTATAAGCCTGAATTTCTCACGTGGGCGGAAAGAGCTGGACACTAATGATTAAACGGCGCCACACCAAACATTTCCTCAACTACGTGCTCGTCTGTAGCGTCAAATTTTTTTTTAGAATTTGATAAAGTTTAGTCTATCTCCCCCCTCCCCACTCCCCCTTTCCACCACCTACCGATCTCTCTGGATCCCATAATCGCGAATGAGCATTTACCTTGCCTCCGTGCAAACTCGGGAGCCATCATATTCGTTTCAACTAGGCGAAATTCAGGGCTGGTTATGGATAGTACCCTTATTTGCAACAGTCACGCACAACACGTCTCTCCACCGATGAACCGTACGTTATGTGCCAAAAATTAATTAGACTTCACTCACAGAAGATCTTCGCAAGCTCCTTGTTTTGAAGCTATGTAATCTTCCGAGCGATAGCCTGATAGTTGTATATGGCCATTGTGTGGATGGTCCAGTTCATAGAATTGAAGTAGCACGAAATTCCTGTGCCCAGTTTGTTCTTGACGTTGAGCGTAACGAACACGTCACGCCTCACTCTCGATAGCTGTGGCGGTGGCTCAGGGTGAACAGAGCTGGACGCTCGAACTTTCTCGAATTTATACTATATGAAGTGCGTGGGTACTGAATGCGGCATAGCCTACCCTTGTCATTCAGTCGTGGGTATTATTAGAGTCCATTATGTTGAGTAATTCACACGTAGGAGCCTTCGGATATTACTCTTTCGATATATTATGGAAAAAGTTCTACTGACTTTCTTCACGGTGTCCGCCACTGTCTTTGTGAACTTTTTACCGATAAGAATTCGGGAAGCTCCTTCGTATCGACCATTTCGCCCAGCACTGAGAAAACTTCGAACGTATTTTAGTGTGTAAGATGTTTGCTTTGACTGCCCTGCCGTAAGTATAGGGCAGCTTTTTGTTTCGACTAACGATAAGTCTCTAACGGGGTTTGTATTATATTGTGAATTGTTCACTGTTTATATTGTATATTATCGTATTATGAAGTATATTTTCTTTTTTTTTTTCTTCGTCGTATATTCCCGTGATATTATGGGAAGCCACGTTTGATTTGATTAGAATTTGCGTTGTTAGCAAACTGTCGAATAGAAAACACATTGTACTCGTGTACCGGCTATAACTTTTTCCTGCTTGCTATTTCGTTCTTAATGTACAAATTTGTTACTATCTATAGATTACACCTTGTATATCAGTACGTTTAATGTATTGTGACATCCAATTGACGATTGCACCCGGTCGGTATAGTGGTAGTTGGAGGATCGGTAGACTTCACCCTATTGAGTATATTTACAACGCTTACTATCTCCGACGAAAGATCGCATGTAGTCGGTAAGATAGTAATGGGAAGTCAGATACGCTCCACACCACTGGCGAGTATTTATAAGCAATGGGCAACGTCAGGAGGTCTAATCTTTCGGAAATTTACCCGGGATCGGCCAGTTACTTACACCCTGTGTCGTTGATGGTCATGAGACTGATTGTGCAGAACGAATTGTTACCGACGGTGGTTAGAATTTAAATCCAGAATTTGAATTTACTGCGACAATGAATAAATTGAACCTCTACTTACGACATGGTGCACTTGATTGTGAATTAGGAATTTATGTATCTTGGATAAGGACAGACGCTGGTTTAGGCTTAAAGGAGGATTGATAGAAGAGAATTGCACTACAGGTTGAGTTCGGATAAGAACAAATTTGACAATATATTTCTATTTAAATGTAAAATCGATGGAGATCGGTAGATTTTCCCGGTGTTTAGAGAACGGGGAAAACGAAGAGACCATATTTACGTGGCCGCACTAGCGGGAAGCAAAAATTCAAATTTCATTTCCCTCTCATTTAAAATTAACAACGAAAAAGTACTCCATGAAGCCATTTTTCCTTCCCTAGAAGCCCTAAGATTGTGTTACGTACATAACATTATTATAATTGTTCGTTTTTATATTTTTTTCCGTAATTTCCTTGTGAAATAAGCTGTTTCACATTTTTCTCATTTTTCAGACGCTTTTAGGGTGTCTGAAAGTTTTGTAGTTCGCTTTCCGGCCACCCATTAAGTCTAATGCTATGCTAGTGGCGCTACTATCGCCATCACTTCGAAATTACAAAAATAAGTTTTAACTATTTATAAGGCATATTTGTGTGCAAACTCTGACGGAAAAATTCTAAAAAAAAAAGAATGAACACAAATGTAACGAAATACACCATAATTTAAGTCAAATATTTTAATCTATCAAACACGTCAAATGCTGGCGCACGCCGGAGCCATGGCCAGAATCATCGCGCGCCACTCGTTAAAAATGCCCAAAAAAAACGTGTTTGTGGTGTGTACGGCACTTTATAGTGTTTGTTGATGTTTGCGGAAATATGACAGCTGCCAGGAGCGTGCTAGGCAGTTTTTAGAATATTATTCCTTGAAAAAATTTTGACAATTTTGACGGATATATATCAGATAAAATTTGTCCAAATATCGAAATTAGTGAATGTATAAAAATATTAAATCTTCAACAAGCGTGCAGTATAATTAAATGCACAATTATTGTAATGATATATAAAACTGTTTAATTGCACAGTGAGTTAGAAATTATTATCAAGATTGGAACATTCAACAAAAAGAAGTGATATCCCCCCAAAAAACATTTTCAATGTAAAGTTGCGTGTTTAGAGATCGAGTGACTCTCATATAAGCCTGCAAGTTGTCAACAAAAAGAAGTGATATCGCAAACACTGCAATAAGGAGTTGAGACACAATTTTGATGGCATTCCGAAAATATCTGCATACACGGACAGAAAATCATGGGACACAGTGATTCTATATATTCGAAGCTGTTCAATTTCGAGGTCGTCTGTGCATTTTTCCGGCGTGTTTAGATCGTCGTTCTACGCCATAGTATAGAATCAATATCACACTGTGTCCCATGATTTTGTGTCCGTGTATGCAGATATTTTCGGAATGCCATCAAAATTGTGTCTCAACTCCTTATTGCAGTGTTTGCGATATCACTTCTTTTTGTTGACAACTTGCAGGCTTATATGAGAGTCACTCGATCTCTAAACACGCAACTTTACATTGAAAATGTTTTTTGGGGGGTAAAGTAACTTACGTTTGACAAAATGGGTTGACGATATGTCGTTCAACGATTCAATACGAATTCGGAATAAGCGACAAAAGACTTAGAAAGATTTAAAGAATTAGAAGTTGAGTATGGAATTTGCACTTAGAAATTTTCCCTTGAGTTGAACTCTTAGAGAATGATTAGCTTTGTCATCTGACTGAACCTTTTTCTTTACTTCTTACTATCGGTTGTCATGAGTGACTAAGATGACACTAGCGTACCGCGTCTCACCAGATGAAATGTAGGTTAAAAACATGAAATGTGACTGAAGGTTCTCATCCGGACGTAACACCTCCCCCCTTAATCGAGAGTTACGGATGAAATGCGTAATGATCGAATCTCGTTAGAGAGAATAATTCTGAGTTGTATGTTAGTGATGAATGATTCTAGTGCTGGTTAATCTCTATATTGTTAACGCATTTTGGTAATGATTAGGAATATAAAAAAAATTATTACTTATGAGACTATGTTAGATATAAAGGTCTTATGAACTAAGTTAGTGATTAGGATTAATATTGATTATAAATGTACGTGGAACAAATTTAGAAATACAACAAAAAAATTATTACTTATGAGACTGTGTTAGGTATAAAGGTCTTATGAAACTATGTTAATGATTAAAATTGACATTGATTATAAGGTCTTATTAATTGCGGGTTGAATATATATATATAAATATTTTTTTTTTTTTTATAAACTAAACGTTGAGACATGTCGTATTAAAATTCTAACCTAACCTAGCTTAACGAAATCACTTCTTAGCCTGTCACAACTGCAAGTGTGTAGCATGAAAACTTTTTTGAAAAATTCGGTGTGAATGCCGCCAAATGGCCCTGGAAGTATACGTTGTATATAGAATTTTTCCAGGCTGGAAAGCACCACATGTTCTCAAAACTGCCAATACACCAAAAAAATGGTTCCGGAAACCACCTCGTATTTATATCTCTAAACACTCACTTAATGTTCGTCACTACACACTTAGCACTGACATGTTACTCGTGTCGCCGCCGCTGATTCTTCTCAAAAGGCTGGTTTCCGGTACGTTTTCCATTATTTGGCTGCTGTTGTTGCTGCAGGCTTATTATTTTGGGGGTGAATATCACGTGTCCATTAACGATATTGTATCTCCCCTCGGCAAAATTCATCACCGCCTTTTCATCAGTGATAAGCTCCAAGAGGCCTATCGTGAAAATCCGGTCACCCCTCTGTTCCAATGACAACATCTTCCAGAATTGGGGAGCCCATAACCCCGGCCAAATTTCGTATTCGGTCTCTGTCTCTCCCAATGTATGTTCCGACGTCATGATGGCACTTCTGGCAGTCAACTGTTTGTAATGACTGAGCGAAGAGGACCCGTGCTTAAATAGCTGTGACTTCCTTTGAGAGTAGTGGGGCAGGATCTTTTCCCCTGTCGTCCTCTTCGGCTTTATAACTAATGCTTCTGCCCTAGCTTATTCCCATCTGAGCTTTTTGTATATCCTATCAGAAGAGGCACCTCGTCTCTTTATTCTTCGACGATGAACACCCTCCTGTTGAGGTTGCTTCGATGATCATTGTCTGGACGTTGACGGCTGTGGGGATAATTCTGGAAATGTTGATTCTCCTTGTGATGCGAGTGGTTCATCGGCCGTTGTTGGTTGTGGAAATGTTGTCGGAATTTGGTTAATTATTCGTTGTAATTCTTCTTCTACATATTCTAATAATTGTGGTGAAGAGAGATTTGAAAGTTGCAATTCTTCTTGAGACCGTTGGGAGTACTGTAATGAAGATGATCCTGGGAGTTGAAATTCTTGTAAGAATGGTTCTTCACTTGGGAATGCTTGTGAAAGTGATGAAAATGGCGCTAACATTCTTGGAGTTGGCGGCAATTGTTGCGATTGAATTTCCCGATTTCCTTCCGTTGCATTTGGGTTTATTCCTTCGAGAGTGTAGTAACCTTCGGGAAATAGGAGTTCTATCCCTTCTATTACCGTTTCTGGATTAGATAGGAAGAGGCCTCTGGAATATAGCTCTTCTTCTCCTAAATTTTTCCAAAATTGCGGTACCCACATTCCTGGGTACAATTCAAAGTACTCTGTCATTCTTTCTGGAGTGAATGGTATACATCTATGCCTCATTGTTTCGATCTGGTACTGTCTAAGAATTTCTTTGGATATATAATGAGATGATTTTCCCTCGATGATAATCTGTCTCTTTTCCAAAGTATCCGCCTATCAAGAGACTCGGTCGAGTCTCGCGCCAAGTACAGGCAACCCGCCGTACGGGGCACGGCCCGCCGAGACTCTTTACTCGAAGCATCGCTTGTACCTGTGTTTCGACTCAAATATCTTATGAACGGCTGTATGTGAGACAAATTTATTGATACATTCACTCTAGGAATCAAGGGTTCTGAACTGATTGCCACCAAATTCAATACGATTAGTGTACAGGATCAGGCCGTATTCACATGGCGAGCGAGATGATTTTATTTCAGGTCCGTCGTCGTCGCCGTCGTCGTCGTCATCATCGTCGTCGTCTTCGCACGTCCATCGCATTTTTTACACGAGAGATGGCGCTGACTGCTGTGCCTTCTTTACCTATTTTTACTCTGTATGGTGTTAGTAATTTACGAATACACAACATAATCAAATACACTTTATACGTGAAGCTACCGTTCATACCGAATTTCCAGTTAGTATAAGGGTGCTTTCACAACAGTATAGAATTATTCAGTTTTTAATAGCATTCATGTGGAGCGTGCGTATATGGGTGTATGTATACAGGGTGTTCGCTATGAAACGCACTGTAGTAACACCGTTACATTCCTTTTCAAATTCTAATTTATATGTGTATTTTCATTTTTTATTTCATATATCAAAATTTCGAGATAATCAAGGTTGAAGTTGCAGTAATGCGACCAATCAGAACGCGTTTAAACGGAGCGTAGATGACGTCGCGAGTCAACCCACAAGACCTGCCTACACTAGGCCAATAACACTAAGAGTATCGTCGTAGTGTCCCTGTTTATCTGCATGTAATTGAGTAAGATACAAGAGACGATACACTTAGTGTCATCAGCCTAGTGTAAGCAGGCCTCGTGGGCTGATTCGCGACGTCATCTACGCTCCGTTTAAACGTGTTCTGATTGGTCGCATTACTGCAACTTCAACCTTGATTATCTCGAAATTTTTATATATGAAATAAAAAATGAAAATACACGTATTCTTTAGAATTTGACAAGGAATGCAACGATGTTACTACAGTGCGTTTCATAACGAACACCCTGTATATGTGCTTCGGCATAGTTCCTCGTATTTTAGGTTACAGTTTGTCCAGGTGTTCCACTTCGTAGTTTTTTGTATCTAGGTGTCGGATGTGGAAGTTCAGGGTATCCAGGTGTTCCGCTCCGTAGTTTCTTGTATCTAGGTGTCGGACGTATAAGTCCAGAAAAGTGTGCAACAAGCTTTAGCGCTTCGCTCAAACTATAGTATCCTCTCTGCTGTTCGCACGGCTGGAGCTACGTAAATAATCCAGCACACTCTCCTCTCTTACGTTTACAACACGGCTTCAACAAGCTGGACACCATTAACGACGCTTATATGCATTGAAGATTACATTTTATTTAAAATCTTGTATATGTCTTTATGCATTCCTAGAAAAAGGGACTTACAATTAATAAAACTTAAGGTGATTCCTTATCGAGTACTACTTGGCGGGTCCGTGCATTTCTTGATATAAATTTGCGTTCATTATGCCAGTCATTAAACTGAAAACCAATATCAACTTTCTATATACAGCTTATTAACAATAACTCGTCAAAAATAATCACGGTAAAAGCTTAATAACAAACATGTAGTTTTAGGATACTATTAGTACGTTCAATGTAAGTACTTTGGAATTCCTGGCACGGACCCGCCAAGTAGTACTCGATAAGGAATCACCTTAAGTTTTATTAATTATTAAATGACCATCAAATCATAATCAACTACGGGAAGCAGTAGTAATGTAAAAGAGTAGTGAAAACGTTATAAGAAATTTTGAAAATACAATTAAAATCATGGGCCACCGTTAGATCATATAATAGGAAAATATGTAGTGACTTATGTACTTGGCCTCAATAATCTGATATCAATACTTTTTATTAGAGGAATACATAGCACTCCTGTACTTGGCGTAGTTTTTTACACGTAAGTGTTTTTTGGGGGATATTATGTTCAACGATTCAATACGAATTCGGAATAAGCAACAAAGACTTAGAAAGATTTAAAGAATTAGAAGTTGAGTATGGAATTTGAACTTAGAAATTTTCCCTTGAGTTGAACTCTTAGAGAATGATTAGCTTTGTCATCTGACTGAACCTTTTTCTTTACTTCTTACTATCGGTTGTCATGAGTGACTAAGATGACACTAGCGTACCGCGTCTCACCAGATGAAATGTAGGTTAAAAACATGAAATGTGACTGAAGGTTCTCATCCGGACGTAACAGTATTATTATATGTGTACTTTAGTTCGATTTACGGTCTACAGGAATTACTTGAGATCAATTGAACTACTTTCTCTCTCTTTTTTAATTCTCCAGTTTACTTTTACATCATTCTTATCCATCGTGTATCCCATTTGGCCCACTGGTGAGATTTCATTAATATTGACGAATACATTAAAATATTTTGATAACACTTCGTTGATTCTGATAATTGGCATTTATAATTGCTTATCGCTCGTGACGTAACATTTTCCCTTCAAAATGCCTCGAGTCAGAATTTGACGACGTCAAACCCGATAAAAATTCCGGAAGTTCCTTCGCTTGGCGAAAGGTAAAAAATAATCGAGGTCAGAATCTTTATTGCATTCCTGCAGGAATGAAATGACGAAAAATGAATAATGTGACAAAGCTGAGAGTGAGGTTGGATCAGATTTGAGGCTCTCCGATGGTTTTCTTATGATTTCGTTTATGAACATGAAAAATCTTTCATGGTTTTGCCATCAAGTTGTAACGTTCAGGAGTATATATTATAGTAATGGTAACTTAAGATATAAAAATTAGAAAAGCTTATAAATATATACATTAATTTTCACTTCGATATGAATAATCCTGCGAATGAATTTCTAGCCGATAAGAAAGTTGAAAACGCAGCAAAACAAAGGTTTTATTGTATTAGGGGGAAATTTGGTCTGAGAATTGCAAAGATACCTATTTCGTTTTAACGATAATGAAACAATTATGTATCTGCGAAACGTGGCATTGCTAAAATTAATATCAATATACATATAGATACATACATAAAGTTATTCATACAGGCGCATGAAACCGTAACGTCTGAATGGTTTGAATTAAATATCTGTGACCGACGTTCCGTCGCAGACATATTGTTATCGTAAGGATAAAAAACTTATCACGTAACCAAGGTAGCACGCGTTGCTCCTTTTAAACTGAAAAACGTGATTGAGAAGGTTGACAAAAATAAATGGAAACGGCTTCCAGAGGTAGTACGTAAAAGCTCTGGGATTAACTGCGTGATTCATGATAATGATAACCCTTGAATGCGCAGCATCCCCAACGAAATCTCGCGATCAAGTTTAAGATGCGGTTTAGTTGAGACAAGACAATTAAATTCTTGAAAGGTTCACGAAATTTCGTAAATACCCTACTTGTACTCACATTTTCGAATCTTTCTATAAATCAGTCTGTCAGCCTCCTTTCTCATCCGCAATTAATCGAATTTTCGTTATCGATCAATTAAATTATTAACCTTCGTCATCTCTTATTAATCCTCGCTAATGTAACTGAAACTCCCTCCACCCATACATTTCTGTTTGTTTGACAGCTGTCATTATCTGCCATGCCGCTAGAAGCAGTAAATTTATTTCAGCCGGACAGAAGCCTTAATGAAGTTTACCTGGATTTGACACTGGCACTTTAGGGTTCAAAACCTAATTGGATATCTTTGACAGGAATGAAATTAGAATTGGAAAGTTTCGCCAAAGATTCCTAATAAGGAAAGATCTTGATGTGATTAAACAATTTGTTTATGTTTTCAGAACACTCAACGAGACGTCATTGCTCGAATGGGGTGTGAAAATGATGCCTGAGTATGCCGACCCTTATCACAAAAGGTAACCGAGACACCTATAATAAGATAAACAGAAAAATAATATTAAAAGTAATACGGATATACTGTAAATGTATACAGGCCATTTTTCAATGATAATTCTCAGGCATTACGCAAATGAAATATTAACATGTATATAGGAGGGTATATCTAATCGAATAAATCGTTAAGGCGTTTTTAAATATGGAAGTCGTCACCAGTTATTGCTTGAAAGACGCAAACTCAAAACTCGTTGATACATTCTGACGTCAGATGTCGTCAAATATTAATCTCGGCAAATAATTTACATGAAACCTTTACGACCACCGACACGTAGTCACTGGTACGATTTAACGGCTTAATATTAGCCAGAATCCAGAAGGCCTGCTGTTGCATGTCGACACAAGATTTTGATAATCTATCGAAAAATTTTCCAAGCATGGAACCTTCGTATTTACATATGTGTATACACGTGGACACGTATTTTTTTCATTTGTTAATAACAATGTCTTAATATTTTTGACCGATAGACCCATGACCATGGGCGAGATTGGCTGCTTCCTGAGTCACTATATCGTCTGGAATAAGGTACAATTCTTTTTCACGTGTAACAGCTGTTAGACTTTAGCACATATGCAGTATAACAAGGGAAGCTCTGGACACGGATTCCTGCACTGACATTTGTAGACACTTCGAGAACCTTCGAAGGTTCGCACCCAAGCTGTGGATCGACGTCGAGGACCCCCCCCCCCCCCGATTTCAAGGAGTGACGTCACGAGGATCTAGGAATCTTGAGTCCAGAACCCCCCTTGTTGTACTACTGATATGATTAAAAAAATAAATGATTTACAGATGATCGAGAATAGATATGAGAAAATAATGATTCTCGAAGACGACGTACGATTTGAACCATATTTTCGACAGAAAGTCAATTTCATCTTAAACGAATTGGATCGATTGAATATCTCCTGGGATTTGGTGTAAGTAAATTTATATCCTGTTATTTTTTTAACTTAGTCAATGTACAGGGTGTACTAAAAATATCAATGAAATATTTGTGTATGATCTATCAGCGAATTAAATTTAAAAAAACAGACTTTGCATGATAACGACTACAATTTGCTGTAATTGTTTAACAAAATAATGATTTGTTTATCTCAATGATACACTGAAGACTACACTTACCAATATGAATATTTTTTCATTGATTTTTGAAGGTGAAATTAACTCTCTACAAAATAGCCGGATCAGATGGTATGCCCTGAACTCCATTATGCGTACATAACAGCAGTGGGCCAAAATTTTTAAAAATTCTTCAAATCGATTACGAAACCTTTTTCTTCTTCCCAGCTCCTTTTCTTCGTGCTCGTACTAGTTACGAATTCATTAGAGCATCATTAATTATACCACGCCCAAGGTCCACCAGCAAATTTCAAGTTTCCAAGGCAAACATTTGATCAAAGGATAATGACCTAAGTAAGGATGCTACTGCCATAACGTTTATATAAAGCTGCGTTATGGCTTTAACAAGAGAGAACTTAGGTTCATCTATTATAAATCTAACATTGGATTGATTAAATTGCTAGAAACATAAGGAGATCGGGAAATAATTAATTCGGCACTAATTAAAATGATTCTCCTTAAGAAAGTGGAATTGTCAAGATTTCCATTCCGTATTCTCATTGATTTATTCTTCTACACTCTCTGAACCAAAATCCACCCACTTTCGTATTATCTTAAGGAAAATTTGTTCAAAACTCATCCTACCTGATCCGCTTATTATATTCATGTACACGAAGTTCTATACTACATTGTTAGATTATCAAAAACCCTTATATTTTTATCTTATATTATAATCCTTCAAGGTACTTGGGAAGAAAACGGATGCAGGAACAAGAGGAACCCCTGGTTGAAGGTTCGCAATATTTAGTCTATGCTGGATACAGTTACTGGACTGTAGGTTATATGTTATCAAAGAGTGGTTCTGAAAAACTATTAAAAGCCAAACCTTTGGAATCGATGGTACCGGTCGATGAATATTTACCAATTCTTTTCGACAAACATCCCAGGTACGGTTTAAAAGAGATTATTTGAAAGTATGCAGATTGTATATTTCGTAAGATTATTTTTGCTTTTCTGTGTAGAGTCGCCTGGAAGAAACATTTTCTGCAACGGGACCTGGTAGCGCTCTCTGCGGCACCGCTCTTGATCTACCCGACGCACTATACTGGAGAACAAGGATACATAAGTGACACAGAAGACTCAAAAGTAGTGTACGACGCTGTCACCGCATTAAAAAACCGGGAGGAACTTTGAACTTTTGATACTCGTCAGTACCGACTGAAATAGATCAGTGATAGATAAAAGGACGATTGATATGCTCGATACGAATATCAGGACCTGAATTCTCGATCCATCCTCGTGAATATCGCATACGACCCCTGCCAATGCTTTTCAAATTGAGAATCGCAGGCAAGAATCATTAGGACAGATCTGAGAATACGGGCCTTGATCGTTGCAACAAGAGAAAAAAAGTACATAAGTACAAATTAAGAAAGATCAGAAGAAATTAGAAGGTTATTAAAGGTACATTTCCTTGTATCCTTACCTTGTATCCTTGAGAGCCTGAATCAAAGTAGAGTAACAATATCCATGACGTCACTTAAATCATGCATGTATTCTCATACAAGGCAAAAATGTAAGAAGTGATAAGTTTTATTGAAAGAAGAAATTTTATTTCATAATATCGTAGCCAGTAAAGTACCTCGTATTCTATATTTTTATACTTAAAGCCGGATAAAAGTAGTCATACACTTCGCCATCTATATCGTTACGTGTCAAGGAATCTTTAGCCGGTAAACGTGCCATCGACATGCGAGCATAGAATCATAAGAAATACACATAAGATTACAAAAGCAATAAACTTCCTTTATTCTACTCCATTCTATATAATCAGTCTCTCGTCTTTTCCCTTAAATGCAATATTAAATACGCGCAGAAGATCCGTTCGTAGGACGAACAGAAAGCTTGCGTTAAAAAAGGCTAATTGTTTTTAAATGTAAATTTGACTGGGAAACATTAATTTCTCATTACAGTACAAGAAGAAGGATTCCTATCTCAAACTTTGCTCTCACGGGAGTTATAACTTCCCTTTACAATATCACCTCGGATCGTACTGGCTGGTATTCTACTCGTTTGTACCTTGCACAGGCACATAACAGCGAGACACTGGACCATACCATTTTTCACGAACCTATTGCATCGCTTTATAGCACTAAAAAATAACCCACTAATGTATTTTGGTTTTTCTTTTTCCGCTTTTCTTCCTTTATATTTGCGTTCAAAATTCTTTATGAAACATCACGGACTTTAGATACATTTCTTAAAATTAGTGAAATTTACGAGCGTATTTTATGGATCGTTTTATCTTTCTTTGAACTTTTTAGAAAGAAAAGCGGTATCTTTAACCGCCCGAAATGTATAGAGATAAACAGCTGATTTCTATCTCCCACACCCCTCAGTACTTGCTGCTAACGAATAACGAATTGAGGAACATATGCGCTACGAATGGCAAAACTCGGCACTATTAACTATGTGTTAAAATTGGGAGCAACTTTAGCATAAAGTCTGAAGTTGGCTCCCTATTTTCTGGCATGAAGTATGGACCTGACGAAGAGCTATCGAGATAAGCCGTTGGATCGGAGGTGGTGGCGCCGTGGTCGTGCTTTGATTGTTGTCGTGTGTGAGGTGTGGTATTTGCGGGAGAAGTATTTCGAGTACTTATTTTTCCACAAAGAAAATGTCATCTCGAACGAGTGAACAAACTAATAGTCGACGTAAAATGCCGCTTGGGCATCTTCCCGCGTGTGTTATCGATGTGGGCACTGGGTAAGGCTTGAGAGGATCTACGAATATTCTTTATTCAACGGGAGCGATTAGGCTAAGGAAGTGACTAACCACAGCAGACTTGACAGTTTGCTCACGGTATACGCCCTAAGATGAAATTTCTCATTACTCTGTACGTCCCCTGCTCAATAAAATGTTTCCAGGGAGTCAGATCCAAATATATGGACTATATGGAAATTTGATAGCTTAGAAAACACCATTTTTCTGTGCAATGAGAAAAATAAGTACCACATTTTTGACCATGGATTTTAAAATGTTTTGATTCTATCCAGGTATACCAAGCTGGGTTTCGCAGGAAACATGGATCCCCAACTTACAATACCCTCAGCAATTGCTATTAAGGAGACTGCTAAAATTGGAGATAATTCTGCCAGAAGGATTACCAAGGGTGTAGAAGATTTAGATTTTTATATTGGTTATGAAGCATTCGATGCTACAGGATATGCTGTAAAAGTAACTATACTGGCTCTGGTATATTGGTACGACAGAAGATGAAAATTCCTACTTTTTCTTAAATTATTCAATTTGTATCTATAGTATCCAGTAAGACATGGTTTGGTAGAGGACTGGGACTTGATGGAACGATTCCTTCAGCAATGCATCTTTAAGTACCTTAGAGTTAATCCAGAAGATCATTATTTCTTGTTAACTGAGCCTCCATTAAACACACCAGAGAATCGGGAATACATTGCTGAAATTATGTTTGAATCTTTTAACGTGCCAGGATTATATATTGCTGTACAAGCAGTTCTAGCAATGGCTGCTTCTTGGATAACAAAACACGTTGATGATCGACCGTTAACCGGCATTGTCATAGATAGTGGCGATGGCGTAACACATGTTATTCCAATGGTAATTGAAAGTTCAAAAAAAAATAATCTAACTAAATTCTTATAGATTTATAGACATCATTTTATTATTTTCTGTATCTAGGCCGATGGTTATGTCATAGGCAGTTGTATAAAGCACATTCCAATCGCTGGACGAGATATAACATACTTTATTCAAAGTCTTTTGAGAGAACGTGAAATTGGAATTCCACCGGAACAGTCTTTAGAAACAGCAAAGGCTATCAAAGAAAAATACTGTTATATTTGTCCTAACATCGCCAAAGAATTTGCAAAGTACGACAGTGATCCTAGTAAATACATCAAAAAGTACGAGGGCATTAACAGTATTACTAAACAGCCTTTTACAGTAGACGTTGGATATGAAAGATTCCTTGGACCAGAAATATTCTTTCATCCCGAAGTAAGCTGTCTTTCTTTATTTTAACTCTGCTACTTCAAATTAATATACTAATTTCACGAAATCTTCCAGTTTTCCAATCCAGACTTCACGACACCTCTCAGCCAGATCGTGGACGACGTTATTCAAAACTGCCCTATAGACGTAAGGAGGCCGTTATACAGTAATATTGTTTTGTCCGGTGGTTCCACGATGTTCAAGGATTTTGGCAAACGATTGCAACGTGATATTAAAAAAACCGTCGATGCCAGATTAAAACTTAGTGAAAAATTAAGCGGTGGTCACATTACGGTATGTTTTCAAATTGAAAAAAGAATATCGATACCATTATTTAATGATACAAAATTTATATATTTTTTTTGCTTCAGCCAAAACCTATAGATGTTCAGGTAGTATCACACTACAAGCAACGTTCCGCGGTGTGGGTCGGTGGTGCTTTATTAGCAGATGAACCAGCCTTTTATGAAGTTTGTCACACCAAGGCTACTTATCAGGAATACGGCCCTGGAATTTGCCGTTACAATCCTATATTCCGGGGTATATTATAAAATCGAATGGGCATGTACATTGAATTATTATGAAAATCATAGAAGGGGAAGAGTTCAACGTACCTCGAAATTCAAAATGTACACACCGGTGTTTAATTGGATTCTCTTTTATTTTCTTTCTATCTCAACTTTTTTTCGAACTTATCGGTCAGCCGCCTCAAAATTTTCATCGAAATTTTAGCGTAATTTATTTACTTATTAAAATTTTTATCAAGTCGCAAGTAAGGCTGTCACCCGAAACGAGTGTTAAGTGCAAATTAAATGTTCAAGAAAATCAATATGAATATAGTTGTCCATCAGTACAATGTGTTTTTTTTAAAGATCGAAATCAATGTAGCTCTAGCAAACCATACATGGTTTTGAATAAATTTGTTGTCACAAACTATGCATATGCATGGTTTAGCACTTTAATAAATTGAGCTACTTGTGGTTTGTTAAGAATTGCGTTGTTTGCGAACTGTCAAACAATCACATTCAACTCTTGGACCAACTATAGATGGCAATATATCTTGAATTATAAAAGTAATTTGACGAGAACAAGAGCAAAAGAACTATAAAAAAAAATACAATTTTATGCCAGTTGATGATTAACAATAGAAAGGAATGGGATAAAAAAGAGTACGCAGATAACGCATTTAACAAAGTTTTAGATACTGACTATATACCGACTTACTGAGTATAAATAATAGCGCCAAGTAATCTGTAGAACTTTTAATCCGGCGATATTGTATAGAAGGTGCGTACATTGCTAAAGTTATGTTAATGAGGAAAACGAAAATAAGAATTCCTTTTTATAAATAGTTCTGTCTTCAAAAAACAATAACCTACAGTTCCTCCTAACTGTCTTTGTTGAAAAGCAGCGATCGGGCATCGCGTATTCACTTTTGTTACCTGCAATCCAGTGTACATAGATACGTAATAGATATAAATTCTAAGGGAACTGCTAATTAATCTCATTATTAGCTAATATTGTATACACATGATGAAGAAAAAAAAAATGAAAGAACAAAATAGAATATCAAAGAAGACTATCACGAGATATACTTCATATGCTTTTATTAAATTTCTTCCGATTCACGTTAATACATTTATTATTGGCCATCGTTGGTTTTTTCATAATTATAATTCACGATGATCATTTTTTTTGTTCTGCTCGTACGTATTTCTTTTCTTTATTTTCTTACATCCATATAGACACATATTAACCAACGAGTTATGTACATTAAGGGTTTTATACACCGAAGCTCAATGGAAACGATACTATATTTTTTGCTATATCGTCACACGGAATATTTTACAACAAAATAACCACGTGCCTTCGGGTTTTCAACTTATGTACAAACGGTATTATGCTTCCTTTTATTACAATAGCTTCCATTCGGGATGATATTAACAATTTTACTTCGTCAAGTATAATATTAATCACAAAGTTTGCGGTCGTGCCAACGAGGAAAATAATGATCGTTCTAGGTCGAGTTTTTTTTTAAGTGGCACTACAATAGTGTAACATAACTTTACTTTCACCTCATACTTATTAAATGTTACATTTCTTAATTTGAGGATTCTTCGGAATTTTAGAAAAACCTTAAGCATGATCATCATTGCGTCCATTTTCATCGCTATAAAAAAAATCACACAAAGTTAACAGCTATGTTCCTTTAACATTCATGACTTTTCAACTTACAATAAGTTGAATCCATTGGCAGCAGCAATCGCAACGTCACCGTCGAGGTCCATAAAAAGCGAGGAAAAGAATAAGGAGAACAAATTCGAATTATTATGATTCGTTCTTGGAGGAGGTGTAGGTCGGGAATAAAGATCAATCGAATCAGTTGGTGGTAAGGGATCATGAGATAATATGGAACCCCCGTTCTGCATCTACATAATTTTCATGAAAAAAGCATAATTATTTAGGATCTTGTTTTTAAAGAAAAATACTTAGAGTAACTTACCTCTTGGACATTAACAGTGACTTCCTTTATATCGGATAATATAATATGTCTTGCGATATTCCTCGGTAATTTTCCTTGATAACGCTTGCTACGTTTAGCCGTACAGTATTTAACATAATCATCTCCAGAATCGACACGATTTAAGACAATATGAACCTGAGCCTCCAACCATGGCAAAATATCAGTTTCCTTCCACAAGTGGTAGCTGCGATACACGTAGAGAGTTTGAAGCTTCTCCAAAGCTGGTGGCGTTGTTGTCGCAGCTTTGCTGTTAAAGAAGTCGTGGCCTAGTACCTGGAATATGTCATTTTAATGGAACATTAACCAATATTCGTAGTAAAAAATCTAGTAACTCAGTAAAAAAAAAAATATACCCTTGAATCGGTTTGGACACTACATTTGTCAAGCAATGGAATCAGAACTCCAGGGAACATAATTAAAGCATTTTGCAGAAGTTCTTCTGCAGCTTCTTTGTTTCCTAAGTGGAAATGGCACAAAGCCAATCCATATGCCATGTTTGGTAGCTGTGTAAGATTTCTGGTGCTTTCCCATGTTTCACAGAATTCTACAAACCACGTGTATTCCCTTCCTCTCAGAGCATAGAGGTCTAAAGCCAGGATGATAGCCAATGGATCACCCTCGGGGTCCAGTGATAATAACAGCTTACAAAGTTCTAAGCTAGTCCTATAAAAAGCATGAATATATTTAGTTTATAGCATACTTTAAATTTGGATATTCAATATTTGATACCTGTAACATGCTCGTCCACCAACGAAAAGAAGGTGCTTGAACAATGTTATGAAAAACGCACGATTCTGTTGCTTTTTGTAATCGAGTCTGCAAGTTGCAGTTATGATGTTAAATAGCGGATGAAACGCACACTCCAAAGAATACAAAGCTCGCTCAACAAGTTCGGCCGCCATTGCCAAGTCTTCGCTCATCTTACAGAGTTCAGACAATTGCAATAACCCATCCACGTGGTAGGGATGTGCATTTACTATTTTCTGAAATTTAAAACTTATACTTGCAACCTCTCCATGGGAGAGGTACAGTATGTTTTGGTGTATACACTTACAATGATATTCTGTGGATCCATGCTTTCTACAACTTGAAGAAACTTCTTCTGAATATGTATATATGTTGAATTATGCTCGAACACAAAATATTGAACATTGCCTTTGTACTCAATCGACTGATCAATGCTCATTGAAATGCCTGATTTTCCAATAGGAGGCCAATTATGTCGTGCGGAGATTAACCATGTTTTTTTCAAATGACCAACTCTGTCTCTATCTCTTCTTTTACTATAAAAAGGATTTAAACAAAATATGCACCAAACTTTTTAAACTTTGTACACGCACTAATACAGGCATTCAATAATACCTTTGCTCGGCCTGGATTGTCTTGGTTCCAAATATTCGTTTGAGCTCATTGAAAGTATTTAAATGTTTATGCTGAATGGTAAGAGTATTTTCTTTGGCTTTTGGTACCATTGCTAATTCATTCACCGCAATGTCTTGACTACAGCCTGGTGTTGGCTCTCCTAGGAGTTTGTTTACTTCCCTAACAGTTCTTTCAATTTCATCTACCTCCTCATTGTTCTCCGAACTACGCCGTGAGCTCTGCTGAACTCTTGAGCTATCAAGTTTCTTATGCTTCTTCTTCTTCTTCTTCTTCTTCCGTTTACTGACTTCAGAGACTGTAGTATCAATAACTGGGTTCTCTGACTCCCCTTCATCATCATCATCCTTAGTTTCACTCTCTGAATTTTGATTGAGCTATACAAAAAATTTCTTATGACAACATAACTCTAATATAACCTGTTATACCAAGCAACAATATGGTACAAATAATTAATAAAATAAAAGCAAATAATAACAAATATTTAAGTGGAATAAGTTATTATTAACTTACTAAATCAAAGACATTGAACTGTTTAGGCTTGACACCAGTTATTGGAATTTCTGTGTCACTCAAATTTTCATTATTATTCTCAAGGCCTACATCACCTCCATACACCTTTTTCATGTACCGCGTAGACATTTAAACGCGAGCGTAATCTATCAATGGGAATCTACAAAAATTTATTAATATTTCCACGATATCCTATAAATTTTTCGTTCTCTCTTGTGCTTCCTTGTTTTTTGAGAACTCAAATCTTCAAAATCTATGATCTGTCAAACCTTTGTAAATATTAAACAGATGTTCACCACGTTTCCGTATTATCTAAATCCCTTGTGAATGAAAAATATTCCCAATGAAAATCAACAAGGTAATGAAAAGTTTACAATGTGACTGGATGTGACGAAATTCGTCAAATGGCAATTGAAACAGCTGGCAACATCATCCTCTGGGACATAATCGGCGACAGTCGAAGGTGGCTCCATCTTGTTGTAATTGTATATACGATAAATATCTTTTTGACCAATGGGCCAAGAGCATCGAGCTGTGGCGTCATAACTCAGAGCCAAAGCATCTTTCCCATTGGTCGATGTATGCTGCTCGTGCAAGGCCCATAAGAACTAGAATTGACTAGAATAGCGTTCTCCTGGGTATAGCCAGAGGTATAGCACTGTATAGCACAGTATGGCAGTTTGTAAGATTGTGTGGTTATGCTATGTGTTGTTTTCTTAATTATATATGATCTAGAATAGTTATAAGAGATAATATTATTGAATTGATGGACAAATTTATATAATTGGAAAAATGAGTACTGGAAAAAGTAATAGTGGAACTGGAGATGGTCTGGAAGATCTTGGAATACCTGGTCAGGTCTTCCTTAGAGATGCTCTAACAAGCTGTACAGATCCTTTAAAAGCTATAGAAGAATTTCAAGTAACTATATTTATATTTATAAATATCTATAATTATGAAATGTTAATGTAATTTGAGATAATCTTGCAGTTAGAAAATGGTATTTTACTACCATCCTTGCGGCCTATGCTACCATTACTTGACTTGCATGGTGTTAGGAGATTGGATTTTCATGCATCAGTTCTGGAAGAATTGAGGGAAAAATTAGTACGAAGAATAAATGAAATAGGAGCTGAGAGAGGAGAGAAAGGAATGAGTGGAGATAGAAGGCTTAAGGAATTATTGTCTAAAAGTTTTCCTGCTGTGAGAGTATCTGCTCTGAGGCCAGTTGTTATGTGCATTTTAAGAAATACACCACATATCGAGGATAAATACTTGCGAGTCCTAGTGCGAGAAAAAGAACTGTACAATGATGCTGATACTGAAGTCAAAAGACAGATTTGGAAAGATAATCAGAGCCTTTTTGGAGATGAAGTATCTCCTTTATTCAGTCGTTATATTATTGAAAAAGAGCAAGTCCTATTTGATCATTGTAATCTTAACAGCCTATTTTTTACACCATCACCAAAGGTATGTCTCAATCTACATTATAATTATGAATTAAAGAGCTTTTGGATGTATCTTTTACAATCTATAGGTACGAAGACAAGGAGAAGTTGTTCAGAAGCTTGCCCATATGATTGGTCACAGTGTAAAACTCTATGATATGGTATTACAGTTCCTAAGAACTCTTTTTCTACGAACCAAAAATATTCATTACTGCACATTAAGAGCAGAGTTGTTAATGGCATTACACGATCTAGAGGTATATGAAAGCTATTACAATTTCAAACTCATGCAGACAAATTTTATCAAATTATTTTTACACAGGTACAAGATATAATTTCTGTTGATCCCTGCCACAAATTTACATGGTGTCTTGATGCATGTATCAGGGAGAAAAACGTAGACGTCAAAAGATCACGCGAATTGCAAGGTTTTCTAGACAGTATTAAGGTATGCCATTAATTCAATATTTTAACAAGATTTAGAAATAATTCATGATACATTTCAGAGAGGTCAGGAGCAAGTTTTAGGGGATTTAAGTATGACATTGTGCGATCCTTATGCAGTGAATTTTCTGGCTAGCAGTGCAATTAAGATAGCGCTACACTTGATAAATGGGGAAGCCCTCCCCAGAGAGAATGCAGTGCTTGTACTGCTCCTGCGGATGCTGGCACTGGGTTTATCAGCTTGGCAGATGATAGACTCTCAGGATTTTAAAGAGCCAAAACTGGACAGTCAAGTTGTAACGAAATTTTTACCGGCCCTAATGTCTCTCATGGCGAGTAATTTTATATGTCAACTATTCGAAATTATGACTAACAATCGTACAATGACTGTGATTATAAAATTATTGAACAGGTAGACGATCAAATACGCCAACTGAATTGTAGACTTCCACCGGATGAGAGAGAGAGTGCAATAGCCATTATAGAACACTCTGGTCCTCCTCCGGATGCTTGTCAGGCCTATGCGCAACTCTCAGGTGTTGCTGCTGTTTTATCAATGTACTATGCTCTGCACGTTGGTGGTGGGGGAGGAGCAGGTAGAGGAAGAGGAGATGCCAGAGGACTCATGAGAGTCCTTGCAACTCTACCTAATTGCCAGGCACAACGAGCCTTTGAGGATCCTTTCTTACACACCCTGGTACGAGATTTTAAAGTATAAAACATAAATAGAAAAGTTTCCAAGTCTAATATTAATCCTATCGTCTTCAGGTCTCGCTATTAATTCTGAACATGGCAGATGAGTTTTCTAATGAATCTTTCTGCACGGTCATCTTCGACGAGTTCTTTCTGGCAGGATTGGGCAGGGATAACGTAACGCGACATTTATTAAAGCTACTTTGGTACATTCATCCAAAATTACCTCCTGCTAGGCAACATTCTTTGCTCAAAGCACTGCAACCGACTAGTCAGGTAAATTCGGTTGAAATTCTCGTTAAGATTTCATTGTAAATATATGGAGCAGCATCATTTTTACCGTATTGATTATTCTCTTCAGCACAATGAAGCTGTGCATAGTCTCTACGAATCCCTGCGAGAGAAAATGGGCAACAGAACATCGGAAGAACAATCCACGTCGGCTGCACAAATGGATACGATGGTGTTGGAATGTCCTAGTTCACCACTGACGGGTGTTCCCGGGAGTATTCCAGGATCGGGGCCGCTGTAAATCTTCATGGATTATAAACAATACATTCCTTGTAATGAATTTCCGATCATTTTACATGAGGAGTATGAGCCGCAGCTTTCTTAAGTGTCTGTGATTTTTCAAATTAATGCGGAAACGAAAAAACACGAATGTTTTTCATAAGATTTCTCAGCGCGATCATATTTGTTTTATTAATTAAATGTATACAATTAAAGCACTTTCTTTACATTTTCACTTCGTCCACTGTGATGGAGGTTTCAGAAGTATTTGTTAACCTCGCTACTAGTCTGTCCAAGTAAAAAGGATCCAACTTATAGGACATTAAAATCATGGATGTATACATGGATGCCTGCTCAGTCGACAGTAATAATTTTATTCGCGAGTCTATCAGGCTTAATCTAAAAAACATATTAATTAATATACATTATAATCTATTGGCTTGAAATTATTTGGTACTTACAGTTTAATGAAAATCAAACCGACGAGAGTCCATTCTATGGTTTTGAACACTATATTCGATGCTGACAGAGAAAATGTATTTACAAGTGCCTTTACTGTTGCACTTCTTTCGCTGCTATTTGCATACTGTTCTGTCAAATAAATATCACTGCCAGCTAAAGCCCGTAACAAATCTTGTAATCTAAAATGAATTACAAAAAGTTGTATTATTCAAATATTTGTGAGTTGAAGTATATGACCAAAGAATTACATCCTGTTGAGTTTATCCAATAAAATACGTCTTCTGAGAGCACTTGGCGCGTGAACGTCCAATAAAGGTAGCACAGGAGTTGATTCCTCCTCGGTTATCGTATCAGATGTTGTTTCAGTTGTTTTTTCAGGGATTTCTATTACTGTGCGACCCTCAATGAATGCTCGCACCTGTATAATGAAAGATGTAATAACACAGGGCATCGTTGTTAATAAATATATATTGATAATTCTTAGCAATTTTCACACCTTCAGTTGCATTTTCCTTCCTTCCTTCTGCAGCTCAGAAAAATGGGGAAGTGGCTTTAACGAAGCTGCTTTTTCCAATACTTGCTTATCTTCTCTTTCTTCTTCAAGTTGTATGCGATTTAATTTTTTACACAACACTGCGTATTTCTCTTGTCGCTCTATTTTGTTCATTGTTTGTTGCCTCACAGCCTCTTCTCCTAAGAGTAAACACAGAGTATCTCCAGTGATCCATTCTTTAAAACGATTTTCTACACGTTTTAACAACATTTCGAAACTGACTTCAGTTGTCCTCAAATCATTTTTTATTTTTTTCATTGACTTTTTGCCGCTAAGTTCATTGTCAGGATTGCGTTCTATATGTTTTCTTCTATGAGATTTTTCAAACTTGACGGATTCTGAAATAGGTGGCCCGTCAAACGTCAAAATGTCTGAGTTTATTATTTTCTGTGATACTGATGACCTTTCACATTGATCTTCATCAGTTTCCAAATAATTTTCGTTTTTACTTATTATATTTGAATCAATACTAGAAGCAAGAGTCCCTTCAGTTTTCATATTTTCTACAGCATTCATTATTTTTATTTCGCCTTTAATCGATTCTGGTAAATAATTATCCTTATTTTGAGAAAATATTAAAGTATTATCTTGATCCACTGTATCATGTCTCATTTCCTCTGTCTTTTCATTGGTGTTAGACATTATTGTTAAAACATCAAAATTCTCTTTTGACAATTCAATGAAACTTCTTGTTTCAAATATAATATCATTTGCATTTACAGAACTTTTGCAAGATTCACTTTGCTTCTCCTTACTATTAGATTTATCAAGTTTAGTTTCTATCTCTGCTGTGGGTGCTATGTTAGATTCTTTATCAGTTTCAATTTCAAGATTTATGATTCCCAAATCAACTATTTCTCCAGGAACACCTTTACATATATCATGATTCAGTGGTAAGAGCTGGAACTTTGGAATTTGTTCAATTTCTCTGAGCCAAAGAGGAGTGGTCAATATCTGTTCCAAAAGGTAGTTTGCAGCACCATAACAACGAGAGCTGCAGAAATTTTTGCGCTTGCTCACATCATATATTTTATTGCTTTTAGTAGAAATGTGATAACGTTGATTAATTACTACAGTGATAGAATTATCACACAGGACATATCCACACTGTTTAACAATGGCTCTTTCCTCAATTGCATCCTCCATATGACAACGGTTTATGCTCCCCAACTGAAATTAAACATTTGAAGTTTGTAGAAAATATGAAAATTCATTTGAGAATCAAATAAACAGAATCTTACTGTCAACATACATTTTGGAGTAACCATCCTGAATCTACATTAGGTTCCAGGAGACGTTCAACGATCATTAAGGCCTTGGCATCACATTGCTTCTTCTTAATTAAAGCCAACTGCATTTGTGCTTTACTATACATCATATATGCTTACCATTAATTTTATTAAATCATATGATAATTGATTTCCAAATAAATAACATACCTCATCTTTTTCTTCATTTTGGGTCCTTCAGAAGAAGTTTTCCTTGGGCAAGATTTCATGGTAGAATTGTTCATTTTACTTATGATATTAAAATTATTAATCACAAAAAATGTTGATCACTATAAGTAAATGTCAGATTTGTCAAATTATTGCCGTTTGTACAAACAGCTGTTTAATCGGAATAAATTTTCTTATAATAAATTCTATACGCACTAAATTCCATTACTTTTTTATTCACGAATAATTCAGCCCTTAACGTATATTTTCAACTTATTCCAACCTTGTATTTAATAGTGTCACATTTATTTTGTGGAACTCAAAATAGACCAGGTTCAATCGATTACCTACATAAAAAAGGATAATTATTACCACTGTCGGAAACAAGCTTTACGCGTGATCAAGTTCTAACATGATGGCGTGTTGCTGTTGGTTGTCTTTCGATACCATCAAGTAATTCGACATCATAAAAGAATTCCAGAGGAACCTTATGAAAAATGTCATTTATTCGAACACTTTGGCAATGCACTTTTAGCCCGCGTCTCTTCAAGATTTACAAGATTTCCTGGTGGGGTCGTCCTGTGGACGTGGGTATACAACTCCCTTATATACATAATGTCAGATTTTCTTTGGAGGTTAAATATTTTTTATTTTGATACAGAAACCGTATAATCCAGACAGTTTGGAACGATGGGGAGATCGAATTGTCATTTGTGTGAGTATTACTCTACCTCTCTGTCTATCAAACGGCAGTTATATGCAAATTCTTATAAAAACATTTATCACTTTATTTTATTGTAAGATCACAACAAGCTTGACATTGTTTCAGTTTGCCACAATGTGGTCCATCAGCATATATGCCATTCCATTTGTTGCCATATTTATGTACCAGAAGGTTTACCCTTTATCGGAACATTGGCACATACATCTTTATTCCGTACTAAAACTGCAAGCAATAGCAGGAGCTATTCTAATAGCCTCTTTGATTGCTCGTAGTTATTCTAGAGCCGTTAACCCCGTTTATTTGGAATTCATAAATACTTTAAACAAAGCAAAAGCTCGTGTTAGTCATGAGACTCGACAGGAATTGCATAATTTTGATTTTGAATTTTGGGCATGGCCTGTTGACTTTCGAGTCTCTGATGTACATGGGTAAGTGATACCTCTTCAGCAATATTGATTGTTATAAAGAAGTCTATGAATTTACAAGATTACATTTAACAACCAGGAATGAAAATCGTCAGAGAATTTCTCTAGAAAGTATTGTTAAATCTGGATCAAAGGGAAGAAGCAGACAACATGGAAGCAAAGATATAATACTTGCTCTTCCCTGCAGACTAGCTGCGTACGTGATAGCACACACATTTGCCATAAAGATTATGTATCCAGGCTGTGTGACATTAGTGAATTGGGCAATGCATCAACCCTTACTACAAGGTCGAACAAATTTGATGAAAAATGGAGGAGAAAGATATAAATTACTAACCGCTGATAGTAATGTGATTGACACAATGTTTGTCGACAAACGCAACAAGTAAGATATTAGATTACCATAATTTGTAACTTAAGTTCTTAACTTTATTAATTATTATCAGAACCAATTGCGGTGACGTCTTAGCCATAACTTGCGAGGGCAACTGTGGATTTTATGAGATAGGAATCATGTCAACTCCTTTGGCCAAAGGACACTCTGTTCTGGGATGGAATCATCCAGGATTTGGTGGCAGTACAGTAAGATAAATGTTTTCGAAAAATTAATATTTCTATCAAATTTATTCATTTATTAAATAACAACACAGGGCACTCCATATCCGTTACAAGAGCAAAACGCAATCGACTGTGTGATGCAGTTTGCTATAAATCGTTTAGGGTTTTCAGAAGATAAGATTATCTTATTCGGATGGAGCATCGGTGGATACACGGCTACCTGGGCAGCCATGAACTATCCATCCATCCAAAACTTGGTAATTATATTGAAACATTATTGCTTTATGAAATGTATTTTAATTCAATTAAAAATCTTTACTTGTTTCCAGGTTCTGGATGCAACCTTCGACAACATTCTGCCTCTGGCCATAACGAAGATGCCCGCACGCCTCGAGGGTCTTGTGCGCACTACTGTCAAAGAGTACCTCAATCTAAACGTAGCCGAACAATTAAATAGGTAGCCAAAGATTCTAAGGGTTGAGCTATAATCAATTATAATGATAATAACAAAATAGGTCTAACATTATCATACATTAGTGAATAATATGACAATGGATGTTCAGATTTATTATCTATGGAATATTTGTTCTATCTAAAGGTATAATGGACCTGTCTTAATTGTGAGAAGGACTGAGGATGAAATGATCTGTACGCCAGTTCCCATTGAAGGGACCAACGAGATGAGCGAGTGTAGTTTATCTGGAAATAGAGGCAATCATTTATTGATAAAACTTCTCGTGCGACGTTATCCCCACGTATTTAGAGACGCAGCAGAAAACGTTAAACTCGTCCTAAAACTGTTATGCGCCCAAACGGAACAAGCAAGAAGTAAGTTACTCTCGGTGTACAATAATTAATGGTGAATAATATATTTGTTTCTTTAGTATCAATAATGGCGGAAGTGGGAGCTTCGGAGGAACGTTTTCTAGAACTTGTGACTAAACATATGATAAAAAATAATTGGGTAGTGAGCTATCCTTCCACATTGGGTGAAGATTGTACTGTTGCTGAAAGACAGCAACTTGCTATTGTTCTGGTATATGCAAAGTTGAAAATATTCATGTCAAATTTTTTATTAAATTTTAAGACAGATAAAGGAATTTGTCAATTTCTGTTTTAGGCAATTAAGCATCTGCAAGATCACCAATCTACACATTGCACTCCATTGCCAGTGGAATATTATCGTCCTGGTTGGAATCCTACAAAACTATCAATCGTGAAGGAAACTTAATAAAAATTTCATTACATTCTCGAAGCAGATGCTTAAATTTTATAAAATAACAATCTGTTTCTAGTTTGAAAAATTATCGGAACTACAAATTGTCTGTCGTTTTGATTCAAGACTTCTACAATATCTTTATTAATCTTGTCGTCTCTTTTGAATATGTTCAAAACACTACGATATGTATCCCGTACAATCAAAACCCTTTGTCAACTGACAGAATCTTTAATTTATTTTGAGTCATTCGGATTTAAAATCACAACTATGTCAAGAAAACGTAGGACTCATGATGGATATACAATTATGCTCTAAAATTCAGTAAATTAAAGTAGTTCTAAAGCCGATTGCGTCGATTCTGTGCAAGTTTAGTGCTGCGAGCACGGACGTAAGAACAAAGTTTTTATGTTCAGCAATCTTCAATGCCAACGTTACGCCTAAATGCATTTTGTAAATTATGGGATTATGAAGGAAGACACGGAATACATTCTTTTGGCAAGTTAAAAAATATGCATTTGTTTGAATGTTTTATTGAATCACCAATGTCGGTATAAAATGCCCTCAATATGATTTTAACCACAGCGGCGACTTTTACAAAAATTTAATTATAAATAAATAGATGTATTTAGTATTGATGCATTATTAAAAAAAAATATATATATATGGCCATACTCCTTCTCATAAGAGTTACGTAGTCTGTAACCGATCAAGAACTGTTTTGAGGGATGCTTTGGCATCCTGGAATGGGTCCATCATCTTAGCTTTACTAGTTTTCATTGGTTTCTCCAGGAATATCTTCAATGTATCCTTTGTCTTTGTAAGGAAATAATCCCTTTCACTGATCTTCTCAAGAGCCTTAAAGCAACCTTCTAGATTCCAGTCTAGCTTTCGAGCAGTCTTGTCTTCACTCTAAAAATGAAATGAGTTGAAGAATTGTACATGATTCCACTGAAAAACTGGAGAACAGAATAAAATTAATTACCTTTATTAAACCAAGATTAACTAATAAAGCATTGTTTAAAGTAGAGACTTTGTTATTTTTAATGGCATATGTAAAGAGTTCTGCATAAAGGATTTCAGTAACACCTTCTGCCTCAACTCTTACATCGACGTAACCGCTGTCACAAAGGGTGGACACTTTCATAATTATTTTGCAAAGATCTTCTACATATCTGTCACCGCGGCTACTATCCCCGTTGAATAAATTCTACAAATAAAGTAGTGATTAATATTCTTAATGAAGTGTAAAAAATTATTTACATACCTTTGTATGATCTATAAGAACTCCTGCCTTGTCGCCTTGAAGTAATAAAAGGTTCTCTCCAGTTGGCGATTTCAAGAACTCCTGCACAGTAATATGTTTTGGCTTTCGATTATTAAAATCGTCGTTCTTATTCTTATTCTCTTCTGCATCGCTCTCATTTTCTTCATCATTATTGTAATTTTCATTTTCATCCTCATTCTCTTCATAATACAAATTTCCATCACTCTCATTTTCCTTCTCTGCTTCTTCGTCATCCCCATCATCATCCTCATCCCCATCCTCAGGTTCATCTTCATCTTCACTTTCATCTTCATTTAGTGAACCCAAAGAGTCGATTCTCTCGGAAATGGTGAGGTTATCACGAAGCGCAGCACGTCCTTTAGAACCAAATGCATTTCCATCAAGCTGCAGACTCGTTAATTGCATTTTGTCAGCCATTGCATTTGCTATAGGACTGGCAGCTCTTGTACCAATTTCATTAAAAGTCAAATTTAATTCTGTTAAATTGGGATGACTACTTTCTGAACCAAGAGCTTCGACAACTACTAAAGCTCCCTTTGTCTTCAAAAGGCAATCCCCAAGATTCAATCGTTCTAGGTTCACAAATGATGGCAAAACATTGGCAAGAGCTTGGGCACCTTTGGGTCCCACAATGTTGTCATTTAAATTTAAAATACGCAGTCCAGTATTAACAGAAAGCCCACTTGCCAGTGCAGCAACACCCTGATGATAAATTCCATTTTGTGGCATCACCACCTCTTCCAATGTCTTTATCGTTTTGAACACTGATGCTAACGCTGTTGCACCTTCATTTTCTAATCTGTTCCTTCCAGCAACAAAGACTTTGAGTGCAAGTGGATTCGCACCTAATATGTAAGATGAAAATTATAGTACAAATATTAATTAATTATTCTCAAATTACAATTTCTTCCAACCTTCTCTAGTGCTGTTGAGATGACAATCTAATAATGCTTTAGCCAATATTTTTCCACCTGAAATTCCTAAACCATTGTTGTTAAGTCTAAGCTCCTTCAGTGTATAGCATGTTCTTGAGCTGAGAAAAGCAGCCAGTCCCTGCACACCAATAGGACCAAATGCATTATCACTAAGGTCCAATTCCACAAGAGCCGTGACAGCTGCACAAAGACCAGCTCCTAAATATTCTAAAGCTAATGGAATTTCAGTTTTCATTCTCCCTGTGAACATATCTTTCCAGAGAGCTCGCTTTAAGTGTGTGCCATGAGTTTCTAATGCTTTTGAAACAGCTTTTGCAGCTTCAGGTCCTAAGGTATTTCCTTCGAGATCCAAATATTCCAAACACTCGCAATTCTTAATCGCTTGCACGACTTCCTCCGCTACAAGGACAAATATAAAAAAATTGTTAAATTGTCTATATAAATATACCTTCACTAAACTCACCATCCTGTTCATTGTCAAGTTTTAAGGATCTACCAGCAAACGAAACACCGGTTCCTTGGGTCTCGCTAGCCTCTCTCAACCGCTCAACAATTTCACTCAAGTTAAACGACGTCATTTTCCTTATAAACAATTGTATAATCTCAGAACTTTCTCAATTATTCTCAGGGATATCGTGACTGCTAAAGATAGCTAAGAATGAAAATATTTTCAGTAAAAACAAGAGATTTTATCCATATAAAATTAAATGTATGCAGAAAGTCATGCACAATGCGACGCACGCACATACGCGGGAAATAACGCTCACGCTTCTGTCTTTGCTTCTGTCGGCGCGATCGGTTTGTCCTGAGCAGGGGTTACACCAGGTTAGATTGGTCCTGACCAACCCTAGAAATACATCTCAGCATAAATACGATGCATTTCTAAAAAAAAAAAAAAAAAAAAAAACACACACTGACCTCTTATGATTGATTTTCATCAAGCGATGCGCGATAAGACTTTTCTGTGAATATAAAGAATTTGTATTAATACCCTTTGTCACTGAATAATCTCATTATCATAACAATTAAACAGTTTCCTCAACAACAGTAAATGTATATAATGAACAATGTTTTCATCTTATACAGCAGAAATCTTGAAGTTTACATTTTGGAACGTCACATACGCTCGAAAGTTAGTGTTGCAAACTAGCCTTAACTTCGTAATATGTACATGGCATCACATGGCAACTCGTCAACTGATGGCAACGCCATTTTCTGGAGGACTTTCCCTTTCGCGCGATTTGTTCGAAGTGCATCTATGCAGTGTACGTTTAAGGGTATACGCCCGTAGCCGCAGTTTCGTACAGTCCGCACCAGTCCGCACCCGACTGTAGGTCCGAGCAGGTTCGAGTAGCAGAAGTACGTGCATATCTAGAAATCAACGACACCAAGAGCAAAACGTTTTAAGTTCGGGTAGAAGTATTTTGTTGCTTGAAATCCGATGCGATTACATCCAGCGTGCAGGAGAGCTAGTGAAGTCGTGGCGGTGGTCGGTGGTTGTTTCGACCCTGGAGTGTTTTCCGTGTAGAATGGTCGCGGGTGTCGCGCGCATCGCTGCCAGCCCGCAGAGTGTCGTGCCAAAATAAATCGGCATAGCAAGGTACAGAAGTAAAGAGTGAGACCTGGGGAATGGGTACCGATGAACTATGTATAAGTGCCAGAGGCACTTACTAGTTTTTGGAATTCCTTGTGTAATGGGCATTGCTTTAGCCACCTCGTATTTTGAGGGAAAAGTGGCTTCCCGCTGAAGGTACCAGCGAACAGCGGGGCCCACCTGTGGGCCCCTGTATATTTTATTACTGAGGTCATTTAATATCGGTGAAAACCGATTAGATTATTCTACCTGCACTGGTGAACTCGTCAGATTACCCGCCACAGGACGGGTTATGTTTCCCACTTTCATTGGGATCCTAGGTGAGATTTCATTGTTTGAATTTACTGTACTCTGCTAGGGTAAATAGTGCTGGTCTTGAGCTTTTCTGTAACAGAGTCACTTTTGATGAGACTCCTTCGATTAACAGTTTCTTACGACCAATAGTAAAGAGAGTATATAAACATAGAAGGTTCTTGGCTTAAGTAGTTAATTCATTTTTTTAGACATTCAATCGTGGTGGGAGGTCCCAAGTATAGCGCACTTCTGCTCATTATTTAGGGCTGCCTTCAATCTTCTGGACTTTGATATCGAGGTATCTACCCAAATGCCAACTCATACGAGTATGCAGAATATTCACTAGAAGACCCATGCGAGTGTTGAAATTTGTAGATTTGCTTTTGAACGTGCATGTTATTCTGCATTGATTATTTTCCTATCCATACAAATTCACAAAATCATTGTACAATTTCTAGGATCTTGAGGAAGCCCTTTTAACTGATGGTGGCACCGAAGGACGACTGTTACAAGAGTTGATAGTGCGTTTACTAGAGGGCTGCCTTCCCAACGATACGCGCAATGACATCTCTACCTTTAACTATCAAATGTTCCTTCGTAGGCTGTTTCGTAAGAAGTGTCAGGTAATACTAGAAGTTGATGTATTTCTTTGGCATGTCTAATAATACTATATTCACAGATGTCATATTTTAGGAATATAAATGCGAGAATCCGTTTAACACGGACGTAGATTTCGAACTACTCCCTCTTCGGCAAAAGGTGGAAATATTGCGTTCTCTTTGTGACTTCAGGCTAGACGCTGAGGACGTGGTACGTCTTTTCCTGAAATTACTTTTGTTGGAAAGGCATTTTCCAGCTTGTGTGCCTTTATGTTAATAGGAGGAGTCGCTAAGCAACTTGGACTCAGATAGTCTGCGAGTTGAACCATTGGGTCATGATCGTAAGAATTCTGCTTACTGGTACTTTTACGGAACTCGACTATATAGGGAGGACTACATTGGTACATTTAGCAGTATCTCTCAAAAACAAAAAGGCAAGCCAAAGGACAAGAAGCGCAAGAGACGTCGGAACAGAGTGGCGAAAGAGGAGGAGGAGAAGAAAGAGAAGAAGGAGGAAGAAGATAGTTTAGTGGAACGCGAACAGGACACAGATAAAGCAGAGGAAAAACCAGAAGAAGAAAAGACTCGCGAAAGCGTTTGGCAAGTGGTCTGTTTTACTCAACAGGACTGGGGTCGATTAGTCGATAAGTTTCGAAACTCGGTGAGAAAGAGGACGGGCGAATTCCTACGAGTTCTTCGATATTCTTAAAGAGCCTTGCATTTTAAAGAGAGAAAACTCTTCCTTAGGAATACGACATTGAGCGGAAACTCTACAACACCTTATCCGAGGACTTTATGCCGGAGATCCCGAAGCTGTTCGACCTGAAGGAGAAACAACAGAGGCGCAGACTGTTACAGCGGAACAACTCCCGTGTTCTTCGAAGCCAAGAACCTGCTGAGGAATCGGAAGCAGTCATGGTTAGGGCCAAAGTCAAAACAAAGATAAATAAGAGCTCGAAGAAGAACAGCGGGCAGCGCTCGAAGGGTGGAGAAGCCGAGGATGGGGTGCCAAAAGCGAATGTGGCACCGCCTATCCAGAAGAAGGGACGCCAGACTAACAATTCTTTGGCTTCCGCCGTTGGTCAAATTGTTATCCATACAAGGGACGAAGTTGAGGACTTAGGAAGTAAAAGGGGCATAGGTCGGCATGGCATCACCACGTATCACTCATCCAGTTATGGTTACGGTTATGGATATGGTTTCGGTATCGAGGAGGAAGAACGCAGAGTTGGTATGCATAAAGTTCTTGAGAGTCTCAAAGATCATGTGGATGCTTGGCCATTCATTGATCCAGTGGATGAGGAGTATGCACCCAGGTAAATATAAATTTTACTGCCCCAATCCTTTCGTCGAAAGTTTACACTTGGATATAAAAATTCACGTATTTTTATTCGCATAGATACTATAGCGTGGTTAGACGTCCCATGGATCTAAGTACAATGGAAGAAAAATTGGAAGGCGGTTCGTACAAGAGTCTTAGTCAGTTTAAACGTGACTTCCGGTTGATCGTTGATAACTGTAGGCAATACAACGGCTCTGATAATGGTAAATATAATATAAGAATATATTTTTATGGATGTCTTATAGTTCTTATGTGTTTTATAATCGACAGAATATACGGAAATGGCGGTCAATCTCAAAGAAGCTTTCGACAGGGCAGTAGATCGATACCTGGAATCGGAACCGTCAAGTGATGAAGGACCACCATCGCCAACGCCCCCGCCAGTACTAGCAAATCCACCTCCTTATCCTCGTAGAGCATCTTCGCCATCATTGCCACAACAGAATCCTCGAAAGCGAGGACGCAAGCCAAATAAGAAATCGAAACCAAACAGGCCAGAGAAGACTGCAAAAGAAAAATTGAAGAATGATGAAGAGGAGGAGGAAGAAGAGGAGGATGTAAAGCCAATTATAAGTGAGATTGAATCAAAGCTGACCAAGGATAAGAAAGGTAAGAAAAAGCTAAAGAAAATCAAAGAAGTAGAGCCGCAGGACGAGGACGAGGACGAAGAAGATAAGGATCAGGAAAATGATGGTGCAATATCCGAAGTCAATGTGATAAAATCCAAAAGGAAAAAACATATGGAGCTCTTGTCAAAAAGTAAAAAAATATTACCCAAAGAGGAGAAGGCAGAGGAATCAAGAAAGAATAGTAAGAGAGATACCAGGGTACAGCAGCGAGTCAAAGAAGAAATGAAGTTAGTGCATGTAGTGAAGGCGATGAAGGAGGATAGGAAAAGGAAAGATGATTTCGAGGAGGATTATGATACTCAGAGTATCGTCAAGAGCAAGAGTAAAAAAATAGAAAAGAAAGAAGTACAGGAGACCTTGGAGAAGGGTACCAAGAGGACTAAACAGAAAAAAGGCGAATCTCAAGAGAACTGTAAAACTCAAGAGGAGGAAAAGAGACCAGCTCAGGCGAAGACAAAGAAAACTCGAAGAGACGAGAAAGTAGAATTAGAATCATTTGAAAGGACCAATGAGAAGTCTGACACCAAAGGCTCGTCCAAGGAAAAAGATAAGAAATCGAAGCTGAACAAACAGGAGCGTGTGAAAAATGGCGTCATGAAAAACCAAGAAAATTCTGATACGACGAGTGGTAGTAAATTTAAAGCGGACGACGATAAAATGGACCCAACCTCGAAGAAATTTGCAACTCTGGTGAGAAATAAAGACCTAGAATCGCTTGATAGCTTAAAGGATCGTATAAGCGAGAGGCGACGCGAGGAGAAGTTGAAATTAGAGAGAGAGAAATTGAAGAAGACTTCAAAGGATAGCGGCCGTGGGGTGTATCCAAAAAAAGTGCCTTCAAACGGTAGTAGCCTTCAAGATGCCGGTAAAGTCAATAAGAAACAATTGAGACCTAAGAAAACGACCAAGGAGGATAAGGGGTCCGGAAACAGTAAGAATCAAGAACAGGAAGTAATTGAAACTAAGAAGTCGAAAACTTTACAATCCAAGCATGCCAAAGGTTTTGGAAGTGAGGAAGGTACCAATATTCAGGCTTTGAACCAAGCCACAGAACAGACCCTTAACGATATCAACAAATGGCTCGACGACACACCTAGACTCTCTGAATTCTCATCTGGTAGTGATTCGCCAATATTTCATCCATCCACTAGCGAACCTTTGCGAGCCGGAACTAAACCTGACGTGTCGCGAAAACGTCCCAGTTCGATAAAATTATTTGGACCAAATGGTCCACCGAGGCCGAAAAAAGTTCAGCGAACAATTGATCGTCTCCAGCCTGGTAAAAGTAAGGGAAATCTTATTTTGAAAAAACCTTTACATTTACCAAGTAATACCATAAACGATACCGCATCCATTCAGGCAACATCGGACACAGATCAAACAAATCGTGACACTTTGGAAGAACCAAAATTAAGTTTGGGAACCGTCCTACGAAATGCAGATTCGATTCAATTGATTTGTAAGAGCCTCGTCTCCTCGCCCAATGCAAATCTATCGAATGAGGATGACGACGAGGATCATCCTGGTATTCCAGCAAGCACCTCGACAAGCATCAAGGAAGAAAAAGCGACTATAGGCAAGGAAACTACAGTTCCGGTTACTACAAGCGGAGAAAGTATAGAGTCCAGTAGTCGTGTGATTAGTGAGGATTCGCAAAAACCAAAATCTGCAACTCCGAATTTAAGTGCCTGGTTCAAGGCGTTTGGTGCACCGAAATCAAAGAAAAAAGAGGAAGAAGTTGAGGAAAGTGTAACGAAAAAGGAAAGTGACACACCGGAAGTCTGTACAAGACAGAGACGTCTCAGTACTGGGGGAAGTAGCGTGAGCGAATCCGTATCGAGCTTTTCACAAGAATCACCACCACCAGGTCGTTCAGGCAAGTCGCCACAAAATCAACCTCTACCCATCCCAGCTGAGCCACAAATCAGGGGTGCAGGATTTTACCAGGATGCCTTATCCACGGGTAGTAGCCCTTATAACAGTCCTTATTACACAACACCTCCTAGATACAGTGCACAGCTGCCACCGACCCCATCTCCACAGAACAACCCTATATCACCAGCCTATCCTTCTTCATCGCCGTATGATCAAGCGACATCCCTTTATCCACAAGTTGCTCCACAACCTTCTCTACAACCTTACCAAAAAGCTCCTTTAGAAAATCCTGGGGATTATCGACAATTGTCACCAACTTTCTCGCAACGCTCACCACAGAATGCTAATTATCCACAAAATTCCCCTCAGAGTCAATCATACTCTCAACAACTACCTTCAGGTAGCCAAAATCAGTCACCGGTGTATCCTCAGCATTCACCACAGTCCGTACCTACAAATTATCCACAATCATCACCACAGACACCATCGAGTTATTCTCAGCCCTCTCCACAGCAGCCACCAACACCGAATTATAATCAACCTTCACCACAAGCAGCGCCTGCTAATTATTCTCAACCATCTCCTCAACAACCACCAACTTACTCACAACCATCACCACAACAGCATTCGAATTATTCTCAACCTTCTCCACAACCACCGCCAAGTTATTCCCAACCTTCTCCTCAGCAACCACCAACGTATTCGCAACACTCGCCACAAACACCAGGAAGTTACTCTCAACCTTCCCCACAGCCACTTTCTAATTACTCTCAACCTTCGCCACAACCTCCTGGATACTCACAACCATCACCACAGCCACCCTCTAGTTACCCCCAACCATCTACTCAACCCTCAAATTATAATCAACCATCTCCTCAACCTCCAGGTTACTCGCAGTCTTCCCCTCAACACCCACCTGGGTATTCACAATCTTCACCACAGAATTTAGCCTATTCTCAACCTTCACCTCAAAATTCAGGTTATTCGCAACCGTCTTCTCAACAATCTCTGAGCTTTTCTCAATCTTCTCCGAAACCAACTGCCAATTACTCTCAACCATCTCCTCAACAGCCACCTAGTTATTCACATCCTTCCCCTCAGCGACCTCCAACCTATTCACAAATGTCGCCGCAGCAAGCTCCTGTGAGTACTTATTCTCAACCTTCCCCTCAACAACCGCGCAATTATTCACAACCATCGCCACAACAAACATCCAACTGTCCTCAACCATCAGCATCTCAACCAACAGCAAATTATTCCCAACCCTCACCACAACAACCATCGAATTACACGCAGGTAGTGAAGAACTCGGACAACTATCCACAAAATGCAGCACCTGTATATCCTCAAAGTTTCAAACAAAATCCATCCTACTTACCACTTGCAAGTGAATCTGATAGAAGAGCTGAGTATCTAAAACCCACTGAAGGAAAATCTCAAAGTGTTGTAGAACAGCACAGAAATTTCGTTGGACAAAACGAACCAACATTGAGCCCTAATATTGCACACCAAGTGTATCAAGGACCGAATCAATATCCAACAGCTTATGGAAACACTTTCTCAGGTTCGGATCGACCAGTGAATATTAACACAGATCCACAAAGACCTTCCTCGAGAATTGAAGAGCAAAATCCACATCAGCCGCAAGAAAGACATGGCTTCCCAGCACCTAACGACTCTTTGAACGTTCAAAAATACGCTCAAGCAGTTACGCAACAGCGATCCTTCCTATGTAAGCCTTCCAGTGGTGGAGAACAACTCCAGCCCGCGGATCAATCTCAGTTGTTGAGTTTCCAGCAAAATATACCTCCACACGAGTCTTTATATCAGTCAGCAACAGGCTTCCAAACGCCACCGTATCCAATGCCGAATTCCAGCTGCAGGCCTGTTTATCCAAGTCCACATTACTTCGATACAAGTGCCAAGGGTTCACCTGTAGCACCTACCGCAAGTAATCTGACTCCTGTGAAGAAACGCATGTACAATGAGCCGGCTGAATCATCAAGGAATCTCACGCAGGATCCAGGTCGTCCACAGGATCAGTTTGGATTCGATCCAATAATGTCATTATCACAAGCTGAACCTGTACCTGGTGGTCAGTTTGATAATGCATTTGGATCTTTGGCAGATTCTGTAGCATCCAATCCTGCCTACGCAAGGCTTGGTCTGGGAATAGTGGGAAGAGGTAACAAGGAGCAGCAACAGCTGTTGACCATTCCAAGACCCCCAACCAAACCAGATCCTATGACGTATGCTCGGAGTCCTGCACCAAGTTCTGATTTAGATTTGAATCTTCTCCAAAGTTTAAACGCCACAGCAAAGAATCCAGGTATGCTGTCGGTACCACGTCGTCCTCCAGAAGTACCAGCCACACCAGCTAATACCAAAGCCAAGAAGAGTAGGAAAAATAAACAACAACAAAACGTAGCACCTGTTCCTCCTCAAGGAAACATAGAACAACAGAGTGGAAGTGCAATTCCAGGTTTTCCACAATATTCAACCAGTCCTACAGATCCAATCGCTCTGAAAAACGCATCGATAGTTCCACCAGGCGGAAGTGCTTTTAATTTTGCAGCACCAAGCGGGACTGCAAACAGCTCACCGTTTTACGACAAGGACACTGCAGCCGTTGCCACGTTCGCCTTTCTTGACGAGTTCAGGAATCCTAGTAGTTACTACAACATGGCCCTCAGACAGCAGCAACAGCAACAGCAACAACAGCAAGGCACACCGGTTACAGACGCCTCGCAGCAGGCCTGCAACAAATTGAGTAATCAACCACCTCGGAATTATCCTCCACATCCATTTTTACATTCGACGCAACGTTCGGCCGCGTACGGTCCGCCAGTTTCAGCATATGTCGGTCCGCATGGACCAAATTTGGGAGTGGATCCTGCATATCAGCAGTATATACATTCACTGTACGCATTACAGCCTCCTCCGCATCATCACAGACCATCCTGGCTCTAGCCCTTGAAATCTACTTAGGAAGGCAATCATTGCGTATCTCTTAAAGAGGGAAAAGCTAGTATAAAACAAATAAACCGAAGAAGGAAAGATAGATAGACAGAGAGAGTACGACGATATAGCTCTCTAAATTTTGTTATTATTTTCAAAAACTGCTCCCAGTTTTACACATTCTTTTTTATCTGACAAGATTTCTCGACATTTTATACATTTTACTAGGATCCCAGCTTTTATTCCTTAATATATATGTAGTAATATGTATATAATATAAAGTTATATTTGTGACAGGACGTGAATCAGGAACTCCACGGTGAAGCTTTACGATCTATAAGGATCAAGTTCAGCTCCTGATTCATGTCTGGATCAGTAGATATCGTTCAAAGAACTAGACAGCTCTATAATGACCTAGATATACGTGGACTACCAATCTAAAGAGATTTCTGTACAATATATTTGCGTACACTGCCATGAGTGTGCGTTATGTAGAGTACGTATATGTAATGATAAGCAATAGAGTTAAGATAGAACCTTTTCTTTGTACATAACATACATATCCCCAAAAGACGGTTACGTGCAGTTTATATAGACAGATTCGCAGCGTCAAAGACATTACGAACTGCAATGATTAGGATCATCCAGGATGATGCATAGAGAAAAGAAAGAAGACAGAGTAAAAAATTACGTATTCCTGATTAATCTATTACCCCACCTATATTGATTTAAATGAAATATTGATACAAATGATGTCTGGAGAATTATATATATATATAAATATATATATTGTAAATGTGTATCGATGACAGAAATTAAAACACGGTTTGTTACAAACAGTTATTTCATTTTCAAATCATTATTTGGAGTTGTAATTCATTCTATACGATGAAAATAATTAGTGATAAATATGGTAGAGATTTTTGATGGATGATTGTTATGTTTAAATTTAAGTAAGTGTATGTACAATCTGATATGACTATATTTATATAGATGGCGGTACTAGTCACAGATTGTACATACACAATTGTATATATTTTCAAGATCTCAAAATGATTGTAGATCCTTTTATCCAAAAGATAGTATTCATACTCTAATTCTTTTAGATAAGCGCTATTTGATTTGATAGTTTGATTAACGGCACGTTAGAGTGAACTTTATTGAAGCGTCCTAACTTTGAAATTTGAAACTAACCTGATACGCAGTGGTTTAACCTGCTGATTCAAGCAAATAAATCACGTCTTATTTTTACTTAGTAATTTTAATATTTACTCTATGTCGTATGTGATAAGGATCAGTGCAATTAATGAAACTGGAGGTAAGACATGCATTGATATGTATTTTTTTTCGTTTTGATTAAATTTATCAATTATTTGAGCATTCTGGTCAGAAAATGTGAGAAATACCTATTTTTTTACGTTTTAGGTCGGTAAAAATACTTTGATTTCATATTTGATCAAAATTATACAGCTGCATCATGTTGGAGCATGTGAACAAAGAATTGGTGCCTATGAAGGCACATTATTTTCTTTATAATGCAGGTTTGCAACTACTCTACTTACAATTGATTCTCAGATAGCTGTTTGACATTACAAAATTTTGTTATTTGTTGTTTAGCTACTGGACCTATTGTACCTTTTCTACCAACAATTGCAAAACAATTGGGATTCTCTAGTAGCCTTGTGGGCACTATTTATACTATTTTGCCTATCTCAGGATTAATAGCCAAACCACTGTTTGGTGGTTTGGCTGATAAATTTAGACTGCACAAAACAATATTCCTCATATTTCAAGTCATTCTTGCTATAGGGTTTTTCACAATCAATTTTATTCCTGAAATTGAAAGCAGTGCAGAAGTAACCTTTACTTGCGACAGGGGTATTTCATTTATAGAAGTTTGCTCCACAAAAGGATTTTCACCCAAAATAACTTACGATGCATTAAATTCCATTACACTGTACTCCAATTGTCAGGTATAAATTATGTTACATTCTAAATATATAAACAATATATATAGTATACATTAAATAAACAGTAATCTTCGTTGCTTGTTTTTCAGCTGTCCTGTAATATAACCAATAACACATACAATGAATCGTGTTCTGTGCCTAATGCAACACAATTTTGTCAATTAGTTCGCACAAATGTCATAGAAGGAACAACATTTAACTTTACTGTAGGGTTTAATATGTATCAGAACTTACCAACAGGCAATTGTGTAAATGTACGCGTATTGAACATGACATTCTCTGATAGTGTTGTACACGAACCTGCCTGTAGTTTTAACTTGAGAACCTCATGCATGGCAAGCTGCCCTAATAATCCCATCATGAACCATTTACTCGAGGAAGTAAGAAATGGTCGCAATGTATCACAAACCTCTACATATCAATTTCATTTATTCTTATGGGCAGCTATTGTAAGCTGGGTTGGTATGGCTGTTGTTGTTAGTATAGCAGATGCTATCTGCTGTGCCCTGTTAGGTGAGTTTTCATGTATTTCTTTTTACAGGTTGCAATCTATACCCTTATTAAGATTTTCGAATTTTAGGGGATGATAACAGAAAGGATTATGGCAAACAGAAAATGTGGGGCAGTATAGGCTTTGGAATTTTTGGAATAAGTGCTGGCTACCTCATAGATGTTTTCAGTCGTGGTCAATCACAAAAAGATTACACCTGCATATTTTACATCATGCTTATTGCCATGATTCTTGACATTATAGTATCATTTACTATAAAGAAGGTACAATAAAAACTATTATTCAATCGTATATGACAGAAATTGTAGAAAACAATAAAAATTTATACATTTTTAGAAAAATATTGAGTACTCTAAAGGAGACCCATCCGTTTTGTGGGAATTATTGTCTGTCGGAAAGGAAGGTAGAGTACTAGTGTTTGGCTGGTGGTGCATCGGGGCAGGAATGTGCACTGGTGTAGTTTGGAACTTTTTATTCTGGTACACTGAAGATATAGCGACAAATTCTGAAGCAGCTTGGATAAAAACTGTTCAAGGATTGCTCACAGGTGTTCAATGTTTCCTGGGAGAGTTGCCTTTTAATTTTATCTCGGGTGCCGTCCTACGTAAACTTGGCCACGTTAATGTCATGAGCTTTGTACTTCTTATCTACGCTGCTAGGTAGGCTCTCCATATCCTCAACAACATAAAGAAAATTCTGACCTTATCTATAATTACAGGTTTATGGCGTACAGCATGGTTAGGAATCTGTGGGTATTTCTACCATTAGAAATATTGCACGGTCCCACGTTGGGACTGTGCTGGCCCACAATGGTTTCCTACGCGGACAAAGTCGCGCCTTCTGGCATGAGAGCTACTATGCAGGGTTTCGTAGGTGCTGTATTTGAAGGTGTAGGTCAGTAATCGTCAATAATTTGATATAAAACATTATTTATAAATAAATAGGAATTAAATTTATAATTAAAAAATTGTTCACAGGTGTATCAGCAGGCAGTTTGTTGTGCGGGTGGCTAATGAATGTTTATGGCGGTGTCGTAACATTCCGAATCTTCTCAATAGGAGCACTCATTTGGCTAGCAATTTACTGGATATTACAGCTACTATTACAAAAAGCTAAAGCGAGTCCTATTCATCAGGGCCATAATCGTGAGTAGGAACGATGATAGTTCACTTGTAATACTGTAGTCCGGTACTGTAGAACTGTAGAACAATAAAATTATAGCAACTGTAGTTTCCAATATTCCCATAATTTCTGACACTCGTAGAATCCAAAACTCTTGTAGTTTCTAGTACCCATTTCCGTAGACAAAATATGTACAGTAGATACAATTACTCTATGTAATTACATATTATACGCCTTGCCTAACAGTTCTCGTACATACATTAATCGTATTGAGTCGAATACCATTGTCAACTAATGACCAGGAACAATGATAATATTAATAAACACAAACTCACACACACACCACGCGCGCGCACTCATTTAAAATCTAATTTTTTATATAATTGATTTATCCTTGTGCTTCTTCCAGATTTAGCAAGTTATGCAACCCCTGATGATGCCATCCTCTTGACAATGAACCAGGAACTGCAGACCTACTAACAGGAAGACAGTGATTAATAAATGAAAGCGCGAAGCATGTAAGGTGTTTGTCCAAGTGATGGCAGAACAAAACTGCTGGAACAGCTTGAAAGGGATGGATGGGTCTTATAATTTTATCTTATCCGTCACATTATCTTAATTGCTATATTACAGCATTAACCGACTACTAAGTCGTCTGATAATTTACCCTATGCGCGCAGCAAATTACTTTATGACATGACAAAGTAGTACTATTCCAACTGGACGCATTTTTTGACATGACTATGGAAACTGTGGAAGTGTCTTATTTAATGTAGCTGATTAGATGTTACACAATGTAACATACATATAGAAGAATTTAAACGTTCAGTATTAGAAAATGGCACTATTATTATATGTAATGTGTATGACAACACGTATTAATATATTTCATCATATTTTGCTACCATAAACATGACAAAAAAAACGTACGTCTCTCCTGTATCAAGAGATAGCATTAGGGATTACAGGAAATAAAATGATTTGAGAGAAGGTGGTGGCTCAATTGAATAAATTGACAAAGCCAGTATAGGATTGCTCACAAAATATCTCAACTTTTATTCAGAGTGAAATCGTCTTGATAAAAGCTTACGATCCAAAAGCTCCTTTACCGTTTCTCCATCCATGGACTGTAATCATGCAACACTAAGGTTGCAGTTTAGTTACTTCTAATGTACCCAGTGCTTAGAATTAACTGAACGCAGCTTTAACGTTTTTTACTCTTTCCCATTATCTTTTCCATGGATCGTAATTAATCTATCGATTAGAAGATACTAAGAATTATTCTCCATTGTTTCCGGTGCAACGTACACCTGCACAATATTTTGTTCTCGTGCATGGTATTGAGGAAACAAAAAAACCAGTCACAGCAGTCGAGCGCGAAAGGCGTGATCATCAATATACAATTGTTACTGTTTTTTTATGCGGCGCTAATCTTCCGATCTTTGATACTGTCGTTGCTGCTGTTGTGATTGTGTATTGGAACGAGATGGACTTGTCACTAAGCTTGGTGCGGGTTCAACGATCGCCTGCAGATTTGGAATTTCACCGGCAGAGTCACAACAGTCATTCATCATGATGCCAGTTCCGGTGTGGAAGGCGAGACTTCCCTCGCTGGAAGAAGCGAGACTGGCCGAGAGAGGTGGCGAACGTTCCTTTGGAGACGCTGATGATGCTAGGTTCATCATGGCTGAACTAGTACTACAGGTTGCAGCTTCTAGAGTCCCGTGAAGTTCAAGTATACGACCTTCCAAGAGAAGATTTATCTCGACCTGGGCTTTATACTTGGACTCTACAGCACGCAGTTCTGCCTCGTGTCGCTCCTTTGCTTCTTGGAGAAGACGTTGCTGATCGATTAGCTGTGCTTCCTTTCTAGCCTCGCGCATTTCTACTTCGCCTAGACGAGACCTCAAGGCTTCAACGAGAGAACCGCGCGACTCCAATTGCCGACGTAAGCCTGCAAAAGAAATAGTAAATTTTTTATTAAATATTTGTATTATGGAAGACTTAGACATTTCCATGTCCTATTTACGCACTGGATAACTCCTCTGCGTAAGCCCTTTGAATCTGTCCTGCTTCTTGTCTGGCCATTGGAGTCGGTCCGCCAGAACGTTCATGTAGCTTTAGCTGTGCCTATGTAGAATATTATAAATATATATATATATATATATATAAATATGAGCAAACTTTACATAGAAATTATTAGTACGTTCGTACGTAATTTTACATGGAAAACGTACTTCGCCCAAAAGAAGAAATCTTTTCTGTACAGTGTCGAGGGTGCGTTTCAATTCTTCCCCACGATTCGCAGCCTTTAGAGCATCTTTGAGCTGGTGCGCTGCTTCGAAAAGGGCAGCTTCGGCAGCCTGGGTCTGGCGTTCGCCTGCAGCTACTTTCTTTTTTTCTTCCTTAATCTCCAATTCCAAGGACTCTACACGGTCCCTTAACAATTTGCTTTGCTGTTGTTCCTCTACGCACTTTTTAACAGCATCCAATAATTATCCAGTCACCATGTTCTAATGCATGATGTAGCATTCCTTATTAAATGGATACATACATTCGTTTGCCAACGACGAAGAGCTTCTGCAAATTCCTCTTCAGCAGCTCGAGCTTCCCTCTTGTTACGTTCCAATTCATTTTTCAATGCATCCACTTCCTTCTCTGCCGTTCGTAACATATCAGTCTGCAAAATGTATTTACATTATGTACATCATTTTCAAGAAATGTATCCCTGCAACCGGTTTTGACAAGAAATTCAGACATACCAAAGCAGAATTGTGTTCTTCGAGAGCTCGCGAATCTCGCAGTCTACCAAGAAGTCTTCTATTGCGTTCCGCATGAACTTCCCGTCGTTGTCGCTCGAATTGCAGCTGCATCTGCATAAGCTGCAACTGTTGATTAACGCCATCCATGTTCAGGCCTTCCTCATCTCCAGCATCATCACCTGGATCATCCTCGGAGCCTTTCTTTCTTTGCTTCTGCTTTACAACTCCTACTTCTATAAAAAGTGCAGCCTCCTTGTACGACTCGATTATCTTTATCAATAAACTAATTTTATCATTGAATGCAACTCACTGGATTTGTTACTTTCACTAGAAAAACCCCCAGCACGAGAACACATCTCCACATAACGATCTACCATGGAACTTGGTGACAGTCTAGAATAGGAACTCTGCCTAGGAGTCTGATGCTCCGTTCTATAAGTCCTTTGCGAGAAAATTCCTACGAAAAGATGTTCATAGGGAAGCAGGTCGCATGTCTGCGTTCCAGCCTCCTCAGTCCTTTTTAGGCCAACAAGTGTTCCTCCATTCCCACCTTTCAATTTATTCTCAATTTTGATCTCTGGACAAGACTTGACTCTGCGAACCTAACGATGATCAATGTTAATGACCGAATCCTGATCTTCTCACGTCTTTAGGACATACTGATTCTTATAAAATTACCTCACTTATAGGATGTACAATTTGGCACGGTACTGTAGACTGACATTGAGAGTAAAAACGGAATCTTCGAACCTTTGTAGACAAATCAGCCATTACTCCACGTGCCCGTTCCTCGTCGTACTGTTCAGGACGACCTTCAGAGTAGACTTCAAGTCTAGCTGAGCTGACAATCTCCAATACCTAAAAACCAAACGATGAGGCCTCACAGTCGGGTTAAAATTTACAAATTCAAATTCAATGAAAATTGTAATGAATGTAAGAACCTCTTGATCTTCCTGCCAGGAATCATTCTTTCCATTCTGATTGAGCTCTATGTCCAGAATTCTTCCATCCGTATCACTAGAATTCGTAACCTGAGTCTGTTGAAGGAAACTCTGTCTGTCGGCAACGATTTTGCCAATTTTCTGTGATAGGATAGTCTGCGAATTAATGGCCACATCTCCACTGACAAAGAGTCCTGTGGAAGAGTTTAAGGGCGTCGGTGTAGGTGGTCGTGAATTTCCAGCAAGGCTTCCATTTCCAAAGGTTCCTAATGAACGAACTGCAGCAGACCCAATAGGAGGTTGCCTCGTGGACAACTGCCTTAAATCCTATTGATGATCAATATTCTTTCAGCTAATGATTATAAAATAGTTATTTAATAAGAACTTGGCTTCTCTAATGTAGTACCTTAACCGGAGTTGTTTCAGGTGTTGCCTCCACAGCAGCTTCTGGAGGTGACGTGCCACTCCTGTTATTGTTCGGAGTTGATGGCGCAGAACGAGGCTCGTGCGGAGGAGCTTGTAACGGAGGTGGACTGTGAGATGGAATTGCCCTACTTGGCGACCAGAATGTTTCTTCTTCCCCATTACTCAGTCCTGCCGTTGACAACCCTCCTGATCCACTCAGTGGTATATAAGCAACCGGATGATCTAAAAAAGAATAGAAATAATATCCATCGATTAAGTGTTCTTCCAAATTTTTTTGAAGAACTATTTGATCAAGTCAAAGATGAACCTAGAATCGGAGTAAAGCGAGAGTTCATGGATATAGGTGTTTCCTCCTTTGATCTGTCCAGGGCGAAGCGACCGCATTCTGCTACAATGTCGTGATGCTCCATTTTCTTCCATCTTTAATTGAAATTAACTAGTAAATAAACGTGCTACTAGATTCATCACATATAGAATGATGGTATAATAAATCAACTGTACCTAGCTGCAGAGGTTTCGGAATCTTTAGACGCAGTCACGAGAAGAGGATGCATGCGCACCGAGTCCAACATTGGTCTTACAGTATGCGTGAAGGTTGCATGCTGATCTCGTTGAATATACTGCTGCCTCAAATATGCAATGAAATTGCAAGGGTACATGGCGTATAGTCTATGAAATAAGTTGTACAATCCCACCTACGATGCATATAAATAATCCGTCTGAAATATGATGAATCCTTAGATTATATAATTTTTTTAAATACCTGTAGGTGTAGGAGATAGAGATGATCTTTGTCCATGTTACCGGAACAAGAAACTGACGACAGACTTGTAGATGACGACTGATGATGGTGATAGGACGCCAGACGCCCAAATACCTCGAAGATTTCTTGTAAATAAGGACCAAGAGCTGCAGGCAGCATGGGCAGTAAAGTGACCAGAAGCAATAGGGCACTCATTAGTGATAACATGTCTCCTGCTACCTTCAGTAGCTTCAGGAGTTCCCTAAAGAGTGCATGACTGGCGAGTTTATAAAGCCAGGTTGGTTGCCGTCGAGCCACATGGCCCAGTAGAGTAAGAGCTTTAACTCTCTGACTTTCATCGCCTTTGGCAAGAGCCTCTGTGAGACGATCCAGCAGATGTCTGTCATGTGGCTCACGTACACCAGCTAATATTTCCACTGCTCTCAATGAATTTGTAGACAGGTAGTAATCAAATAACCCATTCACCAGCCAGCTGTCCTTTACTGCATTGAATTAATTTATGAAAGTTTTCATGATTAATTCTTTGACACTGGAGTAGCATTGTAATACATACTCGACAAGAAGTGATCATGAAAGACCTTCTTAATCTCTTCAACATCCCCAAGTTTGTTAGACTCGAGCAGGTGAAATAGGTCCCCTACCCCTAGGGCACCTATGCTCATCTTGTGGACAGAGAGCGTTGGACTGCTCAAGGTAAACTGGCAAAGAACGAGCTCTTTGATTATGCAGTAAGAAAAGTATTAAAGTATCCAGCCAGGATGGCAATACTTCTTGTAGCCATCGGGTGGTTATTAAACCTGGCAGGCCTTGTGAATAGCCTTGGCTCCGGTCCAGCCCCTGCAAGGAGAACCCTACGTAATGCTTGAACCATCATTAACCATATCTTGAAGCAACTTTCGAAGATGTATTAAATGAGACATTTTGAATGTAGATACTTAAAGAGATGCCAGAACGGTCTCTGACAAGGATGTCGTCAAGAGGACAAGCTCAGGTTCAGTAAACTTCCCAACTGTCAGTGAGTATTTGGTTTACCGCATAAAAAAGTCTCCTTCACCTGCCGTGGCACGTTCAACGGGACAGTCTAGTCCAAGATCGACCAGGAAGGCCATCGGTGAAGATGACCTTCCATGAGACCGCTCTAGCTCCTCTTGAAAAGTATTCTTCTCGAATCAGCTGTATTAACGGGAGGAACTTACCCGAGGTTCATCGAGTGTCTCGGGTAGGCTTCCGTGGGATCTATGGCGACTGGTTGCGAGCTGCTGGCGCTAACGTCGCTCGCTGTCCTTGTCACATGAACGTAGGAATCATAGGAATAGAGGAATAGAGCATAAAATCAGACTTTAGATGCTTCAACACCAAATAAATTCGAAGACGTGTGGGAACGAACCGGATGTCACCACTGTGCGCCACCTAACAGAGGACTAGTACAGGACTGAACTAATGGAGCGCCAATTTTAGACAGCCGATTTAGTATTATGTTACTGATTAAGATATTCATTATCTGCTATTACTGTAATGGATATTATCATATATTTGTATAAGTATATTTTATGGCTTTCATAGACCTTTTACATAACTATGACTTGGATACTCTTACTGGTTAAGAAACAGAAAATAAAACATGCAAATATTTACCAGAAACACTAGACTTGGAATAATCAGAAATCAGGATTTATAGTTTTATATCCGAAAACCTTCTTATATCTGATAGGGGAAAAAAAGGGAAGAAGAAGGAATAACAATGAAATTTCTAATATGGTGGTAAATTATATTTTTCTCTTTTACTGTAATCAAATAATTTGATTTTTGTGATTTAAATATATGTATGTTTATTAATAGTGAATGTATAGTAGATTTAACGTAGTTCTAAGATAAAAATCACACTTTTTTTACAATTTGTACAACGTCCTCATCGCACAGCACGTGGTCCTTGCCGACTTTTTGCGGTTGATGCTTCACTGAAGAACCCCATACCAGTGCACTGTAGATACATGATAGTTACATAAGTTCGCATTCTTATTAAATGCTTATAATACAAAATACCTACTATTTAAACTCTTTAGCAATAGACCGATGCAGTTTATTGCAGAAATCTTCAACAGTTCTCCTTTCAGTATTCAGCACTACTGGAGAATTGTAATCAGGAAGTTGTCCCTTTGGTTTGGTGTAACTGCAACAAGGGATTTAATAAGGATGTTAGTAAACTAATGGTTGCCCAATGTTGAAGGTAATACTTTGATTTTGTAACTTACATTCTAACAAGCTGAAGATAATCCCACATTTTCTCCAATAAATCATCAAAGTTCCATTTGTGATGAGCTGAGATTGGTACGCAGTGAGGAATTTTGTATATAACGTCCAGCTCCTCAATACTTATTTGATCTGTAATAAGATAAGAAATAAATTACTGTGAAAAAATGACTTTCACTTGTATCAAACACATTATTTTTACCTATTTTATTTAAAAGATAAATGCAGGGTACGTATACCCGATTTCCTTCAATGACATCAATGAGATCATCAGAAGTAGCATCATAACGTAGAGTTATATCAGCATTATGAATTCTATATTCAGACAGAATAGATTTCACTGTATCCAAGTCCAGCTCGGATTGTGTACACTGCAATTATAAAATTGGTTGTTTATTAATTTTATAACTGACAGTATAGAGTGTTTTAAAGAATTCTCAACTACCATAGTCTGAAGGTTGATGCCACCCTTATCCTTTTTTCTGAAGTTGATGTTTGGAGGCTGCTTATTCAGTCTTAAGCCAAAACCTTCCAGCTCGTGTTCAATTAGCCTCTTATGTCCGAGAGGTTTCAAAACATCCAGAACTATGAAAATTAAACTGCATGTTCTTGCAACAGCAATAACTTGTCGTCCACGACCTTTGCCATCCTTTGCTCCTTCAATGATACCAGGCAGATCGAGTAGCTAAACCAGTACAACTAATTAATATCAAAACACCAGCAAGTATCTCGGATTTGAGAATAATAACCAACCTGTATTTTTGCACCCTTGTATTTAATGCAACCAGGGACAGTAGTAAGGGTAGTGAATTCATAAGCAGCAACTTCGGAATAAACACCAGCAAGTGTACTCAAAAGTGTTGACTTGCCAACAGATGGAAAACCTTAAAAATTATTTCAAAACATAGTTGACTGCCATTATATACATCTTTTGTCGTTAATATTAAAAAATATTTATCTCGCATTACCAACAAAACCGATACGGGCGTCACCAGTTTTGGCAACTTCGAACCCTTGTTCACCGCCGCCGCCACCGCCTTTTGGGGTAATCAGTTCTCGCCTAAGCTTAGCAAGTTTCGCCTTGAGGAGACCAAGATGCCCGGACGTGGCCTTATTCTTTTGCGTCCGAGCCATCTAAAGGAAAAAAACCCGTTTGAAAAATAAATTCTCATGCCTAAGTAATCAACTACAGTGCTAGTAGGTTACCTCAGCCTCGATCGAGGCAATCTTCTCAAGTATGGTACTCATTGTAAATTCCTCTCAATCAACAACCTTCTTGAAGCAACGAATAATGTTTTGACCACGGATCCGACACCGGTTTTATTTACGCTTTAACATAATAACAAAGGTTAAAATCAACACGTGCGCAATCCTGGCAGTAAAGAAACAGACCTCAAAAATGTCAACGTCATAGAATAAATACAGTTAGAATTGCGTTGTTCTTATAAAAATCAGAGATAAGTAGGGAGATGCACAACGCTACGGTTTTAGGAGATACCAAAAACATGGCGCTAAAACCTTGCGGCAAGTCCGGGAGTAGGAATTTGTGATCATCGCCTCCGTCGATAATGCATATCCCGTTGCAGCTGAGCTGAACGTGATCACGAACGTGTAGCCTGGCCGGTAGAGGTTCTTCGCAACTTACCGCTGGTTCCCAGAGCAACCCTTAGAACGAGGCCGCTCATCAAATATTGCCTAAATATTTTTTTTGTTATCTTATATTCGATTGCACAGTGTAAGCTCGATAAGATTTACTAAGCCAAAGGTCAACACCTGATGTCTTCCTGCGTTAAGAAGTGCAGTGATGCGGTACTAGCTTCCAGCATTATTTAACAATAGTTTCAAGCGGAACTATGGTCCCAACATTGAGTAATAGAGAAAACTATCCCAGAAATGTTTGAAACACAATCTGAAAACAACCAGCTCCTTATGCATACCTGCACTGAAGCGTATAGTGCGACTAGTATCCTTAATAGGTATTTTACCGATGTTACGTAGCAGAAATATTGTTAAAACCTATCAGGAATTATAGAAGTCCTCGAGAACTATTGAAAAAGAGTATTGATGAATCATTTTCCAAATATTAAGGTGCTACACGGGTTAAATTTGGCACCGCAATTTCTTAAAAATGTTTCAACAATACGCTTATTTAATAGTTCTCGAGGAGTTCTATATTTCCTGATAGGTTTTAACAATAGTTCTGCTACGCAACATCGGTAAAATATGTATTAAATATACTGGTGGCATCATACACTTCAGTGCAAGCGGGCATGAGTTGCTGGCTTTTGTCATATTAAACTTACCGGGCTTATACTGTGCGTTCGAATTTAGGCTATTTCCGATGAGCTTCCTCGTTCTAAATGTTGCTTTGGGAACCAGCGATAAGTAGCGGAGAAACTCTACCTGCCAAGCTACACGTTCGTGATTACGGTCAGCTCGGCGGGATCCGCATTATCAACGGAGGTGATGATCACAAAACTCTACTTCCGGACTCGCCGCTACGATTCAGCACCATGTTTTTGGTATCACCTAAAACCGTAGCGTTGTGCATCTCCCTACTCATCTCTGCGAAAATACTGGATAATACAGACATGTTGGATCTAGGAAGTTTCAGTGACTCTATTCCCTAGACACGCAGAACTCCCTAGAAAATCTATCTTACCGACCAAAGTCGTCAAAGGATCTTCAAAACGCTTCACGCAATGACCTAGTGATGTCCTTCTAGAAATCCACCCCGTAAGAGGGTGGTGTCTCCGGTAGGGATATACTACATGGGACACAGAGAGAATCGATCTAAAACTAGGAGTCGCCGCAGTAAGTGCCGGGGTAGGAAGCCACTGTTACAATTTGGTCCATATGCGTTAGTGGAAATCTTCAGGGGAATCGGGTAATCGGTCAGGGTAGACGTGGTTAGCCGGTGGTGCAACCCCGTAGTAATGAAGGATTCGAGAAGTAAGAAAACGTCGCACGTTCGTTGGGAACGTCCCGCCCGTTAAAGATAGGGTCCAGAAGGAGTGAAGAGCGGAAGAGCGAGAGAGGGTGGCGAGATCGAGATAGAGTAATAGGAAAAACGAGAGAGGGTGATACGATCGCGAAGAGAAGCAGATAGAAACGAGAGAAAGAGAGAGAAAGAGAGAGAGAGAGAGAGAGAGAGAGAGAGAAAACGAGAGCAAATGAGGGAAGTAGAGCAGGAGACTTAGAAATCGAGACAACGAGTGAGAAAAGAGGAAAAGGTACGAAAGGAAGAAGAGCAAGAAAAGGAGGAGGAGAAGAAAACGGACAGGAGTAAAACGAAGAGAAATAAAAAAAGTAACGGAAGTGTAAACCTTAGCGAATGTGCGGGGCGTCGCACGTAAACGGTGAACAGCAAGTAGCAAGAATAATGCAACGTACTACGTTACGGTTCTACTGAACAGTGCTTGCGGGACGGTCCCTTGAACCTGCTGGGATATGACGTAATGGCAAGAGAGGTACGCATCCCTAGGAATCCTCCCATTTTTTTATTAATCATTCGTTATCCACTTCTGACTATCGTCCAACACATTAGACCGGTATACAACGAGTATTATTCGAAGTTAACGAATCAATATTCCGAGAAGTGTAGCATCTTTGCGTGGACGCTTGTTACGATTGCTTTACTTTCATAATTTAATTTTGGTAAAAAACATAGAAATTATACAAATTCCAAAAATTATCTCAGAGCATTATAATCAAGAGTGTTTCGAATAATGAACGCATTTCTGAGACAGCATCCTTTTATTTCTTTTTTTTCTTCATGGGGTCGGTGACACCCTCTTTTTTTCCTTATCCTCAATTCTACTTAAACCTCTTTTTACCTTTTTATTTCTTCCTTAAACGGTCCTGATATGTATATATTTAAGGATTTTTCGAAACATTAACAGCCTTGGATTTCAAAGGCGGTGCGGGTTTCTTTCGATTTTCGTATCTCGAGGATGATTGAATGAGGTCAGTGTTTTCGACCATAAGTTGCGCCTGAGTCTGCGCATTAGAAGGCTTAGCGCCACCCTGTTGAAGCGAGGATACCGGGGCAAACACCGTTTTACTCGTCCGCATGATTTTTCCCCTATTCAATGCGGTATTACGTGATGCCGCACGAATTAAATGATAACGTATTGTTATATCATAGACCGCTGATAATACCGCGATATTGATTACTCGCGATAGAAGATAATAGTGGTGCGTATTGCGTATGGCCTATTTAATTTTTATTTAATATTATTATCATTATTATACAAATATTTTTCAATACAGTTATTCTTATATATTCTACCCTCTCTCTTGATCCCCCTTTCTTTGCTATATTTAAATTGCATTATATATTTATTAATATCGATTATAGATATATTATTTTTTACGTGTTCTTCTGCAGTATTTGTATTATATATACACATACAAATTAAAACAAATACAATATGTATCTATATCTTGCAGCTTGCGAGTATCAAATTACTTATGAAGAATATATTCCATTATATTTTATGATATAAAATTGTATCCGATATATCATTTGAGTGTAATGCGATATACGTAATCTGTATTATATATTGTATTTAGTTTTTACTCATAATTTCTTTATGCCTGTATCTACTATACACTACCCGCATACGTATTATGTATCCTCATATAATTTTCTTATTATAGCAACGCTATTTTTATTTTGTACTTAATTCGCTACTGCAGCAACATGCGATACCGCAGCGGCGACTTGGGTGGTGTCTAAATAAATATATTTATCACATTGATATTTTATGCATTATTTTATTCGCTCGATTATTTCACTAGTATGCAATACGTCTCGTGTAATATATATCACTAGTGTTGATAATTCCAAATAATTATCCAATTATACATTGCGGCTTTTTTATTCTTTCACGTTGTGATAGTCGCGCGATATATTTTCATTCGGCAGGAATGATTAATAAAATTCGGAAAAAAGTTAACGTCAATTTTTATTTGCTTCCAAAAAGTTGAAATAAAGGAAGGAGAGGACCCGGGCTATAAGTAAATTTTCGTTAAATTAAGGGAATCTCGAAAAATACAATGTCAATAGTGCTTCGGTGTTTAGCGGACCAGAGTATTTAGTCATATTAGTCCCATTTAGTCCACATAAGGATGCATACATAAAGGAACTTTAAATGAATAAAAACGAACAGGTAATCCATTTTTTATCAATATAAAGTTTTGTTACATGCACATACACAAACGCATTTTATCTTGTGAAGGATTTCTAAAAATTTTTTATTTTAATTTTTCATAAGAGGATTATGTAATTATTCGTACAGTCGTATTCAATAATTTTGTATGCATTTGCATTAGTATATTTTATTGATTTATACACGAATATGTTATAATTTTAAATAATGTTCAATCCTGCGGCCCCAATTGTTCCTTAGAAACATTTGAATCTCTCTATATACCCGAAAGCCTGCTTTACTTTTTACATGTATTTCTTTTTTCTTATGAATACTCTGAGATATTTATTTCTCTGTCTGTATTTCTAACGCTATCCTGCTCCACGAGCTCGTCACGTTTCAAGCCACACCGCGTCACCATTGTGTGTGGGTATCGTACACGTACAGCATCCCCGTAGAACTCCCGTGTCCCACATTTCATTATCACTCGTCCTGTGATTCGAATTGTTCAGTATTTCTCTCGGCCTCTTTTTTTCTGTCCACTTGAACGCAGGAGTTACGGAGCAAGAGACCATTTAAGATATGGGACAGCTGGCGAAACGTAAGAAAGGGACTGGTCGTTAGCAATTTCGAGGAGTTGCTGCACCGTGGTAAGTAAAATTGCTGAAAAAGAAATTCTGAATCATTCGTAATGTTATTCTAGCCGTTGTAGAAATAGGCACGTATGACAAGTCGCCGCATGGCTAAGTATAGTATTGGGTTGCAGGTAAAGAAAAACTCGGAGTGCCTCAGAATGAAAATGTCTGCTTAGTACTCGAGTCCGACGGCACTCAGGTCGAAGACGGCGAGTACTTCAAGACTTTGGCCAACAATACGATCCTGTTACTCCTGCGACATGGCGAGCGGTGGTGTCCAACCGGCGTCGACATCATTCGGGCCGGTACTCTTCATTTCCACTGAGCTACTGATTTACAAATAATCATTCTCTATGACTGAACGCGTAGAGGATTCCTATGTATCCGTACAAAGATATATATATATATATATATATATATGATGAATTTAGGGACAATTGGTATGTGTCGGCAGACAATCGATCTAACGGAATGAAGATTCAGTATTGGTATTAGGAAACGATTTAGCGTGGTTGTTGTTAATTTTCTATATGCATCCAGACATAAAGACGATTGCCTACCAACAGGTACACTGTTGTTCATCACGAATGCGTCGTATCGTTGAAAGATACTGGGAGACGATGCATGCACTTTTTGATTTTTATATTAATATTATTAATGCAGAGTAAGGATACTAATAGATTTGATAAAATGATATGTTGGAGGAGGATAGTGATACGTGTGCGTATGTACTGATAGTCCCAAGAGGGAGAGAAATGTGTATCTGAGGATTCCATCTGACGTTAACGTAGTGTTCGTTTGTACCAGCGATATCAGCAATCCCGAAAATAGTCTGCGAGACGATCCACGCGCTGGAGTTGCACGATGAGACGCCATCCTGGAAGATCATGGACAATAAAGGCCGAGTCACAGTGGTGCTCCACTGGGACCAGCGAAGCGGTACGTCGGGTTCGTCGCAGCAGGTTCAGCAGCAGGTTCAGCAGGTACAGCAATCCTCGCAGCAATCAAAACCGCAGGAAGGTGGCCCGAGCTCGAAGTACTCGCCGACGAAGAAGGTGGACCACATGGGAGGATCGTCCCAGCGTCCATCGCTGGTAATACAGACGAGCCTGGACAAGCTGGGCTACGGGACTCCAAAGGTACCAGGTTCCCACGAGCCAGGACCGCGTTACAGCAGTCCCCAAATCACTGTGATAAATCATGACGATATGGTACAGAAGAGTTTTACTAGTCCGAGTAATAGTTCCTACGGGTCGTCGCAGCAGCACGGCGTGCTTGGCGGAAGGCTGGTGAAGCAGGGAACGAACTCCTTCGAAAGCACGACCATTCATATCCACACGCCGGAGTGTTCGAATCACATCCACCAGCCGGTAGTGGCGCAGCGTAACGGGAGTCCCGTGAACGGAGGCGAGGGCGGCGGAGCCAGCGAGTGCGACTTCCACTGCTGCGCCTTGCACGAAGAGGGACGCCGAATAGCTGTACACAAGTCGGTTGCGACTTCGCCGATTCAGGACGCCCAGGCGGCACAGGTTCACGCGCAGCAGAGCGTAGCACATGCACAGCAGACTCAGACACCTTCGCCTCAGCCACCGAGTTCACTGTCGGATGGCAGCCGTCGACCTGGCATGGTCAAGGGTCATGTCCGTTTCCGGGATACTGCCGACGAGGATCCTACTGGCGGCGCCGGCGCCGCTGGAGGTCGCTTGCCGAATCCCGCGGCTTTTCATTTGCATCATCATCATCAGCACAACCATCATCATCAGGAGCACGATAGCTCCGAGTCCGAGACCGAGAACACGATAATGGAGGACGAGATCGTCACCTCGGAGAAGTTCCTGCTGCTGATCGACCAGCTCACCGTCGACCAGAAGCACCACCTCAGCATCAAGGACATCGGCATCATCCTCGAGCGTCTCAGCTCGAAGATCCTCGACGTCGAGCGTCTCGATCGCGAGAGCGAGAGCGAGGAGTGCTACAACTGGACGATCAAGGCCATCATCAGGGGAGACGTGCTGCGCGAACTCGGAGTCATTTACAACGGGAACTACTACGCCATCAGCGAGCATCCCGGATACAAGGAGGAGTCCGAGGAGAATAATGAGGATAACGAGGAGGAAGAGGAGGATAGACTTTAATATGACGCTGTTTTACTAGATAGATAGATAGATTATACACCTATTACATGGTTATTAACATAGTATGTACCAGCAGGTAAACGCGAGAGATAACAAACGGGGATGGTACGACATGATGGGGTTGGGCTCGGGGTGGGAATTCGATTCGGGTGGGATGGGCAGGGGGATGGGGATCTCGGGGTCGTTTTTTTCAAATGTTTTCATAATAAAAAACACATGCATCGTAATAAATCGTAATGACATACCTATATATATATTATATATATATATATATAAAATTAGCTCTTACGACGGTTGTTGAAAAAGGAATGTACTTATTAAAATAGTCTGTATACTTGTAGGAAACATTGGGATACGGAGCGTCTCCGTAACCGTCCACAACACTGCCCTATCTAAAACAAACAATATGAATATATTATAAAAGTTCAATCCTGACATTCAGATCTCTTGCGTACATTCTTCTCTTCTCTCTCTTTTTCTATTTATTTACATCCTCTTCAACGCTTTCCTCTTGCCAAACATCCGTTGTCCGCTCATCACGTCACATCCTCTTGGTTATATTTCAACTCTGAACGCCGAAAGTCACTACGACTGGGACGCGGCTCGTGTTATGCAAAGTTACCAACTTCAGCGAATTTAACGTCAGCCATTGTTATTGTCGTCGTTAATTGTCGACAACGCCGAAGACTGCAGCGCCAACAATAATTGGACAAACTTGCGATACGTCCTGTGGGAATAAAGTAATTCAATATTCGGGGAATATGAAGAAATTTGTCCTAAGAAATCTGCTCATAGTAAAATTTTTCAAATTTTATTAGTTTTTGAAATTACAGGATTTCTGGTAAATCAAATTTTAGCTTTATACAAGCATGAGTTTCTTGATTAAAAATTTCTTAGGTATACAAAAGTAATCCGCCCCCCAAAAAAAAAGACAAGATGAATCTTCAATTAAAAAAGAATACAAGCCTTTCCGAGAAAAACGAGTATGTACTAGGAGTTCCTTAAGACAGTGCCGGAGTTTTCTGAAAAAGGTCAAAACGCAATGTCGAGTCTCCCAACTAGAGTAATCTGGGAAACCAGGGTGGTCGAGGGTTAGGCGTTATTGATTTGCCAGGAATGACGCGAAATGGCGCAGGAATCGATAAGAGGTGGCGTAGTGGGTAGATGTCCAGGAGGCACCGGGAGGGTAGTCGGGCAAGAGGGCTTGACTGTGCGGGTTGAGGGGTCGCAAATATTTTCATAGCCGAGACTTCCACCGTAGGAAGAAGATGGCAGCCGAGGCGTGAATCGAACGCGCTTTCCCGACGAGAGAAGGAGAGCAGAGAGACGGGGACCTCCGTTCGGTGAGAGACTCTCGGTTGGCTCTTGGTGAAAAATCGGTGAATCGGACAGTGTTCAATTAATAAATTACGAATTTTTAGAAAAGCTTACGTCACTAAAGAGTCTCGGTGCTTTGAGAGAATTTCGCGAAAGACGAAAAGAGATATAGAGACAGAGGCAGAAGTGTGCTCGAAATAGAGAGGAGGACCCAGAGAGACAGAAGCAAAGGAGCAAAAGAGGAGCTGACGGTAGAGAGCTACCCGAGAAAACGAGAAAGAGCATCGAGCAAGAGGAATTCGCTCAAGAGAACGAAGGAAAGGCAGAGGACGGTAACGTCTAGCCGGGAATCTATTTTCTATGGTGGCTAGGTAGTACACCCCGATGGGCCTACCTAACATGAAAAGCTCCGCCATCATAGTGTTTCACGAGCGTCATGTAAAATGGAATTGAACAATGTTGTTAAGACGTAAACATGTTTTGGGTACACTGTGGACTCTTTGTTCTCGTGATTGCTGTACCTGGATTTATTAGCAGCGCAGACAGCACCGCCAAGCGAGGTAACTACTAGCCTAGATCCGAACGACCCGTACTGGGACAGATATACCTCCTCCATATTATTCATTCGTTAATTCATTCGATCGCTTATCCCGCAAGTCTGCCTAAAGTTTTATCATTCTCATTAAGCCTATCTGAACTTTGCAAGTAACATCTTCACGGGCTGTTCACAATTTTCGGTTTCTAACGGATTCTCGCTTCTTTCTCCTCTACCATCCCCACATCTCGCTCCGCTTGACTTCCCGTTATAAATCTTCACGCTCACCTCTGGAGGGAAGTAATTCGCTACTGGAAGTAATTGATTTCCTTCTCGAGTTCATTCATTTGCTTCAAGAGGTTCCTTGATGGGATTTTAAAAAGATGGATGCACCCACTTCATATCTCTGAAATTTTGTTAATACTTTTTTTAATCCCATTGTATCCTATCTAATGCGTTTCTCACTCGACATCCGCATTGCTTGTCCCTGATGTTCTCATAAATTTCATACACATTTTTCACTCTCCATGTTTCCTCCTATACGAAAAAAGAAAATCCTCCACTCTCCCAACTCCGAATCACCTGGATCGATCTACCTGAGGCGTAACTTATTTCTTGCCGTCACTTTGCCCTTTTATTCGATATTGCCAAAAACGAATTCTCGACCAGAAGATTCACCTTCCCGTGCCAATTGATTTTATCTAAACTCAATTCTAAGTCGGCAACCATCTTACTCGTGGCTCCTTTATACCTTGGATTCTCATCTCTCAGATAAGTCATCGCGTATTTGTTTTTCGCTGTCGAAAAATTTGACGAACAGCATTGACTTTGTTTTAGTGCTAATTATTTATTGCGAAACAAATATTCTTTTTGTGTTTAATCCAATTTAATACACACCTGCTTACCTATGTAGATTGTCGTCACAGAAAATAGCCAATATGTCTTCCATCCGAGTCCTCGGTAACATTTTTCCAAATTTCATCAAAACCCATCACTTCGTTTCATTCAATTTCAGATCAAACCTTGATCCAATTCCGCTAATAGATTTATCGATAAATATACACTTATAATATAAATTTATACTTGTTTCGATATTTCATTTTGGACATAGCCAATATCAATTCATTGAAGGTGTCATCGCGTGACATGATAAGTCACACGGAAATTGAGGCTATCGGTGTTGGTCATTAATATTTCGAACTTGTCATCAATACTTCATTTTTGACAAGACTAATTAAACCGATCCTTTTTATTACAATAACGACAATTGATCAATCAATATTCGTTCACGGGTACAGATTGTGAGCTGCGGAATGATTAATGAAATTCATTAAGTTTATGTTTATGTTCATTTATTGGCGTCTCATTAATTATCTATCAAGCATCACGGCTGACTTTAATTTACGAATTAAGTTGAGATTAATTAGACTTATTAATTTTTCTTGTTATTTCCACGAAAAAAAAGGCATACAAACGTGCCTTTCGTTAACAATAAGCTTTTTCTTTTCCTTTTTTTTTTTTGAAACCCGCCTATTTTTTTACACGTTAAAATCAAATTTCCCACGTGACCCATCAATTTTTCGATAAGTTCGGTCTTTCATCTTATAAAACGATCATTTAGCACGTATCGTGAGGCGCGCAATTAATTATAATTTCATAGTTAACAGCCGCGATATTAATGATCACGGTAATTATAAGGATAATGACAGGGGGTGTTGATAATTATGATGATGAGAGGGATTGAGGGGGAGGTGGAGAGGGGGGGGGGTGGCTGATACCGTAAAGAAGGGGATGTTCTTTAAAACAGTTTGACACGAAATTAAGGTCGAGTTTGGAAAAATCGATTGGACTCGCGAGATTGAAATGGCAGAGTGCCAGTACTAATTCATTGCCTGGTTGGCTATATGCATATATACATGTATACATATATATTTCATTAAAAGGACAAATTCACCTAAATAATTAGTCAGGCTGAAATTAGACCGTGCACCGTGAAACGCACGCGGATGACCAACTTAACAAAGATCTTTACACATATATGTTTTTTGTGCATATTGGAACAAGTATAGAAATACAGGCAGTGCGCTGTTACTAGTTGCATTTGTTAATTGAACCAACATACTCAAAACGAATTTCTTTGTTTTACGTCAGAACAATTTGTTCTCATTATTTACTTGCAAAAATTCCTCCCCGGCCTTGCAATGTTCCGTGCGCCAATTATATTAATCCTGGTAGAGTGGATTCGCGACATTAAAAGTAGTCGCAATAGGTAGTATTGTATAGTATAAATAGTTATGAAAATTAACACAGCAATACGTACGGAGATTATAGGAATCCTGGAGTTATCTTTACCGAGCATATTAATGCACATGCAAACTGCTAAAGTACATTCGTGCTTATCTACGATCGTCCGCTAAATCATCGCATCTGTGCAGACGCGACTAATCTACATAATCGACTGGCACACGGAAACGAGTTACAATTCAAAATCAGCGCCACGAGATAGTAGGAGGAGAAAAAGGGGCAAACAGGGTAAACAGACTGATTAACAGTTCTGCCCTCGACATACTGATAAGGCCGATAAGGCCCAATCACCCCGATAACAGTCAATCTCCCTGCAATTATTTTCCAAACAGGCCTGTGCTAACGTGAAAATCGCGATTAAGCGGATTAATGGCAGTTCGAAAGGGAAGATTCGATAAGCCGGGATGTCGTAAAATATGATAATAAGAGCGTTCAGTGAAGAGAGCAACGATGGCGGCAGGTAGATAAGCACGAAGTAAAATAAAAAGGGTAGAGACACGATAGAAGGGATGATAAATGTACGTGGGTGGAAAACAAAGTGACGGAAGATACAAAAGAGAATTACACTGATAAAATAATAAAACCGAGGAAAAAAAGTGATGAACAGGACAAAATGGCCGTGTACGGTCGCAGGACACGCGAAGCTGTCTCGATCGAAAGAACCGGAAACAGGGCGAAAGAAATGCGAGAAGAAAAGAGAAGGAAGATATTTTTCCTATCAGTCAAGGATATCCATCAGTGTTTGTTGCGCGTCCCGTAGTACGTGACGTTAATTTCTTGGGGATGAAAATGAATAAAAGATCGAAAGCCTCCGACCCAGATAGCTGTATAAGGGTGAAGGTACATAGTGTACGTATACATACAACGTAGCGTGTACATCGCGAATGGATATCGCGAATTCCAGCCCCTATGCATTATATATATATATGTCCCAGCGATGCACCCACGTGTGCACAGATGCACCGCGGGACTCTTCTTTAATATTAATATTCCAAATGCTAGGATAGCCGTTACCGTAGACGTATCTGTAGACGTTACTGTAACCATTGCTGGTCCCGGTGGAATAAGAGATTGGAACCAAGTCGACCCACGTTGCCTCGATAAGTACGAATGCAGAAGCATTTGCTGTGAAACCACTGCGGATACAGTGGATGTACGCAATTCGCACGATTACGGGATCGTATCAAAGATATTCAGTAGGGTGACAATGCCTAATCGTAAAAGTTTAACGTTGCAAGGTATTTATGTGTTTTCGACCAGCTGTGTCTTTTATGGCGCTACGATTGTTACGTATAATATTCGATATACGTATCGATATACCGATAACGTTCGTATCGTCCATAATGACGGGAATATTTGATGGCAGTGTGTGGGTGTTATCCGTGAGGACGTTTACCGGGTTTTTAGACGGATGACCTTAGGATCTTCCGTATATTCGGAAATTAGCATTTGATGGTAACGTTGATGTCCATAAAGGAGTAACTAATGGGATGTCCATCATACTCTTGTTTTTATTTATTCCCTTCGGATTTTTCTTCCTTTTCGGAAGCTTTCAAAGGAACGTAATACGAGTGACAAGGTGTTTTAGTTGTCTTTTACTGGTTTTACGGGATATGATAAGCTACTTAATTGATTGACGGTTTTATTGGACAGTCGGAAAGGGAAGTTTGTATACGTTTAAGTTGTTGGGGTAACGGCAACGTGGTAAGCGACCTCGAAATTGTATCTAGACGATTTAATATTGATATTGTATAAATATCGAGGAGTGAATGAATAAAATGGTCATTTAATGAATTCGTTGTGTATCTGGGTGGACAGCGAGGAGGAAGAAGACGAAGAGGAGAATTTCGGAGAAACGTGCAGCTTGATATTAAAGCGTGGTATTTGTTTTAGAATTCCTACGCTTTACCGATATTCGAAGTGGCAAAGCGTTTGAAATCTGAAACGAATGCGCGTAAACCTTCCTCGTGTTGTAAAGGGTTTACATCTTAATGAACCTTAACTATGGATTAATAATAGCCTTAATGGTTAATTAAGTCGTTACGGTCGTTAATACACTAATTTGAGAATTACGACTGGCAATCAATCATAAGGAAAATCAACACCGAAACCACAAGCGCCCTTAAACCTTGGCTAATCTCTGTCCAATCGATAAGGCCAAACAACATGTCCAGCAGTCCTGGACTCGAGTCGATCATTAAACTTGCGACACGCGAGAGGCACTTTGTTTTAATATTTCGTAGAATCGCGATAAACGGTTTTAAATGAGCAACAGAGAGAAATTAAGAGTGGGAAGGAAAACTGTCTTAAATAAATATTTTAACGTTTAATTGACAAAATGATATCGCGCGACATTGCTATTTCGAAAAATTGACAAATGAGAGAAAAATTGGACTCGGATGTGGCAGATGTAGGAAATTTTGGAAATTCAGTTTGCAAATTTAAAAGGGAAACTACGTCGCCTGTTTCGTCGTTTTGATTGCACATTTATTCGATTTGTCAAATAGACCCCCGGAAAAACACGAGCGAAATCAGGGCTGCCAACGTACGCTGGCGAAATAACTAAAGCAAATACAGAAGACACGTTTGGGTCGCTTTAAGAAGCTATGAAACTCTGGAATACATCGTACTAGGGAATATTTTTTTGGAACTAACCCAACAGCGTGATTGCGTCTGAATTTTCAACACGGCGCCTGGATATTTTGCCACGTCGGTTCTGCACGCGTGCAACTTTTTATGGCGGATTGCAAAAGAGAAAACAAAAAAGTAAAATGACCGGGATAACGCAATCCTTTCTTTTTCAGAAGGGATAGAACAATGTAAGTCGGACAAAGGCTATTGGTAGAATTCCCATAAGTACTGGAATTAATTAGAAAGATATATAGCTACAATGTAGGTATAGCGAGCAGCGTTATTGTATGTAATTTCGCACGTAACTTCGTTGCAGCAGGATATCAATATCGCGATTAATAATGGAGGCATGAGAAAAGTGACAGGAAGCTGTCGCAGCGAGTGAGTAGGCGCATTTTTTCATTTTTTTTCTCTATATTGTCTTCTGGGAAAAATGCTTTTTAAAAATAAGGGAGCACAAGCAGAAGCATCGCAGACTCCAGTCTATCGGGTCCAGACACAGCATAGTGCCTAGGCTGGCTGTCGCTCGGAATTACGATTAAGCCGGTTTCCAAAGCAGTTAATCCGAACGAGCTTCGACCCCGTTCTAAAAATTCCCTAGAAATGAAATTGGCTAGGTGGTTTTTTCAGGATGCTAGAGGAACTGTTCCTTCTAGATTTTACTGCTTCTCTAGAAATTTCGAGAAAGATATATACTAAGTCTACGTCATATCCTTTGTCGGGGATTTTTCCATTGTTTCCGTTTATTTCTTCAAAGAAAATTCCTCAACGAACATTCCATTTCGTCGACTCAAATATCGAAGAAACTTTCAGCTATTATAGTTTCTTCTTTTTTTACTTTAGTTTTCTGATTTGTTGTTCCATTTTTTTTTTTTGTTAAACGAAAATCGATTGAACAAGCAATCCCAGGAAATTTTTCCCAGTAGGAGTGCCAGGCATGACTTCCTTTTCGGAAGTGGATAAAATATTACCAAGTGGAGTGGTCCAGAAAAATTGGAAAACTCTCTTGGAAATAATTTCAAGTGTCTCGAATAATGAATGCAAAGAAACAGTCAGTTTACAGACGTCAAATAAATATTCCAAGCCAAGATACAAATGGCCAATCGCAACTTATCGAAAACAGCAAAGAAAGAAAAAAGTGCGACGCGTTCAAGCATTCTACAAAAATAGTACTTCAATCTGATTACGCACACTCGACTACAAACACAAGATACTTAGCACCAGTGATTCTCAATGTTCACCCAATTGCGAAAGGAAGAGCAAAAATCCCTGGGTGAAAAATCGTCTGAGTAATTTTTTTTGTCAATACCCAATAACAAGAGAGCAAACCCATAAAGTTAGTAGCGTGTTTAAATGAGAGAGCATGTGTAATATTACACATATGATGCTTCGATCGCAGGGTGTCGGACGGGGGCATTGTGAGGGAGAGGAAATCCCAAAAATTCCCTAGGGTTGGCCGGTATAGGCGTTGGCCAACTAGACGTGGGGGGAGGGGGGGGGGGTGGTAGAGTAGGTACGGTCGCCAGAGAAATTTGGACTCATGAGGGTGGTAGGACAGGGATAGGACCTCGAGGCCTCAGGGGGCTGGGAGCTCGCTCGCTGGGAAAAGCAATCAATCTTTGAGAGGCAGATGAGTGCGGATCTAAAATATAGGGCAACGCAAATTTAGTCTGGCTGCGTCCACGTGTCGACGTGAATGCGCAACCGCCCGGGTTTGTAATCGATATTGCTGACAAGGTACCACGCCCTGCACCTGCGAGATGTACGGGATGCAATGCCGTCTCTACGTCTGCGTTTGCGTCTGCTACGTTGCTGGAACAGGCCGAACTCTTTTAAACTGGCGCATCTAGGCCCCAAGTTAAAATCGCTTTGAATTTTATTATGACACCCCTTACGGGGGAACTCGTATTACGACGGAACAGATAATAAATTTAGCTTAAAATGACACTTATCGATTCTACCGCAAAAATAGGTTATCATCTTTCCTTCTTATAGAATGCTTCATGGTACGACTGAACGTTTTCTTTTTCTCCTTCATTTGCATTCTCAACGATCGTGTACCGCTTTTACCGGGAAATTCAAATTTTATTATCTGTACTTCCGAACAGTGTCTCTACACGGGCACGTGACTTCACGTGGGCACTGTCACGTGAGCTTGAATATATATGTGCTATTCGATTCGATTAACACTTGGCATACGAGAGGAGCTACTTACGGCTGGATCATATAATGCGCCGCCACGATCCTCGCTCTTTCGTAAATATCCCATGAATTTAGAATGCACCTTAACACGGATAGGAAATGCCAAAGAGCGTTTCAAAGTATTTTGAAAATTAGCCATGTGCCACAAGCTGGTATAATTATCGACATAAAAGAAGTCAAGACGCCTTTTTAAGCGGCGTACATACAATACCCGTGTGAAAAAGGCGTTTCCGAGGGCCAGGACAGCCCCCAGCCCGAAGCCTGGCCTGGCTGTTTTCGCTGACGCAAAACTGGGCCAATGGAGAGTCAACCTCGTCTGTTTCATGAATTTCACGGAAATGGAAACACCTTGAAAGCCTGTCGCACTTTGATAACCCAACGAAAGACTGCCGATACGACCTCTTTGACGATTTTCCACGTATCGACTTTAACAAACGGCTAAAAGGTTCCCATTGACAGCAGTTTTGAGCGATGCAAATAAGTCCTTGTTGTCAGTGTCGCGCGCGCCATTACGAGTTCGCCTTTAGTTTCTCCCCCTCACCGCCATCTACCACAGTTCCCCTGAACTCTTCGCTTCTTCACCGTGCCTATTCTATTTATTTGTTTCAGAAGTCGACTATACTTTAGATGAGTCCATGTGGAATGAGGAAACTCCTGCTGGTAAGTCAAACTACGTCACGATATTGACCACTGTCATTTATACCCTTTACACTTTCCTTTTTCTCTCTCATCCAGCAATTACTGCACCTTATTGTCGATAAAATTACTCGCACAAGCCATAAATATTCCTACACACTCGACCACCCCAGTGGGGGTAGTAAACGCGGGAATTACCCTACTCGTCACTTTATCTGCCGACATCAACAAAATAGCTCCACCCAATTTTCACAGTAGAACGTTATTTATATTTGATTCGATGCTCCGAAGTAAGGCGTATATCATGCAAGTGCAGTTTGTTACTTATCGATATCCGTATTCAATTGGATATTAAAAATAGAGGAGATATTGATACTACGCGGACGTCATTGAGCCGTCATTCGTTGAAATACGAATTGTCCGAAAATTGGCAAAAGTTCACGGATGAATGGTATAGGACCGAGCTGCTTTGAAAGGCTCTGCTGTAGGCTATTCACGGCGAACAACATTATCATTGGGAGTAGATCGATCAGAAAGCAAAGCATGCCAGCGTTATTCGCTAGGACACTGGGCCAACTGAGTGATTAATGTGGCAGCTCAATGATATACAAAGAATGGAAAATACATTTATTCTTTTTCTATCTTAAGATTCGCAGTTTCGTTTCGGCGTCCATAAGACGATGACGAATAGCTCGCTTAGCTACGATTCTATTCTCCACGTTGAAGTCGATGGGCGAAATGAGGAAGAGAGAGGAAAAATAAAGGAAAAAGAGAATTGATCACCCAATTTCATAGATTGACTATTACATTATTATTTTTACCATACTAACCTTTAATCGCTGATGTCAGTCGACGAAATTTTTATTCGCTTTCGAATCTCTTTGCGACCACTTTTACAGACTGGATTCTCTTTAATTCCCCCAATAATCATTCAACAAATTATTTTTTATTATTTTCAATAATTGTTTGCCTGACAGGAACGTTTTCTTCATATTGCATTAATCAGTAATTTATTAATAGCGTGTAATTTATTAACAGTACTATCTATTGTTATATATTTTCCCATATATTAATATGAAAGCAAATGTGTGCGCTTTCAATCCCGTTTATCATTTAAGATATTTATTTTCTCGCGCATTACGTATTACGGTTTTCTGCTTGAATTATTCGTTTACACGTTTCCGTCAGATGATTTCGCTCGATCGACTTACCAGCGCAGATTCTTGCCGAGTTCCCCAATAATTGCTCATTTTTATTTATCATTTTGATTTACCATCGAGAAAAGAAAGTGAGAGTGTGGAGAACTTTCAGGCGAGGTCGAAAGATTACTTCGCGAGTATCGGCAAAACCAGGAGCTAGTGACCAACATTGGAGGCCATTACTATCAGATTATCTATCCGGTGCAGTTGCGGCATCACGAGAAAATGGGGATCTCCACAAGAGAAGCTGGATTCCCGAAGGTGATTACGACCACTGACTAATCAGATAAATATAATTAATTGTCATTATTAGATTTCTTTATTTATTCATTATATTTGCAGTTTTCACAAAGCTACGGGGACGGCTATCAGAGTGCACGAGGAAGATCAAGAGTAAGTAGAAATTGAATTTGTCTTTTTTTTCTACTGCATATTATTTTCCTTTATACGAACATAAATAAAACAAGAAATTATTGTCTCGTTGCAGACAGGGAAACATTTTCATCGAACGTCCCTCCTCATCAAGGCCTTTAATCATAAATTTCGTTTAGACTTAGAACTGAATACGTAAGCCTTGCACTTACAATATTACTTAAAATAAATTAGCATTATTATTATAGCCGTTAAGTAGTAACTATACAGAAGCGTATCGGCATCGATTATTAATTACGATAATCAGCAGTTATTGAGTAACACGTGTCCTTAATAATTCCAGGCAACTTTTAGCTCCAAATTTGAGTCAGAAAGGCTTCCTGCCAAGTGGCGCCGAACAAATTTCAAAACAGGTGATGATATTAACGACGACGTTAAGATCGATATTTATCTTTTAATCGGCTTGATTATCGATGATCGTTAATTACATGAAATGATTGTGATAATTTTACAGGAAATCGAGCACTGTTACTATCACGGCACTGTAAAGGATTATCCCGGTGCAAGTGCAGCTTTCCACACGTGCAACGGAGTCAGCGGAGTCATTCATTTAGGCAACGAGACCTTTGTGATCCATCCTTTTTACGGCGGAGATCTGTCGGTCAGTCACACTCCTATCACGTAATATTTCGAATAAATCAATAATCTCAATCACAATTGGGAACTCCTAGCAAGTCTCCCTATAACGATTCGAATTCCTTAAAGATTTTTTCAACATTGTCAAAGGATGTAAACTATATGCATGCCTCTTTTTTAGCAGAAACATCCTCACGTTATATTTGAGGCTCGAACAAAGGCAAGCAAGGGTTGTGCCAATAGTCAGTCAATGGAGTGGCGATTAAAAAATCGTCGACAGAAGCACGTTTTGGGTTTTTCCGAAGAGAGTGCCGCTCGTTATAAACGAGACGTACGCGAAGCCACGAAATATATTGAAACTGCCATTGTCATCGACAAGGCCATGGTACTTGTACAGAGATAACGATCATTAGCACAATTAATCAATTGATTGTTGTGCACAACAATAATGCGATAACCGGGTGATGTTTCAGTTCGACAAAAGAAACGGTAGCACCAGAACGGAAGTGATTCACGATGCGATTCAAGTGGCCAACATCGCTGATCTGGTAAATATATATATAGATCAGCTCGATTTTAGCGTAAAAATACGTAAATCATATAAGTTTAATTATTGTCTCTGTTTGATTAGTATTTTCGCACGCTCAACACCAGAGTGTCGGTGGTCTATATCGAAACGTGGCAGGGTGGCAATCAGGCGGCCATTGACAGAGACGACATTGGTCGTGCGTTGCAGAATTTTAATGATTACAGTCAGCGAAAGATGTTTCAAATGTCTCAGGATACAATTCAATTGCTCACGTAAGTCTGTCAGTGTGGCAACTAAATAAATCCTCTGAGGGGATACTTGAAGAAATTTGAAAATTTCATAAATACTGTTTACATTGCAGAGGTGAAAATTTTAAGGGAGACGAGTCGGGTATGGCTATGCCAGAGACTTTATGCACTCGTCGTTCAGTTGGAATTAGTGTTGATCTAAATACTTACGAACCACATCTATTGGCTGGTACAATGGCACACATGATAGGTCACAATATTGGCATGAATCACGATGACGGAAGTAAGTTGAAAGTTCGTTAGAGAATTGGTATCGATAATCGAGCTAACTTAAAACCGGGATGACGATCCGATAAGCCGATTGGCTTATGAGCACGTATCTTTTTCAGGAGGCGAATGCTGCCGTGATTGGCACGGTTGCATTATGGCCAAATCCATTGTCGGATTGGAAAACGTCCAACCGTATAAATTTTCCGAGTGCAGCAAGAACGACTATACAGACGCGTTAAAGGGTGGTCACGGCCTATGCCTATTCAATAAACCTAATGAGGTAAGAAGAATCGGTCATTTCATTTTCTGCAAATCCCACAATTTTTTATATGGTGTTTCTTTATTAGGTGGAAGTTAGGCGATCTTGCGGAAACAGGGTAATTGACGATGGCGAAGAATGTGATTGTGGCACTATAGAAGAATGTCAGGTTATAGATCCCTGCTGCGATCCAATAACTTGCAGACTGGTTTCTGAAGCGGAATGTGCTACGGGACCCTGTTGTAACGACTGCAAGGTAATATATATTCTTTATTATTTTCACAATAAATCATTGAGTACTCTCAAATTGATTACTTTGTTACTTTGCAGTTACGCGTCCACGGTGTTATCTGTCGCGAGTCTACAAATGAATGCGACTTGCCGGAAGTCTGTTCCGGCGAAACCGGGCAATGTCCGGTAGATGTTTACAAGAAAAATGGAAGTCCATGCTCGAACAACGAAGGATTCTGTTTCAATGGTGTCTGTCCAGCACTGGATTTACAGTGCGAGCAGGTCTGGGGTTACGGCGGTATTGCTGCTGTCAAGCAATGCTTTGAAGAGTTCAATTCTAAAGGAGCCATCAATGGCCACTGCGGTACAGACACATCGGGACATTTTATCAAGTGTGAAACGGAGTACGTGAAGGACATTATAATTTCTTACAGAAAATTATATAGACGTGTTAAATATTATTACATTTTTTTTGTGTAGAAACGTCAGGTGCGGCTCACTTCAATGTCAAATGGGAAGCAAGGAACCGGTTATCAGTGGTGTGAATCAAGTGATATCGAAAACCGTCATTACCGCAAAGGGACAGGAATATGAATGCAAGTGAGTACTAAAAAAAATTGTACAAAAGTTAATAGCTGAAATCACAACCATGAATGATTATTTTATTGATTTAATTTTTGTAACAGAACTACAAGTGGAACGGTAGAGGGATCCGAAATGCCAGGAATGGGTTTGGTGCGCGATGGTACCTCATGTGGTGACAATCTGGTAAGTTTTCAAGTAACAAAATCAAAAGAGAATATTGTGCTTGGAAACTGTCTTCCTTTGCGTATACATATATTCTTCTTAATAGATCTGTGTCAATCAGACATGCACCAGTCTCTTTCCACACGTAGACCAAGGAAAGTGTCCGAGCAATCACAACAACAACGAGTGCTCGGGAAATGGGGTGAGTCCACGCATCTACATAATAACCAGATAAACAATTCTGAAAAACAAATCATTTAAAAAATTGTATCTGTACAAATTTAATTAATCGACTTGTCGTCTCTAATTAATTAAAGTTTTAACCGACTAAATAAGAAATCGTTATATAACCAAAAATAATGAATTTCTACAGGTGTGCACTAACGCAAATAAGTGCCATTGTGATATTGGCTGGAGCGGACCTGATTGTTCTATACAACAGGATATCCCAACAATGGGACCGACAACATCCAGCACGGCGTTGCCCGGTAAATCTGACCTAGAGAGTAAAATGGGGAAGAAAGAAACCCCCTACGGTAAGTTTCACCAGCAGACACAATAATATAGATACGCTAAGATTTACAAAAGGAACGTTCAAGGGATATCCTCTATACCCTTTCGTAGCCGAATTAACCTGCTAGAAAAAAGCAAGGTCAAAGAAAAAAAAATCAAAAATAAATTAAGAAAAAAAAATGGTTACTCCGGCGTATCGATCGTGTCCATTTCCAGGACATCGCTAACAGGCGCATACCATCAGCTGTGCACATAATTATATTCTCTCAATATATTACACATACTTGCAACATCCACATAATAGCAATAACATAGTTCGTAAGATCCTCCCGATTAGAGATCCGGTGTAATTAATTGATTCGACACGAATTATCATTAATAACGTCATTCTTATATAATGAAAATATTAATCGCAAGTCATATTATCGTATTTGCGTGTTGCGTCATGACGACCAAGTGACATCCGTATCTTGACCGTTGACGTTAGTGTCTCAATCAATTGCACTAATGCAAGTACTAAGTACTGCTGGTCTCCAATCGGAACGATTGACTAATGAAAGGGCGAAAGGGAACCGAGAAAAGCTCTGATGATTTTCAGGTGGTGTTGAGAACACCAATCTTAGCACCTTAACCCTGGTTTTTATCCTGGTGGTTGTGGTGAAAGCGGTCTTCATTTCTTTTGCTCTAATGGCTCTTTGCTACAGGTACAGTAGGCAATTACGTAGAAGCGGGCTCGGCTCGCCGCACTGTCGTCGTTAAAGTAAAATTCGTGCCTAGCTGGATGATAATAATGATGATGACGATGATGATGATTATTATGAAAATAATGATAATGAATATGACAATGATGATGATGATGATGATGATAATGAGGAGGCATAGCACGCGGCCATCAATGCTCGGAATTCAGTCGTCTTAGCCTACTTGATCGATGTTTTCATATATATACATTATACATATACATATTAATATGTACAGGGTGTTTTTGAAACGAAAAGCATGCACATTTTTTATAGCTCTTGAAAAATTATGTTTTGTATGACCATAATTGATATTTTAATAAAACTTTGAGAATCAACAAATATTGGAAGGTATATCATCTATTGTACATAGTATTCAAGGTTAGTTATTCAAAGTTAGTTTCAAGGACACTCGGTGTATCTAGATATAAAATATGTCTGTGCTAAAATGTAATTACCCCTTATATAGTTCTTACGGGGGTCAATATATTTTGGCATCTCTATGTCTTTACGCTCCTGTTCTTGACTATGCTCCGTGTGCTCGTGGCATAATTTCGCTCATACTAAATCGACTGGTACTCGTCTCGATTGGTAGGCATAATTATTTTTGAAAAAAAAATTTCACGTAATGTACCTGATACATGCCCTGATATGTCGGGACCAAGTACCTGTACGATAAGTCTGCTAGGAAATTTGTTACGAGTGTTATGGTTGCGCCAATGTGCCAGCTGCTCGTATGCCCTAGAAGCCCTAAGAGATCTATTGAGACGCGAATCGTAAAAAAAAAAAAGAAAATACTATCAAATATACAGCCGAAAAATGTACCATTGCGAATAACAATAACAATAGTGTCTAACGTCTCTTTTTCAAATGTCGTGACATTGTTGTGATCAGTTGTGACTATACATTAGAAATACTTAGAAGAAAATTCATACGAGATAAAATATACAAAACGCAGACTAATGTGAAGTTTCATATTTTAAAACAAAAAAAAATGAAAAAGAATATTATTCTCATAGATTATACATACTCGTTACTCGAGTTCACAGTCTTATTCGAATTGTTGGTATTTCGTAACGTCTCTTTCTCGTTAATCCAATTGAAACTAGCTAATGTTCGATCAAAGTAAAGTAAACGATTGGCAATTGCATACTCAGAATGAAAGCAAAAAAAGAAAGAGATATCATTCATCTAACTCGTAAACAGTAAGCGTAAAGCAGTCGCTAAAACTCTCGATGGCGTGTACTGTAATATAAATGTGCTGACGGCTTCTCTGTTTCTTGTCTGTTTCTGACTGTCACTGCTGTTCATCTCTGTCTGTCTGCATGCTGTGGGACGCTCTCGGCAACCGCAAAATATCACCGGGTCGGCGAAACACCGTTCTCTATCGCACGACACGACAAAAAAAAAAAAAAAAAAAATAATAAAAAATTCAAATAAATTTTTTTGATTTATATACAACTACGTATATGTATGTATACATACGTATGCGTATATAAAAAAAAATATAAAAAATTAATAATAAACTATACAACAACAACTGGTTTCTCTGTCGCAGCGAACTACCACGGCTCAAACACTGTTTTTTTAGTTGGTATGCTCATGTCGGTGGTAGGGGGTGTTTTCGTAGTATTTGCTCTGATGGCTCTCTGCTACAGGTCAGTCGTAGTACATAAAAACTTCTCCCTCTGTCTCAGGTTAGTGTGCAGATACATACACATAGAAGTTTTTTGTATCCTTTATGTCTTTTTATTATCTATTGGAGAATCTTTAATAATTCATTTGATATCTTCTACCCTTGAACCCCCCTTTCGTTATATGTTTTATCTTGCACACTGATTATCCATGTATTATAGTTTGACTTTTGGCTCATCTTTATATCTATATATATATATTTATCAGCATACAATAGATTTTCACTTTTCGAGCCGTTGAATTATGTTTGTTACGTTTTTAGAATTCTCTTACCATGTGTCCTCCTCGTTTCCAAATTTTTTACTTTTTCTTCATTCTTACGGTTTCTTTGGATTGCCTAGCTGGTTTCTTTTTTTCAATTATATCCGTCCTATACGCTGTTGCTGTCCAGTGATAATACCACGTGAGATTCGTGTTTTTAACGCGACAATTTTTTTTCTCTTGACAAGAATATATTTCACTTTTTTTTTTTTAAATATATATTTATAGACTGCGGTGCCAGGGTTGACGAATTTTTTTTTTTCACTGGGATTATTAGTGACGCGGGAATCGCGAAAGAATTTTTTTCCGCTCGAATGCTGAAACGAGTAGAATATTTTTTTTGTTATTTTTAGATTCTTCCGCGTTCTATATATATGTGACAAAATTTGCAGGATAAATTTTATGATTTTTCATACTTCATGACAATTATTACTAATCGTTTATTGTGCCGTTTTTTATTGTACTCCTGTCTACTAATAAATTTTTCATGTTTTAACCGTAGTATGTGTTCTTGTCGAAAAAATATTTTGAAAGCATGCGAATCGATGGTCGAACAATTACTGCATAACTGTTGTTACAAGTACTTGTTAACGTTGCTATTAAAATTTCGATAATTAATTCCGATCATTTAATTAACGGCCAAATAAAAATAACAGTCATATGTATTTAGGGTTTTAATCGCGTTTCACTCTCATTTAGGTGCTTATGGGTACTTGAATTTTTTAAAATATTTTTTATTTCGATATTTTATTTTTTGTCTCTTCGATTATCAGTCATATTTTTCGAACACTTCCACATTTGCCAATTGTGCGTGAAATTCGATTGGGCAATGGATTTTGGCAAAACCGACGTAATCTCATTAAATCGAAGAAAACGAGTCTCGTTATATTATTTTCTTAAAAACGCGTACCGTGAATTTCGATTTTCCGTGCAACCCACGTACCGTCGCGGCAGCGAGAGTCTGCGAGTGATGAGCTCCTCGGAAAAAAAAAAAAAGGCCTAAAATAAACTGGCGAAATCAGGGATTGTAAATACTATCGACTGGTGGTTATTCTTTACGTTTTATCGCATGCGAGCTTTGACAATAGCCCCATTAAAAAATAAACCGAACAATTAGCTAAGAAATTAATGAATCTTTAATATAAATATCTAACCAATGACAGGCTGTAGATCGTAAACTGATTACGGGATTGGCATACGGATCTCAATATTTTCAATTACTTTATTTCTCTTGCATGCAATTCCCCACGATAGTCATTTACGTCGAGCATTAATTACAGGGCCAGTTGAGCCAGTAATTGACACGGGATGACTATCGTTTATTTCCACTTTGAGTTCGAAGCGTGCAGAATCGTTGGATGAGATTTATTATTATCCCACAAAATGACGCCAATGTTGTAATGACTACAGAAAACAAAAAAAATGAATGAATTTTCAAAAAAATATTTCACTATGCCAATCTTTCGTCCAACGTATCACCAAGTCCCAAGCACGTAGGCAGATCCCGTATCAGGTCAAAGGTCCAGCTCTGGTCAGCTTTGACGAAAGAAATAAAAGAGCAAAAAAAATGTCTTAGGAAAATTAAGTGAAATGAAATCAATTGGCCTCCATTACAGCTCGTTAGCCCTATAGTGCATGCGCTTTATTGTCAGTTGTCTTTTGAACGCCGACACATTCGATTAACTCTTATGGATTTTCGCAGAAAGAAGAGCACTATGCAGAAATACGATGCGCCATACTCGAAGAAGCCGGCGCAGAAAAGCTACGGCGGGGCTTCCGGAAATCATCATCCGGAAGTCGCCGCTCTCGATAGCGTCAACAAGATCTTGAAATTCGGCAGCATGCCATCTTACAGGTACGATCCATTAGCCCGTATCTTTTTTTAAATCTATGAAAAACTTGGAAAACGAGAAACATTCCTGCAAAAACATATTAAAAATTTTGATTATCTAAAAAAAGAATTTTTCAAAAATATTTATTCGAATCATGATATCTACAAAAATAATCGCTAGTAATTATACGCATTGAGAATTTGAGAGACACAGATTCATCTGAAACGAATCCAAATAGCAAATGGATCCTATTGTAGACACGTACACAATAAACGTAAGGAGCAATAGTGCTTTAATTTTACTTATCACATTAGTACGCTTGAAAAATTGGTAGCTTAAATCGAGGAAATAATCCTTGTAAATATAGGCACTTATTATACTTACGTTTACTAAATTAAATCGGAAGAGAGCCTATATTCTTTTCGCAATGAGTATGTATATAGTTTTCCATCACGCTTAGAATTTTTTGACTCGAACAGTCCGGATCTTTTCTTCGAGTCGCTAACTCGCCGAAATGCTTCAGCCCTGCGACGTTATAAAATGACCCGGAAACTTCGATATTAGAAAAGAAATACTCGCGGCATGTCTACATTAGTATATTTCTAGCCGCGACGAGACCCAGCGCGTGCTGTTTCGACCCCTGAATAACGTCGCCACCGCAGACGGGACACGACTCAAGTAAGTCTCTGTGTCGAGTCGTTAACACTTTTATGGCTGACTCGCTGTCTCGCGAATAATCTATTCTCAATAATCAGATAAAGCATTATTGGGTACAGTCCTATGGAAGCCATTATTTTCATCAATACAATGTCAGAATTGACTTGCGTAGTTCGATTGTACTGGACAATTTTTTGAATCGAACACCAGGAAAATATTCGTAGCCATGGTTAATTATGGGTATAAAAAGAAAAAGAATTTTGAATGTTTCTTTTTATTTTATAATTGTCTTTTTTCTCTCGCGTGATCACGTAGTATTGTCTTTTCTTTATCAGACTTCATTTTTCATTCAATCGATAAGACACCTTTGACTCATACATTTTTTTGATGATTTTTTTTAACGAATTTTAGCATACCCTATTTACTTATTAAATTTTTTAAGCGTCACTAAGATTCTGTCACATATGAGAGAGTAATGCGTTAATTATATCGCACGTGAAAAACACACTCGCTGTGGTCAAACCAAAGTCGAATTGCTTTCAATTTTCTAGCTCACCGACAAGACCAGGGACACTTTGTGCTAGAATCGCGCATGCCAATTTGACGCTTTAAATCAATCATGATTAGCAGATCCTGTATCAGTTGTAGCTCCTGTGTCATGACCATCATGACTTATTTGTTTGTATTCGCCGAGGAGTCAATTGTTTATCTTCGATGTATCGGCGAAATGGCAAATTTTGCATGCTCGTATGAATGTCTTACAAGGATTTTCTATGCATTTGCTTATTTTCAACAGCATTGGGATTTTCGCGCATGTAAAGTCGACGAATATTGATCCCTGCAATTGCAGCAACGTACAGAAAATTTCCATTCAATTCCAACAACTTTAATAACAGAACGTAGTGAATGCTTTATTCAATTAATTATGCAAATTTGCGTTGATTTCGACAGTATCATACACGACCTATTGGATCTGATATCTGCATGCAATCTCATACTCTTCCAATTAAACTGTATTTAATAAACAGCAATGACTATCTAGAAAACAAGAAAAAAATTATAAATATATAGCGATATGCACACATATTGAACAATTAAACTCAGTTATCCACGAAGAATTTGTTAAAAAAAATAATAGAAACAGAGCAAATAATCGCAGAGATCTTGCCTACCCAGGTATCTTTTAATGAAATAGAATTTTTGTAAAAATTTGTCCCAAAAACAAGGAGCGCACCTCTCGTTTTTTTCTTTTCTTTTGAAAACCGAGTGACAACCTAATAATTGCAGGGAGCACAAACCGCAGATGAAGAGGATGGGCGTGGACGAGGAAGACGGAGGTACGGGAGCCGAGGAGGTTGTGTCTTTCATTGATCTGCCACCAAACAGTCTGACAAAGTTGCCTGAGAAGGGAATTTTAAAGAAACACGGTGGTTACGGTATTGTAATGCCAGAATAGTGGTTAAAGCCGCGGTTCCCTATAAGGATATCATAGGTCGATAATTAATCTAATGCAGAATGCCTTCTCGTCAGCAGGTATAGCCGGAGGTACGATATCGGAAATGGAGCGTACCCTGAACAGTCTGAACGGGTACCACGAGAATATCATCGAGGCACTCCGTAATGCAGCAACGCACCGGGGCTTGGCCTCGACTCCATCCGGTAGCAGCAATCTTCTCAGCGAAGATGCGCTTCATAAGTCCTTGGTGGAGTGCGGATATCCGGATGTCTACCCCAAGGATGGCGAGGATAACACTGATAATCAGGACGAAGAGGACGATGAAGATGTGCCACCGTCCTGTGGCCCCATCCGCATCAGGACCCTGGAAGACCTCATAAGGCAGCTAGAGCATCATTCCGCGCGTCACATGAGTCCCAGCGGCTCGGAGGACATTCGAATATCTGAGATCGATGGTGATCGACATTATAGAATAGACTCCTCCGTTTGCAGCGAGTCTTCCCAAGGGTGAGTTTTTCTTGGGAGATTGATCAGTCGATAGGAATTTTGTGATCTGTGGATTGCGTCTCGTTAAGCAGAAGTCGAAGATGCAGCCGTGGTCGGGATGATGACTCACGATTCGTCTACGGGCGATATCGTCAACCAACTGCCCGTAGTCCCTACGGTACTCATCAACACGCTCATCAACATGCTCATCAGTTGCACGAGGAAGAAGGTATCTACGAAACTGCCGATCCTGACAGAGGCTCAACTAATCGTGGCGAGACGCCCGATAGCGAAAGGTATCCTCATTAGAAATATATTAATTGAAGAACCCTCGCGTTTATCTCTGATCATTCTTGATCTTGTCTTTTATGCTGAACGTCGGGTTTAATCGAATTCTCAAATTGGTATCCGATATTCCTTGCTACTTGCATACGAGGAATTTGAATGGCACGAGATACCTCTTTGAAGTTCCTAGAGATTTTGCTAAAAGGGACAAGAAATGTAAAATGTTCTCTACGGTCGACGTATCTCCTTCTCGGGCCGATGGGCAGGTGCGAGAATAGATAAACACATATATTAGCACCGGTGTCCTAGACCCGACGGGCTGGTATCATTCTTGTTGTTTTCTAGTGATGCATTTATTCAAGCTCAACAACAATTAGCCCGGTGGACGAGTGAAAATGAAGAGGGCGTGCAGCACAGACCGCCGCAGCAACCGCCACCCGTGACTGCGACGCAGCAGGTGCAGCAGCAACAGCAACGACAGTGCGAACCATTGTCGCAGCTGCAGCGAGGCTACTATCCATCACCGCCTCATTCCGAAAGCGGCCAGGACTCGCAAACGGAGGCCGCTACTGCTCAATCCCAGGAACCCGATAGCCTCGTTGTTGACAGGATCATCGTCGACGCGAATCATCGTCGCTTGCCTAACGTTCCGAAAAAGAAAAATCATCATGTCCCACTGTTAGACGACAACAACATTAGCATAGATTGTACCATAATGAGTAATGGTTCTCCCGACGGGTTAATAACAGCTACAACTTCGACGACAACAGAAGCAACAACCATCAACAACATCATCAAGAATACCATCGGCGTCATCAGCACTACCACCGCAACAGTCACAACCAACGACATCATCACCTCTTCGACAACCACAAGCAGCAGCAACAACAACACTAGTGATAATGAAAATACTGCCCTACTGCCCCCTTCGCATTTTCCCGAGTACAAGCATTGATAATTATTAATCGATGACAGATAGTGTCCGAGCAAGACATAGTGGTGTGATTTAATCTCGAACTCGCATTTTATACCGACTAGTGTAAATAACGATATAAACTCTCTATCGATGATTGCGACGACAGATATTATATTATAATGAATTATCGAGTAATCTATACGAGGAAAACACACATGTTTATTAATAAACATTAGTAAAATCAAGACGCCCTTACTTCACACGGTCTCTTGCGTACATTATTCATTCCTTTGTCCTATTACACTTTCCTGTTTACTAAAACAAGCTCTGTACACTTGAATTTAAGATTACAAAAACAATATTTAGGCAATATCTGATAAGCGGCCTCTTTCTAAGGATTGCTTTGGGAACCAGTTGTAAGTTGTGGAGAATCTCTGCCCGCCAGGCTACCCGTTCGTGATCACGTTCAGCTCGGCTACGACGGGATATGCATTATCGACGGAGGCGATGATCACAAAATTTTATTCCCGGACTCGCCGCTACGATTTAGCGCCATGCTTTTGGTATCGCCTAAAACCGTAGCGTTGTGAGCGTTGCGCATCTCCCCACTCATCTCTGGTCTGTAGCACGGGAGTGCCGTATCTCCAATAAGTGGTCTATGGGTGATACAGCTGTAGGAGAGGAAGGAAGGATCTGTGTTAGAATTAGAAATGTATAAAATATAAGTAGATTTGATATACGCGGGATTGTGAAATTATTTTATTGGTGAGAATGTCGTATCAGGGCTCACCATTTTCGGCTCCTTATGGTCAGGATGATTATGAGATGGATGATGATAACGACGAGTATTTGGAAGAGGATCGGGATGTCGATGATCAGGATGAGAGCGATGAAGGTAGCCTGAGAGTAGTTTTATGTAAATTGGACACACATTTGAATCATCATAACATAAGTAAAAAATAAAAAACTATGATTTAGATACTGAAGAAGCCAGTGAGACAGATATGGGCAAATCCGAGGAATACACAGAAATAAAAGAACAGTAGGTACTTTTGCAAAGAAAAAAATACAACCATTATTTAATTTGTTTCTGTGGTATCTTTAGGGTTTACCAGGATAAGCTTGCCAGTTTAAAGAAACAGTTGCAACAATTAAAGGATGGAACGCATCCTGAATATAATCGTAAACTTAAGAGATTAGAAGTCCAGTACAAAGAAAGGTTTGTTTGTAATGTAAAATATTTAATACATATAATGCTTTGTAGAGTGAGTATAAATATTTTTCTATTTCTTAGGCTCAGGTTAAATATAATATACAGAGATTATCTCACCGATTGGGTAGAAAGAGACTACATTTTAGAGAAAAAAGCTGCAGTAAAGGAATTTGAAGAAAAAAAGATAGATTTAAAAGAGAATCTCTTGACTGATATGGAAGAGAAACGAAAAATGATTGAATCTGACAGACACACTATGGAATTAACTGGAGATTCAATGGAGGTTCTCTTACAATTACATAAACGTTTAAACCTTGTCAGTATCTCAATATATTAATTGATAAAATGTTTAGGTGAAGCCTGTAATGACAAGAAAATTAAGACGGCGACCAAACGATCCTGTTCCTGAAAAAGTAGAAAAACGACGAAAGCCACCACCAGCACAAGTGAATTATTTGTTAGATGAAAAAGAGATAGAAAGTGACTTAAAAGCTATAAGTCGTGGCAAAGTTCTCACAACAATGAGAAAGTCAGGTACTTCGAAAAGGATTCATAGGATATCTTGACTATTCACTGACAGCACATATCCATTCAAAAAAGTGATACAATAATTGTCGACTTATTTTTCTCCAGCGGTGATACCGCCATATAGTGCGGTTAATTTACCTACTCAACACATTCCACCTCCTTTGGATGCACCATTGGTTGAAACCCGAATAGAAGATGGAAAGCTTTTATATGAAAGAAGATGGTAAGATTGAAAAATTTTTTAGAAGGAATTTTGCCAAATAAATCAGCTTGAATACAAAATATTATATTTACATGTATATATATATATGTGTGTGTGTTTAGGTTTCATCGTGGTCAATCAGTTTATGTAGAAGGCAAAGATCTTCCAAGATTCGCAGCAAATATATCTGCTATTGGAACAGAAGCTGTAAGTATAACTAGATCTTAGAAGAATTATTGAATTATATTTATTGATATTGTACAAGATCAATGACATCAAACTCCGTCCACAATAAACTTCTGTATGTACAATTACCTACATAACTTCTGCTTTGTCTTCTATCTTTCAAAGCGATTTTTCAGAGAACTATTAATTGATTCCTTGATAATTGAACTTAATGAGCAATAAATAAAATTGATTATACGATCACTTTACAGATCTGGGTAAAAAAAGTATCGGACGGGAGCAAAGTACGAATTTATACGTCGCAGTTGTGCCGTGGCAAGATTTCTATTAAACGACGAGCTTCTTAATGACGTCTATCTTTATGACTTTGTACGATACAGAAAGTGAATCTTCAACGGGTTTTCTAAACGCTTGAAGCATGACCAAAAAATAAAACAAGAAATCAATATCTGTAATAGTATGGTATATTGAACTTTATTTGATCCTGGAGCAAGCTCCCTAGGAATCGTATCAATATCCACACATGTACAGTAAATAAATAACAATGAATATAAAGTATACATTAATTTCAAATAATACAAATTCGACATTTCTGAATTATTATATCATACGCAGTAATACGTACTGCAGGCAAGAGTAGCGCAACGCGACTCACATTTCATCAAGTTACGTTCCGTGCTCCTATCCCATCAACAAGTGCCAAAACCATTTTATTAGGAAACCAGTCAAGTTTGCAGCGGTAATAACCTTCGGAGGCTAGCAATTCCAAAAATAGATTTTGAACACCAGAAAAAATTTCTGGAAAGTAGTCAGGTTAACCGGAGGAGTATAAAGGATATCTGTCCGAGTTGCGTTTCTAAGCCTAGGAATGTTAGGATTCAGCTGAAGAAGGTCACCAGAGACCCAGGTGTCGAAGTATAGAATCTCATAGATTAGACAAATCAAAGAAAACCCGCCGATTGCGCGGCACAAGCCAGCTGAGACTGCGCCTGTAATGAGAGATGCGAGCTAAACGGACCAATTAAAAAAGAAAACGAGCAGGGTTGTTGAGCCCAACGATGAGTTTTCTTGCCACTTCTTTCATCACATTTCCCTGGTCTTGTCACCATTAAAGTGCAAATTATTATTCAGACAACCCACCGCAACCTTTTTAATATCAATATTTCAACAAGCCCAACCCCCCGCCATCCAAAAGAACAATTCAAGTAACTTTGATTGCCTTTCATGTGACAAAGGGGTTCAAGCTGCGTTAATAAGAATTTCACCTTTGACCTCCTCAGCAAAGGTGACTTTAACGACACTGGTTTTTTGCCACCAATAAAACCAAACCCGTTGATGATAATGTAAGGCCATGTACATCCAAACGAAGTACGAAAATATCAAAAGAGTCATCATAATCAGAAGCGAATAAGTGGTCCAGCGAGCAGGAGGAAAATTATCATAATTATTCTTCGAATAAAAGTCGGCAGCTACGACGCAAAGGTATGAGCAGCAAATTGTCACAGGCGTGACGACGAGCGAGCGTAACAAATCAGCTCGAAGACTTCGAATAAAATATTGATGTTCTTCCTGATTCAAGCACAGCCAAACGAAAATAGAAGTTAGTGCATGGTACCGAGGAGTTCGTTCCACTTGAAATTGCTGTCCGCATAATTCGCAACTGTTTCGATTACTCTCCTCTAGCCAACGTTCCAAACACTCCAAGTGAATGGCTCCCATTGTCCCCTGAAAAGTAAGTCGTTAACGAGATCTACACATTTTGATAGTGCTTATCGTTGTTCTCATTTATAACTTGCATCGTATGATTCGAACTGTTGTGAGCCGCACATTACGCGGATTGACGATAAGATTGTTAACAACATATCTTTTGTGCAATGTTTCACATAAGAGTCTTACATTGTGTTTCTCTATTTTCTGGTGTAGTAGCAAAATGTATTTTATGTTATTGAATATTTTAGCGTTTCTTTGAGAAATTACCTTACATTTACATGGATAAATTATCTGGACCCGAGCATCAGTGTCGTAACAGATTCGACAGTAAACTTCTTCGATGTCAGAATATACAAATATTTCCTGATGTTTCTTTTCCTTTGATTTTAAACTTTCAGAGCTTTCGGAAACTTTCGAGGTTCTGGAACTTTGAGATTTTGACGATACCACGACTTCCCGTTTTTCGCTTGTCTCTATCCTCTCCGAAACTTTTGCCAGGGTACTAGCGACAGAATTGCACTTGTCAATCATTTTCATTTTACGACATATTTAAATAAAACAGAATTATAGATCACAACGACAGAAACATGTCCTACGCAAATAAACAAATGAATAATAGAAGTCTAATAATAGAGTAGGCGCGATAAACACAAAGAAATAAATATTATCTGATGCCGTTTGTACTGGGGCGTAAAACTTTCTTTTTTTTCTCACTGCACGCGACATCTTGAATCTTGTGAAAGTTGAGTCAATCGTCGAAGATCCAACTGCGAGCAAAACTGACCGACCACTGTCACTATCCATAAACGTGTTTACGCATTACATATTGTACATATAAAAATTCATATTACACTAGAGCAGATACAATTAAATACTCAAAGTTCAATTTCTATCGAATGTCCAATTGACTGGCTATTTTTATGTGCAATTTTTTTGTTCCACATTCCCTATTATTTCTTGTATATATTTCACTCAGCCATCATATCGACGCTGAGACAATCCTCACCCATATTGCTCGGCGACGTTTCGAGTTCTCCGACTTCATTCGATTCACTGAAAAGAATATCTTGTTAGGTAAAGTGTTTCAATATAAAAAAAATTAAAAAAAAAAAGAAAATAAATAAAACTGACCTGTCTAGCGACGGATCATTACTAAACATTTCTGTGGGTACCGTCGGCGGTGCTTTCTCCGGCACTAATTCTAGGTACGTTTGTCGAGATTCCAAATGACGTTCCACCTCTTCTGGAGTCATGTGGCCATCCGACATTAATGACATCGGCATAATGTTGTTGGCCGATTGAACCGATGGCGTATTGTGCGTCTTTGGTGCTTTCGGCACGGGTTTTTTCTTTTTACTTGTACTCAGCGGTTTGACTGTTGCTGACGAATGATGTGACGAATGATTATTTACGTTCATTTCTACTTTTTTTCTGAGGACAAATATCGCAGTGTGAAACACAGTGAAGGACGAAATTCGTGATGCTGGCTCCACCTGAATGAACATTTCTTAATACCTTTTTGATGTATCCATTCGTGACACTTCATCATCAGAGGATTCGGTTTCATCACTCTCACTGAACGAAGCATCAACCTTTTCATACTGAAGCAATCGATCTAATAAAAAACTCTTATCTCGATTTACTTTTAATAACTTTCTTTGTGTTGAACGTAAGGCTTCTTGGAAGCACTCATTTTCCTATAAGAAAAAATTAATGGTATAATGATGGGATTCAAAAAGAAGTTTAATTTATAGATAATATTGTAAGTGCATTTACTTACGTAAATGAGAAATTTTAGTTTACGCTTGAGATTACGATACTGGTCTTTATAATTTGGTGCTTCTTCTTCTGGACTTTCTTCATCATCATCCTCTGCATCTGCGTTGTTGTTTGCGATGGACCGGCAATACCATCCCTCCAACATTGATCATCTGTAACTATAATATTATAATGATTGTAATTAATAATTAATTTTATCGTTAAAGCAGCCATACAAAAAATTTAGTACTAAAACATTTCTATAATACAAACATTTTTAGTGCTTACAAAGGGAATTTTATAACACTAAGGTTTTCTGAATAATATAATGTTACAGAAATTCATAATCAATATTGTAAACTACCTTCAATAATTTTGCACTAAAGAGTATGAAGAGTTTACCAAAATAAATTCAAATATTTATTAACCCAAGCAAAGCATTACTTCAGTTGTGCGCAGTTACAAAATTCGTCCCGTCTAAAATGTAGTCTGTAAGTTTTTGGAAAATCTCGAGGTTAAGGAAAATCCTTAGGTTAACTTTGACGCGACGGAAAGTAACTTGATAAATGAATGAAAATTCGAGTGAACCAACGACAAAAGAGTAAGATCCAATCTGAATGACAATGAAGCATCAACAACGGCTGTACTTACTTGTAACTCCAGAAGTATTTTCGGGATGTCGCAAATGTTTGCGGCGATTGATTATTGTGAAGATAAATAAGCTGTTTGCGACTGGCTTCCATTCCGGATTTCTTCGTCGACTCTCTGACAACTTCACTGTGAACAAAATACAATTGAAAAATCTTTTGTCGCGCCTGACTTCAATGCATAAACTCTTGAAACACAAAATCAAAATTGTATCACCAAATACGTTAAATATCAAAAATTAAAAATATAAAAATTACTCAAAAATGCTTAAAACATATAAATTTACCATTGTACGATCCCACAACACCAACATTCATTAAAATTCTCAAGAATCGTTAAAAATCTCATTGATGTCCGGACCGTCCTTCGTTCTCTAACCAAGTGCCATCTTTCGAAATTTTCTGCAAACAGATTTGCTTCCTCGTGATACCGAATCACTCCTGCAAGTTTACCTTCTCCGTTTACACAATTCGTGAATGGAAACTCGTCTGAAAGCAGCGCTGCAGCAATAGGGGATCAGGAGGATTGTGCCCGGAGAGAATCGTCTCAGCAAGGGCCTCGCGAGGAAGTAGCCGAAAGTGTTTAAGTATTTCTCGAGAAGTTTGACCATGTTGCTTGCATCTAACGTGTTCTAAGGACTCACTAAAAGATAAACGAAGATTCAGAAAGGATAACAAAGCGTGTCGTCGTCGCGGATAAAAGAGATGCGATCAGACGACAGTCACTGCTGAGAGTCCGAGCGTACGATGCAGTCCATTTATTGGACTGGGAGGCTGCTGTCTCGGGCGATCTGGAATGGACTTTCGAATTACTCAGCCTGTGCCGAGCCGAGTATCAGCAAGCGACGTGAGGCTTCATTTGTGTCAGCTGTATGCGGTTTCCCAAAGGATTTTGCACGAGGACGAATTCGCAAAGGACAATTCGGCGACGACGCCTGGTTCAGTGCCAAATTCAAGGCTGTCGAAGTAATTGGTATGCTTTCGAAATTATTCTTTTTAAGCCCGTTGTCTGTCGCTAGGAATGCTTTTAATAAATTCTTATTGAAGTCTTTCTGCAGTATCGTTCGCTATCTCATGTCCTTTAAAACTTTCTACGGCTGTTCGTGTAGAAATATTCAGCAGAGTAGGTGATTCGTAGATAGAAGCATGTGACTGCCTGAAGTTGGTCGAATGGCGCCTTTCGATCGATTCGTTGAATTTTCAGTGACTTCTGAAACGGTTCAAATTTTTATTTTATCTAATTCTTAACGTTCATTCATAAAATCGTAGAATCGCATGAAGTTGATTAATTTATTTAAATCACCCGTAAGGATTAACAGGCAGCTTTCTAGTTCGATGTATATAATTATTTACTATTAAAACTTTATATTCTAAATGCATCTTGTCAGTCTGCATTTTTGCTACTTAGCTATGTATTTTTAGCGATTAGAGCATTAGCTCTATATTGTTTAGTCTTTTATATTAGCCTCGTTAACTGAACATTGACAAACCAGTTCGAACTCGTAATAACGGAAGCTCGTAATCTGCCTCTTCCCAAAAGGACTGTTTAAGTACTATCTCCTCTGGTGTCAAATGACTTGTAATTTTATTGAAACCATTCACATATACATGTTTATTTTGAAACGTACACCAAAATAATGTTGAGTACTCGTTGGAGCTACTATGCATACAAATAGGAAGTAAACAAATATATGTTTAACGAATTAGAAAGTTGCCAAAACGTTTGTAAAACAATTGGTACATTATCGTTATGCAATATTCTGAAAATTTGTTAAACTTTGGATGGATGTTAACGCTTTCACTGCCGCTGTCGCACACTATGCGGCGCTGTTATCATAGTAGTCACGAAAGGATCAGTCAAAGGGTTAATTCGTAAGCATACAGACTGTCATTTGTTAAATTAAAATTATATTGCACTGTTCAATAAAAAAAAAATATATTACTTAGAACTATTTATTGAATTTGTTTTGAATCTGATGTTTTCAGTTGCTAAGTCCAATGCATACGTGTTCCAAATAGGAGAGTGCACCGATAAACTTTGGCTTATCGATAATAAATAACAATAATTAGTAAAAGCTTGGTATTAGATTAGCATTCCTCTAGTGTGTCAGTATTGAAGTATTTTATACTTGAAAAGAAACCACTAGTATCACTATAATCTTAGATATACAAATGAAAGTGACAGTGTTGATAATGGAAATCCATGTTAATTGGGCAATAGATTTTACAATGGAGAATCCAAGAAATTTCTGTCTTTATTTTAGTCTCATTTTAATAGTCATTATGTTTCGTTATTCACACAATAGATTATTGCTGTGAGACCTGAAATATTTTAATGAAAGTTATTTCAGAATTTTAATGTTTTCAATTTATAATACAATTGAAAATGGAAGATGCAAAGGGCAGTCGCACGATTTATGAATGAACTCGCGCCCAAATAAAAGTAAAAAAATAGCAACAACTCTTTCAGGGCATGTGACATAATGGCATATGATCAGAAATTGTGTGAATAGAGGCTGCTTGCCAAATAGACTCAGAATCTTGGGACCTGCTATTATTAGCGCCACGACAAAAATTGCGTTTCAGCACAATATTTCGACGTACTTAAAATAATCTGCACTGCAGACCAATTTCGAAACCTATTTCAAAATCATTATTTCCCGTTGAAAAAATTCCAGCTTTCTTGGTTACCAATTTTCGCAGTGGACGCACAATTACTTTGTATCGTATTACCGGTTATTTTTCTTGTACCAATCTAGTCATTACCTAAATAATAATCTTCTGTCGTGCATGATTTCATTTCAATTTTATGCAAAGAGCATGTGTTACAAAATTCATATTTGCACTCACACATAAATATCTTAATAGATTCGGCAATTAACTGAATTTTCATATTACATATATATTTTGTCTCTTCAGGCGTAGCGGACGGTGTGGGAGGTTGGCGCCATTATGGAATCGACCCTGGTGAATTTTCCAATTTCCTCATGCGAACCTGCGAACGGCTGGTATCCATGGGTCGATTCAAACCTTCAGAACCGGCTGGTCTACTGGCACGTAGTTACTACGAATTACTAGAAAATAAACAACCAATATTAGGTATAGTGATTATCTCTTAGTAAAATGATAAATCTAAGCAAAATATGTCAGTGCACTTACCAACATAGAACTAAACACGTCTTCCTACAACTCAGGATGATTTTTGCGTATTTCAGGTAGCAGCACAGCTTGTGTAATTGTACTGAATAAAGAAACGAGTAGCATTTACGCAGCTAACATAGGTGACAGCGGTTTCGTAGTGGTTCGCAAAGGCGAAGTGGTGCACAGATCCTCGGAGCAACAGCACTACTTTAACACTCCGTTTCAATTATCTCTACCACCACCAGGTCATTCCGGCCTGGTACTTAGTGATAGGTGATATATTCATTCACTAATTGATATCAAGCGTATTCAAGATTATCGTTCGTTAATAAAAAATGTACTCCCATAGTCCAGAGTCAGCGGACACGTCGAGCTTTGGCGTTGAAGATGGCGACGTTATCCTGCTGGCGACCGATGGCGTTTTTGACAACGTTCCTGACCAACTCCTAGTCACGGAGATGAGAAAGATCGAGGGTGAGAGAGATCCCACCAAGATACAGGGCGTCGCAAATTCGATAGCCTGGATGGCAAGGAGTCTCGCCTTTGACGGAGCTTTCATGTCTCCTTTCGCACAGAGCGCCAGAGAAAACGGGATAGACGCTTTAGGTTTGTATAAAATATTGATTTACTCTTCTACAGGATGATGGAAGAAATCCCTCACTTGATACATTCTTGATGGACGTTAAGTATGAAAAAAGAAAATTACTAATTGCTGTTTCGTTCTAGGAGGTAAGCCGGACGACATCACGGTGCTTTTAGCGACAGTGGCGATATAAATGATTTAGTAATTAAAAAAGAAAGGAAAAAAAATTGAAGCTATTAATGAAGGTTTCGAATGAAAGAAAGAAACAAAGTGTATAATAGAGCCCTGATCATTGTATTATAGTCCATGTCATTGCATATATGTAACTAGTTACCCATCATTGTATCCCAATACGATAAACGACTATTATTTAAATCAGAATAAATGATTTTTTAAATCATCGCTCTCGATCTCACTCGTTCGCTCATCATTCTCATTGCTCCAATTAAAATAGAACAAGGACTAGTTTGTGTAATGATATTTATCGTTATTTAACAAGTTATCGAAAATTTGTACAGCCTTGTAATGTCAACCGACTTTCACTTAAGTATTTATTATTCATTAGCCCATAAATAATTTGTTTGTAGTGATAACAAGATTTAAACACCTGACTCAATAGATATTTATTTCTTGTCGTTTTGACAAAATCTGAAACAGGTCTTTATGGTAAAAACTGGTTAAGACATTTGGCATTTTTTGAGTGTAGTAAATGTTATTTGTTGCTTGATTTTTTTTTTCTAACAAGATTATCAGCACTGATTGCAGCTTTGTTTGACACTTTATCCAACCCTTCATCTAATCCCTTACCTTTGTCTCACTTAAGAACATATTCTTGTGCTTATTGCAATATATATTTTTAGTGTGAGATTTAGATATACATATTTAAAAACTAGCATCAATCTCACTTTCCGACCATCTTAAAAATACATTTGGAAAATGTAAATTCAATTCGATTATGTCAAAACCCTTGTATTTATCAGAGTCACGAAATAATTATCAACAGTTCGGTACAGGTCAATAAATATGTTTTGTTCCTTTTTTTTCACATTCAGGGGTTGATCATTGCCTTCTAGTCAAAATGGGCTACATCGTTTCCTTTTTTTATCTTTCACTTATCGGGTCTTTGAATATACGAATAAGTAAATACTTTCTATCGGTACAAATAACACGTCGGTCAAAAAACCCATAGAGGAATAGGATTACTTTGGCGGATATTCCAACAAGAAGTAAGACTAGCGTAGTCACACTGTTGTGGATAAATAACCACAGGCTCCTCTTACTTCTACTTTACATATTCGTCCTATGAGTTTTACTATACTTCCCGTGGCATATCAGTTGTTTGAATTACCGCGTATTCCCGTACTTATCTAGGGGACATATAATCCCATATATTACAAATAAAATACATGTTCTATTCACAAAAAAAGTAACAAATTCAATATTGTATAAATTACTGTACACGTCAAAACGTACCCGAGGGTCCTTTTCAAAAAGGCATCGGAATTTGGTGAGACTTAAAAGTAAGAGCATATTATTTCGGTACGCAGGTGCTACACAATTATTTAGACGACCTTTGTTGCGAAATACTCTAAAGTATTAAAAGGCTCTCGTCGTATACAGTTTTCTATTTTCCAATGCGACATCTAACAAATTGCTAGGTTCATCCCTTACGGGATGGTTATTTTACAAGAAGAGAATATTTCACGCTTTCAAAATTAACTGTTGCTGATTGGACATGGCATAAGCCTTAATTATCAAATGAAAATTTAAAATCCTGCGTACCTTTTGCCAAAGCGGAAAACAAAGAATTTTCTATCTACGACGTCCGCAGTGGAACTTCCTGTATGCTGCTGCGATTTAATTGGAAAACGAAAAACGTGGCCGTGAATTTTTTCTTGTAAACTCTGGGCCGTTTTCTTATAATGAATTAGTAGCGACACAGCGACGTGATAAAATTATATCACTGCACGTTGCCAACTTGACCCCAGTTGAAGCCACCGGGCCTGTCTTCGGGCAACGGTGTGTAGTCTGGATCTTCGGCATGTGCGTCAAACAGAGTCTTCCTGCACATTTGTAATTACAAAATGCACGATAATTTACCGAAGTAGAAAAATATATAAAATATGATAAGGGATAAATTAGAAATATTCTTGCAGACTTTAATGCGACTCTTTTCGAATGTCTGAATAATGGCAAACTCCGGATAATTTCTATTTAACGAATAACTATCCTCAATACTAAGTGATATCTTTCGGATAAAATTATTGGGAACTTATCCGGAGGTGAAGAAACCGGGTATAAGACTATATAATTGTATATGTATGATCTGATAATTACATCTGGCCCTCATAAGTAAGTACTGAACTTTGCTGATACCCATTAATGCATAACTTGTGACAATAATATTAACACTAATTAGGCGTCTATGTTTCGCGTATTGCCGACGTTTCTCAAACGTTTCGATAACGTTTGCGAACCGTCGGCAATACGTTGAAATAAGATGCGGCTTCCATCCGCACGCCATGAACTTCAATAATAATTCTAGCCGCGAAAGCTTCAACACCATATAAATACTATGTTACTATTTTTCTAAAAGATATCTGGATCATTCCATGTACACCGTATTAATCATACTATAAAGGTACTTACAGTATTTGTGGAGTTTTCAGAATGCGAAAACCACCTCTGAGCTGGGGAAAAACATCCTCGGCAAAGTAATACATGTGTCCCACAGCCATACCAATCATATCCACCCAAATAGCATTGCCAAGAAGAACAGAGAATCCAAGAAGTACCCATGGTAAGTATGGAGCCTTAAAAAATATTTGTAGCATTATTTCTTAAAAAAACTATTTACTTAGGTTGAAAAGACAGATATTTTAAAATATTTACTTGGAAGTTAAGAAGCCCAAAAAAGTTCATCCTGACAAATGGATTTCTCCTTGACCAGACATAGACCAACATAATCGTGAATGCGTGTCCAAGAAACAGTAAATTAACAAAAAATGCAAATATCTGTGACTTGTTAAGAAAAATACACATCCGTAATGAATTTACAAGTTAACATAGTCTTCTTTACAAAAAGGATACAATCATGCAAATCCCACCAAAAATGAACATCATGACAAAGTCAGCAGTTCTCCCACGAAATGAGCCCTCTTCCAGCATCCTGCAGTATCTGTACGTAAAGATCATGTTGAAGAAAAAGTTGAAACCAATAGTTCCAAAGAAGAGGAAAGTGGTAATCAGTCTCCATAGCTGAAAGAGACAGGAAATGATTCAACAAATGATAAGTGCAAGAGACCAAATTATAAATGTATAAGGTAGCATACCTGACACTGCTTGATTATTAAAATTGGATTAAAGTAAAGTTGAAACGGAGATACAAGGTCCAGTTGCTGAAATAATAAGCAAAAACATAACCTTGATTATTCATAGAAAACAGGAGGTATAACTGACTCTGAACGACACAATACTCTCACATATTTTAGTAATAGAAATAAATATTAAGTTAGTTAGGATTTTTGAAAATTTTTCATTGTTGTAAATACAAACCACAGCAAGTGTTGTGATGACACAGGCAGTCATGTACGCTCTCGTCACAACGGGCATCTGCAGGTATTCCTGCCTAAAAGTTTGATAAGGCATTTTTCTTTCAGCCAACACAAAAAAAGCTCCTATCACGACCGAACAGACTTTCTTCTTCCCTTCCGCCTTCTTTCTTCTTCGCTTGCTGTTACATGTCTTCGCTCGTCATCGTGCGTTATCTGCATACAATTATCGTCCACATCACAAAAAGTTTCTTACTCCAATTTAGTACCACGTAAGATCTGAACGAGGCAGCGAGATATTATATTACTAAATGTTCCATGTCGACCAATAACAATACTCTTGTCGACATCTCGCGGCAAAATTACATTGAACCATTAATTTGAATAAAATTGTATATAAATCTTACTTCTGATTAACAAAATTAAGTAAAAATAGAATATTCTGGTCCATCCGATAGGAAAGATTTAAGTGAAACTCTTACAATATTTTTATTACCAATAAATATTATTTTATTGGATGAATTTCAGGTTGGGATTCTGTACATGACATAACATCTGATAGGGTTGTATAGGGAATTATTTACTTGGTCGATCCATTGAACAACGCTAAAGAGACAACTTCAAAAAATTGTGCTTGTTTGTCGTCTGTCGGCATAGGAATTTGAGAAATTTGGACCTCTCGTCTATTCTTTTCGTTCAACGATTTATTTTCGCACGAAGATAACGGGATCTTTCTATTCCAAGTTAAAAGATAGTTTCCTTCAGTTATCGTCAGTTATCGTCGAGAGAATAAAGAAATCACAATGGTTTTAACGAAAGAATATCGAATATGTATGCCGCTTACTACCGAGGAGGTAATTAATTATGAACAATCTGTGATAATAGTGCAACAATGAAACAATATTCAGCAGTGGAACATGTTTTATTGCATGCTCTGAAGCACAGGATGATTTTCGGGACGATTCAATATTCTATGAAATTCATTTTTGTTATACATTTACTTTTCACATTCCTTTTTAATGCTATATTACTTTTTTTCAATTTTTTTTTACAGTACCGTATAGGTCAATTATATATGATTGCTCGACATAGTCATGAACAGTCAGATTCTGACGAAGGTGTTGAAGTTGTTGAAAATTCTGCCTGCGAAGATCCAATGCATGGCAAGGGTCAGTTTACTGAGAAGAGGATCCATCTTTCCAGGTAATTTTGAAAGAATTATTAGTTTGAATCTTTCTTAATAGATCATTGTTAATAATAGCTTTATCCTAATACTGGGCTTTGCGCATGCAGTATTTACCAATAAAATGTAAATATTTAAACTTACTAATAGTATTATCAATTTATAGTAAATTACCATACTGGATACAGTCAGTTATACCAAGGATATTTTATGTGACTGAAAAAGCCTGGAATTACTACCCTTTTACAATTACAGGTAAATTTCAAATATTTAACATTATTTTATACAGAGAGATACTGGTAGAATTTTAAAGGTGCTTTGATATCCAATTCAACAAGTGAAGTTTATTATTAACATAATGTAATATGTAAATTATAAATTATTATTTTGTTGCATATATCCTGACATTGTGCAGAATATACAGTGAGTATTAAATACTATTTTACACTTTAAAAAAGTATATTAACTTTATTCTGATTTTCCAGTGTTCCTTCATACCAAAATTTAACATCTCCATCAAAACCCGTTATGAAGACAATAATGGATGTACAGAGAATGTAAGTGTTAAAAAATACCAAACGAATAAAATGACATAATGTTTCCAATTGTAACGCTCAATGTTTGTTCAATAGTGTTTAGGTCTCTCTCCAGTAGAACTGGTACACCGAGAGGTAGATTTTGTAGACATTGCCTATGATGAATTATCTGCAAAACACTACAAAGAAGAAGAGGTACACTGTTGCAGCAAAAAATAAGCATTGTTTATTCCCTGTAAGAAAAAGAAATCATTTAGAAAACTTGTATCATTTTAATATGCTGCAGGATCCAAAATTCTTTCAATCAAAGAAAACTGGTCGCGGTCCCCTGGTAGAAGGCTGGCGTGAAGTAACTCAACCCATAATGTGCTCCTACAAACTAGTAAACGCATCTTTTGAAGTTTGGGGCATGCAGACTCGCGTGGAAGACTTTATTCATCGGGTAAGATCCGTTGCAGAATTAATAACAATCCTATATTTTCCATTTAACACATATCGTTAATTTTGTTCAGTGTATCCGAGATGTCCTCTTGCTGGGACACCGACAAGCCTTCGCCTGGATCGACGAATGGTGCGAAATGACCCTAGAAGACGTACGACGGTATGAGTTAAAGATGCAAGAAGAAACAAACCAGAAGGTCCAGCCAAAGACTTTGGATGAAACTGGTCCGGCAAGATTTAGGACTACTGTAACTCCAAACGAGTCAACTCCGTCCTCACCAAGTCCGAAGACCCCGACTTCTGCGCGATCTTGGTTCTCTTGGTCGTAGCCAATAGTTAACTGCCTCGCTTGTTCCAGCCGACGACTTTTGATCCTTTTAGTTCCAGCCAGGACTATTTTCGAACGCTACTGTCGACGGTGCATCGTGTACGTCCCCTATTTGAAAATAATAGTTCAAAGTATGGTTGGTTTTGGCTCCTCGGCGATAATGTAAATAATTTCGTGCCCGATGACTTTACGCAATCCTCGTGAACCGTTTTGCAGACTACAGTGTTGGAATATTCCTACGATATTTGTTGTTTTTATTTCTTTTTCTCACCTTACGTTCTTTAATTTTTTTTTAAGTAATATTCGCATTTTTTCGTTGCGAATACCCAATCAATGGGCCAGTCTCGTATTGTTGATCGTGTAAAGTATTTATTAAAAAAAAAAGTTGTTGGTTTCTAATATGTATGTTTCCAGTAGTGCTTTACGACGAACGTGTAAATAATTTAATAGTTACACGCGATTTGTGCTATTCCACCATTTTCAGTTTCCACATAAAAATAAATATAATTAATTATTTTAATAATGATCAAAGCACCGCACGAATGTAATAACTAGTATCGATATAATTATTTGAGGTTTTTTCCTATTAACTGAAAATATAATCGAAGTACGTAATATTACGGTGGAATTGAATACAATTAAATAGTAAAAGAGTTATCACGCAAATACTGAATGATAATTTGATGATACTCAATTTCGCAAATCTTAATATACGTAAACTTCGTAATATTTCATGTGTATTGCTCAGTATTGTACAATAGGATGATGTGTTTGACATATGCAAAGTAACATCACAATTATCCCACAGTGTTTGCTTGGAAATTATATCAATCAATAGTACACTCTTCACGTTAATTTGTCAGTTAACCAATTGAGTCAATTGACAGAGGTAATACCTTTTTCTAAAATGAAGATAAGAAAATGATTTAGTTTCCAAAGATGAAGGAACCCCATGCAGGCAATATAAGAATGAGTATTAAGAAAAATCTAAATTATTATTAAGAGTGCAAATATAGTGAAAATAATTTGCATACAAAACCGTATCTAACGTGTCATACCGAAAACGACCAACCAAACATTAAAAAAAAATACTCGAGAGAGATTTAAATGGATTGTTGTTCCAGCAACAATACCGAGTATTCTTTAATTCGTAATTGTCACGCATTCTATTGTTGCCGAGTAGTTTCGCACGCTAAATTGTTGTCATGTGCCACATACCTAATTATAAATATTTACAAACAAACATCGCTGCGTACCTGGGTTTTATTACAAAGTGTATCGAGCCTAGTGTAAATGTTAAATAAATAAAATTGCAATGTAATATATCGATCTACCATTAAAATTGCCCACATCAATATCTTTGGAATTCATTTGACGCCTTATCTCGTCTACGATGAATCGTCCCACTGATAAAGACTCAATAAAATGGCGAAATGGAACAAATCTCAAAGTCAACGTGACAACGTTCAGCATGTAAGTGAAAAATATTTTCCTAAAAAAGTAAATAAGTCTCGACAATAGTAATAATTATATTAATAAGAAATAATTGTCCAAAAACATTTCATAACGTTCGTGCCAAAAATTCGATGAAAAATATTTTCCTTGACATTTCCTGTCAGTGCATCCAGTCTCGTAGGGTAATGTCAGGGTACGAGCTTCCCTCGCACCCCTTATGGAGACGCGCCGTTATTGATCGCGAACGCGAGGGTGCGCCAGCGCAGAATGAGAAGAGGGTGGCTTTCGCTTGCAACCCCAGCTCAACCCCGACGGCAACCAAAGCACCGGCTAGTGTTGTTATTCCCGTTAACATGTCCAGCGGTAAGTGCACTTCTTTCTTACCCGTATATCAACCCCTATTACGGTCCACTGTATCTTGTAATGCTACATTTAATCCCTTGAGAATTTCCTCATTCTGTAAGCCCGTATAAATAATATGTATTAAATGCATATACAGTACATGAACTTAACTGGACAGTATGTATTGACAGTTTGTGTTTGTGAACATTTTTGTCACATTCTGATAACACTTGTTGATAGAGATAAAACGATAGATTAGAATTAGAATTTAAATAAATAAATATATATATATAATGTACGAGATAGTATATTTGCACTGTGCTTTTTTTACTTGTATTACGTAATCTGCGGTGATTTTACTTGGTGCATTTTATGCAGATGTTCTGCAGTGATTGAATGATTTTTGTTCGATTGATATAATTAAAAATGTCGAACTTTGTTTAGCAAGACAGGGACTATATTGGGTTCGCGACACTCCCGGAGCAAGTGCACCGGAAATCCGTGAAGAGAGGATTCGAATTCACCCTGATGGTTGTTGGCGAAATGGGTCTTGGGAAATCAACTTTGATAAACAGTCTTTTTCTTGGGGACCTTTACAAGGAACGACGAATACCCGATGCTCTTGGTACTTGAATATCAGAAATATCATATATGCACATCTGAAGCAATATAAAGCATTACATAAATATGTAAATGTTTGTAGAACGCGTAGAAAAAACTACAACTGTTGAAAAGAAGACGATGGACATCGAAGAACGCGGAGTACGTCTTCGATTGACAATTGTCGATACTCCAGGTAAAATGGGATTTATTTTAAAAAAAATTAGGTTAGCTACTGCGTGGCAAATTTTTAATTTATCTTTTATCAACATTTTTCTTATTGAGGTTTCGGAGATGCCGTGAACTGCGAGGATACGTGGAAAGCCTGCTCGGCTTATATCGACGATCAATTTAGACAATACTTCACAGACGAGAGTGGATTGAATCGTAAAAATATTCAAGATAATCGTGTTCATTGCTGTTTATACTTCATACCGCCATACGGACACGGGTACTCGATATATAGCTATATATGTTCCAATGAAATTATACGTAGAGAAGGAGTGACAAAATTGAATGGCGTTCGGATTAGGAACAATCCATAAAAATGGTAATGATTCTGTAGGTTACGTCAGCTGGACCTTGAAGTATTGAGAAGACTGCATCGTAAAGTAAACGTGGTACCAGTGATAGCAAAAGCGGATACTCTCACTACGCAGGAAGTGAAGAAACTCAAAGAACGAATCCTGGCTGATATCGAAGAACACGAGATACAGGTGATACACAGACGTGTAAAAATTGCATTTAAGTTTGTGAGGTTATCGTTACGCGACATTCTTTCAATTTTTCAGATTTATCAATTTCCTGACTGTGACAGCGACGAGGACGAGGAATTCAAGCAGCAAGATAAAGAATTAAAGGCTTGTATACCTTTCGCCGTGATTGGCAGTTCTACAGTTTTGGAAGTGGCGGGTCGGAAAGTTCGAGGTCGACAATATCCTTGGGGGGTTGTCGAAGGTAATGGGAGGGATGGATTTAAAAAAAAAATAAGACAGTCAATAAGCATTTTGCTCTTTATAGTGGAAAATCCAAAGCACAGTGATTTTGTAAAGTTGAGGACGATGTTGATATCAACTCATATGCAGGATATGAAGGACGTAACGCAGGACGTGCATTATGAGAATTTCCGTGCACAATGCATTTCGCAAATTTCCCAACAGGCGATACGGGAACGGAGGTATCTACGCATGTAAATAATTATGACTTCTGATTACTATACCTTAAGTAATGCACCACGCATAGTTTTTCCTTCAAATAATTGCGCAAGCACGTTGACGTAATTAAAAAAAAAATTATTATTATCGTCAATAATCATAAAGTACTTTTTGAAAATTAGTAAAATTATCTCGTAATTTCACTTTTCCTCTGTCGTAAAAAGTTTGAAATCCTGTCGCATATCAGTAGTCCAGTATCATGGCTCGAATTTAGGTTAGATTTGACAAAAAAAAAAACTGTAGCAGATAATTTGCTGCTCTGACAAACGAGCCGCTCCGGACTGAACTTTTTGACATTTTTTCTTCAGTAAACTGAAGAGAGACTCTGGACCACATTTTGAGAATAGCATCTCTGACACGGACAGACTTCTTTTGCAAAAGGACGAAGAGGTAAGATGAATCTTTGATTTCGCGTCATACACTCTGTGCAAGTAATTATGAATTGCGCGATTACAAAATTTGTACTTTTATCGCAGATTCGAAGGATGCAGGATATTCTGGCACAGATGCAGGAAAAATTAAAAGCCACAGGACAAGCCGGCGGAGGTTTAGGTATGCGAGGTCGTGTCGGCAGTCTTGGAAATGATTTGGATTCCACGGACATCGATAAGAAGCGTAACAGTATAATAGACGTTTAGTCCATTTTATAATGATAATAGTGCGCGAAGAGTTATCCTTTTTGATAACTATTAGCATTTACCAAAAATGACCTACGGAACCTCAGGGTATCCGAAGTCCGAAACAGTGTTCTGGGACGTTTGATCGTATGAGAAACTGGTGACTCTAGGAGAGGCTGAGCTGTTTATATAATTTAAAAAAATAATAAATCAGACTCATGGAAAAGTCAATCGGCAATTATTACTGACACTGCGGAGGCCAAATGTAAACGAAATGACGATACGATCTTAATGCAAAGCAGTATTAAGCATTCGGGTGTTTACACTTTTAGAATTGTACTAACATTCTTTTTCACGTATAAACTCCCATACATTAACGCTACAAATTTATAATCTCCCTAGAATCGTTAAACGAGACAAAACACTATGCAAACTGATTGCACGAGTTTTTTCTCCAAACTTTTGAATTGAACGCACATCATGTGATCAGGTACGTTATGTTCGTTGGACAAAGCGTAGATATTCTTTTATATGTATAATATTCCATATATGATAAAAATTTAATTCATTTGCTCGCTACGTTAAGACGTGTACACAGCACAAAAGGGAATACAGTTACCATTGACGTATAGGTTAGGTAACATAAGTTCAAGAATCAACAGCAGATAAAAAATCAGTTGATTAAGAGATATTGCGTTGAACATCGATTTGTTATATTTAATTATATTTTATTGTGATCCTCTTTTATGTAACAATAAATATAATACGATATATATATATATAAGTACATTATATATATATATATATATATATGTATAAATATTATTCAAGTGTTAAGATTCCTAGTATTAAATCATCCTCTCGATATCGCTTGGTCGCTCGGCTCCTTTATAATTAATTAATTAACACTCTACGCAACAATGAGAAGCAACAATCGTTGGATCGTATTAAAAATATACTAAATGCTTAACTTTCAATTATTAAGAGATTAGGTTATCAACTCGCTGGGTATCGGTGCTAATTGTAAATAAAGTTAATTAATAATTCTCATAGCAATTAAATATATATACCCATCAGGCGAGTATACATACAATAGCTGTACGATGTAAATTCGCAAACTGATAGGAATACTCAATTAATCCGAAATATTGTCAATTAATGGACACGTAATTCATAACCTTTTAATTCGTAATCGTTAAAGGATCTGCTCGATGAAAATTCTCACCAGTATCGGTGCAATTATTTTTAATCATTTGGGGGGGATGCGATTTCGGAAAATGTTATTGGGACATATTTTTTTTTCATTCGCCTTTTTCGTAACTCAATAAAGTAATGTGCATGGCGTCATCTTTAGATAGAAGAAGATACTTCGACACGGGCAGCCGGGTGAACGAATGCGTAATGTTACGCAATCAATATACTAGTATATGCACTACTATTGCAGTTTACTTCTCTGAATACGTTATCGGGCCGTATCGCAGTGCTAAATAACAATGTTAATAACAATGACCAATAACAAGAATAAGAATATTATATTTGGCCAGAAACAAGGGATTATTTTTCCTTCTATTTCGTTAACGGTCCATACATTTAACATGCGGAAATTAAAAAATAATCGTCCGGAGTAGCTGAAACGCCAATAATACTGTTTTGACTCTACACCCCGTTCGCGAATTATCTAAAACTAACCGATAGCTCTAATTAAAATGGTAATTGACTTTATTCTGTCGATATATGTATACAGGGTATTTCACCGAAGGTGCACTCCTTGATTATCTCCGTTACTAATGAAAATACGAAGAAAAGTTTAAGACAAAATTTGTATGATTTCAAGGGATTCGATTTTTCACCTTTTTTTCCTTAACATTTTGAGACCTTGAAACTAAAATCCATCCAGCCATTTCCAAGTTATTGAGAAATTAATTAATTAAGCGGCGCTGCAACGGAAGATTGTTCAATAAATTCACTTCTCAATAACTTGAAAATGGCTGGATGGATTTTAGTCTGCAAGTAAATGATGTTGTATTTAAAAAAAAACACGTGACGTGTTGTATTTCGAAATCAAATGAATATAAAAAAATCATTTTGATGAAAAAACGACCCCCTTTAAACCATACAACCTTTGTCTGACACTTTTTCCCGTATCTTCAACAGTAACGAAAATAATCGAGATATGAACTTTCGATGAGACACCCTATATATACACATATTTTGTTCATAAGTCTGGTCCGCATTTGAAATTGCAATTAGTCCTCGGCGAACTTAATTTAACAATTAACCCATTACATAAGAATTAATAAAAATCCATGGATCCCCGGATTTACGCACAAACCGTAAAGTCCCTTAAGACCACCTTAACGAACAGATATATACCACCAAGGTGCCCCGTATGATTTCGTCGATACAATAATCTATGTATAAAAAGAGATTCTTTCGTTAATCAGCTACCACAATAAATCAGTTCGAAAGTTAATCGAATAAATACATAACAATGACGCTCGCGCTAATAAAATATCAAAGTAAGAGTACACTGGATATCCTCTTACGGAATAATGTATAAATGGAAGGGAGGAAAATAATTAAATGATTTCCAATTGAATACGCGTAATGGATCGATTGGAAGGGGAAATGCGCAAACCACACTGATCGACGTCGCGCTGAAGATGACGATGATTGGTGAAAGGGCAGTTATTCGCAGACGCGTTCGATCAGCAATAATAATCAGCCTTCCCGAAGAGTCCTGATGACTCCCGGAAGTGCTCTGCTGGTGATGAGGAGTAGGAGTAGAATGGGAAGGGCGATAGAGAGGATATTGAGATTGAAGGGAGGGGCTCTAAGAAGGGTGAAAATGGCGCAAGATCAGCCGAATAGATTGGTCACAAGGGAATTGAAGCCGTTGCTGATCGAGGAGAAGATTCCGTTGCTGGAATCGCCGGCAGTGTTAGCACCGGAACTTGGTCTTAAATGTAGAGTGTAGTCCCTGTGAGGATAGGGCCTCAAGGGACCGTTTATTCCCGCGTAAGGTCCTGGAGCATCGTCACCGATGTCGTCCAGTCTCTGAAAAATAATTCCAAAAAAAAAGTTGCACAACCCGATGGCATTTCCAGTTTCAATTATAAATATGACACGTAGACTGAGAAGTACACTGAAATTAAACAGCTAAAAAATTAACCACAGCGAAATTAAATTTTCTTCGTAAAGTTTTTTTTTCCCCTTATCCTCCTCGCAGAAAAAATTTGAGGAATTCTTATAAAATCTTTTTCTTGACAGCGTCAGCCAAGTGATCGGCATAAAAATTAAAGTCTTCCGTAACCTGTCGACGAACGAGAGAATAATGATGGCTCGACAATGAAAATACTTGGAATAAAAATGAATCGATTTAATTGGAGGTTTGTTAAAAAATTTAATATCATTTAAATATTCATCAGATTTACTATCAGTCTACCGTGCCTTGATAATAAAAGTAGCAATAAGCACGTGTGAAAAATGCAAGCATCGTTATACCTAGATATTAATAGCGTCAGCTAATTAGCATCCGCAGTACAGCACCGTTGTTTAATAGAGCTACGAATTAAAGTACGATTTATGCCGTGACAATTATAAATATTAATTAGCGTAATCAGCCATTGATTAATTAAAACAGCTGGCACATGCACGCACGAGAAGTACAATCGAGGCCGAGGCGTTTGCGATTTATTGAATGATTAAAATTTAAGATGAACACGTTCATGGAGAAATGTTAGACAGGTGGATATATATATATATAGAGAGAGAGAGAGAGAGAGAGAGAGAGATTCCATATGCACTAATAGATATACATACCACCTAGATACTTATACATAGTTACTTATGTACAAAGTATACGTGTAAGTTACGTGTCTCCTTCGGGATGGAGAAAAGTAATCCTGAAATACGACCAGGACGATAAAGAATTCGCCTCCGAGGACGCTTTTAGACGTGATCGAATTACTTTGCAAAGATATCAGGATTCGAGTCGGACGAAATTGGAGTGCCCCGGCTAAATTCGTATCTGGGTCAAAATCGTTAAAGGATAAAGAGGATCGCGTCCTCGGCGTTTTCTTTTAATCATTTTTCCTTATTTTTCTCTCCCTCTCAACTAAAATCAAACGATCATGGTTATAACGGTAAATAATGCACGACCTTATTGGATTTACTAAGATTCCACCAAATAACAAAATTCATACGAAATATATGAAATTATTAATTGGACAGAGGCATTAACGTCAAATTACAAAACCCAAGACAACGTTATAAACACACAAATGTATAAATATATCAAAGCGCGATTTCCACAGAGTTACAAAGAATGTGTTAAAGAATATCTGAAATTGGCCGAGTTAGTAATGCCAACTGTTAGAATAATATGGTCGTTGCGTCTGTTCTATGCGAGCTTACGGTTATATTGCGTGGCAGTGTAAAAAAAGGAATGCGGAGAAGAGGATGCAGAGAAAAATCGTAGCTGAGAAGAATAAAACATCGCATGTAAGCCGAATACGCGGAAAATGAACGATCGACATCGATAAATCGGTTGGAAATAAAATGAAAGCACAGTTAACGGCCGATTGCGAATTACTCGATTACTTACACGTTACTCGTGCGTGGAAGGGAGCTAGCCGGCTAAATTACAGGGGGAGGGACTTTATGGGGACACTGAGGACTAGATTATGAGGTAGGAAAGACGATGGTGTCGGCGGCCGGAAGAGAAGACGCCGAGGAAGTAACGCGCGTTACGGAGCCCGTTACTTCGGCCCTCGCTTCCGTTTCCGGTTCCCAGCCCTGGACCTCCTCGCCATCGTCGGTTTTGCGACTTGGTTTCCGTCTCTGAAACTACACCACCATTCGCACTCGTACGTTCCACTTATTCGCATTATATACAGGAAGTCGCGAGCGCCACCACTTTCAAACCATCTCGCATGAGGGGATATCAGATTACACGGACAAAGATAAAGAAGAATCGAGTGCATCTACATTGATGTATTTGGTAATTGGGGAATAATATCAAATCATTTATCGCCGTCTTCGGCACTTGGAATTTATAGCACAGTGGGGGTTGGTTTACATAACTGTATTGTACAGGGTGTTTTAAAAATAAAAGTGAGACATTAATTTAAGTTGACAGAAGAGAAATAAAAACGTCTCAGCCACCTGAATACCGTTAGGAGTCACATTTCCCAACTGTAAAACATTGTCACCCATTGTCTATTATTAGCGGGTATCCACGCGATTAGAATTTTAAACATTATACATTCCCTGTATGAAAATTCCGTTAGTACTTTTGTATAATTATATACAATGTTTCTGTCACATCAGAACTAACGTTAGACTTACCTTTGTGGTGTGAAGGGTAATGTTGAGTAGGGTGGGATGCTGTTCAATTACCATGAATTCAATTTCACGCGGACTGTAGCCATTCGCGTAAACCTGTACGACAGAAAGGAAACTTACTTGATTCAATAATTCGAAAAATAGGTCAATTTTGATTCTTTCGCAAACAAGATACTGAAATCTGGATTTTAATGATAATCAGTAAACTAACCTCGATTTTGTAAACTCCAGGTAAGAGTATCCTCCAGAATTCGCCGTATTTGGTGGTGAAAAAACTAATGTCCCTAGATTTGACCTTGACCGAAGCCCGTTCGACCGGATTTCCATTTTCATCAATTACGAATCCATGGACACCTCTGTGCGCTTCGGCCAGGAACTTTATCAGGGACTGGAAGAAGGATGCGTATTTTATAAAAATTATATTAAAAAAATCTTATATCCTGAGGTAAAACATACCACTCGATTTTCTTCCCAATAATGTGGCAGATCTTCTGCCGGAGGATATTTGCAGCAAGACAATTCTAAGGTTATTTCCATACAGCCATTCCAGACGTAATTGAAATCTTGCATTCCTCCGGTTAGCGGATACCATTCGGCACCGTTTGTTATCCCGTGTTTGAATCCCGGTTGCGAAGCTGAACACGCTGCACCGCGGAACATGGAGCCATGATTTTGTGAATAAGTCAATGATAGATGACGGAACACGTCATCATCAGGCGACAGACTCGGTGTGGATGTGTAACTCTGAAACACTGTGATGATCACGATATAATAATAATAAAAGAGAGAAATGAAAAATGTTAAAAACTCATGAAAACTCCTGCTTCTTTTTTTTTCCAATATCAGTGTCGTTATTCTACTTTTAATTTTGGGTAACAAATTGACAAAATTTCAAGCACGTTTGGCCGTTCGGTCCGTATATAGAAAATATTAGAGTGGTCAGAGAACGTCGTTAATCGTCCACTGATGAGTAAACGATTGTAAAGTATTTTTTTCACAATACCTGCGCACAACGGAGCCGAACGACATATTCCTGATTGCATGAAAATTTACAGGCAACGTTAAGTCAAGTGTGATAACAAAAGAATTATATTTTTTAAGTGCTAAATAGAGATGGAAAATAATATTTAGTAAATAGGACGTTTTTAATGAACACAGTAATTTTGTGACTGAACAAAAACCCAAAGAGAAACAAAAGGAAAATGAAATTCTTGCGCAAGTAAAGTTTCGAACGCACGAAGAATTAATTTACCGGAAAATTATCCTCGTTTTAACACTGTCCCATTGTTCATTGTTCATCCATCACACTTTCTACTTGGATTAATCCCCACCTTCACAAGGTGACGACTTGACGTCATTCGAAATTCTTTTTCACCGGATGTGGAACATCCCATAGAATAAACGAAAGATACCAGAGATAGCGTTGGAAAACTGAAAAATCAGAAAATCTCACTCACGTGAATTCGGAGTATTGTCAAACGGGTAGCTGGCGACAAGGGCGCCACCGTGAAGACTTCCGGAGAGAACAAATTGAATTTTCGAAACCCACTCCTTAACCGCTTCCGTTTCCGGTTGACTCTTTTTATTGTTCTGTTTAAAGTAATCCGGGAAATTTCGATTCAAATCGAAACCGCGAGCATTGTATCTGTACAAAGGAAGAAAGTAAAAAAAAGTTTGTCGATAAATCAATTCATAGCTGGATATATTTAGTGTCCAAATTCTCTATATATTTGTATTCGACACTCACCGGCCCTGACCACCATCACAGGACCCTTCTTTAGAGACCTCAAAGCCGTCCGGATTCATTGACGGTAGTATATGAATACGTGTGTTATCCAACAGCCAAGTGATGTATTGATCTGATCCATATTTCGTAACCAATAACTGTCAAATGAAAAATATTATTAACAAACTTTTACCGAATAATTTAATAATCAATAATATATAATTCTTTCACCTGACAGTTAATTAATTAATCGCATAATTTTGTGATACACAAATGTCATTATTTCTCTCAGGCAGCAACTTCCACGATACCTTATACGGTCTAATTAGCAACAGTGAACGGATTGATTTAATTCACCCGACAAAAAACGAATTTAAAAAAGTTCATCCTTTTCCACAAGAAAAACATCAAAATCGTTACGTGTATTACATAAATCAAATTCAAACTTTTTATTATAAAGTTTGTCATGAATTTAATTAGCATAAAATATTATCAAACGTCTGTGCTGTTACTAGTAAACAAGTGCTAACAAATACAATCCGACAAGAAAAACCCATCTCGGAAATTCGACTTGGTCGTGTGAATGGTAATTAAGATAGAGCGTCAAGTGGGAATAAATTATTCAAGGTCGACCTTCGATACTCAGAACGGCGTGAACAATAGTAGCGACAGAATAATTACGAGAATTACCATGCGCTGCTACAGCACCTACAGATTCTCATGGGGCTGTAAATATGACGTCGTCGTTTCCGATAAGGTCTTTCAAGCAAGGACACAAAGTTAGGTTAGGTTAGGTTGGACAGACACGATCCTTGAAAATATTCATTAAGGTTTTACCACACGAAAAGTATATTCCGCGCGAATACAAATTTCGAATTAATGATAAAAAAATTAATTAATAATAAAAAATTATATAATTACATACGTGAATAAGGTGTAGCATAAGTTCACGTCCTACGGCCTCGTTTCCATGTATGTTCGCCACATATTTGACATCCGGTTTACCGATCATGTGTTCATATGGAGAGGATGAGACGACCATTACCCACAAATCGCGGCCTAATGGACAGTATACAAACTCTTAGGTAATCACGTCGTCCATTGTCACTTTTTTGCCGGAAATGAAAATATACAATGCATGCGTGTCATAATCGGTTAACATTGTCGAGCAGCAATCGTTACTTGGGAATGCTCCAGGACACGCTATCCCGATGAGCAGGGTACGATAAGGGCTGGAGTCCTCATTGTTAATGGGAACCATAAATGTCGGTAGGATCTTTGATAGTATGTTGATGAGGATGAAATATTGCTACGAAGTAATGTCTTTACCCTTGACAGACTTTCCGATCGAATATAGAGCAGTGAGATTCTGGAAGCGCAAGGAGGTCGTCCTTAGAAATCGACTCATTTGTTCATAATTGTGATACTTGAATTCTATATTGTAAGGCTCGTCGAAGATGGAATAACGAGAATTGTAGTGTCTTGCAAGTTCAGAGTCTCCTGATGTTTCTTGTCCAATGGCGATCCCATTAGCTCCTACGAAGGCCACTGTCACGATTAATAATATACGTAACATTCTGAAACAATAAAAACAATGTTAGGTTACAAAAAATGTATAAAAGTTCCTCCAGATGGACGGGAGTGAGTAAAAAAATGGCCGGCAATAATTTTCAGATTACTTCGATCGAAGCAAATGGTTTTTTTATTGGGTCTCTTTCGTTTCTCTTCTTCTCCGTAACGCCTGGAATTCGAGGAACTACTGAGTTCCTTAAAAATGAAATCTCTCGCTTTTATTTACAATTTCGAGAAAGGAGCGTCGCTCGATATGAATCACACGCGTCCCCAATTTCTTTCACTGCCGTCATTGCGAAATTCTTTGAGGCATTATTTGAAGGTTAAGGCCGATTTCAATTCGGCCTACGCGTTTTTATCGGTATCATATCTCTACGTATTCAGGCACAACCCACGATCCCTGAAAGTGCCTTGGCATCATTGACATTTGTAGAAAAGGTTAAATTTAAAACATTAGCATTTGCGTGTAAGTTTTTTTTAATTGAAAAAAAGAAACGCCGGAATAATTCTAGATTTGCGTCAAACATGCCGTGTTTCCTGCCTGTTCGGTGCATTTGCCGGAAATGCATATTCCGGTCACGTTCAGTGTTCACGGGCAACTTTTACCGTTTTATTTACATTAAAAGGAAGTAGTCGACTCTCGTGTCGGCTTCGCATGTACACAAATTATTTTTGAGAAAAATGTCCGGCTGCTTCGGCTTTCACTAACGGCACTGACGCACGCCAGAAGTAACGGGTCCCGAGCGCTCGTAAAGCCCGATAAAATGGTCATGAAATAGCGGCGAATAACTGGTACACGCCTATTTCATTATTTTCTTTACTTTTTTGACGATATACTGTCGTTCCAGGAGATCGGTTTAAATTCGTTATTGAATGTTAGGCTATTACTTTTGAGATAATAGACTTTGAGAACGACGCAAAAGACTAGCTATAATACCAGAAATAGTAATTGGATAGACGTATTTTATTTTTACGAAGTACCTCATTAATTTTCTGCATGATTCAAAAGTGAGATTAATGTAAAACATTTAACGTTAACGTATAGCCATTAGCACCTTAATAAATTCTGGGATTCCCTGTGTACCTATGTGACTCACAATCAGTGATGTTTTATTGAGCGAGAAGATTTGTGCGAACGATGATTTCAGAATATGGAATAATTAGCGACTGTTACGAGAAAAGTTCGTACGTCAGTATGATTTTTTATCTGGAAAAAAGACTGGAAATATTTTCATGACGCTTTACGCGTCTTCTTCGTCCGAAGTGAAACCTCTCCGCGGTAATTAGGCCAGTAAACTTTGCCCGCATATTTACATGGAGTTTCCATTACGCGGATACGAAATAAAAGAACTTCAAAGACTAACAAAACATGCGTGCCACTTCATATTGCGGGAAAGCTCTTTTCTTTGTTTGCCAAATGTCCCAGTTAAAAGCAACTGCTTCTTTGTCAAATTCCACGAAATCTTTACAAACGCTTCGAATGATACAACTGCAATATGTATAAAATAACACTCACGTAGGCATAACAAACATTTAACAACATACGTTTTGAATTTTCAATATGTCTCATGCTCTATCTAGCCCAGTCGGTCTTTAAAAAACAATCGTTAAATATCTCCCGTTTAAAAAAAAAGTACAATTACACTTGAAAATCAGTACAAGGAATACAAAAAGTACCAAACTACCCTCAACCGTATAGTAGAGACTAGAGACGGTTAGGACGACATGTCAAAAAACAAAAGCAATAAGTCAGGAAAAATAGAAGCTGCCAGAAAAGGTCGGCCATTAATCATCGCGGGAAAGAAATCGTTCTGAGAAGATAAAAAGATAGAGTCGGAACAAGCATAAATGGATGGAAGGAAGGAAGGAAGGAAAGATTCTGTGTCACCTGAATAACAAATGGGGCGGCAAAAGCCGTGTCGAGGGTAAGTTGAGAGTCGCTGGACGGAATAACGGGCTTTCGTCGTTGGAAATATTCCGTAGTAGATATAGTACGTTTTGTATTACACCGATAGAACTTGCTTAGAGATGCTGAAAAGTACTGATGCTTCTTCATTCACGATACAGTGTCTAACACAATTCCAGACAGTCACGATTTACAAAATTTGTATTTACTTTTCTCTCATCACACCAATTCACTCGTTCAATGCCGATCGCGTTGCGAGAACGAGTTTAGGATGGATACGGAACCAGCACCGGTATGCCTTCGAAATTCAAAGTTTGGAAAGACGAATCGGAAACACAGCAAGACGTTATGCACGGGCTCGCGGTCAACGCGAGACTGCGAACTTGGGAAGAGTGCGGTGGACTGCGGCCCGCCACGCAACGCTATTCCTCTGGTGGTGTCACAGTGTACCAGTGCACCTTCTAGTGTCTGAAGATACTTCTTCCGGTCTACTGGTACTAGTGGACACTATATAGCACCTGGCTAGCTATACTACCTTGAATATAACACCTGGTGCTATCATCTCTAAGGGTCCGGAGTAGGGATAGAGAGTTAACGACTGGACGAGATACGACGAGAACCACTCGTTTATTGAGGACAAGGTCCTACTACCAAGATTGCGGTCCAGAAGTAGATGGAATTTTTGTTATTAACGCTACAATTTTTAATAAACGTATTTCTTGCTTTAAAACGGCCAATGGTACGTTTAGTGTTAAGTATATCAAAGCGGGAATATCGAAGGACACCTTTAGTTTTTGGGGTTGAGATCTGGATTTGTAAAATGAAATGAGAAGACGGAGATTGGACAAGGGATAAGAACACCCTTGCTTCAAAGATGTATATATTTATTTTTATATAGTTAAATTATAAATCATGATGATTAAATTTTTCAATATTTCGCACTCGAGCTTGTAAACATTAGTCCTTTCAAAATAAAAAGCGCGGGATTTGAATCCTCACCGATGTCCAATTATGATCCAGACACGAATTTTCAAGGTCAACAAGTATGATAAAAAGCAACTGACGTTTTGCATGCGTAATTTCGTAATTTGTTATTGTTTTGTTTACTAATTGGCATACAACAGTATGTATTCTGTGCATTCGTAACGATCAGTCGGTAAATGGAATTGCGGATGACCGCGACACCTGACGCAAAATAAACAGACCAAGTATCATACCTGGGTTTGGTATCACGTGAAGGTAGGAAACACGGAAAGTCGCAATCGACTTATCTACTGAATGCTAACGTTACGTTTGCCCGATGATGTACTAACTTTAAGTGCTACGTTTTAGCTATCAAAAATGATTATTTTTTCGCCACAATCTAATGATATCAGCCGACCATTCAATATTCTGACAGTATCGACATGCTTCACAAAAATCGACAATAACTCAAAAATGCAAGTGTAGCCTGAGCAGAAATTCCATCACGGGTGCCTAATTCGCTACCAGGCCCTTATTCGACATTAATAAGGTAAAGCCTGATAGTTCCCATGATGCATTGCGTCATGAGAATATTTCTACAATACCTTACGTAAGGTTATCAACAGTTGTGCCATCTATGCATGGTCTTGCAGGGATCTTCCTGTCCCAGAGAATAGACTTTTGTCCAGCAGTCAACTAGAGTTCTCTAGCGAAAGCATGCGCGAGCGCAATTGACTTGGCTGTGAATGTGTCGGCCACCAGCCACCAACCAGCCATCTAACACGGCCTTCGTTGCACGCGCAGCTCAGCGCGCGGCTTTCTGGAAAAAATGAAGGCGCGCTCCGCTAGTGAAGTCCGGACCAGCGGAGGGTCCACCAGGTAGTCGCGTGACTCTTGAGCCGAGGTGTATCGTCAACTCGGAGTATCGCGAATTTTCATTGACTGTGACATAGGGTCACACGTCACGGGTTCGACCCTGTACCCGATAAAAGACTCAGAAAAAATAAGATCATCCCTCGGGCGATGGGATGCATATCCCGGTTAACATAAGACACTAGTGTATCCACTAGAGGAGGAGGACAAACCAGCATCCCTACTGGAGTCTTCATCGATTTTACGTCAGTCAATGAATTCCTACCAATAGAGAGTTAACTAAGGATTTTACTCTCGCTCCTCCCACAATACGTAGATTCTTGTTTGGTAGAGACATTACCCGAGTGTCCGTCAAAGAATCGACTTGTTAATCGTCTAATTAAGAAGCGCCAGTGTTTACAGAAAATCTATTGAGTTGTAAGGTTAAGAAGGTTGTGTCGTTGTATTTACGAAACGTCACGAAACGTCACGAATTGTCTCATCGGGCATCAGACTCAATCGATCCTCGGAGCAACCTCAGACTCGGCTTCCTCTTAGCCAGCAGCTTCATTTTACGCCGCTCGCTTCGTTTACGTCGAAGACCTTTTTTTTCGAAGTTTAACAAGATTTTGAGAAACATATTGAAAAAGTGACGCAAGAAAAATGGAGTTCAAGTTCAATGTGAATAAACTATTGCCCAGGAAAATCAACAAGATTGGACAAACACTGATTCCGGAAGATTTCAAGGGCGACCGACGGGAACTCAAGTGAGTGAACCCCTTATCAATGATGACCCGACCACCGTCAACGCTAATTCTTCGTGGTCATTTGCAAAAATAATCTAGAATCTACTGTTAAGTGCTCTATTAGTATCGGTATATGTATAAAAGTAGACGACCTCCAGGCAGAGGGCGTCTGTAGATCTGTAGAAGGTTGCCTCAGTTCCTTCAGCTGACAATTAAAACGTATAAGAACTTTCACTGTCCCTTGCGAGACCCAATGACGCATTCATGCCGCAATTAATCATCAATCTCTTCTATAACTCCTCGAAGATAATCCAGAAGTTCGAAACAAATTCCTCGAACTTGGCCGCAGCTGTGGTCTCAGCTAGTTGATTTATGTCAAAAATGCCATTTACACATATCAAGTGACGCGCAGTCCTCCACGAGTCTCGACTCTGTTCATAAAAAAGAAAGTTGCTCGACTAGATTTTTAAGTTTTCTAAAAGTTCCTCATAATATTTTAATAGCGAAAGAAATAATATTCCATCGTATACTTGGACAGATTCGAAATGGTCGAGCATTTGAAATATCTAACGCACCGATGATCGCCAATCAGCTGATCTTGCCAAGTTCGATTTAACGTATAAAATCCAAGATCAACCGTTCACGCGTCATCTTACACCTGTGTAGTCATTCGTGCAATCATCGGCAAAAGCGTCCATTCTCTCATTGTCAGTGTGTTGCCGCGTAGGCGAAAAGCGGCTGGAGTTCGAAACGCAAAAAAAGTAGCTCAGCTCGTAGCTCGTTGAAATGCGTTAGAACGAGCAGCATTGTGCAATTTCCTTGTTACGCTATGGAGCAGTAGGCTTTTCGTGGCATTTTAATAGCAGTTGGAAGCGAAAATAGAAATTATATTATTCTCGAGAAATATAAAAGAAAAAGTTTCCGACAACTGAACATCGACGAACCAAGTACTTAGACAGCTACGCGAATCAGCAGCAGCAGCGACGTTCACGGTTTTAAAGAGTCTTTCACGTGACTACGTCTCCCCGTGGGCGGACAGGTCAGGTCTGGTGGGCAGCGGAAAGAATCGCACAGCCATGATTCTTGTTCCTTCTACGAAATACGAATTTTGCTCTGAACAAACATAGTCTCTATTTTCGTAAAGAATATAAAAATCGCGGAGAAAAGTCGAAAAATGTAAAACGTGTAGTAGCGATCATTTATCGATTAATTAAAAGACGTCTAGGCCGATTGCCTGACTCCTCGTCTGGTTTCCGTGGGAACCCATTGTTCCGTTGAATATGCGTCCAGTTTCGAAGCCAGCAGAGGTTATCGACTTACGGATAAAACTGTCGGCATCTACACATGTATGTAGGAGTCTAAGTAAAATTGCATCATTTTTTTATTGTAGCTATTTTACGGATCGCGCTCACGTGTCATTCTCACGGAATGACTCACGTTCACGCTATACTTGAACCAGGAAGCCGCGTCTTCCATATTTCACAATCTTCCTATAGCAATACGATGGTTAGAAACGTCTTTAGGTATCCGTTGTTATTCGGGATTGATAAAAGGCAGGAAATTATTCCAGCGTGTGCTGCTCCTATACAGAGACTGGTATGGGTACCGATTGACTTTACCACCCAGTATATATTCTGTTTTTGAAGAATCGATGCAAAAATTTTGAAAGCGTAAAACAGTTTGTGGTTAAACGGTGAATTACTTTCGCGTGCAATTTTCAGGGAACGACTCAGGGACTGACGGAAGTTTACAACAGAGCGACAGACTAAAAGTACGGGGAAGAAAGAGACGGAATGAGTTTGCGTTACTGCTGAGTTACCCGTTAGGTAGAAAAAGTCTATTTGCTTCTCTTGGCTTGCTTCACGCACCGTAGACTCCGGGTTTCAGGAATGGATCGGCTGCGAATGGAACGGACACTTTTTATTTGTGTCTGAAATCCTTGTAACACGTGACACATCCGATCATTAAACGCTGTGCCGATCGCTCGTTAATTTGTATGAAAAAAATAGATAATCATAAAGACCGAGGACTGACAAGAATATTAATGGGTCTTGAGAGACGTCGTGATCTGGCACACAGGATGTGCAGGAGCAGCGTCCGATGCTTCTGGTTCGCCTGGTGCAAGGATGCGTGGAACTCTGATTATCACGCGTCGGCTAGCACGGGAACTTTTCAATCAGCCAGGCATGACGCTTCTGACATAAATGAACCACCTGGGATGAATAAAGTCTAGTATAATGATAATAAACATTTGGATCCTTAGGTCGAATCCATAGAAAGCATGAGAGCGATAGGATTTTGAAAATTGAAAAAGGACAAAAAAAGCAGCGATAAAACCGGAAAAGAAAGATTTGCCGAAAGAAGCCTAAAACTACTCGCCATAACGAGGCGAAGCAACCGTTAGAACCGGAAAAAGGAGTGGAAGAAAATAATTCCACCTTCCAGCTTCTTTTCACGTTGTCACGAATTTTTAACATGGGGTTTGAAATAATGGAATCACGTGACATTTGTCTCGGTCGTCTTACTTATCAATAACAATAGCGCCGTTTGAAAAACGATAAGAAGTTTGATAAGAAATTTCAAAAGTGGCTTATCACGCTCGAACGGTTCGCACTCGCCATATTTATACATTTCAATTAAAACCGCACCGATACATCCGGTGTAACCGATAAACTGGAAAGTTCCAAAAATTAGATGAAGATAAATTTTTTCAAAATCTATTCTAACGGGCCCACGTGCTGCGAACTATAAGAAAGTTTACTATGAGAAAAGTTGGTGCGTACTGTCGAAGCGGTATCTCAGCTGGGCACTTCAAAGCCGGAGAGTAGCATGTATTAATAAATCTGACATAATGGCCATGCTACTCGTGGTCTACTAGCAACTGTACACGTTTCCACTCTGCACGCTTCCCAGAGAGTAGAAACAGCTGCAGTGCCGATTCACTCCGTATTTTAACCCTGAACGTGGACTATTGCGTCACTCGAACGATCGCGACTCCGAGCATGGAAATTTGCATCCAGTGGAGTACTCCGCTGGAGTCACTCTTTGGCTTTGGCTTTGATTGGCTGTCCGATCGATGCTATCTCCCTCAACAGTTATGTAACTAATCAGTCCGTGAAAGCGCAGTTCAGCCTTGACTGCTACAGTCTGCTCTGCTGCGAGAGACGAGAGAAATCTTGAATATGATTCATGGTTACTCTTCTCCTGTGGGTCCAATAATTAGGATGGAAGTAGAGAGCGATCGGGTCGCGAATTTCCAAATCCTAGATGAATCTTTCCGCAAAATATTATATATTAATATCTCACCTGCACAATTTGTCATTGACAGCGTTAAGATATCCTGCCCTGAGGCCTAGCCGTTATCGATTGTACGACAGCCAATTTATGTGAACGTGCTTGGAGTCGCGTGACTTGTTCTTTTCGCTCGGTACAAAAATTCCCCGTCAATTTTCTTAGCGATTTCGCGAACATAAAAACACTCGTTGCTGGCAAAGAGAAAGAAGGTAGGAGAATTCGAAAACTTGTATGAGAATGTTGGTTAATTGGAGGAAACGAGGAGGAGGAGGAGGAGGAGCAGCAGCTGGTTCCAACGATTGTTCTGTATGAGCCGTTATGCATAACCTAGATTCGTATACACAGTCTATGTACCAGCCAGTACTAATTTATATATACAATAATATTATTATACATATATATACACTAATTCAATCACAAAATCACAATTGAATTTCGGAGAATTTAATGCCCCATCCTTCCACCCTTTGAAATATGAATATCTGGGCGATTTTCAAATGAAATATCGCAGCCAGGAAAGTATCGATAATCGTTGCGCCATCAGACCTAACTATTCGAGCAATGTAGCTTCAGCTTCCACGAGGCTTCGGCTTTGCTCTCGTTTCCATGTTCATCCTCTCTGCGGTCATAAATTGAAGAGGAAAGGGCTGGGTGGCCGAGGGATGCTGACTCCCCTTGCCACCCGCCTCACCGTCACCAACTCCCAGTGCATCCCATGCAGCCCAACTTTAAAAATAGTCCGTGACCCTCTGCGTGGGGTGGAAAAAAATCTAATGAATTTGGTCCAAAGCCTCACGGAGTCGCAGCTTCCAATGAGCCCTCGACGACGTTCCACTTCGCTCAACGTGGCGATTGGCTCGCAGTACTAAAATATTAATTGGATCGATCAATACACAATAGCTTCCCAGGAGTCTCGTTAAATATTGTTCTTCCTGCCTGTTGAGCTGCAACGAATGCTTCCTTGTTTCAGCGAATGCCAGAGACAGCTGACTAAGGTCCTCGACGACATGGGCGAGGCTTCCGCCAGGGCGCAGGGGCTGAACAAACCAATAACCAGCGCCATTAAGCTGAGGGACACCGACCACATAGTCTACCTGCTCGTGGACAGAGAAGCCAACAAGTAAAGATTCTTGCATTAATCCTAATGCGCCCCTGCCGAGAGAGCCATAGTGGTTTATGGGGGGTTCGGAGTAAATGGGTCGAAGGTGATGAGGATTTTGGGGAGTTGGCCGGAAGTTGCCCTACCGGATCGATGTCGAAGGGCTGAGCGTCCAGGTTGAGAAATTTCAATGCGGCCCTTTGCGAGGGACCATCAGGCCATTTAAATGTTGGCGCGAAGGGGCTAGTGCCGAGATCTGATAAAGGGTGGAATATCAACCCCGTACGTCCTAGCTAACGATAATGGCAAATGAGAGTCACGACCGAAATTATTTTCCCGGATGTTGGGAGTGACCGCGTGCTTTGAATCTTATGGAATGCGCAATGCACATTCCGGTCCAGTTGCTCTAACAATTCTGAAAGCAGGAGCCAGAACTACCCGTTCCAGGCCAGATGCATAATTCAAGCTCGTAGTTACTTCGTGCACTTCCTTCAACCACGTGTCCCACTTGCGACCCAGTTATTCATCCGGCTCGACCTCGCGAATCTATGACGCATCTTGTGACGTCTGCATAGAGTATACCTATATGTCTGATTTGAACTTTTTACAGTGGCACCGGATGTGTGGTGGGACTCCTGAAGACGGGCTCGAAAAATCTTTTCATGTTCGACGACAGGGGTGTGCACTATCAACTGCAACCCCGATGCGTCCTGGACTTCTACGTCCACGAATCCAGGCAGCGTATGGGCTGTGGGAACGTCCTCTATCAGCACATGCTGGTGGTGAGTCTCCATTTACGAGAAATCCCATGCGAATTAAAAGATTCAAATCTTTTCTCATGCGGGTAACTGGCGCAAGATCCGGTAAACCCGCGTGCAGCTTCCGATCCTCAGTCTATTGGACGTATATGGAAAAGGGCCTAATTTTCCTAACGTAAATTCTTAATGACGCTCGACCCCGTCTTCTCAAGCGAAATCTTACTTACCAGCAGAGCCACTGAATGCCATCCGAAATGAAAAAGCAGCAGCCTCGCGTGATTGATAATGCCGGATGTACTTGAGCAGCCATTTATTAAGATTAATCCTGCTAATAGCAGACTTACGATACGAACAAGAAATTGACCCACCCATTTTGCTTTTTTCATTTTATAAACTAAACGGAAACTTAACACTTTGACATTCTTATTTGACGGATTAAATATGCGTAGTCTTACGGTAAATCGAGCACGGTTCACGCAGGATCTTAATGATAGGCATGACAAAGGGATATTATGCCGAGCATACGTAGGTGTCCCGGCCAAGGTAACGCATTGGAGGTTACTGAACTCCAGCAACTAGTTAGACTTCTGAGGTTGCTTGATTTCTTCCAGACGCACGATCCTTGTCTATTATTAAATTTAATGTAACTTTGTACGAATCCACAGGAGGAGAACATAACGCCGATGAAATTGGCGATCGACCGGCCTTCCGAGAAATTTCTCGCTTTTCTTCACAAGTATTACGGACTCTCGAGGATAATTCCGCAGAATAACAAGTTCGTCGTATTTCAAGGATTCTTCGACGATGGTGAGTCAATGTCCCGTAAGCGCAATTCCATTTCAGTCTCAGGACATTATTCAGCGTGAAGCTACTCGTTATTCCTCGCGAATCGATATTTCCCTAGACGCAGCAAAATATCAAGCGAAAAATCCCAGCTTAGCTTTACAACGACGTTATTGAAACGCCCGAGGAGATTCAGATTCACTTGGGTTGCGAATCGTAATTATCACAGAAAGTATCTTGTTTTCGACGATGCTAAAAAAATACGTGAGAATTGACACGGGGCAGCAACCCTCCCGTTCTACCCAGTCGTAATTATCCCTTTGAGAGGAATCGAGCCGCCTGACGTGCGCGAGGTGGCTGTCTCGTTAAATGTTCCAATCGCTAATTACTCAGTGAGCACGGCGGCCATTGTCATCGTGCACAAAGACAGGGAGTCTACTTTTGCAAAATGCACTCCTGCGTAATTGCCAAGCCGATCGGAATAGCCTAGCCAAATGGTGTCCTGGTCTTCTTTTTTATCGGCAAGATAATACGAGAACAAAGTGCCAGGCCCTCGTGGCTGCAGACGGAATCGTTCGTTATGTTCGCGACTCGACGGAGAAAATATACATATAGGAAATAACGTAGGCGCACAGCGCAAGGCTGAATCGTCATTTCTGTCGTCCGTTTCGAATTGCCTATTTCGGACCGTCGCAGACACGTAAAAGCACAAAGAAGGTCACGCAGCATCGGCAGCTACGAATCGGTTCTCATTTCACGTCCCGAATTGGTAATTCCGATCAAGAAGCAGCTTCAAACGCGGTCAATGTTAGGCGACAGCGACGCGTCAATAATCTTCCTGAAGGACCTTGGATCGAGTCGAGCTGCAGCCATCCGACGGCTTTATCGTGTTATGGCCTTTTCTGTTGCAGAGACTCAGGAGACCAGAGGCAGCCGATACACTTTGCCTGCGAAAGCGTCGAGCGATGGAAACGCGACGAGTAACAATACCAGTAGCAGGTAGGTTGGTGAGAGGGAGTGGAGAGGGAGGGCAAATCCCTTTCGTGTGAATCGAAACAATCGCAGCGCTATCTGTGGCGAACTCCAGCAGTTGCATAAATTTCACTTTCGTTGCAGCGTCAATGGCGCGCAATATGGAGCCCCGTCGCGCAGCTCCTACGGTAGATACGCAGCAGCTCGACCGCAATGCTCTATGGCCAACGTGAGTATGGCTTTTTATGATAATAAAATCACAAGGACTCACCTCTTGCTTATTGAGTTAATCAAGTAACCGACATTCGGACTCGCAAGGACTGGACAGCTCGCGTCTCATTGCTGCTCGATTACTAATTTTCTATTAACGCTTTCTTCTAGATTATTCATAACACCGCAGTGCTTGGCCAGCCCGCCGAGCGGACCGGGTGAGTAGTAATCGCGATGGATCCATCGTTTAAGGCTAAGAGAATTCTTTCTCTCGCTCCTTATCACTGTTTTCGAGTAAAAGTGGAGATCCGAAAAATCTTCCGATCTTGACGGATCGCCGGGATTCGCTTGCTTCGCAATTGACCAAGTAAAATGGTCCTCAAAATATGGGAAAATGACGGAAATGCAAAAGTACGGCGATCCGTGAAACGATAGAAAAGATAAGAAGATTCTTGGCGCACCTTTCAGTTTCTAGTTAAATGTCACGAAGGACTCTATGAAGCAGTCGTGTATCGTAGCATGCACGCTGTAACATAAACACGCGCGTAATATTTCTACACTGAAACTACATCGAAAATCTATTCAAAGGCGCACGTGTGATTTTATTTATTTTCATTGTAAATTGTGTAAACATAATGCATATCGATAAGTTATAAAATATGAGTTATACACATTTATACGGCACGGCAACAAATTAATTTCATTTGCCTTTCTCTCTTCTAGTTTTGTTTCTTAATTTTTTTTCCCTCTTATTCGCAGCCACTAATATAATCAAACAATAAACAGAATCACTAAGTTTCAATAGTAACTCGCTTTCGTTCCATTATCATCAGTCAACAGTCCTATGGATCATACCTATTACACCAGTTCCACTTTCCTAAACTTTAACAAACTTTTACTTTTCCATATGTGCTCTTGATTCTTAAACATGACGCTACACAATCAGTCTTTGACAACGAGATACGGGTCCAAAGATTAAATGGGAAATCTTACTTGAGAATCCGCCATTGCATCGAGTCTAGACGACGTTGGCGACATTGACTTCGTGCACAAGTATGACCTGGTTGACCAGATTAATTTTCTAGTGAAATTCCTCCCCCGGTCCCGAAAATGGAGCGTCCTCGTTCGCTGAGTCTGTACTCCGAGGAAGAGCAGAAGCAGCGCTCGAGCGAATTATCAACGGTGCCGACACCGGCAATACCGGATCACCAGGTGGCTCCATTTGTCCCAATTCTCTTGGAGGCTGAAAAATGCGGGAACAACGTGAAACCCTCGCCGTCACCCTCGTGCGGCCAGGAGGTCGCCGGGAACGAGCACGCACATCTCGATCTCAAGTTCTACCATTCTCCCCTGTGGTAGAGCGTTACAAATTCTTTGTCAGAATCACGTGTTAATACTCATTTCGTTGTATCTTTACGTAACATGAATTAAAATTTGAAATTATCGTACTTTCCCAAACCAAATGATAGCTGTCGTGCAATCATTTTCGTTCAATGGCATTTGACAGCTCCGTGAAAACAGGATTCCTCGCTATGTTCGCTGTTGAAAAAGGATGCGTGTTGTTGCTGGCAGTACCAATATTCACTGATTCACTCTTTATTTTTACTCAAATGATCAGCAAGGAGTTGCTGGAACGAGAATGAGTTCATTATGCCGTGTTGACCGCGATGGCCATTTTCGAAACATGTAGAAAGAAGCACCGGCACGGGTGATCGTAGGACATATTCACGATTCATATAGTAGGACAAACACAATTAATACGATTGTAATATCGAAGTGTCAACAAAGATGTAGAATGGAAATGAAAGATAGTATTATGTGATAGAGTTGTCCTCTGTGCAATGTATTCGCTTATTATGTAGCAGCAGCTTGGACACTTTTAATTTTCACGATCAACTAAATGCGCCCTCTGCACTATGGGCCAATAGCGGTATCTGCCTTCCGCGGTTTTAAAATTATTGAAACCTGACAATGTTTCTAGACTTCATGGATTTCACTGAACTTTGGCCCATTGTGCAAAATATTATTAAAAGAAAAAAATATATTTGCGTTTACATTTCAGCCAGGTCAATCCAAACAGGGGAATGTTTTACCAAGATCACAAGTATTACATCTGAGATGTGATAATGACTTTGTACCAACGGATAATTACGTTATTTATTTGTATATTATGCAATCTATTATTTTATCTGCAATACATTCCACTATTTATGAGATAAAGTAGCTCATTTTGTTTTTGGTTAGCCAACATTACAAGCAGTAATGTTGTTCATATCGGCTTCAAGGCATTGTGTATAATCGATTAAAAAAAGTGGCTTCAAAATAATAAAAACGAAGTGTAATTATTTTCTATTTCCCAACATTATTTCAAGAAATATCTATTCAGAACTTTAACGCGTACACAACTATCACAGACTGCGATAATTTTCAGACTTACAAAATCTAAAATTAACTATACTATTATTGTTTTAAATCATGACATCAATTTTAAAACTCTGGAAGGTTGCAACAATCACAATTATACATTGGTAGTAAATATAAAAAAAAGAATATGTTGATTTATACATGATAATCTCCACCTTCCAATTTTTCATCTGTAATCCATGAAATCAGGCCTATGCATGTGTCCTTTTCTAGATAAGTCAAGCCAATGAAAAATCCTTCAAAAATACCTAAAAATACTCCAGCAATAATATCTAAAAGATGATGTCTCCTCATTAAAACTCTTGAGAGACAAATAGAAACTGCCCAGGCTAACAATGGAGGAACAAAAATAATATTAACTGGCCACAAATTAAAAAAGAAATAAACTACGAAAGTAGCACGGGAAGCATGTCCTGATGGAAAGGAATATTTGTCAGGACCTATTGCAAATGGGTCGTCATTAACAGCAGGTCTTCTTCTTCTTGTTATTGATTTGATTAAAGCAATTAGAATGATATCAAGGAACAACCCTAAAAACGAAAATACTTATAATACGAGAGATATTCTTGTATTTACAATTATCTTACCTATTAGAAAATTGACTTGCATTTGGTACAAACTACTACTATTGAGTATCCATATGAGAGCTATCCAGCTTGCAATCCATGGTATTCCATGGCAAGATACCTGATTATTAAAACCAAGTGTTTACCAAATTTCTCTGAAGTTACAAAATATTCAATACTAAAATTATTACCTCAAGCATTTTTGAATGCACTTTGAGCTGTCTAAGAAAAAGAAATTTCTCAGCGGTTCGAACAAACTGCTCTGTTAAGTAAGCATCCACGGCAAGAGTTTTCCTGAGCAAAGATGGTATTTCTCGTTTTTCTTTATCCTTAAAAAAAGAAAAATAATTCATAGTAAGTAAACATAACTATGTTATGAAATATTTGTGAATCAATGAGTCAAGCACAATGTATTGGAGTATTGTAAAATAAGTAATAATAACCACCATGTTTACAGATGAAAAGTCGGTCAATAAATAGGAAGGAGGTTAATTGATTATGATTTTTAAATAGAGGCAGCTTATTTCGATCGTGAAAGAGTTGATGAAATTAAATATCACGTCTTATCATAAAATCTCCACTAAGCAATAATCAGCAACAACTAGTAAGACTAGTGAATACACAAAACAGGAATCGATCCTTAAAAATAGTGATTCACAGTATTACCACTGTCTAGGTATAAAACCAACATACTTCACTATGAACATAAACTCCCGGTATTGACCGGTTCTAGAAGAAAAAAACCAATGGCTTAGTTTTCTTTTTGTAAAATATGATTATAATAAAAACCATTACAGGCAACAGCAACAACATCTATTCGTTCTAGCGTTTTTATATACAGAGCACTGTAGGTGCTTTGAAATTGAATGGAGAACTTAAGCGTATCGTTATGTCTCGATCCAATGCATTCAATAATAGACAACGATGCACTCAGCGCTTCCAGCTCATTTTCGAACACACCTACGTGCCTCGGTGCACAATGAAACGCTGGAAAGAACGACTCGTACAGAATAAAATCCCTGCCTTTAGATCCTTTCTTCTAGGGAATAAATGATGCACAAAAAAAAGGGATAGTTTAAAAGTTTGTAAGTAGCCCGACAAACAGTTAGGATTGAGTAGGATCAAACCAGATCAAACGGAGAGTAATCTGCAGGATGGATCCACTGCAATCTCCAAACAAGAAGCGTGGAGTAAAAACGTTCGTTTTATCACCAATGTTTGTTTAAAAAAATTAAAAGTATTAATGAATATAATTTTTTTTACAGAAATCGTTTGACACTGACACCAACTCGTATACGAAATGGAACGAGAGATGCTGCAGCAGCTGACGGTAATCGTCCTGCAAATCGCACTTCGTTCTTGATACCATCTAATAATAGGCAAACAGGTATAATTTGTATGAGTTTCTGCGAGATGCACAACACATTTGACCACATTTCTTGGATATTTGTTTAAAGGCTTAAGAAACCGTATCACACCAAGGATGTCATTACAGCCTTCAGCAACGATACTTCAAGATATTCCTCAGCAACCAGAAACAGATAATTGTAATATTGAACTAAGCTTATTATATGATACGTACTTACGAGCTGAATGCAGCGATATCGTATTGAAGAAGAAGGTTAAAGAGCTAAACACTGATTTGACTAACCAGTTGGTCAAGATATGTGTGGAACGGGATTTAGTTCTGCAAAATCTAACTAAAATGAGACTAAGAGCAAACGATGTTAAGAGTCTTGCATACTTGCAGAATAATTTAGATTTACAGGTAGAGGATGCAGATGTATGCTGTGGTAAGCAACAAATCACGGTTAAACTTATTGCACAAACATTACTTGTTTCCATCATGGTCATTTGTTTTCTGTGTTCATACAGCTGAGATTGCGCGTATGTCCAAGCTAGAGATGAAACTCAACAAATTAAAGAGTCTTATCGAACCCTTGGATTCACTATGCTGCAAGGGTATTATCATTCCTAAAGATTCTGCAGAGATAGAGGAAATCCTGAAAACACTCACAGAGATTAACTGTGCATTGAATGAAATCAAGAAAGCAATAGGTTCTGCTGGAGAGTCACAATGTAACTTTATGGCAACTTTGGATAAATTCGTGGGAGAGTATAAAGAAGTCAAACATATTCAGGCAAAGTATGGACTTCAAGTTAAACAAGAAACACGTTTTTTTACAGATTTTGTTTGAATAACTTTTTTTCAGTTTTGAAAATGCACTTGGCAAACTTCAGGCCCTCGTATTAAAAGGAACATCGCTGTGCTTGCGTTAAGAAGATTTCTAATCTCTTGTTTCATTTAAAATAAGCATAACAATATTTCTTATACTACTTGTTTACTTTAGTTCTTCCTGCAGATAATTTGTAGCCCACGTATTAAACAAAAGAATAAAATAGCAATCAGATCTCACGAGATTTCAATTCTATGAATTGTAGGGATATTGGCTACTCCACTAAAAACCCCATAAAAATGTACGCTTTCGAAATATTTATTCTACCTTTCTATTGAAATGTGACATCAAAAAGTTTGTTATCGGAAGTGCATGGATCTGACGTCAGCCATTTTGGTACATCCGGTTCAAGTTGCAGCAGTTTGGTGCAAGCGCCATCGATGTTCCACGGTAAAACTGAAAAAGCTTACAATTATATTCTCAATGCGCGCAAGCCCGCTGCCATGCTATATTTAATTTTTCGCAAATGTTCTTGATTGCTCGGGAAAAATTAAAAAAAAGATTTTACCCTCAGCTTTCAATGAATGACTGTTCAGCCCCTAAAAATCATTGAATCCCTCCAGGATTCTTCCTGCTTCTTCATTTTTCCGTCCACTTTTATAGATTTTTCCGCCACGCAATTTTATTCTGTGAAAATGATTTTCGAATACCAACAGCTTATATTGATTGTGAAACAGTGATGAAATTAAATGTCATGTGTTATTATAAAATCTCCACTAAGCAACAATCAGCAACAACTAGTAGACTAGTGAATACACAAAACAGGAATCGATCCTTAAAAATAGTGATTCACAGATTACCACTGTCTAGGTATAAAACCAACATACTTCACTATGAACATAAACTCCTGGTATTGACCGGTTCTAAAAGGAAAAAACCAATGGCTTAGTTTTCTTTTTGTAAATTATGATTATAATAAAAACCATTACAGGCAACAACAAGAAGATCTATTGATTCTAGCGTTTTTATATGTACGGAGCACTGTAGGTGCTTTAAAATTGAATGGAGAACTTAAGCGTATCGTTATGTCTCGATCAAATGCATTCAATAATAGACAACGATGCTCTCAGCGCTTCCAGCTCATTTTCGAACACACCTACATGCCTCGGTGCACATTGAAACACTGGAACGAACGACCACGTACAGAATAAAATCCCTGCCTTTAGATTATAGCTCCTTTCTTCTAGGGAATAAATGATGCACAAAAAAAAGAAGGAAACAGTTTAAAAGTTTGTAAGTAGCCGATAAATAGTTAGGGTCGAGTAGAATCAAACCAGCTAAAACGTAAAGTAATCTGCAGGATGGATCCACTGCAATCTCCAAACAAGAAGCGTGGAGTACAAACGTTCGTTTTATCAGCAATGTTTGTTTAAAAAAATTAAAAGTATTAATGAAGATATTTTTTTACAGAAATTGTTTGAACCTGACACCCACTCGTATACAAGATGGGATGAGAAACGCTGCAGCCCCTGACGGTAATCGTCTTGCAAATCACACTTCGTTCTCGATACTATCTAATAATAGGCATTTCTTGGATATTTGTTTAAAGGCTTAAGAAACGACGTCACACCAAGCATGTCAAGGATGTCATTACAGCCTTCCGCAATAGTACTTCAAGATATTATTCAGAATCCAGAACTCCTCAGAACTGTCAGCATTTCTTCATTATCATGTCCGTTTGCAAGAACGATTGAATACAATACAATGTTTAAAGTACCAAGAACTGATACGATTAAGAGGATGCGCAAAACATATGCGGAACAGGAATTAGTTTGGGCACCTATGACTAACTTGACACTAAGAGCAAACTGTTATGAAAGTCTTGCATACTTGCAGAATAATACAATAGTTATGATAATGGATCCAGATTTAGTCGGTGGTAAGTAACAAATCATGGACAAACTTTACTTGTTTCCATCACGGTCATTTGTTTTGTGTATTCATACAGCTGAGATGGGGGGTATGTCGAATCTAAAGAGGAAACTCAACAAATTAAGGAGTCTTATCGAATGCTTGCGTTCACTACACTGCAAGGGTATTATTGATTCTAAAGATTCTGCAGAGATAAAGGAAATCCTGAAAACACTCAAAGAACTTAACTGTACTTTGAATGACATCAAGGATGCAATACGTTGTCCTGGAAAGTTACTAATTAACTTTATGGCAACTTTGGATAAATTCATGGAAGAGTATAAAGAAGTCGAAAATATTCAGGCAAAGTATGGACTTCACGTTAAATAAGAAACACGTTTTTTTACAGATTTTGTTTGAATAACTTATTTTTTTCAGTTTCGAAAACGCATTCGGCAAACTTGAGGCAATCGTATTAGAAGGAACACCGCTGTGCTTGCCTTAAAAAGATTTTTAATCTCTTGTTTCATTTAAAATGAGCACAACAATATTTCTTATACTACCTGTTTACTTTAGTTCTTCCTGCATATAATTTGTAGCCCACGTATTAAACACAAGAATAAAATAGCAATCAGATCTCGCCAGATTTCAATTCTACGCATTGTAGGAATATTTGATACTCCACTGAAAACCCCATAAAAATTTACGCTTACGAAATATTTATTCTATCTTTCTATTGAAATGTGACATCAAAAAGTTTGTTATCGGAACTGCATGATCTGACGTCAGCCATTTTGGGACGTCCGGTTCAAGTTGCAGCAGTTTGGTGCAAGCGCCATCGATGTTCCGCGGTAAAACTAGAAAAGCTTAGATTCTCAATGCGCGCAAGCCCGCTGCCTCGCCATATTTAATTTTTCGTAAATTTTCTTGGTTTTCCTGGGAGAAAATTTAAAAAAAAATGTTACCCTCAGCCTTCAATGAATGACTGTTCAGCTCTTAAAAATCATTGAATCCCTGCAGGATTCTTCCTATTTCTCCATTTTTCCGTCCACTTTTGAAGATTTTTCCGCCACGCAATTTTATTCTGCGCATGGAAAGCAATTTTGCCCAATCATAAATAGGGCTATTGTGGGGGGATGGTGTATGTTGGCGCATTTCATACATCCGAGTGTAATGGTAACCAGATAGAGGCGTCGCGGGGCTATCGGCCGGTTAGCACGTAAATACCGTATTTCCTGTGCAAAATATTTCGATTTCTGCATGTGCGTCAAGCCTTCGGCGTGCGTGATCGTGTGTGCACGCAGCCAGCCAAGTGATCTGTGACGTCAGTGGTCCAATCGGTTGTCACCTGTCAAGCCGTGTCAGATCCCTTGCCTTTACCATCACCTCAACCCCTACCCTAGACCATTCTGGGGCCACCCCAAACCACCCCAGTCTATCCTCGGCTTCCAGTGTGGCACCTCACCACCGTCCCTGTCCCTGCTAGCCACCTTACCCCAGTAACACCCACCGGCCACCCGCCGCCCTCCGCCCCCCGTCACCGAGCCTCTCACCAGGCTGCTCCACCCCCTAGTCCGATTTTACTCTTCATCCTCCTCTTCCTGCTCTTTCCTCGCGCACTCCGACCCGCCGCACGAGCCACCTAAACTCAAGAGCGAGCTTGCAGGCTCCCACTCAGCCAACCACTACCGCCAACACCGCAGACACAAAAACAATAACAAATCGATTCGTGAGGCTTAGGGCGGGGGGGGGGGGCACTTTAGTGGCAGGGCTTGGGCTTTGGGAACCGGGAACGGAGGACGGGAAACGAGATGCACCTTGATATCTCTTTCTCTCTCTTTTTTATTCAGGGATTGTCAAGGAATCGTAAGAGTCAAAAAAAGCAGAAACCTCGAGAATCTCCCAAAGCTTTCTCGAAATTCGTTACATTCGGATGGCTACCGAATGACCTACCTCAATTCCAGAGCCATCAGAGAATTATTTCAACGAATTAATACGACATTCGGAATTACAATGCCCGGGTAGTCAACCGTGTCATTATAGCACTCATTTATTATTGGCTCGTCCGACAGACTGACAACATCACGATATGACAGATTTATGGTCCACTCGGATGAAACACCAGACGCCAGTCATTTCGCTCTCGCAACGCGTTTCTGATCGAAAGATGCGTCCACTGGTCCTGATGCCGCCACAAGAGCGACACTGGCAATGCGTGCACGCACGCATCCGATATTAAATTTGTTACACAGGATAAAGGCCTGAATTCAATTAAAAGTAAATTTACAAATTCGAAGATTGACGGGCAGTTTATGAATTAAAAGAAGTAGCAGAGCATATATTAGGAGCATATATGGTGGTAATAGGTCCTTAGGGTCAACAAACAATTATTTCTATTGCTGATTCGTTCAATGGGCAGCCATGTAACATTGCAACTAGTTTCCATTACAGCGATGGCCAAAAGAATTTCTGATTGAAATCACATGTTGTATAACCTGTGGCCATTAAGCGACGTGTTCATTGTTCGAGCCATCAATGGGGGATGATCTATTCATAAACGAGGAGTGACGCGAGTCGTTGAGTATTTTTTATCAATTAATTGGCTTCGATAAAAAATTGATTAATCATATTTATTTAATATTTCTAATCGAGTGGTAGGTACTCTTCCTAAATTCGAGACGTAAAGAGAAACAAATTACTATGATAATTAGATATAATGTCACGTGGAGACACGTTTCTTGGTATTCTGTAATCTCGAATGACTTCAGATGGAATATGGGATCTGGAGTCTGCACGCCGCGGGTGGACTTTGGGCCGATCCGCGGCTTGCCCGAAGACATCCGATCCTGCCTCCCGGTGCGCCGCAAATGCTCCCGAGGGCGGCTTTTGCTTTGAGCGGCCTACAGAGGCCGTCGGACATGGTGCCGCTTCCATTAACCGCGACAGGAGCACCTTATCGCGCGATGGAACTAATTGCGAAGCCGCCACAGGCCAGCGACCCCGGCGACCGTCTACGTAAGGCCCGGGAACAGGATCGGAAACCAGCAGACAACGAAAGCAACATCGAAAAGGAGGAGGACGAAGACGAGAACGAGAATCTGACGTCAGTGCAGAGAACGAATAACAACGAAGACGCTGCTGAAGAAAGTGACGCCACCAGTTCGGACAGTTCGCACAATTCGGCCAATAACAACATCCCGATTAAGCCACTGGACCCCATGTCGTGTCTCGGCCTCGACAAGGTCTCTCTCTCTCTCTCTCTCTCTCTCCCGCCCTCCATCCCCCAAACATTACGTGATCGATACGTCTTTGTCAAACTGACTATTTAATTAAATGCACAGGAGGAAACTGTGACTCCGGTTCTGAATGGATGGGTACTTGGTGCATACACGGCGATGCTCGGCCGACTCTCGGCAGCAACTGCGGCTCTGGAAGCCTCGGAGATTCCTAACATGCCGTCGGACAGCGACTCGGAGAGCAATCACTCTTCTTACACTGAAAAGTAATTGGGCTCTTTAATTGTCCTAGTCAGTTGAATATTATATAACCGTGTCGTACACCTGGCCAGGTCGAGAGGCAGCAGCCCCAACGCTGGCGTTCATCGCGGCTACTCCTGTGGCTCTTGCGATCTGATCGCTCCCACCAGACCAGCCTTAAGGAAGCACATTGCGGACTGCCATCCCAGCCTTTTGGGAACTGAGACGGGCGAAGCCAGAAGATGTCCCTCCTCGGGGTGCGACTTCACCACGAGAAGCAGGTGCGAGATGGAGACTCACGTGGCGAGTCACGTGGCTCAGGGGATGACGCCAACGGGGAAGAAACGCAGCCTGGCCCTGCAGCGCGTCAGGTATAGGTACTCAGTCTTTTCTCCATATGGCAACCAAGTGTCCTTTAACGAATTTTCCCTGAAATTTCTGATTAAAAAATGTGGATTTCCAGATACGAGAGGGAGGAGTACCGTTGTTCATTGTGCTCGTACGCGTGCACCATCGAGAAGGCCTTCCAGAGACATCTTAGGGCACATGCAAAAGGAGCGGCACCGGAAACCAGAGTCAGCTGCGCCGTTTGCGGAGCCGACAGATCATCGGAAGTCGATCTGAGTCGCCACATGAGGAGGCACCGCGACGACCGGTACTTCTGTTGCGATATATGCATCTTCAGAACCGTCCAACTGAAGAAGGTACGTTTCCCGATGTCCAGTCCGTCGAAAAGGGAAGAATTCGAAAAAGAGACTCTTCTCCTCTTTCAGCTGATCCAGCATCGCCGCATGCACACCGGAGAGAAGCCTCATCTGTGTCCACACTGCGCGTACAGAAGTGCGCGACGCGACAATCTACGAAGCCACGTGAGGCGCGTTCACAAAAAAGAGAATCTCTACTGCGACACCTTCAGTCCACGTGGGATGCTGATGGCCTCGACGATCAGGGACATGCCCTCCGTGGTCCAGAGTCCAGCATCCTCGCCATCCTCGACTTCGGAGTTGCCGAACTAACGAAGAGCATCGTCAGCGCGGGAGCCGAGACCATTTCCCGGATGGCGATGAAGGTTTCGGAAGGTCCCGATGGCCGCGAGCGAAGCTTCGTCAAACAGTTTTACACGTCCTAACTTCGTCAATAAGCCATTTAGATTATAGCAGAACGTTAGGGAAGATTTTGCGATATCCCGAACGGTACGAGGACGTCTTCGTCCTGCTCGGAATTCGAGAGTCTCGTGTCTTCCGGGTGAACGAATGGGTCAGAGGTCGAAAAAACATCGAAAATCATTTTTTGTTTCTCATTTTTACGAAAACGAATTTTAAATGGTTTCTTTGTAATTATCGCGTGTGTCCCATGTGTCGCTTCTTTGACACTTTTCTAATTCTAAGAGATATCGATGCCAAGTCGATAGACTTTTATGAACTCGTGCATTGGCTCTCGTGTAAATATAAATAGGTCAAAACAGCAGTGTCTCTGATCCTCTAACACAGAATAGGTATGTCCTTGTCCAATATATATATATATATATATATATATATATATATATATATATATAGGTACGTTTAGCTATGTTTAGGTAAATAAATTTAGGCACGTTTAGCTGATGCATGCGCTCCTTGATCATTTAACTTGATTCGTCGTATTGTGACAGGAAATTTTTAATTAGTGTAGGCCAATTAATTCGTACGTAAGAGATAACAGTGAGAGAGAAGAATGAAAAGAAAAAAAAAAGATAAAGTAAAATCAAGCTGCGTGATGGTGCTAGACTGTAGACTGGATTAGCGAAAGACTGAAGAAAAAAAAAAAGTATTTGAAACTGCTCGACGTTTTCGCGGCCGTCATTGATAAACGTGGCCACACAGACTGCGAATACGAACTGAATTGCCAGAGTCTCCGATATTCTCATATAATGTGAAAAGACTTAGAAATTAGGGGTTTATCGAAATTTTAACGTTACGGATTCGCGAAATTAAGGAAATCCAAGAAATTTTTCGAGTTCATTGCGATCTCAATTTTGAGCTCGGCTGTTAAATTGAATCATCGAGGTAACTATGCCTCAGAACGTGAAGTTTCTCTAAAAAGATGAACAATCAACGCGAAGGCATATTAGTAATTTAAGAATGTAATTATAATTGGTGCCAAAAAAATTGTGATGACAAAATTAGTATAATTCTAATCGATAGGCAACGATGCTGTGCAATTCTAAGACTGATTCGATGTGAATGAATCCAAAAAATTGGCAAAAGAAAAGAGAAAAAAAATGAAAATAATTGATAGTCAAAGTTTGAAACGGAGATTCTGGTGGATAGGAAAGGTGCTATTTTGTAAAATCATTAATCGCTATGGCCTCCCTTTTCGTCCTCTCTCGTTTGATCGCTACTATTGTTGCCATTGATGATCGCCATTGTTCTACTTTAGTTAGCAGACAAAAAGTACAGAAAGGTATAACGCAGATGGATAAATATATTGTCTACTGTGAGTATTTGGGTATTTAGGTATTTGGGTATTGGGTATACCAAAGGTAACGGATAACAGGATTTTTTTAGCGGGGCCGTCCCTGTGTCCTTCGGCGATAATAACGTTAAGCGATTAAACAATATACATAAATAAATGTGTGTCAATTTTTAATGTATCATATTTGATTCTAGTCGATCAACCTAACATTAAATTGATGACTAGTCGTCTAAGCGGAGTCTAACCGGTAACAAAAAGAACATGAACAGATTGAATGATTGGCAAAACGATCATTTTCTCAGAACGCCTATTTATCTATATATGTATACGTATATCTATATGTATAGTATATATATATATATATTCTTTCTTGCTTTTGATATATATTGTATTCGAATGATATTTTATATTTACAATGCCTTTATTCTGAGGTGTCGCGGATTTCGTGATTTTTATACATTATTTACAACGCACAGCTCCCGATGCTCTTTATTGCATAGCCTAAAGTCACGCCGTCGAGATTCGATTTACCTGTAAATCGAGGTAAATATGAAATATTTATCTGGCAGCAGCAGCAGCAGCCACTGCCGCTGTTCAGGATTCTTAAGGGGAAGTCAGTATTTAGAAAATATCCAATCAGCCAGGAGAAGGTTGAGTCTCGACGGCGCGTCCAGACTGTTTGTTGATAATTAACTAATTATTACGTCTTATTGTACGGGACATACGTAAGATGGCTGCCGCCGGCGCGACGGTCCAGCCTCCGAGATTTATTCGAATAATTGCACACTCCATTAAATTATAAATGTTGTGCCACCATTACGAGACAGTGCGTGCCAAAAAAAAGTAAAGTTTTAAGAGAGAGCTCGAAGAGCGTGACTCGCGACCGGAAGTGCGCGCGTTGTCAGATTCCCAAAAATCGGTCCGATTCTGCTTTTGCTCAAGTGTCTCGGCGAGACGCAGGTGGAACGAGGGACGAGAAGAAAAAATTGAAGGAAAAAGAGGAAAAAATAAAATAAAATAAAAAAACGAGAGACAATGAATCGTCAGAGGAAGATGCGCGCACTTCCTTCCGCCGATCACGAGATAGTTGTTAAAATCTTTTAACTGTTGAATTTTTGCCGTAGATCGTAAGTGTCCGACCGTATACCTTACATACACTACATGATAATATATTCTATATTAATGTTTCTTAGATATAAAACGGAGACGCGCGATCCGCGATTTCCGGGGCTGCAAGTCCTGCTCTGGTCCTGGCGGCGCGTCCCGTCCGAGTCTCGGAATTCGCGGGGATCTCGTCTCGCTCTGCGAATCCTTGGCGAGACTCGCCGATCGTGCGGGGTGGGGGAGGGGAATTTAAGTGAAAGTCGAAATCCTGAAAAAAGGGACTAGGAGGGGAGGAGCGAGGAGCAGTGCGCAACGGGCGACAACTGATCGCAGGCGTCGTCGAAGGATTCGATACCGTCTTAAAATTAATACAATCTAAATGTGATAATATATTTGCTATTAAAATACATCATAATGACTATTACGATAACACGATAGAGATTACAAATGGAAAAATCGAGCAATTTTAGAATCCGTGTCTATTGCCTAAGGATAACGATGACGATACAAAAGCGAAGAAAAAGGAGAAAAAGAGAAAAATTCAAAAAAATTCAAGCCAAACTTCGAAAGCGGGGCGATTGGTCGCGCCTCCATTGGTCGAGACATCGAGGCTCGTGGATTCGCAATAAAGTTCAGGCAGCTACGTGAAATGTAAAAAATGAGAAAAGGAAAAAAAGAGAAAAGGTGAGGCTGAGTCGAGAGCAGAGAGAGAGACGAGTAACCTCGTGCAGGCGATCTTAAAATCATTTGCACCTCGTGAAATCGTTAGCGCCGTATGGTGGATGATTCGATCACGTGGAGTGGCCGGACATTGGGTTAACGAAAGGAAAAGAAATTTGAAAAATTTAAGGAAAAAAATGAAAAATAAAAATCCGTCGGATCGCCCCGTAGCAGAAGAAATCGTTTGCCATTAGTATCCCCGTAGTGAAAATTTGACTTATCCGATTCGCTTGAAGATGCGCCGTGCGTTTGTATACATATGCATACGTGTCCGTACGTGAATGTATACGAAGACATTATGTACCCAAGTAAGCGTCCATATGCGTGAACGAGTGTGTGAGATTCCAATTCCTTTATTCCCAATTAATTGTTGCGATGGCATCTCGTAGCGCATCCGCATCTGCATCCGCAAGCGGAATGCAAAACCCGTAGGCTCGTTGATACGTTCTTCCGATTATCCACGATTATCTCTGTGTCCCGATTACCTAATATAACGACAGATCCCGATCGGAGTTCGTCGATAAAGCGTCGATATGCGGACACTTGCGACGTCTCTGTCACAAAGTCGCATGTGGACACGATATACGTATACACGGCGAGCTGTCGCGGCTCCGTGAGGATCGCGTCGAAGAAAAAAAAAACTTGTCGTCGCCATTGTGATTTAGGGTTATCTCTGCCGCGTCGTTTCTCAAATAGGCAGCTGCGATTACGTCTCCTAGAAGATTCCAGTATCGAAAATGACATTTCCCGAGAAGCAAATATTGCAGGTGCGCCTAAACATTCGTTAATATGTAACTTGAATCGCAGCTGGCATGTAATGGGAACTATGCGGAGAACGTTTACCTGTTTGTATAGCCAAAGCCACTATTTGACTTTGGTACGATAAAGTCGTAATAAAGATTTCATTAAAATATTTCAAAATCTAATCCTGTTCCTGCGAAGAAAAATTAGCTCGTGAAAAAAACCTTGGGTATCGCTCGCTCATTTATTTTTGTCTTTCTCCTCTTCCACCGATCCTGGATCAAAGCGGTTACGGACCTTACGTTAATCCTAAAAATGGTAAGAACGTTTTTCATAGAGAAAATATTGTATATTGGACTTCCTATTGGACATTATTATGACTCATTCCGATATTGCATTTGCAAGTAATTGAAAGAAATTATACGTTTTTCCGGTGTCCTCAAACATAACAAGCATATTAGCTGCAAGTTTCATTCGTATCTTATGTCAAAGACTTATATCATTTTGATCCTGTATCAGCATTATTTTCATAACCAATTGACATTATTCTTATCAAAAAGAAGCCCTTACTATCATTGTCGTATCATATATGCAATTAGTCCCGATCAGCCATAATACATATGTATGTCCGTGTCTGATTTGCCGGAAGGCAGGACGTCGCAAAGTTTCATGAACGCAAAATGACAGCGTCAGGAGTCGCCCCAAAATTTGATGAGGCGATCAATAAAAATAATAGACACTGTCCTCCATTAGCCTTTGTCGTCGGTGCGCAGTTATTTACTTCTCAAGTATATCGTAACACGACCTCGCAACGTTGTAGCTCATCTGTGCGCAGTACACAGTACATTCTCCGAACGAATATGCACCGGGTGACTTCGAATCAAATGACTTTTCGATTCACAAATATCGATCGGTATTTTTCCGAAGGAATTTCAGAGGCATACAAAATTACGAGTATTTACAATGGCAAAAAAGCGCTTGACTAGCTTTAAAATCCTTCGTCGACAGTCGCCTGTCACTGGTTCTCCATTATCAGAGCGGGAAACTGATAAATACTTGCGGTCGATTAAGCGTCGAGGATATCTACCGGCTGGTGGTTCTCCGCTGTCATAGAGAGAAACTGATAAACACTTTTGGTAGATAAGTAAGTCGACTGAGTATAGGCTGACTATGCGCACTCATTGTCAGCCTCACCTCGCCGATTCTCGTGGTGGGGTTCTCAAACGGCCGTTTTCGAACTGGCAGCCACTCGTTTCTGCTGATGCTACATGACCGTCTTGGCTGGCTGCTGAAACTCAGTAACAGGTCCAACCTCTGGTTACAACGTTCCAGAGTGGCAGCACATATAGTAGTCAGGATCACTCCGGCAAAGGCAAAAGCAAGGAACGATCGTAGCTACAGCTCCCACAGAGCAGCCTACGAGCGACGCACTCGGCGTCGGGTAGCGTTGGGTTTACCTAAGCGGATACGCAGCAAAAGCGCCTGGAGTGGGGCGAAGGCAGCGACTGTCGCTGCAAGAAACGTGTCGCTCGTAGCGGCAGCAGTGAGAACGAAGCGCAACGCAACGCAGTCGAGCGACAGTCGAGTGGGCGAGTGTGGAAGACGGTGACGGCGATACGCGAGACTACGTTCGGCGTTCGGCGTTCAGCGTTCAGAGGATCACTATCCCTCACTCACTCACTCACCCACTCACTGACACTCACACGGTCCTAATTTTCTATTCTTTCTTCCATAAATATTTTAACTCGTTCACGCTTTGTTTGACCTGCGTGCAATACGTATGTGCACATATACATTGACACAGGCACTCTTTACCCCGTAGCACAAAGCCTACGAGATTATATTATCATCATCGACACCCCAGCGTATTCCTAATGTCTATTGTAAGCACGAGTGAGCCGTGATTGCTTTTCGTGAAACCTCAAGCTACAAGAATAAACTGGTGCTATCGCTAAAGTCAATCGCAGTGCGACAGATCGATCTATCGAGAGTGCATCGACTTGTTTTTTTCAACTTGGAGCCATCAGGTTTTTTCCTTAGATCGAGTAAAAGTGATGTGACATGCGCAACAGGTTGTGGCTAGTTGATCCTTTCGTGATTGAAAAGTGCATTATCCCTTATCGAGTTTTATCACTGGCAGTCTTATTGATTGTTCAGATATACTTATTTGAACTTACCAGCATTCGAATCGTTCGGAGATGCATGAGGGACTCGAAAATTGTCCGAATCTCGGCGGCTTTCTGTTTACAACGCAACTAGTGGTCGTGACTTTTGCCGAGTACGTCATCGAACAGCTGAGTTGATTCGTTAATTAAGTTCGACCGGCTGAGCTGTCGCGAGCAACGATCAACGAGCAGCCAGCAGCGAGCAACGAGTAACGAGCGAACGACCGAACGGGAAAGCTGGCTGCGTGAATTCGACATAGCCGAATGGTGACTCACGAAGCATACGGACACCTATAAACTGTAGGCGACTCATAAACAGACAAGCACTCTGGCGGTGCTCACTCATTCGGTCAATTTCATTGAGGGCTTCTGCAATAAAAATAATGTACGAATTCGAATAAGTAGTGAATCGTAAAAATAGTTTGGTGTGTTTATTCGTTCAATTGAGTGCGTGACACGAATAACTATGCTTTTGTGAATTAATGGAAACAGTGAAACTATACTGAAAAGGAAGATAAATATGCGGAAGGAAATGGATTCTGGTGTTATCGAGAGGCATGACAGGATATGACTTGGTATTCTTCTAAAGAGAAGTTAATAATTTTTAAAAAATATGGAAGGTAAGCCCGTGCCAAAGCCCAGATCTCTGAAGAGCGACCGACCGATTCCAGCACCCAGGAATATTCAGGCTCCTTCGCTTCCTCCGGTATCTCCGTCAGTCAGCCCAAGCGAATCCAGTCACTTGGAAATGAACGAGGATACGAGATCCAGCGAAACGAGAGGCACTCCTGAGTTCTTCAGGGGTCTGAGCAACAGCGGCAGGAACTTCAAGGATGAGATCTCGGAGAAGATGACGGTGAAGGGAAAGGCTGTGATATCCAGTACGAGAAACGCGAGTATTCGCCTCGAGAAATCCGTAAAAAATTTACTCACCAGAAGAATGACCTCCTTGAACAGCGAGGACATTCGGGATTCGCCCGATGGGAAGAGCAAAGAGCCGACGCAGGAGGACCGATGTGTCTCGATGCCTGCCGACGACATCTTTAGCAGTATATCCTTTTACAGTCCTCTGCAGAGCAACTTGAGAAGCATGAAGAACGAAGAGAATTTATCGGAAGCTCGTTACAGTCCACCACCTCCCATCTACCCTCCACCTCCACTTCCGGATGAGTCGATCTATGATGAGTTACAGTCCGTGACGTCGGGTCACAGCAGCCGATACGACACGCTCAGCTCGACGGTTTCCGAACACGTGGAAATGGAATTGCCGGATTCGTTTAATCTTCTGAATTTCGCTCAGAATCAGGGCAGCGATTCGGATCAGAGTTTAAATCTGTCGGACGTGAGTATAACGGTTAATGAAAAATCTGAGCCTCCAAAGAGGCTCTCCAGGTCCGACTCCTGGACGTTCTACGACATGGTCCCGGGAAAAGTTGACAGGCTGGATAAAAACGAGGAACTTGACGTAATATCGAGCGCCGACGAGAGCGAGAAGGAAGCATCGATAAAGCAAAGAATCTCCACCATCTCCAACGTGACTCAATTCTCCATCCAGAATTCCCTATATGAGAATTGGATGCTCAGGAAACCGATCGCGTCTTCTCCGTCGGACAAGCCGAACAGCGAAGATCGAACCTGCAGCAAATCGTTACTCTTCGAGTTTGATCCTTTTGCGAGAAACGACGAAAATATTTACAGCAATTATGAAAATAATGACCTGATGCTCCTGGAGTCTCTTTTAGCAACAAGCGACTCTCCAAGCAGCACGGGAAGCATGGCGGATCTTTGCGAGGAAGAGGAAGCAACGGAAGAGACCGAGGAGGACATCAAGGTAGAGTTTGGCGAGATCAGTGTCACGCCTCCCGAACTGCCAAAGAGATTTGATTCTTTACCGAAGAACGAATACGACGAGGTAGAGATGGTGGAAGTACAGGACAAGTCCTCCTCTAAAATTCCAGCCGTACTTCCGAAACTGGTTCATCTGTCAAAGAAGAAGCAGCCTGCGATTCCGCCAAGAAAACCGTCTATCAAGATACACGTGGATGAGAAGGATAAGACGGAAAGTTCAAATGTCAATACAAATGCCTCAAACAAGCCGAACGAGGAGAGTCGCAGCTCCGTGATGCAAAAGTTGAAGAAATTCCGACAAGATTCGACGGCTAATGTCAAACCGATGTCAAGCAACATGATGAACTTCATGAAGAGCAGAAAAATCCTGTCGAGGAACAAGGAAGGCGAAGTGGGAACGAAGTGCTCCCCGAGGCTGGAAAGGCCGAAGTTCATGGGTCAGAGTCTGGCGACACAGAGATGGGTCGTCTACAAGCAAGGAACGGGGATCGAAAGGGCGAAGGACCTGGTGCTAAGGGCGGCCTACCTCGCCGACAACAAGTTGTCCTTTTACGTCGACAAGAAGATGACCACCCTGAAGGAGGTGATTCAGCTTGAACTGGTGCACAGTGTGCATCTGCTGCAAGACGTTAAGTAAGTTAATTGGCATCGATCGAGAGAGAAGTTGTTTTATCGAGCATAAAAAACAATCAAGGAATTATCAAAGGTCAACGAAGGTCAGGATCAGCAGTTCGTGACGTCTGCAGGAATCTGGCTGAAACGTCAGGACTTCCGTTAGTTGAATAAAAAAAATGAGAAAAGAACTAGCTACAGATCGAACATAATTTCCGTTGTCCTTTATTGAACCTTTTTAATCAGTAGCAAAATTCCAGAGCATGGATAAATCGATCAAAATCACATTTCTTGGTCATTCGAATAATTTATTTGCCCTTGCTTTTTGTTCCCTCGAAGTTCCTTTGATTTCTCACTGTTTTTCTTTCCGCGACACCAATGGAATTTCTTTCCACCCAATAACTCCATATGAATTCCCTAATGCTTTACTTGGTATGTCTTTAGAACTGTAGACGGAGAAACGGTCCATTGCGTAGCAATCAATGGCGAAGGTCGACCAGGCGTCCACATAATCTACTTGAAGGGCATCACGGAGAGGAGGATATTTGCCCAAAAAGTCCTGGAGGCACTGACTCCCGTCTTTCCTGCGAAGTACACGACTGAACTTACAATGGCTGGATGGGCCTACCTCAAGGTACAGTGGGACAGGAGGATCAGTGATACATAAGAAATATTTGAAAGACCTTAGGGCGACTCAGCCTACGCACTTCCGGTGCAATCTAAGAGAAGCGTAATGCGTTAATAGTCCATTGGCATAATAATCGTGAAGTCTTCAGCGGAAAGCGCAGGAGCGTTGAAACTCGAGACGCATTATCTGTGAAGTAACAATACGGCACGAGGCGTAGAGTTACAGATTCAGCTTTCCTCGGAATAAATGATCGCGTGCAAAAAAAAGAAATACGAGTATCTCTAGTTCTTTATAAATCTGCATAATCTGCATAATCCGGGACCCACGCATTTCCTTTCTCGAAAGTTCTGAAAATTCATCTGTCACAGGAAGGTGTTACGGGGAGTTGGTTTCCTGCTTGGCTCCTTCTGCAACAACGAACGCTAATCCACACTCGATCGATGGACCCAGTAGTCTTCGAGCAGCTCGATCTTCGAAAAGCACGTTACATAGGTAAGAAAGGCTTTTCTACGCTATTCCTAAAATAGTTTCTTCGAAGAGAGACTGCTTTGCGGTTCAGCGATTCAGGCGAACGTCCTGCTCCCTGAGAATGCGCTCTGCTTCGGAGTGGTAACGGGTTCGGGTGATAATCGGTAAGTCAAACGAACAGAATTGTCCGAGTAACAGCGGGCTGTTGAAACGAGCAGAAATCCTCGTGGAAAAACATTCGTCACGGCCGAAGGCCCCGTTTAGACTTCCGTTATCCCGTCCCCCAATTACATTGCTTTCGTTCTGACAATCCCGACTCGATGTTTCAGCTGACAGTATATCGTTCTCAACGCCAAATCAGCCGCACTGCCCGAGTTCATGCCTGAGGTCATTCGTAGCTACGTTCCTGGGAAAGTCTATCAAAATCTAGAGAACAATACAATTTCATTTGATACTATGAATCAGATAGTATCTCCGATAAATCGCCCTCGTAATCGCCATTGATGTTGCGCGGTCGTTCGATTATTACATATATATATGTATATATATGAAGAGCAGGACGTGAATCACGTTGAATGAAATTTGAGCGGCAAACGATAAGCCATTCGCGTATCTTTCGGAACAAGACGAGAGGCTATCGGGATTCGGTCTTCTAGAAGAGTCATGAAGTCATGATCATCCTTACCGTATAATTTATGGCGGTGCTCCTTGAACGCAGGTCTTCGGGAACAAGAAGGCCCCAATTCTTCTGGAACAAACGTCCCCGTGGTGGTGGTCGACGCAGGAGGCAGAGGAGCTCTCCACATAGCCACTCCAGGCCTGCGAGAAGGTCCTGCCTGGAGACACGCGTTGTATCAAGCAGCCACCAACAACGGTCCAGCTCTGGAACAACAGCAGCTCACCAAGGACAACGTTCCCGTCGTCCTGGACAAATGCATCAACTTCATTTATGCCCACGGTGAGTGGCCTCGCGTCATTACAGGTCGCAAAGAGTACAAAGAACGCGAGATGAATCTTACTGGCAGGAAGGAAAAAAAGAGGTGAAACTGTGATTCACGTGTGAATGGAATAATTCACAGAAGAGAATCCTTCTTAGATCGGTTAAAGTGAGATCATGCCGGCGGGCATTTCCAGGAAAATTGACCGCTAATATCTCTTTCCTAGTGTATTTATTCTTTTTCTGTTTTAGGAATCATGTCCGAAGGCATCTACAGACGCAGCGGGTCCAGCAGCGCCGTGGTCCGACTTTTGGAAGAATTCAGACGCAATGCCTGGGCCACGCAAATAACCAGATCCGAGTATTCGGAGCACGACGTCGCCACGGTGCTCAGAAGATTCCTACGGGATCTGCCGGATCCTCTCTTTCCTGCAAATATTCACGAGCAGCTGTGCCGTCTAACAGGTAAAAGGCGACGGTCTCCATCCGTGAATTTCGAGTAACCATTGTTCCACACTCGTCGGGCCTGACCTGCTGGGCAATCTTCCAAACTCACTTATACCAGAAAACCAATATCGGCATCGTTATTGATCCTAATTATCCGAATCTAACTAAATGTTAGGCATACCTGTACAGCCGTAATCTTTGTTGCAACTGTACCAATGGTTTCCACGTAGCGATAACGTTGCTTTACAATTAGCTACACCGTCAAAATATGACCTGTGTTATTGAGCCAATCCTAACTTCAAATGAAATCGGAGTTGAGTAATGTTTTACTCTTAATGCATTCGTCAAGTGTTCAGGCAAAGAAGTTCACTTGTACATCCCTTCAGTAGAAAGTAAAAAGTCCTCAGACTACGATTGACTGTCGCTACTCATGGAACAAACAACGTCGAAGAGGTCGGAAGGATTTTATATGACGCCAGCTCGCAGTAAAAGCTTTTCAAATGCGTCCATATCTGTACATTAGGAACTTTAACATCAAAGCAATTTTTTTGTAGTTGCGGATACAAGTACCCTGCTTGGAAATAACGCGCATCTGTTGCTCTCCGAGAAAACTCGAGAGCCTCGCTTTCATAGAACTCGTGAGAATATTCAATTGCGATTACAGAGGAAGGTTGATTACTTCGCGAAGAATTATAAATAGAATGAACGGATGATTATCAAGCTGAAGTACGTTCATTTACATAAACAGTATTACTCAATGCTCATAAGCTCCCACGGTTTTGGAAGCTCGAGAGTCAACCGAAGCACTCTATGGAAATGTGCGTTTAACTTTAGTACGCATAAAGACTTAAGGACACGCGCGAAGACCTTTCCCGGTGAAACAAGAGAACGCATTGGCGTATTCCCATTTGCTTTAGTCGCTGGATAAGGAATGCAATGAGGATTCCCAACTCGTGTTTGCCTCGGCAGCCGGTAAGGCGCGCAACTGGCCGGCCAGTTGCAGCTGGCTGCAATGTCCATCAACGTATAAGGAATTCGTGAAGGAGATCGTTCCAGGCTACAACGCAGTGAGCGTGCGAAAGGAAATAAGAGCAGAGTGTATATTGACTTGTTTTCATGAGACACCCTCCATCGTCCCTATAATAGATTTAATAACTTAATAAGGGAACGTTGAACTCGAGGGACCGATGCCGACGAAACTCCCATAACTTTACTGCGCGTTCTCTTCGGCTGACGTTTGCCGTCTCCCAGTGAACTTGCTAAGTGCCGGGCTGTGAACTGTTACTTCTCCGTATTAAATCCAACGACGCTGACCCGCATATCGCAATGACCCGATCGTCGCCATGCGAATGCACAGCAATGAGACCCAATCAGTTGGGCTCGAATGATCTTCTTGCTACAAGTCTGTGTCTCTTGTTTTAGATGTAAACAATGAGGAGAGCAGAGTGAACAGCTACAGGAAACTTCTGATTGGCTTGAATCCTGTTACCTCGGCGACCCTTCGAAGAATCCTCGCGCATCTTCACTGTCTTAGTCAGCAAAACTCCAGGAACCTGATGACCGTCGACAATATCGCAGCCGTCTGGGGACCTACGTTGATGCACGCCGGGGAGAATAATCCAGAGGAGTGGAACAGGTCGGAAACGAAAGTCGTGGCCGATCTCATTCGTCTTTATCCGAAGCTGTACCAGTTGTCTGTCGCGGATTTGGCCAAGGAAGCTAAAATCCTCGAAGTCCTCGAGAGGCATCACGTATCGAACAACAGACCCCGAGGTGCTCCTTCCGGTGATCTGAAGATCTGGATCTACATCATGGCCAGGGACGGCGAATGTGTCAATGTCACGGTGAGCAGCGTTTTCTTGGTGTCCCCTTATCCCTCGCATTCCTATCAATGTCTTTAATTGTTCACCGATTTCCCAATCAGATCGGACCGCAAAAGACAGCATTCGACGTTTGCTGCGAACTGGCGAAGAAGACGAAATTTGCGCCGCACGAATTATGCCTTGAAGAATCCGCACTGAGTGGCGCACTCGAGAGGCCGTTGCATCACAACGAGAGAATTTTGGAAACTGTTGCACGGTGGGGATACTGGAACACAGCGGATAGAAAGGACAACGTACTCGTCCTTCAAAAGGACAGGATCTACAAGGATATTGTGCCGTTGGTAAGTCTGGCTGGGAATCTGCAGCAGGTTTCACTCTTTTATGTCGCTGCCAGAGTCCAGCTGGTTCACGAGATAGTAGTGGTAAATGCAGCGAAAGAGGACAAAGGCAATGGAAATAGGTAGAGTGCTCGAGGTTACCAGGGCAATGATAAACTTTCCAGTCTGCTCTCGGGTTGATGGGCTCACGGTTTCTACTGGAGCATACTGGTGCAGTTTGCGTGAGTCAGAAGGAAAGAAATGTTTTGTACATTCGAAACAGGATGGAGCTTAATTGGACTTGACCGCGTGTGATCCGACCATATTGTTGTTTATACGAGGACTGAGTAATGTTAATATGCATATAAATATATATATATATGTGTATACATATAGAGAGAGAGAGAGAGATATCGCTGGCCTTCATTTGAGCTTCAGTTGAAATAACAGTTTTATCTCGTAAGAATAATAAAGCGAAAAAGACGTATCGACGTGCTACTAACGTGTAGCCCTTACTTCTGTTTCTTCAGGTTAAACCGCCAATGACCATTTCCGGTGAATTAAAATTCGCTGATACAAAATCCAAGCATTTCAAGAGTTACCTCTTTGAATTTAGTCAGGCGAAGCTCTGCTGCTACAAAGACAAAGTTTGTTGTACGAAATTGCACGAGTGGAGGATAGAGGACATCGTATGGTACTTGGGACACGAGCCAAAACGTAATCCGCAGATGGGGTAAATATAGACAAGCTTTTCAGGAATAACTTGGAAAATCGTATTTACTCAATTTTTATTAGCCCGGCAGTTGATTCTATAATTTTATTGAATATTTCAGGTGGTGCATTACGTTCATTATAAAGAGCAACAAACCGAGCAGGTAAGAAGAATTTTAGAACATTTGTATGACATATTCCAAACTACACTAAAAAATGTAGGCGTTATCAAGTATCTCTGTACAGCGGAAGCAAAATCTTTTCAGATGCAAAGATAATCCATTTTTCGGATACACTTTGGCTGGAGCGTGCAAGGACGAAGAGTATAGATGGTTGGCAGCCATGCTGTTTGGCGAGCACCAGCTTAACCTCCGACCTTCGCCTGTCAATCTTATGGATCCCTAACTCCTTCATAAATGGACTCAGTTTCTGAATAACACTTTCAGAGCGTGAAAGGAATCACTGGGGGCTTCCAGCGCTTGCTTTATAATACAGAAACCGTAGATTTCTGGACCAAAATATTCACGATTGTACACAATTTTGCAGCTATCGGATCAGCCTAAACTTGCCTTTTGGAAAGAGACGTATTGTATTGGTAGTTTTTAATTTTTATCTATAAACGAGTCCGTCCGAAAATGGACGATCAAAGATATGGTAATTAAGTTGTCCAAATTGTGTACGGAGGTAATCATGTCTAACTGTGCCTTCGCGCGATCGAAGAGATTGCTATTTAATTAGTTATAGACGAAATTTCTACGGATTTTCTTTATTGCCAGGAGAGACTGTGAAATCAACAGGTATTTTAAAAATCCTTTCGGTGTCACAGTGCATTAGCCAAAAATTAATTTTCACAAGATTGAGCATTATGATTCTCGGGATGTCTCAAGGCATTGCGAAGAAAAAGAGTGACTGCGCCAAGCATTATAAATATCTTTATTCTCCTTCACAAGGTGCGCACGTATGCAGACACGACTTGTCTGACCACTATCTATATATAGATATGTATCCGCGGGAAATCTTATTTTCTATATTTGTAAAAATTACATACGTATGCCTTACGAATGAACATTGTTATCTTCATCCGTGACAGGCCACTTCCCTCACGGTGAATAAAAATCACAAACACACCAAGCCTGTTAACCTGTCATTATTCGTGCGATTCCTTTTCGATCCAGTTGCGAAAATAACAATTGAACTCCATATATATCCGTTATACCTACAGCAGTCCTCTTGTCGCTAAAGATTGTCTCTAAGTACGTTGGAAAACTGTTACGCGTCTAGTCTATGTACAAAATCCCCCCCTAAATACGTCATACGAAACAAGCATCCCTGTTCAGTTTCTCCTAGTTTTTCCAGCCTTCGTTAACGCCCAATATTTTCACATTATATTAATTCATATAAGCAACTCACAGACAAATTTACGACACGGAATTATCCTCCTAATCACTAGCTTATCTTTTGGTCCATTATTACTTAAATCTATTCCTTACTAACGGATGGTGTAGCAATGTGTAAGTACCTTGCGCCAGACGTTTGCAATTTGGTCGAGTGCACTGAGTAATTGTTGTCCAAATAAAAATTATCTCAGTCACGAATGCAGACGTCCATTATCTCTATGAATACTGTAGTTACAGTGTCATTCTTCGCAGAAAGAATGAGTCTGGCCAGAGTCTAGTTACTAGGCTTCACAGCTTCCCGACTTCCTGACTTTGATACAGCCGGATCGACCTTCGCGTCTCGCTACGTTTGACTCACTGAAAATTGTCAAACTCGAGTACCACACAGTTTCCTCTAGATGGCGACACGATCTACCCCCGTCATCGCCCGTTCAAGTTCGGATTGTAAATCGGCCTCGACAGAATACTGTTTCCGCTATTCGGATTGGTCCGCACTTGCATGTACTTTGGTCTCTTCTCCCGTGTGCTCCAGTGAAGGTAACAGTACCAACCAGCAACGATGGCTCCCAGGCCGTTGCAGGTCGATGAAAAAATTAAGAGGATCGTCAGTATGTTTTCAACGTCCGGACAGTTGAGATCCTCGTAGCGAAGAAACGATTGGGAAGGATTTGAGAAATCCCCACGTGGTCTGCAGACGCAGGTTGCGTTCAGTACGCGAGGTGGTGTGCACTCGAGCCCCGTTAAACGTGCTAGATGCATCGCAGATGCGACACACGCTATTATGCAAGCTGCACTTGCGAGAGTCGACAGGAAGACACTTACTACCTGTAAGCAAAGGAGGTTTTACACGATAGAAGCCAGTATCTTTGTTCGCCCGATTGGGTGCACAAGTTTCAGCATAATTAAGGGAACAATTACCTTGGTTGCCGAGAGACAGAATCCTGGACTCATTCCCGGATATTCCTTCTTGAAGCAGCATAACAGGCAGACACCAAAACTTCCGGAGAGCAGGAGCTGTTTTTAAAAGAAACGTTCCTGAATTAACAGTCGTGCTTGTTCGCGCCGCACTGCAGCGCTTATGCACTCGAGATCCTTCGAGGCCTCTCGGGTTCCATGGAAAGAACGAGAAAAAGAGCAAGACAAGGAAAACTCGATACTCACGGGCATTCCACTCCAGTAGGGATTGTCTGTTAGCGGTAAATTCGGCGACCAGAGCAGCAGCCACAACGACAGCGAAGTCACAGCGATTCCCAGGACCGTCTGCATCACGGCCAAGCATCTCGCTAACTTCCGATGCCGAAGCAGCGGCGGCTGAGATTTTCGCGGAACTGCAAAATAAATGAAGATCCTCTTTCACTCGCTTTTACCAGACATTCATCAGGTTCCTCAAAATGCTTTCGAGTCGAGGAGAAACGGGTCTGCGTTTCTATTCGCGACGATCGGATCGGCCACGCTGTCCCTCCCTATAAGGTAGCCGGTAGGTGGATCTAGCCGATCCCGATCCGCTCGCTCGTCCTTCCCGCCACGTCCCCGTCCCGAGACTTGGGGCTCCGTGAACGCGCCGATCGATTATCAACGATAATCCAGAGATCGTGATTATGTGAAAAATCTAGCTCGTTTCTTCCTGCGAGAAAAGTAATTCTGCGTTAACGACGAGTCGAATGGAAAAGTGGAGTAGCACCCTCTTGGATTTTCTCTTTTAGCAAGAATATACCATAAATCCGCAGAACCCATCATAATGAGAAAGCCAGACTGCGCCGCGCCTCTTTAATTTCAGCGATCGCTCCAACCCCTAGGATACTGCGGCCAATTACCGAGCCATTGTTGGGGGCTCTCCAGACCATAATGGACGATGGAAATAATCCTCCCTGGATTTTCCCCGAGTGAAACCGAGGAAAGCCATTTAATTCCAGGTCCACTCTATCGCGCTACGAATTACGAGGGCTGCATCTCAAAAGACTGCAGAGCTCGGGTCGCCGACCGACGAGTTCACAATGCGCGACTGCAACGACTAGAACGACTAGGACTAGCGCGCCTGTGCTCCACGTGCCTTTTCCTCCTACCTGCGTCACGCGACGCTTTCTTTCGCTCGACAGAGCTGCCTGTGCCTAGCAGGCTGCGCCACTGGCAATGATCGGCCTACGTTCCCTTCTGTCCCTTCCGGAAGGCTGCACTGTCCCCTGCAAGAACAGCCTACAGCCGTATGACAACGGGACGAGAGTGGTGCGTCTTTATCACGATGACCCCGATACATGCTAATCGCAGATTGCGCGCGCCTCTAGCGTCCTATTCCCGAACTAAGGCCGATAATTAGCTAAGCGCATTCTTCCCAATCGCGCCACATGTTGCCGCAAAACAAACCCTCGGGTTAAACCGTCGGAATCTCAAGGACTCGAGTGAAATCAGGGAGGGAGGAGCAAAGTGCCCGCCAATTACCTCGAACATTCTATCTTACGTAACCGCGGATTTATAAGCTCGAGGGTAGGATCTACGCATGGAGATTGATTCGCTTGCACGGAGACGCCTCGACACACGTGCTGCTCACGTGCCACTTAAAAGGGGCGCTAAGTGCCAAAAGTGGCCAATAACTCGACCGGAACGCGTTGTTCATCCGAATCTGCCCATTCGAGTATCTATCGATTTTTGGAGGAATTCAGAAAAAGTAAAAAAAAAAAGTGAAAAGCGCCAGAGTACTGGGTGGTTCGGTAAAGGGGGGCAAAGGGTAAAAAAGAGAAAGGAAGGGTGGAGCGGTGCGAGGGAGTGTGCGTTCATGCGTGCGAGCAGGTTGTTTCGTTACATTCGTTTCCGGAACGGAAACGACTCGCTCGAGTTCTGTCCTCTAAAAATATATCATCGCTGACTCGTCTGCGCTCGAAGCTAAAGTTAGAATTTCATTACTGCGCCAACTAGAAGAATTGAATGTGCTCAGACAAGGCGAGAGGATCGCGTAACGCCGTCCGCTTCCTGCTCGGCTCACTCCGCTTCCTGTCTCCACACAATTGGTGCAGGATCTTTTTTTTTCTTCTTTTTTCAATCCTTCGCGTAATCCACAATCTGAACACAATAATTCTCGTGGCTGAGTCCTGTTCGGCGTTTTCGTCGGTATTTTGAATAATCTCAAAGAGACCTGATCTCGACCTGGTCGTCTGAAATAATAGTCGGGAGAATGGGAAAAATGAAAGGTCCTCTGGCTCTGCCAGACCGCATTCCTCGGCAAGGCACAATTATCGTCGCCACCAACGAGGGTGGTCGACTCGGAGCGGCCCGAGTTTTGCACCTGTCACTCGCGTATCTCATTAGCAATTAACTTCCCGTGAAAATAGCCTTCTGAGGCAATTTGATGGCAATCGATGGGAGCACCGACCTAGGTTCATTCTCAGGCACGCAGGGAAGTTAATTAATCACCGTAGGACTCCCGATCGATCGGTCTGCCGATGGACCGTCACTTTTATCGTGGTCGATATTTCGAGTAGAAATTGTCGAAAATCGAAGAGAAAGGAAAAAAAAAAAGAAAACTCGCAAGCCGCGATTGCCTCAAGACTTAGAAGGTCTCGTCGCCGATGAGTCCAAATGACTCCAACACCCTTGTTAACGAGAATCTAGTTCACGGAGCCCGAGAAGATCCTCTTTGATTTCTTCGAGAGAAGCCAAACGACCACAAAATGAGAAAACGAGTCGTTAAAGTTCCCATTTAGTCTGTCGTTGAAACAAAAACCTTTCCGTTCGGTAAAGGTCTATTCACGCGAAACGTTCGAGTTCGAGTCGAGCGACCTCGGTGTCTTGCGTCATTTTTATGACGGCAGAATTTATGAAATCTTTAAGAATCCATTAAAATTCTCTTTTAATAAAACTATTTATTTTGTGCGGGAGCTTACTATACGCGTATGCTATTCTTTTATCTATTAGTTCAAAATTGGCCGATAACGTCACGAGCGACCGTAGCTCTGTTTAGTTTCAGATTAGAAACTCAATGTTGTATGTTACGTGTGTATTCATATACTCCGTATCCCAACTACCAGACACGTGTGTAGTTTTCATTTGGACTTTTGCCATTGTCACCCAGTCAACAGACCATGGAGAATTGGAGTTTTACAACGAGCACCAAAGCACCAAGCAATTGCCGAGTGGCTCGCAAAGCAGCATTCGAAATCAAACCAGGTAGCAGCAATTCACTCGCACGAGGACAGGAGGACTGTGGTGGCCACGAGGCACGAAGCGGGAAATCCCCGATTAAGTCGACCCTATTCCTCTATTGTTTAAGGGAAACAGGTTTCGAAGAGGCAGGGATCGCTGATGCACAGTCGGTGCAATAAACACGACGGACCCAAGTGGAAAATCGCTCCAAGGGTTATTAGAAAATAAAGATATTGGCAGGGAGGACCCTTTGAAGGAACGTCGGTTCCTCATCCTGACCATGAGTCACTTTCCTGCAGGACAATTCCAGCCCTCCTTCCAATACTTTGACTATCGGCAAAGCTGAAAACCAGCCCTGGCTCCTCTTCGGACTCGCACACCCCACGTGTTCGCTCAAAGTAACGTCAACGTCAAAAGGTTTACTCACTGTTTCCAGTCCTGTTCATGACGATCATTCGACTGTGCCTCAAGGAATTCCTGGTCGGCGTGTGTCGGCCGGCAATCTGCGAGGCCGCCAAGTTAACAGGTACAGTCGTCGAGAGACAATTCGCCATTGACGGTGCTCGGCCCAGTTCCTTCTCCTTCTCCGGTCGGAACATTTTCCCAATATTTCCGGTGGAGACAGCTCCTGCTCGAGAATCCAACTGATTAAGGCCTAATCACTCGGCAGGAAGTGCCTCCTCGCGTAGCTGCCCCGTACGCGAGCAGGCGCCTCTCCTTTCTTTTTACCATCCAATCGGATAGAGAGACTCTTTTCTTTCCGCGAAGAACCGAAATGACAGGCACGTCACGTGACCAACTGCCAAGTCACTTCGATCGACGTAACTTGTTTTTCCCTCGAGGCTCGATCGGCTCTTAGCTGTCAAACTCCGAGGCTTCGTTGGAAAGTTTTTGAACGAAGCGCCGAACATTAGAACGAATCCTACCTGTGACTCTTACGTTGTGAATCCTGGCGACGTTTCCTGCGCTGACGGCGCTGCTCACTCTGTTCCCCGGTGTCGTTGCTGACGACGCGCCGTTCTCGCGAACTTCACTCAAATTCCCGACGCTCATCGCAGTCGTGACGCAGGGCGGCATCGCTGGCACGTCCTGCCAAGAGACGAGGAAAGTTCAAGACACGTGTGTTTACTGGCCGACGCAGGAGAAACGCGAGTGCAGATAGAGAAATCGAGCGGTAACGATTGACAGTTTCCTGTCGAAGCGTATCGACTTCCGTTCTTCTTGAAATTTAATGGACGAGCTCGTGTTTCATTATTTATTTGAAAACGATTGCTCGTTTACCGATTCAAGGAAAATCTTAGGTCGCTGATGAGGATCGCACAAGTTTTTCCTTCTTCCCGCGCCTGTCGCGCACTAAATGAATTCCTTTTCCTTGGACGACGGCGACTGTGCAGACTCGGAATCGCACGTGGCGTTACTCGACACTCACCTTGAAGTTGTCGTAGAAGCTGACGGGGCGGCTTCTTGGCGCGCACTGACCCTCCTCGTGGGGATCCATCGGGTAGGCACCCCTCGGTGTCAGTGTGCCGACCTCGTGCGCGCGCACCTCCTCCGGCATCGTTTTCGCTTCCTTCCTACTTCCGCTTTTCTATTTTCAGCGAAAGCACGAGCAGACGAACCCCGCGCTACGTTCACTCGAGGTTCACCTATTATTACGAGCGACCATCAATGAACTCTAGTCGGATTCCACGAGCGGATGCGTAATAGTAATTTGGCGAGGAGCCGATCGCCTCGTTAATATTTATAAGTACTAACTGGTCGCATTGGAAATTTTTCTAAGTGGATTCATAACACACAGTTTAAACGCTGTCGCGACTTCTCACCCGCTCGAAAGTTTAAAATCTCGCGTGACCCTTCACCCCTCTCGCTCCCCAACCCCGATAAGGTCCCCTTATTTTTCGGCAAAAATCCTTCAGACTTTCAGCCCATCAGAGCCCAGCAAACTTTGACCTTCATGCTGATCGTTAGACTCCCGGAACGTATACACCTGCCTGCTGCCGGAGGCGGAGCTGATCGAGGCGCGATCCGCCGATGAGTCACCCGAGGAATCCCAGAGTAGACGGAGGAACCGCCGGATGATCGATGCCAACAATTTACACGCACTTTTCTCAATAACGTTGCTGGTAATTTTTCCGGCTGGCCATACGTCACGTAACGTCACGTCACGCACCCCGTGCACCGAGGGGATGGAAAAGCCGGAAAAGCCGGCTGCTGTACGGAGGCGCGTGCCCGTTGCTCTGTGCTCGCACTCAGGTCCACGTGCTCCGACACGTGTTTCTGCTACTCCGATTGCAATCCGTCACCCCGTAGATGTCTGAAAAATGAAGAAAAATAGGCTGAAACACTGGTAACACCATACGCACTGGTCGTCCCGTGCGAATCGCTCGGGAAATTCCAAGAGCGAATAACAAAGAGGGATACACCGCAGGCGATTACTCGGTTCGATTGTCCCCATGAGGATGAACGACGTTACGCGAGAAACGGGAGCGAGGATTTTGAGAGATCCAAGCGGAATTTGAGGCGCTGCCAGTGCCGTTGTGGACGGTGCTTTAGAGCGCTAATGAAGTAATGACTTATTGGCAGTGAGCGGTAAGCTGTAACCTGAACGGGGGAACAAGTGTTGCTTCGGGAAGGCAACGTTATGCAGTCGTGCAGCGATGACGCGACGCACGTCAGCGTCTTCGTTAGTCGTTACGTTATTGGCCTACAGAGGCGACGTTGCAATTTTACGAAACTGAAAGCAATCCTAGAGTCTCCTTCTGCGTGGAAATAAAAGGTGCGCAGATCGGAAAGCGATAAACCTCCAGGTTGCGGGAGTTCAGGAATGCGCCTGGGCGTCCCGGGCGTCGGCGTCGCGGCGTAATCGCGAATAGGCCATTGTGAAATCACTTTAAATCGGCCTCAATTGATTGTCCCAATTATTACGAAATCTCGTTTAAACTCCGAGGGACTTCCTGGATGGAGAAATAGGAAAGGCGGACAGTCACGTGACAGCAGGATACCCGTCGAATGGTAACACGGTTCTCCGTTCGGAGGGGCCTGCGACCAGGAGAGATTTCGGATGCCGACTGTGGCAAAGGCGTCGGGACGACACGTAGTGCATCTATTTACGTGATACTAGTTACTGCTAGAATAATCCTGACAAAGTTAGTATTACCAGGAAAAGAGGTGCACGTAAGACAAGGCGGCTGCGTAGGCGCTACTTCGAATCCCTGACTTCCGGCTTCTTTTTTACTTTCGTCGAGTCCCTCCCCGCCCCTTCCGGCCCATTACAAATTCTTTCTACATGAATTCGATCGGATCGACTCGGCAGCGGATCGATCACTGGACACGGAATCGCGATGTTTAAAAGTATCGCAATTGCAACGGGACACTCGGCTGGCTCGTCTCGTCGGCTCGCCGGGAAACGTCAGACTATCGAGGAAAGGCAAATGCACGTGCATTCACGACGTAATCAAATTGTTTAATTAAATAGATTTGCACTACTTTACATCCATCGATCGCGCCCGCACACGCGCATCCGCGATATTAAAACTCGACGCGCCGGATTGATCGGCGACAAACGTGTCGCCTTGGGACATTCCTACGCGCGTCCTTGTAGAAATTCAGCGGCAATTACTTGTTGCATTCAGGATTCCTCTTGCTTCGGGGTTCCCGCTGAAGATGAGCTTAGAGAATCGTATGGGCATCCGTGTAAAAAGACACAACTTCTTCTTTTCACGTTCACGACGATTTCGAAAATAGAAGTAACGCAGCGCGCGAGTGCCTCCTCGCCGGAGTCGCCGGAGTCGCCGGAGTCGCAATGACAACTGAACCTGCGCGCCGCGCGTTCCAACGCTGCCTAAGAGCCCCACCAAAGTGTTCTCCAAAGCACCAAACCCGATCTACGATCCACGATCCACGATCCACGATCCACGAAGCCAGGGAGCCTCAAACCGAGGCTTCTCACAGGTGGATGACAGACGCGCGTCTGGCGCTCGGCCCGTCCCCCCTCCTGCTCGATATTTCCGTCCCGCTGCCGTCGCTAAATTCTCCCGATTATATTCTCAATCTGGGCTCTCTAAATAACTGAAACGTCGAACTCAAATTCTCCACTCTTCTTTGGATTATTCTTTTTTTTTTCTTTCCACGAAAATCATCTAAATTCCAATACGATGACTGACGAATAAAATGATTTTACGTGGAATAATTCTCATTGATGGTGAAACGGAAGATTGGAAATGCGGGTAGGAAGATTTTCGAAATTGAGAGCCACTGCCGCTTACTTTCACATCGCGTAGCGATTCAGAACGAGAGACTGAGGAAGGAAGGAAGGGGTGTGTGTTGTGTGTACGTGCACGCGTGATGATAGATGCGACGGTGGTGGTGAAGGGGAAGGGAAGGGGGGGGGAGTTTGGTCATGCCCACTGGTCGGTGTCTACCTTGAGAGGTCCCTTGCCGTTCTACCTTCTTTCTTTGACTGGCTTTTTTATGAATTCTCTTTACAGTCACGTGGAGTCCCAGTCGGCCAGGTTAGAACGTTCATTCAACAGCAGTCCTTCGATTACTGACTTTAATCCCACTCCGACGCCTCCCATTCTCATTGATCCTTGCCCATCTTCGTCCGTCCTCTTTAATTCCGTCATTCATTTATTTACTAGAGTTTTTCCCGCTTTCGCCAAGATTCCCCGTGAAATTGCTCTGCTCTCCCGAGAAGCTGCATCTTTCGACTTGTCGCCTCGATTGGACCTCGTGCCTACAGCGATGCCATTTGAACTTGTCGCGATCGTTCAGCAGTTACCAAAACTAGTTCCGGTATCTCCGAAACTGGTCATTGCTCTTTACTGGAATAATTAAATTCCTTATCTCGGGTGGCCGAGCTGTAGGACGCGTGTCCATGCATTTTGATTCGTTGGGTTTTAAATGAAATCGCGGAAAAAAGATCCTCCCTTCGGTTCCAGGAGTGAGCTCACCCTTTAATGGCTCTTCGGGGCTGAGCTGGCACGGAGGAATTTACAGATAACTTCCTCCTCCCGCCCCGAAATGTCCCCTGTTCATTCTACGGACCCCCCTCCCATTTCCCATAATATCCAAGAGAGTTCTTAGCTCTTTGGGCAAGGTATTTTAAGTTGCCAGACACGCAGAAGGGATCCACACCCTCGAGTAACTCATCCCTTACTAGAAAACCACAGCCGACGCGACGCTGGTACTGGTTAGAATAAAGTTAGAAGCAAAACATTCTGCTTTACTAAAAGCTAACTTCCCTATTTTCCGAGGGAAAAATAACGCACGATTACCAAGGTAATAAGCCGAGCAGCGTTCTGCTGATCAGAAAGAGAATATTCGTTTAAAAGGCTGCGACTTGTTTTCATTGGTAGGCCGTCTCCCACGAGCGCTCCACGCGGAACGAGACGGGCTTGTTTACTGATAAGTGCGTGGGAGAAACGGGACACCCGTTCCCATTGAATGACTGCGTGCCTCTGGCTCTACGCACACCATATCCAATAGCAGTTCCTGCGACGTGCCCTCCAAGCTCTTGCTTTTGATGCACCTCCTGTGGCTTAGTACTCTGCAGTTGAAACGAGAAATGGCAGCGCACTCTAACGTAGACACTAATCCCTGGAACGCTAACGAGAAGATACTCCCTAACTTTTCCGAGTGTGAATTTACTTAGAAAAATACGAGATCCGCCAAGAACCATACTAGAGCTAGGAGCGAGTTCTTAAATCACTTGGCACTTGGCGTGGCGAGGTTCTTCACGTCACTTATCCGCGTATTGCAAATTGCTCCAGGACTTTCGTAAAAGGCCTCATTAGTGATCTGCAATTTAAATGCGTCTCCAAGAGGCAGAAATACAATTGCGCTTCAAGGTGCGACGAGATGAATCGGATGTATCTGGCAAACGTAAAGTAGATTCATTACATCGATATATCAATTCCACGCGACGAACGACACTTGACGTTATTCGTCGGGCGATGTCAACTCTGAGGAAAAAATTGTTTTCCTCTTGTCGTTAAGTAATTAACGTAAATTCTCGATCGACATGTCTTGCTTCTTGAGACGTCACGCCGCAAAAAAAAAAAAGATTTATACCGTGTCCAGTTTTATCGTCAATCGCCATTCACTCGTATTGCGTACTCTCCATTTTCCTGTTAATCTTTTATCTTTTACAAAACGATCGAAACGACGACACACTCTGATCCGATCAAACTTAAATAGCCATGCTGACTCTGAGAGACCAAATAATAATATAGGCAAGAGAGACGCCTGGTGGAGGCAATCTAAACTCTTTAAGACGCTTCTTGCTTGTTCCTGCGCCCTTAGTATAAGTTCGCACGCATCTCCAGCAGGAGTCTGTAGTTTTGCGCGGCGAGCGGCAGTGAAGAATCGCAGTAAAGACGATCAAAATGTGTGGACGCACAGCCTGGTGAGTGGGCAGTTGTTAATTAACGTAATTACGTGGCGTCCGGGCTCAACGAAGCGTGAACACGGCGCGAACGCACCACGCGAGAGTCACTACAAGACGCTTTACATTCTTATGCGTTGTATGTACATTCTACGTTTCTGACGTTTCTCTCGTCGTCAGTACATTAGATGCGGAGACGCTGAAATGCGCCTGCGGGTACAAGGACGCCACAGGACGCTACCGAAAGGCCGAGTGGCAGAGTCGAGAAAATGCCGGCCGGGACTATCAGCCCTCGTACAACATCGCGCCAACAGATGTCATTGCTTGCGTTGTAGCCGGCGAGCACTTCGACACAGAACAAGAGAGGGTTCTCTATCCTATGATATGGGGAATGATACCACCGTATCACAAGGTGATTCTTGTCGACGTCTTACACAGACGATTTCGACGAAGTAATGTTCAGCCAAGCCACTTAAGATATTCTCTTTTCAGGGTAATTATAGGAAGCACAATCTTTCCACCCATAACTGTCGCGTCGAGGGAATGCGGTCCTCAAAGTTGTATTCGACGCCTTTAAACAAGGGTTTCAGATGCGTTGTTGTATGCACTGGATATTTGGAGTGGGAAAAAACAAAAGAGCCGAAGCAACCATATTTTTTCCATGCCCCGCAACGAGAAGGCGTGAACCTTACAGAAATCCACAAGGACTCGAGCAAATGGACCGAGAAAAATGGATGGGAAGGTGTACAACTTTTGAAATTAGCTGGGATTTTTAATACATGGAAGAGCGATGATGTACTTACAAGATATTTTCATTAGTACATACTGGTCAATAATACGTGCTCATGAGACCTTTCAGACTGAAAGGGAAATTATTTGCAGGGACACATCATCTATAGCTGTACCATTATTACGATGGAAGCGAACAAAGTCGTCTCATGGGTGCATAAGCGTTGTCCTGTCATTCTTCAAACGGAGGATGATGTGTCCGTATGTAAATGCATATTGCTTTGAAGCACTTCGGAACGTAATTAAACTTATTTTCCTTAGGCATGGTTGGACTTTAAAAGAGTTCCATTGAGCGATGCCGTTCAGCTTCTACGTGGCCCAACAGAGGACACTCTCAAATGGTATCCAGTTGGTACGGCGGTAAATAATTCACGATACAAGGGCGAGGATTGCATTCAACCCATAAAATTAAAGTACGTTCAGAAATGCAGCCACGATGCGGGGGGGGGGGGGGGGTGCACATAATCCCATGATCTACCCTGACAGACTATTGATTCAGTAATTCCATTACGCGCAGAGAAAAAAAGAAGAGCGGTACCACCGGTCTTATGGCTTCTTGGTTGAACTCTGGTTCACAAACAGCGAGCAAAAGACGATCCATCGATGATGTCGAGGGTGGTGAAAGAACGGACAAGTCCAAAGTAAAACGTGCCAAAAAGGATCAATGAGGATGAACCGTCTACTTCAACTCTGTAGTGCTTGAAAGATGCTTCATATTTACGTTTCAGTTTATTTCAAATGTTTCGGTAGACTTCAAAAACGTGCTACTCAAATATGTAAATCATGGTACCTGTAAACCATAAAAATTAATAATATATTTGACACTCAGGTTTTCATACTCCCTTTTATTTCTCATGATTCTAACATCGACTCCTGAGCCTAAAGTTGGCACAATAATGAGTTCCTAAAAAATTAATAGAAACCGGATGCGCGTACACTCGCGCCATAATTTTAGGCGACGTCGAATGCTCTCCTTCCAGCAGGCAACCTTTTTTAAAGTCGTAGAGTGAAAGAGCGGGTGGGAAAAAGATTGTGGGGAACGAGAGAAAGAGAGAACACAGGAGAACGCTAAAGTGGGGAGTGCAGTGCAGAACCGAGATGTCAGCACCTGAGGCTGAGCGTTCGTGTTGGCAGAAATCACCAGGGGTCACTCAGTGCGGTCGTTCCGTGCAATTCCGTGAGCAGTTCGTGATTCCGTCTGATTCCGTCTCAGCAGTACTGAGCAGCACTGAGCAACCGTAGCCTGAGTCTGGAAGAACCTGGAGTGAGAGAGCGCAAGAGTGAGAGTCCCAGCAGTCAGAGCGCGTTTTGTCCGGCGGGGGCTGCTTTTCGCAAAAATTGCCTCACGCATGGCCCAGTGGGTTTGAGTTTTGTGGTTGCGGAGGAGGACCGGTGCGTGTGTCTGCGTACTCTGTTTTTTAAGCGTGTTTTGAAGAAAAGTCAAAGACAGCAAGATGACCAGCGAGACGCAAGAGCCAGCAGTGAGCAACGTGGAGACGCAGTATCTGGAGATCAACTCGAAGGGGGCTTGGGCGATCCTTTATCAGGTACTCTTCAAGAGAACGCGTTTCTTGGTATTCCTGCTAGCACTTTGTGGTTCGCTATGCTTCTTCGAACCATCGGAATCACCATCATTGGCTCTTCCCCGCATGTACAGACATTTTCAAGCTCACTAGCAGATTGACGCTCTCCTCGACGCACAAGAAAAATCTCGTCTCTTCTTACAATCATAACGTTTTTCCAGAACTTTACTCAAGCTCTCTTCTCTTCTGTCAATAACTGACATGTGTCTATTTTGACCGTCATTAGTTTACGTAGAGATTATCGCAATTTTGAACCATAATCCGTTTCCTGCCAAGGTGGCAGCAATAGAAATTTTCTACATCAGTATTTGTTTAGTGCTGATTATTTGTATTACGCATCCTTATTTTGTATTTAGTTTTATGGATTTTCATATTTTAGTGTAGTAGGAATAATGGTGTTATTCGATGATGAAGATGCAAGTAAAGTAGATGTTCATTTATCGAATTTTGTAAAAGTGAAAAGTCACAGTTTATAAGATTTTTAGATTGAGCTTGAAATCAAGGTCAGGATCTCTGCTTGTTTAAACGTATACTATATTTAGTTGTCATATAATTTGCTTCGTCTGGCTATGGGGGTGTGAGCAACGTACAATCAGAGGAGTCATTGACACAAATTTCATTCAGGAAGCAAGACATTTCTTATATTGCTGTTTTTATTTTTGACAGATGTTATATTGAAGACTCTAGCTTTAGTCGTAGCTTTTATTGTCTTGAATGCTAGCTTTATATGCATATACAGTTACTGTACTATACAATGCTAAAGTCAGCTGCATATCCAAAAATTCATACTTGAGATGGTACACTAAATGATTTCTTTATCTAGCTACTTTATGTAATCTGTCTGAATTCAGCCATGCAAGTTAATATTCATTTTTGACTTAGTAGTTAAGTCTTTACATGAATGTTACTGCAGTTAATTATCCATTAAAACTGTTTTTATCTCATATCCTGTGTAGTATGCCAATGTAATAGTTATCTTTGTTACTTACAATGATATGCTATTCTTTAGAATGCTGACTGCAAACTATTATAGCTAATTCATTGGAAAAGGTTAAACAAACAACTACTTCCAATGGTTTGAATAAAAGCTCATGCAAAGGTTGAGTCCTTGATAGATTGTCATGTGACAGTGTAATATTTTCTCTTTACAGCACATACGTAACGAATGTAATAACTATGAGTACACATGCAATGAATCGAAAAAGCCACAGAACAGAAGTTTAAATCGATACAGAGATGTAGCACCGTATGATCATACTAGAATAATTCTACGAAAGGGCCCTTGTGACTATATCAATGCGAATCTTGTTCAGGTAAGCAGACATGCGAGTGAAGACAGAGATTTTTAATCTGAAACTAAAACTGGAAGTGAAGAATAGCATGATCAAGCGTTTTTTTGTATCACAGATGGATCGTGCGCATAGACAGTACATCCTAACGCAAGGACCACTGCCTAACACCACGGGCCACTTTTGGCTAATGGTGTGGGAACAAAACAGTAAGGCAGTGTTGATGTTAAACAAAGTTATCGAAAAGGATCAAGTAAAGTGTCATCAGTACTGGCCTCTGGAAGGTTCTTCCGATCACACTATGATGTTCCCAGACGTTGGACTTAAAGTAGAGTACGTCAGCAAGACCGAGTTTTCGGATTACACAACTAGAATATTGAGGTAAGAAGAAGACTCCTACATGGACGCGGTTTTCGCACTGTCCTTTGTGATTCTGACATAATTAAGAAAAACGTTTCATGAACAATTGAAATTGTAGGAAATGCATAAGATTTTCGTAAGAGAATATTCGACAGAAAAAATTTTTAAGGAATCCTTTACTATTGGTTAATATTAATTTTATCCGAAAATGAGACAAGATACTCATTGGTTTTCTTTTATCGGTCGATTATTAACGATCCTTCCTCATCAAGTCCGAGTTTCCAGTTAGCCAAGGAAAATCTAAAGATTATACTGGTGGGCTCGACTCTGATCATCAAAAAATATGACGTGTGACCCTTGAATAGTGATATTCAATTTATCAATTTAAACTTGTTAGCGATATCAATCATAATTACAAACTGTCTTATATTTTTAGCCGTTAATTTCGGTGTGGATAGCTCCAATATTTTTTCTAGTTACGTTGGCACCTCTTCGAGCGAATTGCATGAACGACGTCTCTATTAATGAGAATTCCCCAGTGCTCAGGGCTCACTTCAATTGAAATTTTCTGATTTTTGTTTGTTTGTTAATCTTACTGAATCTTCCTCTGACTTAGACTGACAGACGTTGAGACCAAGGAAAGCAGAGAGATTCTACACTTCCATTACACAACGTGGCCGGACTTCGGTGTGCCGCAAAGTCCAGTAGCATTTTTAAAATTTTTGGTGGACGTCAGACAGTCTGGTGCGTTAGATCAAAATGTCGGACCCCCAGTGGTTCATTGCTCAGCCGGAATCGGGAGATCAGGAACCTTCTGCTTAGTAGATACGTGCCTGGTTCTGGTAAGTGTGTTGATCCAGTCGTAGTGATCCTCACTTACTAAATCTCTTTTGTATACGTAACATCGTCGATTCAGATCGAGGAGAACGGCCTGAACTCCGTGAACGTGCAAGAAATCTTAATGGAGATGAGGCGGTTCAGGATGGGCCTCATCCAGACACCTGATCAGCTGAGATTCTCCTATGCTGCTATCATCGAGGGGGCAAAACAATTGCCATCCAACAACGTGGTAACTAATACCAATGCACAGTAGCACAGTGTTATTAGCCATTATACGTGATAGCCGCATTTCATATAAACTGACAAGCGAAGTGAGTAAAATCGTGTATCGAACGCTCGATCTCTCGGTTACCAATGGGATTTCGTCGTTCAAAAATAATCTGGTGGCATCGTTTGCATTCTCTTTTGTTATCGTTTCTATTATCTGAGGTCAAGCCAGAATCGACATCGTCATTTAGTAATTACCGAAAGCACCGCTAATAGCATTGTTCTGCTGTGTTACTGACGGACATAGGATAACTTCTAAGTTTTGGATCTTTTACAGAATATTGATAATAACGAGGTAAATAATCACTACGACACGGTCTACAATATCAGTAATTCTTCCGTGGACGAGGATGACGAACCGCCTCCGCTTCCACCTCCAAGAGGCGAATCTCTTACGCGTAGTATGATGGCGGATTTGAGCCCTAATCCAACCACGGAAAATGGTACAGCTTCCGTAAAAAATAATAAAATTTCTATTAAGACAAACGGAATCCCCCATTAGACGTATCGATTATATCATTTTATTATGAACAGTCGAAGATATTAGTGGACCTCCGGATAAGCCGTTACCCAGGGAGCCACCGACGTATACAGAACCGTCTACAAGTCCCCCGGAGAATTCCACAAGCATTCAAAACAGTCTTCAGGAACAAAATTCCGATGCCGCGGCCCTTCCTGGTGAAGCAACTAGTGACGGTGAGAATTCCTTCAAGACCATCAGTCCTCCATCCAGTCCAGACACGTGAGTATCATTAGCACTCGCCATCTGTTTCCAAATCGGAAATTTCTTTGCCAACAATTGTGCAGATTTTCACGTTGGCATTCGGTCGTCATTTTAGAAAGAACGAACTTCGTCAGCGTAACCTGGAGAGAAAGGAACGACTGGCCGCACAGGTGCGCGAGATGAAGCGGCGACAGAAGCAGACGGAAGAGTGGCAGAAGCTCAAGAGGTCATTATTTAAGCCCCTTTCAATAGGCATAGGTGCCGCGATCGTTGGTGGGGGTGTAATAGCTCTCTGCAGTTACTTATACATGCGCGGCTAGGGACAGATAGAAAGATTACATTTAAGGACGCTACGCCCCGCTCGAGCTTAACGTTCGTTCGGATATGGGAAATGGCTTGTGGCCTGCGGGCTGTGAGCAAGAAATTCCATCGTTCTTTTCAAAAACGATTACTTCTTGCTCGAGATTCGTCAGGAAGTAACTGGTTGTGACGAAACGTTATGGAGGGATATGCGACGCGTCCGTAACCACGTACACACACATACAATACGTTTATAGATGCAAGCACAGATACTGACAGATTCCGTGAGAAAAAAGAAGGGAGAGAAAGAGACCTTCGCATTTGTATTTTTATATTGTGATTCATCCGTCGAGTATCTTGAATATTGGAATGCATGAATTCCTTTGACTATCCTCTGATTAGTTTTCTTCGAAGTTTGTGTGCGTCATGCATACTTCTCACAATGGCCGTACCACACTGTTACGCGGAAGAGAAAGCTTCAGCTTCGCGTATGCTCTGCGGACGTTCCTGCGAAAGCACATCAGGCATCGTTATCGTCATCAAGTTCACCAAGTTTATCAACTTTAGCGAATGGTCACTGTCTTACTTGATACACGGGATAACTGTGGAAAATGATTTTCCCCGTGTTCACGTTCTTCAGTGTTCATGATCTGCAGCGAGAGGAGTCGCGTGTGGGCCAAACATATTTCCTAATGGTTTGTCGAATGAACAACATGACGCGGACGTTTCTCCATTCCTTCTCTTTTTCTCTCTCTCTCTCCCTTTCTCTGTGTATTTGTTTTTCGGGCACAATCAATACGTCATCAAGTATTTATGTAGATCTTTCCAAGACTCCTCGACCATTTGCTCGATAATTCAAATAGAATTGACAGGACAGAATGAAAGGAAGAAATGGGCGTGGAAAAAACAGTCGTTCGTACGACCACATGCGGACAAAGCGCTAACTAAATTCGAACGACTACTAATAATATTCAGGGTACCAAAAGCATTGACTTAGATGGTAAAATTATCTTATTAATGATTAGCATATTTGGATTAGACCTAGATGCGTCATCGATCGCATAGTATCTACGTGAACATTTTCGACTAGTAGTTATTGCATAAGGACTGATTTTTTACAAAATTTCTCGTTCCTCAAAAAAGATAATGTAGGTACGATTCAGTGCGAAGATTTAAGAAAAACTTTAAGAAAGCACGTTTACCTAAAAGAATTGTTGAGAAGGTAGGGACGCTCCTTCGCTGAAGAAAAAAAGAACTTGGTCGAACACCGTGGTCTTTGCCATTCCGTACTATCTTGCCGAAATCATCAGATGACGTTTGACAATCGATCTTGCAATAAAACGGTAAATACAGTTTTTACGACAATGTCACGCGAAGTCTTGTTCTCATGCGTTCTTTTATTAGAGCTCATTCACAATTCAGCAGAATCTGCTAATCAAGTTTCTCTGAGCATCGGGAAATATTAAAAGAAAAAAAAAAAAAAAAAAAACCAAGACAGCCGCATCATTCGTGCGGTCGTGTCCCCAAAAAAGCGGGAGGCGAAATAAAAGAACTGCTGCAGAAAGTATCGGTGATCGAGGGCTTCCACGGTGTCCCTAAACGCGTACCGCGTGCTCCTGGGATCTAGATAAAGAGAAGACGAAAAAAAAAGAAAAGAAATATTAGACGTATTACGCGTCGTTCAAAATACTTGTTGCTCGCTCCGTTTATTTGTTGAGCCGCCGCCGCCGCGTGTTTAAGGCGACGTCCGTGGAGTCTCGAGGATAATTTCCATCGACGGCCGTCGTGTGGATTTGCCCAGAAGACTACGGCGATTATTACTGAAAGTTTTACTTACAATGATATAAGTTGTTGAACGATTGAATGTTTACGAAACATTCCTAGTGCCGGAATTATGTTCCACCGTCGATCCTCGTAATCGCGAGGTTTGACGAACCTAAAAAAAGACTGCTCAGTTGGCTGTCGAAGTGGGCGTTTTCTCTGGTGCACTTTTCCTCGTTATTTCCTATTAATTAGCATCGGATGATGATTGGGAAAACTATTTCTGTCGAAGGCCAGTCGAGGAATGTAAATTAAGGGGAATCGAACACGAGTGAGAGAGGATGACTGTGGGACTTGACGTGTGAATTTTCCTGAATTCGTTGTTTTCGATTTTTACTTCGAACAGTTTGGTACGCTCTATCTCTTTTAGTTAGCTCGAAGGCTCCATAGGCCTCCTACTGCGGGAAGACACGATTCTCCCTTCGTATTCTCAAGACGATCCACACGGAGTTTCTAAACGCGCGTGTTAATCTCCTTGAGATGGTGAGACACGTGCGAGGAGCGTGAATCTTTGATAGATGCGACGACAATTATGTATCGAGTACAATTACGATACTCTTCGACGCTTCCACGTTTCTCTTCATCGTTCGACGGCCATTAGGCTGAGCCTTCGAAAGACTGAGTATTGTTAACGATTTCAAAGAAATTCGGAAGAACCAAAATTCGATAAACGCGCGTATCCTTAAGCTGTCTTTTACGTTATCATAGTAAATCATGGGACTCGCACTTGCCAAGTAGATGGAGAGAGAGAGAGAGAGAGAGAGAGAGCGTCGAGTGTGTTGATCTTACGAAATGCGGATGAGAGAGAGAGAGAGAAGCTTCTTGGAATTCGCTAATTCACGACGACACGGTGCTAATTAAAGTTCCAAATCCGCGAAGTAGAAGGGGATGGAGGGGGAAAAGGGAACGTGAGAATGAGGAAAGAATGTGGGAGCAAATGTGAGAGAGTGAACGTTCGTAAGTGTTATGATAAATGAAAAAAAAAAAGGGCTCGATAATTAGAATCCAAGAAAAGGTTAAGTGAAAAGGATCATTCGCATCTATGCAATTACTTTAGATTCTACGTCGTGTAAATACCGAAAACACAGAAACATAGCAAAGTGCCTACTCGTACAAAAAGAGAAAAACGAAAAACGAACCGCAAAACGTAGAATGGCGTATAATCGGAAGCGCTTGGACGACATCTTCAATATTTCGAAATAAGCTCCCGCGACGTTAAGCTAACTTTTAGCTCAGGAGTCCCTTTAAGCCCGATTCGCCACAAGATTATATAAACCGATTTAATATGACCGACAATATTAAATGAATAATTACTAAATAAATATGCTTTACGACTGCCGTGTTGCCGAGTGCGCGAGGTCGTCGCGTTTCGACGCCGATTTCGGTGCGGCGCCGATTGCGCGTCGCCTCTCGATATTTTCTCCTCTTCTCTATTCCTTCGTCGCAACGTAATGGTAATTCTCGGGAGGAAACAGAGAGCCGGGATGATCAGTGGTGAAAGACAGAATGGGGTTGGGGTAGGGCCGAGAACCTCGATAGGAAGACAGCGCCGCGTTTCTCCCAGTTAAACCGGAAGGAGCCGACTTGACTTTTCCTCGTGACGTTCCTGACGACGCTTGGCAGCCGGTTTATGTTTTACAATGTTACAATAAGATCCATACGATAAGCGAAAGAAAAAGAAAAAAAAGAGAAAGAAAGAGTCTAGAGAAGTATTTAGTGTCCCAGAGACAAATAATAGGTAAAAGTACGAAGTATTCTCCCAGGAGCCTATCTCGCATCTCGACTAGTAAGTGTATTTATGGAATATCACTGTAGGACTAACTGTCGAACATATAGTATTCACTGTATACCGAGAACATGAAAGAAAAGAGGAAAGAATTCACTTTGTATCACACGCATACATTTCGCTCAACGTATTTCTCTACCACTTACCCCTCTACCTACCGTCCGCCTCAAAATGCCCAACTACCAGCTACCAACCAGCTACCATCCACCTACCTCAGTGCCCACTCATTGGTATCTGTTGATATTGACTCTATTACCATATAGGACTTACTAACTAAAGTATTCGATTCTGAATGCCGTCACGATGTTTCTTCTGTTATGTAATAAAAATATGTTTTCGTAAAAAATGATCGTGATCGCTGACGGAATATCGTTAGGAACAGCAATGGAGAAGGAGGGGAGTCCATTTGCTTTTGAGGGCACGTTCGAATGGCATCACTTATTAGAAATGCAATTATCCCTTGAAGCACATCTCATCCACTTAATTATCATGATCCCCTGAAATCCGAGTACTTCATCAACTGATTTCTTTCAGATCAAAAAGCGAAACCGCCGAACCGAGCGAAACCGTACACGAGGAGGCCGAATCTGCGATCTAAAAATGCCCCCCCCCTCCCCCTTCCCCGCGCCATGCGTGACTCATCCTCCTTCCTTATTCATCACTTTCTTTTGTCTTTTCGAAGAGAAAATCAACAACGATATTTATTTGAAACATGCAACATTAAGAAAACCTGAGAGATCAATAAATCAGTTTGTTTGATATACGAAAAGCGATGCGTCGAATATTCGAAACGAAAAACAAAGACTCAACTAAAATTGCCAGCCGAATGAAAATCGGTTGCATTTCTTTCTTCGTATCTCTTTTTTATTTTAGAATTCCTTGTCGACTACAAGAATTTATTCCGCCAATCGCTTTCAGTCCGAGAACCTGCGTCTCTCCCATCCAGCAAATCGGTTCGTTTGCACGTCGAGCATTGGATGCCAAAGGAAGGAAGAAAAAAAAAAGGACGACGGAAAGATGAGAGTAAAAAATGAATAACCAAATTGCAACGAGAGAGTAAAGATGAGCGACCGAGCGTAGTAGTTGTGACGTCTGGTCGAGTGACGTTTCTCGATGCGCGATCTTCGCAACCTCCACCGATCCACATTTCTCCTGCGATCCATGAGATTTCCACTTCGGCTCCTGGACCATTCGCAAGAGCCGCTTGATTCCGTGTTATGGTGAGATTTTCCTTTCGCATCTGCGCCTGGACCATCCTCCTGACACTCCGTCTTGGCTGCGTCGACTGCCTGGAGCCGCGGAAGCGTCCCAGCATCCAAAGCGATCATCAACCTCGGCGGCAGGATCTAGAGACAGGATCTACCGCATCGTTGCCGGCGCCACTCAAAATGGAGGTTAGGATTGTCAATGTGAGTCAGGCTGAAGAAGAAAATTGCAGGAAAAAGCGATCCTGTCTGGGAGGAAGTCCTTCCAGGTCGACCGTCTCCACAAGTCTGAGCAATGTAAATTCAGTAGTTGGTAAATCGAAGTCGACCAAAGTTGTTGGAAACTTTAGCCAGACGAAGGAAACTTTTGCGTTACCGATAATTTTAATGAGCTCGTCCGGAAGTCCGTCCAGTGAGAACGTCACGGAATTTATAAACAGTCTAGAAAGAGGGAATTTGCCGCGCGATAATTCAACGACTGGTCCTCCTTCCACCTCATCTTGGCCGAAAGTGACCCTGGCGCGGAGTGCAGGTAGGACTTCCGCTTCCTCCAGTGTTTCAACTTATGAAAGAGAACTGAAGGAACTCTTCGGCATCGTTCACTCTGGACTAGAACTCCTGGTAGGTAGTGGCTCCACGGAGAGATCGATCTCGCAGGATCATCCGGACTTGGGTAACGGAGGAAACGTCAGTAGCCAAGAAAGGACTCTATTGAACTTTATTGCTCCGGAAATCCTGCGTGATGCCGATACTATCGCAGAACAGAATTCACAAGAATTTACTCATCTTCGAGTGAAACGAGATAAACTCTTATCGAAAGCGAATTATCCTTTTCAGGAAGATTTGCATTCGAACTCGAGTGACCTGCATGATCTATCATTTTCATTTTCAACCAGCTCGGAATCGCCGTACAATGATCTTCCTAACGAAGATCGAAGATCGATTGACGATTTCGCGCACTCGACTGTCCTGAACTCCATCGATTCTTCCGTCCAGCCCGGAAGTAGTCGTCCCGCCCCGGAATCGAGGCCATCGGTCCTTCCGGCTAGCGAAGTGATGAAAAGCGACCGAGGCAATTCTAATTCGAAAATTCCTGAAAATCCCGTTAAATTACGCAATGCATTGAACGACGTATTTCCGGACGTAATGAATCATTTGAAAAGTCCAATGCGGATGGTAGAATTTATCCGGAAGAAAAGGCAGATGCTCGGGAGTAATAATTTCTTAGGGAATCGTTCGAGCTCTCGCGAACTACTGGACGACTCTTATCAGGAGGATGATAAGGTGATCGAATCGATGCTTTCGAAAGTCGATTACAATACGTTGGGCAGAAATTCGCTGGCTCGTGCTTTTCCGTTGCAGCTTCAAGGAAGTTGGGCGACTGGTAAACGTGGAAAGAAGCGACGAATGCCACGGCCTAGTCTTGCTCCAAGGTGCAAAAAGAAAGCAACGAAGAGCAAGCAAAATGATAAAAGAAGTTCCAAGAGAAAGGACAAAAGATTTTTACGGAATGTCCCAGATCGGTTGATGCTGGATTCGAGTGTCGTTCCAAATTTCCTCTTGGGAGCGACGATTGATCATCTGCAGGTTGAACCAAAAATCGAAAAAAGAAAGTCTAGCGACTCTGCTTTCGAATTGGACGCCGTAAAGGACAATTCGAAGACGTATTTCCGCAAGAGACGAGCTGACAACATGGACGATAAGACAGCGGTGATCTTGAAGAAGGATCGATCGACTGTCTCGTCTCAGGACGGTCGAAGGGAAGAAGAATCCTTCGAGGAAGAGGGGTACGGCGGGGATCTTCAAAGTTCAGAATCAAATCTCGATCAGCCGGAAGACGAGCGACGTCGCGTTAAAAGGCACGAAGACGACGCCGAAGAGACGCCGAAGCGTCGCTCGAACGACGCCAAGGAATTGCAGTACTACGAGGACATTTACGAGCCTGATGCTGGTGGACCAAAACACGAAGCGTCCTTTGCCAAACGAAGAGGGCGGTCGCGGTCCGGAAGGGCTGCCAAGTCGGTCGAGCAAATTAAGGAGCTGGTCGAGAAGTTGGTGGCCAAGGTGGGCGAGTTACAGAAATACGTGAGCAACGACGACGAGAGTGCAGGAAGTAGGCATAAGGTAGAACCCGAGAAGAGATGTGGATCGAAATTCAAGGAGGAACCCAGAGTCCTGGAGCATTCCAGCAACAGCAGCGAAGCGAAGACTAGAAGGAAAGTTGGATTCCAGGAGACGCAGGAACGGGAAGTACGTCACGACTCTGTTGGGAGAATCCACAAGGATCGAACGTCCCTCAAAGGATCTACCACGATGACGGCGATGGGGGCTGCTCGTCGCCGCGGGTCGAGAAGAGCTCGAAGGGAGAGAACGTCTCATAGGAAGTGGGACAGATGGACCGACTGGAGTAGCTGCAGTGTCACGTGCGGCAAAGGCAGGCAAATAAGGTGGCGACACTGCATTCACGACTGCACCACTGCTGAAACTGAAATGGAGGAGAAGGCCTGCCAATTGCCAGCCTGCTCCCCGGGCAAGTTCCTTGGGATATTTTGAAAGGACCTCGCGAAGGTCCTGCGAGAATTCCAATGACCTCGATCAGCCCTCTCCGAGTCCTCGGTTGCAGAGAAAAAAGGACACACGTAATATAAGAGCGCCATTTGCTAGAATCTTTTTTACCTTTAAGAATACCGGAGCATGCCTCATTAATTAAGTCATCTTATTGCCGAATGTGTGTTCAGATTACGAAAGATATACACATTTTACGATTTTATGAAAGTTTAATTTGCTAGAATGGAGAGAAGCGAGGAGGAAGAGGATCGAAAATGATTCGCCTGTAAAATTTCTTTCGTTCGTCTCCTCTGCTTTATTATGACTTTAATTCGGTACAAAGTGGAGGTACTGCGGAATACATGTTTTTTAAGCGTAATTAAGAGCCTTGCGCTTATCACGCGTCGACTGGAAACGCCAGCACAATTGCGAAATTTTGCGAAACGACGCGCCGAATTCGCGGACTTTGGAGAATCAAGAAAATCTAGAAAAAAAATTACGAATGCGAGTCATAATTGTTTCGCGGGAATAAAAAAATAATAACGAGAATCGAGTGGAGCGGAAGACGCGCGTCGGCCATCGAGGGAATTGGAAAAAGCGCCCAGTGCTGCCAATGAATCTTGGTAATTAGGGTGAGTACACAATGGCGCAATCGCTCACGTGCTGCTACAAGTAGTAAAGATTTTTGGATTAATCCGGGACGGAGATGACGGTTCGAGCTACAATGGAAGAATGAGATCGGGAATGCAGGAAAGAAAGTGAGCGACAGGCACGCGAGAATCAAAAGGCAGCCGCGTCGCGATGGCCGCCGCCATTTACGAGACGCTCGTCGAAATCGTGTAACAAATTGCTTGACGTTTATTTCGTTCCTAGATTCATTACCAAATACATAATATATATAATACAGAGTAGTTTCGAAGGATACCATTTGCAATATTCACAACAGAGCTCTGTGCGCGGAATAAGTGGTAGGAAAAGAAATGGGAACGGAAGAAAAAAAAAGGAAATATGTAAAGTAATGGTGTGTATCTCGCCTGAATGATCGCTCCGCTTCAGCAACGTATTAGCACTTATCGTATGAATCATTGTTTCCGGTTATCGAGGATAGTAGTAACGCAGTAAGTAGCTAGTAGATATTAGTATGTATAATTGATAGTTGCTGGTGACATATGGTATTATAAATGGTTCTGCCGGTTGATGTCTAAATATCCAAATATCCAACTGTCAAAATGCAGCCACATCATTCTTTTCCCTTTAACTTTTTTTTTTTTACGACTGCGGGTGTCTCTCTGTAAGATAGTGTATTTACGAATTTCGCTTTTGTGTGCGCGCGCGCGTGTGTTTACGTCTTCGGTATTTTTGCGTGTTCGTTTCCTAGTTTCGTATTGTACATTATTTATACAGCAGTGCCCAACACTTTTTTTCCGTCTCACGACGTCCTTATCGTTACTTACTTAATATTATTACAAAAATTGGCGCAGTAGTAGTAATAGTAGTAAAACCAACGATTGATACAAGATATACTTAAAAATTAAGAAATTTAGGCGTACGACATTAATCCACCCTTTGCATGTAAGTATGCAATTATTTATGTACGTACGAATGTACGCATGCGCGTGTATATTTTTATATCGTGGCTGGCATACGACAAGAGTCTTTTTTTCTCGCGATTGCTATTTTGGATAAAGTGTTGTAAGGGCCTTTGAAAACGTGACGTCCGGCGAAGCGCCTTCCTATCTAAATTCTAAATAAAAATCATCTCAGCCTAAGAAGGTCTCATTTAGGAGAAACGTTGAGGATCGGCCGCGTAGTATCCCAACAGTCTACGGCTCCAGAAAGAGAAGTTAGGATTCACTTGAGAGCATTGTAAGCGCTGTCTTTTGAGCTTGTCGCGGTGTCGGCCGCTCGAAAATTCCAAAATCTTTTTCTCGGATGCTTAAAAGTTATCTCAGAAAAATCATTCCAGACTACCGGTAACAAAAATCCCCATTAATTATCTACTACGTCGTAAGTAGTGTATATATACATATATATGTATATCTACATATGCATATATACATATGTATAAATAATTATATGCCTATATACATATGTATACATATATATGCGTAAAACTTGAGCTTATCCATATTTCGTCCTTGCGATATTCGATCGACGCGTAACGTGGGACGTTCCTTCCTTTCGGAGTCGCTTGCGCCAACATCGCCATCCTCGCCCGTCGTTCACCCGTTACTGCAACTAGCTACAACATTTTTTGGCTTTTCTCTTTTTAAACATATTTCTCAGAGTGAGCGTGCCGGACTAGTGCAAGAATTAGCGCGATACTCGACCTGCGAAAGATCACTGTGCCCCGACAACAGATTTTGTGAAGCACGAATAGTATACTCCATCGGTTGGGCTAGATTCCTCGCGATATTCTTGACTCTGCCACTTAAGGACGCCCGATAGAAATACCAATAAAAACTGTTCAGTCACTGCGTAAAACTATTTTGGAAACGTGAGCATCTTCGGAGTTAGGAGATACGAGTAGGACAGTCGGGAAAGAGTTTTGAAGGGAAGAAGAAGGATGGCTAGGAGCGAGGGAGACAGGACGAAGGACTGCGCGCTGCGAGCCGTGAGGAGTGGGAGGCTGACGTGTCGTATCGATCGATAACTTTCAATCGTACAGCCGTTCGGCGAATTCGCTATCCTCTTTCAGGAAGTCGGCAGTCGAACTCGCAGAGACCAAAGCACGTTGCCACTAGTTGCATCGGGTGTTACGCGAGAAGTCCTGGCAAATGCCGGGCCCAACCTAGGTAGGGGATTGTCCCCTTATCCGAGTGCTATTGACCTCTTGCCAAGCTGGCCAACTCCCTGACGTCGCGGTCGAGGTCCTTTTGCATTTCCTTCAGCTTCTTCTCCACTTCTTCGGCCTGCTCGGCGCCCAGCCATTCAGCTGAAAATTCCAAAAAGTCTGTCAATCGTAATGCTTCTGGACATTTAGAGAAAAAAGGATACAAAAATATCCTAACTTACGACTCATAGTGGCCACGTTCCTGGCCAAAGTCCTCGCCACGGCCAATCTGACGTTCGGTACCCTGTCCCAGGAGAGATTCAGCAGGAAGGGTAACATCTCCCTGGCGAATCTCTCGCCGCTAATCGCCCCGCTGCTGATCAGATGAGAACACAGAAGAGCATACGTTTGCCTGCGCGTCCATTTGTCGGAATGCGCGGCCAACATGTCCCCCAGTTCCCGAATCAGAGCAGTCACCAGGGCTTCCTCGGCAGCCAGATGAGAGATTATTTGAGTAACCTGCAGAAAGAAGGAATTACAGAGACCTGCGGACACCGGCAACTCGAACTTCCGCGAGGAACAAGAACGAAAAGGTCAGAATTCTTACCAAAGCAAGGGCCACGTGTCTGACAGCGGCAATCTTGTCGACCAGAAGATGAACGGAAAGCGGAGCGATGTGCCTTGATACGTGCAGAGGACTGTAAAGAGTAACAGCCTCCAGCAGCTGCGTAGCAAGCTCCTCTCGAAATCTCCAGTTCCACTCGTTGTCTGTCACGAGAAAATCGTTGAGCCTCGGCAAGTATTCGTATCGTTCGATCGGACCAAGGACCTTAAGGAAAGTCGCGAGATGCTTGAGGGCGCCTATTCTGACCTCGTCGAGGTCCTTTATGAAGCCATCGTAAATCGGCACGAGGTCTCTCGATGCAAGATCCTCCCCGAGAATCATAGCGATCTCATGAATGCTGGAGGCCAAGGTGCGTCTGACCTTCCACTGCATCGCGCTAGCTAGGCCCTGATAAGCGTTCTTCAGCAGCGGCCAGTTCTTCTTGCCGAGGGTCAGAGCCACTGCCGGGAAACTGAAGGCACAGTGATGCGGAATCTCGGCTCCAACCTCGATCATCTGATTGGGTTCGCTCATCGAAACGAAGTAGTCGATCAGCACTTGGGGTACGATGCTCTGATAGGTGAAATTTCCTGAAGCAATCCTCTCGCCCTTCTCGTTCAGCCACGCAGCGTTCTTGTCCGCGGAGGCGTTGCTGACACTTACCGTGTCGTTCAAGAGCTCTGACGTATTCTGTATACTTACGGAACTATTTCCGGTATCATTTTCATTTTCGTCTTCCTTCTCGTTTTCGTGCTCATCTTCACACTGATTCTCATTCTTATTCTCGTAATTTAAGAGAGTCTCCGTATTCTTATCAGTCCCTTCGGAAATGGAAGCGTTTGGATGAAACTCGTTATCCGCGCTGGAGGCCACCTTCTCCCGAGTGGCTTCGAAATTATCCTGAGATTTACTAGCGGAGGTTTCTGATCCGACGAGTTTCTGATCGAGCGGCAGATCGGGCGAAATATAATAATAGAGGAATGGGTTGAACTTGTCGACATCGTCGAGGGTTTCGGCCTCGTTCGACTTCTCCTGCTTAATCTCGTTCGCCCTGGCTACCTCGTTGACGGAGCTGCTAGTGTCCTGCACTGGCTCGTTTTCCTTATTTACATTGCTGGCAGTCGACTCGTTGGCAGGATTGGACTTGCTTTGTATTATCACAGTTTGCCGGACGTTATCCTGGGACTCGTCCTCGTCCTCGTTGTAGGGTTGATTCAGCATCTCGGTGTATATCACGGATTTGTTAAAGGACACTTCGGAGGAGCCTGAATAGGATATTCTGGAAAAACAGAAACAGACCAAAGACGTATCACGTTAAACACGTTCAAACTGACTTCCGGTTTTCTCTCGCCAGCGACCAACCTGTCGTTTCTCTGAACCGCAGAGTTCCTTTCGATCGCGCGTTCCGACTCCGTCTCGGAGATTCTCCTGCTCCAGGACAAACTCCGGTAGGGATAGACTCGTCACGAAACGAAAGGATAAGGTGCGCTCTGTTTTATCTACTTTAACGAAACACCAACCGAGCATCGACCTACCGTTATCACACGGGCACAGCACGTGTCTCAGATGCAGCGTGGCCGCGATTCAATTTGAGTTTGCATCTACGACTAGAAGGAACGATCGAATTTACACGAGGCCCTCGACCGCGGCCCGCCGCTCTTCCCGAACGAAGACAAAAGTTACATCTTCACGCGGAACTACTAAATTCCAGGTTCTCCTCAAGAACGGCTGTCTGCTCGTGCGTGAACGAAGCAACCGGCGCGTCTCGAGTTCAGAAAAGTTAACAGAATGAAATCATGCATACATACACGTTATACCTGAGCTCGGTACCCTGTTGATTGGTGAATATCAGTTCCCCGTACTGATTGTACGTAAGACCAGTGAACTGCTGGGCGAAGGTCGAGATGAACGGCCCGAGGATTTGGAAGGCGGATGTCCGGACCCACCTGGACTCGTCGTTGAGGAGGGTGGCGAATATCGGAGCGAGGGTGAACTGTCGATGGTGGAGGGAGACGTAAAAGGAGACGGACATGATAACGTCCGCGCAGGCCTTCCTCACGCCCCAGACGTCGTCCCTGCAGAGAGCGACGAACCTCGGAAGCTGAAAGAAACAATGACAATGACTGACTCTGAATTCCCGCACGGGGAGGCAAGACGGCAATTATCTATTAATTGTATCCCTCGGCAATACTTACGAGTACGTTCTCGACGACCTCCTCGGAGACGACGGCGCAGAATTCCCCGATATTCGAGGCGCAGACTTTCCTCACGAAGAAGGCGTTGTCAGAGCAGAGCGTCACGAATCTGTCGAGAAAGAGTTTCTCGGTGATCTCCCTTCCGACGAGCGGCACCATCTTGCTCATGAGCTGCAGACCGACATGAAATTCACACTCAAGGTTAACGCGTCAACACTCTCTTCAATCTTTTATCCAGCTTCGTCTCCGAGCGAACTTAAAACTTTGGGCAACTTCAAGCTGCTCGTGTCGAACTGACACGCGTCTTTAGGGGTTAGTCTCGCGCGTCTTTCTACTAACGTCCCAAACTGACCCACCGCCGCCACCCTACTCTTCTCCATTTAGACTTATTCTCTCTCACACACTCTTTCACTCGCATTCGCACTTTACGTACATCTGTTCCATTCGGATTTCCCTCTTGAATCGTTCCGCTCCCCACTTCGTTCCCACTGACCTCTCTCAACACGTCGCACTCATTCTCGGAATCGGAACTCTTGAGATGGAGTTGAATTCGCAGAGCAGAGCGCGCGAAACGTGCAGGGCAAACCAATCGATTTGGAAACTGATTGAGCAAGTAGGACGAGTGGAAGAGGAAAAGGATCGAGAGAAAGAAGGAAGAAATGGAAGAGGATGGCACATGGCACTTGGATCTAGGGATCTAGGGATCTGCTTCCTTGAGAATCGGTACCGCACCGTTCCGCTCATCAAAGCTGGCTGTGATATGTATCGAAGGCACCACATCACAACCACTCTGACGGGTGGAACAATCGATTTTGTTTCCTCCTGAAAGACAAATTGTTATTTCGATCGGAGAGAAGGAGAGGAAACCGGTCAAAATGGGTTCGGCCGATCGAACCCTGAAATAAAAAGTCGAGCGAAAAATCTGAACGTTGACGGAGAACGCGAGTCGTTTGGCCGACCAACTGGCCGAGCCACACGCAGCCTTATCTGGCAAAATAGCCGATAACGAATAAGTTCACGACTGCTTCCTAGAAAAACGGTAGTGGCTATCGTTCCGCGTATACCTAGAGCACCGCCTTCCTCTGCGATCCTTAGTCCGGATTCTGCGTTACAGAATGCAGGATGCACGTGGACGTGTACAGGGACGTACAGGGACGTATAGGCCGGCGAAAATGAAGAGGAGCTCCTTACCGTATCGGGCCCAATGGAAGGGACGTGAGAGTCTTGCTCGCAAATGCCTGGGCAACGGTCGCCGAATCACAGGGCGAGCAGACGGCATCCGTTGATGCTGGGATGTCGCGTCGCTCATCAAAGCTGGCTGTGATATGACTCGAAAATCTGCATACAACAGCCACTTTGTGAGCAGCGCGCACACCGACTCCTCTCCTCCCACGCAGGTCGGATCCTTTTTCCACCATCCAAAAGGGCGAATGGACAGAGGGACAGAGGAAGGGGAGCGAACTGAAGCGAAATGGGTCTAAGGAGTGAGCAGAGTTGGTGAGGATTTGGTAAATCGGATGATGATGGAAACGGCGATCCAACTCGTCAAAAATGGCTGTGATATGAATTGATTACAACACGCCACAACCAATTTGACGATTGGATCGCGTTTCTCGCGTGCGACGGAAGTGGCAGCTGCCGCCTACTTCATCTGTAAAACAGTTTCGATTTTCAATTAGACATGCCAGGGAACGAGCTTCTCTCCAAGTATTTAACCGGAAAGTCTCCGTCGCCAAGAGTGAACGATTGGGGCTTTGTGCTCCCGGGTGGATCGCGACGTCGTCATTCCGGATTCGGCCGTTCTGGACGCAGGACGCAGGACGCGCAGAGAGGAGTGCTTTGGGGTTCCGTATGGTCGAGGACTCTCGTGAGGATACGTCATGCGCCACGTACGTGTCATTGGACGCGTCTCCGAAGGACGTGCAAAGGATCCTCGTGCGGCTCCTCGAGGATCGCCGACACGTTCTTGGCAAGATTGCAGATCGATTTTGTGGGCCAAGCTCATCAAAGTGGCTGTGATATGACTCAAAACATTCCACAACCAATTTGATGTATCGGACCACAAAAGTTTTTGGCGGATATCCTCCCGCTGACGAGATAGCTCGGTGAGATTTGGACACAATTTTGCTCATCAAAGCTGGCTGTGATAGTCGATCTCTATGACAAACCAACTTTGATGGTAAAAGCATGCCCCAGCGCCCCATTCGGAGAGGATTTACATCTTTCCTCATTTATCATTTATTATTCCTATTTCTAATCCTGTACCGATTCCTACCCCTCCATCTCTCACTATTATCCTTTCTATTCCTACTCGTCTGACCCCTGGCCCACGTTCAATTCTTATCACTAAGGCCGATTCTGCCTCGCCTGACCGCAGCACCTGCCTCTTGAATATCACGAGCACAGAGGAAGAAATCTTTCACTCTCTTTCTTCCTGCGCATCACTTAATCTGACAAAAGTCGCGGACACAGCACGCTCCTCCTTTTTCCGCAGTATCTATTGGCGATTGCGTAGCGGAGACCATTGCTCGGGGAACGATAGAAGGAAAAAAAAAAAATGTTGACTTCAGCGAACGCCGCATGAAAGACAAGGTAGTGAGACGCAGGTGCGCGAGGACATCTCACTACCCATGTCTTTCACGCAGAATTCACCCCAGCATCTCTCTCTCTCTCACACGCACGCACGCACGCACGTACCAGACAACCCACACGCACGCTCTTTCTCTCTTTCTTTCTCGTGCGCACCTATACAAACACACACAGCAGCGGGTGCATGCGCCATCCTCCCTTCACTTCTCTCTCTCTCTCTCTCTCTCTCTCTCTCTCTCTCTCTCTCTCTCTCTCTCTCTCTATTCTTTCGATCAGGAACGTCAAATCGCAGATAAAGTATTTTAAAAGGGAATAAGTAAATGAATAGATAAGAGAGGCAAGATAATAAAGCGTTAAACGTTAAAGACTGTACTTACAGCGATGTTCGATGTGAGGAAATCCTCCGGCGTGAGCGTGAGGTTCAGGACCACGGGGCAGACCACGTACTCGATGTAATCCTTATCAAGAAGTCCGCGTTCCATCAGAACCAGAAGAGACGCCTGGGCCGCTTGTCGAACCTTGAACAAGAAAAATGCTGATGAGCTCATAGGTGGTCGCTTTGCCAGAGTCGAGGGAACCTGCTCCTGCTCCTGGTCCTGCTGCTGCTGGATACCCAGTCGAGTCCCAGAACGGGAGCTCAAGCGGGCGATCCCTTCAGGATCCCTAGTGAGTTTTACCTGGTTGTCGGGGTCGCTGAGGTATTTAACGACGATCCCCAGAAGATGTCTGGTGAGCACGTCGCCGAAGAGGTTCGGTGCTTCCTGGCAAATCATTGCGACATGGGGCAGCTGCTCGACCAGGTCCGAGCGGATGGGGGCCTCTGAAAAAAAGGGAGAAAATAAGAGCCATTAGTGAGAGCGCGTCGACCCAATCTCGGATGGAGAGCCGAGTTACGTCGGATCGCTTCCTTCCTCGAACTTTGGGGACTGGAGGATTTAATAGCGGAAGAGATAAACGGCTTAGTGGGGCTGGTGGTGGTGATTCTGGTACAGGGCGGCAGGAGTCGAGGAGGCTGAGGAGCCCAAGAAAGAGAATACGAGAGGAAGTTGTCTTTATCGTTTGAGCCGTTTGACGCCCGTTGACCTTTAACCGTTTTCAAATGATGCGACGCAACGACTCTCGGGAGGGGGAGAGAGAGGGAAGCAAGAGTTTTCATGAAAATATCGTTTCCATACCGTTGGGGAAACGGTAGCTCCAGCCTGAAGTGCTGAGGGAACCTGAGGGCTCCAGGCTACCAGAAAGCGAACAAAAACTTGGAGAGAAGCCATTCTTCGATGGTCCGAGCGTTCCTGGCGCGGTCGGGGGTCGTCGCGATCGAACAGTCGAACAGTCGAATGAAAAGACGCTTTTCCAATTCGGCCTTGCAGTCACACCTCTCTCGAGGCACCCTGAGGCCAACTGCAGCTTGGAATCATTTTTTGGCCTCGAGTGAAACACTCAGGCATTAAAACATCCGAGACTAATGAACTGCCAAAATCGGCGAGAAATCAAATTCTGATCAATCAATCATATCGATTCGCCGTAGTGACGGCCCTCCCCCCCCCCCGCTTCCTCCGTTGAACGACAATCTATTTCTCGAGCGCACAGGAAACTTTGGCATTTCCAGAAACGGCTGTAGGAACATCCAGTAGGAACGCGCAACAGGTGTCGGTGAATTTTTTACAGGCGGCTGATCCGCAAATCCATCTTCCTCGAGAACCGGCAAACAATGAGGCTCCTGACGTTTCCGCGGAAGAAATTCCAGAAATCCCGAGTCCATACGATTCTATCTGAATTCGCGTCGAGCGCCAACGTGTCGAACGATGAAGGATGGCGGGAACAATTCGCGCCTGCGCATCGCCCCTGTCTGCACGTGCCCCCCCCCCCCCCCCCCCCCGCGCCACGTGGATCGAACAGATCTCGGCCGCAATTCCAATTTTCATCACACGCCGCGTAAAATGCGCGCATTTCAAATCATTCGCAATACGCGAAAACTTTTATTAGAATTTCATTCCAATCTGCGTCGTCTTTTTGCCGTCCAACTTCTTCACTCGCTCGGAAGACCAATGGAAACTGCCTTGAGAAGTTCAACGTAACAGAAATCACTGCACCGCATGGAAATTCGGAGAAAGGTATAGAAAGGAGTAAAATAAAGTGGCACACTCGACACTAGACGCGCGCGCGCGCGCATGCGTTCGCAACGGACGCGTGGGTGAGACTGAGGGAAGGTTTGGCAAGCACGAGTGCAGCGTGCACCTTCCTGGTGCAGACTTTCTTGGCGGGAGAAGATTCATCCCCACTTCGACGGAAGCAAAGGGGCAAAGGGGCAAAGGAGGCTGGCCCGAGAGACGCAGCCCCCGAACCTTTTGAAAAGTCCCACTTTCGGGCCCCCGTGCCCTGTAGGTCCCAAAGTTGAGGCAGTGACGGATTTCGGGCGCGTTCGGAGTTCGGAGTGCCGAATGACTCTGGCGGAACGGAAGAGGGAAGGAAAGAGAAGGAAAGAAGAGGCAGAGGGTGCTACGCGTGCTCCTCTCACTCCCTCGGAGAGTAAACCAACAGCACTTTCACCAGCAGCACCACCCTGCAAAGCAGCCTCCGGCCATCAATCACCGGTCCTTATCTCTTCCTCTTTGCCTTCTGCGCAGGAATACTGGGCTAAAAATAACTTGGGGTACGTCGTGCTGCGACTCTATCGGATGCGCAGAGGTGTCGCTTTTGGCACCGCGAGCCAAATCGCCGATCCAATTAGGATTCTCGAACTCCGTAATTTCTCAGAAAGAACGCGCGGAGCAAAAGCGGCAGAGGAAATCTGTGCAAGACGAATCGAAGTGGCTGACTCGCCTCATTCGAAATACACAAGTGACTTTAGCCACCTCTCGTTCCGTTCTGTCTGCGCATGCGCTCCTCTTGGCAATTAGGTATTTCAATGGCGTACAACGCGAGGCCAGCCAGTAAACAGGATGATGACGACGAGGGACGCTGCGGAGTCACTCCGCTCAAGGGTGGAGCCAGCAATCCAGCATCGGCAGCCGCTGTAGAGACTAACGCCCTTAAAGATCGCTCCAAAAATAATCCATTTGATCTACACCTTTTCGGAGGCACCCCAAGCTTTCGCCTGCCCCCACCTTCGAAAATAGTTCTAGGCCTCCCGGCTCCCCATCTTGCCTATCCTAATCCTCGTCCTCTTGAGAAAGACCCCCCTCCCTTCACAATCTCACAACCATGCAGTATTTTATAAATAAATTATCGCCGGGAGCTGTTCTCCCAAGTCCAAGGTTTCCGGCGTATCCAGGGGATTTGCCCTCGCATGACCCACGTGAATCACCTCCCCGAGTGCGCGGGACAAGACGCACGTGGATCCCGCAGATGCTGACGAAGCTGGTAGATTCTTGCGAATCACGAGAGATTCCTCTGCCGTATTTTCTTTTAATATAGAAACCCACCCGAGACTCATCTGTAATCTGCGCGATAAATCCGTCCGACTTGAATTTTCTACAGTAAGACTTTCGTTCGCTACAAACTGATGTTACGTATTTCATGGCAGCGTCCTCACTTGCGCGTCGAGCGCCAAAGCGTCCTTACCGTTTCCTGCCCCGCCGTGCCCTCCCTAAAAACCGCACGGGCCCCGCCTGCCTGCTGCACCGGAACCCCGAGGGTACGCTCTAAAAATATATATAGCATAGACGAGGGAGCGAAAAAAGCCACTAGTCCCGTACCCCAAATGTGTCAAGGGGAAGGAAGGAGCAAGAAGAGAGAGAAGGGGAGGCAGGGGGCGCGCCCCGGAGAAAGTTGCACAGCACGTGTGAAGTGCAAGATGCGTCGAAGATGTCTCTAAAAATAGTTTAAAGAGACACGCAGTGGGCATCGCTTGGCGCCTCGCGGTGCCCCGTAAGAAGCTTGGAAGCCGTGAGAGGCGCAAAAGGCGCAAAAGACGCAAAAGCCAAGAGCGACTACAGGAGACGGAACCCTTACGAATGGTTACTAGGAAATCCTACGAGGACGATCTTCTCGACTGTTCCTTCCCCAGCTGCAGAAGCTGCAGAGAATCTTCGTTCTCGGGCGCAAAGGAGCCAAAGAGGAGTCGGGAGGGGGGGCACGCGCCAAGGGGGTCGTCGTCTCCCTCTATCTATATATACCGGCCGCAGCGTGAATGTTCGCTCTCGAAAGCATCGGCAGCTTCCGGCAGCGCACGTGCCCTACCGGAAGTGTAGGGCAGTCTGTCGACACCTCCCCCCTTTTGCTTCTCTTGGGTCACCCTCCTACAGAGTCCGAGCAATGCTCTTCTCGTCTTCTCTCAAGAGCACCCACCGCTATTTTTACGTTTGCTCCGCGTGTCTCTCACCACGCGACATTTAGGAGACTCCCCCGCGCAAGGGCACCCCCTTCCGGGCACGACCAAACAAAACAAGAGCGACTGGAGCCTTTCGTTGCGAGCCAGTTCCCGGTGCACGAGCTGGAGGACGTCTCGGGCATCCAGCGAAAGAGTTACCGGCCCGTCCGTTCGCAGATCGCAGCGAGACACACGCTTTGGCTTTGGGAGTTACGGGGACCGGAGTTTGTGGCGGAAGTGCTCTCGTTCGAGTTACGGACACTATAACGGAACTCTGGAGAATTCCCCCAGGGGGCAGGGCGCGCATGAGTCTAACGTGCCGTTTCCGGAAGCGCATGCTTGGAGGCCGGAATGGCTCCGTGCGAAAACTGTCGACGGGGTGTCGGTGCTGACGCACTGGGTGCTGCTCGTGGCGCTTCCTTCCGGTCGGCGTGAAAGTTGGCCCAGGCGCGCTAATTTCAATGCTTTCACGCCAGACGACTTGCCCCGCAGAACGATTCCTCTGGCAGGGTGCACGCCCTGTGGGGATTAGGGCGCGTTTACACGGGCGATCTCAGAGCACCCACCCTCAGGCGTTACTACTAGATGCCGGAACGCAACGGCGCTTTGCAAGCTCACGCTGGGCCAGCCGCCACGTAAGCTCCATTTTATTATTCGTAATTTCTTTCCTCGACACACAGAATCGCGACCTCCTCCTTTTGCCTCCTCGAGCCGGTGTCCTATTCTCGCGCGACCCACTGTAACAACATCCGACAGGAAATGCTCCCTACCCGCGCACCTTCTGTCATCTTCTGGCCTGCAGGCCAAAGTGCACTTGGGGCACTTTGTGAGAATAATGAACGATGATAGAGACATTGAAGGTACCTCGGTCGTCGATGATAAGGCGAACAGGTTTCATGATTTCGTCGACGACTAGCTCGATCCCACAATCCACGGCAGCCCTGAAGATCTCCACCAGAATCCGACCGACCATTTGCCTGAAACAAAAGTAAAAGCGATCGGTTAGTCTCGGATGAGGTTGAGCAGATGGAGGAGATGGAAGGCCAGTTCCGGCAGGGAGTATCGCGCGACAGGAGCTCTTTCTCATTAGGATGGTGCCCGGTGCTAATGGAAGAGAGAGAAGGTGGAGGACGAAGAAAAGCAGAAGAAAAGGGAATAAGGAAGAGGAGGAGGAAGAAGAAGAAGAAGAAGAAGAAGGTGGCTCGCGGGTCTATCGGGAAAGCGAGAAGGACGAGAAGGACGAAAAGGACGAGACGGTGGCGGCGTAGCTCGATAGTCCTCCATCCATGTGGCTCCCAGTGGGAGTTGTGGCGTCCCCCCCTCTCGCGAGCGAGACGCCGTTCGTCGACCCCCACCTGCGGCCTCGAAGACCTCGGGAGGGGAGACGCGCGTTCTCCAGACCCGTTGGAGAACGCGCCGCACACGGCACGCCCGGCACGCCCACCGCACCCGCGCAAACATGGCCGCCGACGGCGCGCCTCGCAGCTTCTACGTCGCAGAATTGGCGCCGCGCTAGGAGCAACATCAGCGACATCGCTGCTCCCGAAAATCGCCAGCGATCGCCTCGTCGTCGCCATCTTCGAGGACAATGACGTCAGAGCCACTAGACGCTCGGCTCCTCCCGAAATCCCTTTTCCTTAATTCGCGGATTCGCGAATTCTCCCTCGGTGCGCTTCTTCGGGCCAGCGCGAGGGCCAAGAAAGAAAGGCGAAGGGGTCGCGTCGTTCGACGCACCCTGAGGGCACGTTCGCAAGCGGCGCTTCCAGCCCGATTCGAGTCCTTCCGAGTCGAGGAGTCCCTGCACCGACAGTTTCCGGCACAGCGAATCCTCGCTAATCGATCAGACGACTCGTCGCCAAGATAAAAACCCCAAGAAGAAGGTTCAGGAACCGAACGGCTGAACTCGCGAGCCTCCTTCGCTCGCAGCAGGACTCCGTCCTCGCGCACGTCGTTCCTCGATCCTTCCTTCCCAGCTAGCTGATAGCGAGCAAAGCGCCGATAAGGCGCGCGTGTAACGCCACGTGCATAGGTGAAGAAGTTAAAGGTGAAGGAAGAGTCGAGAGACTCCGACCTCTTTGGTGCGCAGGCTGCTGAATACCGTCAATGCATTTAAAGGGAGCGGAAGTGGCCTGTTATCTTGGGAGAACCCGAGGCGGAACAACAAAGGCGACGCCGCGTGCGGACGGCCGGCGTCGTTCCGACCCACGACGCTCCTGCCCAGCACGTTGCCCTACATTCCGCGACCCCTGACATTTTCCAGGGTTGTTGTTTACGTTCACCGACCCTCGGCCGTTCCACCACTTTCCCCAGCGCCGCCGCGTCCGAACGCCACCCCCCGCCACCCACCGCCGCCCTCGCAACCTGACAAAACGTCAACTGGAATAAGCTCGGGCTTCGCGATGGCCAATTATAAATTGTCAATTGACAGAATTGCCAGATAGGATTCTCTGCCGTAACGCGCGACCAGCAGCGTGGAAAACTTCTAACCTAAAACTTGGGCGAACGGTGAGTTTTGCTCGTTGCTTCTTATTGTGAACTAATAATTAGGTAATCAGGTAATTAGGCGAGCAGCCCCGGGTGCTGGCACTGTAAAGGGCGCGCGGGTGTCGTTGTGCACAGATCGCTGCGGCCATTAACCTTGCGTGACATTCGTAGGTGGTGCCAGGTCGAAGACGTGAAAAGTCCCACCGAATCCACTCGCGCTTTTAATAGCTCTAGCATGTAAACATGTGCGCGCGCACGTATCGAGTAACGGAGATCGAGAACGGGCGAATTCAAATTTCGTCTCCTTCTTTTGGGAATATTAGTAAAAAAAAAAAGAAAGAAACAACTAAGCGAAGCATCCCCATACGCAATCGGAATTGCGATTTCGCTGAATCTCATCGTGCAGCAGCGCAGCGCGTCGTGGAAAAATGCGTGAACGTATGAAGCAAGTCGCGAGCCGAAGACGCAAGGCGAAAAGGCGAAAAGGCGGGAAGGCACGAGGGAGAAGCGGGAGCGCCTTCCCAAGAGAATTCCCATGAGTCCCCGAGTCCAAGGCACGAAGGCACGAAGGAACGGAGGAACGTGCGAACGCACGGACGGACCGACGGGGTCCTTTGTTCGCGAAGGGACCGCGGATTGAAAAGGGGACCCTAGCAGCTCCACGGACCCCGCGCGTAGATACCGGATTCCTCCTACGGGACTTTCTTCGGGCTTCTCTTCACACGCTCGCGCGCCATCATTTTTTCATTCTCCTACCCTCCACTCCCCATTCATCTGCCGCTCTTCTCCCCTCTGATCCCTACAACCCTCCTGACACCGGCACACTGCACCCCATCCATCCTATCCACCCCGTTGGAATTCAAGTTCGCGATTCGCCGTCGAACGATCATCGAGCGATCGACGTGCGTCGAGGATCCGGAAGGACCTTTCGACCAATCTTTGCTCCAAGAGGCTCCGTGAGGTTCTTCGAGGATAGCACCTCCCGATGGCTTCCGATAATTAAGGATCAGAAGAATCAGAAGAGTCAGGGGAGGGGGATGGAGAAAGAGGAAAATTTAGGAAACAAAGTAGAGAAAAAGAGCAGAGGGCTGCGCCTGGTGTCATCCCGGCCTAGGAAAGACGCAAAGGCCAGAAGGTCCAACAAGGGAGCGAACCCTCGAGCGGCCTGATGCTCTGGAAGGGAGGAAAGCTGAAGGAAAGCTGCAGTTCGAAGAACGCCAGGTGCGTCGCCGCAGAAAAAATTGGGCTGTTTGTCTAGGCATCTGCGAGGCCAGCACGTTCCATTAATCTGCTCCGATGGCACATCGGACGCATATTGTGCGGCGCATCGAGCTGCCAATCCCCATGAACATCCGAGCCGATTTTCAGGCTGGCAAGAAGTCCGGAGAATCGGTGAAAAGGTCGGCCGTCACGAGGGACGTCGGAATCGGGCAAGTTCATTGGGATTCTTCGATCGACGCATTCTCGCGGAAGGTATGCAGCCTCAAAAGCCAATTAAAGAAAGTAGCTACACTGAGAAAAAAAAGTCATTGATTCAATAACACCAATTTACTTGACATTCATTTCATTGAATCAATAGCATCGATATCAAAATGACTGGCTGTCTGCTGTGTTTTAAGAACTGGTGTAGTTGTGATTAATAGTACCATGCTATCGAAAAATGTATTTGAGACAATAGATTCTACTATCACTTGGAACACACATATATTAGTTTCAATGTGACATGAATTGAAAAAATTTACAGTGCCGTCATTGAATTTTTGAAGTCAATTCAAATACATCTGCTATCCAATCTAATACATTCGGTGCTTACTTTATTACCGCAATTCAATCACGCTGTCGAGAACACTTGAAGGATTGCTTCATGCACATATTCTCTTGAAACAAGTAGTTATTTTATCGTGTCAATACACGTGTTACTAAAAATGTTTATTGCAACATTTTTAAGTATATTAATTTTGCTTTCAGTCGAATGAAATATTACATTGAGTCAATTACATACGTAGTTTATAACTCTCCTTGCGAATTTTTACGTTACGTAAATTCATTCACATTACAACAAATAGACGCCCGTCATAAGTAACCCGAGCAGAAATTTGGTCAGGCTGCCTGATGTCGTATCAGGTCCGGATCAGGTATCGGTATGGCATGCCTGATCAGGATAGCCGGATGAGGCCCAGATCTTGCCCTGATCATGCATCAGTACAACATTTGTAAATGTGATCAGCCTGAAATATAGATCCTGAACAGGATCAGGCCCTGATCAGGCAATTTCATGGCAAGCCCTATTATGGAAAATCTGACTTGGCCGTAGTCAGGCGTTATTCAGAGCTGCCGTATTAGGTGAAATCAGGCAACACTGAAATTGCCCTAATATGAAACTATATACATGTAATACAACCACCGGCCACCAGAGGGACAGGGATACCCGCAAGCAAAAGTGGGTCACTGAGCCGATAAGTTCCAAACTTTATAGAATTCTGTAAAAGAGACGAAGAGTCGATAAAAGCTACTAACTTGCAGCACCTAGTAGTCCAATCCATCGGACTGCTTCTATATATAATTTTTTAGAATCAACAAACTAATTTATAATTTGCAGGAATTCTCCTACCCCTCGAAAGCAAGGCGTAATACGTCACACTGAACTACTCCATTACCTACGCACTTCTTTCGATGTTATCTCTTATTGTCTCATTACCGGATATCTTTCAATGAACTTTCTAATGATTTCAACCGAATGAACTCTCAATTACTGCAAGATTATACATTTTGCTCTGAAAGCATGCACATTAAATTCAATGCTTCGCAACTACAATTCAAAAAAATATATAATTGTTATATCGACATTTTCAGATGACCGCACTTATAACGATATTTAAAAAAGTTAAAACGTGTTTACAAGCTATCAATGCGAGTACACATGATGTCGGTTTATGGACAAAACATACTGCATCGATTACATGAATCGTTCCTACCTTCAAACGTTTTATTGTGTCATTCTTTACACGTATCAAAGCGATTATTTATGGATTTGATGCAACCAATAGACATTTGCAGCGTACATCGTATTTAGTGAATTAAATGACATAAGTCATTGTTTTAATATGAGATGGTACTGTCCCAGCCTCCTCTCTAAAAAATGCAAACTATTACATACGTAGTTGCAACGACTACATTTGTCGATGGCAGCCCGCAATGGTCACGTTTAGTTGAATCAATGATATATTTTTTTAATTCAATGACATTTTTTTTTCAGTGTACGTCGCAGCACAAACCGCAGTAAACGAGCGAGAGTGCATTTCGCAAGCTCTGCGGAGGCTAATCGGATCCAGGGGAATCGCAGCTCTGTTTCGAGAGAGCTTTTTCAGGCTTTCACGCCGATTCTTTTACTGTCTCTGTCCAGTCGACTTTCCCGCCTCCACCCTTCCACTCGCGGATTCCCCCAAGTCGCGCAGATTGAATTTCCACGAGAGGTCACTGTGAATGAAGTTTCCACGAGGCGATGACAATCGTAGGAAAAAAAAAAAGAAAAATAATAATAAACCGCGCGGCAGTTCGAAGCTTCGAGCGTTAAGTTCGGCCGTCTCGGCAAATGGCGAATCCTGCCCTGACTGACGCGAAACGGCTATTCTCCAGTCTGTAGAGGTACCAGAGAAGCACGCATCTTCCTTCTCCAGCACTTCTCGGAAAAGGCACAGAGCCTACTGATCCCCACGCAGGACCATCCATCCAGTCCATCGAACCAGGCACAATCCCTCTCTCAGTGCTGACCATTTAGAACTGCTTCACGAATTGCGAAAGAAGCTGCCGCATTCAGCCGCATTCAGGCAGGTAGCGAGACTCCCTTCGGCCTGCGAGCGACTTGGAAGTAGATCTTGCATCTCGATTCATCGTTTAAATCGTTTAAACACACCGGTTGGGCGAATCCACGAACGCTTCCATCGGGAGCAATGTCCTCTGGGCGCATTGGCAAATGCCCACGAGGTATTAGGGGGTCCTTCCACGTATTTTCTGGTAAAAACGGAAGGTCTGGAACGGCGAGAGGTCTGATGATCTCGTGGAAAAGCGTCCGCGTCGAGAGCGGGAGAAGGTTTTGCCAAGATGCTGCCGAATGGGGACGTCGTCGGCGTCGTCGCTGGCGTCTCCGTAGCACGAAGGGACTCTAGAGAGAAGGAATGTTGTTGTTGTGCCGGGAGGCGGTTGCACCGTGGACGAGGAGGCAGGAGGGGCGGGGGGAGCGAGAGAGAGAGGAAAGTCAATGCACCGCAGGGGAATGCAGTGCTGCGCCGCTCCAGGCAATACAGTCCGCGTCAAAGTGCATTGTGCCCCGTATAGTAGAACCATAGTAGGAGCGCAGCGCCTCTCGCAGTATATTCGGAGAGTATAGGCGCGACGCCACTCGTGGACGCCGCTCTACTATGCAACGGTACGCTACTATCGCTTCTTGGAAGCTATAACGCGCACTGCGTGTGCGTCCGCGTGAATCGCTGCGGTCGTGCGTTGCGACTCGGGCCTTAATACGCAAGAGCATGGCGATAGAGAGGACGCGCGCGCATCCGTAACCCTTTACCAGAGGACAGCTACTTTCGCGAAAGCAGCCGACTTTAAAGTATTGAAGATTTAAAGATTTAAAGATTTAAAGATTTAAAGATTTAAAGAGAAACCACGTCGGACTGCTCCGAGGGGTTGCGCTGCTACGCGACGAGCATCCACATACCAGCTTTAATACACGTCTGCACGTGCGCCTACTATCGGTCTGGTGGCCATATATCGGAAACGGATAACGTTCGATCCGACCTAGGAGAGATTCTTCACGGAGTGTACCGAGTACAATCGTCGACAAAAGCGGCAGACTGAGAAATCGCTGCAACTTTTGGCACGAATTCCGCGCTCCCGGCAAGAGACTTTGTGCACGTTGCCGAAAGCAACGGGACTTTGGTGCCCCCTTGGTCAGGTTGACGGACGACGGAGTTTCATGAAAGTCAACCTCAAGCATTTACCTGGAGTTAGTCGAACCAGAAGTAGACTACTGGCGAGAATTCATCAATTTGGTCTCCCTCGTTCTTTGGCTTTTCGGTGCAGTTTAGTCGGTCGGTCGTTCGTCGGTGCGCTTAGCGCGCGAAGCCAAGAGAGAAAGAGAGAGAGAGAGACGAAAGAGCCAGCAGGAGAGGTAGAGTAGATAGGAGATTATAGGTGTGCCAGTGGGGGTCGCGTGGTAGTGAAAAGCCAGAGGAGGAGTGGCGCGAGTAGCGTGTGTACGCGCGCCGCACGGCCGGTGCATCGCGCATGCGCCCTGCAACCCAGAGCCGCACTGAATGAAGACCCCCACCACGGACGACATCAAGAGACCACCAACCCCAGCGCCACGGACAAACCAATATCACCAGGAGCAGCGTCACGGGCATCGTCGTCGTCGCTGGCACAACCGACAGCACCAACTGCCACACACGCACATGTCGAAACACAATTCGCACCAAGAAATGCATCTTTCCTGTCTTTCTCTTCTCCTCTATCCTATTTGTTATTCCTCTGTTTTGCCTTTTGGATTCGTCGAACCTTGCGCAACCCCGCGACTCATCGTTTTCAGGCGCGAGATCGCTCTGGATCGTGTCGATCGTTGTGCACTGCAGCAGAGCGCATGGAGCCAGACTATAGCTTATAGACTCCAACAGAAGCAGGCTGGATGGCAGCTGCACTCGCTATTCGGTTTGGGTCGGTGGGTGACACGTTTCGCGATGCATGCCTACCACGGAGGTATTGATTCGTAGGGCGAATGCAGCCCTGTTTTCGCTCGCATACAACAACTCCCGTTCCCTTCGCCCCCCCCCCCCCCTTTTCCGGTCTACCCTTCTACCCTGCTACCCGTTTCAGTGATTCTCTGCGTGTGCCGTACGAAGGCAGCCAGTCGGCACCCCTTGGGACAAGAGAAATAGGCGACACAGGGGCGAGGGTGCATCTTTGGGGGGGGGGGGGGGGGGTCAGGACCAGAGGTCCCTGCACCCGTCTACAACGCGCCAACCGCATCATCGTCAGAAGTCGCGCCGGAGGAGGTCTCAGGAATTCCTTCGTCTTCGACCCCGAGAACTCTGCCACTACGCAGCAGAAGCCTTCCAGGAACTTTCCCATGGACGTCGAGACTCTCGAGGATTCTTCGTCCTTGGTTCCGCGAAGTCCCTGATCATCGGCAACGAGGATGGAGCAGCAGCAGCAGCCGCCATCCCGGCCATCGGCACCGCGAGGACACCAGCACGCACGCACGCACGCACGCACGCACGCACGCAACGGAACGCATCTCGGCGAACGTCTCTGCTGCGTTGCGAGCGGAGGCGTCGCTGTGTTGAGGATCGGCGAAACGTGGACGTGGACGAGACGGCCGGTCGGCCATGCGGTAAGGGGTAGGGAGCGAAGTAAACAAGTCGAAGGGAAGGGACGAGATGGGCACACTGGGCAGTGCGGTGCATTTGGTGCATTCCTACAGTCTGGGCCGATGCACTAAGAGAGGGAGAGGATGCGATGGCGCGCGGACAGCGGCTCCGCAGCGCGGCACGCCACTTTGGACCGACGAACGCAAACCGCATTCCCGGCCGTGACCTTCGCTAGGACATCGCCACTACCCCCACCCCCGGGATCCCTTCCAGCCTCCACAACAGCCCCTCCGCCACCCACCACCCGCACCCTCGCGCACATTCGTCCGCGTCTCTCTCTCTCTCTCTCGCTCTCCACAGCCCTACCACCAGCTTGCGTCTCGGCTACTGCGCTGAAGATGATACTCCTTTTACCCGCGAATAACAGTGCGAACCTTCGCTCGAGTGCTCTGGATTTGGTCATGGGTTTTCCTAGACTGGATGTGCTGTGTGACGTATAGAGCCAGAACTTTGCACCCTGGGGCTGCAATTCACATCCTCCGATCAGTCTCTTAGTTTGACTCGGGAGGATTTATTACTTCCCATGGTCCCCGCTCTTCTGGCTTAATTTTCCCTCAGCCTGCATCGCTGTTGCGCGTAACTCTTTTTTTGCGACTAACGAGACACGTCGCTACACCTCTCTCGTTATTCGGCAGCGCAAAGTGCTTTTGCCCAGGGTCAGAGCAGCTAACGGCTAACGGGTGCTCAGAGGAGGAGAAAGAGGTATAGGTAGGACTGACAAGAAGGAAGGAAGCGAGAAGTCTTATCGTTGATAGGTCCTTCAAAGTGGACCAGACTTCGCTGCGACTTCCTTTCACGTCTTCGTCCGTATTCTATTTCGATTTGGAGGCTTCTCCTCAGTTGTATTTTCTCTTGGCTCAACCCGGCTCCAAGGATGAGCTCCTCTCGGTAGGAGTTCAAAGACGGAGTGGCCGACGCGAGTACCTGGAAGTCGTGTTAACGCGCGCGCGGCTGGGTGCTTCGCCGCTCCAATTAGCATCTCTCGGGTTCTCTTCCTCCGACTTTCTTATACTAGCGGAATACCTCCAAGAACTGGGAAGGAACCTGTTGAATAGCGGAACCAAATTACGGGAGTTCACACCCAGCGGAGTCTCTCCGCACCATCCACCTCTTGGCTGCTCTGCTAATCAACAGGGATTGCAGGTGCCAGGTGGCAACCACCTTCGGACCATCCAAGGCTCCCTCTCTCTCTCTCTCTCTCTCCCACTCTGCATTCCGTGCATTCCACTGGTCCTTTTCCTCGAAATAAGGACCTTCTCTCAGAGGGGGGTAGAGGGACCTTCCTCATGGAGTCCAGGGGAACGCCAACTGCCGCGACTCCCCTTTTCGCACGTTCTAGACAGCAAGTTCAAGGAGTCAAGTACGGGGTTTATTAGTTCTCGCGTCCTGCGAGCTCATCGCACCGTCACACTCGTTTCTCCTTTGCAGTGTCCTCGATTTCTTTTCAGATCACCCTGTAGAATGGTAGGTGAGAATCAATGGAAGAAATGGGTCGGACGTACGGAATGGCTGACTTCTCACCGAGGGACACGTGGCTGCACTTCACGACGAACCACCTCAACTTCTTGGGATTCTGCCGAGCAGCGCCAAGTAAAGGCGCCAAGTCTGGAGAGTTGAGTTGAGTTCAGTTCTGCTAGAGCACAGGACGTATTCGTTTCCGAGTGACTGGAACCCCCTTTCGCGGCATCCAAATAATTCGGAATATCCTCGTGCGTGAGATACGTGAGATACGTGAGATATGAATGAGTGGACTATGGCACGATGCGCCGGTGCGGCGTTGTTTACTGTCTGGCACAGAGCGAAGAAGAGAAGTATCCCCACACACACGCACGAGCCGGACGTCATTGAGTGAGTGAACCTGAGAGAGAGAGAGAGAGGGAGAGAGGGAGGGAGAAGGCAGGAGCGAAGCAGAGTGAAAGAGGGGGAGACTGGGACGGGGACCGGGCCCAGGATTCGAAGAAAGAAGAAACGGAGAGTCAACGACCCAACGAGAAGAGCCGTTGCAGGATAAAAGCGCACTCGGGACTTGGGACTCGGGCTCCTGGATTCGGTTTAGGGATGAAATTCCTCTAATTTCCAGAGGCTGCCCGTCACGACGGCACTTATTTATAAATATCTGATAAATTCGAAACTCTAGTAAAATCAGCGCTATAGCCTTTGCCTGGACCCCGCGAGTCTTAACTTCGTTCGCGCGGCACGTCTGTCCCCCGACTGGGTCGATACTCGCTCGTTATGTCGGGATGGTGCGCTGGTGGGCAGATGAGTCTCTTTGATCAGTCGATTCGCTGTAGATCCCGTAGATTTTTTTAAGGAGGATCCACCCATGTAGGATCAGCGAAACATCTTTAAAATGGACGAGACGAAGGAGAACGAAGATAAGTGAGAGGAGCGAGAGGAGCGAGAGGAGCAAGTGCAAGGGAGATGCACCCAGCCCGGCCTCCCGGAGAGTTCAAGGAACCCGTGCGCTTCCCTCCAAACAGGAAGAAGCGCAAACTGAAAGAACTAAATCTCGAGAGCACCCCGACCCCCGTCGCTGCGTCCAAATTAATGCATCAATTATTGCGCCGCAGTTGCGTAACCGGAGACACCGTCTCTGAATTTACGTCGTCCGATAACAGTGTCTTTCTAGGTCAATTGAAGCTATTACTTTGAGGTTATAGGCAATTTGCTCGTTTACAGATAATTAGTCATTAGACCGCGTTACACGCTTTCAAGTTCGCCTCGGGTTCCCATAAGTCCCAGCGAAAGCTCTGGAATTCTCGACCCATTTGTTCCAACAGACTGAAAGGCAAATCGTCGCAGCCAACAAGGACGGATTCCTCATGGAGCATCGAGATAAACATTAAAGAGTTTTGCTGCTGCTGCTGTTGATGACGCTGCTGGTGCTCAAGAAAGAAGCTGCGCCAGGGACGCGGAGGGTCAGTAGTTCTGCGTTCTCATACATTCCGCTCTGTCATGGCGGCCAGCGACCGAGACGCCTCGTCCGTCCTTCTTGGCGGGCATCGTTCCCCTCGCACCGCAAGGGAGAGGAGGGGGTGCATCGAGCTGGGCATTGCAGCGGAAGGCCCCTCTCCCCGCGCCCCGTTCATTCTTCAATGTCTTCGTCGCACCGACACGACCAAGGGACGCCAGAGAGCCGGGGGTCGGGGGGGGGGGGGGAGAGCAGGACAAGGAAGGAGGGCCAAGGGCCAAGTGGGGAGAACCGTCGGATGGGGAGGAGAGGGGAGCGCCCACTGCACTAAATGCTTCGGTCGAGGCGCCCGCGCTCTCACGCTGCCCGGGACTCTGGGCCCCGAGCGGCCCTCGACGTAAACAAGGAACGGGGCCCGCGCGCGATTCCGATGCGCCGACGGGCCCCTCGTCCCTCTCGTGCCCCACGGCCCTGACTGTTCGACAACAACGAGTGCGTACCCACGGCGACTGGCGACTACTTCGCGCAATCGGTCATCCTTTTCATCCTTCCTTCTCTCTTGCCTGCTGCTTCCCTTGAGTTCAGTGCCTGGGTCGTAACCTCCCTCGTTGCCGCAACTGCGGGACAAGAAACGCCAAGGGTGAAGAGGAACGCAGTAGTGGCGGATGGAGGGGAAGGAAGCGAAAGGGAGTAAAGGCTTAACGCACAACCGACAACAATAACACGAGAGAGCATGAACGCCTCGTGTGCCGTGTTATGCGCTGTATGTTTGCACATGCGCGGGAGCGATGAACTTGAGGTCTATACTCGCGCAGCCTGTGTTCCACAGGGCTCGAGCCGTTTGCCCTGCCGCGCTCAACGACGCCGGCGTCGCTACGCAACTGCGACACTACGTTACTACGAGACGGCGGGACTATGACTACAACCCACGCTTCCTCGAAATGAACCTTCTCTCTCTTTCTCTCTCTTTCTCTCTCCCACTACGAGATTCCCTTTTCTATTTCAATGCGTTTCATTCGGCTGTCGCATTTTTAACTTCGGCAGAAGCTGCTAAACGGTCGATGGAAAATACGAAAGGAGGGACGAGGGGGGGGGGGGGGCAAAGGGGATCGGCGATTGGCCATCGTGATCGGGAAGGCCGGATTTATAGGCGAAACGCAAAGGAAGCGTCCGGCAGAAGGCAGAAATAAGGAACACGTAGCTCGCTCGGAGCGTCGAGTTGAAGACGGCATTCCACTGTACCTGTCCTTAACTCAGCCTCCTACAGTTCACGTTCACGACTCACCAAACGGCCCACCAAACCATAATACAGTATAGGAGAGAAGACGGGTTCTCAACCGTGACTCAACTGTTCCCTCTCAACGCAGCAGCCGGAGGTTCCGTTCATTTTTTAAAAAGCAATCCTTTCACTTTCAAGCTCAACACCGACTCGCACAATAATCGGTGGATCACTTGCCAGTTGCCCCTTCCCACCCCCTACTCATTGCGCGATCTTTTTACCTTTTCGTAGTAATTTCGTAGTCTCAAAAGTAGTCAACTGATTCCTGTTTCGAAGCATTTACTTGAGTTGAATGGACGGAAGGTGCCAGCCGAAGGAGGGGAGGGAGAGAGAGAGAGAGAGAGAGGAGAGGGAGAGGGAACAGTGGACACAGAGCAAAGAGTCGAAGAATGCAGCTGCCGGTTGAGTGACACTGTCGAGTATACGCAGCGCCGAGAAATATGAATGTAGCTCCGAAAATTCATTCATAATAAGGTTTCAAGTTTGTGTGACGCAGCAGCCGATTGACACGGAACGATTTTACGTTCGTGCGAATAATAGTAGAACGAATGATCTTTGAGCGAGCGAGGTGGGATTCTAAAAATAATGAATATATCAAAAGGCAAATGAGTACGTACTCCTTGAGAAAAGTTCGTATCCATTGTCGTTGTCAGCACCGTCGGCACGTTCGGCACGTGGAAAAACAATTTGCTGCTTTCAGAATCATCTCCAAATTGTCATTCCGATTTTCATCACTCTTCGTCGAATCTCCATGTAACGAGCATCCTTTGCGATTTCTCTTGCGTTCCGGCTCGCCGAGACGTCCAATCGGTTCGTACGAGAAGTTCGCGTAAAATTGGAACACACGAGGCTGAAGAAGCAGCGGCCGTAGTACGTACCGTGTAGTGCGTAGTATGGGAACACACACGACCGAGCGAACACGTGTGTCTCGCTTCCTGTGGCAGACCGGAAGCGTCTATAGTACTATAGCGCACTCTTCTACAGCGTGACCACGCTACGAGGGCTATTACTGCTCCAACGGCGTAAGGAATGCTCCAATTACTGGCTAAAGTGACGTGATGGTTGCTTCTTTGATTGATCTAGGCAGCCAAACGATCAGGCGGCGTCTTACGTTCCCCGTGTTCCAACCCTCCTTCTTCGAATTCGAAGCTAGACCCGAGTCTCGTCTTCCCGGGCGCTGCTTGGTTTGGCCAGAACGCGACTACGTTACGTTTACGTTACGTGTACGTTGGATTCCGGCAAGAAGCGCACGAGAATTCGGCTTTCGAGTGGATTCGCGATGGCACGCGAAACCCTTTTTTTTTTTTAACACCTTCGAAGCAGCACTTTCCACTGATTAATTCTTTATTGCGAATCCTCACTATCTACCCTTGCACGTTCCTTGCACGTTCAAGGCTCAACGAGTGAAGAGCAGGTGTCGATGCGAGAGAGGCCAGGTTGGTTTCTTTTCTCATAGCGAACCGGATGTTGCGCGGTCACTGGGAAAAACACACCCCGCACGACGTATCGTAGAGGCAGCAATCGAAACAAGCAAACCGCTCCACTTCCCGTTACTAGAATCATTGTCATTATTCAGAAGCGAGGATAATATTTTCTTCAACGAGCCGACCGCCTGCCCGACTTTTTCTTCGATCTGTGTAAAAGACTCCAAACCCTCGGGAGGAGGAAGCATCCACGCGCGGCGTGACCGCAGGCGAATCGACACGTTTCGCACTCGCGATGCCTGCGAATATTCTTGCAAAAGTCCAGCCGACAGCACGAATCTCCATGGAGACGCATCATCCTCCGGTGCGGGCCCAGAGGTGCAGAGGCGCGCGTCATTTCCGGTGTCGGGTCAGCTTCCCACGTGTTTTTGCCAGCAGCCAGGAGGTAGGCAAGATGGAGAAGTATCGCGGTATTTCCGGATCACGCGACACACACTACCTCGTTGAAGACGTTGACGAACGGTGAAATTTTCAAAGTTTAACGTAAACGACGCGGTGATGGGTCAAGGGACGAGAGCCGAAGGCGTCGAAGCGACACAACACGCGGGGGAGACGCGAGACGAGAGACGCAACAGTACGCGCGACTGTACCGCGACGCGGCCCGTCCTACACTGAGAAAGATCGGTGCCAAGCCACGCTCACACTAGTGCGCTCCGCGCGCCCTAAGTACAGCACGGACGCAACGCGCACCAACGCACTGCGCAGCGCGCTCACTCCGTCGCTCGCACGCACGCACTCGCGCTCCGTCCCACTCGCACTTCCTCGCTCGCGTTAAGGCGGCAGCACGAACGAACACGAGCTAACAGCCGGCTAGCTAGTCAGCCAAACAGCCAAACAGCCAAACAGCCAGGCAAAGAGACAGCCCGAGCAAGCGGCAGCCAGGCAGCCAGGCAGCCGAGCAGCCACGCACTCACGCAACTCAGGCGCACGCACAGGCACACGGACGCCACACGGGCCCGAGGAGGCGCGGGCTCACGGGGGATAAAACAGACCCGTTACTTCCGAGAAGCAGCCGGCGGTCGCCGCCGAACAGACCTGCATCGGCCGTCCTCCTCTCGGGAGCCCAAAACTGCGCGCTCCGCCGCCGACAGAGACCCTCGGAGTACGGCTGTGTAGTAGGTACGACGAGTCTCGCTGTCTGGATGGCTCGAATCCAGGATGCTTCTCCGCTCGGCTACCTCGGTTAGCACGTTCGCCGAACTGACCCTTTCTTACTCTCTTTCGCTTACGCGCTTATCTAGTCACTTCCATCCTCCTTCCTCTCCCTTCTCCTCGCCCGGATACTCCTCGTCCTCCCCGCTTCTTTTGCGTCTTCGAGCTTCCACTTCTCGGGAGTTACCATTGACAGCGGCCTACATGGCAGGAGCAGGGTCTTGAATGTACAGCGGGTGCAGCACAGTCCGCTCGAGCTGCGGGGGCGACGCACGAGGAAGGCAAGTCAGGTAAGAAATTGTTGAAATTATCGAAAGCTCATCCAATCCGCAAATACTAATCGAAGAGCAGCCGCGCGTCTCCTCTTTACGTGCTCCGCTAGTCGCAACGAAGTAGTACAGTCGCTTAATCTTTTTCATAATTGCCAAGTCATTTTTCCTCTCCCTACTTCCTCCAGCTTCCTTCTGATCTCGTGAGTTGCGAGCGGCGCGTCGTCACTCGGTCGAAGAACTGCAAGATTCGTTAACGGTTCCTCGGCACGAACGAGTCTCACGGCTGCCTACGCTGTGAGATCGAGTGGACCCAGATGAGGGACTAGGGGGATGCACTGGGGGGAGGAAGGGTGCATCCATTTCACGTGGGAGCGCGCGAGCCACGGGACTTGATATGCGTGTTGCCTGGCAGACGGCAGAGACGGCAGATCTTGTCTATCGTCATCCGCGAGCCACGCAAGGAACGTACGGAGTTATTAAGGTCAGTGACGTAGTGCCTTAGTGCCGTAGTGGCGCAGCAGTAGCTGCCGCGCTCGTCGCCTGCGACTACGAAGATCTTCCTACAGTTCGCCAAGCAAGACTTTGAACCGATGACGGAACGCAGGAGTCGCAGGATCTCCGCTGCGCTCTCCGGCTACTTGCCAGCCAGCAGCTTGCGCGTTGCCTGCTCTCCTCCACCCTTCTTTGGAGAATCAAATATATTAGGGGAAAAGAAACGGAGAGAAGCAAAGGATGCACCGTGGCGCGATAGGACCTACGTGCAGCGGAAGGAGGATTTCGCCTTTTCAGCCGAGTCAACTCGTGGCGCTCGGGTTGATCGATCGAGTCCAACTATTCTTAAGGGAGGGTGCCGAGGTACGTGCGTACGCCATTGCGCCTGGCGCACCTACCTATAAAAAGACACACAACGTGACGGAATGCGCGCAAACCAATATAAGCCGGCACCGTATTCTTAATTACTAATTAGTTTATACGTATGCAAACGCGTCACGACGCGATGCCAGACGACAATCGGCCAGTTCGCTGACGGACGACTGAGACAAGGTGTCGAACTTCTCTGCTTACGAGCCCATTACATTTTTCCCAAGTCTCTTGTCAAATCGCTCGGGACTGCGGAGAATTCGAAGATTTTGGAGGTCCGAAAGATAGCTAGATAGATTGATGGTTAAGTAGGTAGGTAGGTAGGTAGTCTGCTAAGTAGGTATAGGTATCCATGGATAGATGACCAGGTAGCTCTAGGTGTAGGCTATAGGCAAGTGCGGCAGGTCTGACTAGAGGTGACTCGTCATAACTCGTTTACAGTAATTGGGGTTTACGTAGTCAGCGGCCGTAGGCAGCGAACTTAAGAGCAGCAGATGCATCCGAAGATGCTCGCAACAGGAAATTCCTCCCCTCTCTCTCTCTCTCCCGGTGCCCCACCTTTCCTCTCGTGGCGCATCCAGGCGACCCACGGAGTCGAGTTTAAACCCTTCTCTCTTTTCTTTGACCCCGTGCGGTCCCGTCAGCCGAATGCACAAACAGATAGGGCGCCGTTCAAAAGTAACGCAGCTAGTCAGCCAGTCAGCCAGTCTTCCTCGGAATGGTTCGGAATGGTGAATGGACCAGGAAAAAATGTCAATGAGCGCTTGCGTGAGCGTAATTATCGTTGCGGGACGGCATTGCTCAGCAGGCATGCTCGCGTAGCATAAGGCTCGTATCGCAGCAGTGCGTGTAGACGATATCGCTCGATATCGTAAGGAGGCCCAGAGTAATTGTTCATGAATAAAGAAATCTGACAAAGAGAGTCGACTGACACACGTCGACTGAGCCACGCATTGGTGATAGGTTCGAAAAACACATAGATATAGGTGGATATTTCACAATAGAGAAACATTGAGTAATGAAAAAAATAGAGCGCACGTCTAGAATGTTGTTGCTTGCGTAATGCCTAAAGCAAGTAAAGGAATCGAACGACAGGCCGACTGGCTGCCCGCCGAAGCGGTGAATGAACCGGAGAAAAATGTCAATGAGTGCAATTATTATTGCACTACGGCGATGCGCATGCGCCGTGCGTGAGAGCCGGGCTGGCAGGGAGCGTCACGAGTTTACTCTGTCTCTCTGACTTCTCACTTTCTTTTACGCCCCCCTCCACTCTCTCTCTCTCTCCCCCCTCTACGCTTCACGCACGCAGCCAGCCTACACTCGCATGTCGAGTACGGAGGGAGCGCTTACTACGCGTTGCGCCAAGTCCTCGGCCTCACCCTTGCCCTCGGCTGGCTTAACCAATAGATATAGGCTACGAGCGACGTACGCGTAGTTGTGTACATACGGTTGCCGCGCGCATTCATAAAGTACCGGACGTGCAGGATGCGCGCGCCGACCCTGCCGCCTCTCTGTCTCTCTTCTCCTCCTTTCCTTTTTCCACGGATTACCGCCTAGCGCCACCGGCGGTCGGCAAAAAAGAAACTGCGAGGGCTCTTTGAACTTGCTAAAAAGCGTCCAGCACCGGGGAATCTTTGAGCCGGAAGTTGCACAGAACCTAGGTGTCGACTTGCTTCTCTCTTTTCGAGTAGTTTGGTTTTCGATGGCTGCTTCATCCGTGGATAAAATATTTCGAGTGGTTTGGATTCCCAAAGACTCGGCGGCTCGGAGTCCTGTCCAGAATGGGAGGAATCGCGAGTGTCGCGAGTGTCGCAGGCGACGGAAGAGCCGAAAGCGGCAGACGCGACTCGCAGTGAATGACTGGACGGCGTGTGTGCGTGAGTGCGTAGCTGTGGTCGGCGTGACGTCAGACGTGTCACAGAATAAGGAAGGGAAGGAGGAGGCAAGCAGGGCGACGCGACGCACAGTTGACCCGAGGGGAGGCGAGGCGCAGCTCGACGACACACGGTGGTAGAGAGAGAGGGAGACGCGTGCGTGAACGACGGCAGCCAAAGTTGCTCGTGTGTACGTGCGAATGTCACACAGAAGAGCGAATAACGCGAGCATGTGTGCGACCGGAAGTGTGAGTATCCGGCCGCCTCGTGTGGGCTTCTCCGCCCTTTCTCTTTCTTTCTTTCTCTCTTTCTCTCTTTGCGAGCTCCCAGTAATGGCTCGAAGTTACTCACTCCGTTAAAAATATCTTTTCACGTCGCTCCATCAATCCTTCCGTGACTCGTACACGCGAGATCTCCAAAGAATCAAACTTGTCCAAGTGTAGAACGTTTTCCGGTTCCGGTGATTAGCGCCATTACCGCATAAAGACCTTTTCTCTCTCGCCTCCTCGCTGCTATCTATCTCTCTGTCTCTGTCCCTGTACGGACTGGGATGCATCCAGTAGACTTCTTAAACCTCTTGTCCCTAAACCGTTTTGTGGGTTTCGCGGGTACAAAGGGCACATGCGAAGCCACGTGCACGATTCACTTGTTTCCTGCGTGACAAGAATCCCTTATCTCGTTTGAAGAAGCATTGCAGAAAGAGCGACACTCTTTTAATAACCAATAAGCTGGCATCGAGAACGTACTGAAGGTGGCGAGAACGAAGATTCGAGAGGTGGAAGCGAGGAAGGAAAAGTAAGAGATCTAATAGGAAAAAGGATGCGCAGCTGTGCGAGCAGGAGGGAAGTAGAAGAGTCGAATGTTCGTCCGTACCGAGCGGCGTGGATAAATAAATACATAGTTTTAGTAGGGCCGCCGAGATTCCCCCGACCCCTCGACCAGCCACCAAGCCACGATCCCTGATCCCCCCTCACCACCCCCCAATCGCCATTCAAGAATCTAATTTATATTAAAGAATTTCGAGGAGGCAAGTCGAGGCGTTGATCTTTGAGGCGCCGTCGCTTAACATGCATTGTGCTGGCAGGTGGAAGCGAGAGGAGGCTATGCGGGGCGCCGAGACGACGAGAGAGAGAGAGAGAATGAAATCGAAAGAGGAAGGAGCGAGAGGGAGATGGAACGAAGAACTGGTCCCACAGCCAATATGATAATTGGCTATAGAGGACGCTGTGAACATAGCACCTTGTGGGCCTCCTCCTTGTGGCTGCTCTGAGTCACCAATTTCGGAGCGCAGCGAGAATGCACCAATTGACCAATTTCAGCCACCTTCGCTGCATCCTCCTTGCATCTGATCAATTCCTTAAGGAAGCTGCCGAGGAACTTTCTGGATGGCGTCGACGCGGCCCATAGCCATGGGTCAAGGGAGACAGAGAGAGAAAAAGCGATCCTTCTATCGGGCCTAGAATTTTGACTTCTTTCTAGCGAAACAACAAGGACGGAGTAAGATACACAAACAAATAGTAATGACCAAAAATATCATGGGAATCTATTAAATGGGAAAAAGAAGAAAATAAAGAAACTAGATGCTCGCTCGGAAGGGCATCGCAGGCGGTTTGTCACATCCCCGTACGTCCTCGACCCCTGACCCTCCGCTTTGACGTACGACAGTCTTGCTCGCGGTTGGGTGTCAATCGCCCCCCCCCCCCCCCCCCCTCTCACCCGCAGCGCAAGATGCATGGGACACATCGTTCTTTTTGTTGCTCCGTCGTCTCTCGGTATCCTGCGGCTCCAGGGCTCCAGGATGGCCACGGATAACCAGATAGGCATGGGCTAGACATGGATAGCGGGGCAGTGGGAAGTTGGCTGCAGGCTGCTCGGCCATTCGTTTGTTCACGCAGTTCGCGCTGACACGTGCGTGCTAGCCTGCACTCTTGAAGAATAGCCGGAAAAGAAGAGAAAAAGGGGCAGAAAAGGGATGCGGCAGGTCGATGCGCCGTGCGGCCGAATTCGCCCTACTATGAATTTCTCGATTCGCGACGATGGCAGCACTGTGAGAAGAATTAACCCAAGCAGGAGGGAAACCGTCGAGAAGGCGGGAGATGGCGGTGCTCGCACGCGCGGCTACAAGAAAGTCGTGGAAAGGAATGGAGAGGCATGGATTGGAATGCACGTTCGAGGCCCTACCTGTGTCTTCCTTTAAGCTCTCCGGGCATCGTTCGGCTCTACCTCGGGCGTATATGCATGGACCAAATGATCGGGTCCAGCTCAAGAAACGAGAGAACCATCAAGAGAGGGGACTGGATTCCATCCCCATCTTTTCTCCTTCCCTCTCTCTTCATTCGTTCTTTCTCTTTCGGGCACAACAAACAGACGCCGCCTCGTAATTTGTTTTCATACGTTCGCAGCGTTCAGCCTCTACGCTCCCTTCTTCGTTTCCAGGACCATCGTCCTATCTGTGCCAGCTGGACCGTCCAGCTCATCGATAATCATTGACGGCGTCAATAATCTTGCAAACTGGTAGAACTCTCGATCCACAAATGTCTATTAATGCCAAAGCAATTTCAACTTCTTTATAAATTTCCACGAGTCTTTCAAGAGTCCCCAAGAAAAAAGAAAACTCTAGAAGCTCCCTGAATATTTGAATTCTCCGATGAGACTATTTGGCGCGGGGCAGTCTTTTTCGAGGGTGAACCGTCAGAGCGCTGAGAGGTGCGAACGAGACCGGGAAGCGGAAGGCGAAAAACAAGAGTAGCGTTGGAAGAAGGTAGACGAGAGCAGAAGGTAGGTGCGGAGGAACGTGAAGATGGTCGGCAGAGGAGGAGAAGAACTTTGGTTAGAAGCGCTGCAGCGGCGCCCCGGGGCCATCCATCATCCCAATAATTGCTTCCCTTCCCATGATATATAATTCCTACGTAACCCCCGCGCGCCGCCCCTCGGCGCAACCCGCTCAGCCTCCTCGGAGAGGAAAGATACTGCAATGTCCACTGCTCCTTCTCTTAAATTCCGCTGGACACTCTCCTCGATGAGAAACAGTTTCTTCGGAATTTTGACGTCAAGAGTCAAAGACTCGATGCGCTCGTTCGATTCGTCTTAATCGGGCGCCAAGTCTGGGAATTCCCAGCAAGCTCAGAAAAGACGAAAACGCGACAGACTTGAAAACTACACTCGTCAAAACGGCTACTCACGAACAGTCTCGTGGACGTGGATCGTCCCTTCGACGCGCTGCGGTCCGATTGACTTACCTGAAAAACAAAGAAACAGGTTGGAATTAATATACGCAACAAGTGCCGTGCAAGGGAGAGGGTCTAATGGAAGAACTTTAGTAAACGGTGCTGCGCGTGGGAAGCGGTCGGGCAATCTCGATTTTGCGGAAGGAGCAATTATACCTAGCGCCCGATAAGGAAGTGGTCGAGCGATAAAACCGTGAAATCTCAATGAATACGGGGACCTCCTGATTCCTATCGCTACACGTTGCCCATCCTGTCGAAATTCACTCAAGTTTTTGTCATTGACCTTTACCACCTCATCGACGGAGCTCCGCGTGATTCCTCCGAATAATTAAGAGAATCTCCGTAGCTGCGTAAATATTCCGAGACCAGGGTGGGAGAGGAATGGAAATCAGAGGAGGGAAAGGAAAAAAAAGAGAGAGAAAATAACTGTACATGAAACAAGTGTAACTTTTGCTTGAGTTTCGTTGGATGCCGTGGTGAAGTGGTGAAGCGGTGAAGTGGTCAAGTGGTCAAGTGGTCAAGTGATGAGAAGTGGTGAGAAGTGGGATGAGGAAAGTCGGATTAGGCTGGAATGCATGAAGGTACTCGTAGGCAGAGACGGGGGGAGAGGTGGGTGGGTGGGAAGGGGAAGGGGAAGACAGAAGCGAATGGGGCCAGAGTCGGGAAGCTCGCTCGTAGCGTGCGTCCATGGGTCCGTGCGTGCGTGCGTGCGTGCGTGCGTGTGAACGGGACGTAAAGAATCCCATTCATAGATACGGTATAGAGTCAGGTTGTTCGAGTGGCGAGATTAGGAGGCGCGGGCGCCAGGTAGAAGAACGGCTTAATGAAAAATTTCCCTCGTGCCGTCCAGGCACAGAACCGGAGGGCTTCGCTGCTGGACCGACTGAGAGGCTGGAGGCTTTCTTGCTCTTTGGCGGGGAGCCTACGAAGGGGGGAGGTGGTCTCTCTCTCTCTCTCTCTCTCTCTCCGAGTGTCTCCGTCCTGCACGAAAATGGACGATTCTGATTTATATAACGAGCGATGAGAGAAATGAGGAAAATGAAAATGAAAATTAAGATGGGCATGTTGGGGGGGGGGATGAGATTGAGTAAGAGGGAGTAAAACAACCACTGGTGATAACAGCATCCGATCGATAGCGCAATCGCAGCAGCGTCCGTTATCCCTGTGGCTTTCGTTCCTCTGCCTACGATTGTAGTTTCCATGAATGAAAATGGTGTTACGAGGGGAACAGCAGACAGACGTCGGCGTGGCTTAAGGCTGACTTAGGGCGCCGATAGCGACGGAAGTGTTTGTGTACAGTAGATTCAATGGTTATCAGAAAATTTGAGAAACACAAGCTTCGTAGAGAGATATCAGTCGGTGACCCAGTGCGTCAGATAGCCCTCACTCACCATTCGTATCTTGCTGCTCTCTCTCTCTCTCTCTCTCATGCTCTCCTATTGACAACTACAATCTCCTCGATTTCCAGCATGCATTCTTTACATCTTCATGTGCTCCACATTATTAGACATTGAAGCGACGACTCGTTCCCAGTGCTGGTAGAACCGAGTCCAGCGGAGGCTGATTTCGTTAAGAAGCCACGTCGCCTCAATTAAAAGGAACTCGTGTCTTTACGCGTTTTATGCAAATGCTTCTCGAAGGGAGGGAGGAGCAAGTGAAGAGAGGGTGGTGGGAATATAGCCGTTAATTATCGTGCTAACGTGGAATGCATCTCGACCTGGCCCCATCTCCTCCCGGCGTCTCTCCCTGCCTCTTCCATGGTCCATTATCTCTCGGTCTCTCACGCACGCGAGAGGATTCACTCCTCCACGTCGATCGGCAGCGCCGTGGATCACCTCATTCATCCTATCTACATTCCTTTAATGCTACCTGGGGTCCTCCTGGGGTCCTCCTGGAATGCCTTCTGCTTCCCCCCTCGCCCCCTCGCACTCCCACCTCCACGAGAGAGGGACAGCAAACTCCTCCCCTACTCCAGCCACTCTTTCAACAGTCTCAACAGTCGAGGATCGCAGAGGGAGGCGCTGCTTCTCGAGAACATAGAAACCCTCCTCGTGCGCGAGTGTGGAAATCTTAAGATTCCTGACACACGTGGAAAAATTAAAGGTAAGGAGGTCGCGTCGATTAAATGTTTTTTTCTTTTTTTTCTTTTTTTTTTCTTTTGATGTTACTATTATACAAGAACGGCGACAGTCCACGACAGTCCCCACTCTGGACCGGACAAGCGGCTAGATTCCCCGGACTGACGAGGCCGACCGCCTCGACCAACGTGGGATTCCGAGTTTCAAATGAATTACGTCGTTAAAAGGTATCCAATATGCTAATGCGCCGAGGCCACCGCACTAGACTCGGCGTCGCCTTCCAAGCCCGCGAACCTTCCCCGTGGCGCTCCTCCCGCTCCTCCCGCACCTCCCAGCCTCCTCCGTTGCGTGTCCACTCTGAATCTCTAGAAACAACCAAAATCCAATGTCTGAAAGAGGATTCTGGGTGGCTTTACCTCTGGACCTGATCCCTGCGTCACTTTGGCTCTATTACTAATTCTATCTCGGGAAGACGACGAATCTATATGGATCGACGTTCAGCACCCTACGTCTTGACAAGGTATTAATATCTTTCCCACGCATAGTGTTGCTAAGAAGTAACTCAACTTCATCAGGTGCGATACGTGCGTGCACAAAAGTCGAAAGTCAAAAGTCAAAAGTCGAATAGCAGCAAAGAAGCCGGGACACGGTGCGGAATATAGAAAATGAGGAAGGAAGGAAGGAGCAGCACGTCGTTTAGTCGTTTAGTCATCTAGGTATTTAGCCAGATGCCTGGCCAGATAGCGAGCCACCTGTAGGTCTGCCCTTGTATCTGTCGCAACTCTTCATTAATACCAGTATAGGTTAGGTTCCACTCGCTGCTTGGAATCCTAAGCACTCTCGGAACCGATCAGGCGTTCGTCACCGGTGCTTTTCGATCTTTAAAGGAAAAAGCGACCTGCACGAGAAACAGAAGCAGCGTGTCTCTGATTCGAGGTCTAAAAGGACATCGATAGGCGAAATGAATAGAGAGAAAGAGAGAAAGCTGTGGAAGAGAGAGGCCTGCATGGTTAAGATGCGATAGACGGCTAGTCGGAGCCCGCTTCATCATCAGCATCTCACGTTCGTTAGAAGCGTATCATAACATGGTGTATAACTAGGGGTAGAAAGGTGGGAAGGTGGGAAGGTTGAAACAGGCAGGGCCCAGAGGAAGGGGCCTGGGCCAATACAAGACAATAAGGCCCCGAAGCTGGGCGATCCTGCGGCTAAGATACGCGCAGCGACCGATCCTTTTTCTTTCCTATTTCTCTGTCCTTTTCTTCTCTCTCGGAGGCAACCACCGGCCTCCTATAGACACGACTTCTACTGCTCTTTGGAGGCACGGCCACCTCGCACCCTTCGCACAATAATTGCTCCCAGCTCATTCTGCGTTTTAGGGCATCGTCGCGCTTTTTCCAGCAGGCAACCAGTCGCGAACGTCGCTTCGATAGAGGGAATTCGCAATATGCTATAATCTTTTTTTTTTTTATGAAAATTCACTAAGAAATGCTTTTTGTTTGCGGTGAAAGGAAAAGCAGCTCGTTTACTCGATTCGGTCAACAGCCCAACGGGTCAATGAGAATAATTCGGAAAGTAGCAGGATGATGCGCAGAGAGAGACGCAGACAGCAGAGCACTAGGAGCTCTACGGGGACCAACGTGGCAGTGAATAATCGTAAGATGGCGGTCATTCAATCGGATACCGAATGCTTCGACGGAATCCGGGACAAAGTTTTTCCAAGAAGAGGGTCCCGGGCTTTAACATAAATTTCAGCGTGGCCCCCGCTTGTCCACGAGTTTCCCTCGGTGATGTCGTCGCGACGCTCGCGTCCCTCCTCTCCTGCCCCCCCCCCCCCCCCCCCCGCCTAGACTCCTTTCATTTCGGGAGCCGCTCAAGAGGAAACCGGCGGCGTCTCCTTTTTCCCAGGACCGACGCGCCGTTGTATGGCCGCAGTTTTTCGGGTTCCTTTTTGGAAAGGACCTGACCCCAGGTTCCTGGAATCAATGGTTCGCCCCTCGCTAGATCCTTCGCCGACAGACACACTTCAAGAAATTTCCTCGAGCCCAAAGTCCTAGAAAGTCCTAGGGGCCCCCATAGAAAACTCGACTCGGGGCCACACACGCGATCCACTCGCAAGGAAGACACGCACAGGACCATGGAATACAAAAGTGCCAGTCGCGCCGGTCGGCTCCAGATTTAAATGCGAACAGGTCCAAGATCCAGGATGCTGCGTGCGTAAGCGAGCGACGCCCCCTTAGCATCTGCGCTTCTTTCTACGAGCGTGACCAAATACTATCCAAGGCTTGGAGCATCTTTAATTTACCCAAAAACACACATAGTACCCATTGGCCACTTGACAATGAAGAGAAAAAAAAAAAAAAAAAAAAAAAAAGGGTTGCGTACTGGCCAAAGTCCCACGTAGGCCCCACGCCTCCCCCGCATCCCTCGCCGGAATCGAGAGGATTTTGCACCGACTAGGTGCAAAGGAGGGTACTCGTAATATTTAAGATAATCGGAGATGAAATATCGGCCTGGGATTCTGTTGACACGCTCTTGTTTCGAAACAGTCCTCCAGCAAGGGAATTTATGAACCCTGAAGATAACGGCCGAGAAAGGAGGAAAAGTAGAGTTATTTGGCACTGCAGATGCTGATGCCGATGCTGATCCTCATCTCGAATCCGGGAACGAGAATCGCGCGAAGGGAGCCAAGCGAGAGGAGCGGAAGAGGAGCAAAGGAAGAAGGAGAATCAGGTAGGGTCGGGCCTAGGTCCATGGGTCTACCAGTCCTATGGTTCTATCGAGGCTCTTCTACGAAATCTGTCAAACCCTCGAGGAGATCATCGCTGAGAAGGAGGGGGGGGGGTGCTCAAGAGGAAAGGAAACCAGCAAGAAAAAGAAAACGCTAATCTGCCGAAGCTGCTGAACACGGCACCTATGAAACACGACCTTTGCAGCGTCCCTGAGGAGCCACGGGACTCTACCTAGCCCATCCCGGCCCAAAGACCTGCTGCTCGCACGCTCGTAACATATGTACGAGTAGTTGGTGGTTAGCGCACCACGGTCCACGCTTTGGGCCTCATTCGCTGCGAATCTGGCAATTCTCTCGGCGGCAGCAGCAGCAGATGCACGGCGATTGCAGAGCGCGTTGCGGCATCCAGAGGTACCTGACTTTTCTCATTATCAAAGGGCAGGAAGGGGGGGACAAGTGCTCCACTCCCATCTGGGCCACGCATTCCAGCCCAATAAATAGCATCTAGAGTTTTTGGCAGGAATCTTGGAATGTACATCGAGGGACACGTTGCGTCTATTCCATCAGCTTATCTGCAGCCACCATCCGATTGGTCCTCGGCTCGAGTCATTCACAAAAAAATACAGAATGCTGAAGATTATCACGTGAGAAGTGCGGAGGAGGGGAGGGGTGGCCGATGGCGCCAGCGGGTCCAGCGTGCCCCCCGGCAAAGGGATGCTGCTGCCGTGACCCCGACGCCCGACCCTAGTAAGGGCTACGAACTAACCAGAGTCCAAGTTAGCGGGACTCTATTGTTTTTCCACTTTTTATCCAATTCTTAAGAAAAACTGTCAGCTACCGACGACACGCAGCATCTTCCGTGTCTCGTGCGCCATCGCTTGACTAACGTTGACTCTCGTGAGGCAGGATGCTTAAGATTTTGTTGTTGTTGAGGGTTCGAAAGAGCAAGTTGGGATAAGGAGGGGAATCGAGCGGAGGATCGTAGCCATCGCTGAGAGCACCAGGGTGGTTCTTACCCTCCGAGGCTCCAGGCTCCAGGCTCCAGGCTCCACGCACTGTGTCGGTGGCCCGATTCTCGGAAGGACCTCGTTTCTTGCTCGCTGCTATATATCTTTTGGGGGACTCTAGTGTTGTTGCCGGAGAAGTTTGGATGCTGGGAAATGCATATACTTCCACACGCAACCCTCGTGCACTCGTGCAGCTATGCACACCTACACGCGTGTGCTCAGGCATTCACGCTCGGGAGTTCTCACGCACTGCGATATTCCCAGCGCGTAGGAGATCCAGCCGCCGACGTCCGCGCATCGGGCACTCGGGCGTTTTAACGAACCTCCATGTGCTTTCACGGGCCAAGGAAATTGCGCGTGTGATCCAGAGACACGCGCGGAAGTTGGCAGGCCCTGGATAGGGAGTCGGGCGCCAATAGTGGCGAATCAAGTGACGATCGAGGGCAGGACTTCGTTTCTCACGAGACACAAGAGCAGTGGCAAATATTTACCAGGCGCTGCGTTTACGCACCCACAGCCGCGTTTCTCGAGATAAGCTGATATCACAGAGTAGCGCAATGGCCGCGGAGGCTTGCCTGAGGCCGTAAATCAAAGCTAGCTGCGCCTACGCTCTCTCGCTCTCGGCGACGACGAGCGAATCTTACGAATCGACTAATCGCGATCCTCCTCGGCTCTTAGGAACCGAGACTCCCCGAGGTCCTCTCCTCTCGAGGGACGAGGAGGAGAATTGCCAAGTGGAAAAAGTTCATCAATCGGAAGGTATTCGCCGAACTTATTTGCTTCTGGTTCTTTGCTCTTTGAGACTGGATTGCATCCATAGTAATCTCGTCCCTAAGAAAAAGGTCGGTGGAAGCGAGGAGGAGGGAGGGAGGAGGGAGGCGAGCGGGCGAGCGTGTGAAAGTAGTTCGACGTCAACGTCCAGAGGAATGTTGTTGTGGAATGCGCTGTCCGACTCGTGGTTGGACAACCGAAACGGTGGGTTCGGAGTGCCCAAAGTGTCCAACGCGTTCCATAAGGACTACGAGGGAAAATCCTAGAGGAATCCCGGAGCTTGGGGTCGCGTATATACGCATATGCCACACACGTACAATCGATGAAGGTTCTGAAAACTCAAGGAGTCTCGCCGGGACTTTGAAAAATTCGGCAGGAACCCCGAATTTGGCCGAAAATAATTGGGCAGTATGCTGCACGGAATGTCGCGCTCCTCGAAGAGGTCCTTGCCTCCTGCTCTGCGATAAGGAGTTCCCAAGGGTGGACGCCGACTGGCAAGCGCTCCTAGATCGCCGGACCTCCTATTCGCTGAGCGGAGGCGCAGGGTAAGGACTTCCTCGTCTACCTTAAGGTGGACTCTCTCTCTCTCTCTCTCTCTCGGCAGGATCTTCTGAAAACGGGGCGAGCATCGACATCCGTGGAATGTTGTTGCGGGCGAAGCAGGCCGCACGGAGGAGGATCGACAAGAAGAGGGTTCGCTCGTGTAATCGTGCTGGTGGAAGAACCACAAGCACGGCTAACGGAGGGATAAAAGGCAGGACCAGGGGAAGGGACGGACGAGGAGAAGATCTACGAGAAGGTATGAATGTATAAGTAGCCTACGTCGGGGCAGGCAGAGTCGCTCGGGGTACAGGCCTGGAGAGAGAGAGAGAGAGAGAGGGAGAGGAGGGTACGTAGACGTATCACCAGGGCCAATGCTGGGGCGGCACATGGATCCAGGAGAAGCGCGAGAGAACCAGGGGAGGGGTGGGCATCGTGTGGATATCTCGCAAACAAGTCGAGAAGAGACCGCGGCCCGATTGAGAAAAAGACGCCCTGCCGAGAGATGCGAGGCCGCGCCGCTCGATTCAAAGAACTCGCAGCGAGGTAAACAAAATATTCGAGTGCCTGTGTGCGTGCCTCACCACGTGTGTGTCGGGGTCCCGTGCGCGGCCACCCATACGGCCGTGCCCATGGGCACGCATACCCACCCATAGCATCTCGTGCGTGCGTGCGTGCGTGCGTGCGAGGCAGAGTGCGGGGACGACGAAGCCGAAGCCGTCCAGTGGCGCCGACTGGCGAAAGGGGTCCTCCTGCCGAGAAGGTAAAGGAGGTAAAGGGCCTCGAGGATATCAGTTCCGCAGCCTCCGCCTCCTTTTTCGCTGCCCCCCCCCCCTACTCTCTATCTCTCTCTCTCACTCGTTTCACCCTCGTCTTCGCAGCACAGCTCATGTTATTGATCTTCCTCGTCGAAGGAAGCAGTAGAAGAGCGCGAAAGGGAATGAGGGACTGAGGGAGAGAGGGCCGATGGAATGCGGCCGTGGTCCCGGTACGCCTTGGGTATGCGCGTATTTGTGTATTTATGTGGAACACCAAGCCGAGCCAATGACCAACCAAGGTGTGCCGCCGCGCGCGGCACGGATGCCCTTTTGGTAAGTACTCGAGCACCCGTGTCTTGGGAGTCTACCGGTACCCGGTATGCAGCAAGAGCAGCAGGAGCCGAACGGAACGAAGCGCGTCGCCTGTGCTGCTGCTGCTGCTGCTACCTTCGCCCATCCACGACGCCATCTCCATTATCGCTGTCGCCCCCACCCCAGCACCCCTTCGCAATGTCACCGGCAAACCTCTCATGGGATTCTAATAAAAGATGCTAGAGAAGCGGTGAAAAAAAAATTCAAAGAATCGATGACGTAGAAGAAGAACAGGAAAAAGATGGAAAATAAAAGGGGAGAGAGGGGGATCTCCCGAGGGCGAGTTCCAGGCTGCGATCGTGACACAAACGTTATCTGTACCACGAACGGTGAACATGAACGGCCGCGGCACGTGAGAGAATGCCGTCAATGTCGAGGCAGTGGTTTCGGGTGGAATGTGTGCCCGCTCGACCGCTCAGCCGCTCAGCCGCTCGGAGCTGCGATCGTGGCGCGAGCACGAATCCCAAATACCGATTTCGAACCGAGTACGGTATTCTAACCACGTGGCTGACGCTCTTGGATAGCGATTCTGACGTCACGATTGCAAGCGATCAAAAATTGTCACGGATTTTCAAAAAATGTATCGTTTCTATCCTTCCAAACTCAAAAGCGCCGATCTGCGCTGAAGACGCTTGAATAAGCCGAGAGCCTGCTCTCTTCCGGAAATCGGTGAGCAATTCTAACGGAACCGGAGCCTTCAAGGTGAGTGATTTAAAAGATCATCCGCGGAGCAGCGACGTTCGCAACGAGGCGAAATGAGCGGTGCTAGATCGGCATATGACGTCACACACGTCCCCGTACGGTATCGTTCTTCCGCGCACGGTAGAAATGCTAAAAGAAAGTAAATCTGCTCTCCCTCCTCCCCTTCTGTGGAACCGCGAAGCTCAGAGTTCAGGAGCACGAAACTCGTGGTCCTTCAGTCTCTGGTATAGCTCGGATGCGCAGCATCTCGACTGGTCCAGCTTCGTCGGTAGGGGCCCCGTTCGAAAAGGTGGGGTCTCCGAGACGCTGGTGGGATAAAGGACGCCAAGGGCGACAGGCAGGAGAAGACGTCGTCGCCCCGTGAGAACCCAGGAAAACCTTTGGCACGCACCAGCCGTCTCTCTCTCTCTCTCTCTCTCTCTCTCACACACATTCGCTTTCTCCAGACGGGGCCATTTTCTCCCATGCGCCGAGAGTCATCAGCGACTGACAGGAGCGCACGTGAGCGCACGGGAAGACCTAAACGTCTCGAGCTCATCCCATTCGCAAGTTCATCTTCCTCCGAGCCTAATTCGCCGATCAACTCCTACCGTCTAATCTCTGGCTCCGAACGTGCAGTTCGCAGTCGGAAAATCTCGCGAAAGGTAACGAGGCGAAACCCCTCAGCAGCCTAGCTGACGTATCGCGCTCTCGTCGCTCAAGGACCGTTCAGAAGATGCTCCTAGAAGGAGAAGAAGAGAGAGAGGCAACAATTAACGTTTGGGAAGCTGCGCTTCTGTTGCTCTCGGCGAAGGGAGGGGGGGGGGGGGCGTCGGTTTCTCTCGCGAATGATTCACTGCCCGTGGAGCCATTCGCGGACAGCTGATCTAAATTCCGTGCATGATCTAAAGCCTAGACCAAAAATAGAAAGCTGAAAGCCGCGCCGCCATTCCCACCTCGTCACCAAGAGATCGTCGCACCACCCCCCTCCCCTCCCCATATTCACCCAACTTTTGATTATCGCCGAGCGCGAGAAACCGCTGGAATGTCGTGATACTTTTACCCGTTGAAGTGCCGACACCTATAACCCCTTCCCTCCACTGTCGCGCGTCTCCGCCAATAAGCGCCACGACGCGCCACGACGCCGTCGTCTTCGCTTTCCTCCATCTTGAAATTTATCAGCGACCTAACCAAGCGAAATACAAGCAGACTGATTCCCCGGATAGCCGATGTCTCGTTCGATCCTGCTGATCGATGGATGATCCAGCATCCGGGTGCTGATCCTTCCCTCTCCGTCGTTCGCACGTATCCGCGTTACTTTAGTTGCGGAACAACTGCCAACTGACCAGGCGCAAGTACTTTCTTATCTGCGCTGGACTGCAGCAACGGGAGAACCAGAGAGGAAGTGCGGATCGCCGTAAGTCCTTTAGCGAACCGACAGCCGTGTTTGGTACATCCGGAACATCAGGCGGCGGGTGCGGGCGAAGCGGGGACAAGGTGAACGTGGCGATAAAGTGCCGCGGGTGGAGGTGTTGATGCTCCTGATGCTCCTGCAGGGATGCTGGATCAAATGAGAGGCTGACGGTGGGGGGGGGGGGGGGAATAGAGGCGCAGATACAAATTGCTCTCTCTCTCTCTCTCTCTCTCTCTCTCTCTGAAGGTGAGATGCAGGAGCCGCGCGCGCGGTCCAGATGAAAGAGGCCCAAGAGAGGTCGCCGCCCTTACAGGAACTTCCAGGAACAAACTTCGAATCGGCCTCCTCCTTCAACCCCCTTTTCCGGAGCAAGGCCAGGGTGGGTGCGCGATGCAGGTGGCGGACTCACGCGGCAATCCTACAGGACTTTCGACTCCGTTTTTGCGTATTTCTCAAGAAATTTGGCAAGCGAATGCACAATCGAATCCACGAGGGAATGGAGGAAGGAGGAAAAAAGACAGGAGGTTCTTCGGAGGCGACACGCTCGCCTCGCCGCAAGTAAAGTAATCAATGGTAAAATTGGTTTATGAGATAGTCAGATTGGTTTTGGCCACTTGGCTGCTCGATTGTCCAGACACGCCCCCGGCGAAATGAAATTTCATTTTCTCGGGCAATTTCGCGCCCAAATCACCTCCGAGTGCTCGTAACCTCGTTAGGGCAGCTCCGCGGTATTGGCCTCATTGACTGCTCAGAGCCATCTTTAAATCTTTTTGCACTTTGCAAAATCGGAGCATCGTCCAGCGGAATTTCTGCGAACCGTTAATTTCGCCATTCACGTTGCAAACGAGAGTCGCCACGTGGTCCGACGTAGCCAAGTGCACGCGTGGTGGCTGGTGTCGCTGGTGTCGCTGGTGTCGCTCCTGGTGCCGGCTTCCCTTCATTTCTTGTGCTCGCACAAGCACAGGTATATATCCGAGCTCAAATAGAAACACTCTGGGCGGCTCAATCACCTGAGATTTCGTCAGAGTCGGACAGTTCGTGGATTTGCGATAAGATGGCGGGACATTTGTCCCTAGTAAAATGACTTGAGATCGAATGACTACGCCGAGGAGTTTGAATGCGGAATCGCAGTCGGTACGAGAATATGCGAAAATCTTTATAAAGATGGGAAGTGTGTGGTAGGGGGGGGGGGGGGGGATTACTCCACGGAGAAAAAGAGTCTCTTTAAGTGTGGGAGGATTCTATCCGAGGCCGCCACGTGAAGAGGCCACGATCGAGAATCGAGATAGGAGTCAGCAGGATCCGCCATTGATACGGCGTCGGCGACCACACACGCCCACCGTGCGAGCGCAGCTTTCGTTTACATGCCGACTTTTGCTCTTCTCGATTCCCCGTTCATTGAAGCGCAACCGGAAGTTCCGGAAGCAGACGGTCGACGTGCCGATTGCGCCGGCTGACATCTTCCTATCTCGCAGGCTGAACCTATGACCTTCCTGAATATTTATCCGGAAGTTTGCGACAAACTCGGATTCCTCGGACGCTCGAGAAACCTTAAGGCGAATGCGCAACTCTTTCGTTCGAGGCATCCCAGGCATCGCGACGCCACGTGGAGTCGCCGTCGCACGCGCGTCTGGCTCCAGCACGGCAGGCGCCACCGCAACACCTGTGACTTGTGTGTCTTTGGAGATAACTGGGAACAAGCCTGGCGGCGCAGCCGACGCTCCCCCGCGAGAAGGCGTCCCGACGCTCGATCGTCGATCGCAGTAGAATGCGTCACGCGCAGCGCCGGCGGCGGAGGGGAGGGCAAGACGGCGCTGCGGCGGATTCGCATGGCCACCGGATGTTTACAATCTGCCACTTGACTGGACCGCTCCGTCGCTCCGTCGCTCTGCAGCCACCGACTGGACGGATGAGCCAGGATCAATGGACCCGGCAATCGGTGCAACCGCGATAATTCACTAGTCGTACTTAGGGAATGTAAAGAATGTCCAGGGAGAAAGTGCAAATTTGGAAATGTGCTCCGGGGGGGGGGGGGGGGGGGCATCGACTGTAATCACACTCGCCCTCTGAACGCACCGCAACAAATGGTCACGTGACGTCGGCGACCCTGCGGGCGTCGGCGCAGGGCGTCGCGACGTGCTGAGTCCAGCGACTCTTCAAAGATTGGCCTACAGGAGTACCACCACCTTAAGAGAGAGGAAGCTGAACGGCCAACTCGAAACTTTAATTGATCTCTCTCTCTCTCTCTACAAGAGCAGGAATCGCAGCGACGTATCTTATTGTTTCCGGAGCAGAGACTTCATCTTCCCGACAGACGAACCACCTGCTGCCTGTTCCCAGCGAGTTCACGACTCAACTACAACCTTACGACCGTACCAACCCCACCCTCTCCCTCCCTCACACACACACACACACTTTCGAAGCAACAGCAATCAGTACAACCGTTGGCTATACTGTCTTTTGATAATTCCCAAGTAACGATACTGCATCGACTTCAAAGCAAACGCGGAATTTACTTCCACTTAACAAGACGCGACTTACTTTTACATGAATTTCAAAGAAAATACGGTAGGAAACTTTGGAATCGAAGGCAAGAGTAGCTGCGCGTAATAGTTAACGTTAGAGGCCGAAGAAATATACATATTATATTTAAGGCCGAACAGCGGCTACCTGTGGCACCTAGGACATGTGGCAGGCGGCGGCGGCGGCGGTAGCGCCGTGGATCCGAGATATAGTTTGTTAGTCGCAACGCAAAAGGACAGTCTCGACTGAATCGACTGAAACGACGAGCAGACGAGCCGACGTGACGGGAAAGGCGACACTCTGCCACATCTGCCGGCAAAATTTCCTCCTTTTTTCCACATTCCCTGCAGTTGGTACCTTCGCTACCTTAGAACATTTACTATCCGCTTTGCAGACTTCGACCACCTTTCGACTGGCACTCGGTACTTAGTCTCTGGCAATCGAATAATTATGCAGCAAGGGAATGCACTATTTAATGTCCCCCGCGTCGACCCTTTCGAAGAATATCAACCCCGTCGGAAGATTCAGCAACCGGGAGACAGGAATAAATAAGAACCGATGTAAGAACCAATCGGCGTCGCGTCCTGCACCACGTGGTGCAAATGCATTTCCTTCCTCCACTCGACTAACTATAGCTAAAGTAAAAGGTTGTAAAGGTTTCCCGTATCTGGATCCCTCCGGCCGCCTCTTGTTCACTGACCACCACCACCCCTTATCCGTTCGGCTATCAAATCATCGTATTGCGGCAGCTAGGAGGAGGAGGAGGAGGAGGAGGAGGTTGCCGAAGGTGCGGACTGCATCGGGCTGTGTGCGTTTCTGCGTAGCATCTATCGATCTGTGTAGCCCGCGACATCGCGTGCGCGCGCGCGCGCAGCCGACCTGCCAGCCACGTTCACCTAGAAGCGCGGTGCCTACGTCGTTACTTGAAGATGCGCCTTGTGACGACACAATTGCCCCACCCCCTCCCCCTCGGAGCCTCTCTGGTCGCTGTACGATCTGCCGAATCGACGGCACCTCGAGGAACGTGACGCTCCGACCGACACAACCGATTCATTTTGAAAAGCCCGCCTTTCGACGCGACTATCAATCGCCCTTACAGCTTCCGGCAGCCGGCAGGCGCGAGGAGCCACCCTGTGACGTTCCCTTCGTGCCCGTGATACCGTCATCATGCGGAATTCCTCCTCGTGAGAAGCAACGGCAACAGTGAAGCAGTGGATCGTCCTGCGCAGAGTCGTTTTTGTGCTTGTTGCACAAAAGTGCAACAAGCGAGAGGAACCGCAGCCATAGCTGTGCGGCATTGTCGCGCTGCTTGGGATGCATTAGAGCAGCAACCCAATTGCAGCTCATGGAAGAGAATTGAGCCGACTGACTCGGTGCGGAAGGATCCTTTCTTCGACGAATGCCCGTTCTGTTTCCGGTTCCGATTTCTGGCTGCGTGCAGCATGCAAACCACCTCCAGTCGAAAAACGGTATCGTTCAGTCAAATATACTATAGTAAAATATAGTACATAACCATGTGCGAATGGTACTATATATTTCTGGAGTTGGGACGTTCCCGAGTAGTCAACGTCCTATAGCAGAGTGACTATCGATTGCAAGTGCAGCCAACATTCAGGCAATTTGGCGGCTTCGCACGATACGCGAAGCACCCACGTGGCCGCGCACCACCCACACGCTGTCAGCCAGACAGTCGCGTTTACGTGCAGGAGCACGTGACCACATGCACAGAGTCCCCTCGAATATTCGCAATACTGGGAAAGAATGAGCGAGCGTTCCAGGCGGCGGCGGGAAAGGCAGAGGAGGTTCTCAACGCAATTGTGAATGAAGGGCGGACTGGCATTGGGAGTGGGAGAGTGGACGAGGTCGCATGTACGCTCGCATGAGAATGGTGGTGTCGTCCTATCGAATATCGCGCGTTATGACGTGTATTATGGCGAGGCGCGCAGAGAACGCAAAGAACGCAAAGAACGCGGGAGTAAGTTTATCGGGATAAAGGCACGAGACACTTGGCGGTCGCAGCTATGGAAACCGTTAAGGCGGATCGGAAAGCATGCTCGGCAATGTGCTTCGCTCTTTCTTCCTTCGACTGACTCGAGCAGCTAGAGGAATCTACCTCAGGCAGGTTCTGCATTCTGAATTCCGAATTCGAGATTGGAGATTCCAGTGATTCCCCCGATTGCACCGCTGAGGCCTTCGGGAGCCTCGGGGAATCCCCCTGCGCCCATCCCGGCTGCGACAAATCGGAGGGAGGAGCGACAGGCAACGCGATCTCCTCCTAGGAGGATGGCTGGACCTGCCCGGAAGCTGTTTCGTCCGTTCTCGGCTAGTACTTCCTGGAAATCTTACCACGAGGAATTCGACGTCTTCCGGTAGGCTTCGACGCTCCCGCGAGATCTCGGCGGCTCAGCTTCTTCCACCGAGGACGGCACCCAAGCAGAGCCGCCCAGTCCGGAGAAATAACGTGACGCCGCCGCGTCTTCGCCCGGCGTCGATGATCTCGGAGCGTCTCGGAGCGTCTCGGGTCTCTGCTGCCTGAATTCGCCGCGCTGCTCGACCGTGCGCGAGGACGTTCACGTGTGAACGCTGAGCCGCCATCTTGTATTTCCAACATGTGCCCCTCCCCACCACCATCGTCATCACTAGGCACACATCGCTGCCGCCGACGTCGTCACTATCTCACCACTGTAGCCAACTCTAGGTGACTACCACACACCCATTGCTCCCACAGTGTAGGAGCTACACTAGAGATTACGGTGGTGGTACTGCTGCTGCTGCTGCTGCCAGCAAGAAGCAACGATCCTTGCTCAGCATCTTCGTCGAGAGTAGTAGCACTCGTAGTCCCATTGCGGTACTGGCATCGATAACAGGACAAACACCCAAAACGTGCGACGTCGCGACGCCGATCGTCGGAATTCGAGATGCGCCCCCTGCGAGAGGAACGATTTCCGGGGCGAGTGCACTTTGGTTCCATGACACTTTCACACGCGTTAACCCGATTCCAAAGTGCAGGTTCTACCATGGGCCTTCTGCACCCGGAAGGTCAGCCCAGCACGCGAGAGACAGCCTCATCCGGTAAGGCGCGCGGGGGTTCAGGGGCGTCCCTGCCCGTTTCCGGTCTCCTGGGCATTCTGCCATTCCCGATCAGCGCTTCTCGCGAAAGACCACCGTCCCTCACGGAATCTCGCTGGACACTGACAACCTCTCACCTCTCGCCTTCTCTCGCGATCCCCCCCCCCCTTCCCCCTCGTCACGTGGAGGAGGAAGCGGGGACATCTAATTCGTCGCGGCAGTGGCGGCGGATTCCATCCTGAGGCCGCAGCGAGTTTCACTTCCCTCCAAAAATTCACATCCTTCTCTCAGCTTCTCAGCCTCTCAGCTGCCGGAGCCGCAGAGTTTCGACATTTCACGTTGCGTCTTTGGTCGCACCTTCGGCCCGATCTTCCGTTTCGCATCGGGCCCGCTGCCGCAGCCTCCTGCGGCCGCTCACTGTGAGACTTGGACGATGTCGTCGTAGCCGTCAGTCGTGCAAACAGCTCGTGACAGTGAACGCCGATAACGAAGCTCCGGCTGCGAGCCGAATGGACCCAATTCCGAAGTGACTGCACGGCCCAGTGTTTTCGCTGAGAAATTATGTAAAACGGAATTCAAAGTTTCCAAGTAGGATCGACGAGTTGTAGGCTGTGCAACAGAGAGAGATAGAGAGAGAGAGAGAGAGAGAGAGAGAGAGGAGGGTGGGAAGGGAGGAAGATTTGACATTCAGCACCTATCGAAGATGGTTGCGCCACCCTCCGCCGATCCCGGTGCCGACTGGAACTGGAACATTGAAATTCCACCAGATTTCCTGACGTTCACGTAACGTAACACTGTCATTCGTTTTGGCGCAGAATGCGAGCGAGGCAAAGTCGCTTGACCTTCACCTTGCTCCAGGAGTCGCAGCTTCCGGGCAGGACGTAACGGTAAGCACGAGGCACGTGGTCGCGAACCTTGTGCCGGAAATGTAGACTTCGAGAGAGACTTCAGGGGAAGTCTTGCCTCTCTGGCTCTGTGCGTAACGCGTTTCCACATACGCACGTTCTTTGTTATTTCATATCGTTATTTTGACGTTGAAATGCGTGGGAATAACGACAGACTGGTAAGTCTATGGAAAGTGACTATAGCATTGAAAGGATAGGAAATAACGCACTTGGATTTCCAGCGCACATAACGCGCCGCGACCATTCCGAAAATACTTGCTGGTCGCTTCGTCCGCTTTATCGTAGGATTACATAATGAGCGTCGCCATGAGACTCTTCGCGGCGTCTTTGGCCACGGGAGGAGCGACGCCGAGGCTTCCTACCAAGGTCGAGGCGTTGACAGTCGAGAAGGTCGTCGTGACGCGGTGGTCACTCACGTGGCGAAGCGGCACCCTTGACGTCGCTACGACCAGCGCCGACGCTGATCTAGCCAACTGCGCAGATCATTCCTCCCATCCCGCCGGCTGTTGCGCACGATGCGTCCTTCCTTGGGCGCTTCCCTGCTTGCACGTTGCACAAACTTCCCGCCGGCATCTCGAACTTGTCCCGCGGCGAAAGAGCATCGCCGGTTAGGTAGCCGTCCTCGTGTTTGCACGCAGGCAGTTCAGGCGACTAGGCAGGAGGGAGGCGGGTGCGTGCGGGTCGAGCGGCAGGTGGACGGGGCCGCCGTCGTGATAGCCGTTGTCGCGTAGTAGTTCAACTTGTAGTTGACGTAGTAGTAGCGTGGCCCTGGAGGAGGAGGAGGCGATAGTGGAGGCGGCAGTGGAGGAGAGCTCGTGCCTCTGGATGGAATGCCGAGTGCGCAGAAGGCTGTGGCGCATACGAAAGACGCAGTTTCCTCACGGTATTACGGAACGCGACGCAGTAAAATGGCTGGCTTTTCTAGCGTCGCGACGCTTCCCTCGCAGGCAGTGACACCGTTACGTTACCGCTGTTACCGGCGTTACTCCCGTTACCACCGTCGCGGATCCCACGCTTGACGGAGGCGCGTGGTCCGCGTGGGACTGCGCACGCTGCCGCGAACCAAACCGACCAGCGCCGGCTCGCTCGTCGTCGCGACGCCTGCAGCGCCGCTCGCGGTGCTCCTACGAGGCACTGCCGCTCTGCCTCCTGCACCTTTTCCTTCTCCTCCTTCTTCGGATTTACCACCTCCTTTCCCACCTAAGGAGGAGAAGGAGGGGGAGGGGGGGGGGGCTTCGCCAACTACGACTTTAAACGCGACACGTATCGGGGGACGATAACGGAGATACGGAGCCTCAAATGAATCTGTGCGAGACGTCGCGACGCACCGAACGGTTCCACGACGCACACGCAAAGCAGGCAAGGAGGAAAGAAGAGAAAGAGAGAAGGAGAATAAGAAAACAGAAGGTGTGCGTAACTGGAGTGTCGTCACTTCCGGTTTGAGAGGCAACGGGGGGGGGGGGAAGCACAGCGTGTGTAAAGTAGTGTGGAGTAGTGGGGGATCGAGTAGCACCCGCAGAGGAGACGTAGAGACACGTAAAAACGTGGAAGCGTGGAAGCGTGGAAGCGTGGAAATGGGCTCCCTCTATTGACGTATGAATTGAACGTAACGGTGGTGGCAGGGACTATCGTCGTTCGCTTATCGGCAACGCCGATCTCCTACTTAGACTTCCTCGTGACGATCAGCCACACAAACCCCGTTAACGATTCGGACTAATATTGGGCCCGAAGCCCACGGCTGATCCTACAATGGGAATGACGCATATCGTGCACACCGGTGAAAGGGCTGCGACGTCGACGACAAACGTTGGCAGCTCAAATTATTTCCTGAGCTGATTCTGAGTCACGTTCGCTCGGTGATCGCAAGATAGTGTGTCTCTGACTACCAATACCAATTGCATTAACACACAGCAGTCCCCCTGCCCTATTCCGGGTATTCCGGGATCATGTATCACGTGTACCACCTACTACCTAACACGGTACCAGTTACATGCATTCACCTTCGTCTACGTACGAATCTCGGGAGTCTCGTAACGACCGATCGGCGATCGGGCAATGACCCTCCAAATAGTCAAACTAATGCGACGCGTCAAGGAGGAGCATGCCGTTGAAATTTCCACGAGGATTTCGCGATAGAAGAGAAGAGAGCAGGAGAGATAGAGAGATGCCAGCAGGTGGGAGTAAACGGAGACGAAAGGAGAGAGAAGAAAGTCCGATCGATAAGAAGCTCAGGTTTCAGTTCGTAAATCTGGAAAATTCGCACCGACGTATGTTTGCGCCTACGTCGCGTGTCGTCGCGTGACGTCATGTGACGTCGTCGACGGTGCATCGCTCGGGTCGTCAAGAGCGACTCGACGCAAAGCGAAGAAGAGGCTCGAGCCGCCACTGCAAATCCAAGTCTGCAATTTCCTATCGATTCTATGGTACAGTCACTTTTACCATTAGGATATTTAATAGCTCGTATTTCAGGGAAAATGATGCGTCACGAAAATGCGTAACGCTTGAAATTCCGATAGTGCCAACGCGCGATTCGGTGAAAATGCATAACTCATAAATTCTGATAATGTTATTGCCTCATTTCTGTAAGAGTAGTGGGGCTATATATATATGACACAGAATTTGACAATTTCTAGAATTCCTATGTTTCGCAAATTTCCTATATATCTCGATTTGAAATCTTGTATCGCACATCCTACTGTTTTCCGTTGGTCACGCGGAGTGCGAGATCTGTGTTTCTTTTTCCACACTTACAAGTGGATAGGGAATAACGCAGGTGGATATTTGACGCGACGTAACTGGAAAAAAAAAAAAAAAAAAAAAAAAAGATCCACTTCCTATCTATTTATCGGAATTTATATCGGCTGTTCATTTATCTCAGCAGCAGTAGCGAAGATCGCAGGTCGCTGCGCCGATTGAAATAGGTTCGATCGCTCTTCGTGCGCACTCGGATTCCTTCCGACGCGACTCGATGCATTCCGAACTGTTAAAGGTCAAACTCCGTTGACACTATATCGGCCGTGTATCGCTGCTATCGCGGCATTATCGGGCAGCCGCGCAGTCGCCTCCATGGGAAGAATCTTCGCAGGTACGGTACGCTCCCATAATACCAGGAAAATCCGAAGCCCGGCGCTTCCTGCCCTCCCCGTTCGAGTGCAGCGCGCTGTGGCCTGCAGCAGCCTGCAGGGCGTCAAGGGCGAGGGCGACCCGAGGAGTCTCCGACTTCCTAGAATCCGTCCGTTTCCATCGAGATTAAGCAGCGAGTGACAGGAGGAGTGGCGGAGGCTGCGGGTAGTGAAGCCGAAAGTCGAGGACATCACGCGGCCGCCACGTGACGTAGCTGCGTTTTCTCGAACGCAATGGACGAATATCCATTGGTCCGTTTGGTCCGTTTGGGCAACAGTGAGGACTCGGCCGTTTTTGAGGAATTCTTAGCGTCGCGTTCACTGACAGCGAGCCCCGACCCATCGTTCAAATGATTCACCCCACAGCATGCGTACGCGAGTCGAAGATAGAGATCTAGATGTCGACAGCTGTTGACGCAGGCATTCCATAATAATTCTTATCACGTAGCGCGATGTTTTCGTTCATAATTCTCTCGTTCAATGTGAAAGAATTGCGCGACGCGCCGAGGAAACAGCAAATCCAGCTGGCGGAACCAACGAAATCTGGGCATTCGCGACGTCATCAGCCACTTTCCGCTATAAGAGGATCAACATAACCTCCCGCAGCTCAAATGAAAAAGAGTTGTCGATCGATTGACAGAAGAACGTAAGTGTAGCCGCAGAAGGTGGTTCAGGGTTCTTGACGCTGAGCTCGGTGATCGAGGGAGGAGCACTGCTCCCTTGTAGTAGCTGCGACAATCAGGGGGGGGGGAGAGAGAGAGGCGCACAAAAATCTAAAGACCTCCCCCATAGTTGCATCATTCTATAGCATTGTTGTTGTTTGTATTGGAAGCGATCCTTTATTATCGGCATCAAGGCGACACGCAAGTTAATGGCGGCGCTCGGGTGGAGAAAGAGAGTATTTTTAGCGGTTACACATTGTTTTTGACTGCCCGCGACATTGACGCGCGCCGGTGGCGATGACAGTGACCGTAGTAACGTAGTAACGTAGTAGCGCAGCAGTGCCCTACACACGTCACATGCGCAGCCCTGTGCTGGATCACCACCTACGAAAACGACACACACGCTGCTCCTATTCGCTCCACCTACGGACACATGGAGACACGTGCGTCCTCCACACCTTCACAAGCGACCATTCACGTGAAATCCGCAGCTACGCGAATCGCCACACGTCCCCAACAGAATGGACGCTCGGCCCGAGAGGGGAAGGCAGCGTTTCTCCGAAGGAGGATGAAGGAGAACGAACGAGCACCGAATCCCTGAACAACGCACCACACTGACCCATGGTGGGCAAAAAGCCCAAAATACCATGTCCGAGCTATCAGCGACCTGCCCTGAAGATCCATAGATCCACGATATCCTCCCTGGCGATCTATCTAGATCAGCGGATAAGTCCCTATATAGACATATACACGTCAAGTAGTTTTTCTTCTCTTACTGAAATACCTAACAACTTTTTGCTTCCTGTGTTCAAAATTGAATAAGTGTAAAAGAGAATTCACCTCGAACGTTCTCTTCCTCCTGACACTTTCGCCATCACACTTTCAACTCCAGACGGCGACACTTCCATCAAATGTAATTTGCACAACGACCGATTTGCACTTACCTGAAACACAAAATCGAAAACTACGATTACGTACTTATACAATGAGCGAAGGGAATAAAATTATAAAATGTAAATTTAGATCGAACGAGAATAAGGAAATTAACATTTCTTTACGGTAAATACCTTTTAAGGCCCGGTGATAAATCTCAGGCCGCTCGGCGGGAGAAAGCGTATTGAAAGAAAAAGAAAATTATGAAAAACTAAAAGCTACTATCGGTAAGAGAACGGGCGACAGATTACTTTAGCGATTGGAATTCGGCTCGATCCGTCCGCGTTCGACAGAGAACCGCACGATTCTACGTTCGATGTCGATATCAACAAGTCCATTTCCTTATTAGTAAACATCCCCGTGTGTACATTCGGAACTTCCAGATAGAATCTACGTGTTAAATGCCTCCAAGTGTCTCTTGCTTTAATTTCGTGGGACACTACAGGACGCAGTAGTCTTGGATTCATTTTGATCTTGCGAAGCAAAGGGTAAACCATCAGGAGTAAAAAGAAGAAGGAAGGTAAAAGGTCAGCCACTCGCAGCAGCTGCCACTCCTCCGAGCGGGTGCATGCTGCGAACGAGCAGCACGCACCACGCACGCAACACGCAGGAGGCAGACGAGACTCCGAGTCAATTCGCATTCGACTCGGCTCGGTCTACCTTCCTCGCCGAACCTGTCACGATTCACCCAAAGAGACCACCCGAATATCTCGATTCGGTCAGCCGATCTTTCACCTTCGATAGACTCCGGGACTGCAATGGCAAATGTGATGATCGTACGAAGCGACGTGCTGGATCCAGTGAAAACGTGAAAAAAGGAGCGAGGGGGTCGAAGGTGATGAAGGAAGCTTTGTGGTTCGGAGGTTCGGAGACGCTCGCGGGATAGGAGGGCGAGAGCAAAGCGGGGGGCAGCAGGTGATGCGCCAGGTGTAGGACGAGGGCGCGTGCGCCACGTCCTGTCCCTCATCCCCTGAACGTCCCACCGATGTCTTCCGGTCACGTGCCTCAGAAGAAGCGAACCACCTCAACCTCACCGCATTCATTATGTCTTCTCTTCCTCTCCTCCACCCGCGAGGCCTATACCTTCCTCCTTTTTACGTCTTCGAGATCGTCTACCCCACGAACTGCGAGCGAGCCAGCCAACAGATGCTTCGCCCACCGGCCGACTGTCTGCACTCTCTCTCTCTCTCTCTCTCTCTCTCTCGCAATATAATTATTTTTTTCTTCTATTTCTATACTATTATTAAAGACGAAGCCGAAACGCGAATCCAACGTATGAGCAATGAGAACAGCGAATAGCGAATAACTAAGCTAAGACCGTATCCTGCCTTCGACCTTTGCACCCGTCCTGCTGATCGGCCCTATGGGGGGGTCACTCGCCGCTCGACTTTAGCCAGAGGAACGGACAGATCGACGTGTCGGATGCTGGAATCTTTGTGCTTAGCTCATGTCTAGTCGACTTGAAAGTGAATACCCAGGATTATGATAAGAACGAAGGATCCTATGGAAGCTGCGGAAATGTCTGAGAAAAGAGAGAAACGTGAGTGCGAGAAGAGGCGAGCGTCGTCGCGTCATTAAGGGATAGGGATGTCGGTGTGGACCAGTCGAATAATGATCTCGGAAAATTTAAAATAAAAAGTTCAAAAAATAGCGCAGATACGTATATCTATCCTAAGTGAGTCCAAGTTTCGCAAATTTTTAACGAGTTTTTCTCAAAACGCATTTCCAAAGCTCGTGCCCACGATATCTCGAACAAGGTTCGTCCGATTTAGTTCAATTTTTGAGACGATCATTTTGAATACACGGAGAAAAGGAGGCTCGAAGGATTTTTACCTCTGCGTCTAATCATCCTACCACCATTACGATACCATATTGCAATGACTCAATTTCAAGTGACCACATTTTTCTTTTTAGGTTCAAAAAATATTTTCAATCAACGAGGACAACATTTACTGTTATATTTACAGAACGATTTGAATTTCCCGGATAGGAGTTACGTTTGGATACCGCAAAGCGTGTCAGTGGCTGCAAAGCACTCTCATTTCAATATTTTTTTCACGTAATAAAAATACAAAAACCAAATAAACATTAATACTTTAAAGCGTAATAAACTTTTTGCTAAACATTTTTTTTTTTCAAAAAAACTTGCCAACGTGACTGTTTTTAGGTCGTCTACCCTGACATGCCTCTTTAACGTTAGGGAGGTCAGGCAGGCGCGTGCCCCCCCCCCCCTTCGCAAAATGCTCTCGCACAGAGAAAAGATGAAGAAAAGGTGAAGAAAAGCCAACTGCAGCAGCCACGTGACTAGTCCTTGGATGAATAGCGAGAGTGGTGGAACCGTCAGCTGCGCCGCGTCCAGCTCCTAGATGCAGCACTGTTGGCTGCTCACCTACTAGCGACATCCACCTATTAGTATGTCTATAGACAGTACACGCTACCTACTACCTGCTGCAGTAGGCCCACCATTATGTCATCTATTATGCACCTATCTCATTGTTAGAGAAAGAGGAAAGAAGAGAGAGGAGGCGAATCTCCTTTCTTAATGTCCTCGGGCGGCTTTATCGAGAAAATAAGAGCGGACCGTGTACAGACTGTACAGGCAACCTGGTGTTTAGCCTGCACTACCTGCACCCAAATTTTTCGTTTCTTGGCTCCACCTTTGCGTAACAGCCCATAGCGATGCACATGCAGCGTGCACCAGGCGGCTGCCCGAGCTGAAGGAGGCACAATACGACGAAATCACTTCATCGAAAACCCGAGACAGCAGATGCTCCTGGCGACGAGTGAGCGGGGAACGGGGGGAACGGGGGCAGCCCGTGGCCCGTGGCTCTTTCCAACAAAAAATACATTAATTTTCCCTTCTAAGCACCACTACGCTGCGAACAGATGTCCATACGTCTCCATTCCGTACCCCGACTTTTTCCCATTTTGCATTCTGCTTTCCCTTTTACTTGCTCTATATATTTTACCATTCTATTCCTTCCTCCACTTACTCGTCTTGGCCCTAACACCACGCATTCAGTTTTTATGGAAACTTGCTCCTCTTCCTCTCTCAAAGTTCTCTTGAGGCGATTCCCAAGATCCGCCGCTCGACAGCTGGCAGAATAATACTCGCTCTTCGATTTCTGTCTCGATTGCAGCACGAGGCAGCAGCATGGCGCACCACCGATTCAAAATTCTTTAAGAAGGAGCAGGGTTACTCTTTCGAATGCGCCTCCACTGAAGGCGCGTTCGAATGCACAGGGTGCGTGGGGTGCAGCGACCCAAGGAAGAATTCCGAAGGATCGACAAAGAGGGACTGGAGGAAACACATGCCGATGGGCTCGTGCCACGATCTAACTAGCATCTTGTACGTTGCAGCTGTCTTGTGTCTTGGAACGCTCAGCCATCCAGCCAGCCAGCCAACAGGTCCGCAGGATCCAAGACAATTAATAATATACATAGTCTGCCTAATCGTTTTTCCTCTTTCCTTATGAAACAAGTCGCTCCTGTTTTCTTTGCTCTTTGACGAACAACCGCGAGAGCCGCGGAAGCAGAGATCGAGGCTTTCTGGCCCACAACACCTGGAACAGTCGCCGACGTCGCAATAATTAACGTCTTCGATGACGTCTTCTTGAATACCTGCGAGATCAAAGACTACACGAATAAATCCGTTTGAAAGTCTCGGAGCGACGAAGACGCCTCGTCGAGGATCGAATTTACGCGACGACAGCTGCAGGACCTCTCGCTTCTTTCTCATCCCTATCTTCCCTTTCTCTCTCTCTCTCTCTCTCTCTTCCATCCCTTGAACCCTCCGAAGCAGCGTCCCTCGAGACGCTTCAGTCCGCAGAGTCTTTCCCCGGGAAAACCGGAAGAATCGGATCGAGTAGAGCGAAAGGCCAGAGGACAGCTGGCTCAATAGTCGCAGCATCCGAAAAACAAGAGACGGAAGAATAAAACATATAATCTAAGTCCTATAAGATATATAGGAAGGAAAGGTACCACCCACCGCCCAACACGAACTCCCACAATCGGCAGAGGTCCTTCCTCTCCCCTCGGGATGCCTCTCGCACTCTCGATCGGTTTACTGCTGCGTGGTAGCTGCACACGGAATTACCTTTGCAATCTTTATTATCTAACAAATGTAACGTTTTCATTTACTGCGGGTTTTAATATTCAAAGGAAGATGCTGAAAACGAGACGGACCATTACCAACGGGAGGACCGAAGGTTCGCATAAAAATCCGATGAGAATCCAGGATAGATTATGGCGACGCAGGGTGGCACGCTTCGCCGGATAAATTTGATCGTTGGCACATATTTGACAGCTATTGGCCGGGATGTATTCAGTTACCAGGGTTAATACGAGCTCCACGTAGTAACACGATCAGTCTTTGCTCTTTCGTGAAACTCGAAGGACTCGAAGGACTCGAAGCAGAAGCACCAGGAGCAGCTTTCTCGGATCCAGACCAATTTTTCGACCCCCCTGGAGAATCCTTCCAGTTCCAGCTGGACCCATCGTCGCGGATCGTCCGACACGTGGATGATGTGCCGTATCAATGGCTACCACTGACTGCGAGAATCTCCTTCGTCGGGTCCAGCCGACAACGGAAATCACAAGCAAGAGTCGACGCTCCTTCGCACCTTCATTCCCGTGGCGGCATCCAGTCCGACATTGCCCAGAGCCCAGTTGCCGAAATTCCTCGTTCTGTGATTTCCGGGCAAACGATGACGACACCCCGACGAAGACCGACGAAGACGGAACAGAGGAAGAGCGAGACGGTCGATTCGCCGCGAAGATAAAGAGACTTCGGAAAGGCACTAGTGACGCATTTCCGGTGTGACTCGAGAACTCGCCCGAGTGTCGCGTGAGACACCGATGGGACGAGACGGGAGGAGTCAGGAGGAAAGATTGGAGCCAGGTGAGTGCGCTGCTGGACCGCAACCATCCTCCTCATCCACTTCTAGTTCCGAGACGCTGGAGGGTGGCAAATGCAAAATACAGAGAACTCCTAGTCAGCCCATTTACGGCGGGCGAGAAAAAGCTGTAAATTTCGAAATCTCAGAGGAGGACCAAGAGGACAGGAGCAAATAATGCCAAAAAAGAAGGAGGACGAACGAGAGTCAAAGCCTTAAGGCACTTAGTCGCCGTCGACGGAATTCCTCTGGCGTCTCTCGTTGTTTAGATCGCGCGCTGTGCCAACCGCTTAAGATGCCCCGAACGAGATAACCGATGAAGATCGCGGCTCCTCTGTAGAATGTGCCCAAAGATGACGTTGCACGCGGAATCTCCAAGACGGGCGCGAGGGACCCGAAAATCCAAGGATTTACTCGAAAGGGCTACGCGGTGAATGAGCGCGACGGCCAACCCTTCCTTGGCCTCGACGCCGGCGAACGGCGTCGCTATTTCCGTGTGGGCGTGGGCCAGGCGTCGAACGAACGAACGAACGGTACACCCCAATCATTCCGGAGGGTGGAGAAGACACGCGGGAGGAACGAGGGTGACTTCGGAAGATGAGTCATTCGAAATTGCAGATCCCCAAGAATTCTAGGAGCCTATGGCGAATGAGCTAGAGAGTCCTGCAGCAGAATTGGGAATCGAGAATTTGAAATCCGGGGAATTAGAGGACAAAGCGGGCTGTAAGAATGTGTAACGGGGGACACGCGAGCACGTTCGAATGGACGGAGGGGGGGTTGGTACACCTGGCCTCCGGATGCTCGAGACGACGGGGCACGCGCTGGCTCCCCCCCAAATACACACCTGCCCTTAACCAACACGCCCGTAAAATCCGAACCGAGGGTTCGAAAACACATAGAGATTACACGTAGAGCAAAGGCTGGCGCGCGAGGAAGATGGAGTCCAGACACGCGCAGAGAAAGTTCAGCCAGGATGTTCGAGGATGTTCGAGGATGTCCAGGATCGCCGGTTGACGCGGCCATTCGAGGGACGGAGGGGAGAGCCGGCTGATCCGGCTGCTAGGAGCTGTTCAATATGTCACGCGTTGCAATGCGATGGAATGCAATCGCATGGAATGCAATGCGCCGCGCTCGAAGCATCCTGGGATCCCTCGCGTCCCTCTTTAAATTCTTCAGGAAATCAAAAGAGCGCAGTCCTCCCCGAGTTCCCCGAGGAAGAGAAGGAGGGCGACACGTGACTAGCGGGAATTTGCCACTGCTAAAAAGCGACGCATCTGCTCGTAAAGTCGGCAAGTCGGCAGAGGATATTGAGAGAGCACGAGTGAGAGCAAAATCTAAGGGAGAACTTGGACGCGTTGGATCCGCGTTGGGCTGCAGCGCAGTGGATGACAGCGCGGATTTTCCCGCGTGTTTTTTCGTACGCTCGTTGAGTCATGCGGCAACCTCGATAACAGGCAGAGTCGTTCGATGACTTAACCCCTAAACCTAACCTAAACCTAACCTAAACCTAACCTAAACCTGCTCCCCCACGTCCGTTCAGCCTTCCGAATCTAGTTACTCCACTCCAGGGTTACATATGTGTAACGCAGGGTCACCGACACTCCGTTACACGAGGAGGAGGTACCGAGCCGCCAACTGGAATGCAGCTATACTTGATTCCTTAAAAAACACCTTTGCCAACTGCTGCTCCCGAAGTTCCTGCTCATTCGAATGAGTATCTGATGTAATTGACAAAGTAACGTTGTCCGAGGGTTCTCGGTCAGCGAATTGAATCGAAACGAATAGTTCTGGAGTAAAATACTCGAGTTTGGGAAGGTCAACTCGAAGACGAACGGAAAGGTCCAGGAGGAAGCGAAGGTCAATCGGAGATACAGGCACGTCGCAAACTCTGTTGCAGGACCAAGGGAAGATCGTGAAAAGAAGTTGGACCTGGAAGTGGCTGAGGTCGACCCGGTTCCAGTAGGGTCAGAAACTTCAAAGATCACAGCTTCCATTTCCTTGTCCTAAAATTTGATCCTCAAAATGATCTTGTGAATTTCCACTGCACTTTATCCCCGCTTCGAAGCTCGAAACTTGAGCAGCAGCGTCTCGGCGATGCGTGAAGCAGCCGAGCAGCGAGCGCGGCAAAGAAGCTGCGGGAGACGCGCGCGGGAGGAAAAAGAGAAATTTATGAAAATACCAGGGTGTCCGTTAAAATAGCGAGAAGCATTGCGGCGCCCACGTTTCGACCGCGACTCGCCCGTCTAGACAGCCTGCAGACAGGTTTCCTAAGGAGTGGATTAAATTTAGCGATATTTTGTTTCGTCTGCCTCGTGTCGCCTCGGACGCGCTCGAAACCGCAATATTCGCGAGTATTTCGCGAGTATCACACGCTGCTATCGCTCTCCACGACTCTCATTTTCATTCTCCATACGTCGAGAGACAATTTAATAAACAAATGTCCGAAATCCAGAAAACGCGAAATTGCGACTTGTCCCTTACGTAATCGTGGCCAAAGCGCGCGCGCGCGCACGCGCGTTCACCTTGTGCGGCCTGCAGCTTCTCGACACCTGCACCTGCGAAGCAGAGCAGCTCGGACTCCCCCCCCCCCTTCGGCTGTAGAGTTCAAAATCCGATACCATTCGGATCTCTTCTTCCTCCATCTCCCTCGCTAGGCACCGGAAATGGATAAGAAAGGCACGAGGGTGCATCGAGAAGATAAGGAGAGCACGAGACCGAGTGAGACTAGAGGAGCCGGATGACGTTGACCTCAAAGACGTCTGGTGGTGCGAGTGAGCAGCGAGAAGGGAGGCAGGCAGGGGGAACGAGACGCTGCGCGCCGCGACGCTGACACACCGTGTATATTTGGCCGCGTAGCCCTCCTCCGTATCTTCCCCCGTTCTATTCGTAAGCGCTCACGCACGACGTAACGTAACGTCTCCAAGTCGGATTCATCTGCGAAGACGCAGAGGACCACCTTAGACCCGGCGCCTGTCGACGGGAACCGGACGAGACCTTTGCTGCTCGCCCTGAGAGACCTTCCGATTCCCAGTTCCAGCCGAATCAACGCGTCCGTCTGCAGACGACTCGGGCGCAGCTTTGAATTTGGAGAAAAGAAGAAAAAGAAAGAAAACAAGAGAAGATGCACTCACCGATTGTAGGACGTATCGGAGGTGGCGTGCTGCTGCAGCTTTGCGAGGGGTGAGAGTTGCTCCCCGCCGCCTCCGCCCTCTTCGCCGCCGCCGCCGCCGCCGCCCTCAGCACCGTCGTCTCTGCAATCCTCGGAGCCACCCCCGTCTCCCAGGCCGCCGTTGATATCCTCGTCGTCCTCATCCTCCATCGCTGCACATCGAACAAACCAACCGTTAGCCACTGCTGCCTCCTATTACTCAACTACCAAGGCTACTGCATTATGCTGCGCTTCGCTATTATGGCGATCAGGAGCACTATAGCGTTGCATAAGTAACGCTAAGGAAATAGTTATGGCTGGACTAGTAGACTTGGCAGTACCACTCGTCGAGTGGACGACCAGACTCAGAATTAGTATCTCAATCACTGTCCTGTCCTTCGTCAGCAGCCGCGGGGACAGAGGAGAAATGAAAAAAAGAAGAAAAAAAGCAGATTCGATTTGAATAAAAATTTAGGTGAAACTATCGCGCGACTTTTCCAGGTTTCCTCTCTCGCGAACGGTTTACACGTTTCAGGGGCTCCAAGCGCCGCGCGTAGCCAACCCAGCCTCTTTTTGCAGCACCAGCAAAACAAGAATTCCCCGCCAGGATTAATTAGTTCGGCATACACATTTAAATTAGCAAGTTAGCCAAGTCCTCCTATTCCGCTGGGCCTGTGCCTTCGATGGTGCTAATCAACGAGGGAGACGAGCGAGAGAAACGTGCGAATCGGACCCGCCGAATCTCCTGGAGGCTGCCAAATCTGCATTAATATATTTGCAAGGGGAAGGCCCGACATGAAAATATTTGCGTCCCTTCGCTGCTCTCGATCGGTTTCATCTCATTCGGTCATCCGGATCGCGTCCATTCGGTCCTCTGGCCTCGCTCGGTGCACTCGGAGTGGCCAGGGCCGCCCCTATCAAAAGCACCGTGGGGGCTGTGCCCCCGCGACCCTCGACTCGAAGGTCGGCCGCTGACTCTAACTCATTTGAATCACGTGCAGCGCTAGCGACGAGTCAAGTGCAGTTCCACCCGTTGCAACCCCCAAGCCCGCTTCCACTCCCACGGACCTACTACGTACTACGTACTACGTAGCTACGCTTGTAGCGAGCAGTGCTGTACATACGCCGCGGCTGTGGTCGTCGAGTCTCTCTTGCTCGAGTCTTCGCAATGGATGGAGGAGGGGGGGGGGGGGGGGGGGTGGCAAAGAGAAGAGGGCGCGAGCCGGTAGTCCCGTGGCCGCCACGGGGGTGAAGATCGTGTACCCACCCTCGACGGGTGCGCGCCCGCGCGCCACTCACACGCGCACACGCAGGGACACGCACCCACACGTCGACAGGGATGGTTCGCGAGGGGGAGCGGGAGAGCAGAGGGGCGTGGCAAGATGAATGATCGCAAGACGCAGGAGTATTGATCCCGGCGACTGTAGTCGTGCTGGCCCACTCGCTGCTCCTCTCTCTCTCTCTCTCTCTCTCTCTCTTCTGCGCTTCTCTTCTAAAGCTTCACAACACCCCCTATGCTACGGGAATCCTGTACCGGGTGGCGCAGAGGTTGAGTTCAGGGTCATTCGCGTAGACCCTTCGGGTGGTTTCTTGCTTCTGTGCGATCTTTCCTCCGATTGTCTCCTTCGCGTAGGAGAAACGCGTCACGAGATGAATGGAAGAGAGAGAGAGAGAGAGAGAGAGAGAGAGAGAGGAGGCAAAGTTTGAGCAATCGAAGCGAAGGAAACAAGAGAAACGTATAGCGACAGGCTACTGGCTGTGAGGTCATAGACGCGCGAATCTCTGTTGAAATGCAGTGCGATGAGGCTGCGAAGCCTCAAACTCCGCTGAAGGAACTTTCGCCCGTGGGTGGTCCAATTAACGTGGATCTACGAATGGCGGCTGGCACTGGGCTTGGGGTTCGACGTCGACGGATGCCCCGTCGTCGAAGGTATTGACGCGTACGTTGTGACACAGTTTCGTTTTACATAATCGAAGGGAGAATCGATAGGAGCGTCTGCCGCTGCCGTAGACGCATCCCGCCGTCCACCTCGGGGTAAACGGCTTGACGGACGATCGAAGGTTACAGGTGGTCTCGCTGGGACCGGCGGCTGCAAAGAATTGCGCATCCCTGTAGATATAGGGAAATGTCCCTAGTCCAGTCGATTCGTGAAGACTCGCGTAGATTCGAAACGTGGCTGGCGGGTCGAGGCAATAAGGAGGAAGGAAGAGGAGAAGGAGACGCTGGTGGCTTCCCCAATTTTCTCGACTTCCCGACTGTCCTCGTAGCGAATTATCCAGGCGCCCGTGCCTGCGTCTTCACGTGACACGCTGGACGGAGCCCGGACACTCGGTGCTGCCTCGAAAAATAATCAGCAGCAACATTTAGTTGGCCGGGTTCAAGTTGCTTCGACGAAGAGTTGCCAAAAGGTACCCAAAGCCAGAGGAGTGTGTTTTTTTTCGAACGTCTGACCTCTGTGACTTTAAAAGATTTCACAGTGGTACACCCTGAGCCCGAAACTCAGCGTCCTGGAGACGGAGGCACATTGAACGGCAACATTTTGGCAAATTTCTAAGAACGCTATCGCTGGCATCTAGCGCAGCCTCCGCCTAAAACGGTGACAGTAACCTTAGCCATTCCACGTTGAACCTCGGGCAAAATGAAGGAACGAGAAAGAGACGGCGGAAGGCAGGGAAGACAGGGAAGGCGTGGAGATAGATCAATAACAAACCATTATGGACCCTCGGGCCGCACTTATACGTACAGACCTACAGCTGGCTTGGCTCCACTCGGCTCCACTCGGCTCGGCAACCATCGCGTTTCTACCTATGCTTCCTTCATCTTACCCTCTTGCCAACTATCTCTGCTCAGCCTCCTCCTTCCCGTAGCCCCGTGACCAAGCCTTTCTCGCGTGAATCCTCTGGACCGGCAAGTCCTTCCAACGTTCGTCCAACGCACGTCGCAGTCAAGTGCTGACGTTCAAACTGAATTTGTTTGATGATTACAGATGCGGGAGGAGGCGGCGGTGGGGTCGGAGGGAGAGGAAGCTCCGTTTAGTTCGCGAACGACAAACAACAACATTGGGCACTAAATGAAAAGAACTCCACTCGTGCGCAACACACACGCTGCACGCTGCAGCCGCTACGCAAGGGACGCTTTTCACGGAGGCCCAGAAAAAGTCCAAGAAGCCTGCTGCACTCGCGTACGCGCGCAATTGCCCTCCCCACCCTCTTTGACCGTGGTGCCGCGCGTTTCGCGGAATCTGCCTAGGCTAATTGTGCATTGCCGGGCGCACGTGTGCGCGACTGACGAACCACGTGCAGCTACGAGATGACGGATAAACGACAGATAAGTATCATGGAGGTTCGAGCAAGAGGGCGACGTCCGATAGGAGCAGCGGAGAAGGGGAGAAGGGGACTGCGCGGAGCGACGAGACGGGGGGGTTTCGCACGACTGATAAGATCCTTATCGTACTTCGGACATGGACGTGCCTTCAGAGTCATCGAAAACATCTCTCACCTTTCGTAGACGATGCACTTCCGGCGACTCTTCATGTATCCACACGGGTAAAGGGAATTCACAATCAATTAAACACCAACGAAATTCAAAGACGTGATCCGTGGGCCCAACAAGTCCTTTCAACGCTGAGGCATCTCCTGGCAAGAAGATCCTGGCGCAGGAGACAGCATGGAGGAGCAGGCCGAGAAGGAGGAGAAGAGGAGGAAACGTCTCGAGGCTCGACGCCCGGCGCGTGCCTGTCGCATTTTTTAAGGATTTTACGGAAAATGGCGATTCCTGGTCAAACGACCGAGCGAGCGACGAAACCTTCCTTCGAGTCCTAGAGCGGTCCTTTCCTACAGGTCACGTCTCCAAAACCTGGATCCTTGGATATCCCCCCCCCCCCCCCCCCCAGGGAAAGGCTCTCGGATCCTTGGTCGGTCTTCCAAGAAACAGCTGACACGCGACTGAAAAAGTCCTCATCTAATCCTTATCCAGCGTCTTTTCAGTCGGTTCGACCGGAAGCAATTCCAAAATATCCACTGGACTAGTATCTGGACTAGGGGATGGAGTGCCAGAATGGCGCCCCCTTTTGACGCATAACTGCTCCGAACAATTACTTCTTCGCAAATTCCACGCTTATTCCAATCCGTCACACACCCATTCCACTCTGGTGTAAAAATTTTCACTTTTTCACGGAAAAAAAATGAGAATCCTTTTGTCTCGCCTCTTCGGCCGTTGACGACGTCACTAATAACAATCGAAGCACAACCGCAGGATCGGAAACGAGTTGACGATTTCTTTGACAACGCGTCACGTCCGGCGACTCACTACCCACGAGCCACGAGCGGCGGCGGCGGCGTGACATGGCGCGGCGCTCACGATCGAAGCGCGACTCCGGAGCAATCGGGGGTCGCGAAGACAACGGGTGTCTCCCAACGTCTGGGAGGCAGGACAACTCGAAAAAGACGAACGATCGTTTAAGCCGAGAATCGAAGGATCCCGTGGTCGAAGTCGCGGGCTGAGGATCCAGGCGTGCTCCGTCGGTGGACTCGAGGTCCGAGAGGTCGGACGCGCGCCGGGTTGCCGGCACCACGGGCACCGCCGGCGACGGCGCGATTCGTCTGCCCGCCCCGCAATCGCGCAAGCGGAGGGGAGGGGGCTACAGTCACAGTCACCGTCGTCCTCGAAGCGCCGAGGGCGCCACCACGCGGCCGCGACGACGACGCCGACGTCGACGCCCGCGGTCGATAGTGCGTCGCCGTGGGCCAGCGTACGCATCGCGCGTAATGTGTACCAGATGAAAGGGGGCTGGGGAGAGAGGGGGAGGGAGCGAAAACGACTTATTCGATCTGGGCAACGTAACCTGCATCCGTGGACCATGTAGCAGTGTGGTAGAGGAAGCGGCCAGGAGAGAGAGAAGTAGAGATAGGAGAAAATGAGGGTGAGGATTGATGATAAGAGAAGTCAGCACGGTCCCAACATTGGGTGGAGAGCAGGGGGGAGCAGGGGGGCAGGCGACGCTGCCCAGTCATTCATTGATTGCACCGTAGCGTAGCGCAGAGACAAGACGGACGCCGCGTGCTGCCTACGTCAGAGGGTGATTGGTCGCATATAGGCGGGAAGGACATGTCTGCGACCCTTGAGGTGGCCGACTAACCGAGAACCGCACTACTAATAAAGTAATAAAGCAGGTATGCAGCAAACTCGGAGAAGCGAAAAAAAGAAAGTGAAAAATGTGAAAAAATATAAGAGTGCGTGTCCAGCGTGAATCTTGGGAATTTCGTGCTGTTGGGACGCGGAGCTGGCGTCCAGAAGGAGTCGCTGGGAATCGAGGGAAAAGACTCTGAAGGCGAAGTGAATAGACGGGAATCCGGCATTCCCGCGCTTCTCGCTCACTCGCGGCTCCTTCTCCTTTTGTCAGCGAATCTTCCTGCTTATTGTCTTTCAGCGCGGATTCCCAAAGGAGGCTCCTCTAATCGCGTAACTAAACTTTCTTCTTCCAACCCTCCCCGCCCTCGAGAACTCTCGAATCTCTTACAATTAGCCACCCTCTTCGCGTCCTACCTAAAACGACACCTCCAATGACACACGGCATCAGGACGATCTTTCCCAACGCTCACGTGTTCGTCTCCTCCGATATCTTCGGCTGATTCTGGATCCGAAGGAAAGGATCCAGGAGCGAGGCCGAAGCGACAGCAGGGAGGGAAGCCAGTCTAATTAAGTCGGTGGGAAGTTTATTAAGAGCGAGACTTAAAATAGCAGGCGACACAGAGCCGAGGAATGTAAGGGCAGCCCACTTTTATTGTCGGTCGAGCCCTAAGATTAACTCGAGCTAACGCGGAGGCACAATAGCTTTCGCTTTCGCTTCGATACAAAGGGGGCCAAGTCCATTCACGCGCCAGACCAAACGATCAGCAATTCCGAAAGCTCCACCCGAAATAGAGTCCGTTTCCGAAATGGCCTTCCCGCTTCGCCATCCTTCCCAACCCTACTTCGGCTGCCGCTTCTCCTCCTGGGAAAACGCTCTGCACTTGTCGAGGCCGACGAGTCGGTCAGGCGGCGGAGCAGCAGGCAGGCCGCTCGGTTACACGCTATTAAAGTTAAAACGACAACAAAGGGTCAAAGCTTAAATGTAACCGTGGCTCCAGCTATTTATAAAGATTAACTTGCTCTCAAGATAAAGGAACTGTGCTAAATTAGCAAGCTAATTGTAGTCAGGACTGAGAGGAGATTCCAGTCTATCCGAGGGGTTTCCGTCGCTTGGGGTCCGACTGTACCCCTCTTCCCTAACCCGTGTCGCCCGCCAAACAACCAAAATGACTCCGAACGCTCCCGTCGCCGTCGAGGTCGATTTCGAAATCGACAAGGTCGCCGTGCGTCAGGGTCGCAGTGAGGCGCGTTTCCATACCAAGAGGAGAGCAAGGGAGACACGTTCATGTAAATAATTTATCGATTCTCCGCGAAGATCTAATCGATTGGTCTCCGCCCCTGACCCCGCGCGCTTCCTCCTCCGTACCAGGAGCAACTTCTTTCTCGTCCCTGCAATAGTCGTCCTCGTGTTGGCATTCCCCTCCTGTCCCCTCGACCCCTCGACCCCTGACACCTCTTATCATTATCAAAGACCAACTGCACAGTGTCCCACGAAATAGTTAACGGCGACTACAGCCGAATCGCAGCCATTGCACTTCTGCCTGCTGCAGTTCTCCCTCCTCTGTTGCGGCAGCTGAGGAAAGCCTGACGATTCCAGAGTGCATTCGAGAGCAGAGCTAAGAGGAAGTCGAACTGTCAATGGATCGACTCCTGTGCAGCACCTGGTGACCTGGTGACCTGCTGACCTGGTGGTCCACGCTCACAGTCAAGTTTTACGTTCGCTCCAACCTCTTGATGCTTCGTGATGCACATAAATGCAGCTGCGACGTAGCCAACACGTCGAACACTTTCCGATAAGACTGAATAAACCCAGCCGGTTTGAGCGGGAATTTTGAAAAAAAACTAAATAGGACACACGCGGAAGCGAAGCGATCGACCTATCGAACGAACCAATTCGATTTTCCAGATTTCCCCCGAATCAATACGTACGAAAAAAAATACTATGGATCGTTTCAAGATCTTTTGTCGCGAAAGGGACTAAAGACACAAATAGAAACTTTTTTTTAAAAATACTGTTTGCAATGCTGCAATAACGGCTGAACCGGAACGGGCCTCAGGGATGCAAGTGAGTCTCGGTGGGAAAGACGAGCGAATTCAGAGGGTGAAGGGCGAATGGCCCAGTGGCCTTGTCGCACGTGGCTTCGGAGCGACTTCTGCGGACCTGTGACAGATGGTCACTGCACTGGAAAATTAAAGCAATTTTTCAAACGCGACTCTGGGAAAGAAAAAGCCTCCTCGAGTAAGGGTCAATCTCAATCAGCTGGCAGGTCGTCGGAGCTCCGTCTCTTTTCTTCGTCATCGGCTGCGTCTCCTCACTGAGCTCCATTTCTGGCTTCGCTTTATTATGGCGCTAATTACGGAACGATATTTCCAGAAGGGAGGAGAAGTGGGAGGGGGGGGGGCAGAACACGGAAACTAACTCTCCGCGGGCCTTCGAGACTCAGCGCGGCGCGCGATTCTGCGTCGCAGATTTGCCTGTTTGCCATGCCGTCGCGATGCCTGACGTCACTCGATAGCGTCCAACGAGCTGCGACTTCACAAAGTCGCTGACGACGTCCAACGCGAATCTCCTTCGCGGAAGAGAAAAGCGCCGAGGACGTTTATTTGTACCTGAACACAGTGACTCGCAGAGCGCGTATTTGTCATCGCCAAGTTAAAAAATACGCGCAGCAGTACGAGAGAGGGGGGGGGGGGGACGGTGCTTCTCCCGTTGGCTGCTCGCACTCCTTTCTCATTACTCGTTCGTCACGCTCTTCTCTTTATGAATGGCTCCACTAGTGGAGCTGCTGGCTTACGAGGAATGATTGTACTACATATCGCCGGGCGACAGCCCCCCCCCCCCCCCCCCCTAAGAGTGACGCTCACGGCAGTACGTCTTCGGTCTTGCAACACAGGCAAGCAGCTGCGTCGCAGCGACTCTCCGTGCACTGTTTGCGTTGAGGGATGCGACCCTTCTGGCGACTCATGGACAACCTTGCGTCTCCAAGTGAAGGAACCAAAAAGGGTTCGAGGTCGCAGGCTGTCGTTGCAACAAGAGTTGCTTGAAGGTCTGGAGGTTCGAGAGTTGAACGAGGTTGACGTCGTTGAGGCTTCCTCCATAATGCATGGACGAGGGGCCGGGGGGCCGGGGGGGCCGAGGAGTCTCGGTGGCATCCGAGGAATGCCATGTAATAATCGAGCGAACGCTCAGGCGAGAGCTCGGCAGGCGGCGCCACCAGCCGGCTGGCCACAACAATGCTCTTCGAGATAACGTTACGCCCATGTTATGCCATTGACAAACTGTTGTACATGACGTCTCGGCTTACCAGCCTTGACTCCTCGTTCTCCTATGGTGGCGCAAAGTTGACACCTCGCCTGGTCGCACGGGAGTTCCGCAGCCACTCTCAACCTGTCCTGCCGATCTCGTCCCCCGACCCGACTCGAGGAACCAAATGACTATCGAAGACCTGAGTTCTCTTGCTGCCTCTCTCTCTCTAGCTCGCTTACCCTTGCGACGGGTCTGACGGTGCGAAGAAGAGACAGAGACCCGATAAGAAGAGCAACAGAGCAAAAGGAAGCAAGCAAATAATAAGAACGAGCTAGGAAGGAGACCGGCGGCGGCGGCGGCGGCCAAAAGGGAGATCTTCGGACGTTAACCGCTGAGAGCGCGTCGCGACGCGCAGTGGCGGTGAGAGTCGAATGTGAATTTAATAAGGAGAATAAATCATTTTAATGTAATGTGGAGGGTCGCTGAAAAAACCGGTATTTCTCGACGAGGGATGCATTTCGTTGCGATTATAAAAGGCAGGGCAACCCCGGTGTCTAGACGACGTGGCCTCCTATCAAAAACAGACCACCGAACTGAAGAGGCTCAAAGGGCAAGGAACTCCTGACAATCCCAAGAAATTAAAGTTTCTCGGTATAGTCGACCGAAGCCGGTATTACACGGAGTGAAAATACCGACTTGGAGCAACATCCTGGAAGCGCGAACGAAGATCATCAGCCGCCAGCCGACCTCCGCCGCTTCCATATTCATCTCGAGTATCGTTTGTGCTGCCGTCTCCTTAATCGCCACGACGGCCGTTAGAGACACAAAGAAACACCTACGATTACCAGTCCACCCTTCCGAACCACGTGTCTTCTTGCATTTCTTAGTACTTCGCCTGTGACCTAATCAATGTCGATCCTCCAAAGTCCAATCGAAGAGTCAAAAAAGACATTTAACGAGTCACTCGTCCTCGCCGTTCGATCGGCTCTGACCACGAAGCCGAGTTCCCAATTGGCGAGTAGCGATTCTCGGGGACCGATCGGCCCCTTAGGACGCCATCCGGATGAGCCCTTCGCAAACTCTCCTAGCCCCGATACAATTGCAATTGCAGCTTCCCTCTTGGCCACGAGGCCTCCGAAGCATCTTCCAAAATTAGCTGGACACGAATGGACGAAAGAGGAAATAAAAGAAGAAGAGCCAGAGAGATCGACGAGTGCCCACCCTTAGGGAATTGCCCCTCCCGTCCTTCGATTCTTCTCCTTCCGATCCTCGCTTTTCGCTCCCCAAGTCTGAAAAATGGCGTTGTCTTCCCAATGAAATGGAGGACCTCGTTAGAGGGATACTTGTATATTCGCGATGCCCCGGGCGTCCGCATGATCGATCACTCCGACTCGTGCTAGCTATCAAGAAGACGCTTTGCGAGAAAGAGATGCCGGCTCGATTCCTGAGGAATCAGGGATCGTTAATAAGGATTACGAAGAAACAGCATCTTTTCGAATGGCTCGCCGACCGATCCGCGTCACTTCCGTTGGAAGAATTCTGAGACGAGTCACTCGGAGTGAACGAATGCGCGCGTGAATCAGGCAGCCGTGTGTCATCTGCGTGCTCCCACGTTTCTAGCAGGACTCTCGGGACGCGCCTGAGCTAGAAACATCCTGGAGACGCGAGAAGGATCGAAGTCGCTGAGAATCTCTGAACTCGAATTGCATCGGTGACGCGACCGCGTGCGTAGCTATTAGCGTCTTTGCGATCGTTTCGTCTGTTTTATTAATGCGTCCGCCCTTTAACCTTTATAGGTGGTAGACCTTAGTGCGCGCGAGACACACAGCCAAAAAGAATTCCTGAGAAAATATTGAACGATCTTCTTGCCAAGAAGCCACGCAGATTCTTGCCCCGTGCAATTAATCAAGTAAACCAGACGCGTGTCGATCTTCGGATATTTTTATGATTGGCAATGATGGTTCAGCCAACACGGTTCTACGGGGACACAGCCACCTTCCATGGACCCGCCGCACTCTTCGCTTTTCTCTCCCTCCTCCTCCCTAGCTTTGTCGCCCATTGATCGCGCATCGCCTCCCGTACCACTTGTCGTACTTACCCGAAAAGTTATTTAAGTTATTCGAAAAAGTCCTTTCTGAGCAACGTCGTCACGCCTTTGACCTGATCTGAATAGGAAAAGCCACGAAACCTTCAAGAGATAGAGGATCTTATTTAAACGCTCGAATCGAGAGGATCGGCAACTACGCCGTTTAGAGAACAAGCTGCCCGAGTTGATAACCGGCCTCCGGAATGTTAGATAAAGAGAGCTAGGAGCAGCTACGGGCTCCCAGCAATCCCAGCAATCCCAGCAATCTCAGCAATCCTAGCGACGTCGGGAACAGCAGTGTGAGAGTGCCTGAGGCTCGTGGAATCGGGGAGGAAAGAAATGTTTGCAGTATAAAATGAAAAGGTGAGGAGGGATGGGGAGGAGTGCGAGGCAAAAAGAATTGCGTCATTGGGTACCTACAAGTTTTATCGCATATCAAGCGACCGCGTACCTAGATAAGAACACGCGTGTATTCCGCATGTCGAGAGCGGATGCTGAACCGGAACGAGACTCGTATTACGCGTCGAAGATACTAGAGCTGCGCGCCTCCGACATTCCCTGAATTTTCAGCCCTGACCGACCGTACACTGATTCTCCAAGCCAATTCAGCACCCTCAGGACAGATTCACTTTGACCGCAGCATGTAACTCACCAATCGGAGAGTTCGGCCGATACGGAACAGCCATAGCGGCAGATGGCACCAGCGAGCAGGGGAGACGTGTTCAACGCAACCCTCATGCAAGAGAACGTGAGGCTCGTAGCAGTGAGATGCCGCCACTCGACACTTCACTGCAAATCCAACGTTCTTATTTCCTATCCTTCCTATGGTAGTTCATTTTTTACACATTTAAAAATGTATTACCTTTACGTTGGAATATGTAGGAATAACAGCACGCTCGTGAGCGTGTAAACAGTGACTACCATAGAAAGGATAGGAAATAACACACTTGGATTCGCAGTGTTGTCACCAATTTACGTCCCTTTTCCAGCTCCGCTATGTTTTTCAAATAAAAGAAGCTTCTACCTTCGTCTTTTCCCCCAAATTCTAACAGTTGTGTGTGCTGACTGGTGGGCTTACTCTGTCAAACTGCAACGACACGTACGGAACAGAACAAGCATATAGCGCAAGAACGCACTCCTTCGATTGAATGTCGTATTCGATTTGAACAATTAGTCGTTTCAAGGGTCGATTGGACACTGGATCCTGAAGACTGCAGATATTCAACGAATCTTTGCGTCGCCTGTTCAGTTGATTCGAGAAAGTGCAGCAGGCATTTAATGAAAATAGAAAAACCCGAAAGAAAAAGTTGGGCCTGTGTGACAAGGAACAGAGGAGAATCAAACGAGTGCTGATATCCCTTTGACACGATGAGTAAATGAGAAAAAAAGGAAAGTACAAGGTTTTTGTTCTATTTTGCGGTGCGAAGTAAACACGAAGGTAAATGCGCGACGAGCAGTGGCGCCTCCTGGTCGCCGATGAAACGCCATCAGTGCTCTCGTGTCTATTATACAGTAGGAGGATTCGGAGCGCTCGCGCATGTGAGAATCACGGCGTGACACACGCCTCGGGAGCGAGCCACGACATGACACCCACCGAGGAGGTAACCGGCCTCCTCGAGAAGTACGACAGCGTCGTCGCCGGGGTGACCTAACCTTGCCGACTAGTGAAAAGTCAGAGACTCACGCTTCTGCTCACGGTGGACCGAAGACCACGAGGCATTCGAGTATACGCGATACGCAACACGCAATACGCAATACGCATCACGCACGACGCAATCCGCACACCAGAAGACGGGCATGCCTCAGTGTTGAGACCCACCATGCCGACCGCCCCCTCCCGAACCCGAACAACCCCGAAAAAATGCGATAAGCCTTGAGACTCACCCTCGTCTGAGTCATCCAGGTCGTCATTCTGGAGGTAGGATATATCTGAAACCCACAAACACCATGGGTTAGCGGAAAATCCCTCGTGTTTTTGAGCAGCCTCGTCCCATCCACAGGCACTCACTCACCCGCCATCTTGCAACAAACTACCGCGACCCTCGCGGCCACGCGACTCAACTTCTGCCCAGCCAATCGACTCGCAATCGTCAACAACCGTAAATCGATCGACGTGCAAAGTCGATAGGTGCGTCGATACACATTTGTATCGCATAAATCGAAATCATACCAGATCATACATATGTTTGTCTCTTAGGCCGTTCTTTTTTTTTTCTATTCTTTCCCGGAGTCTGCACATATCCGTTATAAATTCTATTTACATACATATTTATTTTGAACTCCGAGGTAATGTGATGGGGAACTCAATCCAGTGTTATCAAAGAATGGAAAAGTTAGAAAGTTATCGAAACTTCCTATGACCATGAGAGGATCAAAGTCAGGATAGAAGTTAGTCGCGTTGGCCTGCTTGAAATGTTCAAATATACATAAAATAAATGATCTGGAATGAATTGAAAGAGGACCGTAAGGAAATGCAATAATGCCTCGACGATAAAATATTAGATTTCTTTTATATTCTCCCAGAATATAATATATACATGTACACGTACAAGACTGTTCAACCGAAACTCACCGGTCGAATTTGAGAACTATCGCGCTAAGCCGATATGATAGTTGACAAATGGAATGTTGCAGTGGACGAGCAACTGAACCTTGGCCCGTCTTCGTGCCGCAGTGTGTTGTCAAACGGTGATCAAGAAAATCAATTGCATGACAGCTGTCAAATGTGAGCGGCTCGTCTATGGCTGCATAGTTCTGTACATAATATATGCATGTACGTATACATTCTATTACTTGTGTGTGTGTGTGTGTGTGTGTGTGTAAACTTAATATTTATTCTACAGGTTATATTTTACAAGGCGATATGCGCAAAAATTCAACGTATAATGTGTAGAATCAAAAATACTATATTCTGATTAGTCATGAAACCGCAAAGTATTAAAATATGTCGGGTCGGTCTGACTCTCGAAAAATAACTCGTACATTCCCGATTGTTTTCTACGCAAATACTGTATTGCAAGGAAAAGGAAATGCACGAAATAATTCATCTGTATTCTCTGTACAGCTTGAGTGATAAGGCATTATATTAATGATTACCATGTGATACCTGTCAGAAACTGCGAAAGGTAGGTAAACGAAAGGAATTAGATTGATAAATGCTAATTTTTCCGATGCGTGTCATGTGTTGTCTAGGGCGACTTCCTCGATCGTAGCTCTGCACATTGGACACTCGATCAGCTGCTTCGAGCAGGTAGGGCAAAATCCTCTGAAAAGTAAAGAAAGACCCCATTGCCACGCGACTCCAGTTCCAGTCATTTGGCGGAATTTGCAGATTTTTCTCAATCTTACCGATGATCGCAAGGAAGCAGTCTTACGGAAGCCTTCCGATCGAAGCAAAGAGTGCAGGAGTCCTCTCTAACGCTCAATTTCCTCAGCTGGTCCAGATATATGTGCCTCGGAAGAACAATTTTATCCTCTGGATTTAAAGTCGCGTAGTCATTGAACTTTTGATATTCCCTGTCCGTCGGCGGATACTTGAATGGTACATTTCCGAAATTAAAGAGGCATTGCTGAAATGACATGAAACTGGCAGCTGCAAAGAATCCAGACCTACGGAAAAAGTTAAAACTGTCAATAAGCTAAATATTTTCTTATAAGTGTCAAAGTCGTTCAGATAAAATGTTCGCACTTTGCGGTCTTAAAAACCTGGACGCATGGCTTTAACGGAATTCCATTCAATGAAAATATTATTTCAAGTTTCTTCAAATCCAATAAACAACCCAAAACATCGCCTGCCTTCCAGCACGGTCTTTCCTGATACTTTTCACTCCTCGCGCTGTGCCAAATCAATCGTCTGCAGCCGTCATAGGCCAAGGAGAATTCGTCATCGCCTATCCCATAACCTTCCTGAAACCCATAGATTCCGAAGTTACGCATACGTCTCAGACAGAGAGGGAAGTTTCTCTTAGACACTCACATGATTCAAAAATGTACTGTCTTTGGTAGCCCAACCGATCTGCATCACTCCAGTAGTTATAATGAGCGTTTCGTAATACCAAACGCCGGAATCGACTTGAAACGTACAGCGTACACTCTCGAAGGAATAAGCATCGCAGCGCGCCTAAAACAAAGACGACGTCCAATCAAAAATAAATCGGCTGATAGTCCTACGAATGATGAACTAAATACCTCCAAACCATTAGGTGAAATTTTCAGGTACTCGCTTACATCCTTCGTATTTAACATCACGTTTATGCCAGTCATGTCAACTGTGTCATGAGAGTACTTCCTACCTTCCATTAAAACTGAAACCAGAGAAATTGGAATTAGCATAAACGGACAGTCTCGTTATTGGAACAAGCTGTGTCGAATACTTTTTTTTTTATTCTTACATAAGTTGTCCAAGCACCACTGAGCACAAAAGCCGACTTGACGTCGCACGTAATGGGTCTCTGTTGCCCATTTTTCCAACTCCAACAATGGATTTTCCTTTTCCGCTAATAACCGCTTCTTAATTGTTAATTTGTTCTCACCTAACAATAATGATTAATTAAGAAAATCAATCCCTGAGAATTTTATAAACCTACATTCTATCTACTTACTCGTCTGGGCAAATTTTTCCAAAGCTATTAAGGAATACAACACCACATATGGTTCAATGTCTTCTTTCTGTAAAAATACACAATTTTCCATCTCCATCCTTCACTTCAAGAAACTTTATACTTTCTTTTTTATAATTGTCGTTTGTATCACTTACAAGATTTGATACCAAATAATCTAAAGTTGCATCGGACAGTATTGCTATACTGCTAGGACCTGCTAATTTTTCTGCTATACATCCAAGTACAACACAAATATTGCGCTGCTGTGTGGCATTAGTTTGCATTTTACCGAATTTTTTAGACAATTGGAACGTATGTGCCAGCCTCAGTACAGAGTCCTGTAAAATCAAAAAAATCAGTAAACTTGTTAAATCTACCTTTACATCATTTAACGAATGAATCTTACCTTAGAAGGTAATGGGCAATCATCCAATAACAAAGTAATGACAGATGGGCCCAATGGATTGTGCATGGGTATAACATTCACCATAGAGCTGACAACTTGAATCCATCCATCCTCTTTATCCGCGATAGCATGCAATTTCAACATCGCTGGTGGTGGCTCCTGTTCACTGAGTTAAAGAGAAAATAATTGTAATTGAATTTAAAAGCAATAAAGATAACAGTCATTTAACTTCAAAAGCAACGTGTAAAGTTTCTTAAAGGAGGAACGCACTTGTCCACAAGAGTTCCAATAACCCCAAGTGTTTCCAACACCAATCTGTCGACAAGGCTCGATATTGGAAATCTTAAACTTGGTGGAGATCCATCGCCTGCAGCAATTGCATCCACATTTGAAACAGGCAAGACTGTGTTTCCACTTTGAGCATGATTATGAGATCTGTATGCATCGTCGTCTTCAGAGGTGTCTTTACACAAACAATTGCCCATTCCCACAGATTGTCAAGAGAACACTCTCTCGTTATGTTGCACTTGCTAATAATTCTTTACAATGCATTTGAATCAGCACACATCATACACTTTTTTCTAATATTCACAATTTCTCTGTAGAAGTAAATAATGTCTTACAGAGCTGTAAGCACAATATATAGTCTAAAGAACTATAAGAGAGGAATAATCACTTGTTAGAAGGAAAGAACGATTTAAAAAAACATAACAGTAAGAGTTGAAAATAGTTTAAAATAAAGGCTATTATTTTTTTGGGTACATGTTAAAAAAAATATTATTACGAAGAGTTTGATAAGTGGAATTTATCAACTTTTATTTGAATTATCTAACTGACACGTTCCTCTTGATGATTCAATACTGCAGAGAAAGAATTTGAAGACTTGTGAAGATAACTTTTGATAGGTAACTTTTAAAATGCAAATGTTCCAGTAGGGCATCAAATGATCTCGTTTTATACGAAATAGTGAAATGTCATGTAGGAGCTGTTCAAATGATCTTATTCGGTCTCCGCCGAGGAAAAAAATATTAAGCAATGTCAACGAATAGAAGATTAAAGAAAATTTGTGCTAGGTTATGAATGTCACAAAACTCAAACAAACGCCGAATGGTTGCCTCCGGTGGTTGCGGTCAACACTGGTCAATGTTGATGCTGATCAGTGTTGATGATTGATGATACTGACAAAAGGAGATATCTCAACGTATCTAAAGATATTTCAAATATTTCACTGGATATCACAGAAAAACACAAACCAACTTGCAGAAACGCTTCTTTCTTGCTGTAAAGCCCCACATCCTAGACCGCAGCCGGAATCAAAGGCATCCATCCGTCAATCTTTTAAATTTATTGGAGATATCCTGATGCTCTTAACGCGATATGCAACCGTTTAAGAGAGAAACAGGGACAAAGTCTAAATAAAATTTGTATGTAGCGTGGCTGCTTTAAACCATTGACCGACACCGCATACATTCATAGGTTGAATATTTTTAAGAAATAGTTCGCAACGACCATTCACGTAATGCATAAGACAAATAATCGTAGTTGACCGAAAACTTCCACGTCTGACGTTTCTGATAAGCGCCCAAATAATTGTTTTTATCACTCACACCTTGCGTTTTTTCGACTGGCACATTTTATTAATTTTATTTCATCGAAATGTATGTACCGCATGGAACCGAAACATGAAAAGTGACGGAATCAGACGGAATGAAGTTGAATGACACGGAACAGCTACCAACAAAATTGTCAGTCGCGGTAAGTCGTGATTTTGTGACCGCATGTATATACATACATATGCAGGGTTATTCACGCAACGCCAGCTGAAATTGGCCCTGAATGGGTGATTTCTTGAATCAGAGCAGGGTGGCATCATTAAAGAAATGAAAATTAACGTCATAAAATTGCTAAAATCATGTGAATTCGCATTCTTTGATTTGCTTAACAAGGCGATGCTGCCTCGATTATTAACATAATTGTTCTATCGCGTCCAGCTTCAGCTAGTGCGTTTGCCGTTAACAACTATACATATATTATATTTGTAGTGTACTATAGATACATGGGTTGCGTACACGTCATTGCAACGATCTCCTCGAGAAATCGAATCCATAAGTAAATCACAGCGTATAATTAGTAGTAATCAGTGGGAAGGAGTCTTGTTCAGCATTCTTCAACGTCGACAAAACGTTTTTTGTACTTCGATTTTCAGATTGACCTGTTGCTAACCTACAAAGCAATTCTTTGCAAAATACTACCTGTTGCTGCATATAACAATTGACATGGTCTACATATCCGAAGGTAATGACAGGGAAATCTGTTTCGATAATGATAATGTTTTTAGTATGTTTTCGAACGAGTTAAAATAGATTGAATGTATACCTATAGTTCACTAATGTATAGATATGCAATACACGTATTTCATTTCTCACCTAACTTCGTTAAAAACATAGCTAATATTGACATTTTGTAATGAATTTTTCAGATGGACGCGTGCTGGAATCCAACCCTTGGAGTTTCAGCAAAATCTACTCGCTTTTTGCAGGATTTTTTTTCATGATTCTCATGTTGTAAGTATAAGTATAATGTCAAAAATCTGTGTTATTATTGAGTCAAGGGTGATGAACTATTAGATAAACATATGATATTTTCATTACAATATACTGATTCTCAAATACTCTGACGGTTCCTTTTTTGGTATTATAAGCGTAAAATTGTATGATTAGTTTCAGAACGTTAATTAATCCTGATATAACCAAACATGGTGATCAGTATTCTCGGGACTACAGACCTGGTTCTGGGTAATGTATTCAAATAATCATTATTTTTATAATCTAGCTTGAAAAATCTTGTGTCTTGCTGATTCGAATAATAAATGTTTCCATTACAAAATTTCTGGAATAGACCTCCACGTCCACCAAGCCGAAGGATAGGTAGACCGTACACTGGAGAAACTCATAACGTTCCTGGAGGTTGTCGTTCATGCGCCCGGCAGTAATCGAATAATTTTAATGAATTCTATAACATTTCCTATATTTCTATAAATTTATTGCATCTTAAATATAATAATCTTCAATATGTAGCATTACTGCAAATTCATCAAGGAATATAAGGAAAGACAAAATCTGCTTGCAATCGTAATCTCTAGTAATATACAAAGAGCCTATTTTTATATTCACGCAAAAGTTACGAACTACTGAACCGATCTTCATCAAATTTTAATACATTATTCTTGACTACTTCAAGATGGACATAAGCTGTGCAGCATCTTCAAAAAAATGCCTAATTACCATATAATTAATACATTTGTTTTCGTTACCTACACTGTCTGCACTTTTCAAAAAATGCAAATTCTTATTAGATGATATTTGTAAGGAATCACACGAGAACTTGCCCTTTCTGAAAAGTGCAGAAAGTGTAGGTAACGCGAACAAATCTAATTTGTGAATTTTTTTTTACACTGTACAGCGTTACGTATACTCGGCTCACGCGCGATACCTCGTGAAATTTATTAATTTTCTTAAAAGATAATTTTAACCATATATGATTCTAACGAACATGACTCAGTCACGCTAATATCTCGGGCGAAAACGAGACGGGAAAGACTAGTATATTATATACTAATTTTAATCTTTACATAAAAAATATAAATTACAATGTTTCCATACTTATATATATATATATATATATATATATATATATATATATAAGTGTATATATGTGTGTGTGTGTATGTATTTAACATATAAGATGTTGACAAAAGCTGTAACAATATTATTATTACTTGTATTCCAATGATTTAATATATCTGAAAAATAAAGAGAATAATATAAGAGAAAAGGAAGAGGATTCACTTTTATGCGAAACATACCTTGGTAACTAAGCCAGCTGCAACAGTGGTACCTGCAACGCGAAGCATTACCCTGCCAAGCTGCTTTACATCTTTGTACAATTCCATACAAATCGGCCGTTGTGTTGTGATTTCAACTATTGCGCTCGAGTTTTTCGGAAGGCATCGTGGTTTTTTTTTAATAATTTCGCCGGTACCTCTGTGAAGTTGTGCTATCAATCTGACTATGACTGCCGGTTCAACGAGGGATTGTTGATGCATCACTACTGGAAGGCCTTTGGTAATTGGTGTCGCGACCGCAAATAGAACAATATGTGCTTCGAATCGCGTCGTTGTTCGCACAGGATATTGAGGAGTGCAAAGAATGTCTCCCACAGCAACACTCTGCTGTTCGATACCCGATAAAGTCAATGCCACATGATCGCCGGCGAACGCACTCGTTATTGAAATGTCATCAATTTGCAAACCTGTAGCAAACATGAGATTATTGATAGGTCACAATTAGAGGAATTGGTATCAGTATCGTTTTCAGGTGTAAAACAACGAAGCGCTGATCTGAATTTAAAAGCATTAAGTTAAATATGAAAACACTAATATCGAACCTCTTACGAGCGCCACTTCATTGTACGGTAATACAAGCACCTTGTCACTCACAGAAACCATCCCAGTTTCAACGTGACCGGAAACACAAAATCCAGAACCAGTTCCTTTGAATATATCATTAACGGAGAAGCGAAATGGTTTATTTATAGGTCGTTCGGGGCATTTGAAACTGTCGATTACGCTAACCAGTGTCGGGCCTGTATACCTAAATACCGGTAAACGGTAATCCCATTAATTCATAAAGGGTTTAGATCCTTAAATTATAGAAGAGGATGCTCTTACAAAGACAATCCGCCTCACCCACCAACTTGACAATCCTTCCTCCTTAGGTTCCATGACCAAATTTTCGCCTGACAAACCGCTACAAGGTACAAAAGGCACAGCATCCCTGAATCCAGCCTGCTTCAGAAAGGTATTCATCTTTTCGACTATCTCATTAAATCTTTCCTTTGACCATCCGACCGTATCCAGCTTGTTAACCACTACTGCCAATTGGGTGATGCCTGAACGAGAAGCATGCCAATTAAATACAACTTGATGAGAATTATCATTATACGATTAATTACATTATCACAACTGGAGAAATTACCAAGAGAGCGTAACAATAGCGCGTGTTCTCGAGTCTGTCCACCACTGTCAAATCCTGTTTCAAATTCACCCCGAGTTGCATCAACCACCAGCAAGGCAACGTCGGCCTGCGTAGCACCGGTGATCATATTCGGTATAAAATCTTTGTGGCCAGGTGCATCCAAGATTGTGACAGACTTGGTGGCAGTTTCGAATTTCGAGTGTCCCACGTCCATTGTAATACCACGTTCTCTGGAAACACGATACGCGACCAAATCAGAAGGAATAAGAAGACAAGAATAAAGTATCGAAGCACGAACACTGACCTTTCCTCGCCAGTCTCGTCGAGGACCCATGCGTACGCGAATGATTGCTTGCCGATTTTCTTGCTCTCTTGCTGGTACTTGTGAATAAGTCTTGCGGGCACTTGGTCCAGGTCGCAAAGAAGTCTCCCGAGCAGTGTACTCTTACCTGCGTCTACGTGTCCGACGACCACAAGATGCAACTGTTCTTTTGCATCGCCACGCTTCTTCCTATAGGCTGTCATCGCGTCGATTTTATTCTCGATGCTTACACTTTTTTCTCGACATTTGGATTCTGACTCGGGTGTCTCACGACCTGAAGCCGGCGACTGACATCTCGACGGCGTATTTGATTTTGAAGAGGAAACGATCAAGGTCCTTTTGTCTTTTTGATTTTGATCGTCCTTTCGTTTGACATCTGGAGAATTTTGACCGGACGACGGACTCTGAGAGCGTGGGCTGCTGCTAATTCTGGAGTGCACGAGTTCAGAATTGTCCGAGGCGCTTAAATCGAATCCTTTAACGATGGACCGTGTTGCAGCTGGAACCACCTTTACTGCAGGAGACACTTCGGTTTGGAACGGTGCTGCCTTCGAGGCTGTCTTATTACCTAATGTCAAACACTGTGTCAAGCTTCATTCCTTATTTTTATGACTTATACTATAGTACATCCTTCTCTATGTAATATTTGTACTATATGTCCTAATGTACGCTGTCTTTGTATTTACTCTAGCTGATCATTATTTAAGATACCACGACAAAGATTCAGCAAGTTTTATTTAAGGGTTATTTTTCTTTTGCCGACAAACTTCGTCACACTCGTGCACATTCGTGTTTCATTTACAGCATTTTCGTACGAATCGCCAGTTTTCATATACCTAGGATTTAGTCAACTAAATGAAACACGCATGTATCGAGGTGTGTTGGCACAAAAGAAAAACATTCAATGAGTGGAATTTAAAAATAATAAAACCGTGAACAATTTTTCGCGCATTTACGTTTGTGAATATGATACAATTTACAGTTGCAACACTGATTGCGGCAATAAATATATTGAAATACATTTTTACAAGGCAATAGCTAATCGAATTTCCATGAGTATGAGGAATTGTGATTGATCATTTGTTACTTAGTTTCTTATTGACACGTAAGCGCATCGCGCTTCTCGTCTCTCCTACACAGATTTGCAAGGATAACGCTGTCGGGGGAAGGACTATGAAAATCAAAAGGTTCCACAGTGTTCAACTGCTTCCTTGGATTTCTGATATAAGACTTTCTAGAATTCCACCTCTTACACAATGTTTTTCCAAATAAAGATGCTACTTTCTTTGAGTACGAAAGCTCAGCATGTTGCAAATTACGCAAATCTAAGTTACACTCGTATTCGAGATTAGTCAACGCGCCGTGCAACGGAATTACATCGTCAGCGTCGATAGAGAAATCTAGCGAACAACCGTCGCTAATTGGAAACATCCATTCTGTCCTGGACGTGTCTCTAGAGGGAAGTCTCGCCGCCGCAGGTACGCTTTCCCTGAGAGCGTTACTCAAATCGATCACCCAGTTATCGGGGGACGGTGTTCTCAGACCTTCCTCCACTGTACTACTACTTTTATCCTCAACAACGCTATCGGCTGACATTATACCAGTTTCCGAAAAACTTTTGCCCAATCCTTCAATCGTATTCTCATCATTACACAGAGCAGGCACGTGCGATTCTGGTATCGTCTGATCCCCCATCGGCGTAACGAGTGTCTCATGAGTCTTCGCAGAGTTCGACACATCACCAGAAAGTGGACCGAATTTTTTACGAAATTTCGGTATAACGAAACTCGAATTCGTTTTAGATACTGTTATAGGACTCTGCGCAATCACGGAACTACTTGAATTTTGTAAATGGTGTGATGCAAGATCTGCCAACGACGCAAACGACTGCGTATTTTTGACAGGCAGAGAGGGAGGCGATGCTGACAATGCATCCATTGTTTTCGGACGAAAGTCTGTGTGCTTATTCTGAATGTCACTTGGAAATACCGAAGGAAACTGCTTATTCATAAGTGCATTATTTTTTAAGTTCATCGAAATTTCTGAAGACTTTTGAAAACTACGTTTGTCAAGATAGTCGGCGCTGAAGACCTTATTTCTTGGAAACTCCGCATTCACTGCTGAGGCAGTATTAGATTCTACAGAAGATGAGGTCAATGCGTGAACAAGACCGTGCGATCTACCGATTAAGGAACCCATACCTTATCAGCGAAGTAGTGTGGCATTACATGAAACAGAAATAAGAAAATTCAAATCGATATCATTCTCTTCTACATTATGACTGTTGTCCACTTTTTCATAAACAATGGAAAATTTCAAATAGTATTCACAAACTACATACTACTTTCCTTTTTCCATGGGAAGTAGAAAGTGTTAAATATATATATTTGAAAAATCTCCCATTTAAAGAACTTTTATTGAATTGAAATATACCTTGATATGCATCCGGTTGTTCTGAATTAGCCACACGATCTGCAAATATCAGTATAGCTATGAAATAACCTTTTTTGCTTGAATTAGAAAAGAATAAGAGAGTTTTTTAAGGCAGATATTACCGGTCGTATCCTTTGGTGAAGATTCTTTTAAAATTGCATCCAGTGCTGCCTCTGTATTGAAGTTTGATTGCAGAATCTTTTCAATGAGAGTTGATTCAGAAACTGTGTCACCTATCACATTTCTAATGGCTTCGATGCAAGATGACAATTTGGCTGCATCCAAATTTGAAAGTTCTGTGCTTTTGTGAGTAAAAGAAGTTCCAGGTGGTACTAAAGTTGTTGTGTTATCCATGTCCTCATTACCCTCAACAATATCTTCTTCCGTGAAGTAAGAAGCAATATTTTGCCGTTTATTTCGGTCGAACATGAATTGCTCGGCTGTAATATTAATAAGGTAGAATGGTAGAATTGTGCTATAAAGTTAACCCTATATTTTCAATGTCTAATCAAAAGAACTCAATTAACATCTAGTTAATGGGATATTAATGATCAAGGTAGGGCAAAATTAAGATGTTCAAATTAGTAAGTTAACCTATGCATTAAAATATATTTTTAGAAAGCTTGATAGCTAAGACATTTACTGTAAAAAGATGAACATCATTTAAGATATACTTATTGAGAAATGACTTTTAAACGAAAAGCATGCAATGGCTGTCTCTCTATTTTGTATGATCTTTTTCCCCATCTCTAAGAGCTAGGAAAAGATAGCAATACAGATTTGCACATGCAGTAAGCATTACAATTTATTAATGAGAACAATTATTTATCAGTATTAAATTCACAGTTTTGGATATATTTTTCTATTTCTTTATGGAATGTAACACACTACATACTGCTATTGATTTGACTTTAGCCAAACTCAAACATATTACTTTAAGGCCACTAGAATAACATGATGCTATATTCTGTCGATCTTGAATAATACTTACCACTAGGAGAAACACAATAATCATCCTCAACAGAATGACCATAAACATCGTCATACCCATCATATTCTGCAAGAAATAACGATCGCATATTGAACACAAGCATTAAGCGGAATAATAAACAATTAAATATTTTCATATATCGAATTGGTATTTTGTGAATTTGTTAACCTACAATTTGAACCGAGAGTACATACCATCTGAATAATTCATAGACCGTACATCCCGATGACGAGACATTTTATGTATTTATTTAATTTGGCTATTAGATGAAAAATTAAGCAAAATAGCCTAAACAGCAATTGGAATCAAACTGAATCAAACGGACAACAGCTAACAGCTAACAACCGTGAAACTGCAAGGTGCTGCAAGGAAACTGCGAGAACCTTCCCTTCCTCCCTTCCTTCCTTCCTTCCTTCCTTTCCTTATAACCACAGACCACTCATGGGAGACACGGCACTCCCGTGCTTTCGACTGTTAGCACAAGCAGCAGCGCGACCTTATCGGTGGGTCGTATAAGTAACGCGATATATATAGGTATACAGGGGTATATATAGGTATACTGGAATATATATATATATAGGTATACACGTATCTATAGGTATACACGTGTATATATAGATATACACGTGTATTTATACTCACCGTTCTATACGCATCGCCCTGAAAGTTTTATAAGGTATTTTTAAAAGCACCTGCAATTATGAAAAACAAGTATGACCCTCGTGAAACATCCTAAAACGTTAATATGTGGTGTAAAAGAAAATATGCACAATTAATATGGTCAAATGATTGGGTCTCATTTTACCATAATTGCAAGTACCTGAAATAAAATAAATGCATAATTATGTATGGTATAAAAAGTTGTTTATTGAATAAAAATAAGATCTATTACTACAGTCGCACTTATAGTAACACTTGCATTAAAATCATTAGCAGACGCAATGATGGTACTACATTTTTCCTTAGTATTGCCTTCGCAGTATGAGGTACATAGACTTTCAAGGAAAAATGTAGTTTACACAAATGATAATTTTTATTTAAAAGCTATGAATCGATGTGCCTCAGCATGGGGTTGCACATTGCTTCTACCCAGGCCTTTGATAGCTCCAAGTCTTTTGCGAAGCAATGTGATCCCACTTGTAGGCACACCGATGTACAACCAGGAACACATCTAAAAGAGGAAATGTCTTTCTTCAAAGGAGACATTATGAAGGTCTAAGATATGAAAATAGAAGAGAAATTAGAGAAAAGAAAACAGAGTAGTCAAATAAGAATAGAAAAGTAAGAAAGTATGAAATAAGATTAGCCTGGAAAGATGAGTGGCGAAGCCTTCGTCTCGTTGTCGTAATTCTTGTAAATCGTCGTCCACAAAAGTTCCACCAAGTAAATAGTCTGGATGTTGAACATAATCACACTCAAAGAAAAACCTCTGCACTGTAATTGCACTGAACACACTTCAAAATTCACCAGCGTAAATTTGTATGTGCGAAGCCGTCGCCGAATCGGAAGACAGTAACGCACAGGGACTTGTTTTTTACAACAAACTTATTTTTTCCAAGATGGCGACTGCGCATTGCTGCGCATGCGCACACAACCGCCGCGCCACCTTATCGGTAGGTCGTATAAGTTCTCTATGTTTTACTATAGCCCATTTAGAGTGTCACCCCCCTGCTTATAACTGACTCCTCCAATGAGGAGTTGTGCCAGAACCACAGACCACTTATTGGAGACACGGCACTCCCGTGCTTTCGACTGTTAGCACGAGCAGCAACGCCACCTTATCGGTAGGTTATATCACTAACGCGATATATATAGGTATACAGGGGTATATATAGGTATACTGGGATATATATAGGTATACACGTATCTATAGGTATACACGTGTATATATAGATATACACGTGTATTTATACTCACCGTTCTATACGCATTGCCCTGAAAGTTTTATAAGGTATTTTTAAAAGCACCTGCAATTATGAAAAACAAGTATGACCCTCGTGAAACATCCTAAAACGTTAATATGTGGTGCAAAAGAACATATGCACAATTAATATGGTCAAACGATTGGTCTCATTTTACCATAATTGCAAGTACCTGAAATAAAATAAATGCATAGTTATTTATGGTATAAAAAGCTGTTTATTGAATAAAAATAAGATCTATTACTACAGTCGCACTTATAGTAACACTTGCATAAAAATCATTAGCAGACGCAGTGATGGTACTACATTTTTCCTTAGTATTGCCTTCGCAGTATGAGGTACATAGACTTTCAAGGAAAAATGTAGTTTACACAAATGATAATTTTTATTTAAAAGCTATGAATCGATGTGCCTCAGCATGGGGTTGCACATTGCTTCTACCCAGGCCTTTGATAGCTCCAAGTCTTTTGCGAAGCAATGTGATCCTACTTGTAGGCACACCGATGTACAACCAGGAACACATCTAAAAGAGGAAATGTCTTTCTTCAAAAGAGACATTATGAAGGTCTAACATATGAAAATAGAAGAGGAATTAGAGAAAAGAAAACAGAGTAGACAAATAAGAATAGAAAAGTAAGAAAGTATGAAATAAGATTAGCCTGGAAAGATGAGTGGCGTAGCCTTCGTCTCGTTGTCGTAATTCTTGTAAATCGTCGTCCACAAAAGTTCCACCAAGTAAATAGTCTGGATGTTGAACACAATCACACTCAAAGAAAAACCTCTGCACTGTAATTGCACTGAACACACTTCACAATTCGCCAGCGTAAATTAGTAGATGCGAAGCCGTCGCCGAATCGGAAGACAGTGACGCACAGGGACTTGTTTATACAACAAACTTATTTTTTCCAAGATGGCGACTGCGCATTTCTGCGCATGCGCACGCTACCGCTGCGCCATCTTATCGGTAGGTTATATCACTAATCTATGTTTCACTATAGCCCATTTACAGTGTCACCCCCCTGGCCAGAACTGCGAGGACTGGCGAGGACCAGCGCGTAGTAAAAAGAATCATGAACCAAGAACAGAAAAGGCAGCTGATAGATAAAATCAGTCGGAGTGCTTTCACATACCTTCTGTTGATAAAAATAAATTCATAGATATCGACAATTACTACATTTCTATCATGGAGGGTTAGACATAAGAATAACCAACACACGTTCGTGTATTCTCTAATGTTCCACATTATTGGTTAATTCTACTTAAATACTGCAACTTGGAAATGTAGTCAACATTTAACTTTCAGAAAGTCCTTATTTCTGTATCTGCTAAACCATTAGATTACGATATATACAAAGTTCCATTTTCCTGGTGGTCCAGAGATGAGTAGGGAGATTGCCAATGTTTTTTTCACCTATGTGAAGTTAGCACTGTATATGTACTTTTTGAATTCTTTCTTTTGCTAAAAAATTGTTGGTTTTTGTTGGAACAAATAGAAAGTTTGTTGGTTGCTCATTTATTTATTTTTTTTTGAAATTCACCTTGTGAAAAATGCAGAAAGTGTAGGTAACGAGACAAACCTAATCAGCAACTAACCAGTGACTATCAAACATCACTGGCCACGACTGTAATTGACTGACTATCACTGATTGTGAGTGAATAATGCGACACAGAGATGGGTAGGTGACTATGGGTGTATTCACAGTCTTGCATGCATATGATGTGGGTATGACATGAGTATTGGTATTGCTTGCATAGTGTTGTCTGGCATTGCCTTAGAAATGTCAAAAATATATATTTAATTGACATAAATCAAGTAAATCATTACTGCCCTTAAAAGGTTAGCTAATGCAATCCTCTAAACGTTTCTAGATTCTGTTTAAAATCTGTCTTTGTCAATTAGTTGTTTTTTGTAATATCGCGTCAAAAGAGAAATGACAAAAGTATTATTTGATGTGTCAGATTATACCTGATTGTACTGAAACTTTAGTATTGCGCACTTATCTAAAAATTATTTAAAATTTCTAAAATTATTGTAGCTGAAAGCGTTTATAATCGTAATAGTACATAAACAGATATTGGATCATGGAATGTGATTGTTATTAATATATTTCTTTGTGCATTGTGAACTTGAATCATAAATGTTTGTTGCATATATTTTCTCATAAATACTATCTTTTATATGAAGTTTTAATAATATTTTCTTGTCTGATACTTGTGCGACAGTTTCACTCAGTCTATGATCAAGACATCATCACCAAATAGCATTCCCTGCTAGTGAATTAACAATGCCGTTCCATCATGCTGCAAGAGAGAGAAAGAAATTCTGAAAGCACAATGGAAGGTTTGTTATTGTACTATACTGTAAGCTAATGGAACCGTAATGACTCCTAAAAATAAAATATTTATATTATCATATGCATGCAACTACATTGTTATATAAATCTTTAAAAAATGCTCTTAATTATACAGTGACAAATTTATGATTACTGTATGGAGACACATTTCCATGTACATTTTTCCAGAAAGTGAAAATCGGACATTACCAGGACATGATGTGCAAAGTGGTAAGCTGAAATATTACATTGTATTTATTACATTACTTAAGTTCAGGTTTCTTCTTCATATTTTATTTACTCCATCAGTGAGTTCTTCTAGTTTGTCTATGTATTCTACCTTTGCATAAGTCAATGAAAAAGTAAGCGTCAAGCTTGACATAATTAAATTAGGGTATGTCATGGGCATCTGTTACGTTACAGACTAGGGCTTCTTCTAGTAGCATGTATTGTTATATGGCTGAAATTATGAACACTTCAGATTGTGCATAGACTCAATTCTTTTAACGTGGCTTTTTTTGATAGTTTGAATCTGCAGTGGAAGATCTGAGTATATTTCCTTTATGTCTGATCAGAAGCAGCTGCCTCAAGAGCAGGACATAGCGAAAGTTTACAAGAAGGAGCATCATCGATTATTGGACAAAGTATTCCTGGGCCATGTCAGCAAGATCTATTTGCAGCTCATGGATGCGTTCAGGGAGAAAGTAGCGATGCTATTAGCATTCATACTGTCAGTACCTCGGTGTCTGGTAATGGTAAATATTACAGTCTAGTACACAAAACGAGAGGGTCAGTATATAAAAGGTATTTCAATATTATAACCTTCATGACCAATTTTTTGTAGAATCAAGTTCAAGTAGAGTGAGTGCAGCTACAGTAGTACTGCCTTGGGGTGCTCAAAAGGAAACTGTTAAAAGTCAACAGGTAGGGGACATGGATTTGAGGCCTGGTGAATTCGTTATGCGAACATTATTTGGGGATTTTACGATGCAAGCGGAAAAAAAAATGGAGGCTGTTATGACGGAGCACGTAAGTACTGCAATAAAGAGTTTCCTATTATATCTTAAGTATTGTTACATTCGAATTCTACAAATAAAAATGAAACTCATTTAGAGATTCAGACATTACATGGACAATCGAGTAGTTGAATTCTATCCAAATACAATTGGATACTGAAGGAACATTATTGTTTCTTTCTAGGAAAAGCCTCTCTCCAAGGTGTTGCAACGAGGAGAGGATGCTCAATTTGACCAACTTCTTTCTGCATTTGGTTCTGTAGCAGAGCATTGTTTGCCTTCGATTTTAAGAGCGCTCTTCAATTGGTACGAGCGACAGCTGGTCGATCATGGGACGGATCAGAAAAAAACAATCCCAGGCAAAGAAGATCAAAAGGGAAAGAGGTAATATTCTATCAGGTCGATAATGTTCTTATAGTTTCGTTTCACTTTAAAAAATGTTTGTGATGTCTTATACACTAACAAAAACGATAATTATCAGTATTATGTACACAATTGTATCTGGGAGCGTGGAAACTGTGGAACGAAGCGAAGCAGATTTACTACAGGAACGACGAGACCTTGCGGTTGAGTTCATATTCTGTCTGATGTTAATTGAAGTTCTGCGTCAATTGCCCTTCCACCCAGGACATGAGGATCTCTTAGTTTATATTGAAAACATCGCATTTAGGCATTTTAAATACAGAGAAGGGTAAGTGCAGCGGATTTAGTTCTGGTGCAATACCGCAAGTACCAAACGATTTTAGAAATAAAATAACCAGATAGAAACTCTAACGGTTTTATGCTTTTCTCTTTTTTTTTAGAATACAAAACGAACCGAATGCCGGGAACATTCATATTATTGCAGACTTGTATGCTGAAGTGATAGGAGTTCTCGCACAGTCTCGATTTATGTCGGTAAGAAAAAGATTTATGGTCGAGTTAAAGGAACTTCGTGCCAGAGAGCCTGGGCCGCATACTACGCAAAGCATAATTTCTTTGCTAATGGGTATGAAGTTTTTCAGGGTGAAGGTACGTGTTTTTCGCTCCATCCACTTTCTCATGCAATGGCTTGGGCGAGGTAGGATACAGATTGTTCATTTGCAGATGGTACCAATAGAAGAATTCGAGGCATCCTTTCAATTTATGCAAGAATGTGCTCAATATTTTCTAGAAGTCAAGGACAAGGATGTCAAACACGCATTGGCAGGTCTCTTTGTTGAAATTCTCGTTCCAGTGGCTGCGGTGGGTTTTCCGAAATACAGTTGCATCTTTGAGTTTACTTGAAAGTTTAGGGCTATTTTATTCTTTGCCATTTGCTCATTAGCCCCTCTTAAATTCAGGCTGTGAAGAACGAAGTAAATGTTCCATGTCTGAAGAACTTCGTCGAAATGTTGTACTCGACGACATTGGACATGTGCACAAAGTCAAAACATCGACTGGCACTTTTCCCCTTGGTGACATGTCTTCTCTGTGTCAGCCAGAAGACATTCTTCCTTCAAAGTTGGCACTACTTTCTGGCTATGTGTCTATCCCACTTGAAAAATCGGGATCCTAAGATGTGTCGCGTCGCATTGGGTAAGGCTCTGACAATCTTTGTGATGTCACCGAGAATCACCGAGATGGTAATACTAAAAATTTCTGCGTCTTACAGAGGCTCTCTATCGTTTACTCTGGGTCTACATGATTCGTATTAAATGCGAAAGCAATTCCGCTACGCAGAGTAGATTGCAAAGTATAGTCAACTCTCTCTTCCCAAAAGGCTCAAAGGCCGTTGTACCTCGAGACACTCCTCTCAATATCTTCGTAAAGATTATTCAGTTCATTGCTCAAGAAAGATTAGATTTTGCAATGCGAGAGATCGTCTTTGATTTGCTCTCGGTTGGTCGGCCGGTCAAAATAATTCTGACGCCTGAGAGAATGAGTATTGGACTGCGTGCCTTCTTAGTGGTCGCGGACAGTCTGCAGCAAAAGGAAGGCGAACCGCCAATGCCCCGCACGATGGGCGTACTACCTAGTGGAAATACTGTCCGCGTCAAAAAGACTTTTTTGAATAAGGTGAGTAGCTTAGGAACGTTAAAGCCTTTTTTAAAACTGTGACTTCGTCCCATTGAAACTTCCAGATGCTTACTGAGGACACAGCCAGGAGTATAGGCATGTCCTCGTACTTTCCGCATGTGCGTCGTGTATTCGTAGATATTTTGCGGGCTCTCGACGTTCACTATGGACGGCCTTTAATGATGACGAGTACTCAGAACATGAACAAAGAACCAGACGAGATGATTACTGGTGAGCGCAAACCGAGGATAGATTTGTTCCGTACTTGCGTGGCTGCGGTACCACGTCTCATTCCTGACGGGATGACTGGGGCAGAGTTGGTCGACATGCTCTCGCGTCTTACTGTTCATATGGACGAGGAACTACGTGGCTTGGCCTATCAGAGTCTTCAGACACTTGTTCTCGATTTCCCGGATTGGCGGCAAGATGTCGTCTTTGGATTCACTCAGTTTCTTGCAAGGGACGTCCAAGACACTTTTCCACAGTTGGTTGACAACGGATTACGAATGTTGCTTCAATTGCTAACCAGTTGGAAGAACGCGCTATCGAGCCCTGGATCTTCGGTACGATCTAAGGACCAATCCATAGATAATGCACGGAGTAACATTCGCCCCTCCGATGTCACTGGAAAGAAGACATCTGAATCCTCTCAGGTTCGACTCTCTTTACATACTTCTGTAGTTTTACTATCCTCTAACGTGTAATACATAATACAGAAAACCGAACCAGTATCGACTGTTTTTCATCTTGTCGAGGGCTTCGCATTGGTGATGCTGTGCAACTGCAGATTGTATCCCCGTCGGTTAGCTGTTCATATTTTACGGGAGATTAAACTTCTTCTGAAGATGCTGGGTAAGAACTATTTATTCATTGTTGTTTGATACTTCAAATTTATGATACGAAATGAAGAATAGATAAAGACATATTTGTATTTTTGACAGGTGCTCTCGAAGATGATCAACCAGTGATCGACGTGATGGACGCTTGCTGCCCATTTGTACTCGAGAAATGCTATCACATGTTACCACCAGCGGAAAAAGCGGCAGCGACGTCGACGTCAAATGTCGACCTACAATGGATAGCCGAGAGAAGTAGCTGTGTTTGGACCGCAGGTAGATTATAGTATCTGCAAGATCAAGTTGCAGCCATATAGACATGTATTTGTAATAACTCCAAACGTTTGATATACAGGCTTTCACGATGAAAATAGTACAAAAAGTACTTCATCGTTGAATTTAAATGGAGCGGATCCTTGGAGTAGCTGCTTATTCGGCTTCCTTGAGAAGGACCGAGTTTTAACTTTATGTCCCAGCGCCGTGGCCCATTCTTGGCCGATAGTCTTCACTAGAATAAACTCTCTTTTTGCCGTTATCGATCCCACGTAAGATTGCGTGTTGCTGATGCTGATCTTGTAGATTGTATTTGATATTGATGATTGTATGTGTCTCAATTTTTGTTCCTTTTCTTTTAGGCCAGTGAATGATAACAGAGCCTCGCTCTTACGCAGTTCGAACACTGTACGAAAACCAGTAAATGAGAGAGACGTCTATATGCATGTCTGGAAGAACTATTTGACCTTCGGGTATCGCGTTGTACCGCCGATTCCAAGTCCGGTTGTACGTTGCGCCAGCCCAGATCTTAGCCTCAGGTATGCTGATCACCCGCTCTTCTTCTCTTTCTCTTAATCTATGATCGCTATGTACAGCAATCTGTCAATTCTTAGACCTCATTCTGAGTATCGTTCAAGTAGAAAGTGCATGATCAAAAAATATTCATAAAAAATCCGTGTTTGAAGAAGTTATGGAGAAAGAGAACGAGGAAAAGTACTCGCAAACGGTAGAAATATATCGTCTAAGAGTTACTTTATGAACATTATGATATTTAAAATTAATTGGTGTTGGATCTTGTCTGCTTATGTCTGTTGTGCCATACCATCTGTCCAACTAAATCGCATTTGGCGACTATACCGCGAATAGCTTGCTTTTAGTCAGTTGTCAGGGTCATTCGTGCATCCACCTGTTGACCTATCCCTTCTCGTATTTCCACTGTGTGTTATACACTATTAGTGGCCTTTGAATGCCTAGCAAATGCCAATGCATACTTGTTTTCTCTTATCTTCCATGTTCACTCATCTAACCATTTTCATCTTTCCATCCATTTCAATATTCAGCCTATGTCCAAAAGATTCTCGTTTGTCTTCAATTCGGAATTAAATTTACTGAAAAAATTAATAATAATTGGATGCCGAATGAAAAATTAAACGATGAAGTAGGAGCTAGAATAGGATGAAATAAGGATGCGAGAGGACATGGTACAGAATTGATTGGATTATTTCTCGTGGTGAAGTAGAAAAGCTATCAGCTGAAATTATAGAGAAAGAGAGTTTTATCAAGTTGGCACGTAGCTATAATTGTGTCACGTCTCACGTGCTGTGGGGTAGAGTAGATTTCGAAAGTAAATAATGTCTTTGATACAAGAAGCATTGGTGGTACACTGTATTGCATACTCTAGTGGTCAGCATACGGTGGAGTTTGGTGTGTTGTGCATGAGTAAGGAGTTGAGTCAGAGCCTGGAGAACCTCGGCGGGGCGCAGACCCTGCCGGGCCGCTTTTCCGTACCATCGATTTCCGGCATCTACACCAGGCATAAGCGGACCAGGTGAGCTACCTATTGACCGTCCCAAGGAACCTACCGAATTGCCACGATTTAGATTCTGCTGTGTTCTTCGTACACGATCTTTCATTCGATGAATCTTCTTTTTTTAAATGCTTTCCTGTCCTAGCCATTTTGTACGTAACGTATTACCTCTTGAATGCATCTGAGGTATACTTGTGTATACTTTACCTCGGTAAGGTGTTCGAATGAAGGTGCACGTACTAACAGAAAGTAACGCTCCTAGAGCGGAAGAATTGGCCACCTTAGATGAAACGTACTGAAAGCGGAAGAATGAGTCCAGCGGGATTATTTTTTTTATCACAGCTCCTCGCCGGATAGCCTCTCTGCTGAGCGAGGCGACAACAAATCACCTGGTTCTAGCGCGAATCCGGCTGCCCTGTATAAACTGACGGTGCCACTACTTAGATGCGAGGCGGTCGACGTGCGGGACGCTGCCGTCCAAGCTATTGGAAAAGTCAATGCGGACGCTTTGAAGTAGGTTTTTTTTTGACACACAGAATTTCACTTACTGATCGCTCGTTACTTCTAGGGACTTAATGGAAGAGCTAGTCCCCTACATTCGCGAAGCTGTAGATAGGAAGCAAGAGAATATGAGAAGGAGGCGACGCCGAGATGCTCTGAGATTGCAGCTGGTGCGAGTCCTCGAGCTGATTGCTGAATATGGCACATTTGGAATCTGGTTTGTACACTTGTTGTGACTGCTGTAAAATACTAGTATTCGGCAAACTCGAGAGTGACAATGCAATTGGTTGTTTCAGCCCAGCAGTTCTGGATCGAGAGACTCAGTCGTTACATCCTACTTTTATCGAATACATCGACGGTGCCCGACTTTACCTTGAAAATGAAACTGACAAAGAAGCACCAGCAATTAGAGATATTAAGTTGCACTTTTGCAATTTCATTCGAAAGATGATAAAGAGCTTTTCTCGTGAGTAGTTTGTCCGGATCGTACACATCGACTACCCATTACCTTTTTCTTATGCTAAAATTATGAACGACCTGTGCTTTATACTTGTTTGCCCCACAAGAGCCTGCCGAAAGTTGCTCCATGTTGACTGATAGACATCTCAATAAGTCTTTATTTCTTGTTTTCAGTGGAAACTTGCTATGCGCTCCTTAAGAGAGAATTACGTCGCAATTTGTTTACACTCTTTGCAAGCTGGGCAGGTCCTTACGGACGCCCTCTCACGTCTACGGCGTTTACCAACGAGGAGGAGCGATTTTTTTCTGACTTGCAACTGTTTGCGCTGCAGGCGATGAGCGGGCTGCTGTGTTGCGGTCCATGTTTTAATCCCCAATCGTTGTCTGAAGAGGGAGCGATACTTTATCAATGGCTCGATCTCCTCTTAGCAAGTAAGGATGAGAAGGTCAGTGACAACGTCATCCATTCGAAATGAGAGGTGTAGAATGCAGTAGACATACAGTTAGTATCAAATATTTTAATGTGTTTCTATAGATTTACGCCCTCGGCCGTGAGACCGTAGTCTTACTGCTTGAGTGTAATCCCGACATCGGTGCTCTGCTTGATTGGGTTGTCGATCGTTGTTATACTGGCGCTCCACAAGTAGCCGATGGATGTTTCTTAGCCCTGGCGACAATTTTCAGTGCGAGGTAGGAACTTGTCAATGCTTGGAAGTAGCCGTCATATGGACTGACTGACCGTCATATCATGAAATGAAGAGGAATAGTATGTGGGAGTTGTAAGGTTAAAACATGCTTCGTATATTTATTTTTTCTAGAGAGTATCCTTGTGATCATTACACCAGTGTCATTAACGTCACGCTCATGAGCACAGGATGTCCGCGCGCTTTGGTTCATGATGCGGCCCTTCAGCTTCTACAACTACTGGACCAAAGATTCTTTGGTAATGTCGGACCGCTGTCTACTGTCGATTCCGAGACTGGTTGGTACTTGGTTAAATACTTGGTATTATTAATGTGCTGTGGCAGTTGCGATACGCAGAATGTCTGTGTTTGTTTGACGAGACCAGACGCAGAGAATACGCATTGCGGCTCTTCTGAAATTCTGGCCACTTACACAATATAAAACAAAATTCATCGCGAAATTGGTATGGAAAAGCAAATTGCAAACGTGCTGGAGTACGACGATGGTTCGCGGTGGATCTGCATCGTCCTGAAAGTCAATTTATTATATTTATACCAGTCTCGTTAGCAGATCCTTTGAGTGAACGTACCTCAAGAAAAGCGTGAACTCTCATCGCATAAGCAGGTAGATTGAAAAGTAGAAAAACTGTTGATACGACGAGCAGCATCTTCGTTACTTTGGTTTGAGATGCGGCGGAACTTTGCGTAGATTTTATGCTGTTAACTATGACTGTGGTATCGTTTCTTGGGAATCCAGCTTCATTCGAGTTGCTGGTAGTGTTGCCGTCGACAGTAAGACTGTTAGCAGTAATCGCGGAGGCTGCTTGCGCGCAAGAACTTTCGAGGGATATAGACGAGTTACGAGGTCGCGAGTGCAGACGTGGATGTGGTTGAGGAACTGAAGAACTAAGCGAAGAGGATGGCTTCGCATTGCGGAGGACACTGGAAATCATGGCTCGGCGAATACGAGCGAGGCGCCAGACTGCCTGAGCGATCTGTGCGTTTAAGAGAGCGATTACCGAAAATGGTAAAACAAATGTTGTCAGGGTGTCGGCAACGTTAAAGATGCTCGCCCAATCCTCCCACTCATCAGCTAAGTGACAAAGGGCAGTGGCATTATGTCGCGTTTCGCTGGACGGCCGTGAGCTCGAGAATAGAAGTACAGGGCTGCAAAGCACAAGGCCAAGGATAGTTAAGCCAAGAAGGACAGTCTTTGCTCTGGTTGTAGTGCACATGGACTGTCGCCTCAAAGGGTAACGTACTACGATGAATCTTTCCACGGTAAATGCTACGACGAACCACACGCTGAGGAAACTGCAGAGTGTTGTTAAGTAAATAAAAAACTGGCAGAAGCCTTGTTGATTGAATAATCCCACGTCCACCAAACCCAGCCAAACAACGAAAAGTGCAACAAGGAATCCAGTATCACTGATTGCTATGGCCGCCAGATAGAAGCTTGAGGAGGATCGTCGCATTTCCGCCGAGAGGAGAACACAGACTGAGAGGCAATTTCCAAGGACTCCCAAGTACACTAGGATAGGCGTGTAATACATTTGCAAGCCATGCATCACTTGCTCGGCAATACCCATTTCACTTTCAAGCCTCTTTGTCGTCATCCTGTTAGGTTTTTGTATTTCTCCTTTTTCTTCCTCTTCGTTCGTCGTTATTTCGTAGATGGTGAATAATAGCTAAGCCACCTACGGCGAACCTCAGTGCTCTATGATTGTCGCTCAACTGAGGGCCTCTCAGCAGTCGGCTGCTTCTTTTAGACCTGCGTACATTTGTCACTTTTCGTCATGAAGTCCCTTCTCCAAATACACAACGTTAAATTTTACTCTTACGTCGTCGTGTCTGTTTAAGTGCGCAAGCTCTCGCACTCCTATAACATTGCAAAAGATACTGATCTTCCGATTCTAAATAATTTTAGGATGTTCGGATGAACACATCACCGGGCCTGCAACCGAACAAACTGCTGGAGTTGGAGCAACCGCCGTCGGTAACGGTGTCGTTAGGTCTGGCACACTCGATGCCATCCTCTCTACCACCTACTGCCGCAGCCAAATGTATCTTTCTCGGCAGCTGGCTCACTTGCATCCCGAACTCACCATGCCCATGTTTAGCGGTAAGATTTATCAACCTCTTTGAAGATCAGAATGAACGAGACGAATCCTAATTGTTGTTTTATCGCAACTAAAAGAACAGTGAGAAATGCAACTGAATGAATCAATCTTTGCAGCATGCAAATATTTCACTATAATTATTGGCGTTTATGACCTCATTTAACTGTCTCATTATCTTTCTATTACTTTATGTTTGTTCAAAATTACCACATGCAAAAATTGAACAAACGCTAATATTGGTAGTACTGGAAGCAATTAAGCATTAGGTACTTAGGGAACCGGGCGTTACTTGTGTAAATATTTCCATCTGGTAACGGAAGTGGCCTCGATGTGTCAAAACATGAGTGAGCAACTAGAGTGTCCAGAGAAATTATAATCGTAAGAGAAAATAGAAATGGTATAATATATAAGACAGATAATTAATGGATGTACTTTACATTGTAGAAATCACTCACAGATTCCAAACTGCTCGCCGCGAGGTTCGCCAGCTACTTCTTCAATATTTATTACCGTGGTTGCATAACATGGAACTGGTAGACTTAAATGTACCACCTCCTTCGAATCCTCTGAGCTATTACCAGGTAGACAATTTAAAAGCATGAAAAAAGCTTCAATACAACATTCGGTAATTATTTTGATAGGCAAATATATATATATATATATATATATATCTTTCTTTACAGTATTATGCAAGTGATGTAAATCGTGGTGTTGGTGGAGTTGCCGGGAACTCGGGAATCGGCGGAATTGGCTCCGGAGGGCGAAGAGAAGGCTGGGGTAGCGCTGAAGCCACCGAAATGGTCCTCAATAATTTGTTCTACATTACAGCAAAGGTTAGTATTTTTACATCTGTAGTATCAACATCATAACATTTAGCTAAAGTATATTAATCGTGCGAATGATAATATGCTACAGTTCTGAAGTGATCGTTTTTCTCAAGTTCCGTGGATTTTCATTTTTCTATTACAGTTTGCCGATGAACATCCCAAAGAAACAGAGGAACTCTGGGGTACACTTTGTGGATGTTGGCCCAACAATCTTAAAGTAATAATCCGCTACCTGATAATCGTATCCGGAATGGCGCCCCAAGAATTATTACCATACGTGAGTAAACGACTATGCAAATCCTGTTCGATAATGATATTGAGAACGAACAAGCTATGTGACGGAAATTAAAATCACATTGCTCTTTAAAGGCTAAGCGTGTAGTGCTGTATCTGGCTCGAGCACGTCCGGAACGTCTCGTCGACGAAATGATGACGGAGCTCCAAACAGTCGAAACTCTAAATTGCTTGATAGAACGCACGGAGACACCACCATTTTACAGACTGACCAGCATGAGAAAAGCATCCTCACATAGCGATGCGCCTGCAGCCGATCCGACTAATCCGCCTCGAGACTTGGCTGTCGAAAAGGGCACGATACACACGAAGCGACACTCTGGGGAGGATCCTGTCAAGACTGGGTAAGTTAATTCTGATCTTTCTCCGTTTCTCTCTCAATGTTCAGTTCTCAGTTTTTTATATTTTTTTTTTTTTCTTTCCATCGTGATTCCTTGAAATCAGCGTTTCGAAATCAGACACGGCCCTACGTGCACTTGCTGGTTTCTCGACTCCGCGAACAGATAAATCACGCAGTGGCAGTACGATTGCTGGCGGTGTTCAAGCATCGCTACTACCTGACGACCTCTCAATGACCACGAGTGAACCAGAGGTACGTTTTTGCATGCAAGCGAAAAACAACGCAGCTGTCTTTGGTGGTCAGCAGAATGGACAGAGGGTTAAAAGAAAGATGTTTCAGTTGATCGTCGAAGAAACATGTTATATTATACGAAATGGAGCTACACTATCTGCCGAAAGCCGTATTCCTGGGAAGGCTGGCTTCAGTGTTGAAAAGTTTGACATCCCTCAGCCACATCCACTTCCGATGCCAGAGTATGGCGGCTACTTTGCGCCGCTCACGGAATACTTGCCAGATAGTTCACAACCTATAAGTGGCTTCCATAGGTAATCGGAAAAAAAATTATTTAAAAAACACTTTAACACTGGCACAATTAGCTACATACGTAAAACGATGCTGTATTGTGAAATAAATGCGATGAATTCTCTTTTCCAGATGCAACATTGCAGTAATGCTGCTAACGGACGTAGTTGTAGATGGCGTGCAGCTCGATTGGTCGATTCACGTGCCGCTCATGCTGCATATCGTCTTCCTTGGACTAGACCATTCGAGGCCGCTCGTTCGCGAGCACTGCCGCTGTCTCCTACTAAATTTGCTGGTAGTTCTCGGTGATCATCGCGATCATCTTGGCGTTGCCAGGGTCCTCTTGGCTTCTCGCACTGAACAATTAGGCCTTGGTCTGACGACTCCAGCACTGCCCGTTCTGAAACACAACTTCACTGAACTTGATCCGGAATTCGACAGCTACTTATATGGACCAACAGTTGTCCAGCCACCCCCTTCTCATCATACAACTTCACCTCCTCCAGGAACCCCACTTCCAGGCACTTTTATCTCGTCAGCGATTTCATCGTCTATACCAGCTGCGACCACTTCTACTCTTTCGGCTACAATAGCATCAGCCTCATCGTCTTCATCATCCTCCTCCTGCGCATCCTCCTCCTATGCAGCATCGGCGCCAGCTGTAGTGCCAGTAGCTGTAACAGTTACAAACCCGGCCCCAATCCCGACTACACTTTACTCCTACTCCTCTTCATCGAACTCCTCCGCATGTGGCAGTCCTGCGTCTAGTGTGCCTTCTTCGCCGCCGGCGCCTCCGCCGCTTCCTCCTTCACCTACACTACCGTCTTTACCACAATTTTCATCATCCTCATCACTCACTTCGTCACCTGCGCCGCCACCTCCGCCTCCACTTCCTCCGCCACCACCGCCACCACCGCCATTACTCTTGCAAAATGATACAGCATTGACATCCGGTATCATGATTAACAGCAACACCGCTACCAATACTAGCAGTGTTGTTACTAACATCAGTTCAGCTGGCACCTCTATCTTTATGCCAAACCCGGCAGTCAGTATCAGTACGAGCAACAACAACGTTGGCGCGGACTTTGAAAACAACGTCGATACTGTCTTTAACATCGGCACAACTGCTGTTGTCGGCCTCTCTGTAGCAACCTCTGCAACGACTTCCATCGCCAATCAATCTACAAATGCTTCAACAATTACCCTTACGAGTGCTTCGGCCGCACATTTTGTGACAACAACGTCACCATCGACTTCGTTTTCATCGTCGGCAGCCGCTGTGGCAGTTTCGGCAACAACTATGGCGACTGCACCAATCTCATCTATCTCTTTCGTTAATCAACAGCAGCAGCAACAATTGTTACAAAGCGGAGAGTATAATTATAGAGATGGAAGTAGTGAGTTCAATGTTCACGGCAAGAGAGGTGAATACAAACAACATAAATAATAAATGAAATGGAAGAAATGCTTTATCATGTGATAATAATTGTAGACTCGGCCACAGGGTCCAGCGGTGATTGGAACGCGACGTCTTCAACATCATCATTAAGTGCCATGGCACCGCCAGTGATAGTCACACCAGAAGTTGATGGGACAAATTGGACGTATCCTCAACCAGGACCGAGCATGTCAATTCAGGACGTGATAAAATCCTTGATAAACTTTTTGGCTTCAAGGCGAGTGCAGAAGTTGCGAGCGTACAATCAAATTAAGGGCGACTTTCATTAATAAGTCTTATATTTTTTGTAGGGCTAATCAACCATTATGGAATTACGAAGACATGACGGCTAAAGTTTGGTGGGTGCGCAGCGCAGAACAACTTACGGTGCTGTTGCGCCATGTGTTACGCGTCTTCAGGGACTCACTGCCACACGCTTTAGTGAGTCAGCGATGGGCCCAAACGGCACTCCAACTAGGCCTCTCTTGTTCGTCGCGGCACTACGCCGGTAGATCTCTTCAAGTTTTTCGTGCACTTCGTGTACCAATCACGTCGAGAATGCTGTCGGATATTCTCTCGAGGCTAGTGGAGACTGTTGCTGAGCAGGGAGAAGACATGCAGGTATTAACACGTGAAGCGCAAAATTCTCTTGACAAATAGTCAGTTTTCGATGTGCCAAGCTTTTTTTTCTTTTTTAATTCATTTTCCTTATTTTTAGGGATATGTAACCGAACTGCTGTTGACACTCGAAGCAGCTGTGGACTCGCTGGAATCGGACTTTCGGCCGCTTGACTTCATGAAAGAGATCTTTAAATCCACTCCGAATCTAAACAACAAGGATCCCGTATCGGGAATCATCGTAGGCGGCAAACGCAGTCCTGGTGGTGGTAATGTTTATCCCGGTAGTCCACATCTATTCTCTCATTTGAATCAAACGGGTCACACGCGAAGTACCAGTTATTCCGTGAGTTACTGTACCAAAAAAGCTGGTGTTGTCGGCGTCGGGGGTGTTCCCGGTGGTGTAACCGGAAACAGTGCTACATCTGGAGGTGTTAATGGTAGTGGGGCTAATGGCAGTGGTGGAGTCAGTTGCATCTCTGCGTCATCGATATCAGACTCTAAGGGTAAGCTACAACTTATTATGAACTTTATAATTCAGAAATATCACTTATCGATCACTCTTGCAGAACTAGATGGCAGATCTGTATGTAACAAATATCCAAGTTCGAATCTCGCGAGATCGAGATCGGCTCAATCGCTGAAGCTCCTCGGTGATTCTGCAAGCCAGGACGACAAGATGACAATTCTGGCTCAACTCTTCTGGCTCTCAGTGTCGCTGCTAGAGTCAGATTATGAACACGAGTTTCTTTTGGCACTGAGGCTACTGAGTCGCGTCCTTCACAGGCTGCCGCTTGATCGACCCGACGCTAGAGACAAGGTCGAGAAGTTGCAACAGCAACTCAGATGGAACTCTTTTCCTGGTGTTCATGCCCTGCTACTCAAAGGATGCACGAGCCCGAATACTTACGAACCTGTGGTCACGCTTCTGGCGCAATTTACGCCTTTACTGGACTTGCCTGTTGTCGATCCAACACAGAGTCTAGCGTTTCCCATGAATGTTGTCTCGCTGCTGCCCTACATGCTGCTTAATTACGAAGATGCCAACGAGTTGTGCATACGAAGTGCTGAAAATATTGCTCAGGTAAACTTTATTTACAGTCGTGTATTTTTGCAACGTTACCAGAACCTCCTTGTGGAGATTTCACCCAAATACCTTTCATTTTCTCTGTCTTCCTTTTAAACAATATTAGGTGAGCGCCGAAAAGGGGAAAAAATTAGAAAATTTAGGAACGGTTATGACCCTCTACAGTCGACGCACCTTCAGCAAGGAAAGTTTTCAGTGGACAAAGTGTGTAGTTAAATATCTTTACGATACATATGCTCACCTGAGTTTTAACATGCTGGCATTCCTCGTGGAGGTCCTTGAAAAGGGACCAACGAGCGTGGCTCTGCCAGTCCTCAGTATTATACATTGCATGTTGCACTACGTGGACTTGGCGTCACCGAGCGCTCAGCCAGTCAATACGGAACTTCTGAGAGTGATTTCGAAATATGTCGAAGTACGTAAGATATATTCTTCGAATCCCATGAAGATGTAACAGGTCATTTTATTAGATCTATGATGCTCGCATAGGGAACCCACTGGAAAGAAGCATTGAAGATCTTGAAACTCGTGGTTACGCGATCCTCGAGTCTTGTGGCTCCCCCGACTTCAGTTCACGGCTCTTCCTGGGATTCCTCACTTGCTTCGCCTCATCCAAGTTTCGCCGACAACGAAATATTCACAAAGAAGGAATTGCCCGGTAAGTGGGATCGGTTGCTTTATGATTTTAATGGTAGTACGCGCACAGAAATAACGTCATTTTGTTCTTTTTCTTTGGCACCGTGGACTACGTTCCGATCGGACTACTTATTCGACAACGATCAGGTTGCGGTACAACTAATAACGATAGTCGCCTGTAGCTTCGTCATTGAATAAACTTGTAATTTCATAGTTCCACGTACCATTTGATATGGCTGGCCGTTTTCGAATTGCCCTCTCATTGATTTTTTTTTCCACGTCATTTTTATCGTCATTGTTGTGGTAGTCGTAATTGTTTATTCTTAGTCTTAACATTCATGCATAAAGGTCCACGTACGATTGAACGTTATATCACGCGAGTAGTGAAGAGTGAATTTCGCGTAAATAAACGTTGAGGTGGTGAAAGTACATTTTGAATGGTGGTGCACATATGTATAAATGTATTAATGTAGACATGTTACACGATGCTATCTCAATAGGACGGACCATGGATTTTACGTTTGACCTGTCGCAAACACCGGTGATTGGTCGACGGTGGTTAATTCGCCCGAGTGGTGAAGACAGATCGCAGCTTGGTTCACCGCGGCGTTCCATCTCGCTTTCACCAGCTGATAGCAATGCCATTGCTGGCTGGAAGAGACCCTGGATGTCCCAGGTTTGCAATTTCTCCTCCGATTAAAGTACCACATACCACATACAGGGGCAACTGCATGAGATTTAAAGAAGAAAAAGGAATTGAAGATAGCATGGAGTGCAAGGGGAGGGAGCAATGAAGGAAAAAATAAATAAATGATTAATTTGTTTGTTGCAGGGTCGCGTGCGAGAATGCCTGGTCAATCTGTTGACCACCTGCGGACAGCGGGTTGGCTTGCCGAAGAGTCCATCTGTGAGTATAGACTCTGTCTTCAGATTCTTAAGTCTTGCATGGGGTCGATAAGAATGCCTCTATAGAGGAGGAGGGTGCTTCATTAGTGTGATGGATTTTTCGACTCCTTGTTTGGGGTAAACCCGAGCAAGCCTTGCGAGAACTCCTGAGCTTACAATGATATCTGACTCTCGTTATCTCCTCATTTTTAGGACGAACACGTTAGCTCAATGACAGTGTATTCTAAGGTAACGGGGGTTGTCCTTTTCATGAGAAGCAGGAGTGCTCTGACTAATGCACTGATTCGAGTACTTGCATCTAGCTTGTAGTTTCTATAATCACAGATCACTACTGTGCAATTTAAATGCGGCTACACGTTCTTACTGGCACTGTTAAACAATTCACGATATCGCGCAGCCTCTTCTGTAAAAGCCATTTATTTATAACGGAGTACCGGGAATTTCCTGGGCTCCTGGGATTTGACATTCGAACAGGTAATATTTAGTCAAAGTTCTGACTTGATGGAGCGACAATCATCAATGGCTTCATCAACTGAGGAGATGTCCGGCGCAAACAATGACCTAAGCGGAGGCTCAAGGCGCGACGACGAGCAGTTTGGTGTCTTCAAGGACTTTGACTTCCTTGAATACGAAAGCGAGAGCGTCGAGGTAACTGAAAATTCGATAATGAGTACGTTTGTCGTGATATTGAGGATGAGGATAATAAGTGTTTAACACGTATTCAGGGTGAAAGCACGGACAACTTTAATTGGGGTGTAAGACGACGTCCATTAAGTGAGGGCGAGGAAAGAGAACCGAGTCTACGCCAATTCGAAGAGAGTCTCAGCGAGAGGACACCATCTTCTTCTGGCAAACACCCGAGTACCAGGGTAATTAACGAGAACATCTGGTCTTCGTGGCAACAGAATGTAGCATGACAGATTTATTTGGGATGTTTTAGCGAGGCGTCGCCGAGGAGTCATCCGACGACGAAGTTGGTTCGGAATCGCCTCTGGATGAAGTGCCGCCAGGAAGCAGCGGTTCAACTGGTGGCCCGGAGGCAACCGGTATTCTACCAGGAATGTTTCCACCTTCCTCGCTATCCTTAATTCCAGGACGAACGCGCCACGACTCCTCCACACGGTCAGACACTTCGTAAGTCTCTTCGCTTCTTCTGGTCCATTATTGTCATTATCTGCATCGATAAATATTTATATATAAAAATTCGCATAGCGGTTCGAGTGCTGGTGATCTTGGTGACGTAACACCATGCAACGCCTCGCCCAATTTATCGGGCCTGATGCCCTTCCGACACGCTGTGCGAGACGACACTGAGGAAATTTGGAGACAGCAAATACAAGCCTTAATCACACAAGCTCCTTATAACACTCTTGACTTTTTTCAATTACTTGGACGAATCTTACGGGTAAGTATATATTTGTAGGTTCAAATTTGGTTCAGGAGACTATTTCTGCATTTAATTGTCGTGATAGGACGCAAGTAACAAATCGATAAGTTTGACGCGTGATGCGAGCGCCCTACTGAGGGCTGGAGGAGCTGCCTCCGTTCTTCTCGGGTCCCACCTGTCTGGGCACGCGGAACTCCTTGGGTCGAAGGCAGAGCCTCCCCTGGTATGGTTCTCCGCGACCGTTTTTGCCAGCCAGAGACTTCATGAATCTTTACGCTTTGGTATGCTAGAGATTCAAGAACATCTTGAAACGTTTCTTGATAGAAAGGATCATGCTAGTGAGGTAAGTCTGACTAGTCCAGTTGTCATTGCGTAACTATGTGAATACGAGTATTATGATGTGTACAGTGCCTAGAGGCTGTGAAGACAACCAGCAAATTGCAGACATTGGATGAAAGTCAACCGAGCGAAACAGCGCTGGAGGAGATGCTCCTGGACCTCGGGCGAGCTCTTTATAAGCTTCATTTTCAGCTCTTATTGTTGATCGAAGCATCGAATAAGATGCTCGGTGCACTGACAAATGCTGCTCGAAATCTGCAGAGCCCTTTACAGGATGCTTCGAACGAAGTAGCCTGTATGAGAATCGCTCTCAGTAGAGCCCTCGAAGAGAGCACCGAAAGCGAACGTGGCACTCCGACACCAACTCCGAGTCCGAGTCCACTACCTGGAGCGGCTGCCGGGGCTCTAGAAGATGTGGCCAGAGTCGCGGAACTCCTACGATCAGCCAGATGGTCGTCAGCTCTCGAAGCTGTCAGACTTCACAGAGCGCAGTGGCCAGCCGACCCCTTTCATGACGAAGATGATGTCGTCACAACCGCTGTAAACATGTATTGCAGGCATCTCGGCCAAGACAGATCAGGTAACTTTTCTCAATGTGTTTCTCAATGTGAATTGAGTAAAACCTCGCGCTCCCTTTACGAATATTATGTAGACACTGCTTAGTATAAATTCTCCTAATCCTCTATTATGTCACATGTTGCAGACCTCTTCGTAGTTACGCGGAGTGACCGAGAGATGTCAGAAGTGTTTGGTAAGCTCATGGAAAGTCTCTTTCAAGTACTTGCCGGCGTTACAGGTTTGGAGGCTTCGACGAAAGCTACGAGAGCACAATCCCTCGAACACTCGCATGCTTCTAAAACAGACTGTTGAACTATTTTACACATTGCCCTCGGTCCATCCGCAACTTGACAGAGACATAGGGATAAGTCCGCAGTACTACTATTATATATTAAAAACTTTTAGGGAGAACGCCTCGTAATCCAAAAGTTCTTGTTCCTTCTTGTACATCCAGTGTGCATACTACTTGGTGATCGTCACGCTTATCATAAACGACTACATATAACTGAAAAGAAATAAAGGATGTCATTTGAAAGCACGCCGACCATCTTTTATTTTTCGCGTCTCGTCCTCATGTTAAAACAAACCAGTGTAATTATTGTCATTCGTGTACAAAGAAAAATGGACGGGATTTACCTTCGCCTGGGGAACTACGACTACGATGTATTCATGAATGTCAGTGACTTTGCCAGGAGGTTCGTGGATCGCACAGTCTCAGATGCAGTATGCCTTGCGCTTAAGGCAAAGAATTATCGAACGGTTAGCTGTGTTGAGGTTAGGTCGTCTTGCATCCCATTCATAGGGGCTAACGATATAAATTGCACAGCTGACATTTTTTGGAAAAAAAATCCCGCGTGGCTGTGCCGAACGCGAGAAGAAGATCTCTTGGCCGACCTGTGGTAAAGTGAATTCTCAAAATGCTCTCAGATGCATCGAAACGATGATGGATCAATGGAAAGCATTGCCGGTTTGTCATGCTTGCCGAATCCAAAGGAATGCTGATATAATCAGAATCTAATCGGGTCTGATTGCTACGCACACCTAGGGAATGCGAGATTGGATGTATCATGTGGAATTTATTCGCCTTGGCTCGAATCGCTCTTCCGAATTTTACGCTTATCGAACAAAATGGAGTGTTCCTACCTCGGCCTGCCCAATACCTCGCGTGACGGCCAGCGTCTTCTTCAACGTCGAAGCCAGCCGGCTCAAACCCCAATGGTATCCAGTGGACGTAAGTGCTGCCTTCCTCTTTTCCCTATCGTCAAGTCAATTCGCTGGACTCCTTGACTGACCTGGCCAACATTCGGTTTCCAAGGTAACATACGTCTTCGAAGGAAGTCAACTAATTCATCGGGCAAACTGGCCCTTCCAACCGAAATGGCTCTACGACATCTTCGATGTAAAAAACATTATTTTTTTAGACGTAGACCAACCATAATTCATTATTCTAGCCATCGTAAAGATCAGTATCTGCCAATAAATTTAACCCAGCCGAAAATCAATCGGTTCAGCTAACCGGAATATCGCGTGTACATTCCTTCTCGTCTTTTACCGGATGCTGACGTGTGATTATCAGCGTCGAATCGTCATCATCTCTGGTTCCATCCTGACCGTCATTCTGCTGGTGCACAGACACCACAAAGGCCCAAGTTATCTCATCTATTTAAGGATGTCGCCGCAGACACCGTATGCAACTATGCGTGCAGGGGGCGAGCGGGCAAATGCGTGGCCCATGCGTTGGTCTTTCAAAAGATTCCCTTACCTCTCGCGCCCAGTCGGCGATCCGTCTACCCTGCCCCCCTTTACCCGCCTTTAGGACATCCTAACAGTCACGTTCATGTACTCCCACCTTCGCATCGAACTTCAGTGCGCCGACATGAAAGCATTCAAAGTGGTAAATAGTGCGCCACGTGATGCAGATGCTCCTCGGAGCCGGAGGCCGGAGGTCGGACGTCGGCGAATGCCAGGAGGTCTCCTCTCCGTCTCAGCAGGAGAGAGCCTCGGGCAGGCTGCCACCCGCGATCTTCAACCTCGCGTCGTGTCACCAGAGCCACCGTGATGATGACGATGATATCTCGCACAGCGCCGCGACGCTCCAAGAGAGCAAGCAGAAGCGCGCGCTCCTCTTACGATGTTTGTGTTTCTTTTGACTCAGCCGTCCACTGCGCGCCGAAGAACGGCTCCGTGCATTTTAACGAACTACCATCGACTGACTAATTAGTCGTTATAACTCATTTAGATAATTTTTAATATTTCTACCAACTGTTGGTTGCATTGTGCGAGGGTCAATAATGAAAAGAATACAATTGTTTCTAACTAATGATTGGGCTCTTTATAAGATTAGTTATTTATCGTTAGATTTTTTTCTTAAATCACGCCACGTGCTCATTATTAGGAAATGACGTTGCACGCTCGGTATAAAGTTTTTGTTGGCGTGTCTTAAACATCACATCCGCTCCTCCGTATTTTCTCTGGATATTGGTCTACCCGGGAAAAGCCGAGAGAGAAACCACCGCTTTGCACTCGGCAGCTTCAAACATCCGCTGCTGCGCCAGCCGCTGCGCCACCCTTTTCCTCTTTCTTCTTTTTACCGTTTCCTTCGTTCGCTCGTTCTTTCCTTCCTTCCTTCCTTCCTTCCCTTCCTCCTCACCTCTCTGTACCTCCTATAGCGGCCAGAAAATATGTCGAAGAAACGACGAACCTCCTCGATGTTTAAAACATCGTTTTTCAACTACTTCGCTATTTGATGTAACATAAGGATTACAACAGAAGCTCTCATCTCGGATGTTCAAAATAAACGAAAGTTCGTCTCCCTTTAACCTAAGGATTATCAAGCGCGCCAAATGCGAGGATATGGCCACCAACAGTTGTAAACACAAAGATTCATCGCTGCGGCGACGTAATATCCTCCGGAGAATTGAGCCGATTGTAAGCGACCTGGCAGGTGATACACAGAGTAACGAGCTCGCACTATATTATATTCAAGCGGGGTGTTTCCTGGACTCAAGTTACGTAAGAGCAAACGCCAAGCGCACCAACGAATCGCACAGCGAGTGCCATTTCAAATGGGATTTTGAGGATTGCCGAGGTGTCGCGTTAGCAAACTATTGCTTAGAGCCACGTAGGGAGCTAATGAGCATGAGGAACTCGCCGAAGCACGTACGCGGAAAGGTCGAGTGACTGAATGGGCGGCAGCGAGCGGATAGGTACGAGAAAGGAAGGAGAAGAGGAAGAAGTGCACAAGTGCGAGTGAGAGAAGAAAGAAAGAAGGGAAGCGTCTCGGCAGCTGCCGCTGCGTTTTGCCCGCGTCGATGGTCTCGGAGTCGAGCTTCTCTCGGAAGACGGCGCGAGGCTAAAATTAGCGAGAGACGCACGTCCCCGCTAGTCCGTAGATGGGTTGCCATGAATCCATATGGATCACCGCAATGGCACAATCAGCCCCGTAGGAGTCTAGGAGAGGGAGAGGCGGCACGCGCGAAGCCGATCGGAGGACTCGGCTGCGATAAGAAGCAGAAACGGAGAGGCTCGCGGAACATGTGCAGGAGCGTGACGTGGTCCTCGCGGCTGGGTTAACTGTCGGTGCAGATGCGACGGCAGGAGAAGTGTAGCGAGGCGCAGTGGCAGGATGGCTCAGCGCTGTGGGCGTCGTCGTAGGGGTTCGGAGACTGAATCGCGAAGCGTGGAGGAGCGTGGAGGAGCACGGAGGAGATGGAGGAGATGGACGTTGCCGCGCTCGCACGCGCACATCTGCGTCGGGCGGATGCAGCCTGCATTTTATGAGCGCCCAATGAAACCGATTCTCTTACTGGTGAACCGACACCCGCAGCCGCAGCCGCACGCGCGCGGAAGACGCGAGCGCGACGGGCGTGTGCGGCTACGCGCCCGGTGTGGCCCCTGCCCATGGGCACCGACACGAACTTTCCTATAATTAGACCTCCTTTCTTATTTATTCTCTTGCTTCGGTCCTCGTTCGTGCTCTCCTTCTTTCGCTTCCGCGGAGCACCTTTCCGTCAGCCGCGTGACGCTGACGGAAGTGACACGCCCGCGCACCCAACCGTCAAGGCTTCGTAGATCGGCGCGATCTCAGCGAACCTCAATCAAAGCGAGTCCTCCTCTAAAAATAGCCACCAGCGCTGGACATCTTGTTCTCGGTATGCGGGTTAACGATTGAGAGCACCGAAGGTGTTCACGGAGTTGCCTCTAGTGCCAACCGTATTGACGTTTATCTCGGCTATTTCGAAGAAGAACGCAGGTTACGCTCGGATCTATTTGCAGGCAGTTGGCAGGGGGAGCGATTGCCGTAGTTGCGATTCGCACTTTGACGTCGTGCCCGACACCACCGACGCTACATCGACGCCACCTCCGAAGACCACCTTGCGCGCACGTGTCTCCTCTACCCTCCCGCCGCCCCCCTCGACTTCCTTTTGGTCCTAGACTCTCTTAAAAGCGAATTCCTCGCTCTCTGCTTGACTTGGAAATCCATCGGGCAAATACGTAATGGATCTTGGGATTCGAGAGACGCACTCTCGCCGGTGTATGCGAGAGCATGACTACGTTACGCCGTTATTCGTAAACCACGGCTAAATTTAACGGAGGCCTCTCGACCTCCTCGTAACCACCTCGCTGACTCGTCCACGCGTTGTCGGCGCCAACGGTAACCAGCAGTGCCACCGATCTATCTCATTGAAAATAATGGCGATCCCCAGGTGTGCGGATGCGATCGAAGAACAAGAGGATGGACGCGATAGCTGGAAATCAGAGGCAACGGGAAGATCCACGTCTCGGAGGAACGGAACTCTTCCCACGGGGTCAGCTGCTTCGGAGAAAAGAGAACTTTGAAAGGATTAAGATAAGACGGCTCGAGTACGAAGCGCGTGGCTGCATTCCTATTGGGCTCTAGATTTGTCAATGGGCCACTAGACGCAGCAGACGGAGCGAACGGATAGACGCGCATGGCCGCTTCTCCTTCGCTCGTTATCCTGTTATCCTGTTATCCTCTCTCGTAGGCAAAGACCACTTCGAACGACAGGACACGGGCTGGGCTGATGGGCTCCCACACCGAGTCGTATCGTGCGCCATTCGCCATGCGCCATGCGCCATGGGGGCCGAGGTTGAGGTTGGGGTTGGACGCGTGGCACTCGCGTGCCACTCTCTCCCCTCTTTCACTTTTCTGGCCCTTTCCGGCCCGACCTCTGACTCCGTCGCGGTTCCCTTCCTTACTTCCTGCTCCCTTCCCTCATTTTCCCCTTACCTGCATCTTCCTCTTCATTTCAAAGATGAGCAAAAGTTCAATGGATGGGCATGTTATATCACCGAGATTCCTCTCACGTGACTCCTCGTGTCCATCCGTTAATCTCTATTGTAGCCAACTGAGACAAAACAGTCGATGGACCAAACTTTCTTTGTCCGAAGCTTTGTTTACCGGCCGCATTTTTTGTTCCTTGATATAAGACATTCTCCAAAGATATTAACGAGCATCTATCGAGAAACAGCTAATTGTCATTGACAGCCAATTAATGATGACCATGATGAATGTCTCGGTAACCCCGAACCAAACAATAACGTTAGGCTATCCCGCTGCATCATTCTCGGATCGCGTCGATGGAAACATCGTCTTGGAAGCATAAGGCCCCAAAATACCTCCCGAGAAGGAGGCACGAAGGTAGTTGGCTGAGCTGGTGGGCGCGTGCTCGACAGCTGCACCGGTGGCACTGACTGAAATAGCTTTGGAACCCCATGCCGAGGGCAAGTACGATTCCCCTGAACCCTGCTAAAATTTCTCCATGCTTTTAAATAGCAATCCCAAGGCCCAGACGATAGTCCGATACAAAACCATATAAGTCGTATAAGGCTATCGAGAAATGTTATTTGGTTTTCCACTAGAAAGATCTAATATCGGGACTCTCTTCTCCATCTGAAGCTCCATCAAAAAGCTTTTAAGATATTCATAAACAGTTTAAGAATTCTTGGGGCTTTCCGGAGGAACTGCCAATTGTTAAACCAACATGTTCCTCGAGCTTACTAATCTAGCGTCATAGCGATAGTCTGACGTTCGAAAATTTATTTCTGGATACTTGAGATACTAAGGTAATACGGTACCACTAGTAGGAGCCACCTGTTTCTCTGGATGCGCTAAATAACACATCCCTTCGAATAGCACTCGCCCACGAGAAATAATTCATTTTATTGTTTCATCCTATCGAAGAAAATGATGTGCTCTTTAATATTATTTCCCTCGAAGGTAGCATTGATATTATCGAACAATAATAAATGAACGAGGTCGCGGCATTCGCCATCGGTCGTTGCCAATTCAAAAAGAAGAATCTAGAGGAGAAGAAGAAGAAGAAGAAGAAGAAGAAGAAGAAGAAGAGGAGGAGATGCTTGGCGTCGCACTCTCGTAGCCGGTGGAAGCAGGTTGGTGCGCTGGGTGGTTCTTCTGGCGCGATGCCAGGCGTACGCCGAATTTAGCACCGCGACGCTGACTAACTCACGAAGCATTCATTCAATCGTTGAAGAAACTTCTTAGTCCACCTTTCTTTGGGCAAAATGATCCTGATGACAAGAGCAAGCTAATCGACGCGAAGGAGGATGGAAAAGGCCAAGCAGTAGCGGGTTAAGTAAGGACAATGGGGTCAATTCTTGCGGCTCGTAAGAAAAATCAGGTGGAAGGCTGAAGAAAGACATAATCCATTCTCCTGAAAGCTTTCTCTCCATCTTTATCTTTCTCTTTCGATAGAGCACATTTAGTTCGGCAGTGAAAGAGAGCGCGTGCGTATCCACGCTCGCGAGGTAAGTTCACGGTAGAACCCCTGCCGAAGAGGGGGATAAAAATAGAAGAGGACACACGGGTTGCTCGTCGCGGCGGAGCGCTCGGGTTCTACATGCTCGTGCAGCCCTGAGCTTCTTTCTTCCCTATAAAGCGGAACTCTGTCCAAATTCTCGAGAAGGCATTAACTCCGCTAGTAGCTAATAAAAGTTCCAACAGATTCCAGACAATTGACTTTGACGTAACTTTGTACTTGACGGGTGACGATAACGCAATGGTGGAATCTTTCGGATGTGCTCCAAGTGTCCAACGAGACACAGAAGAAGACGTATAAGGCTAGGTTATAGCATGCCGAGGAGGACGCAGTCGACGTAGTAGCGTAAACAAGGGAGGGAGCAGCAGCAGCAGCAGCAGCAGCAGCAGCCGTCTTCGAGCCGAGGGTGAGGTAGTTGAGAGAACCGAGGAGTCGAGGAGTCGAGGGGCCGAGAGTGGCAAGGGGTCCACGCGGCGGAGGGAAGCTGCGCTCCTATATGTAGCCCCGAATCTTAGCCGAACCGACTACTACGCTCGAATCTTACGTAGCGTACGCACCCTTTGCTCCTTCGTCTCCTGCCGATCCTCTTCCTTCACGCGACTCCGTCATTCGTCATTGCAGTTTTTTAATATTTTCACCTGATCGAGAGAGTAACTTCCGGAAGAGCAGCGAGACCGACTCGCGACTCCTTTGATTGGTGATGGTGTCCCGCGAAGACCAGTGAACCGCGAGACGTGAAACGCGAGTGAGCCTCATTGGATATCGAGTGCTATGACACCTTCCTAGACTCGAAGATTCTTCTCCACGAGCTGCCCACGATGCCACGGGCCTTCCTGATAACGCATCGCCGCTACAACGGCCCCGAAGAATTCGCAGAAACCCTTCAAGGTAAATACAAACTCGCATTCCTTTTCATTCGGATCCCACCGGTCGTTCTTGCATCTTCGAGTTCTCCTTCTTCTGCTTCGCGCTGCTGTACAGTCTTCAGTCTCACCCTTATCGTTATCACTTACGCACCGTTTTCGCTCGACGACATTAAAAAGTGTTGGCCGCCAAGGGTAAGACAGTTTTCAATGACTTTGCTAAGATTCTGACGAGGACGGTTATTTAAAAGCTAGTGATGACCTGACGACAGTCTAGGGTTTTCATTGCTTTTATTCGTATCCTCGATATGAAGATCGCGTCGGTTGATTGACATAACAGTTATGCTATTAATATAGTGATGACCATGGTGGTTATGACGTCGGCGATGACGGTGATTCGTGAAGGTGAAATAACGAATGATGAGTGCATATCCCGTGACAGTGAGAAAGTGCTTCGAATTAAACTGAGAGTCCGAAGACGCGAGACAATGGGATCGCGTCTCGAAATCATCTGTGAGCAGCTTCATCTGCGTCTGACTTCAGTTGCCTCCTTATTTTCCGTATTGCCTGGCGCAATAATTAAAGCAGCATCGTTGGTACCACCGTTACCAACGGCGCCATCATTGCTACCATAGACGAGATCCTAGCAGCTCGGAAAACGGAGGTCGGAAGCTCCACTTGGGAGCGCATAGGTAGATTAATGCGCGCGCATGACGATCATTCCGCCGGTACAGAGGCACGTCGCTCTATTTTCGTTACTCTCGCGGTAGTTCATTGAAAAAAGGAGGAGCAGCAACAGCTATAGAAGCGAGAGTACAGACAGCACCGTTACTCTCGAAGATCCGAAGAAATCACGAGAGCGAGTAACTCTTGTAGTAGAACATTTAATGGTTCCTCTTTTTTATATTTGCAGATTACAGTCCGGAAAGAGGAGTGCGACTGGCCGAGTACGGAGGCGGTCAGCCGACTTCGGACGGAGTGAGCGACTGTGGAAGCGAAACTTCCTCCGAATGTCCCGAGGAACTTTACAACTTGACTAAACTGGCGGAGGTCAGTCTGGCCGCAGCTGCAGGAACTCTCATTCATCCCGACAATCTCCTTTGCCAGCGATCTCTGTCGCCGACCCGACCGAACGACAGATATCGGATGAGCCCCGCAGCCTCCTCGAAACATCAGCACCACCACCACCACCACCACCATCATCAACATCCGCACCAGTATCATAATCATGAGGAAATCCGATTGGAGCATCATGCCTACCACCGTCACGGCTTTCAGCGTCAGGTGCACCAACACAGCCATCACGCGTCCTCCTGTCAGCAGCAACAACAACAGCAGCGAGATGAGCAGGAATACGAGACTTTACGTAAACCAGCGACGATCGAGGACGTGACTCTTCGCGAGAGATCGCGACTCTTCTTTGAGAGAATTGAAAGGGAGCGTGAGATCCTCGAGGGAGTACCACGGGATTCGGAGAGGAAACTCTCATCCTCCGAGAAGGAGATCAAGCGTGGATGCCCTCCTGCAATCGCACCCTCGAAGAACGCCTCAGCCGTTGCACCAGCAGCCGCAAAGCCAGCCTCGGGCACAATTACAGGCACGGTCCACGCAGAATCAAGTAAGGCTTGCGGCGAGGACAACGAGGAGCACGAGTGCCCTGACTGCGGAAAGAAATACTCCACGTCGTCGAATCTAGCAAGGCACAGACAGACCCACAGGTCCCTGGGGGACAAGAAGGCAAGAAGATGCCCACACTGCGACAAGGTCTACGTGAGCATGCCAGCGTACAGCATGCACGTCAGGACCCACAATCAGGGATGCAAGTGTCACTACTGCGGAAAGTGTTTTTCTCGTCCGTGGCTTCTGCAGGGTCACATTCGCACGCACACCGGTAAGCCAGTCGTCTGTAAAGACAGAATCTACTAACCTACCTAAGAATATTCACTTATTAATTTCCATGTGTAATCCTTCCAGGCGAGAAGCCCTTCAAGTGCACAATCTGCAACAAGGCTTTTGCCGATAAATCGAATCTTCGGGCGCATATTCAAACGCATTCGAATACGAAGCCGCACGTTTGCACTCGATGCGGCAAGGCCTTCGCCCTGAAGTCCTACCTTTACAAGCACGAGGAGTCTTCCTGTATGCGAGCACATCATCGAACACCCACCGAAAAACGTGAGGCCTCTTCCGAGAGTCTGGCCTTTGCTTCATCCGCTTCTCCAGCCTCCACCGCAACGACATCGAGCACGACGACGATGACTCCTGTCTCGATTACTCAAAGTTCCACGTCCATAAATACGACGCTTGGCTCGACAACGAGAGCGCAAATCGATTCTGAGGTCAATGAGAGAGAGAGATCGGGCCCCAGTGTCATTGTTCCGCGACGGGGTTTGTCCGATCCCTTCGGTGACCTAAGTCGAACAGCCGAAACTTCAGGAAAAACTTTACGGCCCTCCGCGTTCTCGGCCATTATAAAACATACGAAGCTCTCCCAGCATCAATATCAGCAGCCTCAGCAACTGGAACAAGAAGAAGAAAAGGATGGGCAAGAACGACAACCGACAATGTCGAAGCGCCGTTGTCGGGAGCCAAATACAAGGGACTCTACTTGTTTGAATAAAATGGCCGAAATCTCCAGGACGAAAGAGGTGTCCAAAATGATATCAAAGGAGTCGCCGAAGCTGGAGTCAAAGCCAGAGTCTACGAAGTCGAAATCAAAAATTGAAGCCTCCGACTCTGACGAGCAATCTGAATACGTATCGCGAATGGTCATAAGGACTTCCGTGATATCGCCGAATCCTGAACATCTGGGACGCTTAAGTTCCCTCGTTGGAAAAAATCCGACCACGTTCGATTCGACTGAACCCTCAAGGACTTCGAGGATCAGCCTGAACCTCGCTATCGGCTGAGGTCACCGATTATTATTCCAAATATCATCCTATTAGGGGACCATCTAGAATCTAATTTGAGCCTTTTAAATAATGCATCGAGAAGGAGTAATAGAGACAATGGCAATGTGCAAACACAGAGAGAGAGAGAGAGAGTGAGTGTATGAGAGTGTGAGAGAAAGTTAGAATGCGAGTATGTGTGGTTGTGCGTAATGACTGATTGCGAGTGTAACAAAGAGAACAGCGAAACGATAATGTTCTGTTCGAAGAGAGGGATCAGTCTTATCCCTGTACTTGGACCTATTAGGTTAAGAGAAATAGTCCTTCTTGTAGAGACGCGCTCTTCGAGGCAGCTACGGATGCACTTCCTTGTAAATATTAAGGAGTTCAGTGTTGCACGAGAGAAACAAAGGAAATGTGTGTTCGCGATCTTTACGTTTGATTCCCATATTCCGTATTCCGTAATCCATAATCTGTAATTCCGTATTTTATATTCCGTTACCAAATGTATAGTCAAGTAGCGGAAAGAGAGTGTACGAGCTAGTCGAAGTTATTTCGTGATCGATCCCACCTTTATTCGTCCAGATTGTGAAGCCTCAAAGAAACATTGGCACTTGATCTCTTATCGGATCTTTGTCGAATCTCAGTAAGAAACCAGTCGCTGCAGGTACTGGGATGTAACGCAGAAGATGATGGTGGGGATGTTCGTTTTATATATGTATATAATCAAGATATATCTACATTTTCTCTATCCACAAATATATATATATATATACATACAATATACATACATGTGCGCGGCTCACGTAAAAATGTAATCCTAGAATAGACTCGATGCATCTTCGCTAGTCCTATATCCATTGTCCGCACCTCGGTTCGCCCAGTGCATAGTTGTAGCGTGTAGGCTCGTCAGTAATTTACAGCAATAGTAATTATTGTGGGTAAATAGTTGTATCGGTAAACAGTTAAAGCATCAAAAGGAAGAGGAGATTTCTGAAATGCAGAATTTTCGTTAGTTCCTTCTGAACTTCCTTTACTTTCTTGACATACTCTTTTTATAAGTCTCGCATCCTAACCTATATCATCGACCTCATCCATGTCACTGTCCATTCCCATGTCCGTTTCCATAAGCACATTTACTGTAAATAGCATTCCCAACAATCGGTTTAGTTTATTGTAGCCATTAATATTAGTCTTGCGAATAGTAGCAATATTCTTTTATAGCTCTTGCATGTCCATTTTTCTACGAATTGTGATGAAATTGTCGATTGCAAAAAAAATATATAAAAATACCCGGATACCACAAAGACATCCCAAAGACGTTTATCGGATGTCTTAAGTTTGTGTTCTCACTCGATCTCATGCGTTCAATCATATCTTTTTCCAACTATCCCGCTTAGGAAAGATGATTTTCCTGCTTATACTTAATTTCGTTGTTCCCTTAACTACGTAAAATATTACAAAGCACGATATCATAACGTGTTACGTCTCTTTGAGCATTTGGACAAATTCAAAGAATTCAAAGAGAATTCGGAAATGCTGATGCGTTTCACATTTCGCCGTTTCCATTCCGTATGCGACGAGCCACTTTCGGATAAACAACGACTGGCTGTCTTTTACAACTGGAATGTAATATCTAGCTCGTAATTAGAGCAGCTAAGGAGAATCGGCCTGCAGAACAGCCTATCAAACGCTTGAGAGTAACAAGTAAGTCGATTTTATCGGGACTCGCTCTTTCATGCCCTGGATAGAAGCCACATTTAGCCCAGAAACGAGAAAGAATTTCGATAAGGAAGCGCCACCCGGCGGCGGACACTTTTTCGCGAACAATCATCAATCGTAGCTGATCGAGTCGTTCTCGGACTTGCTATCAGAGGGAACTCAAGAGAAATTGGGACGCGATCTTGTGACACGCAAGAATCGATAATAATAATTTCTTTTGGAAATCGAGACGACCAAACTTTAAACGGGTCTTTTTCCTGCTTTTTTTCGGATAAAAAATTTTGGGAAATCCACGTGACAGAGTAATTGCTTCCATAATTAATTCAACCGAAGTGCCCCACCCCCACCCCCTCCTAGATGATGCTTCTTCGCCCCAGCTCCGCGACCACCTCCACTGCCATCCCCAGTTAGGCCCACTGTCTTCCTCTCTAGCTGAGTGCGGCTCTAGCTGAGCAGAGGAGCGGCGACTGGCAGCTCTCGAAGAGGGAGATCGGGATCGAGATCTGGAGTGATCGAGAGCGATTGGGGGAAGGCTAACAGCTAAGAGCACCGAGCGTCCAGTGTCGAACGGGGATCCCAACGACAGTCTAGGACGATCTCGAGTCTCGCCATGGCGTCGATGCTCGTGTCGTCCCTTCGAATTCGCAAATTGATCATCGCGAGCATCATCCTGATTACGGTACCTTCAGGGCACTCTGACCTCAGGATCAGATCCACTCTCACCTCTGGCATCGGTGCGAACGATCCTCTTCACGTAAGTGTCACGCATCTTTCTCGCTGCTCCCATTCTGCTTCCCTTTCTTTCGGTAAAAGAATTCAAAACATTGGATTAATCACGAAAATTCACAATCATCAGAATCCATTGACCCCGATTCGCCGGTTGTCACATCCCAGTCCCTCGCGAGATGACTGAGAATCCTCGATTACTTAAACTGAATTTTTAAAGTCACGTGCGAAAGCCACGGACACCCGATTCTATCACATGGCGAAACCCATCCGAAAGACGCGGACTCGAGAATTCTCCGGCCCAATAGAATGATTTGAAGATCAGAGTTCATACCAGATAAAGTTCCGATAAAGCGACTCTAGCCTTCTTCCTTCTGATCTTTCATGCTCGCATTAAATCCGAGCAGCGAACGACAGTATCGGGCAACCTACATTGCCCACGCTCTGTTCGACAAACATCAATCAACCTTTGCTACTAACAATGAAGTTTATGCGAGCCGCTTCCGATTCGACACCTTATTCCTTGCTGGAACTGGACGTCGCGCGCTCCTCGAGTATCATCGCCGAAATTTTTTATTTTCCTAGGACAATGTTTCGCAAAACGATGAGGCACGGAAAGACGATTATCGCAGCACAGAATCTTTGAATTATTTCGGCAAACATTCATCGACATTCAACGACCATAACACGGTAAGGTCCATGGCAGTATGTGAGACACCGATATTTGGTGCTGCATAATTTATCTGACATGTTCAATCTATCAATTTCAATTTATTAACCTTCATCTTGTGAGTTATCAACTGAATTTAATCGATTCATGTATTTCAGAACTTTATAGCGTACAAGGATACGAAATGGAAAAACTGCTATTTGGAAAAAATGCAAAAGACATCCCATCAGCTGAATGAAACTTCGAAAGGTCTACAGAAATCGCACTCATCCGGTCCGAGAACATTATACGGCTCGATTAATTCGCTTACAAAACTAGAGGTGAATCCTTCCAATCTGCCTTCGCAGTTTCGATTTTAACGAGATATCAAATATGACGCTTCCGCCGCTACTTCTTCTCCTTCTTCCCCTTCTCGAGCTCCATTAAACTTCTTTAATGGTTTCCAGAACGTCCTTGACCGATGACCGCGCTTTATCGTAACTCTATACTCCCTCCCTACCTACTCGTGAACAGCAAGAACTACCCAAATCCTATTAACACGATGATAAGGCGGCTCATCCCTTCCTTAGTCGGTTAATGTTTTTAATTGAACCGTTTTTAACAAAATAAATATTAAATCGAACCTTACAGGCCTGGCGACTGGCTGGCGGTAAAATCGTTGATTTTTGTAGTGGTATGACGATATCGCTACTCGAAGAAACAAGACCTGTGCCGAACTGGACCGATGACCCGTTCTATAACGAACTCCCTGAAGACGAAAATGATATTATTCAGATACGCGCAATGGAAGGTTTACTGACGCCATTGCTTGAACGCGTCAAAAGGCAAACGCTTCTGGAGAATCGCAAAGCTCTTGACTCGAAGGGACAGGAGAAGTGGGGGACGTCGCAAGGACAGCGGCGCACCCGACGACAAGCACCGCCCAGTCCTTATCAGGGTCGATTCCGCGGGCAGACGCAGTCGCAGTATTTGAATTTCGACGGAGACAGCCAAAAGGCAGGCCGAGCCGAGGCGGAAGCCACCCATGAGTCTTCGCGCGCCGTTGTCAGTGAGTATCATTGGTCCGCCAAACCGGGCAAATCCCTCTTCCTCCCCCTTCAACTTGGACTATGAGAAGCATAAGACGACTCTTTGCCTTTTCAGGCGGAAACAGTGGAATGGGTCAGGCGCAGAGCATGTCGGCTGGTGGACTTGGTTGCGAGGGATGCCCACCGGCTTCTCCCGGAGGAGAAACTCTTTATCCTGGCGCTGCTATTCAATCCAGCACGAAAGACCTAATTCCAAAGGGTGGTGGGTACGTGAGCACAGGTCCATCGTTCACTCAAGTAGGAAGCCAAGGATACCCGGGACTAGTCGGTCCATCTCCAGGCAACAACCTTGGGACGCGTCCTTTCAGTCAGACCCTCGAACCCAGGAAGCCATGGATTTCTCCAGGCGATACACGGTTCTCAACACCCACATCTGGTGTCAGTGGCACCCCTGGATCCGGCTCGGGAACAGGATCCGGAACTGGAACTGGGTCGGGAATTGGATCGGATTTATATCCCCATTCTCCAGGCGGAAAGGTACCTTTCCCTTATTTGTATCGTATTCCTGGCAATAATGGTATCCAACCATCTGGGGGAAACATTCCTGGAGTGGGGCTCTATCCTGATACGAGCCTAATTGGCAGAGGTCAACCTGGTAGCGACAGCATGAACGGGAGTCCTATCCCAGGTTCGGTTCCTTCGCAAACCTTTTATCCCAGCTCACCGGGCAAAGACACGGCAGGTCGTGATATATCTGGACCTGTCCAGGGTGGTACAAGAAACCTACCCGGAGCAGGCTCTGGCACTCGTACAGGCCCAGCGATTAAAGGCACGTCCGCCGGTATAGGCCCTCATGGAACTCTTCCCGAGTCACAGTTTTATCCTGGTTCATCAGGAGATAATACAAATTCTGGCGGATCTTATCCAGCTAGAATTCCTTCCGCATCGGGTCCAGGAGAAGCAACATTTTACCCTGGCACTCAAGAAGGAACAAGACTCTCCGGCAATGTCTATCCCACATATTATCCAGGTGGCACACTACGTCCTTCTGAACGACATTTCGATGGCAGACCTCATGGTACAAATGTTGACGTCCAGAACAATCGTAACGCAGGCGTCTATCCTGGTATATCAAATGAGGGCTCAGGACATACGTATGGTAACGTACCTTATTGGAGTCCTGAAGGCAGGGGATCATATCCTGGTTCATCATATGACTCCACCTCAGGAAGAGACGTCTATAGTGGGCAACCTCCACCGTATTCAGAGCCGTCTGTATCTTCAAAATCTTATCCTACTAATAAATACGGAGGCACAGTCACTGGTAGTAAAATATATACTGGTGTTGGCAATGACGGCGCGGAAAGGGGTCCAGTCTATCCAGGCCATAGTATCCCTGCGGAGTATTCAAGGATAAGCGGTTACCCCGGCGATGTTTACAGTCAAACACCACTTACGGCACAAGGAAAACCGGCAATAGGTGCAACAGGGGAAACGGATCGAGTAGAGGGAACCGGAGGAACGGCAGGAATCAGCGGTGGAAGAATGGATGGAACTAGGTTGTATGGGCCGTCCTTAGATCAAATTGCCCCAACAGGATTTCCATATTCGCATTCGCCAGGAAAACAGGGCCCAACGTACTTTGGAGAATCTGGTGGAGCTGGATCAGATGGCGCCGGTGTTGCAACTCCCAGAGCAGTGGGAATAACGAATCACGAAGGAACTGCAGGAGGAGGAATATTCTATCCCGGGCCACAAAGCGGAGTTGGTATTCCAACTGAAGGCCGCAGCGCAGTCTTATATCCAGATGGTACAATGCGTGGAATCGGCCAACCAGGTTTGATACCTCAAGGAAGATACGATGGACATGATTCCCGAGGGACTTCCGACGGAGATCGATACTATAACCAACCATCGAGCTCTTGGCCAGTTTATCCAAATGCCAATGTAGATCGTAACAATGGTGCCACTGGTATATTTAGAGGTTCTCAAAACTACCCAGTCAACGTCCAGGAGTATCCAACTAATGTGCCTGGCATCGGAGGAGCAGGCAGATCAATGGGAGTAGGACAGCAATATCCTAACGGCGTTGGAGTTGGTCCTGGTGGCGTCAGGCCGCTCGATACTACAGGAGTCGCCGATAACAGATATCGCGACAGAAACGCTAATGGTTTACCTCCTTCAGGATTACAACCCAATCAGCCGAGCATTTACTATCCAGGACCAGTAGGAAATAGTGGGGCAACTGGATTACCTGATTCACCTAGTACTTACGGTCTTGTTCCAGAAGGTGGATATGGACCTAACGGTGGTCCTGGATCTATTGGAGGTGTTGGTGGTACTGGTGGCGCTACTGATATTAGTGCCGATGGTAAAACTCTGGGGGCAGGCACGAACGTAGAAGCGGATGCAAATGCGGATTCGCATGCGTCAAGTTCAGTAAAACAAGCAGAAAAAGGTGGAACTCAAGCAAGTGCATCGGCCCAAGGAACTTACGGAGGAGGAACCGCACAATCGCAAGTGAGCGGAACTTACAGCGGTAGCGGCTCATTCTCTGCTCAAGCTGGAACAAGTGACGCAAACAAAAGCGCCCAGACTCAAGTGAACGGAGGCAAGGAAGGAGCGGCAAGTAACGCTCAGGGCGTCGGTGGCCACGGCAAGAGTCAGAGTCAAGTCCAGTTGGACTCTGAGAGTGGTGCGACCTCCACAGGAGCGCAGAGTAACGGCTGGAATCATGGCACTAACAGTCAGGTGCAAGCGAGCTCAAAAGGCGGAATGGCGGATGCCCAGGCAAATGGCGAGGGTAGCACTTCCAGTCAAGCGCAGATTGGATTCCAACCATATCTTAATCGCAACTCGAATTTTAACGACGGGCATGAGAAACACGGGCAGGAGAGGCCATTCCGCGGTGGTGGTACCGCTTCAGCCCAAAGTGGCACTTATAGAGGACAATCCCAATCCCAAATACAAGGTTCTTTCCTGTACGGGATCAGCTATACAGGAGCAGCGCAAGCCGGATCTGGATCTGGTGCTGCTGCTTCTCGAAAACCCTTCAACTTTTCGACAACGGATCAACCTCTTTTCAAGAAATTCGAATCCTACGATGCTCTTTCCGTATCAGCACCCGACAGAAATTCTTCTTCGAGGAACGATGATCTAAACGTTAATTACAAATTCCAAGGTATTCCAATCGTCATGCAACAGGAAACTCAAAATCAATCAGTAAGTAATACCAAACTCTTCTCCGAACGTGGTGGACCGGATACTGACGCCTTTCAAACGTCGAGCTCACAGCGAAAGACTGTTACGGTTCCGCTAACGACGGAAAAGCAAGAGAAGTCCACCGTGTTGCCAAGTAGCAGTATAGACGCTGCGTATGAGGCCGGAAACATGACTGATGATTACGAATACGAGGATGAGGAGGAGGATTACGACTCATCTGCGACGCCAAACGCTCCTCGAGAAGAATCACCGTCCACTGTTCAACATCACGATCTAATCCCGTCAGATATACGGAACGTTGACGGCGACAAGTTCGACTATGACGCAAAACACGAGGCTAACAGCAACGCCCAGCTAGCTCGAAACGAAAAACTAAACGGTAGCAAAGAGTCAACGAATCAACGTTATAGCACCCACGTGCCCCAAGATCCACTTACAACGATACCACGCGCAGGTGACGTACTAGAGTCTGGACAATCATTGCCAGGATACACGGTGCCACCAGGATTCCGTGGACGTATCGCTTCGCTTCCCGAGCCTGCCGAAGCTTCTGATACGCACAACTCTCAGAGTCGACCTGCCTTGAATCCTAGCGAGTCGCATGGTATACACGACGCAACTCCCGCTTTACAAACAAGATCATCGCACACCCACCGTTACCGTGGGCGTAATCCCACAACTCAACGAAAATATTTTTCCCATCCATCCGGATTCGGCGAGAATCGAATGCAGCGACAACCCTCACATTCTGTACCCAACACCTACCTAAGAGCGAATTTTGCGTCAAATCCCAATTCCGATGCGGATCTCGATACTGGTCCGTCTTACAGTCGATCTCCAAGACCAAATTATTACACGGTGACGAACAGTGTCGCTGGCAAGATGGACGATAGTAACGGCAGCAGAAATGCAGCACGAAAGTACGAGCATCGTTACTATACGAAGAGCTCGACTTGCGGATATTTTACCTTCTCCTGCAACATTGTCCACGGTTCAAATGGTCGAACCAAGATCTGTAAGCCTAAAGTACCGACTAATCCTGACGGCAGCCCCATGAAATGTTGAAGTCAACGTCATTTAATAACAGCCGACCTTCTCACTGAACCTTTATTACCATTGTCTGATATATAAATATTAATTGCTTTTCGACGCCAATATATCGCACATCTACTTAGTATTTATAACTTCTTTGTCAATTCATTATCAATAAAATTGAAATTAACAAACTCACTCGGTCGTTCCGATGAGCAATGTCACTAGTTCCTTACTGGCTCGATACCACTGATGTCTATTAAAAAAAAAAAGGTACTGTTTTATCTACGTTATACATATTTTATGATTTCAAATTCCCTTTATTATCAGGAGGGACAAAATCCGGTGTAGTACTTCGTCGTTATATATGCATCTTTCTTCTAATAAATCGAGCTCAGATATTCCATTTCATTCGGTGAATGGAATAATACCTTCGTCGATTTGTACATAAAACGTTTCAGGAATGGAATATACGTCATTTTCAACCAAGAATTAGATCAGCGATAAGATGTTCATAAAAATTAATCATATAACGAATAATACTTCTTTGTTTGCAATGCATAACACCATCTAACTAATATCTTGGTTGAAGATTGAAGTGTGTTACATGAGCATGTGTGCTCATTAATTGAAATGTTCTCCACGAATGGAATATCAGTTCCTTTCATGGGATTTGTGATATTAGCGGGTCAGTGATCTTCGATGACAAATTTCCCACTGATGCCACAAGAGATCTCAGCATTAGTGCAATCCACTGAGGTGTTTGGCTGTCGAGCTGTTTCCTTCCTCTGCTTCCTTTTCTTCATTTTTCTATCAGCAACTGCAGTGTAGTCAGAGTCCTCATCAAGCTCTTCGGCATTATCATCAGCACTGGTACTGCTAGCATCGTTATCATTCTCGTTCTCGTTACCAACATTATAATCGTTATCGTCATCGTCGTTGCCGCTCCCGTTGTTATATTCTTTTCCATTCAAGTCGTTGTTTTCGCTTTGATAACTACTCCGAGAAGAGTCGGTAACACATGTGGTCCTTTGGATTCTGCAAAAAGGCATAATGTTCTCTCTGAAACATATGATTTCTAATAATCGATGAACGACAGACATTTGATAATTTTTTAGCTGCAAAGATACACTTGTTTCACGAAAAAAATAAGTCGAGCATGAATATCAACACATTCCCAAAAATAAATTGTAATAGTCGCGAAAATTGTTAATAGTGATTTTTACTAATTCGATAACTAGATAGTAGTCACGGTCGTACAGGTTGTTGTCACCGTCTCCGTCTCCGTCTCTGTGTCTGCGTCTGCGTCTGCCTAGAAGTTACGATGCTTTATGTTCTTCTGGCTCAGCGATCGTATCAGGTACGCATATCTCAGGACTGTTAATACAGAAGGATTAATCTTTGTATGCCTTGTATTCAAACAAAAGCTCGATAATGCAAGGTCAACAAGTTGTTAAATATAATTGCATAATGAAACGTACCTGTTGCGAAAGTGTTCAAGCCGAACGTTTGCTGATTGAAGTTGTTCAAGAAGATCCTCGTTGGCTCGCTGAAGTTTACGAACGTTACTAGTGGCAACGTCTACCTCATCTTGCGCCGATGCCAGTTCCTTCTTCAGTTCCTCGACTCTCGCTCGCAATCTTCTCACTTCGGACTCATACTGTTCAGAGCGTCGACTCGCATGGGACAACTCGGTCGTTTTCTCAGCTAATATTTTCTTCAATTTGGCATGCACATGCTTCAGTTCGAGTAGTTCCTGTGAACAGAGAATGAAGTCGAATCTTTTAGGTGTTTCACATGTGTTTCGATGAGAATATTTCGGACCTTATTTCGCTCAAGTAATTCCTGCTGAACCAATGCAGACTCTGTGTCCGTTGTCGATACTGGTCGAACACGGCGCGTCTCTACTCTCTCCTGCAGATCTCGCAATTCGTTTCGCAATTGCTTATTTTCGCGCTCAAGCGATATCTTCTCTGTTTCCAGTCGCTCTCGTTTACCCCATTCGGCTGCGTTTTCCGCTTGAAGCTTTTCCAACTAACCAGACCAGGTTAATAAACGGTAATGAATCTCGTCAATGGTGAATACAAATATTACATCAGCCATGTATCCTTTAGAAAGTATTCTTTTTTATTACTATTTAATCTACTGAAGGATATCGGGATGATGTAGCATATTCTGCATAATCATATTCATGATAAAGAATACTAGTGCTAGTACGGAAGAAACGATAAAGGAAACAAAAATTCTTTCAATCACGTTTCGCATAATGCATGTAATAGGCTTACTTCGGTCCTTAAGTCTGATAGACGTCGATCCATTCCTTCCCTGTTCGAGGTTTCATCCATAAGGTCTGCCTGTGCAGCATTTAACTCTTTCTGAAAGCGATCCTTGAGCTCAAGAAGCTCTTTCGTTGTTTCGGCTTTGCTTTGCTGCAGTTGATCACAGCGTTCCCGCAATTCTATCACCTCGACTTTCAGCTTTTCCATGCTGCGGCGAAGAAATGATTTTTCTCTTTAAAGTGAAACGAAAAATTATTATTCTTCATACCTTAAATAACGTACGCAACCATTATAAATTGATTGCGACGGCATTACGTTCATTTAATGCTTAATTTAATAAATCTATAATCACTTGTTTGCTCATTCATTAGCTTTTACTCTTTTTGCTCTTACTCTTTTTGGGTAGAGATCGTTTCTGTAGCCTCATCCAATTTAAGACGGAGTACCGACATTTTTTGCACGAGAACTTCTTCATTTGCTATGTCCACCGAAGATTGCCTCACATCCACAGAATCCTGCATCGTGACTGTGTCAACGACTAGTTTTGCGATATCTGTATCCAAACTTCCAAGTGAACCTTCTTTGTATAACTCCACAGCATGCTTAGGCACAGCACCTTGTAATACATACTCCTCGATGTCCCTATCATGACCAGTGTCTCGACTTTCTACCTTTAAGTTATCTCCATCATATAAAGTATGTGGGGGAACAGACTCTTGATGGGCTGATGGTAGAACAGATTTTTCATTGTGTTCTGCATTATTGTAAACCTCAAGAAGTTCATCAACACCAAGTGCATCCCTCAATCTTGGATCAGATTCCAAAATTGTAATTATTTGTCTATCAAATTGACCTGCATGTTTTAGCAGTATTGTGTGAATCTTCTCCATCTCTCTCTTGAGTTGTTCGTTTTGCAGCTCCAGTTCTTGGGAATCGTGTTTAAAAGAATTTGCATCTTTTGTGGCTATCTCTAATTTTGTTTTAAGAACCTTGGCTTCTTCTCGTGCTTTATTTCTCTCATTACGAACTTTACTCCACTTCTCTCGCCAATTAGCAGTACAATCTGACCACCAACGCATTGTCTTCTCCATCTGTGCAGCCCTTGCCCGAGCTTCCTCAAGCTCTCTTTGTCGCAGAGCCTATTAAATAGATATCGTCTTCAAATGAAAATGTACAAAAATACTTGCAAATATTTTAAATAAATTAGATGCCCTGTCTTATAAGAGTAATAGAAAAAGTGAATCAATGTACCTCCTTCGTTTCCCATTCGCTGTCCATATAACGAGTTGCAGTGGAAGAAGAGCTGACATCATGCTCTCTCGTGTGTCTACGCGAGGAGGTTCCACCCGCTGTTGACTGAGCCATTATGAACACTAAATATTATCTACCTACCTATCTGATTAGCCACTCATTCACCTGTTTAACCTACTTCAGCAACATCTTATATATCTTTTTAGTCTGTTATCTTCTCAAACTGTTTACAGTGTTCCCCGACCAAAGATATACAATACCCTCATGTCACTCCTCCATTTACGGTAGATATACTGTTATTTATTTGTATTCGCGTTGTACTGTTTGTTATTCACAAATGAAATAGCGTCTCGTCGAACGCTCTGACAGCTATGTATGTACATACATGAACCTGTGCATCACTAGGCATGCTGCTACGCCAGTAGCGACAGCAGTGACAACACCAACAATGGCTATGTTTCCACTGAAGTCACCGAGGTCGAGTATGAGAAATGAAATACGTTTGTTGCATATCCATATATGAGTAAACTATCAGTAACACTCGATAGTTTTGTTCCCGTTACCTAATGTATTTTGATTCTTGTTCAATTTCGGTGGAAACATAGAAATTGGTTACACAGCCAATGACGGTCACGGCTGGTCATGGCATTACCTAGCTCAAACAGAGGGGCATTCATGTATCTTAGATAATTGTATAAATGCGAAAAGGAAAATCTTTTCATCGATCCCATAGTTTACCTTTTTGTAATTCCAACATGTGATTGACTGATGACAATTTATTTTTTATATTTTCACTTCGTCATACATACATGATTGCACACCAATTCTTGACAATCATAATATTCTTAGATACAGGGTCAAGCACCATGAGACAAAATAGTGCGAGGGCGGAGTTTTGCTTGCACGAAACGTAACTTTGAATCTAATGACAATGAGCTGAACACAATAAGTATTGTCAGCATCCATTATTGTTATTTACTTTTAGCAATATATCACATACATATATTAATATACAATGACATCGTTATGCTTTTGAAAGTTACAATTTAATATTTTGAAAAGATACAAAATTTAGAAAGATACATCTAGTAGCCGAATAACCTTTATACGTACTAGATTTGAATACAATTTGACATTCTTATTTGTGTCGATAGTTTAGAAAAGCCACAATTTCGTGGGACTTGTATTCCTGTAACCTGTCGAAATTAATAACACGGCGGATTTCTCATTGGCGAAGAGATAATGTAGCAATATCAGCTGTATAAAGCGTAAGTATAAAATTCGAGGTTCGAGACGATGAAGCACCATGGTCAATCACGGCTGGTCAAGCATGGTCAGGGATGATGAAAACAACAAAAAACAGAGGACAACTTATGCTCCACCTTATGGAACAAATGACTTTGAACGGGTAACTTGATCCGCCCTTCTGCGAACATATGGATTTTATCGTAGCGAGAAAATTAGTAAAAGTGTAATGTAGAGAGAAAAACCTGAAAGTAGGAAGAAAAATTATAGAAAAGTATGTAGTTCATTCACGCGTCAACCTTCCCGAAAAACCTCGCTATAAATTTACACTCCCACCTCCACTAATTATGTTTGTACAGCTACAAGGCCGATACGTAACACTGGAGTGGTCGTACCTGATTCGAACAATCCGGACAATATCAAATAAACAAAAATCATTCATTGTTAAAGCTTTTCATTTGACTTATAATTAGTCAAGATGATCAGAAAGATCAAGATGATACTGATAAACAATTGCAGCCTTAAGAAACGTTGTGTTTGACAGTTAGGGGGTACAGTAGGCATAGCAAATATGCTGAAACCGTTCTGGAACTAGCACAGAAGTTCTAGAGCTGGATAACGTGACAAAAATTTAGTTCCAGAGACAGAATAAACGGGGGTCTGGTCCATTTCTTTGCCAATTTCTCTTCGGTAACAGAATGAAGGAAAACAAGTCTTCAAATCGCAGGTATTTGTTAGCTACACAAGGTTTACCTTGATGCATCTGCAAAGGGTATAAATACATCTCGGTCGGCGTTGCTCCATTGAACTTTGCCACCCTTTTGTTACTGGCTAGTGGCCAGAGTTACGCAACAGACGCTTCGCCGACCTCATTCTCAAAACGCTGTTGACCTTGCATCTTATTCTTTCGATTCAAATCCGAATATCAAAGCTGATACATTGATCAATGAAATAATTAATTTTGTATTCAAACGAGAATTCTTAGTTTGTGGAAAATGATTGTCTCAATCTGTGAGTTCTTATTCAACTAGTTTATTTAGTACAATCAAAAATTTCGTGAGCATCAGAATTACCCCGATGAGCCAATTATACCCTTATTTTAATGATTTTAAGCGTACATGTAGGTAATGCGCGACGTACTATGATCAGATTGCCAACGATCGATCAGTATAAGAACAGAATGCAGTGGCTGCTGGCCCCATTTTCTTGTATTACATATACATATATACATGGTGGGCAAATGTCGGTCACGCGCCGTCCCTGAAATCCCGTTTAATTTAGCTGACCACGCATGGAGCCTAGAGTAGAGGAGGACGAACGCTTAATGCTAACGGGACAAAATTGTGGTCGACGAAACTTGACTTAGATCGGGTTCTAAATTTCACCACAAGCGTCGCTGTAAACTTTAAAGACTGGCGTGAAGTAACCGTTTGGTGATAGAGTGAAGTGACGTACATTCGATCGTAGAAAATCCCTGCTTACGCTGCAGTTCAAGTGATCGCTGTCTCTTTTTATTCTCAGTCCGTCTCTCTCGTAGTCGCTAACGTCGCCGCGCCTCTATCGGCTTCAGTCGAAACAAGTGGAGCATGATTCGTAGACCATTTACATAGCATTACGTTCGTCCTCCTCTACTCTAGGCTCCATGTGACCACGATTGGCGGATTTACCGGAAATAAGACAACCCCGTATAATACTCGATATAATTCGAAAAAGGAACACTAATGCAAATTTCTCTAAAGAAAGAGTGAAGAACCGGCTACGAGATAGGACGAGAAGGGAAAGAAAAATACAAGGAGTTCGCAAAGTGTCCGCGACTCAGCTACGTAAAGGCTTTTGTGCTTACAGCACAAGCATCGGTAACTTAAGGACGTTAAGGGATCAGCAAAAAACTTAAAAGTCCCTATTCGGGTACATTCGCCATTTGTAAGTCGATAGAGATAGGGAAGTGATTGGACGAGCGGCACATTTGAAGTATTTAAATTAAAAATTTGAAAACCAGTAATGTGTGTGTGACGTTGTAAAAAATTTCGAACTGCAAAAAGGAAGGAAGTAAACATCAAAACCCGAAACTAACCTTGGCATAGCAGAGAAAAATACAAGAGTAATCGGCAGGCAGAAAAAATATATAGAAAACGCAGCAGCATTGTTGCAGCAAGTATGGGGAAAGAGAGCGCCACTAGCGGCACAGAAAAATGGCAGAGGTGCCAACAAGCAAAGTGTCGAAGCTGCGCAAACTAAGTCACGTGATCTGCGCAGCTATTCTTAGCGGTGGACGTTTCAACGAGAAGAGCTCTGCCTCGCTCACTCGTCGTCCGGCGCGCGCCCGATACAGGAGTCAGTTCTCCTCTTCCTCTCGCAACCCGATACACACACACACACCACCCAACACACAATGGCTGGTCTCGCGGACCCTGTGGCTTTCGCCAAGGATTTCATAGCTGGCGGCGTCGCTGCTGCAATTTCTAAGACTGCCGTCGCCCCAATCGAACGCGTCAAATTGCTGCTTCAGGTTCAGCACATTTCCAAGCAGATCGCCGCGGATCAGCGTTACAAGGGTAAGTCAGATATTTCTCAAGTTTTCTCTTCTGCATCGTTCTGTAATCGCCGCCACCTTGATCCACCTCATGGCAGCAACATTGTAATGGCAATCCTTAAAAGTAATTGAGTGAGATCCACGTTCGTAATGTTGACTTTAATTAACTGAAAATTCTTGCACGTTCACTGAAAAGGTTACCTGAAAGTCATAAGTTTCAGAAATGTCATGATAAAAAGCTTACAATCACAGCAGTAGACTGGACAAAGTAGCAAATTTCAAGTAGAATCGAGCAAGCCACGAGACTCCGCCACACTTCTCTATTATATAATGTTAAGATAGTAGCAACTGTAGTGCCTGAACAACGATCACGCGTCGTTCCGCAGCGGCTGCGTTCCTTGTTCCATGATTCTCGCTGCTCATTCCCTATTTCATGATTTTTTCCCTTGTTTCTAATGTGCACTAGCGTAATTTACATCATTGCCCTTTGACGTTGAAGTTTATATAACAGTATGGTTTCGGGGCTTACATAACTTTTGGAAGCCGGGACGTTCGGCAAGAAGTGGCTCGCTGGCTAGGCACATCGGTCGGAAGCGACAGGCGGGTGGGTCGATGAGCGAATGTCGACGCTGCAGCCTCTACCAGATGGCGATTCATTCGCAAGCGGAAGGCGAGGTGCGCGTGGTCCGTCGATCGATAATGCTGCGCTCTCTTATTTCTGCCAACATGGCGAACCATCCGCTATACCATAAGTCTTACACATTTGATGCTATCCGAGGCTTATGTTTTCTTGTTTTTTTCTTTTTTCATTCCTCTCGTCGTTCCAATCATGCGCTTTATTACTGATCCAGAAAATTGTTATACAGAGTTTCAGATAGGATCTACAATGACGTTATTTTAATAGAATAAAGCCATGCACTGTTTATCCAATTAGATTTTAGAAGCTATAATATAGATTTATTTGCTCTAACTAGACTTACTGCATTTTTCAAATATTTGACGAAGCTTGACATGAACTCGTGAAATGTCAGTGGTAATTCTAATCACTCTGAAACGAGTTCAAGAGATGAAGTTCATGCGAGCTCGAGAGATTCATCACGGTGTATTATGTCAGTAAAATAACATAGACTAGTGTAAATGGTGGTTTGATGATAATAATCATAATAGTAATAGGGAAAAACTGGTTAAACAGGCAGTGAAAAATTCCAATATTTTAGTTTACAAGACAAGCGAGTGAGAATATAAGAGAACCTCATTCTACCAAACGAAAATGAAGATATTGAATTTTGAAGTTATTCATTTTTATAGGTTTAGCATATCTATGTAGTGGAAATTGTTCAAATTTAACGTAGGCGAAGATTTTTTTTATTGTCCAATATATACAACTAATGCAGAATTTCATCTTGCAATAATTACTGATCTCCCTAATAGGATTATAAAAATAATATTTTACGCTTAGTTATTCGTAAAGTCATGCGAATTCATTTTTTTTTTCTTTAAATACAATTGATGAAAAGAAAAATATAAATATAGATTATAAAGAATTCGTTGATGGGTAAAAAAAGAGTACAATAAGATGCAGACGAACGGCTAGAAGTGATTGTTTCAATTGATAAACTGTAAAATATTTGGGCATCCTTCGAAGCGTCTAGCAAAAGCGAAAGAGCGCTAAGGCGCGGCTTTGCGAGTGCGGTGGTGCCTTTGAATGGATAGAATGAAACGAAGCTCGATTCTTTTCCTTGCAGGTATGATCGATTGCTTTGTGCGCATCCCACGTGAACAAGGATTCCTGAGTTTCTGGCGTGGTAACTTCGCCAATGTCATCCGTTACTTCCCAACTCAGGCTTTGAACTTCGCTTTCAAGGATAAGTACAAGCAGGTCTTCCTTGGTGGAGTCGACAAGAACACTCAGTTCTGGCGTTACTTTGCGGGAAATTTAGCTTCTGGTGGTGCCGCTGGAGCGACGTCTCTTTGCTTCGTCTATCCTCTTGACTTCGCAAGAACCAGGTAAGTCGTCATTATCAAAGTCATCGTCGTACTACCATTGACGCATACTAAAGTTTTCTTTCAACTTTCCTGTGTGCTTCTCTGCCACCGGGGTCATTTTGTGAAACATGAAACACAGTCAAGCGAAATATCGGACTCTGCTTAGACTTCGTATCTTATCGGATTTTCGCAGTATGCTGAGCGATGCTACGTGACGCCCACTAACCTCGTTGACAGGGCTATGTCCTTCGCTTTCAATGAGCCTACAATTGGCTTTGTACAAAAGAATCAAGAGAGACCGCTTTGCGCCGCTTTGCACGGGTTCATTCGTTTCATTTTTGCATTAAAAATCACTGTGAGCTGCGTTCGCGTGTCAGATACTCCATGATCCTATCGTGACTAATATGGCAAAGCCAGTGATCTCGATTATTTAGTTGAATGTAAAATTAATTTTTTTTTTCTAATTTAGTGCGGAATTGTACTAAAAAAATATGGGTCTTGAATATTGTAAACAGGTTAGCTGCTGATGTCGGTAAGGCTGGTGGTGAGCGTGAATTCTCTGGTCTTGGAAACTGCTTGACCAAGATCTTCAAGGCTGATGGAATCGGTGGTCTCTACCGCGGTTTCGGAGTTTCTGTCCAGGGTATCATCATTTACCGTGCTGCCTACTTCGGATTCTATGACACTGCCCGTGGAATGTTGCCCGATCCCAAGAAGACTCCGTTCCTCGTTTCGTGGGGTATTGCACAGGTGAGTAAGCAAACGAAGGAGTTTCAAGTCAGAGATAATCTTGAAAGGGGGCTAGAAAGTTTTCTGTGTGGCCTCCGCGAATTAAGTTTTGAAGATAATAATCCCTTATTGAATTTGTTTAGGCCGTCACCACTGTAGCTGGTATTGTTTCGTATCCCTTCGATACCGTGCGTAGGCGCATGATGATGCAGTCTGGTCGTGCCAAATCTGAAATTCTTTACAAGAACACGCTTCACTGCTGGGCTACTATTTACAAATCTGAAGGTGGCAACGCCTTCTTCAAGGGCGCATTCTCTAACGTTCTCCGTGGTACCGGTGGAGCTCTTGTTCTTGTTCTCTACGACGAAATCAAGAACCTTCTTTAAAGTAACATACAAAACCCTCCACCATCCACCTCATCACCACTATCAACAGCGATAAAAACAAGAAGAACAAAGACGACGGCCATTACAACCAAGAACTAGCACCACCGACACCTCCTCCACCAGCAACACTGTCACTACCACCCACCACTACCAACCACTATTTCCTCTCGGGATATAATATGGAAGAAGCGCCCAGCCCCTTCATCGAACGGCCGGAGACGGACCGTCAACAATTTCATAAATAAGTCAGGCTCGAGTAACTGGTAGCGGCTTGTGAGATGCATGAAACTTGGCAGAACTTATATTCTGAAATAGAGAATAGAAATCGCTTAACTTATTGCCAAATTCAGTATTTTCTTGTGGCGGCGGCTCGTTGTGCTATATTCTTCTTTCTTATGTTCGTTAAGAGAGGCGTAGGTATTTGTGAAATTGATAGCTCTATGATGAACGCGAACCCAATGATCGGGTTACTGGAACGTTGAACGTTCCAAGCGTGAGCGAGTGGACAACGGTCGAGACATTGAATGTCTCAAAACGTCAACCTAGTGTAAAATTCACCATCGATAGAAACACTACCACTACTACTATTACATCCTCTTCCACTTCCACTATCACGATCATCCACCACTACCATGATCACCGTCACTGTCATCTACCGACGGAGGTCGGTGGAGCAGCGAGAGAGGGACGCGCGGCGAAAAATCACGGCGATGGCGGGGCGCGTAGACTTGGGCCGCCCCCCGCCCTTAACCTCGGCCCATTGTAGATAATTAATAACTCGTAATGATAATTAATGGAACCGATCATTTAATATCAGTAATGATCCACTGTTTAAGGGGATGATTATTTAATTTCGCACTCCAGACGACCGTGTAAGATAAAGAAGAACGTTACTTTGTATGTGTGCATCTAATCTGTTCATGTTAGGATGTATGCAGAAGACAAAATAAAACCGAAAGTAAAATTGAATGAGATTTTTTTATTCCTTATGTGTACAGTGCAAGTTGAGAGACTGTAAGTACGAGATAGATTGGAAAATGGAAATTTAACAGGGAAAAGAGATAATTAAAAAAAACCCTGGTATGTTTCTGACTATAAATATGATGGTTTTCGGATTTCATAATGGTTCATAAAGTGCATTTTTCTTGCATATATTTGTTTACAAAAATGAGTTAAAAGTATCATTGGTGGAATGATCAGGAGGGTTGGTAATGCGAAGTGGCAATAGCTGCTGTTGCGTGACTCGTATATACAATAATCAATTTGCTTATAACAAAAATGTGTTTTTGTTTAGCTCATACTGTAGTTCTGTTCGAATCACCTGCCAGCATGTCAAGGATCCTGCTCAGACCTGGCATATTTAGCAACGTGCCCAAGACTGGTACCCTTCGCAGAAAATTTATTGCGACTGGTAAGAATCCACTGAAAACAAAAAAAAGTATACTTTATTAATTTGTTTCTATCGTGTATGAAATTATAAGAATGTTGCTGTTCAGATACCTGAATAGTAAAACAAATCCATAAGTTTCGACAATCATGCCAACAATTGGCCAGCCCATCAGCACTACAATAACGCCTCCAAAGAAGGAAATGCTGGCTTTCAATTTGTGTCTCTGAAAGAAGAAGCTAAGAGTCCTTCTTGGTCCAATCACACATCCCAATCCAGATATGAAGAGGAGCTGTTATGAAATAAGAAAATGCAAACGTCAAACCATTAACCTAAGTTACAGTACGTAGCGAAATTTAATTATACTTACGTTGCCGATCGCTAGGAGACCTTTGTCAAAAAGGAGCAAGACCCCAAGAAAGAGAAAGGATATTCCAAAACCAGCGAGACCAACGCCAATTTCTGAAACATAGAGCCGTGGCCGGTGTTGATCGCCATTCGCCCGTCCATCCTAGACGAGGCGCTTTTCAGCTTCCCTCGACTTCTGTTCTTTCGTTTATCTTTCGTATTCAGGCTTTACCACTCTTGATGCGATGTGCCTCGATACTCACTTTGCGTGTCTGTGATTTCAAACATATTTACAGTGAACACTGAACGTGACTAAGCAGGCCTCTGTACCGTACAGTACTATCTCATTAGCAATACTGACTATTCAGCCATACTAATATGCTACGATAGCAGACAAGTACAATCGACGTTGGCCAATACACCGTACTTAACCGCACTTGGCTCAACTCAGCTATATTGAACGTTCCACTGCTACCTACTGCTATTCCACATCAGCGTACACTGCCACCTAGTTGACACATAACCCCTTTACAGAGTTTTCTTTATATATATACATATATGTATGTACTGCATTTACTGTTTTGAGGGAAATGCTATACCCGTGGCCAGAGATGAGATCTTAAAAATGTTTCAACAATAGAGTTTTTCAATAGTTCTTCAGAAGTTCTATAGTTCTCGATCTCGTTCTAAGGATTGCTTTGGGAACCAGCGGTGAGTAGCGGAGAACCTCTGCTCGCCAAGCTACGTGTTTGTATTCACGTTGAGCTCGGCTACGACGGGATTCGCATTGTCGATGGAGGCGACTATCACAAAATCATACTTCTAGACTCGCCGCTACGATTTAGCGCCATCCTTTTGGTATCGTCTAAAACCGTAGCCAGAGATGAGTGGGGAGATGCACAACGCTCCGGTTTTAGGCGATACCAAAAGCATGGCGCTAAATCGTAGCGGCGAGTCCGGGAGTAGGATTTCATGATCATCGCCTCTGTCGATGTTACAGATTTCGCGTAGCCGCGCGGGCCATGATCATCGTTCCAGCCGATATTGCAGTCAGCGAAAATGAATGGATTGCTCGGTGGTGGGGAGAAAGTTGCCGCCCCTCACAAACCGCTCTTGAGAAACACGCGGTGCAGCAAGGTCTTCCGTCCAATCGAACGCTGCTGGTTACGGGTTCGATCCCCCATGAAGAACTCTTTTTTCATCTTTTTTTTTCATTTTACTACAAACATTGTTCAAGATTCCTCTCTTTTAACCTTTCTAGGTTGCCCAAACTTTTTTTTAAGTTTATATATATATTTTTTTTAAATTTTATCTATGACACTTTTTAATACTAACTCGTTTAATTAAAATATTTAACAGTTTAAATCGTTTATTTATCTTCTTTAACCATGTGCTCGTTTAAATCGATAATTAATCGATTTATGATACTACTAATATTTTAAACGCCCGCTCGTGCCGTGCGACCGGCGACTTGAGCGATTGCGGGTCCTCTCTCCCTGAGGGGTCTGCTATTGCTGTTACTGCTGCCGCTGGTTCTTATAATCTTGTAAATACTTTTTTATTTGCAATCTTCAGTTCCAGCCCCCAGTGTCAACTCAATAAGATTTACTATGAGAAAATAATTAGCTCACTTCATTACCTGGAATCAATAATCTTGAGAAGCAAATATGGAAATGAGCATTATCTCTGTCTGTAATTATTCGTCCACGTGGAGAAGGGTGGCGCGAAAGACTTAACTGGTGTGCATCTTCATATTATTCTGCTTATATGTATATAAAGTAAGCGAAACGACAATAGTAAACAGTTGAATAAACGATCAAATTCTAGAAATACAATTTCCGAAAATAGGAAAACTAACAGATGTTTCTGGCGTCTGGCTAGTGCACCCGGTTACGAATCGGGAGGTCTATGGTTCGAGACCCCTCTATCAAGAGTATTTTTTTACAAAAAAAATGTGCTTTTGCTAATTGGATTAACAGATTAAAGAGTATATCCAATTAATTTATTTATCTTAGTATTACAATAAAGGCATAAACAACGACAACCTGCGGGCTTCCACATCACCCAAGAGGTGCCGCAGTCGATGCGTTCCCATTATTTAACGTAGCGGGTCCCCACTAGGCCTATACTACGATCGGCGATATCAACATTACACAAACGATCTATTTAAGTAATTAAAGTATAAACGAATGGCAATAGGAGTTCTGCACTCAAATATAAAGTTTCTTCATTGAAGATAATTACGACAATTATTTTACATTACATTTCACACAAACATGACGCGTGTAAATATCTAAAAGTAAGAGAAATTGAGAAAAGGACAATTGGGAAGAATAGTATATCGGTCTATTGAGATCACGTACTGGCGACTCCAACACAACAGTCTAGGAATCTGACGGATCGAATCTGAGCGGGCGTCTACAACAATGTTGCTAACTGTCGCGCGACTAGCACTACACATTGGGGCCTGCAGCGTCAGGTCGTTCACAGTCGTACAGGCAGCAGAGAGAGAATATTGTGAGTTAATAGAAAATGATTTTCGATCCCGATGACAACCTTTTTTTTTAATATTTTATATAAGCTTAAAATAAAGTTTGGGCAACCGAGAAAGTTTGAAAGAGAGGAACCTTGAAAAATAGTATAGGCCGATCGTAGTATAGGCCTACTGGGGACCCGCTACGTTAAATAATGGGAACGCATCGACTGCGGCACCTCTTGGGTGATGTGGAAGCCCGCAAGTTGTCGTTGTTTATGCCTTTATTGTACTAAGATAAATAAATTAATTGGATATACTTTTTAATCTGTTAATCCAATTAGCAAAAGCTCATTTTTTTTTGTAAAAAAAATACTCTTCAGAGAGGGGTCTCGAACCATAGATCTCCCGATTCGTAACCGGGTGCACTAGTCAGACGCCAGAAACATCTGTTTGTTTTACTCTTTTCGGAACTTGTATTTCTAGAATTTGATCGTTTATTCAACTGCTTACTATTGTCGTTTCGCTTACTTTACATATAAGAATAATATAAAGATGCACACCAGTTAAGAACTTTCGCGCCACCCTGCTCCGCGTGGACGAACAATTACAGACAGAGATAATGCTCATTTTCATATTTGCTTCTCAAGATTATTGGTTCCAGGTAATGAAGTGAGCTAATTATTTTCTCATAGTAAATCTTATTGAGTTGACACTGGGGGCTGGAACTGAAGATTGCAAATAAAAAAGTATTTACAAGATTATAAGAACCAGCGGCAGCAGTAACAGCAATAGCAGACCCCTCAGGGAGAGAGGACCCGCAATCGCTCAAGTCGTCATAGATAAAATTAAAAAAAAAATATATATAAACTTAAAAAAAGTTTGGGCAACCTAAAAAGGTTAAAAGAGTGGAACCTTGAACAATGTTTGTAATAAAATGAAAAAAAAAGATGAAAAAAGAGTTCTTCATGGGGGATCGAACCCGTAACCAGCAGCGTTCGATTGGACGGAAGACCTTGCTGCACCGCGTGTTTCTCAAGAGCAGTTTGTGAGGGGCGGCAACTTTCTCCCCACCACCGAGCAATCCATTCATTTTCGCTGACTGCAATATCGGCTGGAACGATGATCATGGCCCGCGCGGCTACGCGAAATCTGTAACATCGACAGAGGCGATGATCACGAAATCCTACTCCCGGACTCGCCGCTACGATTTAGCGCCATGCTTTTGGTATCGCCTAAAACCGGAGCGTTGTGCATCTCCCCACTCATCTCTGCCGTAGCGTTGTGCATCGCCCCACTCATCTCTGCCCGTGGCGTCGTGAGAGCCTACGTGTCAATCTATCATGTTTATTAGGAATTATTTGAAATATTGTTGTATCTATAATGGGGCGCCGTACACTGCGACGATACTAGCGGTTGTCTACGAATAGGCGCACTCACTTCATTTTTTCGACAATAGGTCCACAAATCTGAAAATTTGAGAAACCGTTACCATTTGAGATCATTACTATATGCTGGAGTACAAAATGATATACACATTGGCATCATTTGTGTAATTCCGTCGACTTTTGGATATGCTATCATCTCCCTTATCCCCTTCTCCATATTTACCAGATGAACTGCTGATAATCAATTTTTATCCTGTTCCACGCTTTTTTTATGTTTTCGATAATGACCATGATGAGAATATATGTTAAGAAAATTAAAAGTTTTATGCACAAAATTTATATAGAAAATAATCTTAGTTTTATTATCTTTCACGATGTGTTCGCAGAGAAAGTCTTTTATACATGATATATCGATCAATGGAAATAGGAATCGCGCGTTGTGTAAGTATGCTACAATCGAAGAGTTAAGAGATTTAATGAAAGGACGAGGGTGAGGTGGCGAGGACATGAAATAGTCATGGAGAACGCAGAGCAACTCAATCCGATAATGTAATCAGCAAAGCTGATAAATAACTATTTGCTAATTTCTGCTGGCCCCGGCGTAAGTAGTTGCAGTTGATTGATTAATAGAAAATTGCAGCCGGTTGTAGTGAACTCTAGAAAATAATAAAAGAGAAGTGCATCGGACCTTCCTTATATAGACATTTGCTATTTACAGTTGTTTGAGACCCGAGAGGGGGAAGTGTTCATCTATCAGCACATTAAAGACGAACGTAGCCACTGGAACAGATGGAAATGGTATCGACATGTGTCTTGCTTCATGGCTTTGTGTATAGCAACAAATGAATACCTACCTCGGCTAAGCTCAGCTTGATCGTTCCGTTCTGTAGCGGGTCTTTGCTGTCGAATATTCCTAGAATGCCGAATTAAGTGAGTGCTTGCTCCATAACGCTAAATCGCTTTGCATGCAAGAGGCGCGCCGCTTACCGAACGCGTTGCTCAGGTGGAGAATTGCGGATACGAAGTCGCCAAAGCGCAATGTTCCATCTTTTCTCATGTATCGAAGAATAAGAATCGACAGCACATCCGTATTTAATTGGAAGCCTAAAAATAATAAGGGGCATTTAACATAAGGAAGTTTGTAACAAGGCCGCATTTCCACGTACCGACTTCGTGCAAAGCATCTCGCAATCTTTCAGCTTTGAGAATCCCAGTCTTCTCCTTTGTATGGTTCTTGAATGCTGCCTGCCAATACTTCAGACTGCACATCAGATCTTTGAAATCGTTAAATTTTAGGCGGCCACTACCCGAGCTCTGTCGACGATCAATGTTAAGAAAAATTAAAGCATAATGATGAGAATTCAAAAGACATGTTAATGCAAAATTTTCAGTTTAGTTAAGGATACATCCATTGTGAGGACCACCTGTCGGCAAACTTCCATGCAGGCGCAACTCTTGATGTAATCTGACAAGAACAAAAATTAAAAGACGTCAAGACTAAGAGCACGTTAGAATTGACGAAGTTAGGGCGAAAGAGAATTCTCACCGTTAGGCAGGCAGGCTTCAAGGAGTTCCTGAAGTTCAAAGGCGTTGACGGTACGATGTTCATCTGCCAACTGAAGAAAGACTGCTTCATACTGGGAGAAACCCTTTCCTTCCAATGCGGGAGCCTTTACGATCGCTGACTTCGTCAGAGAGGGGGGCGTGTCTAGCAACCTGGTTCAATTATTAAAATAATTGATTGATGCATGATTAAGAGATATTATCCTGACGATGTGCACGTACTTTAGCTTTAACGGTTTACTGCTGTAGACGCGAAGAGTGAAACTAGTTTCTTGCGTGGGTTCGAAGGTGGTCGGTACAAGTAAATAGCCGCCTTGCTCGAGTTGACATCTATGACTGACTTGTCGGCTATTTGTGTACTGCGAGTTCATCAGAGATTTATTTTTCTTGAAGAACTGTCTGTTTATCGAATCTGCGCTGTTCTTTGGCAATGCATATGCGGTAAAGCCAATCACCTGGAATGATTAAGGTTCTTTTCAACTACAAGATTCTCTATTGGATTCACAGACAGAAATGACAAACACACCTTTGGCTCCATGATGGAGTGCTGATTTAAAGAAACTATTACTTTTTCCATTTCACTGAGGATGAGGTGAAGTTGAGGGTTGATGTGAAATGTTTCTGTAACAGCATTGGATGTATGGAGAGTTTAGTGCTGTTGTGTGTGTCTGTGCATTTGTGCGTGTTTTTCTGTACTGTTTGCTAGCGATAAAAAACAACCTGGATTGTTTCTACAGCCTCCGGCAGTAACACCTCTCCTCCAACTGCCCTGATAAAGCTTCATGTGCCAGGTATGTTTGCTATGAAGAGAAGGTTCGTCTCTTGCAGTTTCTGCATCCAAATGAACTACTTCGAGGTGCGTAAACGTTTTTACGAAATCCGAGTAAGATATCCTACGACAGAGATCGATAAATGAAAATTGGAGGATAAGAAAACATCGAGAGAGGAGAAACAGGTAAAAAACTCGTATTTTGAAAATTGACGAGAGATCGTTCTCACCAGAATTCTCCATCAGCCATATTGCGAACGGCGAGTCGTTCTCTCTCGGTCGGTGGAACTTCCTCCCAGTCGAGAGCACCGCGGGCCCAAGCTCCAACATACTCACCTCCTGGACCAACGGGATTTCGCAACTTGACCAGCTGAATCGTTTCCCCACCAAACGTCTCGACCTATGGTTGTACTACTATTATCTATCCTTCGTTTAAGAGTGCCCACTATTAATAGTTATGTTTGTTATGTACGGAGAGTACCAAATACAAAGTGAAGTTATTTCAATGAATCAGAGATGTAGTATGTTATTGTCGTTTCCATGTTATCTCGAGAGTAGCAATTTAATCTTACCCTTTTGATTACTTACACGTTCGATTGAGTAGAGTCTGTAATTTATTCCCATTTGTATTCCATTCGCCAGTTTCTCTATACTAGGACGGACCTGAAACACCAGTGGCAACAAACGGAAGAGTTTGTGGAATTAATGAAAGTCCAGCAAGGAATGTGTCAACCGAATAACTTGCCTGCTGCTGTTGTGATTGTGGTTGAGGCTGCGACTGCTGCTGCTGCTGTGGTAGGAGCTGTTGCTGTTGCTGAATGCTGTTGTTACTGTTGTTATTATTGTTGGTGTTGCTGCTGTGACTGTTATTGACAGTACATGTAATAAGAGAAGTCATATCGAGTAGTTTTGCGAGTACTCGGCCGCATCCCGTGGGATCCTGACGAATGGCTATGCTTTCTGTGATGCCACCCGTCAAATCCGAGAGACCATCGAGGAGAGTGCCATATTTCAAAGCCTCGTAGGAGCCGTGAAGTCTTGAAACACGCAGAAGAATGATAAAGATCCGTGATAAGCTGAGCCGTGAATGGTGCGTGGCAGCTCCTACCGTTAAAACAAATCAAGAGACTCACTTGGCGTACGCCTTTTCCAGAAGCGCAGGCCAAAATTGGTCGGTGTGACGACTCTGGACGAATGCGAGTCGTCCATGAACAGCCGGAAGTCGATCGTCAACGAGCACTTCGACCCAGGCCCCGCACCACCATAATCGAAAACGAAAGACCCCAGCGTATTCGGCGCTCGGTGCTCCGGATGATTCTCCACTAGATCCAAAACCTTGATCGGCTGGAACTACTCGATAAAAGAGACCTTTACTCAAGTGCAGTACTCCCAAGCACGACACGAGCCACTTGTCACCTGAAACGAATGATTACCCTTCATCTTTCAGGTGCGATCAGTTGCAGTGACGTCGACGAGAACAGCGGAATTTACAAATAAAAGGTCTTTCCGTCCTTCCGTCTCTCCAAGTTTCTCTTTTATTTCCCCTCTATCCCTTTCAACCCCCCCCCCCCCCACTCACTCTCTCTTTGTCACTCTTACCCATTTTCCCAGGAATAACATCGAATTGTGTCGGGGCATCGCTCACAAAAATAGGGCGATTGCAAAGCTCCTAAAAACAGCAAAATTTAGTCTTGTGATCCACGATCTCCTTTGATAATGAGATTCGACTAGAAGTCGATTATTAGTATTGCTTACCTTGGGTCTCTTCCATTGAAATTGAAAGGGCGGTGTTTGATGATAGAAAACAGAGGCCTGAGTCGCTGGAAATTCGGGATCTTCCCACAGCTCACCGCGCTTGAAGCACGAACGTTTAATTCGCTCGTACTCACTCATCACGTCCTGAAAGAGTTCAAGATGTTTTCCAGTTTTCAAGCCAGAATTTTCGCGCCGTAGGTAGCCGAAAGGATTCTTCAGCTTTCTTTCCACTCCATTAATAGTTAGACTTTCAACGGTCTTTTATTCTTTGCACGTAATTCACTCACTCACAGACGGAGAGATACCAATACGTGCCTGTTCTGTGATCAACGCATTCTAGTCTTGTGCTCCCGACAATGTATCCCAGTGGTTGAACTAGTTTTACGCTTGGATCCCCGCGGCCTTGAGAGTTCTCTTGTCTTTGAGTCGCAGCTAGCCAGCTACTTAGAAGTTGTCTCCTGCAGCGAATCGAGACGCGTAAAGTCGAGAAAGTCCGTTCGCGTATCGTGTCAGATCTACTTGCGAAAGAATTAGGAAGGAGCAAATGAGGTAGAGGACTCATGCGTGACAGGACGGACGTGTTGCTAGGAATGTCAACCGCAGAATACTAATCCGTGACTCTCATCGCAACACCTTATCCGACATTCCTCGACGTGACTCGCCTTTCCACAAGCGAACATCGTACGTACACATCGTTCAAAGCACACGACGATATACTGCTCGACGGATGAACAGTGACAGCGGAACGAGACAAGGAAGGAAGGAAGAAAGAAAAGGAATAAAAGAAATAAAGGAGGTGCACCGTTTTCATTTTCTTGTGTATATATGATAGCGAGCAGTGTGGTCAATAGGCGCGGTATGACAGGGGGTCGGAAGGTACGGATGGCCTTGAGTCTCTCCAGAGTTCATCGCATCCTCCCGATGTTCGTTCACTCGCATAAAGATGCGTTCACAACGCTCGGTAAGCTAGATCGACCGCTCGAGATTCCTGCAGCAAGTTCCACCTAGGCTTTAAACGCGAACCTTGCGACTGTAACAGTACGACTCGTGTGGGCTATGCCACAATTTCTACTAGAAAGTTGAACTGAAGAAAGTCCTTCCCAACTCGCGTCTGCTCATTTGATCACGATATATTACGCCCACCATGTGTTCAATACAGCCCCCCCCCCCCCCCCCCCATAATCGCAATCGGTTACGTACGAATGATGATGCCTTCTCTCTTTTTCAAGTAACTTGAATGACACTTGGAGTGTCATTTTCTTCAACTCCTCTTCCCTTACAGTTTTATTTATTCCGAAACCATAGGACCCAATCTGAAATACTAACACGACACGCGGACGAGATGAAAACACACAACTGCTTAACTCGCAGACTCAGAGGCACGCAGGACAACGGATACGCAGGCACCAGCAGGCACGCACTCGCGCTGGCACGACGCCGCAAGCGGAATCGCAGGGAAGAGAACGCACGCGGTACTCACGTTAACCATTCGAAGAAGCACGTAGTAGCTCTGCCAGTTGTGAAAAACGAAAACGCTTCGCGCACTGTCGACGATAGAGTAGCCTTCTCTCGAGAAACCAGACGGTGCCAAGCCCGCTCGCCTTCTCGCAATGGCACAAAAGAGACTCCAACAAATTCAAAGAGTGAAAGAGGTTAAAGTAAACTAAGAGAGGCTGGAAGAGACGCGCTCGCGCAGGAAACTCTTGCCGCGCTCGAGTCGCCCGACGAATGTAGCTTCGAGCGCGCTCTCGCCAAGCAGCCATCCATCCAGCCAACCAACCAGCCAGCCAGTCCTCCTCGCCCTCGCTACTCAGGCTCTGTGTCCTCGTGGCGTTTATTCTCTTCCTCTAACTCCATCTCACCACAGCATGTTTCACCTCGCCCATCCGCACCACGCCCCTTCACTTGCTACAAGACTCCTTCTGGCCGATCCAGGCGAATGCCAGTCACTGCGCAGAAGACGGTGGAACCGACGGCTGTGGTTGCGGGGCTGCCATTGCTCAGGAGCCCAGAGGCGCTTGCTGCCGGCGGACGTGCTAAGGTAAGGTAGTGCGTCCAATCGTGAAAGAAAGGGGCAGTCGCGCGACTTGCGCGGATCCGTAACCGACTCGGTTCGTCGACTTTGACTGACTCACTGACTCACTGACTGACTGACTGTTAATTTTGCTTTGCTCTCTACTGTTTTCCTTTTTAGATCTTCATTGTTCTCTTTGATTCTCTTGTAGGTATTTCTAAGACTTAACATGTGTTGATGTTTCTCGAGTAATATGCTTCGATTATATCGTCGAAAGGAATTTCCATTACGAATAAAAAAAAGTCGAATCTCTCTTTTTACCTCTTATACATATATTGAATTCCATCATAGCGCGCAGCCCGGCGCTATTGGAAGTTAAAGTAGAATGTAATTAGGAATGGAAATGAGAACACCAATGATGGCGGCGCGATGGAAAAATGGAGAGAGAATGTAAGTGAGCGAGACCTCCGAAGAATCGAGAAATCGGAGAATCGAGAAGTCGAAAAGTCAAAGAAGGAGGTAACCTCGAACCCCACAGTAGGTCCTGCTGCGTGGCTGCTCGGTGAAAGCCGATATACGCGTTTAGAGTGCGCTTAACTTTATCTTATCTATCTACAAGCAGTTGGTGCTATACTCTACATTTGTTTGTTGTGTCTCAATTTGGAACTCTGCGTGTTTCGTACTATCGAACTTTTGTCTTTTCACCCTCCCTACTCTCTCCTGTATGGACAAATCGGATTGATTCACTTACAAAACAAATACCACAAATTGTCTTCTTTCTTAGAATGATCGAGAGAGACAAACTTAAATTGATATCAGTTTGTGGCGTGACATGTACAAGAGAAAATATCTCCAACCCTTTAGAGTTACAGTTATGAGTATTTTGGAAAATGAAATCAATCACAAGGCGGACTTCCCAAGCATTTTTTATCGATCATGTTACTTTCAATTTCAAGCTTTCTTTAAATTTTTCAAAAATTAAAGAAAAGAGCCGTTTCTCAAATAGATACAAGGTTACATCACTGTCTGCAGTTATATATCTGTTTTCTTGCTCTTCAATTTTTCAATTTTTCTAATCAATTGTGAATCAGGGATTTTCGACACATGCACACGCGTGTGAGAATGACGCAAATCAAAATTACCAATTGCCTCCTCACATTACTTTCTGATTTCAAACACGCAAGGAGCATCCATCTAGCGGAATATGACGTAATAAGGTCTTATGGTTATGTGATACCGACAGCAACCACCTTGTTTATCGGCCGTCAGTAAAAATGGTTAAGCTTACTTTTTAGCGTTGACTGAACATACAACGTTTATATTCTTTTCAATTGTCTACATTTTCATACAGCTATCGCATGAGAAATAATGATGAGTGTAACACGATATTATATTAATTTAGGTTTTCACATATACACAGCTGACCGGTGTGTAATGAGTATATTTTTACATTCACAGTGTGGATAAGAACATGTTAAGTCAATGCCATTATTGTTTCCAGTTTCTTATTTCGATTAGGGTTCTGAGAACAAAATTTTGTTTAACAATTTGTTCATTGTGTCATTACTTCATTTTCCTGCTGTGATTAAGAAAGAGATGCCTCAACGGATGAAGAATATAGAAATGAGTAGCCGACGTTGAATCGAGTGAACTGTGGGAGATGTTGTTGATCTGTGTCATCGGGAGATGGCGTATCCATCTGTCCCACCGTGTCTGTTTCGCTGCTCTGTTAGGTTAGGATTAGAATGGGTTTCTTGGCAAAACAGTCGGTTGCACAGTGGGACATCAGCAAAACATTTTTCGTGGTCCAAAGATTCTCTGTCGGACGTAATTACTTTTTAATTAGTTTCATAGAGGGCGGCGTCGGTAGTCAGGTGTCTGTGGGGGTTGAGTTGAAAGGGGAAATACTTTCGTTATATATCTATGCGTTAATAAACCATAAATATGATCGCCAATAAGATTAAATTTTTGAAAAACTATTTATTAACTGTTATTTAATGTATTCTTAACCGGAACTTGTTAAGTTTCATATTGAACGGTGAAATTGTAATGACTAGTTCGAGAAAAATCGTCGTACATACACAGTCAAGCACAACGTAAAACTCTCGAACATTAAGTGGACACAGTAGGTACGTGCTGTTGGTGACTACTACGGCAGTTATCGAGAGTTTGATTAGAAACGCAACTCCCCTCTTGGGGGTCTCCCGCTGAAACTAGTTTACAACAATCGGTTACACGTGTTCCTGAACTGACACCGCCTGTTCGTCTTTGCTACTGTACCTCACGTAAGTATTATTATGTGCATTACGTCCGATGGGGAATAAACTACTAATATCGCTATTAACGATACTGTAAATGTCAAACAGGAAGAGGTCTGGCAACAATAGTGCGTAATTGACGTATATATCTTACTAATAATAATTGCTTAAACATACATATATATAATTGCTAGTGTTAAAATTGGTCCTCATTTTTGGATGAATCATTTCTATGAATATGTTGTGAAATAAAGTGAAAATTATATCGAAAATTCGTCATGCTAGATTAACGGCCAGTTCGACTACGTTATACTGACTCGGCAGTGTCACTTTAAAAAGCATTTTGATGGATTGGTGCTTGAAGGATTGCGTGTAATGCATGGGTATGAGAGAGAAAGTGGGTGTGTGTGAGAGAGAGAGAGAGAGAGAGAAGGGGGGGGGGTGGCGGGCAGGGCGAGAGGGGTGAAAAGTGCAGAATCATATGGGACAGATCGAACGACGCACCAATCAGCGATAGAAGCTCATGCAGTAGTTACATGAGAGGAGTTTAGCAACGTTGGCAGGGCTGGTATCAGTTTCAGGTAATTACACGCGGCAGATAGGACATCTCGATGGTCCCAGCTATAATGCTCGACCTAATAAAGGTCCATTAGGACGGTCACTCTCGTTACGGTGCTTTGGCGTCGACTCTCCTGTTGATCCTGTTCATCGATGCGCCGATGACTCTCGGCACGGATCCTTCGGGATCTCCGAAGCTCGAGAAACGGAACATAGAACTCCCGCCTCCTTACTAATTGCAATCTCGAGGAAGCATCTCGAAGGAGCGACGGCGGTCAGTAGGTATGGCTGCGATTGCGACTTGCGCCTCGACGTGGAACTAAACGATTGTCCACTTTGAAAGCCAAGAGACGCGCACTCGAGAATTAAACGGCTCAAAGAAATTCAGCCTCGCCGTGCTTCGTATTACTTTATTCCTAACTAATACTTGAATGCTCGACGTCGCAGTCCTCGAATTTCGCTTGGAAAGGAAAACGTCTGACACTTAATGTTTAGTCCAGCTACCCTCGAGAAGCCAATTTCATTGACAGACGCACCTGCTCTTCTCCATAAGACTTGGCAGATTCTCTGATAACTTGAGAACTAATGGGAATTTGCGAAGCGTACTAATTGGATAGATGGTCGTACGATTGAGTCGCGGACTGAATCGGCTGGATGGGGGGCGTTATCGCGAGGAAGAGGAGCAGAGAGGAAATACATGAAGTGGATACATAGATAGAGGTAGTGCGAGAGGGGGAGGATAGTGCTCTCTCGGAGTCTGCCGATTGTTCCTTGCTGAGGCCTGACTCCGCGGCGTAGCTCGCACCAGCAGTCCTTCGTAGTCCGAGCTTGCTCGGGGGATCGTCCAATTAGGTAATATTCCGAAGGTTGAAATTCTCATGTTGATTGCGCAACCCCAATGAAACCTATAGGATCGCATCGTCCCTTCTCTTTGAAAGAGCTTAAGAGATAATTCGGCACATCGAAGATGTACCTACAGCGGCTTACGGACAGAGCAGGAGAGTGGGAGAGTGAGAGAGCTAAGAGATGTCCGAGGGTGCGTAGGTAGAGAACCAAAGTTGCATAACAGTGCCAGCACTACGTCGTGCTAGTCTGGGCTCTGAGGTCTGAGGTCTGGAGACGCATTACAATAAATGACTATTCATTGTCCGCTCGAGCGAGGCAGCGTAACTCATGTACGAGCGTGTAAACGACACGCTCGCGTGGGTGTCCCGATTCCTATGCTCTCGATTCGCCGCAGCCCCCATCTTCCTTCCCTTCCATTCTTGGCTTCGCTCGCCTAATCGAACTCTCCCCTTCTTCCTTTTCGTCTTGATCTCTCTCGTTCCTTGTGCGCTGCACAATCGGAATATCTCGAGTTGCCTGTGCTGTACAATGGTCCCGGGTATTACCTAGGTACAACTACGACTCGTGGTGGTAGACAATAAATCGGGCGACCCTCCGTCCCTCCCTCGTGCACTGCCACCCAGATCGTAGGCTTTAACCAGAGGACAGTCGTCCGGTCGGAGTGGTAATTAATGAAGCGCGTTAATGGCTAAGCGTGTAGCTAAGCGAATAGCGAGATAGTAGAAAGGAGTGGAGGTGCGGCGAGGCGCCCGACGAGAGGGGAAGGACAAGCGTCGTTCGATCGTCCGAGACATTGGGACACGGAGACGCGGCTCCTACGTGGGCAGAGTTGATGCATGGCGTCTCTCTTCGGTCCAGTCCTTCTTTATACTCTTCACACCAACAAGAGCTACGATTCGTACCTGCTATTTACAAGTTTAGATCTATCTAACTGGTCCATCGTCCCTTCGATAAAGATGTCCTGCGCGCAAGTCTCACGCGTATTTATACCTCAATGTTCGATCAGATCTTTAGGGGGTCCAGCTGACCATAAACTCCTATGATGAGCGCGATGACTGCTGTGACGCGGAGTTCACAGGTTCGGTCAACTTCGGATAACTTCGGGCAGCTTCCGTAGCTTGATCGGATTGGCCGCGAGAGTAAGCAAACGGGCGAGATCGGTTGATCGCTCGATCGCGTCCGGGCTCACCTCGAATAATGATATCCGAAACCAAAATGATACGTCAAAGAGACCCACTTTCGTTCCGATCTCGATCCATCGGAGGTAATTTATATGGGGCCCCTCTTATCGAGCCATCTAGATTGAAACGAGCGCGGTATCAATTACAGTGTCGACACGAGAACGGACAGAACTGGATGGATCAAATCCAACCGCCTCTTTAGCCTCTTGGACCAGCTTCGTAAGCCTGAATCGAACCTGGCGACCAATACTTGCGATCAGTCCTCGCGACTGCCGATCGCCGATCTTTGCGGGAATCGACAAGAGGAACCAGGCAGTCTCTCTCATCCTACCGGCAAGTCTAAAGGCATATCGTGGAATGGGAGCCACTGAAAGCCAGTGCGAGGAGACTTGAGTCGTTGCCAACTCGAGTCAACAGCGAGTGAAAACAGCGTGCGATCAAAGAGCGATCAAAGAGAAGGAAGAACGACGGAATTAAAGAGTCCAAGAGTCCAAACCAATAGGGTGGGAGCCAGGGAGGGACGAGGCATGCGCGAGTGCGATAGAACGACAGAGCGAAGTCTAATCTTGCCTGAATTCCCCAGACATCCCTCCCCCTCCCGCCCTCTACCCAACCCTCAACTTTTGGAATTCCATTCTTCCCGACGAAAGATCCACGCGTGTTCTGCGCCTTTCCTCGGGTCAGGATGTTCAGCGATCGGCACTCTCCACCCTCGCTAAGATCTTCTTCTCCTTCCCCTCGTCCACCCAGAGTTGCTTTCGACTCTATTCGAATCAACTAAGGAGCATGAAAATGAATTTTCCTATCTTTCAATTGGTTGTTCGATCTCGATATATTGATAACGACTTCGTTGAAATCGGAAGCCGAGCGAACCGGTGTATCCGAGGGTATAGATGTGGCTACCGATTCTCTATGTTGATGATGATGACGAGGACGACAATCATCATAACTCCTGATCGTTTGAAATATATATCTTTCTTATCTCGAATCTCAAAACAATACGGTAGGCATTCCCAATAGCTATAACATCCATCTGTTTGCCGGACCTCATAGATTCGAAAGCCGCAGGACGTATCATCAGTCACAAGATAATCTATGATCCCTGGAATATTGACAGTGACAAAAGCGTTCAATACGCGCTGCTACCTTGTACCACTTGTCCAGCATCGCAGTCGTCGACTGCGTCCTCTACTGGCACCGCGAGCATCATCATCGCGATGCTTACTGCTTGTCCATTCAGACTCCCAAGTAGTCCGTCCTATCTACCCTGCCCTATCTTGCACCGATCCTTTGAAGCAGGATAGGCGAAGCTCCAGAGCTATACCTACAGCGAGCTGAAAGAGAGAAACGATGTGTGCGAGAATTGATGTTGGGCCTCGGAACGGTCCTTGGCCCATTACCGAGCACCCGGGCGTTACCTCGTCGTTGCTGATATTACCGCAAATTACCACCCTCAAGAGAAGAGCGGTTGTACAGCTACGGGGCTTCGCGCATAGCGTTAAGCGTGTAGCGTGCAGCATGCAGCGCACAGCCGACCCAGCGATTCCTTGGTGCGCCAGGCAGAACATCGCTTTTACAACTGGGGCCCGGGTGTAATGCTGTAATCGGGCAATTTCGGGCCCTGGACCGAATAAATCCGTGGTTAATGCTTTGGCTCTTTGGTTCGTTGGCTCGTTGGCATGTTTGGCTCGGGTGAGGAACGGTTGCCAGTGGGGAGGGAGTCCCAGTTTTCGTTCTTTCTCCCTTTGCCGATTGGATTGAAATACTGGGAGGCTCGCGTGCGGCTAAACGGCTGAACGGCTGAACGCTCGAGAAACGAAAGCCCCGAAAGAAACTCGAAATACGAGGGAACGCTGGTGGCATTGCACATATCCCTACCCCCCTTTATCCTACGGCTCTCTTCATCATCTTCCTCCTCCTGCTGCTGCTGCTGCTGCTGCTGCTCCTGCTTCCCTTCGTGTCCGTCGCTCATTGTTACCTCCTCTGTATTCCTCTCCTCGTCGTGGCGCTCTCTTCCAAGTTACCCACCTGTCTGCCGGCAATCTTCTAGTAGCCCGGGGCTATCACTCCACAGCTACCATCCGGGCTACTCCCAGCTACTCCGAGCTACCATCGTTCGTGTGTCGGCTACCTCAGCTTCCTCGGCTACATCGACTCGAACGACTCGAACGACTCGCTCGACTCCATCAGCTCTTCCTCGAAGGCGCGTCCGTAGCAGCGGGCCAACGGTTCTCTTACGGTTTGCCTTGCGAGTGTCTATCTTGCCGAAAACGTGCTGCGCTGCTGGAATCCTCGGCGAATGCTCTGGCCAGCAGCATTTTCATTGCTCCTTCGCTCTCCGCTGTATCGCTACACCACAAAGCAGCCTCCCTCCTCTCGCTCCTCACTCTCCCTCTCCCACGAGGCTCGCGGCTCGACTCGCCAGGCCGCGCAACCTCGAGCGCTCAAATGGCCGCGGGTCATCCACCTGCCCACGCAGAATCAGGAGCAGGATAACCGAGATGTGCAATAGCAGGTAGACGGACTAAATCGAGGACGCGACGGGGAATATTTAAACGTAGGAACGCGCGACTTTGCGGCCCACTCTTTCCCTCAAATTTCACTATTTTTCATGCGAATCCTCTTTCTTGACTTTTTTGACTTTCTTCACTTTTCGCTCCCAGCGTATCACTTCGTTACGGTAATAGACTTTGTCTCTCTGGATCGAGCGATTCTCCAACTGCCGTGAAGCTTCGGAGCCACAAAAAGCCGAGAGCTCCACTTTCATGCGATCCGATATCATCCGATGCGACTCGATGCGAGAGCAGTGAGTGGGAGGAGGAGGATGAGGAGGAGGAGGAGGAGGATGCTGCAAACTCCCGGGAGGAGAGGATGTGCGTGCATGCCGCTCACGTAGCGTGCCAGCCAGTCTGGCAGCCTCCTTCTCCCTTCCGGCCAGATCCAGCTTCACCAGTATCTCCACTGCGGCTTCAACGTCGTCGCGACTCCACTCGACTCGGACCCGGAGAGTTCTTGGACGAAAGAGAAACGAGCGCCTTAGGAGCAACTATACTCCTCTTTATGAAGGTGCAGCTTCTCGCCGCTTGGAGCGTGTGCTTCCCACCCACAGTCCCACCTGCAGAGCGACCCACTGCCTGCTCCTGGACCCTGCTTCCTGCCGAGACCCTGTCCCTTACCTCTGTGCCTTCTTAGCAGGTGACTTCATTCCTCTTCCAGTTCTTTCCAATGTCCTGCATGTTCCCAGGCAGCACACGCGATCTCGAAATCGTTGCCTCGTTCTCTTGAAGGAAGTTTGACGCGGTCGGCAGTGGTATTCATCCGTTATTATATCATACATCACATTCGTATGCATTGACGATTTACAAGAATCGAGAAGTAATTCGAGTTGGCGACAATCGATGAGATCAATGAGGGGTGACCCGACGAAGCGGCACTGTCAACGAATTTGACATAATTTGTCTTGTCTCGTGGAGGAGAGCTCGGGAGAGAAGATGGTCTGCTCCGCCACTTCCACATAGAGGTATCGAATTCCAAATAGTCTCCTGGTGCACCTTGCGCCACCTATCAGATTACCATCGGGCCTCTCGAAATAAGTTCGCCGAGTTAGATTCCCCGTTGACTCCTCGCTCTCGGTCTATCGGACATGTGTGTAGGGTTAGGTTGCCTTATTCGTACCACTTTCCACGTATTTATTCATAAATTACTTATCGATAACTGAAAAAGAACAAAGTTTTCACGCATAACGAGCTACCTTTGTGTAAAAATATCGCGTAAATATTTTACAAACGTTATCGTTAAAGTCCCATATTTCCTTAAATTTGGCGATTCTACCATTCAGGAAAACTTCAAGAAGACCAGACTCCAAGTTTTCAAGACGAAAGTAATTTTAACGGAAGGTAATAAAAATAATAGATGCGCAATTGTAGCAGAGAGTCGTCCTTACCGGCTAATCTCTTTTTCCTTAACGATTGGCTAACTTGTAGGCTGGCAGTCCACTTCGACAATTTTCCAGCTTACTTGAGGATTCCGCTGCTTGTCGAAATGGATGCCAGTTGGAGACTCGTAGGCTTGACCGTCGTTATCGCGCATGTGCTTCTGCTCGTCGTTAAAGTCTCGTTAAGGAGTTCCAATGGACTCGCTAGTGTTGACGCCACTGACGGACGAAGCCACTTTCAAGCGAAGCTCAGCAATGTTGCTGCGTCTCCTCTTCTTAAGTTGCATCTTCGTCGGAGCTGAACTCCGCTTCGATCGGATTTCAATCGAGACATCCTCGCGCAGTGCAAGCATCTTCTCCCTCCTTCCAAATTACTCGGACGCTAACTGCAGGGTACGTCTTTTCGCTTTTTCTAGCTTCAGATATAAAATTGTGAATAAAAAATTGCAGGAATTGGCAAACGACCTAGCGGAATCTCTGAAGGACATTGCTCGAAGGTTCCTCGGAAAGAATCGCAAGGCATTGTCGCTGGTCGCGCTGTCGAAACACCCTTGCGTGCTTTACGTTCGAAATCGGCTTCTCGAGTCCTTGAATGGCGAGTTCGCGCTCGTGATTGGCTACTGGAAGGGACGCGCTGCGACTCCAGCTTCCATCCAGGACATCGACCACGTGGTTCTTCTGGACAATTGGACGCGACTCGAAGAAATCTTTGACAACTCGAGCCTGAAGCACAGGCAGCGATACGCTCTAGCCTTCGTCGCCGAGCCGAGGACGCTCGGCAGCAGAATCGAGAACGAGCTGGCAAGCCAAGAAAGACTTCAGGAGAAGGCGGCGTCAAACATAGGCAAGAAGGGCTACCTTAACGTGATATTTCTGCGGCCGATCTCCCGCGGCATAATAGACGTCAGGAGCTACGAGAGCTGGTACCGAGATGCGACGCTTCGCTCTCTTGGTCGCTGGACCGCTGCGTCTCGACTGGGGAGCGCCGAGCTGTTTCCCTCGAAGTGTCGGGCAATGAAGTCCTTGATCGCGGCGCCTGTGACAAACCAATACACAGAGACAGACGTGTTCCGCATTGGCAACAGTGGCAATTGGCGTTTGCACGGAGTCGCCGGAAACTTTATAACTCTTTTCGCGGAAAGACTAGGATTTCCATTGGTCGTTACCGACGGACACCCAGCAGGTTGGGGCACTAAGTTTCCGAATGGCTGCTGGACAGGAATGTTCGGGCAGCTTCTCAGGCAAGAAGTCGACGTCGGTTTTGGCGGAATTCAGCCTACCGTTCGCGTGACGCAGAGCTTCGATTACTCCCTGTATTACACATGGGACAGCATGGTCTTCACGACGGCGTCGCCGAGACTCGGCCATTCCTGGCGCTGCATCCTTTATCCTTTCAGCGCGAAGGTCTGGCTTTGCCTCGTTTCCTCCTTCCTGAGTTTCGCCGCCCTCGTTTCGCTGGCCCGATTTGTCAATTCGTATCGTCCGCCGCCTGATACTTCGGGCACCGAGAAGCTCGTTGGGCCTTTCGACCTCTGGAGAATAATGGTTGGCCAGAGTCTGCGGTATCCTAGAGGACTCGAGCAGCGCGCCATCCTGGGACTCTGGCTTTTCAGCAGCTACGTTATGGCAGCCACCTACACGAGCAGCGTAGTCGGCTGCTTGACTAGCCCTTATTACGTCAAGCCCCCAAGTACTCTGGAGGAACTGAATCAATCTGGAATGCGGTTGGCTGCGAGTATCGGCAGCACAATCCTTTTCAATTCGAGCGACGACCCACTTATAATGTATTTAAAAGATCGGTGGGTATAGCATTTTTCGTCTTTTGTCTACGCTGCGATCTATCTGTCTTATTTAAGCATTTCATCTAAATGAATCTTAATTACATAAGGCTCAACCTCTTCTGAGTTTAGGTTGCTAATCTTGGACTACGATGAACTGCAGAGAGTGCCTCTGACACTATCGGAGCGCGGGTTGGCGGCGCTGGCGCTGAAGAACGCAGCCTCCTATAGGAACCGGAAGTACGTCGACAATCAGGCGAAGCAGTTGTATATTTCGAAGGACGAAATTATCAGTTTCCCAACGATGTTTTATCTTCCCCGAGGTCACCCTTGCCTCGAGATCCTTAATGAGGTACTTGCACGCTCGCATGCCAATGGACTAATATCAAAATGGTACGAAAACTACGCTGCCAGCATAGGAAACGTCGCCAAGAAGAGTCAGAGAATGCCACTGGAGACGAAGCACATGGCAATTGTCTTCCAGATCTTAGGGAGCGGCCTGTTGCTCGCCGGCCTGGTATTCCTCCTCGAACTCTATGCCTACCGTAAATAGAGATGCACCCTGAAGTGTTGCCTACGCTCAGTGCGCAAAAAGCACCGGAGTCAAAGGCGAAAACTGAAATTCTTACGTCTTTCGATCGATCTGTCGTTGATCGAGGACTTCAAAAGCCAGTCGCGGCGTGGAAGTCAAGAGAGGAGCCCAAGAGCCCAAGAGCCCAGGAGCCCAGGAGCGCAAGGAGCGTTGGGCTGCTCTGCCAAATCGACCTGATGTCGCGGACGCACTCGTGCTGCCGGCTGTGACGGAATGCGGATGCCTACTTGACTCTCAGCTGTCTGGCTGTCTGGCTGCCTGCTTGTCCCCGTGGCTCGGACTCTGCTCACTCGGGCATCTGGGGAATGTGGGTGGGTGGCTGAGTAACTAGGTGCGACTATTTCAGGGCCTGCGAAGGGGTAATACATATTATATAATATTCCCGAATGTTCCTCGAGTACTTTATTCTTACGTTGACAATCGGAAGGTTAATGCTAGACTTCTCAGGAATCTCGTAAGAACGTTACCCAGAGGGATTCGCAGAGTTCATTAGTCCTTACGCGGTGGAAAGGAGAATTCAGGAAGAAGGATAAAAATTGAATGACGAATGATGAAGGAGGAAGAAGGAAGAAGGAAGAAGGAAATGCAACTGCGCAGGAGAGCGGCAATTTGTGCGACATGCATTCCGAGAACTCGAATGACCGTTTGCAACAATGTCTGCCAATTTTTCTTAAGCGACACTTACGGTCATTGCATCTCTTCCGGGAAGTAGCGCATTGTACCTGGTAGCATTTTTATGCAGGATCCGCAGGCAAAACGGGACGCACTGAACATAACGTGTTCCTTTTACTGTTTCTCCATCTTGCCGTTTCATCATTTTTCCGCCTGCGTCAACGATTCTCATTTCTTTCTTCCTTGACTCGCGCTTAGAGATCGGCACTGGGGCACTGGTTAGCTCTACTCCACTGTGCTCTTTTGGGACTTGTCTATGGGACCTGTGCAGCTTCCGGCTTCGCTCGCCCGCAGGATTTTCGGCCGATGCGTATGTATGTACGTAGGTACATGCTTCCGGGATGCCCCGCGCCTCGACTTCCCCTTCTTTTGTCGCGCTCCTCCCGAGATCACGCCGGATTCCTGCACGCAGCGGATGTCTCGGACGAGAACAGGCTTCTCCTCTGCTCTCCAGCGTTATGCCCTTCTCAAGATCAGTAGAGGCAGCCTCCACCTTCGCTGCGATGCTGCACCTAATTCGCTGTCGAAACTTGCTTCCTCCAATTACCCGCTACACGTAGTAACTGTATTCCGCTTGCACTTTTTCCAACAGATGGACAGCGGCTTTCCCTCATCTCGAACGAAATAGCTCTGGATGTAGCTAATTTTTTACTACCGAAGTGAAATGCGATTCTCTGAAGTGATCTTCCTGTCCCCAAGGTCAACCTAGACGCTGCGCCCAGAAGACCGCAGAATCACATCCATCGGTTTAATGCCATTGCGAATGAGAGTCGAACTAAGGTGCAGCGAGGCGATTAGTCTTGAGCGCGAGGGCTGCCATTCTGCCATTCTGCCAATCCAGCCAATCTTGGCTGCTTCCGAGTCTAATCGTTTCGTGGGTCGTTCCTCTTTTGCACTTTGCGCCTTGGAGCTTCGGAAGCCAATGTATTGGGGCCGACTCGTGTAGTCGGAGAAGGAAACGGATGAGGCGACACGTCGCGATGATGGTAGTTGGCCACCGCCAAGACCTTTCCAGCAGTGCAACAGGCAAAAAGATAATGAAATAATATCAATGCGGAGCGCGTATCGTGGGCGCACAAGTACTGGGCCAGCGAGTATGCGCACCGCTGCTTGGACTCGAATCGCTCGATCCCCATGTTTCCCAAATTACACTCTATGAGTCACAGAGCGTGATTCGAGACCGAAGATTCGCCAAATTTCTGGAAAAATCCAAGTGGTTAGGAGAAGAAGAAGCTAAATCGAAGGAGAAAAGTCCGCACCGTTTGCGTGCAGCCTATTTCTTTGACTGGCAGTTTCGCACAATTGTGTTCAGCCATTTGTTCCTGCTGCAGGGGTCGTACCGACGAACCCACAATGGATCTAATTAAAATGCTGCCGCTTGGCAATGAGCTGAATCGATTGTCTCCCGTTGGGCGTGAAGGAACAGAGATTGTGTGCAAGGAAATGATTGCTCGTGTCTGCGAGGGTCGAGGAGTCAAAGCGCGCTTAGGTCAGACGAACGTATAGACACAATCTTCGGATGAAGCCTAATGCCAGATATTAAAGGCAAATCGCCATCATAGGCGACTTAACATAAGAGACAATGGCCGAGCACCTTCGTCACCGAGAGAGTCACGTTTCGCTAATGACCGTTGACTTGGAAATCTCGGAGGTGATAGCAGCGCCTCTCTCGTGTCACGAGTTAAGCCATAAAAGCGCGAGGTCGAAGCGCAGTCCCGTCCTTCTCGACTGCGCCGTTCAACGGCAGTAAGTGAGATACTTGGGAATAGAGAAGTCGCGGAGGGAACGTGGAGGCTCATCTGCCTGTAGCAGCCTTGAGCGACCTCGAGTTAAAGGGGGGAAGGAAGGGAGGGCCTGCAGTGCCAGCTAATGGAAAGAAGGAGAAATCCCCGACCTCTTCGTCTCCTCCTAGACCAGTCGTTGACTCGACGTCGTAGATCCATGGAATCCCTGCGCGCGGGGACGCGCTCGTGGCTCCGTATTTGCGTACGCGTCGGCAAATATCCAAGAAGTTTTGAAGTTTATGGTCGTTGTCAGCGGCTTCGCGAATACACTTCGCTACGAGAGAACAGTAGAGAGCCTACGGATGAGGAGAGCGTGCCGACGACTTCCACCCTTCGTGTTTTAGCATACACTCTAAGGATCCGCGTTTCACTACTCCCTTCCACTATCGCAACGCCGCCGCTTCGTCGTGACGTCGAGTCCGAAGAATCATTACGCACGGTGTTCAGGCACCCATGCAGCCATATTCAAGTAGTATGTATCCAGGCACATAACCTGCCGTCTAACGTAAGAGGGCTGATGCCCGACTGATAAATTTACGGCCTTCTTCTTGGTACGCATAGGTCGTGCGACTAGTAGTAGGCGCTGCGGCTCGCGCATGCGTGCCTTCTGCGGACGCACTCCACGTTGACTGTCCTCTCACGAGAGTGCGAGAGACCTTCGAGATTTCTCGCGAATTACGTCTCTTCGATCGTCCTAGCTCTTCTTCTTTCGTGCAAGGATCAACGGAGCCATTGCGTGATCGCGTCGCATCTCGAATAAAAAGGGAGCTGACGCTGGCGGGTGGTTCCACACATGGTTCCACCGTTCCACCTACGTCCGGTAGCTCCGAGGCCGTCAGCTACGATCCGCTTCGGGGCTGCTTAACACCCATATCTATTGTGTGTTCTCGAGTTCGCGTGATCGTCCGGATCGGCCGCTCGGCTTTTTCCCGCCGTGTCTCTCTTCCTCACTTTCTTTTTATTTTCTTTCCATTCTCATTCTATTCCCACGCCCGCGCATCCTGTCATTGGCCATTTGTAACATCAAACTTTCTCCCAAACCGAATAAGATTGATTGAACTTTTTATTGTAAATAAAGGAATGTGCAATGTATCCCAAAGTACATACGCAGGTGGACGATTGCGAATGGCGCAGCTTGCTAAGATCAGGCACACGTTTGCTTAACTTTGTGAAAAATATATCGTTTTTCTGACACTATTTCCCTACGATCGTGGACTAGGAGCGACCTAGACGTCGTCAGGAGCTTGCAGACAGCACGAGCGCTCGAACTTTCAACTGCCTCGCAGTCAGTCTATATAAAGCCAATTCGGAGAGGTAACAGAGGAAACAAACGACCCGTTAGACTGTCCGAGTCTTCACCGAAGCGATCTCTATCGAAATTGGATCGCATTTGCTTGACATTGTCTTTGCGAGGATCCTTAGAATGAACGTATAGTGCGAATGACGATCGATACTCAATCGCCTCGGTTCGATCTTTTTGTCCTCCACTACCGAGTCATGAAGATTCAAAGTGAAGGAGAATAATTCGACGATGCAGAGATAAAAGAAATATTGGAGGCTCGAAGCAATCTATAAGAAATATTCTATTTTTATATTCACAAAGCCACAGTGATCCAAGGCGAGATGCGTCGTTCATGGCATTGCTTCTGCGCGACCCGATTTCGAAAACCGTGTTTATCTTGTAATTTCTCTCGTAAACCAACTGAGAAACAGCCGTCTGATTCCGAGTGGAGAAAGAAGTAAAAATGGCAGAGCCCTCGAAGTTACCATCTGCCGTCCACTCGCACCGATTATCTTAATAGCGCAAGTGACTCTAATGAATAGGGAAGTTTTTCCAGCGATGCCGACGAGACGCCTCCTTTTCCACCTTCGCTGGCAGCTCCGGCTGCAGAGATCAGGCTCGCTCGCAAATGCAACGGGCTGCCGCGTCGTGCAGGTAAGAGGCTACCATTGCTGCGTCTGCCAGTGAGATACATCGAGTTAGTTATCCGCTTCTGCCTCGGCTCGTACTTCTGCTGGTAGCGCGTAGTCGGTATCGCGCGACGTCCTGGACGAACGGAAACAGTCCAGGTGTTTAATCGTATTCCTCATGGGAGTGACGCTAATGAGAAGTTACTCATGATTTATATATCATGACGGATTCATAGTGTTTTTACTCTTGGATGATCCTTAGCCTCGGTTCGCTCAGCGGTTCAAGCTTTAAGCTGCGATCGGTAGGGAACCAGCGACATCCGAGAGAGAATGGAACCGGAAGATCCGCCGCTCTTCCTCTCTTTACGTTCTTCATGTTTCGTCTCTTCCTTCTTCGATGTCCTCTTACAGGTGCGTTGGATGCGGCGACTTATCAGAGTATTTTTATTGGAATAATCTACGAAAGAGTTCTAGGACGAGCTGTCGCGTCCACTGAAGTAGGTAACGGGGAACAGCTGATTTCGTTAGGAGACTCATTAAACCGTTTCACTGAAAAAGAGAGGATGAGATCACTGTCCAGTTTCACCCACAAGCTTGGCTATTCTCGGCCATTCCTACCTGTTGCTGCCCACTACTCGATATCCGGAATCCGGATCCGAAATGTTAATCCGGCAGATAATGAAAGCTCGACGCTAGTCGTGACGAGCGCCAAGATAAGACGCGAGCTTCCTTGAGGTCATTCTTCCGATTCACGTCCAGTGGAACGCCTCAAACAAACCGACCAATCAGATTATCTTGGAGCCCCGAAAGGAGTTCCGAAAGTCACCGGCCGGGAGGCGAGCATAACGAAGGAGGCTCAAAGGGTTCAGGGGTCCGAGGGTCAAAGAGTCAAAGAGCCATTGAGAAATCGCACGACGTAACTCATACGAAGTACAGAGCCATTAAACCGAGTGATCCGGGTTTGAGGTTCAGGGACGTCACACCAGCCAGCTGCGTCTCCGCTGGACTCAGTGCGACTGGAACTGTCACGAAGACAGCCGAGGCTTCAGGCTTATACTTCCTGTTATATTTTCACTTTGTTATAGATAAATCCTACTGCAAGACTACCAGTTGGGGTTGACGTCGGGGAAAGGAATGCTGATGCACACGCAAGATGCTGAGCTCTTATCGAAGCACATTTCCTCCTGATTCCTTTCGACGAAGGGAAATTAAATTTTATATCCACCAGGCAAAACGAGTCTGGCTGCCTGCAAATCCGAGGATGCGGTGGCTGCGCTAAGTACGCAACGGAAACCAAACTACCGCGCCACGAGTGAGGAGCAAGTAAAAAGTAAACCGCACTCGCATCCCTGTGCCGGTGCCATTAGGCTCTTTTGCGTCGTTGCGGTTCTCGCTGCAGTAACGAGGGAAAAAATTACAGCGCTCCGCTTCGATTCTGCGGGATCGCTTCTCCCTTGCACTTCGCCTTCTTTCTCGTGCTGATTATTTAGTGCCGTTCATACTGGTGCCAGGCGAAGATGCCTGGCTGGGCCAGATCGGGGAAGCGCGACTTTAGACTCCACACTGCGTGGGAGGCTGCTGCTTATACTCTCTTCAATATCCACATGTTATTCGCCGATCAAGGAGGCGCAGGCCAGTCGGACTTTGCCGGTCTTTGCTTTTCCCCTACTTTTTATCGATTTTCCTTGGACTTTATTCCGGTGTCCGTGGATACATGCACACACACAGGATGGACGGCGGCGACCACCGAGGAATCGCTGGTCTAGCGATATTTCAGAGATCCTCGTAAATAAAAGAGGATACTCGAGGACAAGCCTAATTGTGCATTGAATGCTCGACTCGATAGGTTCGTGTTGGAAGGCGGTGGACGTCGGATGCGTCGAGCGTTGGTAATCCGAATAAGGAGGCCATGAGAAGATTTACGAGAGGAAGGGCCGCTGTCGAGCGTCCTCGAATCGGGCCTGGTTATCTAAATTACATCGGAATCGATGTGTAGGAGCGCGATTCATTGGGGCGGACATAATCATAATATCATAAAGCAACACCTCTTTGTATATCGACGTGTTTCAGCGACTCTTGAGCTAACGAGGCGTCGAGCATTCAGCTTCTCCAGCCTCCATCCTATCTTTTTACTTCACAGGCTCGATCACGCTGAATCACGATCTCGCAATCGTTTGGTAGATCGATCGCCAATTCGTAGCAATGAATCGAGACCAATCCCGGCTGCGAGTCACCAAGGGAAATCACAGGAGGAAGATCTAACCGCTCGACACAAAATAAACAGCTGCCCTCTCTCTCTCTCTCTCTCTCTCTCTCTCTCTCTGTGTCAAAGGCATTTTGTCAGCTGATTAGCGACGTAACTCTAATTAGTAACGGCCGGTTACGCACGTTTTTCCTTATGCAGCTCGGAATAAAATGCCTACCGAAGCGAAGGAAATGAAAATAAATTCTTGGTCCGTACAGCCTCGTTTGTATTTCTATGTACATTGGCCAAGCAAAGGTTTATTGCTTTCAAAAAAAAAACTTTGCTGCTCTTATTTTTTAAATGAAGTACACTTGCCATTTAATAAAGCCCATGCATAAATAGAGAGGAGTACGAGACACGGTAGAGGCAACTGAGCTTCGCACTCCTCAAATATTTTGCAATTAATTTCCTTTTCTCGGAAAGACTCGCAACTCTTACATTCCCACACTCGGTTCGCAAGGGGTTCCAAGGGGTTCCAAGGGGTTCCAAGGGGTTCCAAGGGGTGAACGCAGCCATCAATGGACTCTCCCTCTTCGACCCTCGTCCGCACGCACTCTCACGCAATTTAGCAAAAGAAGCCACGAGCGTGTGTAAGAGCAACGCTGCACCGGTTGGCTTCGCATGGGAGGAACTACCGAAGGAAGGCGAGCTCACGCATGAAAATGCTCCAGCGAGGAGCTGAGAAAATGAATCTGTAGCATATGGTGCCCCCGTGGAATTCACCGTAGATTCTGCCTGCAGGCAGGCAGGCTACAAGACAGACCTGTGCTGGCTGTAGTAGGTAAACCTCGACGCTTCTTTTCAAGATTCTTATGTATTCGCCGCATCTGCTGTTGCAGTGACGTATCATGACGTAGTTAGCTATACCAACGGGGAGAGAATCTGGTCGGTGACGTCAGGAGACCAGGTGGCCTTTGAGAATGGAGTTAGGGGAGCCCGTTGGCAGCGTCGGTCGTTAATGTAGAAAGGTCCTTTGGTATTTATAAACAAATCGACGGGGAGCCCGAACCCCTCTCGAAGAAATCTATTGTCCTTGAGTTTTGGACGCAAGGAGCTTGCGACTTGCGCTCTCACGACACCGGATACATCGAGGGAGAGACGCCTCTGAACCAGGCGGCCCACTTGCGTGGGATAAAGTGTGCACCACCCCAGCGCGTTCACCGTCGTTCCGCAACACCTCCATCCGGGCTGTGTCCCGAGTGCGTTATGCACATTTGCACGGACATTTGCTTGGCTTTTGGGAATTCGCACTATTAAGGAATCGCCAAGTCCGAATAGAGCAAAGAAGGAACTGATCGATGGAGAAGGAGAAGCGACGTCCAGTTTGAATGGCGCAGAGGCGACGCCACTTGTCAAGTGGACCCGCATCCGCGTGCACATCCCGTAGGAACCGACCTGACGTTTCGAGAGTATTTCTTAAGTTTAAGACGGGATAATCGTCTTACCTTCGAAGCGGCGACTTATCGACGCAGGACGATTCCTAAAGTAGAGACCTCCCATATTGGGTTCGACGTATCGGCGGGAGGAGTGTACTTTGCGTTCGGATTAAATCGCGTGTGGGCGATCCGAGGACCGGAATTATCACTACCACCACCGACACCAGCGTCACCCTGCAGTGCCACCAACACGAGCACTTCTGTCGCCTGGTTTCCTCTTCCCCGCTTGATCCTCTTTCCGATTGACGCGGCCAGTGAAATCCTGTTGTAAAGAGAGCAGCTATCTTCGATCGAGACGGGACACGGGACAGGCTGCAAATCGCAAGGAAAGATTCGCGAGCGTCCGTTGAAAGCATCTCTTCCCTATGAAATTCAGGAATGACCCTCGTTCCAGTGATTTATCATGCGTAGACGTAACCTTCGGAAACTAAAGCAGTGGCGACTGAGGATGAGGGTAAGAAACACCTTTCGGCGTCACAAACATATTGCGCGCGTAATGCGCACCAACCAGCTTGCGTAATTCCCACACATATTTTCCCGAGCAAACTTCTCCCCTCGTAGTTAATAATTCGGCTGGAGTAACAATAGAGCCACTGGTTGAGGGAGCCTAAGAGAAGAAGAAGACGAAGAAGGAGAAGGGCGAGGTGGGTCAGGGAGGTCACCCCAGCAGGGACTCCGGGACTCCGGGAGTGCAGAACTCGCAGTCTCGAGGACAGCCACCTGGAGACACAAGCCAGTCGTGGGAGCAGCACGCCCCTATTCCACCCTTACTCCGTTCCAAAGCGACCATCTCGTTGGCTCTTTCGCAAACGACTGAGCTTTTCTTGAGGCATTTAGCTCGGTTCAGATACTTTGGCTTGGATGAAGTACCGCCAGCACCTAGGAGGATGCAGAAAGATTCGCAAGCAGATCCTAAAAAAAAAAAAAAGCACAGGTGGTAGAAGTAGGAGAAATGGCGACGAGGCACGTCTGATAATACGAGCGACCCTGTACAGGAGGCATCAGTCACTGCATGTCTAAGCACTCTTGAATCTCCATTATCGCCGACGCGGATCACTGTTATCTGCAATTCAAGGAGCTCGAAGAACCAGCGACGTGTGTACCTGTGCGGGAGTGTGCGCTTGCGTCCCGGGTCAGACGCTCGTCTCTGATCCGACAATCGTTTCGTTCGTTTCTCTTTTCATCTTTTCGCCATTCTCGGAGATTCCACGACTCCTCCCTGCGCCACTTATTTGCATTTGCATTTGCATCTGCATCTGCGCTTCAGCCTACTCTCAACTACCGACATTAGCAGTAGCGTAAGTCCCGATGTGTCGGCGACCTCTTCTTGGTCGGTTCTCACGGGTACCGAAGGACCACTCACAAATTTGGGGATGGTTACGTCGACGACAGGGGCCTCCTCATTTGCATGGGCAAGCAATTCGAGATCTTTACAGCCCTCGCACACCCTTCGGCACATGTTTTCTCTACGTACGACAAGACGACTGCTTACGTGACGCGCGGCTTGACGTTGTATGCGATGACGTCACAGAAGTAAACCAGCTGCTCGTGATTTCTCACGAGTCCGTAATCCACCCCACCCATTCGAAGACAATTGAGCTTCGTGAGTTCCCTCGACTGCTCCCTGGGGGGGGGGGGGGGTGGGGAGGGGGGGGAGGGGCTTTCGGCGATTCCAGCAAGTTCCATTAGGGTGGGAAGGAGGGAGGGAGGGAGGGAGGGAGCCTACCACTGCGATTCTTTGGCTCCTGCTGCGACGCTTCGCGGAGGAGTCGCTGCCGTCGAAGAATGGTGATTAATATGGAAAGAGGCGACCACTCGAATGCGTCTGATCGCGTTGACCCTCCCAGAGGTTCGTCGTTCTTCCTCTGACATGCATAATGCACCGAATCCTTAGAATCGACCGGCAGCATCTGGGACCTGATCGAGCGTTTCGACGGCGAAATCTTTTATCTTCTCGGACCAATCTCCAGACGATTGAACGATTGGACGATTGGACGATTGGGCGATTGGACAATTCGACGATTTGGTGATTCGGCCTCGTATTCATACGAGGTCCTTGCATCTCGAACCCATGTTGTACTCGAACTGGCTCGAGTCTCGGCTGCTAGGTCCTAGGGTAATATGCATTCGTTGGACATGAATAATGTAAAGTCGGGAGAGCGAGAAAGAAGGAGGGAAGCCGAGGGAAGCCATGAGAAAGAGAGACAAGCGATACTGGACGTCGCCTCGATACGTCGTTTTTATGCAGCGATAACTCTGCCCGTTCCTGCTGACCCAGAACGAAATTCTGTTTCGACGCAAGGACTCTTTGAATTAATGGGCTATTTGACAACTTCAAACCCAATGCGACTTACATAGATCAATCGCAAAGAAGAAGGTCCGAATATTTTTGCTAATCAATCAATACCAAGCCTGCGGATCTGTATGAATATGGAGGATTTTTCTTTTCACGAGTACTGCACCAACTGAAGTTAGTTTTCATCCGTCCATTTGATTTCTATAACAGAAGCACTTTCGGGTGCACTCGGGTGATGCAATCCCCCTGAATAGCCCCACATGGTATACGATGGTATACTCCAGAACCTCTTGATGCATCTGCGTCGATCGAAGACAATTGCAAAGGCGACAGAAGAACCGAGCGATTTGCATTGGCTACTGAAACTAGACTACTAGAAGTTCTAGTGGCAGTCAGGGGCGAATAAATGAATTCCGATTGAGAGTGACGACTGCAGTTTCCATGGACCTAGATTCGCATGGCAACAGAAGCCTTAAAAAATGGTCAAACGTCAGTTGCGATGGAGGGAGAGACTCCTCTATCGGTTTCCTCGTCTCCTGCTTTTGCCGTTCACCCTCTGCCCCTGTCCCCCTGTCCCCCTGTCCTCGTTCGTCTTGGACAGGGAGTTCCCACAGACCGCCACTGCGCATCTGCTTACGAGGAGAGATCAAACTTGATTTACAGATCCGAATGCCGATCGTGTTCGAGAAAGTCGATAGACGCGTAGAACTCTTGCGAGAAACTGGCGAGAGAATTTCGGGCGAGCGTCGTTTATTGCGTAAGAGCAAGTTTATTTCTCGCACGTAACCTCTACCTGTTAATTAACTGCGCGAGTACCTGAACGGGGGCGAGGAGCAGGCCAGAGAGGGGAGGGCTGGCTCGCCCCGGATAGGAAGGCCCCGATACCAATTAAATTAAATCGAGATCACGCCCTGCAGATAAGCGTACAATTAATCAGCCTTGTGACAATTAGAAATTTCATTAACGAGCCGAGCGATCGAAAGAGAAGGACCGCTCGGAGCTCTCGGAGCTCTCTGCGACTGCCTAATTGTAAATGAGTGGCGACTGGCGAGTGTCTGACGGTTGATTGTTTCGTTGCGTCCAGTGGAGCAGCGAGTGGAGCACCGAACGAAGGACGGAATTTCGGAAAATCTGGAGTAGGCCCGTCGTTAAGGCAGACGTGCGGAAAAACATAAATGGAAAGGCGAGAGATAACGGTACTTTCTCGGCAAGGAGCACCATTGCCTGTCTGTCGATTCTTGCTGAAAATTAAAATGAAAATATCAAAACTACAAGAGATTTTAACAGCTGGAATCGCGTTTGTTCGATCGAATCAACATTACACGGAACGAATTCAGTTCGCAACAGGACGGCTGGTTGTTCGATATTTCCCAGCTAAGGCGGAAACCTTGATGGTCTGGCTGTCGGCTGTCTCCAGGAGAGTTCTCTGCCGTCATCTCTGGTAACTTTGAGGAAAATCAAAAAAGTGAAAACCTGGCTCGAACGGCCGCAGCCAAATGTGTTTTTTTTTCTCAAGTTCCAGGGCGAATGCTCTTCCGAGTGGCTGCTGCTCCTGCCTCCAGCTGCATCTTGCTGAAAGACTTCTTCGAGATCGAATTAATATTCCGTGCGCGTCGCAAGTGGCGTGTAAGAGGATGTTTCCATGATATGGCCTATGGTCCAGCATGGTCCAGCATGGTCCAGTACGGGTTGCAGCAGCAAGACGAATGCCTCGTGGTACCTGAGTTGCATGCGCGCCGCTTCCTTCCGAGCGGGTGGCATGTTTCTTCGACTGTCGCGTCCTCTTGTACTTTTATGATCAACGGCCAACCTTACAAAGACAATAATTGAAATAAAAGTACCGTTGAGTCAGCGAGCAGCCGAACGCCGGCGCAGCGACGCCACCCAAACGTGTTCCTACGTGGAGACTCCTGCTAACATAATATAGCTGATAAGGACGATGACGTTTACGAGGAAGACGACCGGTATCTGTCAGCGGGACGAATCTCATGCGACTTGCAGTCACCCGGGAGAAAATCTGAGAATCAAGAGACACGCACGCGCTTCCTCGCATGTTTCAATTTCTTGTTTCAGCACGTTGGCAAACATGGACTATGGAATCTTTTATCGCGGGAAGCCGCAACGCCCACGTACGATAGTCTACGGATCATTGACGTCACGAGACGACCTTGTGACCCCGAAGTTCGACTAGCTCTCGAAAGCCTCTAGTGGCGCTGCTTTTCCCTTGCATATTCCTACAGCCTTTCCTTCGGCTCTTCTTCCGATCGGTTCCACTCGATTCTCTCTTTGGGCCTGGCACAAGAATCACCGCCGAGTAGAAGAAAGAAACTGAACGGCAGAGAACCAAAGAATTTGGACATAATCTGAAATTACGCGAAATTCTAAAAAATACTTTGCCGTTGAAAAACATGATATCGAAACGATTGGTGTGGGTCACGGGAGGTCACCGACAAATTTAAGGTCACGCATTCGAATTATTGCGCGATATCGCCAAATGATTTACTCGAAGGAAGAGTCTATCGTTAAGAAATGCACCTTCGGGCTGTGATAAACTGGCGACGTATAAAAAGACACGTGCGAACAGTCGAACGTCGAAGAGCCACGCGGAGGCAACGTAACGGTCGAGCGATCCAAAACCAGAGCACCCGCTGCCTGTTGCTCGACGTCCCGACGTCCCGACGTCCCGACGTCACCCACTCACTCCCGCGCGATCAACGAGTGACGTGCGCGACGCCCACGTCGCGCGCTCCGGCAGGCAACAATAATTCTTTTCATCGGACATTCTCGCAAAGAACAATCGACTCGTGCTTCTTGCAGCGTCACAACTGATCTCGAATGCCGAAAAGGAAAGGTCGATTTGAAGGTCGATGAGAAAATGAGAAAAGGTCAGTCGATTCCTATGCAACTCGAAAAGCCGAATTACTTTGCAGCTTTGATGAAGCCATCAGCCATCACGCTGCTATTTAATTAATGGCTCTTTTATCGAAAGCAAAGAAGACGCGAAGCGCGACGTGTCACGTGTACTCGACGATTCGACTCCTCGAATGCAAGACGCCTAATTATCATCGGCGACCGCGTGGGCTTCGCTCGCCACTATCGATATATCAATTAAAGCATTAAGCGAGGCGCGACTGACAAGGCGCTCACGGCCGACGCTGCTCGACCAAATCGCTTTTTCTCCTCTATTTCTACTGCTCAGCTTCGTCAGCCCCCTCGGCCTGTTCTCTCCCTTTCACATCGCGCACCCTCCCCTCGTCTCCCGCCGCTCGACGTCTCGCCGGAGGGTAGGGCGAGCCCACACATTCCAGGTGTCGCGAATACGAATTGTTAAGCCTTGCTCGGCAGCAAGGACCCTCCCAACGTGCTTTCAGAATAGCAGCTTCTTAATGCGCGGACAACTGGGCTTCGACGCGACGTCCCCTGGAAGAAGCGATCGCAGCCTCGGAACCTCACAGGGGCGAGCGTGAGAACCGAGAGGGAGAATTGGGTCCTGCTGGCTCCTTCGCAGCCGGTTTCTACTTCCTACGTCGCAATTCCTACCGGAATCGAGTGCTGCAACACGTACGATGCACTTGTAGAGGAGTATTGACTTGGGTTAGGAAAAGACGCACAGGAAGGAATCCCTGCCACCTTTAACCTCCGGAGCGGTCTAACCTAACCTATTAACCTATTCCGATTCTTCCCTCTTTCGTATCTCCCGACTCTCTTGGAGGTTGCTGACTCTGTCGTGAATTGCCGTTGCTGCGTATTCACGATAATTTTGCCCTTCAACGAGCCTGGTCGAGGGGCAGGCTGGGTGGCTGGGTGGCTGGGTGGCTGGGTGGCTGCCAAGGAGAAGGACAGTGGTAGCAAAGTTACCTATCCCCTCTCCAGGAATACTCCCTCCAAGGAGCATGGATGTCGCGTGTCCTAGCTCCCACTCCTCCTGGAAGTGCAGCTACGCACACAGAGTGACGTTTGCTGCATCAACTGAGTGGCGCTAGTGGAGTCGATGCGTGTCGGGGTGCGGGGGGGCTGAGGCCAAAACTGTCAAAGTGTGCTAGTGTGCAGAGCGGCTCCTCCGTGCGTGCGTGTGGATGTTAAGAGATCGTGGACCCCTGATGACCAAGGGACGTGTGTGCGAGGAAGACGCTTCGAGAGAGAGAGAGAGAGAGGGGGGGGGGGGAGTGTGCGTGTTGACGGGCGGGGAAGGGAAGTGGAAGGAGACGAGAGAAGAGAGATGCGAGATGCGGGAACAGATGAGAAGGAGGATCGTGGAGTAGCTCGTGAGGTGGTGATCCAACTGGCGGTTTAGTCGCAGACTGTCCGCTACTACGCACAGTTACTACTCACCTGTTGCAGACGCTGAGTGCGTCTCTACGGGATCACGGCGGAAACGGTCGCTTCCAGAGGAAACGAGCTCCCTCGACGTTCCTACTTCGACCCTCGGGACCCTCGCGAGTCTCCGACGCCTCGTAATTCGACATCTCGAATTCCTTCGCCGCCCCCCTTGTTTATGGCATTGCTTATTCTCGTGAGACTGTTTGTTGTTTTGTTGTTGGTACGAGAGAGAGACCTATAGTTCCTATATCTCTTGGAGTAATAAACGAAAACGTAGATCGCACTACGTGGTAGTGCACGAGGATGTGTGTGAGTGGAAGCGTGAAAAACGTGAAAGACGTGGAAGACGTGGAAGGAAGAGAGACACCGCACCTATCAAAATTACCTCAATAAGGAGATTCTCAATATTCCGATCAGACTTGGCTGCTGATAGCTGCAGGTGTGCTGCACATATGTGACCATCCGAGTGTGTGTAACGTGAGGTGCCGATAAGTCAAGACGAATCACCAGGAGGCGAGGACGCTTTTCCGCGTCTCCATCGGCGCCATTGATTGCTCATCATTGAGTCCTTCCGTCCTAGCATCTTTTCTACACAAAGTAAGTAAAGTAGGGTAATCCTGAAGTGAAGTACAATTAAGTTGGAGAGTGAAACGATAGGAGAATCTCCAAAGTTTCTCAGGCAGCTTCTTCGCATCTGTAAAAGAATTTTTGCCCGGGAAACCAGATTGGTCGACGCACGTGATCCACGCGATTTCGTCATGGGGCTCCAGAAAATATTGTTTCGCTGACGGATTCTCAGGAGAAGAGTCACAACATTCGACATTGCAGGCTCTTAGCTCAAAGATACGAGGAAGCAGATTTATCAGTGACGGATCTTCTTTATCGCAAGGAATGGTCTTACCTCGATAGGGCTCTTGTAATCGCGCTGGGTCGCAACACGTTTCGTTTATCACGAAGAAGAAAAGATGTAAAAATAAGAGGGGAGAACGAATAATAAAGATTGGGAGGGAGGGACGTGTTTTTTGAAATCGGAGACAAGCGGTACTAGGTGCTCGTTCGTCCTCGCCCGGTTGCAGATGTTCGAAGGTTCGACTGTTCGACACGACTTGGGACGAATGTGTCGCGAGAGACCTATAAATCTTAACGGTAGCCAGGTTACACGCCTACGGAGTCTACGACACCAAAGACACCAGATAATAGCCACGCAAACGAATAAAGGGCAACAATTTCCTTCCGGCTCATAGCCCGTAGTCACCCGTAACTCGTAACTTGGCAGGCGCCTCCAAATCCGACTTGCCTTCCTCTTACTTGACCACCGTGAGACCTTCGGCAGACTGCCACCAGACGTTATCTGCTCTAAGCGGCTGCCTTGACACTCGCCGTCCAACATTGTCTCCTTCCTGTAGCCGGCTGGATGCTGCTCACACGCATACGCCTATCGTACTGCTCAGACCGCTATGTAGTTCCAGACAGCAAGTCCGCATGTCCTTTTCTACATACATGGTGGTGACTGTGGGTGCGAGAGAGAGAGAGAGAGCCAGATGCAGCTGATTGGTTCAAGGGCCGCGCTGACCGCGGTCGAATTTCTAGCGTTTCTCAGAGATTACCTTATGTCATCAAGTCTTGATAAGATAAAGGGTCAAGAAGAAAGAGCAACGGTCCATCACGTGCGTGTGTCGATACGATCGTATAGGTTATAGTTTAGATCTGCCGAACAACGAAATACCTCTTCCGAGACTCTGTTCCTTTTTTGAGACTTTCTTGTACCGTTGGCCAAGTCTCACTTCTAGGTATGGGTGTGCGTAACCGTGCACGCGTGCACGCATGGACGCATTCATGCGTTCCCACACGAGCCCGCGCTGTGCCGGCAGTGATTCGTCATAACGGTCGTGGCGAAGACGTTATGGAATACATGCGCGATGAGGACAGGGGCGCCCCGTTACGACTTCTCCCTTGCGTAAGATCCCCTGCTCTCTACCTGGCTCTCGGGCCTTTCGCTCATTCTTCTTGAGTCCCGGACCCCTCTAGGGAAAGGGGCCCGGCGCACGCCCATCACCAATGCCAAGGGTGGCTGTGGTTTATTTTTTCCCGACCTCATAAATCCTTTTAGGCGTTGAAACGTTCCACTGGAAGAAGCCATTGTCCTGCGACAAAGCGACAGAGGGCTATCTTGCGCTTCCGAGTTAGCGCCACTCCCGCAGACGCTTCTCTTCTTCTTTTTATTTTTTTTTATTTATTTTTTTTTCATTCTGCTTGGCAAACAAAGTTGTCTAATCGCGAAAAGTTTTCCTCGGAAGAACTCACGAGACTCGAGAACGGTATCGAGCGCGTAGTACGCGATTGAGTAAGAGTAGTAAGCATGCGGGAATAGCAAAGAGTGGAGGGTGGTCGGGTGGTCGGGTGGGGGGAAGGATCCTAATGAGGCTGTCCCTCTCGTGGTCTTGGCTCTCGGAGGGACTACCGAGGCGGCGGCAATCGACTTGAGCAGACCAAAGTAAATGAGCAGGTGCCCCTGGTATGCGCCCCGCCTACGCTATCCTTTCCACTCCTCTCCTCTCCCTGCTCCCGCAGCACCAACCGAGGTGTGAGTGACTGTGGCTTCGCGTCTCCCTCCGCGTGCTATCGGCGGCGCTGCACCTCCAGGCGGCTTGGCCCCTGCGAATAACCCGAGCCTATCAATCGAGAGAGGAGACTTTTCCCGAGGAGCAAATCTTGCGTTTTTTATTTCTTTCGCCAATTGGGTCATCTCGGACTGTGGCCACATCTCATTCTATTCGAGTGAAACACCCTGTGCACACTTGTCTCGGGATTTCGTGAAGATGCGACGCGCCGCAAGGAACAAGGATCGAAGGACGGACGTTGACTTCTCGCAGAGGGAAGGGACGTCAGCGCCTCCAGACGACGGCTGAGATTTTGAACAAACATTGTCGCGCGTGAACGTGCGTAGAATGTGCGTAGAGCCGTGCAAGTTGGAAGTTCGAGGCGCGCACGAGCCCGGAGCTGAGGCGAGCGTGCGAGCGCATCGGCAGAAGTTGTAAATTGAAAAGCCAGAGTGTTTACACTGCCGAGATGGAGACCACTCGGCTCTCGTCCGAGGCCGAAGAAGCGGCCCCGGACAAGTGGGCGCACGTCTCGTGATAGATCTTCAAGGTCGCCTGCATTTTTTAAACCTTCAAAGTCTCTTTCTTTCCCTTAGCTCTTTGCTGTCTGGTCTCACATTTTTTTTTAAAATGCCGTTATAATCCCCGATCTCTGCTTCCTTGCAAGGGGAGCACGTGGTCGATCAAACAGCTGGATCATCTCGTGCGTGGCTCAGGTAAAATCTCTTTCTTGCTTCGGAGATGATGGGTGGAGGGGAGGAGGGGGGGGGCCGTGACCCAGGTGCATCGCACATCGTGAGTCGAGTATCTCGCGGAGTTCACCTACCTCCCTTCCTCCTCCCTGTAGGATGATCTCCTTCCTTTTAAGATCAGCAACGATCCACGTCTCTTCTTCCTACTCAATGTCTACTGAAGCTTCGCGACCAATCGCATTGCGTCCCGAGGGCCACGCATTCCTTCCAACGTGAAAATTCGTGGCTCCAGCAGCGAAGCACTTAGCGCTTCCACTGAGTCATAACTTTCGAGTCAAACGAGCCACGTGTTCAAACTTCCCGAGATGTACGCGCGTGTCAATATCCTTCCTACGATCGTTTACTCTGAGATTGTGCCAAGTCATTGGCTAATTCTTTTAAGAAATCTGCAACGTGAACGCCAGATACGCGTCCATTGGAAGTCAGGCCAGGTGGTTAAAAAGAGACGCATCCTTCGAAATATTACCTGAGCCAGGCAATTCGGCGTTAGAATCCTGAGGTATTTGGCGCTGTAGCATGATTCACAATTAGTTTCGATGCAAGAGAGTAATTCGTAATTCGGCATTCCCGACATGGACAAAAAGTGCACTTCCACGGAGTCGGTTGAGCATAGACAGAGATGGATAGAGAGACTATTTATTAATAGCTCGGCACTTGCCGTTCTAAAAATTGAGAGAGATGAAGCGCGGAAGGGAGAGAAATGGTGCGAATTCGAAACGAGGGGGAGGATGGGCGTGGTCGCGGACTCGTCGATGCGTCTCCGCGAAGTGGTGGTCGCGCACCCACCTCGAATCTACCGAAGCCTACGCGCTCTTGGTTAGTTAGTTTGCGATCGCAAAAGGAGGTGGGCAGGCAGGCAGGCGGTCAGGGGGATGGGGTGGGAGGTGGTAGCGCTAGCGCTAGCGCTAGTCTGTACTGTCTTTAACGTTAAAGTTTCTACAAGAGACTCGAAGGTGAAGCAGCAGAGAGGTCCAGCGATACATGTAAAATGTAGCGCTTAAGGAGTCCGCGAGCATGCGCGCAAGTGTAAGCGTCAGCGTAAGTGCGAAGAGCATGTGCGTAAGTGTACCGCGAGCGTAGCGTATGCGTGAGCGTGAGCACGAGCATCAGCGGGACTAACGTAAGAACGGGAAACGAGAACGGAGCTCCAAGAGGGTGGAGAGCCGTAGCTGCGAGGGTGGGGGGTGTTGCTGCACGCGCCGGAGGGGCGAGGCCGAAGGATCCGGAGTGGGGGAGCATCACCTCCGTGAAACTCAAACACCCGCCACGAGTGAGTCTCACAGTCGGCGCGGGACTGCGCTACAAGGAACGTCGAATTTTTTTGTTACGCGACGCATTTTGACCTCCACGTTATCACTTGCCTTCCTCGTTCTCGTCCTCGTTGTCGTCGTCATCATCATCCTCAGTATCAACGTCAACGACGACGAAATCAAACCTTACGTCATCCTCATTCTCGTCCTCGCAGTTGTCACCGTCGTCATCATCGCCATCTACTCTTCCGTTCTTTCTTGGTCCTTTCCCTCGCGCACGTATCGGCCGACGGCGTGCGATTCGCAACAAAAAGTTCTTCCTCCCAGTGTGGCTGCTACTCATCTTACTCTACTCCGTCGGACCTTGTCCCGCTGCAACGACATGTCGACGACACAACCACGCACGGGATAACGCAGCATCCAGCTGTGGCCAGAGGTCACTGGATTCCTTCCACCTCACATTCCAGTCTTGCCTGGTGCTCTTATTCGTTTATTCACTGATTGAATCAGGCAGCGATAGAATTTCATTTCGCATTCGAATCACCGTACCGAGGGACGAAGAGTATTCGAATATCGTCTCAAGAGATTAATGTTTTGAGTGAACAAGTGAGGAATTTGATGGCGATCGGTTGTTGTGGCTACACATGGTGCGCGGAACCTTTGCCCCCCTGTGCCTGCTCGAACCTGGATGGATGTTAGGTGACATGACTGCCCCCCGTCAGTTACGTCAATGGATCATGGGACTTCCCCGAAGAGAGACGTACTTCTGTCGGTGCTGAAGAGACGCGAGAGGCGATAACTTAATCTTTTACTGCCGAGAGTTTGACGCCTGAATAAAGGACGACTGCAGGATGTGCCTTGTCAAGAGTTGCGATGCTGCAACCAATTTCTCGAATTATGTAGCCGGATTGCACGAGTTGCTTGAAAATGAAAAGTCAAGAAAGCTTTCGCTTATGAAAGTTTGAATCATGCGATAACGAGACGAAATAACAAAACTGTTACTTTTGCTGATAAAAATTATGAATTGAACGTGCTGTTATTGTTGCTGTTGCTGTTGCTTGCTTCGCTCTGGTACAAATTTCGTTGATGGTGCTGATACTGGTGCTACTAGTGACAGTGCTGATGTTATTGGCTGCGTTGGTGCTAGTGGACTTTTTCGAAAAGTCATCGACGATTCTAGTGATTGGTCGTCTGATTGGTGTGACAGACGACACAGCGAATTTCGTTTTTAAAGAAATAGCGTCGATGTGTGCGGCAGTGTGGTCCCACCAACTGGAAAAGCTGAACGTGCTGTCGTCCCCTCCCGTTCTGGTTTCGCCCTTCCAGCTCGCCAGCCAACGCAAAGCCGACTGTGACAATAGATAAAAGTAAGTCGTGTGCCTGCACAAATGATAAATACCTATAGAAATATGGCGGGCTAGCGACTACGAGACGTTTACTAGATTGGATATGGAGGCAGATACAAAAGTCCTTGTCAGTCAATGTGCTTCGTAGGCTTCGTTTTATTTAGCACTGGCTAATTCTGACGTTGACTTATAGACTAGTTATCAGTCTAAGTCAATCGATGAATACTCAAACTAATTGAAACAGTCACGTTGAATCGGGTAGGAAGTGCGCTGCACCTTGAATTCCGACTCAAGTTTTGACTCTCGAATGCCCATCGGAGAGAAGCCTCGAGACGCTCAGCTACGAGCCAATACTTAGTGATAATGAAAACGGGGCGCATGTCGAACGACTTGATTGTCTCTCGATCGTAATTGAGGTGAGAGCTGGCTGGCTCGTGTCAGGTGTCAGGTGTCAGGGCTCTCCAGTTTTGTTTGCAAACAGCGCTGTCCAGCTATCGCAAACTCCTCCTCTAGCAACTCCGGTTGAAGGCGTCGCAGTTGGACGCTCTGTTGTCTCTGTCTCCTCCATCAACCTCAACCGCATTTCTCTCTTTCATCGAACGATAGGAAACCTCGACTCGGCCCTCTGGAATAGTTTGCTGCCAAATGAAGTGCCTCGCAAAGTCGTGCCTACAGGTGGAGTCGAGGAACACGTATACGTTTAGATGGGTGTTTCCGTACCTCGATAATTTTAATACCCGATGTGTCACCCGCGATACAGAGAAGAAAGGAGCCGAAGGAAGAGAGATCTAAATCTTAAAGATCTCAAAAATTTATATGAACTTGTAGAGTCTATGTTTTCTGTCTTATTTTCTTCGCTCGACAATCGTTTGAATGATGATTTTATAGCTGGCCAATTCGATTCGAATCGACCGACTACCGTCAATGTCTCTATATCTTCGCAGACGGTGACTTTCACGTTTAGTGTTTCGCCTCGAGTAATCGTAGAAGGAAATAATCTTGATCTTACGTGTACCATTTTTTCGAGTTCGATGATGATCGAACGTGAGCAATCTCGGTGATTGCGGTGCAATTAGGAAATCCATTCGAAGTAATAGTGCGCGAATGAGTCTGCCGTGCAATGAGCTACCGTGCTTAATCGAACGACGCCATAAAACTCCTCGGTCAATATTAGATTTTCGCATTTTTCTCGTGGTCGTGTCGTCCACCTGCACCGAATGTAACAGCGGGCAGCCAGTTCATCTAGCAAAGTTATCCTTCTGTGCATTCAGGGGCAGGTTGTTCACTGAACACGATGGCGTGTTCACCCTCCTGCGGGGTCGAGGCTCAGAGAGACGCAGACTTGACCCAGTGACGAAGAAACGGCCAATTGGAAATCGATATCCGCCGCTGGAGCTGAAGTTGCAAGTTCACACGATCAGCTTCTGCCGGACAGTGAGACAGCCGGCAATACATCACGAAACTCGGAAAATTCTATAAATTAATATATCCTCTCTCTCTCCCTCTCTCTTCGCGTGCTAAATGTCCTACATTTCTGTCTCTTATCACAGGCGAAATCTAGGTTGGCTTAAGGTTTCAAATCGCAGGCTCCTATCTATAGGCTGGCTGTTCCTTAAGGCTTTGCGTCTGGCCTTTTTGGCAAACAAATGCAGCTCAGATCTGCTTCCTCAACGCGTACCAATTCATCTGGATTGGATGCGCTTTATTGATCTTTTTCTATTAATTGGCAGAGTCCATACATTCCAGCATCCGTAAAAAAAAAATATTGATTCGAAGCTTAACAGTTTGTGCGTATGCTAACCCTTTCGATAAGTTTACCATGGCAGCGACGGCATCCGAGGTGTCGCCGGCAATGTGTCAAGTAAAACTTCTTGGGAAAGCAAAGATTTGTTTGTGGTCCACAAGCGCCCCTACGTTACCACGTCCTCTCTTGATAAAGATTCTCCCTTGTACTCGCTTCGGGCACAATCGCACGCGGAAGCGGCTAACCAAATCCGGAAGAGGAAAGTTGTATTTCGACTTGAGTTCTTTTCTAGTCAATCGACTTGCAGGCCTATAATTTCATGCAACTCCTGAAAAATTGTTGCCATTGAAATTGAGAATCCCTGACTTCACCTGTCTGCCGCTACCGCACGAGAATGTGCTCTGTGTTAATTACGTGAGTCTCGAGTGAAGACGATCGGACCCTCTTGCGGCAGCATCCCTTTTCTCTCACGATGCTTACTCCGCTACTATTGTACTGATTGTACTAAGACATATAGGTATATTATTAGAAATAATAATGATCCTGCTAATATCCCATTATCATTCCCGTTTTTCTCTTTTACCAGACCATTAGTCAATTTATGATGAATCGGTGAGTCAATTGTTCGCGTATTACTATGTGCGTGCTTCGTAAGTGCCTCTCGCGTAGAAGAGAGGAAAGGGTCGATAAAGAAGAAGAAATATGGGAGAGAATCGCGCGATGTTCCGAAGGAGCCTTTGGCACGAGGATCGGGATGGGGACGACTGTCCGGGAAGCCGCAAGTGCGTGCGCATGCGCGTCCGCGATTTCGAGATAAAGCTCTCGTACGAGCGGCTTCTCTGATGTTCGAAAGGAGAGGCGGCTGAAGCGAAGGATTCGCTGGAGCCTGGAGCCTGGACCTTCGAGAGATGTCGTCCGACTCCCACGAGTAGCCGCTTAAGACCCGTTTACACTGCTCCCATTTTGGCTTTGGGCAGCCACCGCGTCTCTCGACCTGTCCGATGCTGTCCTAAGAATCCTCCTTAAATCCGAGACACCGAAGATCTCTCGTGGAGGAGGAGGCTGGGAACGAGTCGAAGGGGGAGGGTCGCGCCCGTCGCTCTCTCACGGTGTGAAACTGCCTTAACTTTGGGACTTTAGGAAGCGTCCACATTGCGCGTTGCTCTGAAACTTTAAAAGATTCTCGCTAATGCTTTTTCTTTGTCTTCAGCCGCGCGGAATGTCGCCGGAATGTCGCCGAGTTTTCTCGATTGGCTGCTTCACTCGCAGGAGCAGGACATGTCTCTTCGCAGTTGATCCTTTCATCTTAATATTAATCTTTTATCTTAACCTTCGAGTTTCTCTCGGTCTATGAATTGGGGTCTTATAGCCACGATCAAGTCACTTTGGTCTTGCAGTGATGCGACTTCGCCCATCCATTAGTAAATTATCAATCGGCTATAGGCTAAATATTAGTTCATTCTTCATTGTGCGTCTTCGGGTAGAAATTAAATAAAAGTAATAGCGATGGGGTTCGTCGAGCCGGGACTCGAAAGGAAAACTTAGACACAGATGGACGCGCGAGTGGAATGGCGGCGGTGTGCTGCAGGTTATATGACACACGGCTCACGGCAGAGTCGTCCGCAGGATTACTTAGCGCGGTAATGACGATCGGTCGGCAGATGGCGGCTGCGATAAAAACTTGCCTTACTGCGACGTCCAGAACCGCCATATACTACTGTCCTGCCTTCGAACCTTCCTACGGCGTCTCTAAGTTTCTTACCACATATTCTGAAGCTCTTTGTACTGTTTGTATGAAAGATACATGCGGCGCCCTCTTCTTCTCTCCCGGAATGATCCTCCCTCCGAGGGGAAAGGCATCGATTCGAGAATTCATTCGACCGTTCAGCGGATCTTCTATTTCTCCATCCGTTGATCCGATAGTGGCTCCTGCTCCTCCTACTTTCCTTCCATCGATTCGATTGCTCTTCCGGCGAGTTTTATGCAGGCAGGAAGCGATCAACGTTTGTGCATCGCGACTGCATCGCGGTTCCACGATGCATCTTCGAAACTTTTCCAAACTGCGAGTGGGAATTCCGAGAACCGTTTTTTTTCCTTCTAGTCAAATACCTGGCTAGTATTAACGTTCTTGCAAAAGGAAGCCACGATTCGGAATGAGTCCGTTAGAAGTATCAATCCCCGTTTTGGAAATTTCTTAAATGCTTCAGCAAACTTTAGTTTCGAGCAATTTAAATATTTCTTGTATCGCTGGGAACGAGGCCAAGTCTTCAGCAGGTCGGATCACCTGAGCACTCATCAGCGCACCCACACGGGCGAGAAGCCCTACAAGAGTCCGCAATGTCCGTACGCGGCTTGTTACTCTTCGATCACTTCGTAAGTCGGGGCTTCCTCGGATTGTCTCAAGTTTTTGCGTTTCTGACACTGAAATCTGCCTACCGTTCTCGGCTATTTCCTTTGCCCAGCATCCGGAGCTTCGTGTCTTCCCTGCATATCCCGTCACAGATTTATGCTCTCTCGCCGCGCATCTATTTACATTTCAAATATTCATTGAATCCATCCTCCGTGGCTCCACGAGATCCAACAGATCAGAGAAAACATCTCCCGAGGCCGATTGCGCGGCGTTATGACAAAGTGCCGTTGTCACGTCGAACATGGGAGAACTTTCCGTATAGCAGTTTCTTGTCCGGAAGAACTTTGACAATCAGACAAATCCGAGCAGCTTTAGAATTTCACTATCTCTTTGAACGTTATCTACGGATTCCCTACTCTCCCAGGCGTGTTCGACCTCTTCCACCAAGAGAGAGAGAGAGAGAGAGAGAGAGAGAGAGAGAGAAGAAACAACGGGCAGGGAGATAACATTACTCCTCCGATAATAATAACTACTGTACTTATCAATGCTCTGCCAGACTATGAGCTGACGTATGTAATCGCATGATCTTCATTGTTGCAGGCGAAAAAGGTGGGTGGAAGGAGAATCGCGGTAGGAGGGGAGGCGTCGGTGGGAGAAGGGTCAGTAAGGGCAAGAAGGGGCCCAGGCGGCGGGTGCCGCGTCTCATCGATGACGATGGCCGAGAGCGCCGTGGAGGACGCCGCGGCGCCCCCAGGGCCAACGAAGCCACCTCCATGTACAAATAACAACACGCTCGCTGCGACGGCGAACCGTAATCATCGGCCGCGCAAGCGGAAGCGGCTCTCCCAGGTCCTGGATATCCTTCAGGCGCACAGAAGCTCACCCTCCGAAGGAGAAGTCTTCAGATTCGACGGGTCCATCGTGTCGGAGGAGGACGAGGACGTATTCGGTTCGCCCAGATCCTCGAACCTCGAGAGTCCAGGCATTACTTTCTCTCCGTTGCGACTCAAGGAGGAAGGTAGTCCCTCTTCTTCGGCGCCCGTAAATGTCTCGACGAGCGGGCCTGGGCAGGGCCCAGCATCAGCGTCCGTCCCGGCCTCGTCGTCGACCTTGCCAGCAGCCTCGACCATTGCGTCGGTCTCAACTAACGCGAGAATGGCCGACACCACCCCGACGCCCATTCAGATGCCGACGTCTATGACAATCGTGGAGGAGGAGGAAGCCGATGTCCCCCCGCGTCGCAGCAATCTTCAGTTGAGCAATCATCATCGGCACCATCGTCATCGTCATCATCATCCAGCGCCAAAATACACGGGTTGCGGATGTACGAACTGCACGACTTCCTCCGGGATGCTGCTTCCGTCGCCGACGTCACCTCTCGCGCCTCTCGGGCCCCTTGGTACCCTCGCCCCTTTGACGCCCCTGACCCCCCTGACGCCCCTCACGCCCCTGTCCCTGACTCCTCTCACGCCAGTCTCACCCTCGCCATACAGCTTCGAGCACTATCTCCACACCAAGTACCTTCCGGACATCTTCCCAAGACGAAGCCAGTCAGACTCGGATGTGTCGATCTGGGAGTCACCACGTGGCCTGCTGACTGTCCCTTCTCAGAGCGGTCAACAACGTCGGCATTCGCATTTGCAATCACACTCGGAGACGGAGGTTGAAGCGGAAGCGGACCTGACAGCGTCAGCCCGAAGTCGTCACCGGAAGACTCTCGAGGAGAATGGTTCGACGGTGGGACGCCCTCAGGAGTCGCCGCTCGACCTCTCGATGAAGAACGTCGCCGTGGTGGCCGTAGCAGCGGTGGCGGCGGCGGCAGCCGCAGCCGTTTCAACGTGCTCCTCGTCCTCGTCGCAGTCGTCGTTGTCTTCTTCGAATTCGGCGAAGCCACCGGCGCTCCAGTTGCTGCCGCCCGGGATCGTGACGAGTCGCGGAGCGGTGAGCGTCCCGGTGGTTCGGGGCGACGTGGCGTCGCCGACCACCAAGGAGAGCGTCGCCGTGCGCTACAATCTCGAGGTGTCGCCCGTCGTCGAGGAGATGCCGCCTGGGGCCGACGTGGCCTACGTGTGTCCAGTGTGCGGGCAGATGTTTAGCCTTCACGATCGGCTCGCCAAGCACATGGCTTCGAGGCATCGCCGCCAGGGCGCGCAGGACGCCTCCGCGAAAGCCTACCTCTGTGACGTTTGCAAGCGCAGCTTCGCCAGATCGGACATGCTCACGCGGCACATGAGGCTGCACACCGGCGTGAAGCCGTACACCTGTCGGGTGTGCGGCCAAGTCTTCAGCAGGTCGGATCACCTGAGCACTCATCAGCGCACCCACACGGGCGAGAAGCCCTACAAGTGTCCGCAATGTCCGTACGCGGCTTGTCGCCGCGACATGATCACCAGACACATGAGGACCCACGCGTCTCCGCGCTACCCCGACGGCGCCCAGACGCCCAAGACGGAGCTCGTCGTGCCAGGCCTCGAGAGTCCAGAGTCACCCTCGTCTCGCGCTCTGGCCGTTGCGCCCTCGCCCTCCCCGTCGCCCACCTTCGGTTCAACGGCTACACCCGTGTCCACTCCGACGGCGACGCCGACGCCGACGCCCTCTCCTTCGCCCGCAGCCCTCAAGACTGAATGACCGAGCGACCATCTTCATGGCTGCACGGGAGGAGCTACCGGCTCGATCTTCGACTGAGGAGGTGTGCCGTCGTTCTGGTCTTCGACGCCAGGAGGCGACATCTCATCGAGAGGAGACAGTGACCCACAGTATTATCGTATTGTTCATCGAGGCGGATGATCGCGCAAATAAGAGGGAAAGGCTTTTTCTCGCAGATCTATCTGCTTCTTCTATATAGCTAAGTGTGTTTGCGCCTGTCTCCGCGTAGCCACGTACTTACGTATAGTTGTGGCGAATCTCTTGGGAAGCTGCGCTACTTCGAGACGCCCGCCTTCTCCCAGTCCTTGACCCATCCGCCCTCCCTTCGCTTCTCTTGACTTCACCCCTCCCCCCGATCTACGCACTGCGTAAGGCCCCAGTGCCCACGAAGAAATTGCCAGAAACAGGCAAATGCATTCCTATTAAATAGGTGAAAAGCGACGCACACGAGGACGGACTGTCGGGCGAATCTTTTGCGAAAAATTCTTTGTAAATAGTTGTCCGTTGGCTGAACCATCGGCAAAGGATTTGGCCCATCCTTCTTCTTCCTGCCTTGCGACTTTCTCCGCTTCCTCTTTATCGTCTCCTGTTCCCTTATCCATTATTCTTACGTAGTGTGTCGTGTTCCGCCAGTGACATTCCCTGGGAGTGTCTTTGTACGCGCGAAAGTATTCATGTGCCAAATTGAAACGGTCAGTCCAACTAACTTACTATCTATTTTCTACAATAAGGTATCTATACTCTATAAGAAACTTTGCGGATCGCTCGAATTTAGCTTCGGAGGGAGTCTGTGGAAAATATTGGCCAGAGGTGGCGCATTCGGATGGATCCCGCGCCCTTGTCCTTCGAAGGCAAAAGGAAAGCGTACCTGCGAACGAATCAAGTGTGTAAATTAAGAAAGGGGCGCCCACGTTGGATTCTCGCGATTCACAGGATCGTCGCTCTACGCGAGCGAGCGAGTTAATTGAAAAAACAAAAGATAACGAAATAATGACACAGGAATCGCATGTTGTTGTGTTTCTAGAAGGTGTAGGTCTAAGGAAAATTGAAATGGAATATTTTTTATACACGGTGAAGATTTTTGCTAAAGACTTTTACGAAAAAAAAAAAAAAAAAAAAAAAGATTTTGATCGAGCTGCGTCATTTGTTACAGTAGATATAAGCTGGTTGTGCAGGGCATGACCGTTTTCCTGCCTTATTTTTTCCACTCTGCTTTCACTTTTACTGTCACTCTGGTTACGTACTTACGCGCACCCCCTTTCCTTAGTAGCGTATTTCCAAATTCCTCTGCCGTTCCTTTCTACTTTTAGAGAAAGGGACGCGGAATACATATCGCGCCCCAATGACAAATGTCGCCTTGTATTTTTGTATATCGAGATTTTTTTTTAATGATTAAGGGTGTCGTTTAGGACAGAGAGTAGCCGTTAAGTTTGATATTTCGATATCCGTTACCGAACATCTCCGGTACCTCCTCTCTTATCACTGTCCCTAATCTGAGGGGCAGAGGGTGATAGGGAGGGATAGAGAGCGCGACGCAGTATGTCGTCGAAGAAAGAAACGTGCTAGTAAGGGAAAAAGAGTGTGGACTCTCCAGGCAAGGTCCATGCGCCATCGACGCTTGAGCTATTGCCGATTGTCACGTTGGAGAATTGCTCGTGTAATTATTAAAATTCCGCCATCCGTACGTTTATTGTAAGTCTAGTTACGTTGTTAAGTGATTAATCATGTTTAATGCTTGTGTTATTTATTTTGTTATTTCGTTGCCAAGAGCCCCGCCCTATTGTTGGTGTTAAAGCGACGTAACGCCGATCCGCGGCGTGTGAGCCTCACGGAAAGGACGATCGGCAGATTGTCAATGTAGCCTTGTGTGCATTTACTATTGTTATGAATATGTTGAGCATGTCAATGAACCGGTTAACGTGAGTCGTATTGTTGAGCGGATGTGCCGTAGCAAGATCTTTCATTGTCAGTTTGTCCCATTCCCTTTTTAATTATTTATCGTCGGGACGATCGGCTCGGCGAATCCTGGCCAAATGTATTTTTCTAATTCTAGCAGACGAGACGACCAACACTTAAGTCTTAACTGTGTGTATAAATTATTGATGATTGTGTATGTTTATTTATAAAACATGTTGTGTTTACGAATCGTGTCAGAATGGAAGAAATATAATTTTTGAACGAATTCCCTTTTTCATTTATTTTCTTGCGTGACCATTCCCACTGCACGAGCACGTGCGAGTATTTTCATTCGAGCGACGAGAGAGTCGCGGGAGGGGCGCCGCTCTCTTGACTGCATTGTCCTTTTTTTCCTAATAGAGCTGGAATCCACGTTCACGTTTCTTGGCAAAGATTAATCGATCAATCGTCTGATCGGCCGTAGCGGCTGAATTTTCAGCCTTTTAGACCTCCGCCAACGCATCTGATCGTTCTCGCTAAACGACTTGCGGCTCGTACGACCGCTATCTAATCGGTATGAAAAAAAACCTTTGATCGGATTATATATTATAAATCGAGGCAACGAGTTCCGGGACTTTTTCTCTCGTTCGTGAAACGGCGAGAGGCCGAGAGAAACGAGCAACTTCGCTGTCGGCGCCAATGCGTGTCCAACTGCGAGCGCGCGAACGTGAAAACGCGCCTTCAGTCCACCCACACGCTCACCACTTTCTATTTGAGGCCTCAGTTAGCCTTTTAGACGAACCTCGAGTTTCTTGGGATCGACATTGTCGCAGGTACCTGGCTGATTGTTTATTGTCGAGCCTCATTGCCGCAAGAGGAAGAGAGATGGTCGCGCCGTTGAGTTGCTTTGGCCAAGGCGCCTCTCCTCCTGACACGTGTCGCCTCTTCGGCTTCCGTTTCTTAAAAAAGAGCAGGAAACGGCTCAGGCGAGCGATTGGTCCCTCCTGCCCAATTCGCAGACAGTCCAATCGTTTTCAATTCGCGAATCCTACGAGACATCGCAGCAAGGACCTTCGGAAGCGAATACCAGAATAATTGCTCGCGAATGTCGGACGCCCGACGCCCACGCGTCTCAGCGATTGGCCGCGCCAACGTAAATATCGTTCAAGCTCCTTTTTATCGGCGACAGTAATATTCCGTCGATGCTCGACGCTTTCTTATCGAATAGGAAGAAAATTCAGGCAATTTTGGAGTCCTCCGATTTGAAGCTTCAGTTTCAGATCTCGCAAAGGGGATTCCCTCAACTATTAAATTTGGGCTAAACTTTGAGTAAATTTGGGTCGAGAAAAAATCCTATGCATCGAGATGTCTTGTAGCTCGCAAGTTCAATTCACCAGAACGATATCAGCTTCTTGATTCTGATATCTCTAGCGGGAGACTAGAAAAATAAGATAGAGAGATAGATAGATAGAGAGAGAGAGAGAGAGAGAGAGAGAGAGAGAGAGAGAGAGAGAGAGAGAGAGAGAGAGAGAGAGAGAGAGAGAGAGAGAGAGAGAGAGAGAGAGAGAGAGAGAGAGAGAGAGAGAGAGAGAGAGAGAGAGAGAGAGAGAGAGAGAGAGAGAGAGAGAGAGAGAGAGAGAGAGAGAGAGAGAGAGAGAGAGAGAGAGAGAGAGAGAGAGAGAGAGAGAGAGAGAGAGAGAGAGAGAGAGAGAGAGAGAGAGAGAGAGAGACGTAAGGCCGGTTTCCTCAGCGATTAAGCGAAGGAAGTGGCGTGTGTGTGCAAGTGCGCTGCCTACAACATCTAACATCCTGGGCCTCAGGCCCGGAAACCATTACGCACTCGAGGATTCTCTGGAATTCTTGTGACTCAGGAGTCCCGAATGCCGATTTCTGCTTTCGTCCATATTGCGAATTCTTGCGATATCAGGGCGAAGCTACGAGAGATTCCTCCTGACACAAAATTCTAGGAGAATTGCGGAACTCGACCGTCAGACTCAAAGAGTGTTCCTCTGAGAATTCATTTCTCTTTTCCCTGCGTCACAGTCGTTATACTCGGACGGAAATTCATCAGGATTTCCCCCCACGTTACCAGTCACTCTCCTCTCTGAGGTGAGATTGACTAATTCCGCGTTATCGGCATTTGCGTAACAAGCAATTGACAAAAGCTTATTTTTTCGATACAGCCAAACGATCCCTTTTATATTGAATTCCTGGATTCCGTATTTTGCTATTCTTAAACTCCAGTACATCGGTGCTGAACTTTGGTCATGTGTTTGGGAAGTATACATGAATATCGAGTATCAAATCGGACTCTTCGGTTCCCGGCGAGAGGGGACCGACCCATGTGGAAATTTCGGTACGTTGTCACGTGCTCCCAATCGGCACAGGGTTGGTCCTGAGTCGACAGCCGATCTTCATTTGTCAGCGATGGGTTCAGCATCGGCAGACTGCAGTCGCAGTCTTTTAAATCGGACAACATGAAACAGCGATGAAAAGTTTGATGACTGGCGTCCAGTAATCTCTCACAGTGCCCTTCCGTCTTCCGGTTCCTCGAATTCTTCGGAATGGATGAGACGGACGGGCCGGATAATAGGAACGGGATAAAGAGCGTAAACCGGACTTAGTTGCCGGTGGCTGGATGCCTCGGTGGGCTCCGTAGAGACCGCCTACGTCGAGACCAGTTCTGTATTTGGCAGAAGCAGCCCCTGGCTTGTACACTTCGATTAGGTTTACTTACGAGCGATCTGGTTGCTGCTAAGGACATGCGGAGTTCAATGGGCGCGGCAAGAGGAACGGCAGGAGCAACGACGACGGCAACGACACTCACTACACTCGCACCGTACACATTAGGAGTGCGTCAAACGCGCGACGTTTATTGAGCTCCGAGGAATGTAGAGCCGCGAGTTTGTAGATTTGCCAGATGAGGACTGAATATATTGCGTTGCCATTAAAGGAAACGCTTGAGAAATCTATAAAACATCAGTCACCTATTGCTCGAATGGATCGACCCGCTTGACTTCTTCTCTTCCATTCTTTTACCTGTTTATTAGCCGGGGGGCTCTACTACGGGAGGAGCGTCCACGAGAATCCTCGGAGCAAGGTCGGTCGCGGTGGGGTGGGGCAGGAAATTCGAATCTCCAGATTTGAGAGAGGCCAGAAGTAGCAGAACAGAGGAGACTATGTATCCGTAGGCTACCCTGTGTGTACGTTCGCCGAGGAGGGAAATCACGCGGCTGCGCTCGGTCGCTTAAAACACGAAAGAAAGATGGAAAGATGGAGACGCCCCCGTGCATTGTCTATCGCGTCGCCGAATAGAATACAATACGTATGTCGTGTAAGATGAATAAATGTATATGATTTAACGTAGGTGTGCCCGCATACGCCATGAGCCACCCACTAAAGCGATGCTGCGTCCGAGTACGTCCCGCAACTCCTCCGCAGTCCCGGCGCAACTTCGTCACCCTTTCTCGAGGCCTCCAGCATCGACACGCACCCCGCTCTCAAGATTCGGCTCCTTTTTCTCAGCGTTCGGCGATAGCCAAGAGAATCCTCCCAGGTGCGGCGCACCTGAAACCGCGCATTTTCATATTGTGTCTCGGCAACCGAAGCCGCGAGCCGCGCCCCGTCATTATTCATTCCTACGGGCGCAAATGTGGGTTAGTCATTTCCATCGCATCTGCATGGAGACACCGGGAGGCAGCGACCCTCGGGCGCTTCTCACTCGACCTTTATCGAATCTTTACGAATCGATCGATCGATTCGCCTCTAGGAAACGGTAGGGAATGTTCCGTAAATGCCCTGGAAGATCCATTGATCTCAAGCGCAGAATCTGCAACCCAAATTAACTCGGGTGTTTACTAGTTTACTACTATACGAGTCGATTGTCCTATTCGAATTAGCGTATCTCGCGGACTTTGTCAGTGTCTTTGGCATATAATTACAAAGAAATATGTTTAGCAGGACTAAGAAATTACTGGGGATATGTAGTACGAAGCTTTGAGAAAGATCTTGAGGCTAAAGATATTTTACGACATTGTTCGATCCCATCGGCGACGAGCCTTTCGTCAGGATCGGTTCTCCGCTATCAAAGCCAGTAAGCCAGTAACCCTTTAAAACCAAAGAGAGTTCCAGTGGCGGCTGATCGAAGCAGTGGGTGGCCTCCGGTAGTTCCCTCCAATCACGAGCAGTCATTCGCCATCCATCTGGAAGATCATTTTGAGCGACGCGTTCCAGAGCTAACGCAATTCATTCTGGTCTCTCTCTCTCTCTCTCTCTCTCTCTCTCTCTCTCTCTCTCTCTGCAATCGAATCTCTCTCCTTTCCTCTTCTTACTATTCTCTCTCTTCTTTCCCAGCTTCATCCAGCTCAATTATTCCATTTCTACGAAGGCTGCACTTTCTAGCTGAATCGCTGAATCGCGAAGTATCCTAGCTCCTACGCTTTACGGTAATGGCCGTACAGATGCATTTCGCTTCTGAGCGATAGCAGCGTGCGAGCATCACTGCAAGTTGCACTGCACCTCGCGCAACTTCAACCATGCTCTGGAACGAGCGCATCAGATCGTCGAATGGTCCAGACTGAGACTCTAGCAGTCTCTGGCTAGAGCAGAGAGTAGCGAGGCTCGCGGGCTACGGATTCGAGAGAGAGTCCAGAGAGAGAGTCGAGAGAGTCGAGAGTCGTCCGGCCTTGTAAGGCCACTTGGCCTATCGGTGTGTGCCGCACGTACAGTCACAGGCATGTATGGTCGTCGTACGAGCAGTAATAGGCAGCAATATAGGCAAACAGGCGAACGATCGAAGTAGCCACAGCGGCGTGACGGCTCGAACGGCTCGAGCAGCCTGAACGATCCGAACGATCCCAACGATCTCAACGATCTGATGCAATTCGCTGTTATTCCGCTTCGTACTTTGTAATTTCCACATAGGCGTCGCTTCTTACTCGCAAGTACATCACGAAGAGTGACGTCCTTCTGTTTATTGGCTCGAGATGTCGGGTCATATTGACGGAAGAACGAAATTTCGAGCAATACGTGGAAACGGAGAATTTTTGGACGAGCAGCTTTTGATCGATGTTTTCCATCACGACGGCAATGACGTTAAGCGTCGAGACGCAGGCGTCTCATCGACTCTTCAATATCTTTCAAATCGCTTCTGGCCATGCACGACGCCTGTCGAAAGTGAAAGGAGCCGAATGGAGTCCAGATGGACTCGGATGGCCGTAGCCATACTCCGCTGTCTTCGACTAAGGCAGATTTCCATGTTGCGTGCACGCACCTCCAGTGTGCGTGCCAGTGGAAGTCAGTGGAAGCCAGTGGAAGAAGGACTCGATTCGGCGATACGACGAACACGCGCGCCACTGGAGAGCGCAAAGACCACAAAGACGTCAAAGACGTCAAAAACATCGAGAGTATCGAAGATTAATAGAGGTGAGATTTCGGTCCATTGACGTGCGACCTACACGTCACTATGGCAGCTTTGCCATTGCCAAATATAGTGACGTCGCTGTCGCACGTACAGGCAGTCAGGAGGACGCGGAGGACGAACGAAGGAGGATCATCGAACCCAACCGGTCTACTCTCGGAGGACTCGAAGCTCCTTCCGTAATTATAGGCCGATTTCAATGTAATAACGGGCTACCGCCGGAGCCCTACCTCGGGCCCTCGGGCTGCTCCAAGGAACGTTAGGTTTATCGCGTTACTGTAAGTCCACCTAGGCTTCTTAACTTTGAACCTCGAGCGATCCACCTACAACCGCTGCTACCTTCTGCCAGCGTTCCTGCCTGCCTTCCAGCCAGCGGCGCCAAGAAGGATCGTCGAGTGAGGTCGGCAAACCTGAGGAGCCTCTCGTCACTTTCGCAGCAGCCTGGACCGCGGTCAATGTCGCGCTACATCGACGCGCCTGTGCGCAAAGGATCCCTTCGAGGTTGCAAGAGGAGAGGAGAGATGCGGCTCGCGAATCGAGGACTCGAGCGAGAGAGGTAGAGATACGTCATTACGTCACTACGTTCTTAGCGCGTCTAGTGAACTTTCTTTGCGTTACTGCCTGCCCACGTGGCCATGCGCGCCCAGCGTGTTTTCAGCCTCCCAGCCTCTCGGCCTATTGGCTGAGTCCTTGGCGAACTGGCGCATGGTATTCTAGGGTGTCCTTCTGTACGTACAGAAGGGTAGCGCCGAGACTGTCGGAAACGCGACTTCCCGGAGATGAGCGAATCTGCCAATCGAGGAGAAGGATGAGGGTGGGGCGAGCCGCCTGCAGCTCGTTAGTCGGCAGGGAAAGGAAAAGAGTATTTCCTAACTGGATTTTTAATTATTCTTTTCCTAAAGAGTCGATGGGAGCCTTCGAGCGGGACACCGGGGAATCTATTGACCAATTCCTTCGAGACTCGATAATTCCTTTCGGCTCGGAACGGTAGAGGAATCCCGGGCCATACTTTCCCCGGCGTGATCTCCTGTGCTATTGACCCTTTTTCACTACAGGTGAGCTGGGAGGGGCCTCGGACAGGTAGATACACCTAACCTATGTACCTCGCAGCCGCGCTCTGCGAGGCGAGACCCGAGCCCCGAGACCGTAAGCCCACCTACCGGGTGTTCAGCGATCGTTCTCATCATTTACGTCATCCGCGTCATTCGCGTCATTCGCGTTGCCCACCTTCTTCTCGCTAATCCTCTGAACAAAGGTACAGACGTCCTCTTAAGATGCGAGGAAATTGTCGAAAATCACGACATTATTTCTATTGGCTTGTCGTGGCTGCTGCGCTCTCCGACGAGGTCCAGCCGGTTCTTGAAAAGACGCCCGTTGGGCAGAGCCAGGAGATGCCTGCTAGATATGCGTCAGGAGTGGGCACAAGGTGCACAAACTAGCATACATGCCCTTGCGCGGCACTCCTATTACGACACGCGCTCCTTCGCTCCACGTCGAGAGAGAAGAGCCAGCAGCGCGGCCTGCCTTTCGGTTGTCTCTCTCTCTCTCTCTCTCTCTCTCTCTCTCTCTCTCTCTCTCTCTCAACCGCGCTCTCACGCAGTCGCTCTCCCACCGATGCCCAATAAATGACCACATTGTAGACATAGGTGTTTTCTATAATCGATTCTTCACGATCATCCAACTTCCTACACAACCTCCTAATACTTTTTCGTGCTTCTTTCTCATGACGATATCCGAACCGATTCCAATCTAAATTCTGGCATCGGCCTGGTGTCGAATTAATCTTCTTGGAGAGGTCTCGGCCGTCTAGAAGGAGCTGGGCATCTCTGCGTGCACTTAGCGCCTCTTGGAATAGCTCCTGCCGTTCCGCGTCTACGCAGCGCGTCGTTTAACGTCAGACGCTGACAGCGCAGGGACAGGTTGCAATGCACCTGGACAAACATCCCTGGCCAGCGTCCACTGGCGTCCACTGGCGTCCACTGGCGTCGCGGTGCTAAGCGAGCCTCTTTCCACTCGCATGTGACTGGCACGGGCAATGACTCTCTCATATCGATAATTCTTTACAGCACGTACAGTCGGTCGATTCCTTAACGGAATGGCACCCATCGCAACAATTCGAAATCGTGGGAAGGACCCGCGCCGATTTCCGGCTCATTGGCCACTCAGGAATAAATTTTCTCAAGCATTCGATCCGTTATCGTCGTGTGGTCCACTGGGTCCAACGGACGAACGATGGTTCGTGGCTGCGCATGCGTCTGCGTGCGAGTAGCCAATAGATACGCAGCTTGTTCGCGTATGAGATGCTGGAGACGGGATGGATTAGCGATCGAAGATGTTCCTAGTATCCCACGATATTTAATCGCTTTTATTCCTCCATAAATAATTGGTAGATTCGACGGTGCCGAAGCTACCTGCTAGTCGAACTGCTGGTCCACTAACGATGAGGCACACTGGGCACGGCTAAATTATAGCGCGCTATTTGTAATTAAAAAGTGATTTAAATGCTAATGGTCGCGTGTAATTAACATGCGTTACACCCAAGGTCGCCGGCCGGTCGGCCGAGTGTGCCGAGTGTGCCGATTATTATTTGATCGGACGGTGACGGGAAGAAGTACGAGAGGAGGCCTACACTCATTTAATTGGACGGCCATCGGAATCGTTGACGATTTCTAATGGCCACAGCCACCTGTTATTAATGCAGTTGGAAAGACGCTGACGAAATGGCCCTGATCCCTTCACGTGAAAGTCACTTTGAGAAACGGAAGTGGGAGAAGAGCGTTTAGTTCCTCCGGTCGGCCTCTGGATGCTTTTAAACTTGTAAACTTCCGAAACAAAAACCGGAAGAGGGGTGCTGCGTGGGAGCGGAGTCGACATCGACGCTTTGCATTCGCCAGGACGAAGACGCAGTAACGTTTATCGAAAGTGTCAATCGCAATCGATTAAGAATTAATTAAATAATACGGTCGAACGAATGATAAATCGGGGAACGGGGGCCGCTTGGGTGCGAGGGAGAAAATGCCCTCGGGCCGGACGTCCATTTCGATTGAGCTGTCCCGCTCCGCGGTGGGTTATGGCCTATATCGAAAGATTATCGATTATTACTCGATGTGTCTCGACAATGCCGGCAATTCGTTCCGGCGATCATGGATCTATCTTGAGCCAACCAGAAGGCCACCGATGAAGAAATCGATGACTTTTTGTGCAAGTCTCTTGCTCTGGCTGGCTCTCTCTTTCATCGAGAATTCCTGATTCCGATGGTCGCTGCAGTGGTGCTGTGAGTCTTACGATCGCCGCTACGCAACAATTCCGCCGTCGGTCATTCGGTCAGCGTCATTTGGACGTCTTCGATTGAAATTCGACTAGGCGTCTCTTCCCAAGTGGTATCGATCGTCTCCGGATCGATACCAAAATTGATCCTTCCTGCGCACTAGATGCCGGCGACACGCCAGGTCGAGATCAACGAGTTGGGCCCAGCATCTCGCGCGTTTCGCGGACTCGAAGTTTCTTAAGTCGATAATCCGAAATGATCGCCGGTCGCTTCGACGCGACTGACACGGCTGACAGGAGCGCGAGGCGTCGTGTGAATGGTCGGCCGGGAGCGACCCGTTTACTCCGGCCGGTTTTGCTAGAGAGAGTTCTTGCTAACAAGGTATCTTGCTACGCTCGGTGGAGCTGGCCCTCTCCACCCCAATGGCGTCCTATCTGTCATCTAAACGACCAACCCCGCTGAATTAAACAATTATGGAGTCAAAAGTGTAAGGGCTCTCCTAAAACTTTACGCTGGAATGCTTGTCCAATTATGCCAGGTTCACAATCGGAGAAGAGGTCGCGCGACCCTCTCGCTCTCACGCGAGAACGCGGGAGGACACGGACCCAGAGTCTCGTTGGCTTTGTCGCTGCGCAGGATGCAGCCATCAGACATGAGATTCTCAAGATAGATTCTGCAATGCCGAGATGCCGAGATGCCGAGATGCCGAGATGGCCAGATGGTCAGATGCCGAGGTGACGAGCAATCGACGTCAAGGAGCCAACGAGATGCCGAGAAGGTTCGGGTTCGCAGGCCGAGCAATCCCGACATGTTCCGAAAGATTGTCTTCAGGTGAATCTGTGATACACGAGCGCACCACCGACGCACTCTAATGTATTGTAATACATTCCCAGAGTCTATTGTAGTCTGGCTGTTTTTATGGGGCTCACTATAAAATCTCAAACCGATAGGCAGAGTCCCCTGGCTGTGGGCTGGAGGTTGCGGTTGCCTGCACCCTCCTCGTCGCACGACTCTTCGAGATCTCCTCGCCTTCGATGTTTTACGGCTCCTTTCGAGATGCTGCGAGCAACACCAAAACGTCGAGACATCCAGCAATCCGACCATCCAACTCGGACCTCCTTCCGACTCTTCGCTCTTCTTCCTTCGGACCTCCTCTATGTGATCTCAGATGCACACTAGCCGTGAAGCATCTCTGGTCCAGTTGGAGAAGCACGCACGGCAGGAGTGGGAGCTGGAGATCGCACGTAAGAAAATGATGCGAAAGACACAGACAAGATCGACACGATATCGGCAGCTCCGATTTCGACAGGAAAGGAGAAACGCGTTGCTAGGGCAGATGCGACCTGCCGACTGCACTTCTGCCGTTTATATCATTTTTATGGCTAATTACAACTTCATTACTAGTCCGAGCCACACGGTTAACGACAGAGATAACCGTGCTTTAATTACCCTGTCATAGCCGGCTGCATCTTTTTGATAACCTGTTAGGCGCGTCGCACCCTGTGCTTCCTGCCGAACACATTCTGTATCCCAACTGCGAAGTTCTTTCAATTTTCTAAAACCGAACAAACGTTACACGGAAAATTACGGGTTTTCGCGCGGGTGCCTGCATCTCCCGAGTCATCCGAGTCAACCTGCGAAGCACGGCTTCTTTATTCCTAGTTTTGTCGCTGCTACAGTTGTATTTCATTATTTAGCTGTTCCGCTTAGAACCCTTCGGCTATAATTCTTGCCGTCCGTTAGAAACTTACGTCTTTATTGCAGCTGCAGCTTTCTCCGAGTATACGCAAGAGTACATTATCCAATCGTCCGCTGCTCCTACTGCTTCGTCGTGCGATCGTCAACCAAAGGCAACTGTACTCACAATGAGCCCACTGCTCTCTCTCTCTGTCTCGCTCTGCAGGGTGTGGGTGGCTGACACACGTTAACTCCGTGCTGGTGATTCCAGCTATAATTGCATTAATAAGGCGAGAATCTTCTGAGGCGCGAGGAGAGTCTTCTCTCTTGTCGGCTGAAAAAGAGTTCGCTCGCAGTCTCGTAGTCTCGTAGTCTCGTAGTAAGAGCCGAAATAGCATGGAGCCTCGTAGTCTGGGTATAATAGCATCCACATAAGTGTAGCGTAAAGTTATAAATAAGTGTATACCGGGCACCCTCGGCCCATGCTATTCCGCTATTACGAGACATCGCAAACCTGTCAACGACACGTCGTGCAAAAAAAGGCCCGACTACGAAATTTACTCGTCGCCGAACTAATTTCCGGTATCGGCGGGCACCTGCCGAGCGCGATCGCTATCCTCGGGCAGTTTCCAGCCCTTGCCTTGACAGGGCCTGACACACGCGAGGCGCCGAGTCCAGGTATTAATCCCTAACGCTATTGCCGGCGTTAGCGCAGGCGATGACGTGCTCGCGCTGCTAGCAGCTCCTACTCGCGTCTTCGGGAGATGCGAGATGCCAGTCAAATGCCCCCCCCCCCCTGCCCCCCGTCACTGTCCCTTCGACCCGAAGACAGAGTCGCTCGTTGTCCTCCTAATGGGCTGCGCATTTCTCCGTCCGCTTTCACAGTCAGCTGATTATGACATGTTGCTCGCGTCTGCGATCCATACCGCGTGTTCCAGGCACCGGAACGTCATTTGCCCGTCTAATGATTCGCGGACTTATCTGCCGTTAGCCGGAGAAGAAGAAGAAGAAGAAGTAGAAATAATCTAGGGGAGTCTGATGAACTACTGGCTCTTCGTAAAAACGATATGCATGAATTATGCGCCCGTGATACTGATCCGCGTCCTCACACACGCTGGCTTTATGTCCTATCTTCCTCCACTTTCCTCTTTTTGGCTCTTCCTTCCTCATTCGACGTCAGTCTAACGATTCCTTCGACTAAATTGGATTTTCTTTTCGAAACCGGCCGCCAAGGCGCCGATAGGTCAGTCGAAGGTTCGAGCGGCAAAGTGCCCAGGATCGACGTCGAGCGTCCGGAAGACGGAGCTGCTCTGCTGCTGCAGAGTCACCCGTAGGTCCATGCGTGCGTGTCTACGCACACTCGCGTTGCACGCCCAATGCGACTCAGCCCAAGCGTGCATAATGCGTTAGTGCTAAATTTACGTTCTGGCGACGTGATTCTAGACGTACGTGGGAGGACCCACCTCACCTTCGGACTCCTGTCTGTTGCGCAACGCGTGACGCTGTTGCCACTTGACTGACGATTTGTTACTCGCAGCTTTACCAATGAGTAATTGCGACGTCCTCTCTCGCAAGACGCCCCGCGTCGTTCCGTTGACGACTCGAGCGACTCGAACCTGACTGTCCTGATTTCCTGCGACCTGTGCGGGGATCAAGCCGAGGACGTCGAGGGTGCCTATTGCGCAACCAGACCGACTCGAAAATCAAGCATCGAGGCCGAGGTTGGTCGGCCGAATTCATCAGAATTGCGTATAAAAATGAGTCGGCAAGCCGACCTCTTACGATTCTCGCATCGGAATCAGAAACTCGACAAGAAGAGAGAGAGAGAGAGAGAGAGAGAGAGAGAGAGAGAGAGAGAAAGGGAGGTTTAGCGCAGCGTATAATCCAGTGCATTAATTACGCGTCTAGTCATAATACTGTCCGACGACAGAAGCAAAGGATGCAAGCGCGTTCTCTGCATTGTCAGCCGAATTAGCAAATGAAGCAGCGCGACGCGAAATTAGTGGTGGAAAGCGTGTTGCAGATGCAAGGATGAAGAGAGTAAAATGGATGAGGAGGAGGCGGCAGAGTAGAGGCGAACCAAAGGCCACGTAGTAGAGGCGGACGGCGCAGAGACTAAACAATGGAAAATTTTAACTCCCACCGTTATCATTCTTAAGGAGCTGCTAGAGGCTTTCGATCGACGCCGATCGACGCCGATCGACGCTTCGGCCTTAACCGATAGGAGAGTCGCGTCCCTGAATCTTCCGGCGAACCGTTTGTTCGGGTCCAGCTGGGATCTGGGAGGAACAGAGGCCGTTTGCCTCAGACTCTGACACCTTCGACTCTTCGGGTCTCCGTCCGCAAGATGAAAGCCGCAGAGAGTCGAGGAGCTTATTGGCAATGCATAGAATGTGGAACGTAGAACGTAGAACGTAGCACAGGAGCCGAGTGCACGCCTCCGTACGGATCGTGCTCGCCGATCTCGCCCACTTGGGATAATTGTGTAGAAGACTAGGTGATTAACTGACCAGTGACTCGCAGATTGTGGGTCGGCGATCTATTTCGATCGAAAGCATTAACCCCTCCCACCCTATGGCGACAACGACTGGGACGACGACGACGACGACCAAGACGACCACGACGACCACGACGAGCACGACGCGACGCCTGTGGATTGCGAAGAGCCTAACGGCCATCCCCTAGGTCGATGGGCTCTTTTTTTGGCAGAACTTATGGAAGGATTAATGAGGAAAAAGTAGAGAGGAATGAGGAAGGAGGAGGGAGTACAGGGTATTCTTGCTTTATTCTTTACGGCTCTCGCTTTGAACCTGATCCGCCTAATTCCAGGGTATCGGAGTATAAGGTGCGATCTGTAGCTCGGAGCGAGTGGCAAAGCTTTTGATTTTCAGCAGGGGAGTACTCTGTACTAATTTGGTTTTGCGGGTAAATGTTTCGACGAACGCGCTGTAACTTATCGTCAATCAAGTGCAAGTACGTATACGCGTAATGCGTTATGAATATAAACATAAAGAAAATAGTAGTTGCTAGGTGGCACGCGGCACGCAACAGGCACGCAACATGCGCCACGCGGCCTGCGGACACTATTATTTGCCTGTAATTTATACAGAGCTGAGATAAAGTAAGTTATCTTGTAGCGACGCGGTGCGACGAGACGCGACGGAAGGGGCAGCACACAATGCACGAGCAGCCGCTAACATTCGCGTGCTTTACTGCCCGACCTCCCACTCTTCTCCTTCTTCTTCTTCTTCTTCGCCTTTTCTCTTTCTCGTCCGCGCACCTTGTTCCTTCGCCTTCACCCATTATCACTATCCCCATTGTCATTTGCCATTTATTCGAGAGGAAAGTAGACCCGAAGATGAGATGCTGCCAGTTTCCCAAGATCGGATCGGCGGAATCGTTTGGCGCGCGAGCATCCGTGGGTGCGACCGGAGGCTGCGCACTCCCTACGCCGCCAACTCAAATAATTCACATTGTCCGTCGGGAATGGCTCGGGGGCTTTCTTTTGCCAATTATTTTGGGACGCAATGCGAGGAAAGAAAGTCCCGCAGCAGAATAGATCGCACGATTTTCTCCGAACTAATTTAGGAGTGTTAAGCTGGCATTACACGTAGCCGCACGAGCGACTCGACTACCGCGCGTCGCAGAGCGCGTGGGACTCTTTTCTCTCTCTCTCTCTCTCTCTCTCACCCCGTTATTCCTCGTGGCCCCGATCGATCGGATCACCGGCAGGCGAGACGAGAGCCAATCCATGGATCGACTCCTCTTCCTGGCTGCGAGGACATTTCCAGGCATTTCCAGACATGTCTATCGAGGCCGATCCATCTGCCGGATAACGGCAGATTAATGACGAGCGGATTGCCGGCAACGAATCAGCCCCCGAGCGTCTTCAGCTTGCGCTTCGCTATTTCCTGAGCCAAGGCTCGGGTGGACTTGGAGTTCCGGATGGACCGCGAACAAAGAGAAACCGAAGGTGCGAATCTTCGGCGCCTCCCTCCTTGGAGCCCCCCACCCTATCCTCATCCTCCTCTTATCGTTAGGTTGGCTTAATATCGAGCAGGCGAGTGAAGCGAGGCCAGAGCTGCCCGAATGTGCAAGCAAGTCCAACCTTCGCTTGCGAATTAATGCTAGCCAATGTTATTAGTGCAGATCGCAGTGAGATAGTGCTGGCGCTCGTGTGGTTAAAATAAAGATGATGAATGCCTCGCCGACTCTTGCTCAACCTGGATGTAGATTAATATCGGAGCCTACTCAGTTGCTGCTCACTCCGTCCTACCGTCCTACCGTCCTAGTATCTTCCGTCGACTAGGATTCTTTCTCCTTATCTTCGGCATTCCAATCATCAATCGTTGCGACTGTCATCTTTGAATTTCCATGGGGCGCGCTCCTTCTTCAAAAAACGGAGTTCCCTGTAAATCTTCATATTTCGCGGGTCGATTTTCTTTTAACTGCTCAGGAAGGCGACTGGTTGTGTTTTTTTTTTTTTCACGGGAGCATCCCTTCTCTCTCTCTCTGCTCCCCCTTCTTCTTCCTTCCGCGCTTCTCACCCCAGCACCATTGGCCCGGCGGAGCAGCGCGTTACTTCAATTATCGGATCGTTCAAAGTTTAAGGCGTTCGCGTCGCAGCCAAGTGGATCGAAATGCAGGAAAACGACGGCCTCTCGGATTCTCATTGAGATAAGCTGACAGGCGCTTAAGATGCTAATGCCTCATTGTTCGAGCTCGGCCGCAGAAGGACTTCGGAACCTTTGACAGCCCTTCCAATGAGATGGGCCCTTGTTAACCCCGTACGTGCGTTAAGGAACTGTCGCTGCGCTTAAATTAATTCGAATGGCCGTTTAAGTCATAGACGACGCGATCGGTATCGAACCTGCTTGACTTTCTCCTGCCTGCACGTCGATTTGGTAGGCAAATTGAGAAGATGAATCAAAGGATGGACCTTCCGGTTGGCTGACCCGACCCGGTTCAAACATTTTACATGTATTTGTTTCAGGTCCGACTTCAGCCGGTTCCCTTCGCCGTCACGTGAAGAAACGGTGCGAAAAGCCGATCAGCATCCTCAGACAGCGTCTTCTCGAATTAGCGAAACGTTAGCGGATGGTAATTGGTATGATTATCCAAAAGTAATGTTGATATCCATGTAAAATGGCCGCTGGCATAGATATAACCATTTCATGTAGCGGTAGCCCCATACCTTTCTACATCAAAGACCGACTTTGGCCGCTAATAAAGACTTTTTGGGGGCCCTGAAAGAGCCCTTTGTTATCCTCCAGGTATCGCGAAGGTAGTCAGAGGTGGTGGGGGGCTCGGAGATTCCAGTCCGGTTGTGCAATTGGCCTCATTAACGAGTTCAACTTCTGTTTGGTCGTAGCTACGGGCGAAGACGTTGTAGCCATCGGGCCTTGTAACGTTTGACGTTGACCGATGCACCGAGACGGCCGATTGTGTCCGCAGATTTCACTCGGACGGGAATTGCGCTAAAATTAGGATGTGCAATGCTCGCGATATATGCAATCTACGCAAAGTCCGCGATAGACGCAGGTCGCAATACGTTAAGTACTTGGCTGTCCTTGGACGCAGCGCATTTGTCAAGCACAGGAGAATGGCAGCTGATCGGCCGCCGTGTCGAAGATGCCGAAGACGCGCAGCGGCCGATCCAGTCTCGTTCTAAGAAAACTAAGGCGACTGTAAGCATGTGCGCTGAGAGTGGAGTGGAGGGACGGCCGAATTATCGGAACTGGGAGGAAGCAGCAGCAGCAGCTCGCAGTCACGGCTCGAGTATCTGGTTGTTCTTTGACAAGGGCGGATCTAGTCGCGTCCAATGCACGCGTCACGAAGTTAATGGTGGACGCAGGGTGGGCCGATAGTCGCGAGGCTCGATCGTATCGGCTTGAGATTGTCTGCTGCTGGATGCTGCTGATTGCTCTCTGCTCTTAGTCGATGGTAGGTGCTGCCAGGTGTGGTGCGTGGATAGTGTGAGTTGGAGAATTGGTTCGGCGTGTGTTCCGTGGACGATCCACGACTGCATTTTCTCCTATAGGACGTGCTGGTGGAATCGCAGCATCCTTCGTAAATGTTGCAGGACTCCTATGAGCTGCTCTGCCTTGCTTCGCTGAACTCTGCTGCCGGTCCATTAACTATTAAGCTAGCAGATATGTATATGAGTCCAAGCGTGTGGGCTCGCTCCAATCGCAGCCTGATTGCTGTGTGGTCAAGATAACATTTCGATTTGATTGCGTGAATATAAATAGAAAATAGTCACGGAAAGGCGATAGGCGATAGGCGATAGGTAATTGGCCGGATTCATATTGATGTCTCGACATCATTTTGCAGCGACGCCTTGTCCAATCTATTATGAAACTTATGAAAGTTAGGTTAGTCCGCGAGTCAAGATTTACGGTTGCCGACTAACGCAATCGAAATCTTCCTTCCGAAATCGTCACGTGGATCGAGGTTCTCCGTCGAATTCATCTCGCACGAGAGAAGGACGATGTTCATCTGAATTTTCAATCGCTCAGAGATTTCCGATAAAGCGGCCTTGCTTAGGTAGTCGGGTAGTCGGGTCATCGAGCAGCCGACGTCACTCGGTGGCTAGAATGTCGAAGCTATTAGTCTGGCCATAGGATAAGAGAGGAAGAAGGAGCGACAGGAAGACACGCGAGAAATAAAGAGAGAGTAGAAAAATATGGGCGGCCGGCAGTTTCCTTTTCTCTGCACCCGGTCGTGCATACGAAACGAGCATTAATGAAGCAATTAGAGAGGAGTGCTGCTCGCTTCGAAACGAATGTGCTCCTCGAGGATCCCAATCCGAATCTCGATGCAGTCGGCGATCTCACTCGGCAGGAGGAGGAGAAGTGGAATGTGTTCCAGGGCGCAGGGTCCCATTCGTCGGCACGCGAGAACCGCGAGTTGGAAACGAGTCTTGGAAAAGGTTCGGGGGTGGCGGTGACACTGCCGATGAGCCTGCAGGAGGTGCACGTGTCCAGAGACTGGAGGAAAAAGATCTTGCTGCGGGAGAATCTCACGAGACTCTCGCGCTATCTCGATTACGAGATGGAGTTTTATCTCGCATCGTTTGACTCTCTCTCGTTAGTGAGCAGCGCGCGAGGCGCAATAAATTCGGGCAGTCCGGAGCATCCATGTTGAGCAATTTACAGGTAAGACGAAATGACGGAGCTTTTGGTCTCGGGCCGAGATGCGAGGATGAAGCTCAGGCGGTTCGATCGCTCGAGCGTTCGTAGCGACTCGCTATTGCGTAATTAGCGGATCAGAAGCGCAGGCTCCGTCGTCGCGTGGACCTTTCCCTCCAAGATCAGACAGCTGTGCACGGAGCCTGCTTCCTCCAAAGTACGTTAGCTCATCTCGAATAATAAAGGGCTCCAGTCCGAAGGAGAGAAGAGGACGGAGATCTTGTTTGCGTTAAGGGCACGACTTAGCTTCGCCTTCGGGTTCCCATTGATCCAGCACGTGGAGCCTGGGCCCAGCCCGCAGCCTCCGCTAAGAGTGCAACAACTGGAGAAGTGAAAAAGTGAGCCGAAGTAGCCGCCGTCTTCCTCTTGTTCCCCGTAGGGTGTAGGCCGAAGGGCTGGGGCACGCTCCAACCGAAATTCCGAGTGGGGCAGTAGGGAAGTAGCAGGGAGGGGATCCCTTAAAAAAAAAGATTCATTCAAAGCCGAAGAACCGCACGGCACAGAGTCCCTGCGCCATCCGTCGGGTTTCAAGGTGATCGCGTACGTTGCTCCTCGCGTATCCCTTGGGACGAGGGGATCCTGACTAATGCATTGACGGGCGCTGCGTCTACCTGAGTCGGGGAAAAAAAGGGCAGAGGATGGCACGCGCCAGCTCGCACTCTCAGCTGATCGAGCAGCTGCCGCCCTTTGCTTTTGCTGTCGCTCTTAAGCCGGGTTAGTCATTCGATCTCTTCTTGGTCTCTTGGCATTCTGACCTCCGGATCTTATGAACGTTGTCGGCCCTGTCATCCAAGATGAATGACAAGGCGCATGTGTGTTCCATCCAACGGTGTGGCCCGACGTGCGATAAGTTCATTTTTTATTTCTCGCTTCTCGGAGGCTTCTCCGATTCCCGAAGACTCGGACAAGCTCACAAGTTCTCCCTGCGTTGCCAAGTAACAGTCGCTCGAACTTCCTTTTCACTCTTCGTTATTGGAACATCTTCTTGTTATAGATTCCGTGGTGGTCAATATTTGGACAAGGCTAAGGAACAGTGGCGCGTGGGGGTCCGTGGTCCGGTCTGTTCATCTTTGTTGGGGCTTGTCCTGCAAAATGTTTACCATTGTAAGCAGGATGGCGCACTGGACGCTGGAACTGCAGCCGCAGCTGCGGATCTTTAAGATCTTTTCTTAAAGTCTATCCAATCGTCAATATCGCGCGAGAGAATTACTTAAATGTATTGCTCGGTGGCGTGACGGGCAGCTGAATCGATTAGCCTAGGAAATTTATTGAGACGCGTACGTTTTCTCTTCCACTGTTACTCCGAATCCTACATCCTTCCTAGAACGAATCTGCGATTTCTGTTAATCGGGTGGCGAACCGATCGACGACGAAGTCAGAGCTGCAATCCGGCCGATCAACCTATTGCGGATATCATTGTTGACAAGCGGTTCAATAACAAATTGCCTTTATCCCGAAGGATTCTCCTGAAACTCTATAAAAGGACAAGTGTCCAGGATACGCAGTCCGCAACTGCAACTGCAAGTTCAGCGCAGATTCTCTCACACCGGCCGATCACGCGTTTCCATCGAGTCAACTTGGCGACAATCAAACCCGACGCAGCGCCGTCTTTTTTCTTTTTGGAAATTCCACGATTTCTGATTCTTGAATGGCTGCTGGAGTCGAGGTTTTCCCTCCTAGCAGCTTGTCCTCATTTAAGCTACGCTGCTGGTTCACCGACAACGTGGCAGGTGTTCCAATTTGTGTGAGAAAGGTTTCCTATGCGTAATAGACAAGCCATCGGCCATCCTCCACTATCGACGATTCTATCGAGCTCCCCGAAGCTGGCTTCTGCTCTTTTCTTTTCTCCTTTTCTCCTTCTCTTCTTCTTCTTCTTCTTCTTCTTCGTCTCTTCCTCCTCCCACTGCCACCGTCTCTCGTCCTTAATGCGAAGCACTTTAGCTTCTATTAAGTCCCCGCCGAAACAAGCCGAGCCTATCGAAATACATGGGTCCTCAGTAAATTGTACAAGCGTTCCTGCCCTCCAGATTTTATCATCGAGTTAAATATGGGCTAAGACGTTCGACTCCGTGATTAGGCAATAGACCGCATCCGATGCCGATAATAGTGATGGAAATCGGCTATTACTCGATCGCTCGCTGCCGTTTCTTCTTCCGTCGCCGATTGAATATCCTGACGGACACTCGCAAAATCGAAAGGAACGATAGAAAGTATCGTGGAAAAGTAAGTTCGAACATCAGTGGGTGACGATGACGTCGAGGAGGTCGGCGATGTCGACGGCGCGTCAGGTGTATTAATAGTGCTGCAGGAGCGAGCACTCGCGAAGAGCAACGAAGAGCTGCGCGGCGGTGGGAAGTGGGGGGAAGTGGGGGGAGGCGACTGTAGAACGAGCAGAGAATGACCGATGCAAGTTGGCGCTGGCGCCGCTGTAGCAGCAGGATCAAACTGACAGGATCATTTCGAAGCAGGTGCTTCGTGTCATAACCTGGTAACGTTTCACCGGCAGGAGGTACCAGGAGATTAAGAGGAAGACGTGGTAGTAGCGGGTATCGTATCTCGACTTGTCGAGACACCACCCGCGGAGAGCGCTATCTCACTTGACCTCCTACCTACGCAACAGGTATACTTTTCTTTCCTAATTATCTATCATTCTATCATCCTATCATCCTATAATTTTATATCATCCTTTCTCTTCCTGATATCCGACGCCTACGACTTCACAATAATCGACCACGCTCCTTTGAATATTATTTAAGACGTGAATTTCGATTATCTTTTGAAAATCACAGCTATGCCGCAACCCACCTTCAAATGATCCAGCGGTTGGTTTTATCCAAATTCTTAAGGGAATTGTAAGATAGTAATCTTCGTTCAAGATACAGGTTAACTGGTGCAAAAAATCGTACCTCGGTGCGTGCGCCTGTTCGACGCCGCTTCGACGCAGCTTCCACGCGGGACCACACAGCGGTATCGTTCAATTTATATTTTGGGCGGAGTTCCATTATTCATTGCCGCTGAGTCTCAGGGATTGCCATTTCGGCCATTTTTATCATCGATCTTTGTCATTTCTCCCGTCTTCCACATAACTGTACACATACGACGACTCGCACTTATAAAGTCTAATTAATCTCAGATATATCGATAGGCGAACGGAGGAGGGGAGGAGGGTCTCTCCTCCACGCGCGGCAGTTGTTCATCGATTGTGTTTACATTATCGTTGGAAAACTGTTCGGAGGATATCATTTTGATAAGATGAAACTACTAAAAGACGAATGGCGCGCCTTGGCGTCTCTTTCGTCCTTGTGTCGCATCGGCGCTAAAATGTCTAGAGACTTTGCCTCGTGGTCATTTGTTTTGCATCGGCCAGTTATTCGTGCCAGCCCGTGCAGTCGATGATGATGATGATGATGAATGGACACGGGATTGTCGAGTAGAAATTTGCACTCTGTCGGAAGGTTATATTCGCATTGGACTATGTCTCTCGAGAACTGTCCTTTCAAATTCACTGAATGTTTTAGGCTGACTTCCTTTATTTTTCTTAGCGTGGTAGCGCACTGGCGTTGCAGCGCCGCAGCGCGGCAGGGCGTGCAGCAAACATAAACAGCGGGCGCTGCCACTCAGCGGCCCGTAAAATCTATGAAATATTAATAATGTGCCGACTTCTCGGAAAGATTCGAGGACATACCGAGGTCGTTGGTTAGGTTGTGGACTCTGTCGTCGATTTCCCGGTAAGTATCCCAGCTATTGCAGCGCCGGGTTCTTCGTGCAGACTGCGCAACCCGAAGCAGCTCGATGGAAGAAGTTAAGTTGGTATCTAGCTGCTTTGGAATTGTGTCTGGTGCTGGAAGCGCAAAGAGGGAGGAGCACTGATGATCCAGCAATCTCGAATTATTATACAAATATTGTGAGATTATAATCAGAGGCAGGATCGAACAAGACATTCGATCGTCTTAATCCGATGCTGGGCAGACTAAATAGATGTTGGGTGACGCGCAGATCATCGGGGCACTGGGTTTCCTCAAATATGTTTCCTACTCAGATAATCACCGCTCGTCACTTAGGATCTTCGTGATTCGTGAAGATGACGTCAGTAGGTCATTGCCTGTAATTCACGCAGCAGTGTTGCCAGCGGTGCCGAGCTGCCTCCGAAATCGTTGCCCGACTCGCTCCAACATCCTTCATCCTGTTTTCTTCTAGAATCGGTAGGAATCCTGTGGATTTACGTGGAATCGAGTGCGCAGAGATTTTGAGCTCGATCGTGACCATTCGCAAGAGTGGGTGGATGTACGCGAGGATGATCAAAGGCCATTCTACGATGCACCGGGACACGTAACACGGAGCACGGCGCGATATTCAATTGTATTTTTGGAAAATTCAATTGGATTGGAATTTCACCTCCAATCAAGAAGGAGAAAATCGAGGCAACGATTGGCGCAATTCGCACGGCGTTTCCCACGCGGCTGGACTCCCTTGGCTTGTCGCAATCGTCTGGTATAAGTCGGTGGCGAAGGGAGTCGAAGGGAGTTGCGTTGCGTGGAGTTGAGAGAGGAGCTTCCGTCTTACATTTCGACTGACGCACTTGCGTGTGCCTGCGTGAGCGTCTCTCGTGCCCTTTGAGCAGGTGAATAATATGCATAATGAATCGAGAAGCGTCGCAGCGGAACGGCAGGGCGTGGCTCTCGGGATTCTGAGCAATGACCCCCCGAATTAATCCGTAATCGATTATGTGCTCGACAGCTAATTAGCAGCGGTCGGGCAAGGAGAGGAGGGAGTGGGAGAGGAAGGGGCCAAGGGGGCCTTCGGGCCCAAATCCTTTTATCGATTATGCTCTATCCCGCAGTGGCTTCTCGTGACCTTCGATCTCCCTCCGACCTGCAATTACGCTTCGCGCGTAACTTGTCCACCGCCAGGCCGATCGCTCCGATCGCTCCGATCGCTCCGATCGCTCCGATCGCCTCGACACACGTGGTAGGACCGATCTCGAAATGTTCTCAGAGGATTATGCAGATGGGATGGTTTGTAGGCGTGAGTAGCACGATTACGCGGGCACACGTGCGCTGGTATCCTGGTATCTCCCACATCTTATGTCCAAAGTCGAAGAAGCATTTTTATTGTAAAGAGGACATAATGGAAACCCGTGTATGGCGCTGAGTGATTATGTTTGACGCTTATGTTTCATCCTTATTATGATATCCCTCTTATTACGATTATTCGTATGGTGCTGTGATCGTTTCCGAGGGCAAAGCAGTGACACTCCCTCCGGCCCCTCAAATTTCCATAAGCAATCGTCTACGAGCGACTCACTGCGCCACGCCGTGAGCAAAGCCGAGCATCCTTCCGTTTCTATATTACGAGCTACGATCTTATCCGGAAGGAGAAGCCCCCGCCCGGAAACAAGCGTCCTTGTAGTTAGCCTCCTGATTGTTACAATGATCCCATCGTACGAGCTATTCTCGCGAACGGCATTCCGCGCCAATGCAGACTCTTCGATATTCTATCGCGCGCTTCAAAGCATTCCTCAAACGGCGGACATTGGCCAGTTTGCATGTGGATAACAAGAGCACCGAGCTCCCCAGAGTGTAGAGTGACGCGCAAGGGAAATCCCATCCAGGTTTCTTCGGGCGCTGATGAGGACACCTCGTTGCTGGAGGTGTCTGGAGCGAGAGGAGGACAAGAAGAAGCCCTCCGACTGCTCGGGTGGCTCCGTCCTACCTCCGTCATCCATCACGCGGCCGACGGCCCACGGCTCACGGCTCACGGCTCACGGCCAACGCGGCGTGGGAGGTTCTTGTCTTTCTTCTCATACTAGAAATTTACCTCCAACGTCGATGGAATCGCCGAATCGCGGTTCTCGGCCGTCCCTCGTTGGCCTCCCGTCAACGCGTACCGTTCACTGGCTTTCGGTCGCGCTTTTACAGAATTTCCTTATTAAGCTGCTCCTAAATGGAGCACGCTGTTACGATAGTTAATGCGAAGAGGGTCGCGCGCGGTCCATTCAGTCTCAGGTGCAACGCAATCCCTCTTACCGATAACATCTATTCAAGTCGAACACGATCTCGAACCACCGTTATCTCCCCACTCGAGGAGCTATTTCGGCTATTCTGTCCATTTGCCTGCGTGCACCGGGCGACGTGCCTTGGCCAGAAATCTAGCCGAATTGGATAACAAATGTCAAGATGGACGGAAAGGCAGGTCGAAAGATAGTTTCGTTGAAAAAGAAGCAATCTGAAAGTCGAAACGAAATGTATATTTTCTCATCGTTTCCAAAGTTAATTTGAATTATTTTTTTGGAATTTCCATTTTCATCTACAGCGGGATAAAGAACGAGTATACGAATAGAGAATTATAAAGGTCGTGTCTCGTAGCCGGCTCCATGGATTCGATGGACCAGTGGGCAACAGCCATTAGTGATTCTGATGAGATTCTCGGTGGAGCAGCAGGCCTGTGCCTCCCGGTATGAGAGCCGCGGGCATTTTTGAATCGAAGCGCGAGTTGAGCACCAGCAATAAATGAGTCGATCTAAAACTAATCGATCGAACGATTAAGATCAGGCTGGTTGGCTATCCATCACGCGGGCGACGTGTCACGTTGTCGGTTGGCCCAGCGTAGCTTTGCCCACGACGCCGCTTGAGAGCCTCTCGGATGGTTCCAGCACCCTTCGGGGCTAATTTACCTTACTTTATATTACCTTGCCTTGCCTTACCTTATTTTGCTTTAAGTTAGTTCATCTAGTACGTATACGCCGTCCTACGTAGCTGGATGAAAAGGTTGACTTGCCGCCATGTTCGTTAAGCCTGTGATTGATGTCGACTTGACTGATATAATCCTTTTGTTGGCTAAACTTAGGAAATATCATCGTAAAGTAAGCTGCGACACGAGGAGAGGCAGTGTGAAGTGCGTCACTCTTGACAGAATCCTCGAATGTTTCGCCGATCGGCTATTGGATGGCTTCGTCTATTCTAAATGATCGGTGGGCATCGCTGAAGATGCTGCAACGTGCAACAGGCAACAGGCAACGTACAGACAACTCTGTCACTCTGTTATCTCGGGATCTCCCTGTCCACGGATATGTGACTTTCACGTATTAATTAGTGAGCTACACGTAGGGGCTTGTATCGTTTAACGCGATAACGTTGCATGGTTTGTGCTATACGTTTTTCCCCGCCAGTTGACATTTATCGTTGTACGGTCATTGGCTGTAGACGATCCCCCGAAGAACATCCCCCAGGTCGTCGATATTCCCATTCGACCGATTAGATTCCTTTGCTTTGCCTAGATGAGTCATTGTGAGTGGAGGAGCAGCAACAGCATCCACTGATGCTGTTAACTACGTCTCGTCAAGAGGAAGGACGCGTTAGCCGGAGGACGCCAGAGGACGCCAGAGGACACAAGAGTCCATTTTGACTGGTCGAGTGGCAAGTATACTATGCATAACGTGACCATATGTTCGAGGTATCATCTGCGGTGCCAGCCAGCACACATGTCGGCTCACGCATCGTCTCTCTAAACGACCAAGTCACGCACGCCTCGGTCCTTCGCTCTCTTCCCCAGCTAAGTGAGCCTTCGAGGATGGTGCTCATGTCAGCCTAAACTCGGGCTTTTACTTTTCTTCGAAAATGACTGCAGGCGCGTCGAAACTCCTCACCGAGACAGACCATCGGCCAAGCTCTCTATGGGTCTCTTCGTTTGGCCTTGATTATTCGAATTCGTCTCCGAACGTGGGTACATTGTGATGGAGGTTGCGACCAAAGTGGCCACAGGCCAGTCAAGGGGAATTCGCATGCGAATGCGAAGGCGGTGGCGGCGACGAAGGCTCGCGTGCGCATGATTGCACCCTCCAGCTCCTGGTCAGGTGGCTGTCTGCCAGTGGTCAGTGGTCAGTGGGCAGTGGGCAGTGGCCACTGGCCAGTGCAGAAGCAGAGCTCAAGCACCCAGAGCGCAGCGCGGATGCCTCAACCCGTTTGTACGCTGGCGGCCCTCTTGGTCACGGATGGGTTAGTTCCGTTTTTGAGAAGACGCGCATTGTTGCCAGCACGCACACGCACACGAGACACACCCGATATATAGGCGATATAACACGCGCGGATGCACCTAACGAGTTGCTCGGAGGCTGCGCTGACGTCCTTCGGCGGCGACTCAAGATCAACCAGCCAAGGGACCTCGCGAGCGAGCATTGGGCAACCTAACCTAAGAGAGGAGGATGTGCCGTGCGCCGGTGATGATGAATGTGCGGGAACGCCGGAGCACGCGGACGAGACAAAGGTCCGGAAGGGTCTTCCAGAGGAGGACGATTCCGAGGCGTGCGTTACGGGCATTAGTTCGCGTCGCCCCCGCTGCGCGGAAATTAGAGCCAAGCGCTGCTCGGGCTCTCGTGGATCGAACCCTGGGGTGGCAATGCTGCCGGCGACGGTGGCGGTTGGCGCTGCAAGGAAGGCTCGGAAGATCCACGACGAGACGCAGGGCGGCTGCGACGATGGACCGGAGGCAAACGCGATGAACGACCGCAATCAACGTAACACTGCCTTGCGAAAATTGCCTGCAGCATCCTTGTATATATTATCCGCTAGATGTTTCCACGTGACGTTCTTCGGGTCAGAGGTCCCGGAGGAGCTCCGAACGGGCGGGCGCCGAACCAGCTGCTATTGCCGAGGGAAAACGGCGAAGGTGTCCTTGACTGCGACGACGGACGCTGCTGGAGTCAAGGAGGGGAATTTCGGTAGCGGTAATTCAATAATGATAACAATATTGATTCAATAGAACTAATCTCGCAGCGTCCATCTACTGGCAATGTATTATATTTACGAGTTCCTTCTCTCTTTCAGCCACTCGTTATAATTTCCTGAAAATTTTCAATATTATCATTACCACCATCATCGTCTCTGACCGAGGACGGAAAACGGGCAAAAAGTACGCGTGTCCAGCCTACAGGAGGCTGGTAGCGAATGAACGAAGGAACAAACGCTGCGAGATGATAAATCTTTTGGGAAGGCACTTTTGAGAGCGGTGCCCTCTTTAAAATAATCCTCGATATTGGTTTTGACGCTGCCTCCGGGACAAGGACGTAAATCATCGGAGTTGCCTACCGAGAGTCGAGAGCAACCCAGCTGAACCAGCAGTCGAGATATCTTGACTCATTATCGTGACGTATAGTGGTCGGCGGTCGGAATTCAACGGTCGGCGCTCTGCGTCCGATATTCGCTCACTTCGTCGACACGTTACTTCCGTTTCTAACGCTTGTTCGAGGTAATCCTTTAGCGTTTCTATCGATTAAGAATCCTCGACGCCCGGGACGCCCGGGACGCCAACTTCTTACCGCGGAGCATCCTTACCTTGAACTTTTGATTTTCTATCTTTTTAACGAGTTCCTTTACATCTTTCTTCCCTTTTTCCCTTTAGATTGTTCAACCTCCGTAGTTGGGCTACATTGCAACCTGTGTTGAATTGGCGAGTTGAGTCATGGAGTTTAGGAACGGCATAGGATCAGAATAGGATCGGAGGCGAGTACTAGCTCCCTGTGTTGCTTCTTGAGGTTTAGGCTGCCGATTGCGAGTTGCGCAAGAGTTTTCGACTCTTGTCGTCCGCGAAATTAAGCCGGTGGGTGTTCAAGGTCAGAAAAGTTGGAAGGTCGTAAAGGGCGTTCACGGAGTGGGTCCGAGGGAAGCGGAGAGGATGATTTTCCCTTCAGGGTCGACTGCTTCCGTTCAACAGTCAGAGGGGGGGGGGGGGGGGAGACTTTAGGAGCAACGTTGGCAGAATAAGTAGAACCAGCAACGGCATCGGCAGTATCACACAGGAGCATCTTTAATCGCATTGTCTCCTTAGGGGGAGAAAAAAGAACCATATTAACAGTGAACCGATGGCGCACGCACATGACCCGCTCGGGTGTGGATGCAACAAAAGGTCACGCTCTAGGTCGATCCAGATGAGAACTCGATCGAGTGGAATATTTAGTGGAGCGCGTGACGTATCTAAATATCGACTTCCTCTAACAAGAAATATAAAAATCTGCAATTTTCTAATAAAAGCCGAGCAAGAGAATCAGCGACAACGAGAACGCGAATAAACCCGAGAAGGAGAAGTAATTACTTAATTAGTACAGTAGACTCCCATCAGGTTTGCGTTTTGGGAAGTGTAGGGGAAGCCGATTTGAAGAAAATGAATTATTTCTATGTTTCTTCATAAGTGACTAGATGCTACGTATGGTATTCACGTAGGTTATAGACGCAAATGTAGGTGCGCGGTCGTTTCGACAGAAATAAAATCTGTTTTCTCCTAATTCCTTCCGCTCGGCATTTCATTCATGTAGGTACCTATATGCAATAAAGCTTCTGGTCACGCGATCCCGCGTCGCGATGCCTCGCCCAATGGCGAACTGATGTAGTACAGCATTTACAAACTACTCGGTATGCACGCTGGCGCGTTGCGTCGGCTCTCGTCGGGTCTCGTCGGGCATTGTCGGGCGTCGTCGTGCTGCAGCTGATCGTTCCGAGTCGCTCTCGTCCTTTTCCTTAGATCGACTCGATCAGCTCTCCAGGGCCGAACGAGACGGAGCCAAAGCTCCGCGCTCCAGCGCTATTAACGAGCCGATCGCTGCTGTCCTTTAATTTGCGTCCTCTCGCTCCTCCCCCATCGACTCGCAGGAAGGAGCCGTCGGAGAAGGCCTCTCCGAGTGGAACCTCGCGACTGGCCGCAGGACCTCGTGGTAAAAGCCTGAGCGCTCGGGACGACAGGACGACAGGACGACAGGTGGATGTGGGTGCCGAAGGTAGTGGTGTGTTAGCGTCGGTGGCAGGAGCCGCACCAGCCGGCAGGTGAGATCACGGACTACCGTATTCTGACTGCGTTTCTCTTTTTCTTCGGCGCATCGTCAAGTTAATCAGCATCGCACCCCCCCTCCTAATGATGCACAACCCGTTTCGCTCCAGCACTCTGTCACCGCGTGAATCCTCTCGAAATTCTTTTAATTGGTCGACCATTATTTCCCGTGAACGCTTCCAACGGGAAAAGGTGTCCTCCCCCCCCCCCGCCTGCTCCCTCGATTTGCTGGATAGCGAGCTATCGGGATATCGGTGCGACTGCCCCGAGAAAATTACAGAACTTGTAGAAGCTCGGAATTAAAGAGACTCGTTTAAAGCCGCGAAGCGCCATACGTGCAACGCGCTGGCATCCGGTTATCAGCGTATTCCTGATCGCGAAGGCGCCAAACGATACGATTCGCATTTACCGAGAGGTTTGCCAGTCTCTTGGCTTGAGAACGATCAAAGGGAGCCGCCAATAATTAGAGAAATATGCGCCTGATGTTCACGATCCTTTTTGTCGTCGCTGCTCCTGCTGGTATAAGGGCCGATCATTCGGGAGGAGGTGCGAAATTGTTTAATCTTATCGACGTGGCGTCGCGGGCACCTCGAGCTCTTCCCGATCGTCCCCGTTAATTGGTTGCTTGGCAATAGCGCCGCGCAATCTATAAAGTATCGTTAAGCTTAATTGGGGTTCGCCACTTCGGATTTAAACGTCAAAGAGGACGAAGCACTCGGCCCAGACGGAAGTTAGGCGCGTCAGAATTTGACCCAGTTGCAAGATGGCACCCGAGGACGCTGCGACAACAATAACATTTGGCGGCTGCGCCGTGCGAAATGCGCGGATATTAATGACGCCTCTGACGTTCGGACAAATGCGGAACACTCGAGTCGGTCCACCTTCGAGGCAACTTGCGGAGCGCCCCCTTGCCCTCTGACCCTGTTGCGCTCCTGCGCTTCTGCCCTCGGAGGCCTCTTGCCTGCGGGCCGGCAACTGACAGTCGTTCGATTGCCGCGCTTGCATCTCTAACGGCAAAGCCTGGCTAATTCTAGGCCGCATGCGCCGCCGGGAGAGTCGTCGAGTTCGGAGTAAATTTCCCTGGGCTATTTCCAAGAAAGTCTTCGACGGACGCGCGAGGGGACGCTGGGCGCCACTTAGGGCAGATTGGGGGCCTCGGCAACTGCGCGACGCTCCCTTCGGGACGTCTTCATCTCGCAAGGATTTCATTGAATTGGAGCGTAAGTCAAGGTCACCGAAGGAAAATTAGAAATTAGGATGATCCATCGCCCATGGACAGAGCGCGCGCAAAGTACCAGAGTCTCCTGCGGAATCGCAGCATCACGCAGGGTAGATCAAATATCCTCCTCAGGTGGAACATCGAAACCTCCGCGCGTTAAATGCTCCCACCCGACCTCCGCTTTCCCAGCCTGCTCCTCGCAGGACAGACGCTGGAAGAGTATACGCCCGCTGGATCGTGATAAATCGTAAGGACGGTGTCCTAAATAATGCGAGGTGCCTGGCCGTTGGACGTTGCCCGTGAATCTTCGCGCATCTTCTCACTCTCACACGTGCACACACACGTGGTTCGTTGCTTCTTCGTAAACTTTTGTAAATTATCGCACCACTTGGCTGAGCTTTCCTTCCTCTCGGATATTCTCACGCATCCTCTCCTGTGTCCTCGCTCTAGAAACCACCCACCAGGAATCCCCGAACGAGCCGAACGAGCCGAACGAGCAGAGCACCGTGAGCTTTCAAGAGCTTTCAAGAGCTTCTCCCGTCTTGATACGTTTATCGGTTCGACTATTTTTATCCGTGCATCCTCTCGTAAATCTCTTCCCACTGGATGACGTCGCGTGCGAGAGAGTCGTGTTTATGTATATTAGAGCCCACGTAGTCCTAGGTCGCGAATCTTTTCAATAAAATGTCTCTTCTCGAGAGCACGGCTCGGTTCGTCTCTAATCTTTGCTAAAAAATTTCTAAAGAAAATGCGTTAAAGAAACCGCTGCGGATGTAGATGTGTAGGAAGATCTTTGTCAATATGTATATAAACGTGCCCAACGCTTTAAAGTTTTTATTCTTCTGGGAGCAAGAGAGAGAGAGAGAGAGAGAGAGAGGCAGAGAGAGCAATTAACGTTGCTCGAAGGTTCCGAGGTTCCCTCAGTCCTACGGAGCCGATTATAAGGACCCTGGATCCGAATGCTTTTTAAGGGATCCGTATGTAACAGTCCTTCGAGTCTTCGTATGAGGAAATTGAGCGCGCGTGATCCGCCACGCTAATCAATAGGCTAAAGGTCGTCCCACGCAGCAAGATAACATCTCGCAGGTGTCTATTCAGTGCCCTCTTTGTCACGTGTCATTGTCAGATTCAACGAGCACAAAGAAACGGCTCACCAAACGGCGGAGGCAGCGCGCTGCGACCATCGACTATACGCCTAAGAAAAGGCAAAAGGCAAAAGGCAAAAGGCACGAGGAGAATCGCGGTGGAAGCGCAGCGGATGAGTCCAGCGACTGAGGAAAGAGAAAATATGAAGGCACAAAGATAAAGCGGAAAGGGGGAGGGAGGGGAGTGATTAGGTACGGCAGTGCGGTCGACGAGAGTTCAACGGCGTCGTACGCGCGATAAATCTTTGGAGTCAGGTGGACGATGGTCATCAGCTAGTCCCCACGTGTACAGCCGGAGCAAGTAAAGCTCGTTCTCATGGTAGACGGCCTAGCGACGACCTTCGACCCCGATGGCCACAACTTACCGCTCTGGCAACGCACACCCGCTACGCTTTCTACGATCCGGCATTCCTGGACAACTAGTGGCTCTGGAATACGCAATTCCTCGGACAGGAACTGCATTTCGTCACCTGGCAATGCGGTTGCGGACTGCTCCAAGTCGTTCGTCCACCGGAGCAGAATCTCTCTCTCTCTCTCTCTCTCTCTCTCAGCTGCGCCCCTCTCCGCGATATCTTTTTCAGTTTCGAATCTTCGAAAGTATTATGAAGGGAGGAGGTATCGATCTCCGGATCTGCCCTGATGCTGCGAGAGAATATGAAATGCTGACAACAAAGAAATCCCCAGGGGCTCTCGACTTGATATCGCGTTGCCATCTTGTCAAATCGATTGATCGTAAAACTTTGAACGTCGAGACGCCCGCAGAGTGCGATATCATCGCAAGGACCGAACCACAATAACAAACGTATTAATTAATACGGAATACGGGGAGTCTCTGGGGACAATGGACCGCGACCTTCATAACGGGACATTTCCTGTGTCGAAGTAAGACAAAGAGAAGAGCAAAGACATATTAACGAAAAGGAAAGAGGAATGGTTCGATTTAAATGGAATCTCGAGAACTTTCGAGTAGCAGGAGGAACCGAGCAGTTGCCGAACTGCACGCGCCGCCTTCGCGAATCTCACGAGAGATATCTCGAGTGATCTTTGGATGGATCGAAGGATCGAAGGATCGTTGGGTCGCTCGATCGGAGCTAATTACCTCGATGTTCGTGGGACTTTCGAGCGCTTCCAAGAATAAATTATAGCAACGGAGCAGTACACTTGCCCTCGGCGCTACCGCCATATTGGTTGCATCCTTTGGCTTTTATCGTTGTTTAATCATCTTCATTGTGTCCCGTGACAAAGATGCGCATCATGCCTTGCCGTATCTCACAGTTCTGCTTGCTCATTGTCCGCCGGCCGGTACCGTCGTCCGTCCCGTCTCCCACGAACTCTTCTTGATCCTCCTCCCACTCCTCGCCCCTCTTTTGGTCGCCTGTCGCCCTTCCGCCTCGATAACCAAGAGCAAGCTCAAGCTGTCTTCGACCTCGAAGAACGCACCCTGAACCCACTTGGCCATCCGCGTTATCTCCCCATCTGGTCGTCTTGGCCGGATATTACTCAGCGAAGATGACGTCGTCCTTCTTCTTCTGGAAAGCTTACGTAAAACCGACCGAATGTAGAATTGAGACTCTTTTCTCTAACGCGTTCATAATGCGGTACAGCTTCTTGCGGATCGTATCATTAGTCCCGGCACGGCTGAGTTATCTCGTCATGTGATACCGTCGAGATGAGTCGGTGTGGTTCTTAGTCAAGATCGTCGAGAACTGCGCGCCGTTACGAAACTAAAAATGCACTCTAATCAACCGAAAGAGCAACGCTAAGCTTTTTGTCGGTTCGCTGTACCCAGCAACTGATAGTCCGAAGATGGCGCGATTTGCCGGCACAAGGCTTGCAGATTTCTCCACGCGATCTACGAGTAACCGGAAGTGGGAAAATACAAAATCCAGACTCTTCTGGTTCTGCTCATTTTCTCTGTTGCCATCTCTTTCGATGGAACGTCGAAACGTCACCTGGACAGACCGAGCGGAATGTCCGGAAGTCGCTGATGAGGGAGTAGATTTTAAATAGGCTCTTCAGGGCATTCGCAAATGCAGAAGGATGCAGAAATTCGGTAATAGAAAAAGATTCGCGTTATCCTAGCTCGAAATGTCCTTTCAATGTTTCTCGAATACTGACTCGACTCGTAGGCTTGTAGCTTCATTGACGTTTCCGTCACTCTCGTACAGCAGCCGCAGTAACATCAAACGTATCTACGCTACATACGGTTCAGAGCGTTTCGCCGAAAGGATATTGCATCACTTTCGGAAACGCAGCGACATCTCGTGATTTTGCCATTTAGTGTAAGAGATGCACATGGAGGATGCATGCTGCTCGGCTCGATGACTTACAGGCCAGCATCCCAGCATCCGGGCGAACGTTCCCATTGACAATGGTGGCCTCGCGAGAGCATCAAGAATTAGAAGATGGAGCACCCAACCTTTCTCTTCGGAGAAGACGAAGTCTAATCATTCAGAGTTTGCAGAAGTACTATGCGTTGGCTAGTTGGACACTTGGACAGGCAGTCAGGCAGTCAGGCAGTCAGGCAGTCAACAAAGCACGCATGTCCCGCAGGCATTCGAGAGTGTGCGTGTGTCGAGTTAAACTTTCACGACCTGTTCCGGAATGTCCCGCGAGTCTGTATTCTGTACTCTGTACTCTGCACAGAGTGCCCAACCGGTACGAGGACCAAGTTATGTCCCGGGTTTCATTGTTCTCAACGTCGATAGCGCGTGTCTGGCTGTAACGTCGTTTTTGTCGATTCCTCCGACGAGGCGTGTCTTATGCTTATAGGTTTGGTATTTATTGGATTGCACGTGCGAACCTGTGGGTGTTTTGTGATTTAAGCGTCTCGCCCGCGACGATAGCGAGTTTCCTCTCTCTCTCCTTTCTCGAGTTTCTCGACTCTGCATTATCGAGAACTGGCGGACGGGTTTCAGGAGGAGGAGGAGAAGAAGCAGTACGGTCAGCCGGCCACGTTGCTCTTCTTATAGGAAGCAGATTTGGTCCTCTGACGGACCAGGCGCATATTCCTAGATTTTACACTCTTGGGAATTCTGCAGGTTCTGCGAGTTCTTCGAGTGCCGCAACCTAATCGAGGGTAGCAGATTATGATTTTCTTGGGCATTCGCGCATGCATGCTCCATCGAAAGCAGAAGGAACGCGAGGCTGCGCTTCTCCTTGGTCCGAGTAGGTGCGGTTGACGCCTCTGCGGACAGGATCATTGTTGCAAGGTGGTACCTGGGACCGTCGGTTCTTCCAGCCACCCGAGACGCTCTGGACCTCGTAAATCCGCGCATAGGCGTTGTCATAAGGACGCCGACGTGGCAGAAAGCACACGCGTGCTTATGGACCAATTTACGTTTCATCGCGACACGCCAATACAACTCAGGCAACTGCTTCTGAAAAATTCTCCGGTTTACTAAGGTACAGTAGATAAGGCAAAGATAGCAAAGATTGGCTCTCGAAGGTTGCAGGGGAGCAGGATGCTGGGGCGACGAGGAAGGCCAAGCTGGAAGGAGGCAGCGTGAAGAGGAAGCCGCAGGCGCGGCGAGTGTCGCGTGAGTCTGGCTTGGGCAGGATTCAGGTATAGTAGGTAGGTGCGCACAGGTGAGCGGTGAGCAAAGCCAAGAAGATCAAATTTTCGGATGAAATTCACAGGAGAATCGGATGGGAGTCGCATGTCGGTCCATGATTACTCACGGTCCCAGTATCTCCCTGGCAGTCGAGACTCTCCGATCCTCGGTCACTTAAATACGCGATAAAATATGCTCTCGCATTGGCCACAAGCTCTACTTAATCTTCGTTAATTATGGCCGCGCGAGTCGTCTAGTGCGCAAACGGACAATTAATGAGTAATTGATTTTGCGCACGCCATTCGCCGGGGAAAAGAATGAGCTCAAGACGAGACGCGAGAGGCGAGGATGCCGCCATTAGCGCACGCCTTGCAATTGCCAACTTGAAACGTAACTGTATTTTCGGTTGGGATCGAGAAGGCGAACGCGATACTTAAATTCTCATTACCCAAACTCTTTTTTTTTTTTTTTTTTTTTCTTTCTTAGGCGGCCTTTTGCCTTTGCCCCGTTGGCCAAAAAAAGGAACCGACAGAGCGACAGACTAGACCGGCAACTTCCGATTCTCCGTTCCGGTTAAAAGGACGGAAGCGCCACTTGCTCGCGCTGCGCCATCATCCTCGAATATTAAATTAAATCGGGTTTTATCGATTATAATCGAGCGATCGATCGATAACGAAATTGACTGTTGACGGGAGAGATGCGGCGGAAAACGCTGAGTTGTGATTACATTGTTGACCCTGAATGGAGCTGTCGATCGTCTATGGGATCTTAGAGTGCAGCGACTGAAATAGAACCTGGTCTCACTTGGGCTTCGCTCAGGCTCCTTCCAGGCTCTCTCTCTCTCTCTCTCTCTCTCTTTGCTCTCATTGTCAGTCGAGGATCCGACACCCACACACCCGTGTTTCGTCTTTTTATTTACTCTCGTACTCACTCGTACCGGCAGCGTCCCTCTTCGTCCCTCGGCGGAATTTGCTGGACAGGACGATCAAGAAGTGAGTCCTTCTCAGCGCAGGACAACTTGGAGGAAGCAAGGGGGGGGGGGAGGAGGGAGGAGCTGCAATTGGACCACGCGGCTCCGAGACGTAACGTCGAGCGAGGATTCAGCCCCGAGGAAACTTTCACTTGGCGAAATGAAATTTCCTAACGTTACGCTCGTGAATTACGAGACAGGTTAACGAGAAGAAGTATCTGTATTATTCTATAGACTCCGTGGGTTCGTGCGAGCTCGTTATGGACCAGCAAGAGATAAGAGGATTGTTCGAGGCAACCATATAACGGTAGACGGTAACCAATGAGATTCGCAGCGTTAGGTCTTTGGTGGTCTTATACTCGCGCAGTGCGGAACAAGAGTGCCTGATGTCATTGGCTCCTGAACGTTGCGTCTCCATTGACTCGCTGCAGGTGCATCGGGAACTCTAAGGCTCTTCCTTCATCTTCCTTCGCACAGCCCTTCGCCAGGACCTCATTACAATTATTATACAATATATTAGGCAGAGCGAAGGGCTCGAGTTAATTAAATCCGAAATAAGTAATCGCTGGAGTTTCCGTCAATGAGCCACAGTCGCAGCTGTCACCTGAGATCCGGTGAGCCGAGCGCGTGCGCAGGGTTTGGAGATGTTTGCGTGGAGAGAAGCGTCGTGATGGGGAAGCTGATCTGAAATCGGGTCCAGCGCAATACAGTGTCGGTGGACAAGCAACGTACGAGGGGATGTTTAAGGACCTTTCAGTGTACGAGGAACGCTCATAAATTATCGAATTTATGCCCCTCCCCCCCCCCCCCCCGTATTTCCTGTGCGCTATAATACATTATCGGTAAACACACTATTAGCCGCTGCTGCCCGTAAGAAAGCTGTGTACCAATCTGGCTCCATAAAACTAGCGAGTGTCCTGTAATAACGTGCAAACGCCCTATCCATCACGGGCGCTGCGCGGACAAAACAGTTAAGCGCCTATCTGCGCTATCTCCAGCATCTCCAGCATCTCCAACCTTTACCCGATGCTTCGCTAATGAACGCTGCTGCGGCTGTTCGCTCATCAGTTGCGATCTCGCAAAAACCCAGAAACCCGCACTAAACCTCTTCTCTTCCGAAGATCCTTCGGGACCATCTAGGAGGGAGAGTTGGAAGCTGCATCCACTGCCTCGAGCTGATCCTCCTGAAGTCTTCTTGAGACTTCTTCTTTAGCACGAGGATTCCAGCACGGGCGGGATGGTAGGCACCTCAGCCCACCTCGCGGCTCGCCGTTCTATTACGACTTCACAAGTGACTAATTAAATTCTTCGAGAGGACCAGTCTTGGACTGTTCACACGAACTCCAGGTTCCCCAGGGGCACGCCCCTCCCCCCATGCCCGTGATGGTGACCCCCTTCCTTCGCCCTACAACCATGGACGTAGCCTCTGGCCTAACCTCGAGGTGGCTTCGCTGCGTACCGCATAAATCTACCTTAATGATATCAGGGAACGTAGAGGTGACGCTATCTTGCTCGGTAGACGTGAGAACACTCGTGACGCCTCGAACGCTGGCTGGATCCTCCGTTTTGTGGCCGCTCGTGAACCTCAACCCGAGCTTTAACATTAACGTGAACACGAGCCCTTCCGACGACCTCAGGATCTCCTCGAAGGCTCCTACCTCGAGAATCGGAATCGGATCCTCGCGTTGGCTGAACCGCGCGAGATGAGCACGCATTATTTCGATTCGTCGGAAAAGGAACAACTAGGTCACCTTCTTCTTCTTTTTGTCCCTTCAAGGAGGAAATCGCTCGAGAAGGATAATTACTTCGGGCGAGGGACTCGTAAATTTGTCAAGCCTGACATTTCCCCTTTTCCATTTTTCGCAGGTCTCTTGCAAATTAGCACGTTTCAATTTGTGCGCTTCTTATCTTGGCCAGCAGGTTGTGTATCGGTTGACTCGTTAAATGGTAAATAAGGAGCAATGTTTAAAAGGCAAGAAAGGCTCCATTATCTTATCGTAGGAGACCACTCACCTCTTGACTTATGCCCTGAAAAACGCTCTCTCGACTGGGCTAAGGAGTCCGGTGCTTCTTGGCTTCTTGGTTCCTATGCTCATAGCTGTTCCAGAGATAGGCATAGCTAAGACTTGACTTATGGCCGAGTAGCTTGTTTCCTCTCCGGAATTTTGAGAATACTAGAAATTTAAGAGGTCAGGCAAAGTGGCACAATTGGAAAGCTGAGGGGAATCACTGGGGGACGAACAGAGAGGGACGCGTTCCGGTTAAGGGTGAGATTCCGCATAGGTCAGTGAAAAGGAGAACGGAATAAAAAAGAATGGAGAAGAACTTGTTATTGAAAAGAGAGAAGGAGAATATGAGGAGGAGCGAGGCGGAGGGCGGGAGGGAGAGAGGAATAGTACGCGTGTTCCTGGGTGGACGTCGAGCAGTTTTGAAGCGGTCCTTCGGGATGCTGGGACAGGGCTCAGGATGCTGATACTCGGTGGGTCATTAACGAGGAGAATGTCCGCGAGCCCCCTGCTTGGCGCTGCGTTGTCCCGTACGAAATAATAATGTGTTATGAAGAGCAGACACGGGACGCTCCGAGCGGTTCGAACGGCTGGAACGGCTGGAACAGTCCGAACGGCATAATGCACGGACGCGTACTCGTTACAGGACACAATGGGGTGCATGCTGAGCTCCCAAACTACGGCAGCGCTTGAATTAAAGCCGCCATCGCGCGTTCCGTGTCCCACGCTCCTCGCGCGCGATCGAACGAGTGAGAAAACGGAGGACCGATACGTCAACAGGCATTTCCGTTTAATCCTCCTGGAGTACTCGCTGGCAGGAGTGGGCTGCTAACACGCTCGACGAGTAACGTTCGTTCGATCGCTTAGAAATCGATTAGGAGTTGCCGATACTTTAAGAAGGTCGATACGCATCACTGTCGTCCTTCCGATAAGAGTTCGCTACAGGCCAGGTAGCAGCGAGGAGCAGAAGGCAGCAGCAACAATGAATGGCGGCTGACGGATAGTCGAACGGACCAAGACGCGTCAGTGTCGTCAGTGTCGCGACTGTCGCTCGGGGCGGCTAGACGGGCCGTTAGACGCGTATTAATATCGCCTAATGAATTCCCAGTAGTGCAGTCCCGATGTTCTACCGATGACACGTGACTGGTAGCGGAGAGTCGAGTTGTAGCTACGAGAAATCGACAACAGTGGGAGAGCAATTACCGTAATGGATGGCGATCCCATACGGGTGGTGGTGGTGGGGGCGGCTACCGCGAGAGTCCTGTCCGAGAATAGGAGCAGTTAGGTCGGCCTAGTATCCTCGTGGACGGCCACCATAGGACACTTGGATACTTGAATACTTGGATACTTGGAGATGGGCGAATGTTGAGCCTGCTGTGTTAGAACTTTGAAAGGCGGAGGTGAAGCTTCTTTCGAGAAAATATAATCTTCTGTCATCGGGGTTGATTTATTCGATACTTTAAGCAACAGAGATCAATGAGATTCTATAAATTTTATAAGATTTTACTTATAACGTCTTTCAATAACATTTTTTCCACTTTTCTACTTCCTTCTTGGATTTTTGACATACGTATGGGCCGTGTGTGCGATTGCGTGAGTGTGTGGGTGTGTGCGTCTCGAACAATCATCTGGTTCACTGGAATAATTTCTTTACGGGACAACGGTGGCAACGTGCGCGACACGTGGGACAGAAACTGGGATGCTGGGACGGCTCTCACTCGATCTTCGCTTCGTCGGGACGCTCGATGCTGCCTTCTCGTTCGCTGCTTACCGACGATCGGCTGTGAGTTCGCGGCCGACTGCGACTGCGACTGCGACTCCGCGAGCGGGCGCCTCTCTCCCTCTGCTCGTAGCCGGACGAGCGGCGAGCCCGATGAGATCGGTGAGGATCATGGGAGTGCTGACTGTCTTCGGCAAGATCCGGGCGCCGATCTCCGAGCGGGTCGCGCGACAGTACGTCGTCCTCGAAGCGTCCTCGACCTCCTGGGGCCCTCCTGCGAGTGGCACCCCGTGTCCTCCTGCGTCCTCCTCTGCGCCGCCTGCGGCGACCCCTCCTGCTCTTCCTCCTGCGCCTTCCGCGCCTCCTTCCGCGACGGCGCCTCCTGCCCCGCCGCTCCGTGGTCACAGCTTCGTGCGGGCAGAGCGGCTGGTTCGGCTCCGTGTTCAGACTGTAATGCCCGTGCACGCGCTTCAGGATTCCGCAGGCCAAGCCGCGTCTCAGTGCGGTGTACATCTGCAAGTTAATCGCAGAATTATCTCAATCGATAACTCCTGACTCCTCGCAGTCGGCGCAGAGGACGCAGTCTCTGTGGGAGCCTGAAGAAAGTCAAAATAAGGAGATCACCTGGCGCTGAACCGTTGGCTCCGAGGCATCGTACTCCGAGGCAAGGTAGTTCAAGATCTCCTTTGAGGTTGAGCCGTGGGCATCGCGCAGGTTCCTGATCGCCGAGACGACCAGGGCGGGCATCTTCGGCACCGGCTTCACCATTTCTCTGGTGGCTCCCTTCGAAGAGTGCTTCCGCTTCCGCTTCGTCGCATGGACCTCCTCAAGCGGTACGGTCAATCCGCTGCTGCACCGCTGAGGAACTCGATGGAGTTTCCAAGAAGTCGGCGGGAATTATCAATCGCATTCAAATTTTTTCCACTAACAAGTTCGAGGATCGATCATGCATCCTCAAAATATCACGAAGCAATTTCAAAGATAATTTAAATGTCCAAAGATTAACATCGGTGTGCGCGCGCGTTGCGTCTTGTGTGGCCCGTCGACCGTCCAAAGATAACTGAGTGTGCTGTTATCGGTTCTGTTACCACGTTGCTACCCATTTCCTTTTGTTTCCACAAAGAGGATACGAGCGGGTCAAAGTCTCACCAACCTTCAACTCTTTCGTTATTCATATTTCAAAACCAAAGGCTACATTTTTCACCGGACTTTTCACCGGTTAAGAGATCAAATGCGTATGCAGTATATCTGTACGCAATAGTAAAATACACGTTATGTGTTTATGCATTTTCCTCTCGTTCGACTTGGATGCAAGCGCAGTCAGCGACAATCGGGCGGACGCACTGCTGTGTAAATGCAATAGTTGCTACTTGTGCCACCGTGCGCAATTTAAATGGAATTAACGAATTACGACATCGTGCTGCTTCATGTCTTTCATCTGAACTCCTCCTTATAGAAGATCGAGACGAGGGATACTTAATCTGATAGTTCGGGATATCCGAGTAGGAGCACACTTGGGCATCCATGCGTTTGTTCGGATCATCCACCCTAGTTCGGCGAGATGTTTCGGTTAGGGGTAAAAATTTTTTGGGATATTTATGCTGATGACTTTCCCAACTGAACAGAGGGATGAAGGGCGAGAGCCAAAGTTTCTAACCTTCTGAAAGTACTATAAGGGAAGTGAAGTTAAGGGCGCGGCGCCTAGGGTGCTATCGCACTAACAATAAGAAAGGAAAAGGAATATCGTCTCAGGACCCCCCTGTACTTCCTCTTCTTCTTTTCTCTTCTTTTGGATAACTTAGAGCTGCGAAAGTGAGTCTTGAGGCGATGTAATGAGAAAAGAGAGAGAGAGAGAGAGATTGCATCCTTCGCGATCCTTCAAAATCGTCGAGTCGTTCAAGACGAGAGGAAGTAATGAGTGAAGGGGAGCATGCACTTGCAAAGCACTAGTCCAGTCATTTTCACCGTCCTGGATGAGGGAGGAGTCGCCAGGAAAACTCTCCAGACTCTCACATGCCTGGTCGCATCGATGGACCAGTGAACCAGGGAGCCGGTTGCTTAATCTTGGTGCTGCCTGCGATAGCCAATGGGGCATTTGTCTCCATCAGAAACATCGGAAGAAGCGATAGATCGAAGCTTCTTTAAATCTTGAGCGTTCGAAGACATCCGAATTTTGAAGTTAATTAGGAGGAATCGGGATGGCATCTCCCGGTGCGTCTCTCGGCGCGTATCTCGTGTCGCAGCACTTGGGCCAGAGAAACGAAGGCAGTTTGCGACACCGATGGAAATAGACTGAATGCTTCGTAGTCCTCGTGAAGCGAGAGACACGCTTGCCAACGTTCTGTAACTGTTATGAGTAGCTATAATAACAGTGGCTGCTTGAAGGAGCTCTCTCATTAATGGAATGGCAACCATGAATCGTCAGGCGAGACGCCTGAACGAAGTCTCGCGGGAGGCGAGCCTCCATTCTCAAGGAGCGAACGTAACTGAAATCTATAGGACAGGCGAAAGTCGACGGATCTTCCGAGGAACATTAACGTGCGCAAGGGTGGCGATCGTTCGTGGCGAGTTCCTCCTCCGTTCGCCGGGCTACTTATTGTTGGACGCGCTGCTATTGTTGCAACTCCAGTCTTACTTTTGGGACTCTGATAAAGACACTGCGCAACCAAGAGGCTGGCGTCGGCGCACGACAATTGGCTCTCTTCGGCGACCAGTCGAGAAGAAGGGAGGGGCACAGCGAGGGTGTGATGACGGGAGAGATGCCGTGACGCTGATCGTGAGTGCGTCTAAAAATAGGGGCACACTTTGGCACGGTACGCTGCCCTCAAGAGTTTAGCGCTTGTTTACATCGATAAAGCTGTTGCGAGACTCGCAAGACTCCCGAGTGCCATTTCGAGCCATTAGTGGCTTCCTACATCAGCCACGAAACTTCCTTGCTTCCAACGCGCATTGATCTTACGAGGCTCATGCTCCATTCATCCGATTCATCCGAGCCATCCGATCTCAGAGATACTCCTCCACAGCTTTGCGACATCTCTGACTCTGCCGCTCGGTGATTGATGATTGAAATTTTCCCTGGCGAACATTGGAAACTTTTCATGTTGGCACCTTGCCGTGAGACTGATTGCTCAAGTTATGCGCCGCGCTTCCTTACACACGGAGTGTCTTTTAATGCCTCCTGGGGTGCCACTGGTGCCACTGCTGCTGTCTTTGAGACTCAACCCGTGCATCTTATTCTTATCAAGACGATACGTTCTTTCCCCTACTGCAGTTCGGTTAAACGGAAAGGCAACCGACAAGTTCTGATTCCTAATTCCTCGACGCTTTTGGGTGGCAGGTGCGTAGAAGCGATGGCCTGCCTGAGATTCCATAGTTACGAGAGGAATTCGAAATTCAACGGCTGAGACAACATCGTGCAACAGTACGTGAATCCAATGTGCACCGCATTAGGCTCGCACTTACGGCACTGGAGACCTTCTTGGACATCCAGGGACTGCACCATGTATCTACGTTTCAAAATTTCACGTGACTCGAATCATTTAGAGATTCACGAGATCGGCAACATTTGGGAACGGATGCATCGAAATCCAATCGTGCGATATATCATACTCTCTAATCTCCCATCCACATGGTAGGTGTACGCAGCCATCTACCGATTTATGTTCCAATGCCGAGGATCATCCGAAGTCTGCGGAAAAACAACTGATACGACGACCAAGAAGACCAAGAAGAGTAAGAGGAGCAAGAAGACCAAGAAGACCAAGACGAGCGCAAAGATTACGACGGTGCTCAGTGCGAGACGCTCGCAGTGATAAATAATCCCTTGTCGCCGATTTTGACAGGAACTTTTTCCAGCGAATACGTAGACAAACCCATAAAAAAGAAGAAGAAGAAGAAAGCATGTGCATCTTCTGCCTTCCTTCTGCTCCTTTTGTTTCTGGTCTTTTTTCTCTTTTTCCTCCTTCCTCCTCCTACTCTCTCGGTACCTCCCACCTTCCGAAAGCTTTCTCACCATCGCAAAGGTCGCATTCTCGTATTGTTCGTGCGTAACGCGAAAATACACACCAGACGCGTTTCTTGCGATCCTCGGGTTAAAATGTTTAGTCTGACTTGGACGGAGAGACGCGTGGCAGGAGGGCGTGGGGGGGGGGGGGGGGGCAGGAGCGCCCCTCGGCGCAAACTCCAGTCTGTTCCGTGATTTGGATCCAAACCTGAGAATCCGAAAGAGCAGGAATCCTACTAGAGAGAATACCTTGGCAGCCAGCACGAGACTTCTCTTAAATCATTGTGGAAATTATGCGACGACGCGACACGTGATGTCGTGATGACATGATGACAGGAATCCGCGACAGGAACATCTGTTCGATTGTCCATCTGCGACTCTCTCATCCAGTTGTGGTCTCTTTCGTGCCCACCGTGCCTACCATACTTCCCATGCTTCTATGCCACGTGTCTCTTGGTCCCCTTAATTGTCGGCTCATGGAGATGTCGTCTTTATATCAGGTGAGCGACTGAAGGATCCTCCTCCTCCTGTGATTCCCAAGGGCTTCGAAACGATCAGTTCACATCTAGGCGACGGTAAGGACACCGAGGGATGCATGGATCAATGGACAAGCGGGGCAGGACTATGACTCTGGAGAATTGACGCTCGTTGCGAACAGCCGGACGACATTCCGTGCTTATTAATATTGTCGTGTCTCTTTCAGCCAGTGGTTCTCAGGAGGTGGATAGAGATTGGCTGATACGAAATGGACAACGCGTAGGTATACGATGCACTGACAACGCGCCTTTTAAATATAATCTGTGATATCGTTGGAGACCGCCGAGAGAGAACCGGTGGACACTGCCAGCATAAATTGCAATATCGGCGCAATTGATTTCAGGGAAAATTTAAAAAATTCACTCTATTTCTGTCGACGGTCAAACCCAAGCCACAAATATCTTTTACAAGATTTATCTAGCCAGACGATCAAGTCGATCACACCTAGATCCCACCTAGATCCCACCTAGATCCCACCTAGATCCCACCTAGACCCGCGCCTCAATATGTCAACGTCACGCGGAGAGCAGTGTGCGTAATGAGTTACACGCAATACGACGCCCACGCGACGCTTGGCGTCGAGCGTCGAACGAGCTAAGCCGAAGCTGTCCTAGGGCAGCTCCGCTGCTCGGGATTGAAGCGTGCGTGCCTCCGACGTCTTATATTTTCTCCCCTTAGAACGCGTGTTCGCGTCGCGCGAGACAATGTCGGACATGACGCATGTAGGTACCACTGACACATTATGTCGGACATGCCGTATATTATCTACGTTGCTGCGAACAATGAGATACTACACTTTGCTACACTGAGACAGCCGGCTGTGGACTCCTTTCGTCGAGAGCGCCGAGAGAGCCGAGAGAATCCAGAACGCATATTTCGGTGCCCCTGCTGCTGCGCGCGTCTTCCGTGGATCAGCATTATGGCATTATGTCAAGCAGAGCGTTGCGCTACATTCAGCTGACAGCCCCACGATATCATTTCAATGCCTGGATTCAACGAGACTCGCAGCGCGTACTTCCGCCAGCACTTGCTGACCAGTTAATAGAGGAAATATTGACAGAGTTTTGAGAAAACAGGATATAAAGAAAGAGGAAACAAAAAGAAGTGAAATATAGATAGGTAACAGTAATATGAATTGTGACGTGATTTTTCGAATACGGTCCCAAGGCGGCTCCGGTTACCGATACGGATAACGTTCTCGATTTCTGGTTCCCTTCGGATCGCCACCCTGCTCAGAAGCTGCGCTCTCGGATTGATTCGCATAGATATGTCAAGGCTCTGGGAAGATTTCGTTGTTGTTGAGGTGAGGTCGAGGTGCTCGAATCTGCCGTGGGGAGATAGTCTCGACGTACCGAGTTGCCCAGCAGAGGAGAGTACCCGACGGAGACGTCTCCACGGACCGGCAGAAGCCCGGGTGAAATACCGGCGCCCCGCTGGAGATGGGCAAAGGGCTGTAGAGCGGGCGGAGAGTTTTGATACGGTCAAGGGCAGGAGAGGAACCTCCTGCCTGAGTTAAGGATGTGGTGCCCAGCTGTCGCCCGATGCCCTGGGGAAGCGGCCGTGGAGGATCTCCAGAAGATTACGTACCGATTCGTTAAGGAACGCTCTCGATTTGGTTTAAAGGGACGACTCGAAGGAGATAGAAGTGTTATCGGTTAAAAGGCTCTCGACCAATCAGATGATCGGAATTATTAGTTCTCGAATTTGGCATTTGGCTATTGTCAAAGCAGTCTGTCTCGGGGCACCGACCGACGTGTCACGGGCTGGCTCGCGCTCTCGTGCTATCTGTTGATAGTTTTTCTTGCCGTGTTTCGCTCCGGTATAGCAAGTTCTCGATTCGTATAGTTCTCGCGTTGTTCTCGCGGTATCCAGGCAATTCTATGAATTCCTGTGAGTGTTCCGGAGGTGTAGTGCTGTGTTTAGTGCAGTGTCCACCAGAGGATCCTTGGGATGCAGTTCTCGGCCTCCACGGATTAGCTGTACCAGCCCCGGTGAGTCTCCCAATTTATTAATTGGTGAAGGGATCCCGATAGATAGTTCAGATTCGTTCTGATGCGTTCTCGGTTCGTCGCTCTCTGTCTCTCGCACTATTTGCCGGACTCTTACTCCGACCCTCTCTACCTCAAACCTAGCAGCCTGAGCGGCCGTGCGTTTCCGTAACCGTCCGCTCCCGTTCGTGTATCCAGTTGCGTTTGCTGATTTCACGCGTCCCCAAAAATCGAAAGGACCCGTTAAGCTACCGCCTCGTCTGATAGGTTCCGTCAGAGCTCTCGTTCTTGGTGGAGTTGGGCCTGTTCCACCCCAACTCCCCGTTTATACCGGCTCGTTAGTTCCCGGTGAAAAAAGAATTGGCTGGCGCCCGCCTGGCTTGCGGATGCACGAACTGCGGGTGGACGGCCGAAGGTAACGTAGGTTGGTTCTCGAAGATAGTTCGTTCTCGAGTTTTGCTATCGGTGTCGGGTCACGAAAAGAAATACGTTACAGAATATAGATAAGTAGAATAAATGAACCTGATTTAAAGGTAAGTAAAGCAGGAAGCAGGAGAATAGTAATAACATTCTAAGTAATAGAGTAGGTTTAAAGGTAGTAGAGTCGAGCAGTATTTACAATCACGCATAATATCGTCCGTTAAGGCCACATACATCCATCCATACGTCGCCATTAATCTTACAAGGAGGCAATAATAATCAGGCGGTATATGGTATCCGAGCACTGGAGGCAAACAACTGGACAACAGACTAGTTTGTGGAAAGTGAGTGAGAGAAAGAAAGAGAGAGAGAGAGGGGGGGGAGATATCCTTATACGGAGGAACAATGTAAATCGTTGATCTGACCATCAGCGAGCGACTGAGGCGATCATCGTCTTAAAGAAGATGATAATCCCGGGAAAGAGGCCTGTTGGACTCTGAAGAACCGCAGCGAGACTGGCGGAAGCTAAGTCAGACCCTGACGATAACTTGTTGCGCACGACCACCTGTTGCACGCCTCTCCAAATTCTACACGGCTCTCTCATTGATTTTCTTATACATTAGTCTTTGAGAAAAAAGTAAAGTTGCGGCAATGGAACAAGACCTGAAGTCATCGAGATATGGGAGCATCAAGAGGAGAATAGGATCTGCAGCATTCAGGAAACTGGAATCGAGATTGAAAAAAATGCGTCGCGGGTAATATTATGACATATTGGCTGTCGTGCCCTGCAAGCTGCTTCGAGTCTCTGTACTTTTATACGCGTAAGGGAGGGAGACGCGGCTTGCGGCAAACAGTCCGACTTCTGCATGGGAGCTGCTGACCATTTTCAAGTGTTGCGGAATTGGCCAGAGTGGTCAGAGTATCGTGTGCTGGCAGTGAGGACAAACATCGCGAGAAGATTTTCCCCGGAAACGACGCGTGGCGACCGGATGTCAGCCGGTGACAGCCCAGTTGGCTGGACTGTCGAGGTCAAGGAGTGCTGCTCCTCGTTTCCGGGGCAATAAAGGAGGATGACTGGATGGACAGGTAGACGTTGGGGACGTTGAGGCGTCGATAACAGCTAATAAGCGATAGCGAATCTCTCGCGTCTCATCGACTGGCTCAATTGGTATGCAGAATGTGCTCTACCTGTGTGAGAACTCTCGTAACTCGATATTCGTCTCTCCCCGCCTCGGTTCGTCAGGAAGGCTTCTTGGAAAATCACAGCGGCCCGCATGCCAGAACTTAAAACCAATTAAGCCGGCGTGCTGTTCAAATTATTCGGACACGAGACACCAGTGAGGTGTCCATCTCACCCACCTCGCCCACCTTTAATTCTTTAAAGATCCTTTGCGTGGCCTCTCGTCATTCGTCATTTCTGATGTCGACGTCTTCCGAGTTATGCTCGCAAGGGATTCGGGGATTATGTGAAAGACGAAACGAACCCAATTCGGAATCCGGCAGAGATACATACGTCGCTGCATTCGTCGACTACCTCGTCTACCTCGACCACTGCTTTGAAACGCGATCCGCAACATGTGGATTTATTAAACGTTGAAGGACGGCTAGATCAAAGCGAGTATTATTAGGTTATGACACGGTCACGCTGCTGCCGCTGTTGCTGTTGCTGTTCCTCTTCCTAGTTGCGACTGCTCCTGCTGTTGCCGTTGCTTAATGAAAATAGAAAAGCACCCGCGCACTTGCTTCGACATTTGGCCTCCTTAGGTTTTAATTACTGACTTGGCACCTGGAGCATATCTCGGTTGGACCAATTCAATTGGACCAGTAATGTGCAGCCACGCGGGATGCGATTTGCTTTCGGAATTCTTCGACTTCTCTATATCAGGCTAGGTATACGTAGACAGGTATAGCCTTTATTTCATCTTCATTAGCTTGACTAATACTTCCACATCGAATAGTCTTGCTATGACCAAGACATCGTAAAGGTCCAATAGCTCAAGCCGGCAGAGGAGGAATCATTCGTGGTTCAACAGATTAATCAGCTTAATTCGAGAGGCTGCGATAATCGGAGACGTTCAGCGCTGTGAAAAGGATGGAGATCCACGGCCAGAAAGAAGGCGGAGCCGAGAATACGCGAAGCAAGGGAGTCCTGCATAGATGAGAAAATGTCAAAGGGATTTAAAGTCGACGGCAGCTTTAGGAGAGAGCGACCGACGCGCGCCAGGTTCGCAGATGGAAGAGATATGGTCGCGCGGGAGGCCTTCTGCTCGCTCGCGATGATGCACGATAAAAAATCTCATTTTCGTTGCACCTTGCGCTAGAGGAGGCCGTCTGCTAAATTATGTTTTCCCGAAATCGGTCGTTGCCCCGCCCACAGATCAAAGGAGCTCTCGCTCGCCCTCGGATCCGAAATCCCGCATCCAGGATGGGTGCGCGCGTCTTAGGACTTTACGGTGATTAGTGTTTCGTGCCTCTGAAGGCTCTGCCGTTGTGATGACTTTTCACACATGTCTATCCCACACTTCAGAGGTCTCACCCGAGCCGATAAGACTGACGACAATGAGCCACCTCTCTCTCTCTCTCTCTCTCTCTCTCTCTCTCTCTCTTTCACCACAGTCGTCTCTTCCCCTTCTCATCACCCTTTCTCACTCCCCATTGCGTCCACGGCAGATCATTACTCGACGCGTCTGATTGGGCCACGTTTATCTTTTGAACTGGAATTCCGAGCAAAGAGAGAGAGAGAGAGAGAGAGAGAGAGAGAGTGAGTGGGTGGAGAGGGAGAGGAAGAAGGAGAGGGAGAGAGTACGTTTAAAAGTAATCTAGGCTTTGCATTTTCACGCGACAGTGCCACCTGCTCATTGTTCGCTTCGTTAAACGCATTAGCGAAGCCATTACTCTTAATTACCAAGTCCATAAAAGGAATCGTACATACTTAGTCTTACGACACTACCTTCGGCACACGACGTTTCCGCACGCCGACGCTGCTACGAAGCGTCGCTTCTTCTCGTTTCCTCGTAATACGAGAAGGGTGCGGCGTATGCAGTTCGGCTCTGATAGGTTAGGTTAAAGACGCTTAAGCTGAAGGCGATAGAGAGAGAGAGAGAGAGAGAGAGAGAGAGAGAGAGAGAGAGTGGCGGTTCGCATGCCGATGAATGAAGACTCGACCGGTGAATGAATCGAAGAATTGGAACGATTTGAGGGATTCGAGCGGGCAAAGGGGCAGATCGCCCTCTTGATTTTTTTCAAAGATTCTCTGAGAGTTCAGAAACCCGCTGTTCTTGCTGCTCGCAACGATGCGAGTCTTTGGCCCTCGGGCGATTTATGCAAACGACTCTTTAAAACGGGATATTTGCGTTAGGGATCGGTGCAATCTGCATTCGATCTTTGTTGCTGTTGGTACACGCCTGTGCGCGGCGGGTGCATTAGGTCCCCGTACAGGTGGCCCTCCTGCATCCTACCTAAGAGTCTAAGAGGAAAAATTCCGAAGAAGATGCTCGCGGCGGGCTTCGTCGTTCCTCTTTGCCGAATAATAATAACCGACTCCTCGTCGCCTGGCCGCAACGTTCCGGCGCTTCGTGCACTCTCGTCTCGGCAACCAATAGCGTTCTCACTGTATCTTTCGAGAACTTTTTCAAACCTCTGACGACAGTCGAAAGCTCCCCTTCGTATCAGCAGCCTCGCTCTATTACGTGGCGCAGTGGCCGTAGTGACGTCAGGCAAGCCAGCAAGCCAGCAAGACAGCAAGACGCACCAGATCACCGGAGCAATCGCAATCTGGCCTCCCTGCGAGCCACCGTCGCTGATGATGGTGATGGCGGTGCTGAATTTAGTACGCAATTTGGTCGGAACTATTTTATAGCCTGTCCGGCGAGAGCACGGGAGTAGGAGCTGAGTAGAAGAGGACGACTGCGGCTCGTGAGCATCGCGAGAGGGTGTAAGTCGAAGGAGTCAGAGCTACACTGAGTCGATGTGGAGATCTATAGGCGAGTGGAGTGTACGTGTGGCGTGTGGGTAAGCGCAAAGCGTAAGGCCGTAAGAGACGAACGTAGCCTGGGGCAGGAGGAGAGCTACCGCGATTGAAGCGGCTCTTCGGACGCGTCCATCCATCCTGCCTACCTACCCACCTACCCACCTACCCACCTACTCACCTACCTACCGTCTCGGTAGAATGTCTACCATCTACCGTCTCTTATTCTTGCTCTCCTAATGATAGCGTACGCACAAGGTAGGGGGCCTCGAACTCCCTCGACTCGCAACCGAGTGAACCAAGTGGATCGAGTGGAAGAAGGATCGAGCCGAGGGGGGCAACCTAACTACCGTACGCCTCCACCGCACTGAAACATTGCGCCTGCGCTACCTTGTAGGGTAAGATCGGGCAGCACGTAGCTCTCCTAAGTGCTATGCGGGACCCGCACCATCTCGGCAGCCAAGGTGGTGATTACATTGAGGGTGGAATTCATTATATCGAAATCCCTTTGATCGGGTGTCCCGTAAAAAGTTAATGACGCCTCGAGATACACGCGGTTTTACGCGCTTTCTTCTCGTTAGACGGACTCTGGCTTCGAACCTCGGAGAGGCACGCGTCGTCCAAGTGCATTTGATCGATACTGTAAATAGTCTTGTGCTTTCTCCAATTGTCCACATCTTATTGGTATTCGATCTCTTTGTGAGCTTTATGGCACCAGTGCTTAAGTGGAGATGTCGTCGCCAGGGCCGAAGATGGCGGCCATACTCCTTCGGCTGGCTCGGGCGCTTTTTGCGATGTCTCGAGCGAACCTGGCTGCGCCTGCTGGAAGCCCATCGGCGGAGGATCAGGGGAACGAGGAGGATGAGGCGGAGAAGGAGGATGGCGCTCGTACGTGACAACGATAATCAGCAAGTTAAGTGGGGTTTAATTTTCGAGCGGTACGCTCGAACGGCGAAGGGGAGTAAGGGTTGGTGGATCGGTTAACGTTGTTCAAAAGATAGAGGTATATGTGCCAAGATAACGAGTGGGGGTTGGGGGTAGAGAAAGTGACCGGGAGAGAGAGAGAGAGAGAGAGAGATAAGAAGATGGGGGAAAGGAATGGTAAAAGGCGAGAAGAAGAGGAGGAGGAGGAGGCATAGAACGAGAAGTAGCTTGGTGGTGAAGTTCGCGAAGGCAATGGACACTGTAGAGGCGCTGGTGGTGACCGCGATGAGGATGGCAGGACACAAGGAGAAGCGGAGGCTAAGAGTGCGATGCGTGTATACACCTGCCAAGAACACGCACGTCTGTACATAGTAGAGGCGGACTTTGCACGACGGGAGGATGGCTGAATGCAATACAAGCCAGAGACACAAGAACGTCGAGAGACGCCCGCGCCACCTGTAATTGGGTCCAATCACGACGGTTCTCATTCACCGAATGCGACTCCGATGCGGCTCAAGTGTCCGCACGTAGTTGTTCAATGTTTTCCCAGCAATAAACAACTTTCCTTCCATGGCTCTTTCGAATTTGCGGAACGGTGGATCCTCGATCCTGGATCGCAAATGCGCCAACCGACGAACTGGCTTCCGAAAGCTCACGGTAGCGACTGGATGAGAGTTCCTGGTTGGTTGCACGTACAGGAGCTACATCGCATCTCCCGAGGCAGCTGCCTCGGCTCTCGCCTTGCCGTTGCTCAGCGCACAGTTCACCCCACGCCGCACAGAGCGAAGTATACGAACGTTGATTGAACTCGATCAAACGAGTCAGAGATGGATCGCACGGATGTTTTCGATCCTTTGGCTCTAAACGAGCAAGCACAGCACGGCAGTCGACCAGGGAAGACCACTATGCTGTGCAATGCTAATTGACAGGGTCGCAGAGTGGGAGGATGCACGTGTGAACCACGTGGCCAGCTCTTGTCTTCGAAATCTAAACGCTCCTCTTCCAGATAGACTCCAAGGCGAAGCGAGCGTGGACGAAGGAGGTTCGGAGCACCACTAGAAGGGGGCACGATCCTTGAGTAGGAGAAGCGGGGAAAGTGGGAGTAGAAGGACGACGATCAAGGTAAGTAGTGGTGTGTGCTGGAGGCGCGGGGGTAATAGAATACGTCGAGGGTCGCTTTGTCGGTGGCAGGAGTTGTGATACCGAGTCGATTACACCTCTGCTCCCTGATGCGATCCTATTGTGGGAGGTGATAGATCCAGACAGCCGAACAATGAGATCTAGATAAGAGCGTGCTCTTTAAATGACGCGCCGTAATGGCGGCCTTGCGTCTTGGGGATCGTCCCGAACGTCTCGATCTTCTCGATCTTCTCGATCGCAGAACCGATCGCTCCTTCCGTAAACTCTTCTTTCCCTTTTCTTCTTGATATTTCTGTAAACGGGTCGCAGGTTGCTCGGGACTCGTCGAAATTAGCTGCTGCCGTGGGCGGAGGCTTTCCTGTCGAGAATCCCCGATCTGGCGATCGAGTCGATACTCGGCCCCCCGGACAATCGAGGACGACGACGGGGTAATTGTAAAAATCTATGTACCGGCAGTCCTGCCGCAGTGCGCGCTTCGAAAATATTATCTCAATTATGAACGCGTAAAAGAAGCAGACTCATGCCGACGTGCTCGGTCATCGTCGTCGTGAGAGCGTGGCAGAATTGCAACCCGCGCTATACCGCACATACTATAATACTACATGCACATGATATATAGACCGCACGCCTCCACCTGCCGCCCTGCCGCCCTGCCGCCACATGGATGATGCCGATGCCGACTATAAAACCCGAGGGAAAGCCTAACTTCTGCCTTTATAGACAATGAGTGTTATACGGCCGTTGTAACTCGGAATTACTAGGCAGCCGCGCGCACACAGTCTTCGGACAGCACATGTGTTTTAGAATAAGATTCGCCGAGCTCCGTTGCTGTAGGCTCATCTCGGCGAGCACCTTCTGTTCTCAAAATTCCTCCGTGGGTTGAAATTTGACGTCGAAGCGTCCCGACGGGTCGCGAGTGGCACTCGAAGCCCTTAAGCACGCGAGTGTGCTTCAAGTTCGAGCCAATAATTCAGGGACGAAGTGAAGTTTGCGCTTCGTAGTTCATTAGATGGATGCGGGCCAAATGGGGCAACGGCGGAGTAAAACGGGCAGCGGGGCAGAGGCGGAAGAAGGGCCAGGGAAACCTCGGATTGCAGGAGCTGCAAGTTGTTAATATCGTTTCTACCGGGCATACCTTACCCGAGATGCAATCTTCCGAATGCCTCGCTAAGAGGTACACGTGTTTATCAGGCCAACCTTCCCTTCCACCTTCCGATATATCTGCGGGTCGAAATGCCTTTAGACGCTCGCATAGATAGGCCATCGAATCGCGGTCGGCTTTTCTTGGTCGCCTTTAGTAGGTCGCCTATAACGTTAATACTCGATGATCGCGCAGCCAGCCTGAGCGAACAAAGTCAAGTGGCGAAGAATTGGGATCCAGGAAGCCTGTTGGGTCATTAGGTTATTAGATGCATAAGCACATTGCGGAGGCCCATGCACATAGAAACGCAGGACGCACGTAGGGCGTGTAAGGTGCGTGAGGTGCGTGAGATGCCCCACGCCCCTTCCGCTCGGACACGCGCGTCAAGTTCTCAAAATCGGCCCGCATTGCCTCTTGGCTGCGTTGGTTGCCTTGGCTACCTAGTCGCCGGCTCAGCCGGCGGGATAATCGCCTCCTCTTTTTACCGAGTCCATATGTATAATATACAGGGTGAATAGAATATATAGCTCTTATAGCTAGCCAGCTATGGATATAGCTATGCCCCCAATGCTACATACGAATAGTCCAAAGGAAGGAAAGTTCTAGAACTTAGGAGGATTTCACATAATCCATAGTATGATAAATTCTTAGTGGCCAAATTGTGCATCTTGTGCACATGAACACGCGAGTGTCGCGACTTTTGCTTCGTAAGCACTTGCAAACTCCTACCTCTCTTGCCCGCGTCACGATGGCTTCTACTGCATCAAGCAAGTCCGCAGATCCTTCGAGGATTTAGAAACGATTGCGGTGTCCTCGAATTAGGGAGCCACGCACGAGGCTATCCGAAGAGTCAGGAATTCGGCTTCGTATCTGACAGCGACTGGTGTAATAAGCTCTTAATGGGAATCTGACTGACTTGTCCGAGGGGTGGAGGAGGAGGAGGAGGAAACGGGGGGGGGGGGAGAGGGGAGATGAGAAGAAGGGTAGGGAAGGGGAAGCAGCGGGGCTGACGATTCGTGCCTCGCTGGCCAGGATCATTTGCATATTCAGCGTTTGTCCGAGGTACAACAATAAAATGGCAGTAAACACGTGTTTCACGTATGTTCCGCGTATGCTGGATAGTGGCTCTTGGCAAGTCGTTGGGCCGTCGTCGCACAGGCGGTCGCGGCACAAGTTCATTCCACGAACTGTATCTGCGTACAACTGCGCTTGCACATGACCGCAAATTCTCCTGACCCACGCAACATTCGTCGCGTTCCTTTAATCTTGCCTCTTGCTAGCCTCCACCTCTCCTTTGCCAGCTGTCAGCTGTCAACTGTCAACTGCCAACTGCCAATTATTCCTTGTCTCGTTGGCGGATTTCGTGCAGTTCCGACTCGACTAGAGTGCACCTACCGTCACTTGCGTATCCCGAAGAGATTCCGAGGTGCGAGAGAAACGCGACCAGAGTCTCGGGATCCCAAGACGTAGGAGACTCTGGTGAACTGCTGGTACAAGGAACTCGGTTCTTCGGGGAGAAGGCGCAGCGTGCGTCGAGCTCCGCCACGTAGGCGAGCGATTGTCTGCTTTTTGCGCCTAGTTCGCTCGAGGGAAAAATTAAAATAGCCGAGAGTATTTTTTTGAGCCTACACGAAAGGGTAGGCCGAGTATGCCGTCCGGGACAAGATAGCAATGTAATAGTTGGAAGGAAATACGTGCCGCGCGCGACACAGCGGTCACTCCCTAGAATGCGCCCGACTCGCTCGACTCCTATTTCCAAGCCCTTGGAAATCCTCTGGTTCAAAATTCATCCTGCGCCTTGAACCCAACTACTCGACCTCCATCGACTCCAAGCGACTGATCCAGGTGGATTTTTCGAAAAGGTGCGCGGGGTCAATCGCGAGAACAAAAGTTTCGATGGACGCGCGCACGGTTTCCATCTTAATTCCCATCGCGCTCGAGCGCGATACTAAGCCGGCAGAGTGGCCCGATTACCCGATTACACGATCAGCATGACGGCGTGCTTTTGACGTTTATTTTATTTCGACAGATGGAACGTCTTAATCCTCCTCCGCTGCTGCGACTAGCAAAGTGGCCCTCGAGTATAGAGTAGAATAGAGGCAGGAGACGCAGATTAGGGACTCTGAGATCGGGGTAGTGGAAGCTAGCGTTCGAGTAAAGGAGGATAGAACGTTAGAAGGAAAGAGAGCTCCTTATCGGCGAAGGCGAAGAAGTGTCGATCGCGCTGAGGAGAAGCAAAATGAAAAGTCACTGAGTCAAATGGCTAAGCGACGTGGGCTGCGTTCTTCTCACGCGTCCACAGACCTGACGCTTAAATCTTCGACGGTCGATCCGATCGTCACTCCAGTCGGGTTAAAGAATTACTCGAATCCCAAGTTTATACTGATTCATGATAATATCGCAACGTTTGAGGAAAAAAGAGTAATGTACGATGATCCCAAGCTTACCAGTCAATCGCGGAGATTATCAGGCCCCAGCCGATAGTTAATACTTCAATGGACTGGCACGCGAAGACCGTTCGACCAGGGTAGTTGCTGAGGAAGCTGAGGAAGCTCAAAAAGGCCCTGCCCCTGTGCCTCCGTGGCTTAAAGGCGCGAACTCATGGATTCTTTTATTTCAACCGGTCGCGGGCAGCTTCCAGTTTTTCTTTTTTTTTTATTCAGGGCCATCACTACCATTCAAGAATGGAATCGACCCTTCCCTTTCGACATTCCTACCATTACGCCCGTAGATGGATTGACAGATACTGACTCGCGCTCTTAAGAAGCAAAGGCACTTTCGTGCCCAAGCTGAATCGAGTCGAGCCGAGTCGAACTAAGCCGAGACGAGCCGATCGAATCACTATCAGGAGACTCGGTCGAGTCTCACGCCAAGTACTAGGATGTTCTAAGCGGCGGGGCTGCCACTGCCATGTATCGTGATGCACTCTGATGCACTCTGATGCAGTCTGAGCAACCCGTTCCGCAGACGACTCGATTTTGCTCTTGCTATTGAATATGCTGCGAGTTCAACGAGTTTACTTAAAATTATTCATGGAACCACGGTCGATCCTCTGATCTTTGCAATCGCGATGAAACGTGAAATGTAAAACGAAAACTACTCGATGTGGAAAGATACGCGTTTAATTTGGGTGCAACAGGCCGAAGGTGTATAATGCATCGTAATAAGAACCACGAGGCTGCGCCGAGATGATACTTCTTCCCCTTTCACCTTGGCTATAAGATGGAATTGACGGACCGTCAGAGGATAATCATAGCTCCAATAAATCGTTATTTATGGAGGATCCAGACATCCTGGAACCAACCAGGAAGCACGTTTTCAATTATCCTGAAGCCTTAAAAATCGTTAGTTTACCACGCCTCGCTATCTCAATCCTCTGCACTGAACTCTCTTTACGAGCAATAGACTTTAGGTGAAATTTCCACTCTCTCTCTCTCCCTCCCTCTACCGTGTCCCGATTCTGTGCGATTATCAACATCCAGTGTCGGTCGATCCATCTTAACATCGCACCAAGGTGCGATGCAGAGGTCAATCTGGCGCAAGTGCATCCTCGAGCAATGGTATTGTTTTGTAATTAGTAAGAAAATGAAGAGATCAAGGTGCATGGATCCTGATGGCAGTATCGCTGACCAATCTGGCCTTGAGTCTTCAAACTCCAAAACTCCAGAACTCCAGAGCTCCAGAGCTCCGGAGGAAAATCTCGCAACGCCTTTGATCTGTCAGGAGTAATTAGTTTCAAGCTCAAGCTGTCAGACTGGCGCTCGTCGCACCGTTGAGCAAACGTACTATAAGGCCGCAGGTTTCTACGTCAGCTTGACAGCGGGAGACACAAAATTATTACCACCACGAACTGCTCCGTTCCAGCTCGTCGAAGAGGAGCTCGTACTTTGCTGGCACTTCGGTGCCTCGGAGTAGCAGTACGCGCCATACGCGCCATACGCGGCGTGCGCTCCTCTCGTTCTACCTAGGTATGCACATAGTAACGTACGCGCTCACGCACGCGTCTCTACGCATTCCGATTACTTGTTCTCACACTCGAGTGCCCATTAGAGGAAATTCGATTGTCGAGACTAGTTTCGAGATGACTCGCAGGGGTTCTTCTTTGGAGGCTCGATCTATGCTCGTCAACGGCTATTACGACAAGGAAGCAAAACGTGGAAAAGATTACCAGGGTGTTGCAGGAAAAAAGAAAGCAGAGAGAGAGAGAGAGAGAGAGAGAGAGAAGCTAAGCAAAAGCGGTAAGAGAATATTGCTTTGCCTTCGGGTGTTGGCATCAGTGGTTCAGCGAACGGTAGCACGACAGCAGGGTGCCGGTTTAATCTCTGCGCGCCTCGTACGTACTTACGTATTATGCCCATTATCATTATCATTATCATCATTATCGCTATGATGGTTACGTAAGGCGCAGGGATCGCAGGCAGAGGCGCGGGCGGAGAGGAGCATCGCGCACCTCATTAATAACGTGATTATTAGGCGTAGAGGCACACCGTTACGCTATTCACATATAACCTAATTAACATGGACAATCGGCTGCGTGACGAGCCATTTCGTATCGCCGTAAATTTACCACCTTTCAATCGCGCCGCCAGCGCCGCAACCGCCAGCATCTTCGCACTGATGTCAGCACTGCCGTTTGTCGTAGCAACGATCGAGGGTCCCAATGCAAATATCAAGATGACGTGTCCCTTCGATCCTTCGATCCTCCGGTTCTGCAGTGCAGAGTTCACAGTAGCCAAGCAGCCTGCGGGAGATCTCCTCGTTTGCATAGAATTATAGGATATCATTCTCCAAGCACCATGTCGATCGCGTCCTTTCAATGTTTTTCCTCTGTGGACCGCATTAGCGACCACCTACACGCACAGATCGTCCGCCAATCCATACTTGGGAAACGCGTGAGCCAGTTTCCCCCATATTTTGGCGTCCCGACGCTCGGGGACGCCCAGCAGCTCGCATCCATATCCATCTTGACCCATTCTTTTAATTCTCTCGATCCTCCTGGCTGGGTTGGCCAGGAAAGTGCGTCGCTCGATTGCCAAGGAAGAAGGCGGCTTTCTTTTGTCGGCAGTCATTCTTCCTCGAGGAATGTAGAATTCTAGATCTTCGTACGTGGCGTCCAGCTCCGTAGATGGCCACTGCAGACATATTCCTAGTGACAGTCGCCGGACGCCGCACGCAATCAAGATTGAAGAGCGTCGCTTCCCGGCTGTACTACTCTACACCACCCTAGTCGAAGGATCTTCGGGGGGATCTTCTACTTCCAGGCTCCAATTTTCCTATGTGCTTCGTTCTGAGATACGCGATGACGTGGATCAAGAGGCAGAATCGAAGAAAGAATTGGGACAAGACGAAAAAGGAGAATGATGCAAAGTGCGAAGAGCGAAGGGATTAGGTGAATTTGAATTGAGATATAAGGAGTTGGTCTGTTCTAAGTATAATAAAAGCTCCAATGAATAATCCTGATTTTCGTGCTTCAGGGTAACTTTTTTTTTTAACTGTTATACTTTGAAAAAACCATTCGAGGACCTGGCCCATTATTTTTTTTATTGCTTTTCAGATCAAAAAAGAAAAAAAAACATATTTTACTCGTGGAATAACTACATATATTATATAATGTAATAGATATTTAAGTTATAATTTAAATGATAAATGATAAAGACCTTTGTTGAATATTTATTATTCTGTTCTTCTTAAGAGGATTCCCATGTTTCAACAAATATTATATTTAAAAATGCCAGGACGTCCCATGATTACTGTATTTTTTAAGATAATTTTCAATAAAAACATTCCTTTCGTTCACTAAATACATATTGCATTATATATCATATAGTATATTAAATGACACATATTGTGTGTGCGGAGACTATCCGCGAAGAACGTAGTGACAGGCCGTCAGTCAATGCGAAATAAATATTCTTACTCTGAGGCTGTACCGGTAGTGTACATATATTATGGCTTTATTGACTACAGGACTGGGGCTGCAGTTCGGTAGAGGCGCGAGTAACGACTATTCGAGCCGAGGCGAAGTCTCGTTCGCACGCGACACAGAAACTCTGAATTGCAGCGACGACCAGATCAGACCAGATGTCGCTTGTTCTGGCTCGGTAACGTTTTTCGGGTCGCTCGGCAGCCTCCTATGTATATCTATAGGTAGAGGACGTGGGTGCTCCAGGAGTCGATAGTCACAAGCGCCGTTCCTCATCCTGAGGTTGTCGATACACTCGTCCAAGACTCTTCGAGAGCCAGCTCCTGCGAGATGCAAGGATCCCTGAAGAAGGAAGAAGCAAGTATAAGAAGGAACGGCTAATTGGAAATGGGTTGGATAATCTCGCGGAGCGTCAGATGGAATCGAGTAAAGAGGATGCGTGCTTGGAAGCGGAGAGGCTCGATCTGAAAGGAAACTCAGAAGGAGGGAAGAGGACGGAGAAGTGGAAGAGCGTGCAACAGAGTGAAACGTGAGGCCGTGCGTGTAAAGGTGTGCCCGTTACGTGTACAGGAAGGTAAGTGGTGTGTGATTTGGCGATGATTGATGGGGTCGCGGGTCAAAGTGATCAGCGGCGCCCGGGGCGCGTCGGCTCACCGGCTCACCGGCTCACCTGACAGCAACATCGACGGAATGCTTCGGAAATATATCCTTTGCAATATCAAGCCGATACCAGCGCCTTGACTGCACGTGCGAATGGGACGGAGGGCTGAACATTTTAAATAATACCGCTAGAATCGAGGTAGTTTTGAATCATTTGAGCCAGATGCCTCGAATCTATCAGAATTGGCGCCTCTTTTCATAAGGAATGATTATCGCGATCCACGAGATGCCCAGCAGCAACGGTCGGGTAAGGCCGGGTAAGGCCAGGTAAGGCCACGTGCATCGAGTATGGTCGTACCGAAGATGGCTCAGCACGATCCAAGTGCATCCAAGAGGGCCCAGCGGGCTACGTGTCCGCATCGCGCTTCCAAGAACTTCCAAGCGACAAATTGGCCTTCTCTTGGTCTCCGGTACGTATAAGCAGTATCATTAGTCAGGCTTCTGACTAATTCGCGCAATTAAGATTGCTCGAGGAATCTTGGATCCCAGAGTATCAGAAGTCGCCAACGGAGGTCGCTACCGGTTGGAAAACTACTTCGTAATCGGCAGCTCGACTGACAGTGAGGAACCTCGTAGTTCTTAAACGAAGGAAGGAGAACATCTTGTGGAAATGTAGAGTCCGTGTCGCGGCCGGATTAAAACCTGCCGCGAATGCCCACCTTTTCCCAGCCGGCCTCGGTTGCTCCCGAAAGTCTGTGCATTTCTGATACACAGCAGAGCCTGTTGGGAGGGGGCTCCCTGAACCTGGTGGGCGATCGTGCCGCTCAAAGTAGATTGGCAGAAGGCGATCTTAGACAAGGTGATCGGTGCCTCGGTGGTACACACTCCGAAGGCGAAGTGAGCCCTGACTAATAAAGGCCTCCTTATAGTACACAAGAAGCCACTAAGTGTGACGTGGGGCCGGCTCGAAATTACAAAGAAATCTCCTTAGAGAGCAGAGGCTAATCTAAATCCTATTGGCGCTCTGGCGCTGTAGCGACAGGCGGCAGGCTCTCGATATTTCGTATCTCATCGGTTCATCGTATTTCGTCCAATGACTATCAATATGCTCAATATACATATATTCGGCTATTTGGCTCTTCCGTCGATCGGTGGAGTGGCTCGGTGGTACGCGATCCTTCGCTGAGGGACCTAGATGCGCGCGAGAGAGCACGGACGCCCGACTTTCCTACCCACCGAGAGCCGCAATAATCCGAGCTAATCAATTTTGGCCTAATTGGAGATTACGGGCAACTCTGCGGACCCGGGTAACGTATACATAATCGTGGCAGATACAGGCAGTCACCACTAATAGATTAATTTATTACGTGAAAGGCCTCAAAGACACCGCCGCAGTCTCTGGAGTTTGTGGCCCAGCGACGTATTAGTACTGTGTCACCGCGATCATTAGCTCCCTTACGAAGTGCCAACCTCTTCGCGGGAATGTTAATTCTCGATGGAAAGTGCGCGTGTAGGCGCAAGTCACCTCTGGCTGCGCATGCGCAGCCGCTCCGCCTCCCGCCTTACACTCAGACAGAAAATTGTCCGAGCGAAGGTTTGCAAGTCAGTACTCTAATCTCGCTGATATCACCCGGCCTACGAAGAGGGAAGCGCGATTGCAGCTCGATCTTTCTAGCTATCTTTCTACAGATAATCGAGCAGCGCATCTTCGGCGGCCTTGATGTTCCCAGCCACTCCCTTCCCCATTTTACGTCTTCGAACGTATTCACTCGTACTTTCGCTTGTTCGAAGATGAAGAGCACCCTTGTGCAGGACACCAGGGACGCGGGTGTCGGCGAACAGTCAAGATTCGCCTGGCGAAAGGTCAGGAGGAGTGCAGCTTCTATCGTCCCGTGACGTTTCACGGGGGCACGGGGCACGTTGGCTTGGCTGGGACGTTGCCCTTGCGAGCACGCATACACGTGTTCACTGGCAAGGATCCACTCTAGAAATTGCGAAAGTTCCTTTTCCGCGAAAACCCTCAGCGAGATTCCTCCGAGTGCCGCGAAATCGCAGACCCTTAACTCCAGGCCCATAAATTGCCGAGTGGGGCGTCATTAACACCGAATAACGAGTGCAATGTTGAGTTTGCTCGAAGCTCCCCCGTTGCTGTTCGAAAATAACGGCGGCCGTCACCCGCGAACCACGGGGTGCGTCACATTCTCGGAGATCCCGAAATACGGGTTGCCCTCAACTACTACGGAAGCTTCCCGCCGCTCCCGCCGCTCCTATTCTTCCTCCTCCGATTCCACTTGGACTCTTTTGCTTCGCATTCTGAATTGCATTTACATGGCGCGTGTCAGTCGGTCAGTTTCTTTGGTTCTGGTCTTCCTATAGAGACCCAAGGTTTCAGGACGCCTCCCTCCTGACGCCGCTGACCGCCTACATTACGCTCGACCTCACACTTTTCAAGCCAGAAGCGTCGCAGGGCAGCACACGTGTGCTCGCCGAAGGATAACACGCACCGTCAAATTTATTAACGAGCCCGTGACTAAAAGACAACATCAGCATCAGCAGGCTGGATCAAGCCAGAAAATACATGACTACGAGACAAGAGGGCTCGTTGCTTCCATCGCTCTTCGCGATTATAAGAACCATCCTTCTGAATCCGACAATCAATTTTGGCGATGGTTCCAAACGAATAAGACGAACGTAACGGTATCTTTTGCTATCTTTTGTATATTCATTGCTTTTGTGACCGAGGGGACGTGTCTGCAGCTGGCGGCGAGATACGTGGGCACCGTATTATTAGCTACGTGATCCCACAGAGGAAGGTAATTTAATAAGAAAATTGAATATGCCAAAATAAAGGATGATGATGCTGCAGAAATCAAGTTCACATTACAGGGAGCATAGTAGCCGTGCACCGTCTTTTCACGCTGCGCATCTCTGGAACAAATTCCTTGAAACCCTTGCTGCACAAAGCACAGAGGTAGCTGCTCGTCCGGGTATCTCGCGTGCTTTTCCTTTTATCACTGATCCAGCGCTTCATTAGACAGTTGAAACCTATATTTTGCACAACTCTGTTAAGGCTGGTCAAGCACCTGTGCTACCACTATTTTGGCTACTTAGTTCTAGAGTGGTGAACTACGGACTGGTGGTGAAGGGATAGTCGTGTTACGGCAATAATAAAACGTTCTTCGGTTTAATTTTCTGATCTCGGGTCTTCATCGGGTATAATGTCATGTCGACGTATTCCGAGTGTTCTTGACGTTGTGGAAGCCAACACTTCCGGCTACGCCTGGCTCGATTGGCGAGAGTAAACACTCTCTCTGTTAGTTCTTAGGGTAGCTAATGCTGCGCAACTGGAACGTTTGGCCTAGCGGAGGCTGGACCGGTGCTTGCAACGTGAAAGGCAAGAATCAAGAGTCCTCGGCAGTCCATCCACGATCCGATGATACAGGAATGGGTTGGAACTGATGGCCCAAAATAAACTACTCCTCCCGCGATAAGAGATGCGAAATAAGAAATATTCCTAGATACGACATCGAACTCCTCAAAAATAGATTAGTCCTGTCGGATGTCGAGCACCCAAGTAGTCCTATGGTTCTTGGATGTCGCTTGGGAGTCGCGGTGGCCACCTAGTGGCGTGGCGGTGGATTAGCGCTCGGTTCGCGTTCTTCGTATGGTTATACCACTTTCTTTCTTTCTAGGGACACTTGACACACCGTCCAGCTGATTAATAATGTCACCCTCCTACTAGCCACGTCTACCCAATTCTACTTGTTCGAACTAAAGAGAATCTTCCGAGAAGTCTTTGAGTTTCTAGTGGGACGTGAAGGAACCTCCCCGGGCGACGTGATGCATCCTTGGCAAAGTCTTCGCAGGCGCCCGGATTCTTATCGAGAGTACGTACGTAGTACGCGCGTGCACCGCGGACGGACCAAACCGGACGAACGAATGCGTCCGTACGCGCATCACTCCAAATAATCGGGCAATTACTCTCTCATAAAGGAACGACACTAAAAGAAATATGCGCGGTGATAAAACGTACAGCCGAGCAATGACAGAAAACGCCTGCATAAAAAACTTAAACTCAAGCGATACTTGAGGCCACATTGTTGCCTCCTGTTGAGTGCTCGTAAACCCCGTTCCACACACAATTTGGTTATGCATTAATTATTTATAATGCGCGCCAGTTAACCGATTCGCCACGGGTGCCAACGTAACCGAGTGCGCTTCCAAGTATGGTCAAGAGCGCAACTTCGGCTCTGTACACCGCGCGGACACTTTCACACTCGGAGTCATAAGAAGACGACGGACTCTGACGGCTTGATATTTTGGCACTTGGATTACGATCTACTTACGATGACACTTAGAGAGCGAACCAGTCGGTTTTACTGCGTAAATTATGGTTAATATTATCTGGCCGAGTAGTAAATGTTATTGCTCTCTTAAAATTGCCACTATAACGCCCCTGCCAAGACCTTAAACTCAAGTGTCTTTTGATGTTTGCGATTACTTCGGCATCTCGAGACTTTGAAAGACTCTGGACCACGTGAAAGACGTCAACCTCGTGTGCACAGCTAGTGAACTTGCGTAGGGATCTGGATGATTCCGTCGCTCCGAGTATTATCAGTTTCGACGGTTTGAGGAGTGTCTTGCGAGCGAGCGTGCTGTGTGAACGCGGCCTTAGAAGCCAGAAGACAGAAGACAGAGGCCAGGTCAACAAAAGCATATCTCGCATTCAGCAGGCATACGGAGCATTAACTCCAGGAATAGTCTGCGTGGGCAGATCTCCCACGTACCTTCGTTCTTTCGTCTCATACGTCTCTCTTATCTCTTCGCTATCCCCACGCTCGTCACTTTGTCTCTCTCTCTCTCTCTCCCTCCCTCCCTCTCTCTCTCTCTCTCTCTCTGTCTCTCTATCTCGGTTCCTCTGTGCAAAGTTTCTGCCTAGGCACGTTCAACGACTTCTTCGGAGGCTGCTGGCTGGCTGACTAGGTAGGTAGGTAGGTAGACGGTTGGGTAGGTGGATGGTAGGCAGCATTAATAAGGAGGAGAGAGAGAGAGAGAGAGAGAGAGCCAAGTAAGCGTCTTCGGTCGAGTTCAAGTGTCCGGCGCAAGTCGAGTCGAATTCAAAGTCGATTAGCGATCCGCGAGGACCACGCGGACTATGAGGACGAGGCAGAAGGAAATGCGGACGGCTTCGCTGGAGAGAGGGAGGGGTGGGGGTGGGTGGGTTGGCGGCAAGGAAGAGTAAAGTCGAGTATAGGATGGAAAAAAGTCGATGGCGAATGTTAAATGCATGGGTCGAGAGCTCGATTAAAGTCAGAATAAATTGAGAGGAGTGTGGGAGCGTCGGGCCGAGGCTCTCTTGGCCAATTGACCCCACTTGACGAGAGCAACGCCGACTGTACGCGGGCAGATTCAGCACATGCCTAGATTTTCGAGATTACGGCGCGCGCGCTGATACGGGTCAATCCTCGTGCGATAGTCCAGCACGCGTACGACGCTCGCGGCTGCAGCCATCTCGACTTTCGCGGTTTACTGTTGATCGCCAGGCTGACTGGTGCGTGATTCGGAGTGGACGAAGCCTGTACCGGGGATTCCTGTTTCAAGTTCCACCAAAGCAGACCGCATGATTCGTAGATTTATTATTTTTTTTTAGTATCGTCTTTAGCTATCCCTATGACAACGCGACGCTGAAAAATATGGTTACGGATGTTGCAGTCGACTTGGGAGGAACTTGAAACTTTTAAATCTTAACTACACACCTTACCCTACATTACTCCTGTCGCGTAAGCATTATTCTTTTTGGAAATTCGTATGAGAATGGACGCGATCTGTGATTTGGCTACGACGCTCAAATTAATGATTAGAACTCCAAATTGAAATGATGTCGGTTTTCGAAGTAAACTCCGTGGCCTTCTTTACGTGGAGAGCGGAAGATCTGAGTTGGCCGCTGGCAGAGGATAGTTCTTTTGGTCGGTCCAAGTAACGAAATCATTGAGATCGTTTGCTCTCGCGATGCCGGCCGGGAGGCGAGACGCAAGACGCCCACACACGGGATGCCGCTGCTTAAGTGCTTCCAATGAAAGACGCATACGAGCGACATTAAGGAACGTAGTTCGGCTCTTGGGCGTAGCTCGAACCGTTGTTGCATTATAATTACTACAAATTGAATCGTTTAGCCGCTTTAAGGTCGTGAGATACTGGCCGAGAATGCAGCGAGGCTCAACGTCCACAATCTGATTCTTAACTTGGTTCCAATTTACACGCACACAATTTGTTAGGAAAGATTTGTCCAGCATGTGTCTCTCTCTCTCTCGCTCTTGAACTCGGAAAGTTATTCCGTAAGAAGAAAGCGTTAGATTGGCACGAACGAGCTCACTCGTAGGACGTCCAGGTTTTCCCTCGTCAACGCGCCTTTAGGTTGAGTGTCGCTCGCTGCGCACTCGGGGAAACGGAAAAGTACTCTCGGGGTGCCAATGTTACCGTTACCGGGACTGTTACCATCCAGGCGATGAGCTCTCGCAAGTGCGTGAGGTGCGTGGGTGCGTTACGGCCGTTCGGAAAATGAACCGACAAGACTCCTTGGCTCTGCTTCTCAGCTCATCTTTCGCTCACTTGCCTTTTCATTTCTTTTGACGATCTGCCGTGCATTTCAATGCGTTTTCACGAGGGTGAAAGTCGAGCCTCGCGTTTCCGTAGCTGTAAGAATAATATGACGCATCGCGTAGTAGGTCGGAGATCGAGCAGCCCGAGAAGGAACAGCCGTCAACTGCAGGTGAGGACTGAAGTGTCGGAGCGAAGCGACAGACTCGGAAAAGAATAAAAGCCGCGTGTAATTGGCGTCGTTATCACTAAGGTCGTCGTTATTGTTACGCAACACGACGTCATCCAGGGCGAGCACTATCCATTAGGATTTATTGACGGCACTTAATAAACCGGATTTACGTCTAATCGATACTATCTCGAAGTCCAGCCCACGAAGACTCAGAGGTACCTTATGGCCCAAATAACTGATAGGTACTTGCTTCCCATAAATTTCCCATCACTCGGCCACCTCGAGCGAACGAGCGAACGAGCGAACGAGAATTCATGATCTTGCTCTATAAAACGAGTCGTCAATTACCAGCGATATCTGTACCTGCCGTAGTACGCCGCTCTCTTATCTCTCTACTAAATAATAGAGTCCTGCTGGAGCACCGTCCGGCAACCCAAAGGTCGCGGCATCGAACTCCCTGGGACGTAAAACGTCTCGTCTCTACGGCGAGATCCGAGAAGGTCCGCGAGATCCCTCTGATCCTTTACTACCGACAGGACATTCTTGTCTCGATCGGATGTGCGCGTCATCTTGAATAAACACTTGCAGATGCAGTCATTGGTGCGCTGGCTGTGATTCTAAGCAAGTCCAGGAGCGAGCATATATTTTTTGACTGGATCATGGAGATTCTGCCACGTGGCAATAAAATATTATCGCTGTGACTCTGTCGCGCGTCTCCTTCGACTGGCGGCAGTTCGTCAATGTTGGATAATCGCGGAACGTGCTGGAGAAGTCTGCGCCTCCAGCGTAGAATCCGCCTTCTGCGTAACACAGGGCAGTGTTGACAAGGTGCACCAAAGTGCGTCAGGTGGGGGGGATAGGTCGAAGTCGAAGTGATCTCGAATGGTCAGTTTCGAGTCTCGAGTGAAATGTTTGCGGCACCCACGCGTCAGTCGGCTAGATGAACTGTTTGTTGTGTTGCAGTGAGTTATGAGGAGGCCATGGCCTCGCCCTACACAGCCACCGTATATTAACGACTGAAAGCACACAAATGAGAGCCAGGAAACAGCACAATTACTATTGTAAAGAATCTTCAGCCGGAAAATATAATATTTATTTACTGGCTATTTATGCACAATCCGCAGAAGCGCAGGAATAACGTTTCCGATGTGCTCGATTCGTTTGATTGCAGCTCCGGAAATTTCATTTTCACCCGAAATGACATAATAGTCATTACTCGTTAGTGAAGATTAGAATTTAGAGAGGAAGCTTCCGCGGAGTTGATTTATTTATCAAAATCATTGTAGAAATGTTGCATACTATTTTTCGTTTGACCGCATTTGACTGTTGACTGTTGACTGTCGATTTCGAGAGTTTCTTTTCCACGTTCCCTCTTTTAATGGGAGGCGCCATTGGAGTCGACGGCGTTTCGATGCTCGGTGCTTCGCTCGGTGTTTCTAGCAAAAAGCCTACCGACATTAGCCACGTTCAATGGATTCCCTGATGTTCCGTGCAAGGATTTATAACATATTTAGTAGCGGAGCCCAAGATACATCTCGAGATAACCTTGGGTATCCTCTTGTTCGGAGATTTATGAAAGCGCGGGATGCACCGTTGTCGCCATTGTGCGAGTATTAGGTAACCCGGTGCAGCTTTATCATCGTTCCTATCAAAGAACCCCCTCCCCTCGTTCGTCCTGTTCCTTCTCCATCCCTCCCTCTTTCGTCTCAACACCATTTCTTTCTCTCAGAGCCACTCGAAAAGTTGTACAAAGTCGAGAAATCTCGCAGGTCGCGGGTGCTTTACTTAAAATCTCTTACTTTTTATTTCATCTGATTTTGGCTTTCGCAGATAATGAAACGTATATAAAAGTTCCTGCAATGACGAGTGGACGAAACTTAAGTATCAATAATAATAATAACACAAGGTCTCCATGGATGAGAAAACGAATAGAAGAATGGAGCAAGAATCTACAATACTATCTGAATCTAATCTAAATAATAGGACACAATCAATCAAAAGAGCCACACGGCGAAGCTGCATTAGAAGTTTCTAACAGGTGTGCTTATTGCGGCAGTAGTTACTTCGACATTGACGCGCTACGGGACCCAGCCGCAGGACCCACCGGGAGGGGCCTCTTGGGCACCACTCGTAGATGCTACGTGCCTCCGACGCTCTCTGCCACGCAGATGATGATAACCCAGAGGCTTGAAGCTTGACTTTCCTCGGCTTTCCTCGGCTTTTCTCGGCTTTTCTCGGCTTCACTCGGCTAGGCTCGAGGTAGTTCGGGTCCCTTCGACCTGGCGAGTGGTCGGCACAGCATTCAACAACCTGTTGCCGCCGAACATACCGTGTCTCTGTCCCATATTTCATCGTGCCAGAGCCGGACGGACTCAAGTACCAGCAAAGGATCCAGGAATGCGCCAGCCTCGAATTCGGCTAGGGGAATCTGGAGTCGGGCAATAGCGGGGCCCAAGTGGGGACCGAAGGTGGCCTCTACTCGTAATGGAGGATCAGCCGACTGGTTATCGGCACCCCTAATTAAAATCGAGCGCTCTCGAAGGTGCCGCCGCTTTCTTTCGGGTGCGCGACGAAGCACTAGGCAGCCGCTCGAATGTTCGAATGAAGATGATGCATTCGCATACTGGCCGCTCGACAATGCTAAGTCTCTGCCTCTTCCTGCTCCTTTAGCTCCTTTTTTGCTTCTGCCTCTTCTCAACCACGCGCTGCACACCCGACGGATGGTCTATGCCTACGCAATATCACAATTCGGAAGCAAGGAACGGGAGAAATTTGCAAGGAAGCGTCCCTCGTACAGTAGATGGGTGTCGAGGGAAGCGTCGAGGAACCGGTTCGACCGTTCGAGAGTACGTGAATGGCAGTGCTGGTCGTGATGATCGTCCTCGTGATCGTCGCCCTCGCCGCTCAGCAATACTTAGTTACCTCTGGAGAATCGAACTCGCGCTTAATCTTCGCCGCTGAAACACGCTCTGGCATTTTTCACGGGCACTTCCTTGCGTGGGCCCCGGCTCCTTTTACTTTGCGCCAGGCCGCGCCACTCTTTCTTTCGCGGAGTTAATTCTTTGCCGCGTCGGCTATTGGAACAAATAGGCTGATACAAGGGCTACGTGCTGCTTCGTGTTTTGTAGGGCGCGCCACGGAGAAATATGGGATCTCGTCGCGGGGCGTCGCATTAATAACTCCGACTCATTTTTATCCTGGACGCATTGTAAGCACGGAAGCAGTTAATTACTTGGATGGCCACACAGAGTGCTAAGTTAAAAAATTGTGCAATTATGCTAAACCATGGACGTCGATGTCTTTCCTCCTTTCCATCTTCGCTTTGTCGTTCGTCTCTTCTCGGGACTCGGCGGTCAGTCGTGGACGCAGATCTATCGACGTTTCCTTCGTAACTGGTTTCATTCTCCGGTTGAGTAGCAAGTGCTACCGGTAGTCGGATGCTGTGGCGTCTCTAGTCTCGCAGCCACAAGCGGTGCGCGAGTAGCTGAGGACAGAGCGAGAGAGAGAGAGAGAGAGAGAGAGAGAGAGAGAGAGAGAGAGAGAGACGAGGAGCAGGAATGAGAGGCAACCAAGGAGCCTCGGAGGCGGAGGAGTCGACTGCTCGAGGCATCCATTCCCCATGCGTCGCTCTTCTGCTATCTCCGTGCGAGAGGTATCGACCGTCCTTGTTTGGCCACGAGGCACCTGTTGCGCAGAGTTTCGAGTCAGCGCCGCAGCGTGGCGGTACCGTCTAACGATGACGACGAATTCGCAACAAGACCTGCGAGAAGTTTTTTATGGCACTTGAAATCCGTGCGTACTGCAGACTAGTTAGGGACTGAGGAGGGAGCTGAAGGAAGTGACGACGTGACGTCACGGAAAAGTGTTACGTAAACTACGGAATAAGCGAGGAATTTTAATTGGGATTACTCGCGGGATCCCGACGCCGCGGCGCGCGGCACGACGCTCCTCTTGTAAGGATCGAGCCGCGAGCGGAGACGAGTTAACGAACGGTAAAAATGAATGCGTCCACCGAAATGACATCTACCGGCAACGCGAGAACGAGAGGCTGATTCTTCGGTAGGTTTAGTCGAGATTACGAATTACGAGAGATCTGGCGGTGCCAATTTTGGGCAGCCGATGTGACTCGAGAACCTCACGGTTTCACCCCAGTCCGGCAAGCCTGAAAATTCGAAACCACTAGGGCGGTCTCTAACGAGCGCCCCGCTGTCACGAACGAATAATAAACGCTCGAAATTTATACCCAAATAAAAAAATTTGTTGGGTCTGATTTAATTAGCGCCGATCCACGATACCATTTGTAACGTCGTGGACCTCACTTCAGATGCATTTTACGGCAACTTTTCAGAATGAGATCTGCAGCGACTTACGGCAATCGCGAACAATTTATAAGTTTATTAGGCAAAATAATTGACTGATGCTGCCGGAATTTTTTGTCGGTTAATCGTATCAATTAAATATTACATAATTTCGATCTTCATTCGTTATTCCTCTTTTTTTCATAATCATTACGTTTCATTCTCAAGACTTTAACATACCTACTATGTACACTTGTACAGGTACCACTCTTCTCCTTGATTCTTTTTTCTCGGGAAGAATCGGCAATCGGAGATTTTCTCCTTGGCGAAGCATCAAGGAAGGAGCCGCCAGTTGAAAAACGCTTTTCATGCGACGTAGCTTTTACTTCCTAACGGCTGGCCTAATTGGCAGTGGCGTATTCGCGCAGCGGATTCTCCGAGATCTTATTGTTCTTCATTTTAATTGTCAGTGGATGTTTAAGAATTGAGATTGACCATGGCGAGGACTCTCGAGTAGCGCCAACGATAGTTGCAGCGACGCTAATTAATAGAAGAGCCAAGGCACGCAAGACGCGCGAGGAACTCGACTCTCTATTCTCGCTTTTGAAGAACACGAAAAATATATGAAGGTAAAGACCCCTGGCGAAGACCCCCGCCGAGAAGATCCAGGACTCGCGACACTGGAAGATCCGAGATCTTGGGAGCTTACTGAATCTTTCCTCGCGTATCTGATCCTGCCAGACTGCTCCTGGATTTTAACTTGTTCGCTGTCTACGTGATTTTTCTTCAAATTGCTTTGCCCCGTCCTCCTCTTGCCTTTCGTCACCGTCAATTGATGGCGCATCAGACCTCGTGCCGGTTCAAGCCATTCTGAGGTATTCCCTTCCCGAAGTAACCTAGAATTATGCGACTTGGAGGTTAGACCGTCGGTCACAATTAGGAACGGCACGTCACCAGATAGACTCAGAGCTTCCGAAAGGATCTCCTTTCACTGAGCTTAAAGAAAGTACCGAAAGTTCTGCGAAGCTCCACCGATTCACTTTTCGCAATAGCAACGATAACGACTCTTCAGTATTAGATAGTATTTTTCCTATTGTGTAAGAGAGAGAGAGAGAGAGAAAAGGAGCATCGGAAGCTTAAAAAGATGGCAGGAGGATCGTCCTAACCGCTGAGGAGAACGAAGAACGAAGAACGAAAAGAGTGAAGCGCAGACGCAGAGGGTTCTAATGCGAGCGAGCCGCCAGCAGTAGGAGCTGACGTAACGCGTGATCTATCTAGCAAGCTATATGCGTTTCTCGAAAGTGCTTTGCGCGAAGGCCCACATTAGACAATTAAATCTTTTTAATCGTTCGGGTAATTGTTCCGAATTAGAGATCCTGTCCGTCCGCGAGCGAACGTGCTCCCTGATTATCATTCGTGTGCGTGTGCGTGTGCGGGAGGCTGCGAAGCGGAGAGGAGCGTCGAGGGAGCACTTAGCCAGAATACGCCAGTGATTATTGCCCGTGATAATGATCGAGTCGCTGCAGTTGTCTATGGCGTGATTGCAGGTCGCAAGATCCTTAGGCCATGCGAGGGTGGTTATTAGGGGCAACCGGTTCCATCTTCGAACGCATGGAACCCTCCGCTGACGAGACACTCTCTGCATCGGACACTGTCCCTCCTAGGCCCCTTCTAGTCCCCTCCGTCCCTCAAATATCCTCCACGTCTCCTCCTAGCTCCACCGTTCACAACTCCCTCGGCCGCTTTCATCACTTTCAATCATTTTTCCACTTCCTCTTCGTGATAGTCATCAAAGTAATTCTTCCGCTGAACCATGCTGATTGTTCTTCGTGGTCTCCTTTGACCATTCCGAATGGACCATCACGACCCTTCGCGACACGCTTCTCTTAAAGTTCATTCGTCGAATCGCTCGATGCAACCCCAAGAGACAATATAATGGACCACAATCAAGAGTGAGCGATTAAAAGTAGATTTTAATTGACTGAGAAGCGCCTTGAGAGACGATCAGAAAGAGTGAGGGGTGGGAGGAGGGACAGAGATGAAAGACTCACTCGCACTTCCATGGTCCGGTACCATGGCAATAAATCTTTCTAACATGTAAGTAGTAACTAGTAACCGATTCATATTTATACGACTGTTGTGAGATATTAGCTATTATAAAGAGTTATAGCCTGACCCTCTCACTACGGGGTAGGAAATAGGAATGACTGTGATCGCGTGTTATGAATTATGCTGCGAAACCCGCTCGTTTCATTTCTCGAATTAGGTATTAGGTAGTAGGTAGTAGGTATTAGAAATTAGGAATTAGGAATTAGGTATTATAATGATAAACGGGACCCCTTTTGCCTTCAGGAGGAGTCCAGTACCTCGAGTGAATTTCTTCCTACCTAAACATATCCCTTCTCAGCTCGATCTCTTGCAAGACTCTCATGATCCCCAGAAAAGTTTACGCAGAACTTATAGGAGATACGGCTGCCATCGAGCATCGACTGTGGCGCCGAAAAGGAAACTTCTGGGAGATGCATAAAGCGCATCTAGCCTGATATTCGAGGCTACTCGAAGACTCTCGGTTACTCGGTCAAATCGGCCGGCCACTCAGCTTTTGATTTTGGTAAGGGCTCGCAACAGCTGTCAGGTTATAAAATTCTTTAAACTTCCTCGATCGCAACGTTTCAGGGTCTCGCATATCGTCGCTACTATCTTCCTGTCGCCAACGTCGTCATTTTCCCGTCATGTTGTACATTCGAATTCCCTCAAAATTATACTCGCTTCGACGCATTTTATTTGGGCATGACGGTCATTATGTCTTTTGGCGGGCCCCCGGGACGACCCTGACTCGATGATTACGATTTTGGGCCCCAAGACCCGGACTGGAAATCCTCTTAAACGCCAAATTATACGTATGCTAAGTGGCGCGATTTAAATTATTATCATCTCCCTTGAACCCAAATCCTCTTCCGAGAAAGATTATAAGATCGCTTTGCGTCCCTCTTTCCTCATTTGAATGTGATTTGAACTGGCAGTGGTGCACAGTGACATACACGGTCTTTCATTTTTCTTCATTAGATCAAAATGTCTTCGGCTCTTGATTAATTACGCACATACGCTTGAAGTAAATCAGGCCAGCCAAAATTTATCTTCCTCGATGATCATCTTGTCGGTAGTTGACGTTCGGAATGCAAGAAGATGATCCAGGACCTTCGTTCTGTCTGAAATGAGAAATGAGAGTCACTGGTCAAATGATAGCGTATTATAAAACAAAGCGTGCGCGTTAGCCCTATTGGAGGTGGTTCCAGCAATAAGTCGTTAATTTGAATGCGCGTGTGATGAATTATTTAGGGACGATTATCTTAATATACCTATTCACCTACTCGGTCGACTTCACCTCTCGATTGCTCACGTATACCTACGTACTCGCTTTCTGCTCTTATTTTTGACAAGGGAGGCGTCGAGGCGCATCAGGACGCATGCGCCCTGGAAAGAGAGCTAATTGTCGCAGTTGCATTTCCGGCTAAACTTTGAAGTACACTGACAACAGAGGAGAAGGACACGCGTAACGAACAGTGACACCTGTTTTCCTACTGGAAAATACATATCTGACGTTAAAAAAGCCCGCCCTGATTGACCATTAGTTATACTGTTGTGCTCGTAAAATTCCGAGAGTGGCATCAGTTCGAATGTTTGAAGCTCATCGTGAGAGAGGAGCATATGGTCTCTCGACGCTTCAACCCTGTTATAAGAAAGGGGCCAGCACCTCGGGGAAGGAAGATCGTCGAAAGCATTCCTGAAGTCTTTGCGGCGGGCAGACAGCCAGTTCCCTGCCGGTGTCCAGCCAAAGATGGACCAACAGAAAGGAACTGCGGTGATTTCGGAATTCTGTGGGTGGGAGGCTGCGCGAGACGTGTCCTCGGGCCCTAAATCTCTCGAATACTTGTGTTGACCATCACGGATTCGGTCAGGCCCCCATCCATTTCTCCATTCATCCGGATTATTATAATTGCCGTTTATTTGGGCACCGTCCTCATAGCCCGAAGCTAACTGCGAACAGGGACGCTGAATTACGTGGAATTCCTGCCCCAGTCCTCGAACGCTTCATTATTTCACTCATTCTAGGCGAGAGGAACTCACTGTTCTAGCGATTGCCAACAGGCGCAACCAAGAAAGAGGTGCGAAGGGATCTGCGATCACTCGGACGCGGAGAAAGAGAATGATGTGGAACCGCAGGTGCCATCTTTAACAATGAACAACGGACGACAACAATTCGTATTTCTTTAAATGACATATTTATTGTTTAAATTAAAAGTAGCAGTGTTATATGTATCTACAGGGAAAGTACAAAGATCTAAGTTTTAATGCGGCAATAACAATAATAATATCATATAAATTTTCTTTCTCTCTCGTAATAGACGTACGTAAGAAAGTAGTAAGTGATAGAAGCAAATCTTTTTATACTTTTTTTTTATTTATTCTCTACCGCACGTGAATTGATCGCAAAAAAAGGAGACTCGAGGGAGGTAAATGCGGTCGAGCGTAGAAATAAAAAAATAAACGTAAATCACAAAAAGCAACTACCGACGGAAGGCACGACAAAATTCTTAATACAAGCAGATCTTCAGATTTCAAATATCATTGGCTCCTTGAGACTTAATATCCATACGAACGATTTCTCGCCGTGACATGGTGGATCGCGCACAATTATACCGGGTGTGTACGAGAAAAGGTTCAAGCATCAATTTCACTTACGTCTAATTAGCAACGTTACTTCTCATGGTATTATCCTTAAAAAGTATAATTCGTTCCCGCAGTCGTCTTACGCATCCACTTATGTATTCTCGCCAATTCAACGCAATACAGAAATTTCGATGCAACGTAACATAGCGGTACCGTTACGTAACGCAGTGCCAGAAGTGACGTGCCACAAAAAAAACAAGAGACTATGGAAAGTTAGGGATTTGTGCCTTTGTATCGACTGTACACGAACAACTCTTCTTTTCGTAAAAGTGATCTTAATTCTAATATAACGTATTTACAATACAGTATTCAAGAGTTACACTAACACACATACAAAAGGGAGAAATAACTCAAGTTCATCATATCTCATGCAGGACTGCATTGACGTAACAATGAGAATATCTGGCCGTTAGCGTCTTGTATCAATATATTTTATGTACGTTAAATTTTGAGTGTTCTTCGAGGTATTCACGGCAAGTTTACGGAAATGAGCCATCTTGCTAATCCCCATAAAAGCTATGACCACCCCCCACCCGACGGGACCTCCTCCTACACTTATTTTACCTTTCTCTAGTCATTATCATTATTTTTATCGCCGTTAAGTATTTTAAGCAAAATTTTCAACCGGCAGTCTTATATTTCTCGTTGGAATAACGCAACGATTCTTTCAGTTTCATCGGGTGTGTCGGACTGCGCAGCGTAAGTCTACGTTAAAACGTTGGCAAAACTTAAAAGGTTTAATTGGTCATGGTTACGTATGCAAGTCTATGTTAAACAAAAATTGTTCTTCCAATAAAAAAAGACTGGATCTAAACCTCAGCCATCTTCAATTGGCCAAGACAACTTTGTGATGAACGAATATTCCGCAAACTTTGGTTAAACCGGCGGCAAGGCCCAGAGAGTCGCCGTCTTGTCGGCCGACGTGCTCAGGAATGAGAATTCTGTTGGATGCCAACGACCGGAAATGACTTTGTCCTGGTGCTGAGCAACAACGACGCTCGGTAGAGGCATCGTCAAGTCACCTGCGAAAATTAAAGAGCGAATTTGCATGAGGCCTTAGTACCAAAGACTCTCGGCAATTCTAATTAGAGAAATCCTTTTGGACTTGAAGTGGAACTCCAACCTTGCAAATCCGTGAGTACGAGTTTGTTGTCGTAGCCGGCGGTGAGTAGATAGTAAGCGGATGGAGAAAAGCGAATACTTCTGATGTCAGCGGCGTGAGGCTTGAAGCATTGGACGGTTCTACCACCCCGAATGTCGAAGAGAACGCAGCTGCTGTCCTCGTGACCTGAGACCAGGAGCCTTCCGGAAGGATCCACGCAAAGGGCTGCTACAGGGCTCCCGACCTGTAACGGAATTAAATGCTACTCAGAGACAAGTACAACTGGATTCCATTTTCAGTCTTGATCATAGGCGTCCGATAAAGTTTCGAGTGTCTCAGTATGCAAAAGGTCGTGAGACGATTATCGAGGAACGACGCGTGTGTTAAATGGAAGGAAAGTTTATCGGACGAGAAAAGAAAGAGAAAATGAAAACGGAAAAGATAAGGGCACGAAAATGCCGTAACTAAAAGAGTTTCTTAAGAAACACGAATGTCTCGGAATACCTTGCTGCCAGGTACCGTTGCTGGTGTGACCATGTTAACGCAACCCCTCGTCCTTAGATCCCAAAATCTGACGGTCTTATCCTGAGAGCCGCTGACGAACATCGCACCGCCCCAATTGTAGAGCGTGAGAACGTGTCCGCTGTGTCCACTGAGGGCTTGGAAAGGCGTAGACGTCCTGCAGTCTGTCACGTAGATCTTGCAATCGCCGGCACCTCCGCTGATTAGGAGGCTCGACTTGTTGGAGGTGTCCTCGAGGAAGCAGAGGTCGCGCACAGTTCCATCGTGCATGGTCAGATCCACATCATCGCCTGCGTCGAAAGGAAATTTATTGTATTTATATAAAAAAAAAAAAAAAAAAAAAAAAAAGATGCTGGTCAACGGGATCATTAATAATGATGGCCATTTCGAGATCCGAGTGGGATTCATTCTCTCCCGTTACTCGCGTTATCGAATCAGTCTGGTTGCACGTGTAGTTACCTTCAAGGTTCGAAGTGCATGCGTTGAATCGCATCAGTTTGACTGTCTTGTCGTTGCTTCCAGTGGCCATGAGTTGTCCATCCGGAGTCCAGGCTAGACAGTAAATCGAACCCTTGTGGTGTTTTGTTCTCTTGAAGAGAACCGTGGGTTGGTAGGTCTGGTGATCCTCCCTGATCGAAGAGAATATCGTTATATCCTTGACCAGAAGATACGAACGACGAGGAATACACAACTAGGGAGGGGAAAGGTCCCGGCAGTGTCGGAACACTCTTGCCTCTCGGGATTGCCTTCTCGTTCCCAGGCATCATTTCTCCTACGGTTCTAATTAAATGACTGCCGAGGACTAATCACCTATCGGGAAGCTGGGAGGAGGTGGCGAAGCTACAAATGCGCAAACCAGAGAAGAATGAAACGAGTGCAGCTCGCATCGTCCTCGCATCGTGCACACTTTCTCATAAAAGTTTATGCAGATGTAATTAGAAAAGATATTCCCAGCGCAGGTTGTCTTCTTCTGCCTTCACTGTCTACGCAAGATTGCACTCCGGAGGAGTTTCACTTTTCCATATGTATTTTGTGCTTTATTCAATGAAGCTAAAGGCCCGCTACTTGTCATTTGCCAAAAGATGATGGTGTCTCATCATTGTCCTTGTTATCGAAGCCCCCCCCCCCCCCCCCCCTCCTTATTCATGAGTCTTCCCTAAGGCTACGATCAAATGTCCTGCGTGCTTCGTGCGTTTCTTAAAAAGTAGGGGAAAAAAGACTAATGACTGTAAGAGCACGAAAAAACAAGTAAAATCCCAAATGAGCAAATTTCATGACCCACGACGCATAGCCGTTGTGCGATCTACGTATTATGTCATATGTCTGCACGACCGTACGATGGAAAGTTCTTTTCTTCTTCAGTTTCGTAACCATCGCGCATAATCGTACCGGTTTCACGTAACGTCGTAGCGGCAGTCAATGCAGCGGCCGTCGTCATTGCACTTCGTTAGAAGGCGCAATTTCGCAGCGCGACGGATTAAGTTCGAAAAATCGAGATCAATAACGATTCCAATCGGCCAGGAGCGTCAGGACGTAAGCTCGAGGAACGAGTCGATTTACAGAGTAATTTATGCTCCGGTTGACATGAAGGTTCTGCGGAAGATCGACACACTTATAGGCCCCTGCGTGCCTTATTTTCAAAATGGCCGATACTTACCGAACGTCACTGAGTTTCGGGTAGGCGCATATCCGCAGCGTCTTTGAATTTGATCCGACTGCGTAAAACTTTCCATGGGGATGAAATTCGGCGCAACGAACAGCCTGAACATCCTCGAGCGCAGTAACCGGAACGAATCTGGGTCGACCGCCGTTGCTACTTCCGTTACTCGCGTCTAGTTCCGATCTTGGCTCCTGCTGTAGGGAAAATCAAGATCCACAGTCATTATTTAAAGATACACAAAATGGTGCTCTCTGAGTCACGCTATAATTGGGAAAGCCGATAGGGACCCCTTCGAAGAATTGCGCAAAAGCACAAAGTCTCGTAAAAGCAAGTTCACTCGGTGCTAGATCATCGGGCTGCAAGAGTGCAGATACAATCTGACAATGAAAGTCAGCGAGTCAGGACCAAACGAGGGTTAATCGTTGCGAGCTTCAACAGGTGCGCTGCCATCGCTGCTCCCGGCAACACGAGCCAGTGACCTTCCGTCGAGCACCTGGGCTAATTAAAAAAGTTCGGAAGGTGATCGTCAGACGTAACGGATGACGAAACGTTGAATAAAGTAGAAAGTCCGAGGAGGACGAACTCGAAAGGAAACGAAGCGAATGGAGCCCAGTCGGTTGTCCTGCAGGCAGAGCTCCGAAGAGTGCGCGGGACGTGGGCGATCCTCCAGCGGATTCGGTACATCCGCAATGATCTTCGCTTCGCATCGGCGCTTACTCGAGGATTCAGACTAACCGAAAGGCTGAAGATACGACACGGCGGGTCTACGGTCTATTCCTTTAAATCGTTTTAATGTTCCTCGGTCGACTTGCGCAACGTCGCTCTGGCACGCTTTTCATTTTAGACCTCTTTACTATCCGAGGACTCCGATTACTCGGAATGATCTCCGAGAACGATTATCGCATTGCTGGCAAAGCAAACGGACTGCTTGCTACTTGCTACGCGTTCCTCGCTGTCTTTGAAGTTCCTGACGTTCCTGATATATTTTAAGCTTCCAAAGATTTCATTGAGAATTGCTTGCGCTCGCCTTGGAAGCTGCGGCTGCGATTCGAGTTTCTCCAGGAAGGGACGCATCGTCATCTCACACCCGACACCCTTCCTCCGATGGACCCTTGGACAGCCTCCTCCACGAATGAGATGAGATTGACTTGGGTCCATACCTTCACTGTTTCTTCGTCCCCGCGAAGTCCTCTGTAGCATTCGCATTTTTTTTTTTTTTTCTTCTAAGATCTGCGTCTTCCCGTTTTTCTGTGTGTTCGTCGTCGCGCGAAAGAAGGTAGCGAATGCCTCGACTTTCACTGAATTTCTAAAACACCGCACGGGTACGTTTATTCGACACGAGGAACTGTCTCGTAATCTGTCAAATGTCGTCGCTACGATGAGTATAAAGTTACATCAGTCGATGTGCATATATTATAGATATCTTAGGATCAATTACAAGAGCAAGACGATGCGCCATCAATACGCGATCATTACGTAAAACGAGAGGATCGCGAATTGAATAATCTAAAAAATCGGATGTAAGAACATCTAAAAATGGGGGGGAGGGGGGGGGGCAGCTGACACTCGAGAATCACAACGAAACGCTCGTTCGTCTTCCTGCTAGCGACTTTATGAGAAAGAATTAACCGAATTAACAGAATCCCCCTCGCAACTCCAGCAACCGTTCGGAGCGCCGTTTGACACGCATGTTTCCGTTCTCGAAGATTCTGGGTCAGCCGAGCGTCCATCCGTCGCGGCGGCGATTCGACCTTCGAGTTTTATCCCGATTTCTCCTGGGTACGCATCGGGACCTCGTGAACGTCTCGTGGTTCTGCAGAGTTCGTTGGCTTCTTATTTTCGATAGAGCGCACCTATCCTGGCTGGAACTGGGTTAAGAGAGAAACTTTAACGAAAACGAATAATTTACATATTATAGATTCGAAAATGTGACAATTGAGAGCGTAACGTCAATGATTCAATTGCGTCGGAAATATCCATTCGATGTTCGTGATGCTTCGTACTCGCAGGCATCTCGAAATCCTTTATTGTTTTCAGAAAGAGAAAGCGTCTTAATGCGATTCGATGCATTTTCTTTCGCATCGCATGGGGAAACTCAGATTGGCCGATACTCCCAAGTGAGGTTCTCACGGTTCGCAGAGATCGAATATTCCGCTACTAAATGTCGCCCGTAAAGGTGGGAGCGTGCTTGTGGCGCATCAGAACGACAATGCTCCATTAAATTAATTAATGATCTTTGAAAGATTTGCATTGCGAAAGGCTCGCGCAGCCACTTCGGTACGAGGGTTGCCAGATTAAGTCTCTCTCAGGGAGGATCAGAATCGAATAAAATGACGAGTGTCGCCTCAGAAGGATAGAAAGGGGAGATGATGATATCGGATCGACACACAAAAACGCACGCACGCACGCACGCACGCAACGAATGAAGCCAAAGACAGTGACGTCATCGATGTCATGTGGTGATCAATGACCAATAACAGGCCAGAGAAGGACGAAGAAGGAACGGCGTTCAGTTGCTTTGACTGCGACAAGATATTCGGGCCGTCATCTATCTATTGAGAGAGAGAGAGAGAGAGAGAGAGAGAGAGAGAGAGAGAGAGAGGGAGAATGATCCTCCGTACGAAATTCACGCTACGAAATTAATATGAGAGGACTGGCAAATAATGATATAATGATTAAATGAGAGTAAGAGGTGTAACGTTACGTAACGTGGGGTGACCTTTTGAGAGAGGCTGCATCTTTTTTTCAATCCTACGAGAGCAGCCATCTTTCCGGCCTTTCCACTCGAGGGTTCTCGCAGTTTTAGCTACGAGAAAGAAAGCAAAGGAGACTTTCGAAAGGCATCGCGATACGTCGTCGGGCCGGAGGCCGACTAAGAATCCAATCTGACGTCCTAACGCACCGAATGTGCTGCCAACATTCCGGCAGGTTGTCATTCTCTGTTAGCCAAGACGAATTTTCAGAGAAAAATAATAACGAGACAGCGAGAAGCCAGGTCGCTGAGAATTCAAAGACGAAAATCCGGATACGATCTGGTGAAACCAACCGGATTGTATCTAGGTTGCGGCACACTTTTTTTAAGTACTCGCCGTGAACGTCATTAGGTCTATTTGGTAGCCGATTCAACTCGCGAGAACTTCCCCGGTGGATTCAATTTCCTCCAGATTCGAGAAATCTCGAATTTCTACTTTTTGCACTCTAAAGTTGATTTTTGTTAACCGGGCATTTTCAGGCTGCCCATGTTTCTCGCGAAACTCAAAGCACCCAAGAGGACACTTGGTATCCAGAACGCTTAGGATTTGGCAATAAAAGAGCGCGAGGAGTCACATCGGCTCCTTGCCTGCAGCCTCCGAAAAGAAAACAAAGCGACAAGATCGCGATGGCACGGCCTAGTAGACGCAATAATCTTCGGAACTCTCTCTCTCTCTCTCTCTCTCTCTCTCTCTCTCGGCAGAGTATTTTCTGTTATTCTCGGGTGATTATGCGATTTGCGCCACACAAAGTCACTCTCACCGATCGACCGATCGACGATCCGTAGCAAAGATATATCTAACTAGCAGAATGGCGATCCATCGTGTTCTAGATCGGACGCACGTCCTCCTTACGGGAACGTTAATCGGTACGAATGTTTAGAGATGTTCGAAGAAAGTGGTAAGGAGCATTTGAACATTTGAACATTTGAACATTTGAACATTTGAAAGGTACCAACAGGAACGAAACATTCTTCCCCGTGAAAACCGTCCTACTAAGTAAATCGAGGCCATTTTCTTTCTAGTTCTCAGAGTTTATCGTATTATCGGAATTTCAGAAAATAAATATATATGTACATACAATGGCGGTACCTCTTGTTACGGTCGGAACAAGGCAGAAAACTTTAAGGCAGTCTCTGTCCAATGGCGTAACAGTTCCGAAAAACAATTTCCTGCTTAACGATCCGTAATCGACTTCCTGTCCTTTCCTTTCCTTTTCTTTCTCTTCCCTCTCTCGGCGCACCAGAAGAAATCCGGACAAACGAAAGGATCTCATGGCCCTTGCCAGCGCAGAGAGTAAGAGTCTTTCCCATTGACATATACACATAAGAGAATCCCTCGTCGAAATCGAGTAAAATCCCATCCCATCTACGGATCATGCTGCGTTTCGCAGAACTACTTTCTAGCGGAGATACGAGTTGGCGAAAGGAGCATTTCAGATTCCAATCGACGTTGCTACCAGCAAAGACCTATTAAAACGAATGAACAGCCGTAGACCGTGAACGGATGCTCGTCGCGATCGAAAAGGCGTCGTCGGAGTGCTTTTCTTTTATTATATTTCGAATCTAACGAAACGCGAAAAAAGGTCGACTCGAAAGCGATTAAAAAAAGAAGGACGGTTGAAGCGATGAGGGCGGGGAGGCCAGGATAGCGGTGACGAAAGGCAGCAGCAGCACCGTGGGTCGTGAATTGCTGACTGTCGATTATGAGATTGAATGAAATAGCGCCGCCATTCTTCTATTCTACGGGACAACGAACCATATAGCTTCCACGACGTCGTCCGAGTCTCGCGTTCCTTTTCCCCTCAAACTTCTGCACCAAGTCGGACTTTCCGCATCTCTCGAAATTCACGTCTCTCGTCCCTTCGACGTCGAGTAAATTCTCCATCGACCTCCTGCTCTGCATCCGACCCTTGTGACCCGTGGTTACGTGGTTCCCGTTCTCATCATTGTAATCCTCCCACTCGCTGATCTCGCTCCTAACATCCTCCAAGGATCTCGTCCTGCCAACGGAGCAGGTGCACGGCGGGAGGCTACTTCTGCCATGGCCCCCAGAACTCTTGGCAGCCCTTGTTCTCGCACCTTCCATCAGCATCATCCTCGGAGAGAGTCCCATCGCTGGGACTTGGAGAGTCTGACCGGCCGGTGGCGGAGGCATCGCGTTTCTATAGAGCGGCGTCAAATAGTAATAGTCGCGTCCCTTGTTTCCAGGCATTCTCGTCGGCAAGTAGTTGTAGTCGTGACTGGATAGATGGGGCGGAAGCCACTGGGATATCGGCTCGACCGGAAGCATCGGTCGGTAGCAGAAGGAGGGTCCTCTCGAGGGGCTATTACGATACATTGGAGGCCAAGGCCGGTGCTTCCCGTCGTTCCCAAGACGTGGATCCATTCTTGGATCAAGAATCCTTAGGTCACCCATTTCATCGAATGTCACTGATGTTCACTGATCTTCACTGATATCTTCACGAGATTCGATTGGATGCGAGACACAGGCTCACGGGAACCAGAATCGATCTTCACTTTTGAAAGTGACGTTCGACGTCAATACTGGATTCCATAACCATCCGATACTCTTCTCCTTCTTTCTTTTGTTTTTACATTCGGCTAATGCTCTATCATCCCCGACTATTTTCTGCTTGACTCTCTTAATCCTCTCTTGATTCTCTCTCGTGTCTCGTCATTACGAGATGGCATAGAATTAATGGACTCTACGATGATTTCAGCTACTTCGAATTGACGCAACGGCGGGTGTCGTCGGATTATTTCGATCTCTCATGAAATTTTGTTAAATAGGTAGTCCTTTACTCGGGTGTGATATTTAACCGGTTGACGTATCGATCGGTATTTGGCCGATATGGACACGAGACAGGAACGAGATCGAACGTCCACGAGGAGGCACTGCGATTCGCGTTTTCACGATCTCATCCTTCGTTTCGACACGAAGGACCACGTCCGGCAAGATGAAGGTCACGAAATTATGGCTAGATACACGACGTCGTTTTCATGCAAGCAGGAGAACGCGACTGTACTCGGCTGAGTGCAGCGGAGGAGTGTGTAGGTAGGTATGTTCTTGCCGAGTGAGTTCGAGTAGATGAGGAGCGACCTACTTCTTCCCGAGCAACCTTCTCTCTCTCTCTCTCCCACTCCGCTCTTGCCTCTCCACCACCTTCTTTATCGTCCCTTCACTCAACCGCGCTCATCCGTTTGCTTCCTCCATCAAAAGACCAGAGTCTTTTTCAAAGCGAGGAGACTGCGTCCATTGGCAAATTTTTGTAAAGCGTCGTGCATCATGATATTCACGATTCATCGTCATTCGGTTCCTCTGCGAGGTGCTTCTGACGTCATTGATACAATCGAAGCGAATTCAGAGCACCCTGAAGTTACGATCTAGAGGATCGATGCCAACGAAACACGATTCTAGGAACGGTACACTTTGGTAGATACAGATTCTCTACGTTCTCGAGGAGGTTGCCGGCTTTCACTCCGGATGCTGCATCCTTTTTTCAAACGATACTCATGACAGTACGCCGTACGCATTAGAAACTTGGAGAGATTATTTGCACTACGTCGGGCAGCGACAACTCTGTCGATTTGGCGGCGAACGCCCACGCGGTCGTCGCCATTGCCAGTTCACATAGGATGCAGTTCGTCAATGCACCTCGATTAGTAGAGTCCGCGGGAAAGATTGGAATTCCTGCTCGTTTTCTCCGTTCACGAGTGATTCGCGATCAGTTGGGTAGATAAAAGTGGAAAGGCGTGCGCATGGTAAAAGCCTGAAGAAGAGGACTCCTGCCAATGTCCATGAGTTACCTAACCTACCTGCGCAGTAGCAAGCAGCTACTGATACGCTCCGTTAACAATTTATTGTACGATTGGCGATTGCACCTTTTATCCTTCTTTTCCTTTCCCTTTTTCTCTTTATCTTTATTTGTAGAAACGTCACTTAACCCCCCCCCCCCCCCCCCCCCCACTGAATGAGCTCTCACACGTTATTCCCAATGACTTGCAATTGGAACAGCTCGACTTAACGAGGAGTAGTTCGTTTTTAAGTGACGAATAGAGTATATTTTGCGATACCTAAAAATTACGAAGCGGCGTGCTACAAGGAAACAGCAAGACCTTCCGTGGGTCTTCTGGTGCAGGCCCCACTTACAATCAGTCAACTCGCACTGGACTAAAACAAACGGAACCTACATCGCGGAACGTCCTGTTACTCGATAATTGCTCCTTCGTTAAAATGCTCTGATAACTCATCACGAGTTAACAAGTACGATCGAAAATACTCTAAAATATAATAGGTTCTTATGCACAGCATCCGTTCTTCTGAGCTTAGTTTAATCAATTAGGCCATTTCGTTTCTCTGATTTGGTATATGGATCTGCCCAAGTGAGATAGTTTTGGACTATGAGAGATCAGCCATCAATCGCGACGTCCTTTGAGACGAAGCTGAAGCTAACAGCCGAGCGATTCGGCATATTTCAATTTCGAAAAAGAATAATTCTAGGTCTTGCTTCCTGTTCATTTTTTGATTGCTGATTAAGGCACAAAAACTTTGGAATTTCTATGAAAGTTTCAAGTACTCGGCTGCTAAGCTTAATCCCGCGCACTGCATAACACGCAAATCTTACGAAAAATGAGCTCGACGAATTTTTTAAGCTCACGAAATTGTTTCATCAATTTCAATTAATTAATAATTTTTCGTAAGTTGTTTTCTCCATATAAATCGAATTTTTATTAGTCGTACGTTCGAAATAGAGCCCGGCGCCCTGTCGGCCCAGTGCACGGTATGCTCGGCGGCCACTGACTCTCCCTGCTACCTCGAGCTTCATCATCTAATTGTAAGACGGTGTCACTGGAATCGTTTCATCGATATGAAACGTATAGGTATAATATTGAGAAAGTACGGATACTTTCTTAATTGCTTAAGTTGTTCGCTAAAAGAACCGTGAAACTCAAGTAGACATACATATAATGACCTGCCAACGAATAAGCAAATAGCAAATATGAAGAATTATGCTAGGTGAATAAAATCTAATAAACGTCGGCAGCTCGACAGAGGTGAACCAGCATATCCCGGAAGAAAACAGAGGCAGTCCTATCGGTATTTTTGCTAATTGATACACACTGTCAATACTAAAGATCTCAAGAATTACCGAATCGTCAGGGTCAAAGGTTTCGCCGATAAAGAGAACGGTCGGCCGAGTTTCGACTACCGGAAAAACCAGCTGCAAACATACGTGGCCTGGTTTATAAAATAACTGAACTCATTCATCAGAGGCATTCTACATGGCGTCTTGACATCTTTAAAGTTCGATCTACGTCGCTTTAAAATAATTATCCTTGAGTCATTAAAGCATACACAACGTGTTATATGCGTTATGTATAAGGCAAATCACGAAAAACAAGAAAGAGAATACAAGAGAGCGGAATCGTGTGCTCGATGAGTCTCGATTGGTATGCGTCAAACTCTGCACCACATGACATTTTATTGCTGCAGAACGATTTGCCAATCAAAAACGTTATAATAGCATTTCTACTTCCCGTTTTTCCATTTCATTGATCTCCTGATTCTCTTTATTTGAATCGCAATACTTGAACAGATTGATAATTCATAATTTCAAATACAATCCACGTACCGGTGCGATGGTGGCCAAGGACTTTGAAGAATGCTCGTACGATGGACATGAATCGGCAATGTAGATTCCACGACGTGCCATACCGCTTTACCAACGGTTGAAAATTTTCAGCGCTGAAGCATCGGCGTAAACGACTCAGGGACTGTAGTTCGAAAATTGTTCCGCGATATCGTGGCACGTGACACGTTTGTCTAGTTCAACCGTTCTACCGCTAGACGGAGCTACGTTACCAAATTTATGGCAAGTACTCGAAGTATAAATGACTACTTCTTCCATCAAAGTCGAACGGGAGATGGAACGTATGGATACATATGTAGGATAGATACACACACATGTATTTCGTCTCTCAACTCGACTTCGACGGAAATATACCAGCCGTGCTACTCTTAGATGCATTCAGTTTAATAAGTATTTGAGCTCTGAGTTATCGACCGAACTCTACGTAGTGTTATAACTTGTAATGCGTATTCGCAGTGCCACTTATGAAAACAATTTGGTATTTATTTTTCGCAAGGAGGACTCTTTTTATTTAATCGAAAAGGCCTGTAGTAGAGAGCGAGTGTTTGCCTTTAATTTGAATAGGGATAGAGGGAGCGGTGACGGTGCTGTCATTTGCCATTCGCTATTTGCGGTTATCGATTAAAATTCATTTACTTGATTATCGAGAAACACGTTTGTTTTGGCGCTGTCCGCCTACACTGCATCAAACATGCCTGTCACCAGTTGGTACGCACCGAAAATATAATAACAAGTTAATCGAGCAATTAATTATACAGGCATGCGCGTGGAGATTCCGACAGAGATACCTTAAGAATGCTCCAAAAATGGCAAAGCCGTAGCAGCCAAGTGAATTTGCGTCGTAGCGAAATCGACTTCATTAGGTCCAGTGGAAACTGCTCGGGGATTTTATGTGGGCGATCGAATGCCAATTAACGTTCTTCCGAATGACGCAAGAGTGCACTAGTCACATTTAGATAGATCAAAACAATATTTAAAAACTAACACGCACTCCCCTTTGTACTTGGGTTCCAACGATCGAACCAATTGGATCGATTGGAATTATCCGTAAGACGACACGTTTATTTTGACCTTGTAACTCGGTGATCGCGAATCCTCATCTCGCAAGAAAAAATATGGCGACTGATTGAGCGATCGACTCTGCCAAGAGAACATTTATAGGTGCTCGTCGCGTGCGCAGGAGAGAGACAAATCGTTACAGTCCTTCTGCTCGATTGATGAGCGTATGAAAGATGACAAAGAGAAGAACAAGAGAGAGTAAAGAATAAAGAATAAAGAATAGCTCCTTCTATTTACCTGAAAGTCGAGGGAGTCAAGGGATTCCGCGGATTCTCCGGAGAGAGTCTCGTGGCTCTCGCGGCTCTCGTGGCCCATCCACACGAGAAAAGGGATAAGCTTCTTCTCAAAGTATAGCAGAGGACGCATCGTATGAACTACGGTCGATCTGTCCTTGGGAGGATTTCTCTTTTTCTTTGGAAAGAAAATCGCTGGACAGTAGCCGAGCGAGAGTGCTTAGATCCTTCCTGCTCAAACAGTCAACAGACTGTGTTATATTATATAGGTACTTCCGATAAACAGGGATTCAACAACTTGCCGGTCTAGCTTGCTTCGAAACGACTGACTGACTGACTGACCGATCGGATGATCGAGTCACTCGATCGTTCCCTCAACTTTCAGCAGCCGTTGCTCTCACAATCAGTTGATTAGCTCAGCTTTGCAACATTTACCGATATACCGAGTCTTTGAACCAGAAGACGACTTTCCATTTCTGCGCGAATCGCACGAGACTCTCGTCGTTGCGATGCTGTTGGCGCTCTTATCGCTCTAGACATTTATGCTTCAATCCGCTTCAATCGGCTCCGATCCTCTCAGCTATTAATTATGATATTCGCGAGTAGCAAAGCTCAATGTAAAGCGATTTCTCTCGAGTCTTGTTGCGATGTGCTTCATGCAGAAAATCTTTATTGCAACATCATTTTGCAGTTTCTTATAAAAAGCAGCTGATTTGAAAGAGTCGAGTTGAGCAACTCCGGCTCGGTGGTACGCTCGCAACGCGAAACTAAGGTATTATAGAAAGAAGTATTCTACGTGTACGATACTACCATGGTATATTGCAATCCGTCATGGGAAATGCGACTGACGGAGAAAGACCAAACCTCAAACTGAACTGAAAGAAAAAAGTTAATACTACATGTATCTTTACATTTCGTCCCCAGAACGTTCACACCAATTGCAGCCTTTTGCGAGCTTCGGATAAGGGAGAACGATGCTCCTGTCGACTGCCCATTGCGGGTTTCTTGTTACGCGCGAAGAACGAAGAAACTCGAGAGGAAAAAATGCGAATCGAGAAGTAAGAAGTTCACGCTGTTAATCGTGACGAAACGTGATCGGAGCGTGATCCGATATTCCTAGGACAGTGCAAGTAATGGCTGATAAGGAAAGATTCGCGGGACAATAGTATAGGCCTCGATAAGGAGACGCATTACCATTGAGAAGCTATTTTAGTCCCGCGACCGAAGTAAGGTCTCTTTAAGTTGCCCTGATCCATTTTTCAAAGTCGGGAGTTTTCTGAAATGGTCGCACGAGCCGCCGCCGATCCTCGCATTATGCCGCGCGCGTTTCCAGGCCTTTACGTTTCTACGTGGCGACACGGCAGCAGTGGGTGATGGTTTCGCAAGGAATCGGTGAGTAAGCGGCATCCGACATAGCTCCCTGGCCATGACTCCATGCACGGCGTGCCGATGACGTCAGCTGGCGTCGGGGGAGCGTCAAAGTCGTTTCTCTCGTTCTATATCGCACGCAGCTGGCATAATCGTAATCCACCTATACCAATGGGTCGCTTCTCTCCAAATATTGACAATTTGCCGCAACCTCCTGTTAATCTACTGTTACGCGTGTGGAGCTACCTGCGCGCGTAACACTAGAAAGGGAATTGATCACCGAGGAGTCGTCTGTCATAGAATGAAAATAAGCATGACACGCGCCACCAAGGCAGAATCTCAGGCGCTCTCCACCGCGCACCGCGCACTCCTTCTTTTTCGTTCTTATCTGTTCTTCCTTTACGATTGTCGCTCCCGCGCAGCCGCACAGGTCTTTACTGCACATGTTTCATCGTAAACGGGAGATTACAAGCAGCAGAGCTGGTTCCTGTCTTTGAATATTTACCTGATCGATTTTCCTATTGACGATGCCTTCCTCTTCCCATATAGGATCGTCCCATCCTCCGGAGGAGCCCGATGATCCTCGACGACCTGGGTCCCAGGAGTTCCTCTTGAGATTCTCAAGCGAGTCAGTCGAGCACTTTCGTCTGTCGTAGGACCCCCTTCGGCGGAGGCTGCCAATATTCCCCGAAGGCACGGGTAAACTGTCCTTCCTGAGGTTCCCGACTGAGCCCATCGCCGAATCGCGTCTCGTACTTGCACCTTGATGCGCAGTCAGAAGAGACGAACCTTTGAGGTTTCCATTAGAATTCGAAAGAGAGTTTTTCAGATTTCCATGCGATGACGAGTTCCAGAGGCTTCGCAGGCCTCCGCCGCCGTGCGGGGGACTCCCGAAGACGCTGACGTTGCTGTTGGAGTTCGCCAGTGAATTTCGTCGCGTTCCTGGCTTTTGAAGGTTCAACATCGATTTGGCCACGTAGTCGCGTCTCAGAGGTGAATTGTAATTGGACACCGTGTCCTTCTTGAGACATCCGACTGATCGACCAATGCTATCTTTTCTGAGAGGAGCTCCGACCAAGCCGCTCGAGTCCCTCTTCGAGTGGTTTATGGCACCAGTCGAGGCACCCAGAGGATTTCGCCTCAGGGTATTTGGGAAAGTGGATGGGTGTATCTCCCTCTTCGGCGGAGACATCGTCATCCCCAGGGAACTTCTTCTGGTCAGAGGTGCAGCGACGAAGCCCAGGCTGTCCCGTCGTCCTATCGAATCCCTTCGTCCGTGCAGAATGCTTCCGAGCGAGCCACGTCGGTTAGCGCAGTTCTCCTTGGCATGCTTCCCGTGAACGTCGCAACACTTGTCGATTTTCATCTCAACCGTCACGACTTCGGGCGAGTTTTGTTGCTGCTCCAGTTTGACCTCTCTGAAAAGAGCCTCGAGCCTCTTGATGGCAGCTTTGGGATTTGCCGACGAGGACATTGCGAACGATCGAGAATGACTTTCCTCTTTCACTTTCGAGATATTCGGAGGCCTGCACTGATTTCTTCCTTTCTTTCTCTCTTTTCTTTTCACTAGTCCAGTTCCGCCGATCAAAGCCACCAGCTGACGTCAATTGGTGTCTCGCATTTGCGAAGCACGGGAAGCACCTCTTGTGTACAATAATAAAATAAGGAGCCCAGCCAGTTGCTGTTTCACGATCGTAGAGCCTACGTCACAATTTCTAGAGTTGATTTGCTAATGCAAGACATTCACTAAAGAAAAAATAAACAAGGTCCAATGCGCTGGCAGCGAGTCCCGTCGTCTTGGCAGTTCTTTAAGGAAAAGATGTATAGACCGAGCAGAAGTAAAGGAAGAAGAAAATGAATCAAGTAAGGAAATCTGAATCGCGATGTTGAAACATATCGATAGGCGCGTGTGTGCCTTAAGACTCGCGCGACTGCCGAGGTACTGTGGCCTGTGTACTGAATCTCAGAGTCCCAGAGTGAGAGACTCGTAGCGCCTCAAAGGAGCTTGAGATCCCCTCCAACTGGTAGTCGAACGCAAACTCTCCATATTAGGTCAAACTTATGGGTTTATTGCGCGAAAGCATGTAAAAGAGCTCACTGACTGGGTGGGCATACCCATCGAGAAGTTCCTTGCGGAGTCTTGCTAGATCAATTGAAAAGCCTGGAGAGTTCCAAAGATACTTATCGAAGGAAACAGAAGGTCTTCGTTCGTGAGAAATAACCAGTGACGCCTGCTTTGAACCTCTGACAACAAAGCCTCCGCCCGAGCAAGTATCGATGTGGATAATTTAATCGGTGACGGTCGCTTATCCACAGTTACGGTAAAAAAACCTCAAGGTCTCGTAGCATCGATAACGTCACGTCGTAAGCAGTTGATTCGTATGTATGGTATACGTATACACAGAGGATGAGCGTTATCAGGTTATCACTTATCAGGCAGGAAATTACGCAGCGGAGTTATCATCAGGTAACTAATATGTATTATTAATTGAGATGAAGTAGATCACCCGTGGGAAAGAAAGTTTGCCCGTCGTCGTCGAACGAGTCTCTGTCGGGAAGTCCGCGAGTCTGGCTTCTCGCTGTTTTGCCGACACAGACAGCAGAGCGAGTTGAGAGAAGGGAAAGATGCCCAAAGGAATGCCGCGATCAGCAAGAAGCGACTCAATGGAGAATCAACGGAATGAGAATGGAGCCGAGTGGGACGTTACGAAGCGCGTACGTGACCAGAGACTTTGTATTTTGCTGGGCGTCCGGAACCCAATGACCGTTACGATATCCGATGAAACCGTTAAGATCTCTTCTGGTACCTCGGGGGTCCGTCGCTTCCACGAAGATGCTCAAGGTGCACGCAGGCGTGCGCCTCTACAGCCGTTTCTTCGCTAATGCCAACGCCAGGCATTAGGCATAAAATGTCAAAACGCTGTCCGAGAATAATAATGCGTACTGGCACTCTTACTGAATTTCATCAAGTGCCACTGAAATGACTTTACTTTGAAAATTTCAATAAGATGGAGCCACTGTATTCCCTTGTAACTAATCGGCGCGCAATTTCTATCCAGAGACTGGAGGAGTCTCAAGTCAGTTTGAGAGTGACTCAAAGCATAACAGGCAGCACAGTGTACGAGAGGCTGTTCGCATTGCCCGCGCTATTGGGTGTGGTGGCGGAGGTGCGATCGAGCAGGACGAGGCAGGACAGGAAGTACCATAGGCGTCGTGCGCAATGGCGTATCGGCGTATCGGCGTATGAAGTGCGCATTGGTGCTTTAGCTACTTAGCTACTTAGCTCCTATCGACTGACCCAGCGTCTCTTTGACACCTACGAGAGGTGTTTATTAATTCCAGTTCACCTTGGCAGGTGGACTTGTATAACACTCCTGCTCGTCTAGCCCTTTCGGAAATCTGATATACTTGGAAATGCATAGGTCTACAATAACGGGATTCGAATGTCGTAGAGAATGGTTCTTTGCACAATAAGATCGCAGCGCTTTTACATGAATTCGTTCAATTACTGGAAAAGATCCTCTTGACGACTCCCAACCGGTAAATAACATATCAAACAAGAGAGCTCGCCCACGTAACTACCATTTTGGGATAGCTCGATGATGTGTTCTCTAATTTTGCAACAAACCAGCAACAATTAACCGAGTTGCAATCGATTTGCATAGGTATAACGTCAGCTCAAACCATGTTTATTCTCGTAACGCAAAAATGGATGCTAGAAGTTGGATGGATCGCGTGGGTATGCGAGTCCTTGGTCCACGAAAATGTTAATATAGACTGACGCGAGCTACGCATTATCGAGCATCGCGTAATTGCTTCGAATCGAGTCCGATACATTACTGATTGTGACTATATCCGCCGAATGCCACTGTATTCCTCCTTCGACCTCGCGTCATTTTATCGCGCGGATACTTTTGGCACTGAAAATAATTCTTCACGATTCCATCATCGGGGAATCGAAAGAAAGATAACGTATATCGACATGGCACTTTGGTACACGTTGTTGACATGATTGACATGACTGACATGAGCATCGAGTGGTCGCTTCCCAATTGCGTGAATTACGTAAACTTGAAAAATGTCACTGGTGCCATTGCTGTCGCTTGCTGCCCGAAACTTCATGCGACACTCGACCGAGGACGAGTAGCCTCTGAAAGTGTTAACAATAGACTGACGCATGTCGACTTTGTCAACATAATGATTGCCTTATTTTTTTACTAGGCACTTCCCGAAAACCTATTCGAATGCAAATATCTGATGCAACTAACCATTGTGAATTATTCTATGTAAATATCTTTTGGACTAGTTAGGTTGGGATTAAAGTTCAATTCGCACTAAAACCACGTATGTATATCAGTATTTAAAAGGAAATCGAAAGCAGCATTTAACGTGGGGCGTCGGCTCATGGAATTCAGAAAACCGATTGCCGTTGATTGCCCTCAGCAATTACATCAATCAATCGAATTAGAGCGGCAAAGCTGCGCTCTCTGATAGATTCGAAGAATCGGCAACCACCGCTCGACTGATATTTCAAGATAAACTTTCAGTTGGTTAAACTTACAGAAATCCAAACTACTTGGGGAGGTTTCAAGGAAGTTCAGGACGGATGCTACGTGACGATCGTTTCGAGTTTTTAAATTTGGTTCGGATTAGCTTACCTTCATGGATTTAATGACGTCGTAGTGCCCGTCTTGAAGTCTCCTGGAGTCGTCGTAGAGATTCGCAGGTGTTGAGTTTTGTCGTCTGCAAGAAAGGAAGAAAAGAGCGATGGAAATTAGAGGGTTCTACTAGCCCTACGACGTGGCCCAGATAATTTTTCAAAGAAAATCAAATTAATGAGTTTAAGGTTAATCATTCTTACACGATGGGATCCGATCCGTTCAATGTGGTTTTTGGCGACTGAATTCCTGAATGAACCGGGGTGCTCGAATGAACAGGCGATGGTCCTTTGCTCCCCAAAGGCGGCTGTTTCATTCTGTAACGAGATATAAGCAATACGATTATAGAGTATGTTCATAGATAAAAGTCTACGAAGAAAATGGCCATTCATTTTCGATTAATTGGTCGTTCAAACTATGTTTCCGTAGAATAATTTAATTATTTTCTTTGAACGCTGCACCGTGCCAGATCGTTAAGATCAAGAAACTTGTGAGTCTAGTCGCTAGTCGCTGGTACTGTTCAAGGGAGAACGTCGAGAATGTCATATAGGATACTGGAACACAGTAGTGTAGCTTCCTTCGCGTTCCGTGCACCATTGCATCCGGTTCGTTTCTCTGATTATGAGTTACCGTTATAACATGCCCATGAAGAATTAATAGAAATGACCAAGTGCTGATGAAAATTTCAAGGATGTCGACGAAGGAGTCCTTACCGACTGACACAAGGCTGCTCGGAGCTGAGACTTCTGAGACTGCAGGTGCTGCTGTGACTATTTTGCTTACTGTAAATTGGACGATTATTCACGGACACGCTGACCCTCTCCGCTATTCGAAAGCGCGGAGTAGTGGGCTTGTGATACATCATTTTGGCCACGAGAACCGAATAACTGCCGCCTGCCGTCAACTCGAGTCCTCTCGGGAACTGCACGCACTCTCTGGCCGCAAAACCCGACGGACTGATGGTTCATCACCGGCTGTCAAATTACTTGTCAGGATATGCGCTCTCCCACCTTTTAATTCTACAAGTATTATATTCCGCACATTCGAGAAGATAGCAACAATCCGGATGGACGACCCTGTCACTCGTGGCACGCGAACGACGTCAACTTGTTTAGGTGCGATTTATGGCCGGTTGGAGGATCGCTGTTGACTGAAGTTCAGCGCAAGTGGAAGTCGCGGCTCGCGATGCTTCCGCCGGGAAAGCGCGTCGAGGAATATCTGCGAGAGTGACGTCGCGGCGTTGCGACGTTGCGGCCAGAGGCAACGTTGACTCCCTAGCTGTTGCACGTCACTCGACGCAGCTGAGTTCACCGCTGACAAAGCTATGCCAGCCTGTGGCAGCTCGCTTTGCTCCAGTCTCCGTCGCGCCACAATACACTGAACATTGAAAAACGCAGAGCGAACATTGTCAGGTGAACGCGCGATCAGCTGGTGCACCAGTGCAGCGTTGTAGGCGACGCACCAGCGGCACAATCTCTTGTCTGGACGCTCGAACGTCTCGACGCCCCCCCCCCCACACCCCTCTTCCTTCTCCTTCCTCCTGCCGTCTTGCCACAGCACCCCGACGCTGTGGGGTCCCTGCTACGGACTTTCAATTTTCCAGGAATTTCACGATGCACGGCGCTCCGATCTGCGCGAAACACAAAGGCAGCCTCGGCTGTCCGAGCATCTGGCAGCTGTTGTTGTATCGCGGTAATAGGAGTCGACATGTCGAGTATCCGTTATTTCTTAGGTTGAATACACGACGTCATCGCGAGTGGACGAATGAATTCTCGACTTGAACACCAAAGAATACGCGGTATATTATCGCGACGACGCGACCCGTCACGCCTCCTGAAAGAATTCTCACGTCAGACGCAATGCGACACGAATTATTAGGCGAATTATTCTTCGGAAATTTATTCGACTGCCGCGTCACGATGATATTTTATTTCGTCTTGGTGGGATGTCCTTCGCTAGAACGGAAATCGCGTAAATCTAATAGATTCTCAAATAGAGTGATCGATTTAATAGGACGATCGATGCAATAGCGCTTTGCCAAACATTTTTTTCACTCTATTGAGAACCTTTCAACGCAATCATCTGAATTTTTGATCTTTTTACGAAATTCTCTCGGCGACAAGATTCCGGTGCGTCGCATTCTTACAAAATGATATATTTTCCACTAAACTCAGGAAGGCGCTGTACAGGCGTTTCCAATTGTAAACCAATTTTCACGCGTATTTTTGACTTTTTTTCACGTTCCGTCACAATCGTGACTAAAGGGAAGAGAAGGCGTGAGGTTTTCCACAACTTATCAAGTAACGAGCCACATGCTACCAAACTCGCTGAATCGGAATCGATGTATGGCTAATTTAATTATTCTAATGAGCCGCTGCTGCAACGGTAACAACTTTATTGACCGATTTATCGCACAAAACGTGCAGGCACAGTTTTACTACGTCGTGGAACGATGGGTACGATCCTAGGTGAACGCGCACAACGGGACTCTCTCCAGCCCGATTTGCGTATTTCAAAATTTCCCGTTGGCGGACAATCTCTGCCCTCTGTATACTTTTATACGGGAAACTCTCGAGGTGATAAAACGAATATCATCAAGTTGGACGATTTGGCCATTAACTTTCAGTTTCCGCGGATACGGCATGAGAGCGCAAAAGCACAAAAGCACGATTGGGTGACCCAGAAGTAGTGCTTGGCAGTGCAATGACGATAAGGAAGGCACCCGTAGAAACCAGGGTTATGGTTGTCGAGTAAGGATAAAATAATCATGTAAGGGAACAATAGAGCTATTAACTAGCGATTTTACGTCGCGTACGTAAATAATTGACGACTAATGACAGAAGACATCGCAATCGTGGCACCTAAGGCATTGATGAAAATGAGGGTACTAGCGGATCTGGTATTGCTCATCCTCTCCTCTATAGAGTAATGCATCCTGTGTGCGGTCACGGCCAGAGAAACACTCGCGCGGATCGTGCCAACGAACCGTATCAAATTTTTCCTCGGGCCTGCTGCTTCCCATGCGCCATGGGGCCTCCTCTACGTCGAGTCGCTCGCAACGCGTTCCATAAGGCGCAGCACAGCAAGTCACGGTTCGAAACTTTGACGCACGCCACTGGCATTTGTGGGGGGCAAATGCTAGGGACGGGAGGGGGGGGGGGGGCAGCACTTGGTGCTTCACGACTCGTGACTCGTACTCGGAAGTCACTGACACTCGGCTGCCGGTAGCTTCCTTCCACAAGTTAACGCGTATGTGATCATGTCATCCTATTTCTTTACTAATCGTAGGTTGTAGGTTTATGGCTGTGGGCATTGGTTTGAAGTGAGATCTCCAAGAGCCAGTATATGACGAAGTGGCTCGATGTATCTGTCAAGAAGTCAAGTATACTGCATCAAAAATATCCCAATGTAATAATTGCAAGGAAAAAAAAAAAAAAAAAAAAAAACACTTGTCGAAAAACATCGATCGATCCCTACTGTAAGTAGGTGATAGCGATTTCAACGAACACTACCTTATTTTGTAGTTTCATTATTATAAGTTTGTGAAGCATCATTGTCTTATTGAATAATGCTGCTTTAGGTTTTCAATACCTACAGCTGTGATAATGTAACGCGCTACCCAGCCGATTGAGATGAACGAATACGCAGTAACGATAGGATGGCGCCACTTGGTAGAATTTAAGAACATAACCCCCGGCACGAGCAGTGCAGCCCATGGTCTATCTTTAGATGGTGCAAACGCTCACGTACGTTACAGCATTATATACATTGTCACCGTGTCGGTAATGTGGAGTTGAAACGCTGAGAGTGAGCGAGCGAGCAAGATAGATAGATAGAAATAGAGAAAGAGGAAGAGGGGGGAGAGGAGAGAGAGAACAATTAAGAAGAAAAGCGCGCAGATGCAAGGAAACAAACAAGTACAGACCCCGTCTGATCAAGCTGAAGTCTATTGTCAGGCAATTGTGCAGGAAGTGGAGCCGACAATTGCCTGACAAGTTCATCCCGTTCCCTCTCCTTTTGCTGTATAGTCTCCTGTAGCCGCTGCTTCTGTTTCTGGTACTCTTTGAATAGATCGCCATTATAGCTCTGTTCCAAACGATCTCCTGGTATAGTTCCACGAGTAGCAACCGAGCCAGGCTCTGGAATTTTAGCGACGATACCACTAGGCTTTTCCGCCAAGGAATCCCTTCTGGAACTTCGAGCAGTTGATGGAGCCGGAGATTCTCGACCTGGGACTCGGCGTTCAGGTGTGGACGCCGTAGAAGGATCCGCTTTAACACCTACGAAAAAACAGAAGAGAGTGAAATAAAATATGAGTCACAAAAAAAGGGAGTCAAGATAGATATATTTCTATAAACAGTGCTAATATACCTTCGGGACTTCTTGACTGTCCTCGTGTCCTAGGTGGGGCTTTTGGCTGCGCGGCATTCGTAGCTTCTTGTATCGACGGTAACTGCTGAAACTCGGCGTAACTTGAGCTGAGAAAGACATCGCCCTCATTTTCGAAAAGTCTATCGACACTCGTATTCATGATCTTGTTGTTCTTGAAGCCAGTCAAATGAAAACTGGCGAAGGAAGATCTGGACATGGGATTGATGTCGCCGGTCGAGAGCGCCATTAACGCGGCTGATGGAATGGGGGTATTCTTAAGTCCGGGACTTCTGGGACCGAGACCTGCCTCCAAAGCAGGCACCAGACTTCTCGACATCATGTCGGCAGCGGACCTGGGCCTTGTGAATGGCATCGCACTGTGAGGAAAGGTTTTTGGCTTTATCGGTGTAATGAGCATATGCTCTGTCCACGAGGTCTCGAGGGAGGGGCGCTCGAGGCGTTCAACGTCGACGTTAAGCGTCCTCTGAGCGAAGGGGACGGCGAATGTGTCAGGAGGGATGCTCTGCAGCCAGGAAAGGAGGCTAAGATCGGAATCGCTAAACCCAACGGAGCCATCGAGGAGTCTTGAAAAGCTCATCTCCACCTGCTCACTCTCTTTCGAGCCAGTAGCTTTAGCCTGGCAGTAGTTGACGCAGGACTCATAGAGAATGCCTTTGATGATCAGCTGGATCAGTCGATCGTTCTTGGCGGAAGTAACAGGATTCGAGAGGTCCGAGGTCTTTCGATCACCCGGCAAGAATTTCTCCACCAGAGGATGAACTTCTCGGAAACACTGGACTCTCGCGTTGCTCGGATTCCAATCTTTGTACTGAAGGTGATCCGTTAACCGGGGCAGCGTCAACAGAAGGCAGAGGCTGCTGTATTCCTCTTTCGAGGGTGCAACCTTCTCGAGGTCGCTGAGAACTTTAACGACCTCCTCAACGGCATTGTCCACGCTACCGTGGGCTCCAGCTATCACATTCGCCTCAGATTTTATACAGAGCAGTTCGACGTATTTGTGTCTGAGTATCGAGTAGGTAAACTTTCGCATGTCAAAGTCCGGCAAGGCCTCCAGTGGCTGAATGAACTCGAGAACATCGTCCCACTGCCCGTCGAGGATGAGTTGACGCAGGAAGAGGACGTCGTCGCTGTATTGCCCATTTATCACTCCTGTTTCCCGCTCCAAGGACAATTGGGAGATGTGTAGATCCCGACTGTGAAGGAATTCGAGTGTCAGTCGAACCACGTCTTCCTCGCGCAACGTCAGGTGCGCCGCCGGCATCACGTACCGAATACGCAATCTGAAAATCAAAAGTACTTTAAAACAAGGTTTCTCATCGAGAATCTGTAGGGTCTACGAAAAAAAAAAGGTTATCAGCTTGACCCCGTGAGAATTACGAAAAATTGTCTGAAAATGGTTGAATACGGGTACACGGGCTTGCGAAATAATCTCGCGGGGAATCCGCTGCTTTCGGCGTCGTAACGCTTTACCGTAAGTTATTGTCCTGAACTCATATTTCCGAGAACAGCTGACACATCGTTCTACTGATCAGCGACGCCGCTCAGTTGCTAATGGTAACTCGCCGATTCAGCCAGAATTCTGCGCCTAAATCTAAAGTCTAAGGGGGGTTCGGTTCGCTCTTCTTTGGCTTTTACGACGAAAGATAGAAAATTGGTAACGAGAGCCATGCAAAAGTGACAAAGACTGATCGATCTTTCGTGGAGACGTCATTAGAGCAATTAGCAAAGTTAGCTGCTTCTCTGTCTCTCTTCTGACCTCAATTTACAACTTTACTTCACGGAATTAGCCTGCTCTACATGGCAGATTCGCAACCTGCTGAAACGGAGGAATTTCAAGAGCAGGAATTTGGCGTCAGCACCTTGCTCAATCGGCGAAGAACAGAGCCTTTAAAGAAGCGCTGTCGGTGCCGATCAGTTTGATTCGAGCAGTTGCGTGGATCGCAAGACAATATGAAGTCGGACTCGCGAATGCTGGTACGTTCAAATTGTATCTACATCGTATTTCACATAAATTTTGACAATTTCTTCAACAGGCACAGCTTTTGACAGTGAGCTTTCTCATCCTGGTGGAAACGAGTGCCGATGTTCTCGTTCAACCCGGTTACCATCAACCTGGCTTAAATCAAGGGCACCAACGCCGTCAGGACTCGAGTCAATACTTGCCGCAGCAATATTTTCAACAGCAACAGCAACAGCAATGGCAACGGCGGGACTCCTCAAATCCATACCAGTCGCCGTACACGGCGGCAACGAATGCTGCAGACCAAAGGGTGTCAACGTCTTTGGTATCGCCATTTCTTTTACCACCTTACGTACCGCGATTTGGTGGTATCGGGCCCGCCGCAAGGCTATTCTCGTTAGGACCGCTGGGCCTTCAAACACTGGGACTTGGCGGTTTAGGAGGATACGGGCTCCCCCTTCTCGGGAATCCACATTCACAGAGTCAATTGGTGAGTCTTCAGGACGATTTTAATCCCACGATCAGCTGGTCTCATGATCAGGATGCGGAATACCTCATGCACGTATATTCCATGGCGCGTTCGTTATTTTTCCAGGCAGCACGTTCTCAATTTCCAAGGTCAACCGACAGACAGCTCGAAGCCGGAGCTTTTGGGAATGAAAAGAGAAATGACACAGTATCGTCACCCCCTTGGAAAAATGATGATGTGGCCTCGAAGTCGTCCATGAAGCCTTTCAGCGAGAGTGAGCGTCGTGCCGCGTTTCCAATTTCTCAAGTGAACAATATAAATGGTAAGTCAAGTGCCCTGGTAGGACGACACATCCTAGGAAATAAAAAGAATGAAGGTTGGCTTGTATTTCCAGAGCGTACTGCAAGCTGGAAAGGAAATGGCAAATCGGACCATCAAATAGTGGGCGGGTCGTTGCTCGATCCTTTGGGTTTGATTGAAAAAACGGAAAACGCGATCGAGAATTTTGGCGAGCACTTGTCCCCGACCTTTAAGCCTATTGGAGTTATAGGTGGAATGAACTCTCCTTCGAATCTTCCTGCGCCACCCGCACCATATCTCTCGAGACAATCGGACAATTCGCAAATTCAGCAAACTCAGAACGCTCCACAGAACGTTCCTCTCGGATCGCCAGGCAACCCGAAAAGTCAAACGAAGCAAAGTCCTCTCTTAGGATCGAGAGCTAATTCTACGGATTCCCAGGCATCTACGCTGCATCAAGAATCTCATCGTCCAACTTCTTATCAGAGCGTTCTTCGAGAGTCCAGTCCCTCCAATCCCGTGGGCTCTCCCGCAAGGCTTGATGGAGATCTGGCAGGAGCGAAGCAACGATATCGGGTAGATTCGTCCGCATGGCCTTATCGTCAGAGGACTTTGGAAAATCCAACAACTTATCAGGTAAATTTCAACAACAAGACACCGCAGTTAAGACATTCGCGTCTAATACGTCGTTTTCCCGTACAGGATGGAAGTGCATGGACAAACGGACATGTTGCCCAGGGCTCGGATTCAGTGGGAGACAGGACGAATGCGTACAGGGGAAATCCGGTCACGGGGCAAAGTTCCACAAGCTATCCCAGCAATCCAGTCGGCAGAACTCATCCAACAGCAGAGCGCTATCCTTACGCGGGCGCAGCCCCTCCGTTCTATGGGAATCCGAGCTACGGCTATAACAAGAACGCCAATGCAAAGGCAGTGAGTCCTAGTTGGACGGGACAGAATCGGCAGCTTGGTGGGACCCAGCAGAGAACGACAGCTGTCAATTATCCAGCCGAGTCGTCATATGGATCGAATAATGCGGAGATGGCTGCTAGTCGCAGGGAAAATATCCCTGGCCAGTACACGTCAGCGTCTCAGGGCAGAACAAGTCCACTGTTTCAGGATTACGAGTATTCGCGACCATTTTACGGTTACGGTAATAGTTTTCTTCCAGGAGGATTTGATAGATTTGGCTCAACTATTTCTCCTTCATTCTCCCCACAAGCTTGGCTGCCACGACCTTATAATTTTTACAATGATCATGTATTCGATGATATTGCCGATTTCTCATATCGGTCGTATCGGCCAACATTTTAATTTATACGAATTCATGAAAATGATTTAAACGCAAGCTAATACACCTTGACTTTACGAGTATTACGTCGTAATAAAAATACCTATTTCTAAGAAGCACCTGCATGCGCTCATAAAAATATCAATTCCAGCCACTTTTAACAAAATCATTTTGCCATTCACGATATAGTAGCGATTAGGTTATTTTTACAAAAGAAGACTACTTATATTTATATTTATTCGAAGGTGCGAATAAAGAAGGAAAATTAAAGAGGATGTTTCTCTGAACTATTTACTGCCTATCCCATTCAAAAATACGAGACGAAATTACTTTCGCAGTTCAATATTTTTTTCTAAAAATTTTGATTTTCGTCAATTTGTAACATCGAACATTCAATGAAACGGATTGTTCTCTAACCTTGCACGATGTGGGATGCAAGAAACAAGACAGCAACGTTTTGGAGAGTAATAGCATCGTAAAAAGAATAATGTATACGCATCCAATAAGAATTTACAAACTGAAATTTTGATACGAACTGATATTGCACGCAAGCGAACTATAACCAAATTGGTGAAATACATATAGGATTTTGCGTTTGGTAAGAAACAAAGAGTTGCAAAGATGTAGATTTCAGGATAGTTCAGCAGAGTACACTGATATTTTAATATTCACGAGTAATAAGGAGGGGCGCGTTTCTTGAGAGTGCATTCAAGAAAGGGCGCAATTAACGCCAGTAATGGATGTATTCAAGTTCCACTCTTGACCCAAGCAAAGAAGACCAGAATCACCAGCAGCGTTTGACCCCGTGTTTTCTCAGTCAGCTCATCATCGATAAGTCATAAGCCATAAGGATGGGAACAAACGGGAGGACTCAGAAAGGCTCTTCCGCTCATTTGAAAAATCTTCGTCTTAACTCGAGAATGAGTCTGCCAGACGTATCCATGATAGACATCGACATATCCAAATAAAGAAATATAAGAGGCATTCTAGGGTTAAACGCAGGCTCCTGGAACCAACGCACCGGGAAACTAATAATAATAGAGAGAAAGCAGGATGATGCGTGGGGCGTGTGTGTGCTTGTTAATATCCACGCGTGCCCGTGGATGATTCTTCAAGGACAGCATAGGACCCTGAGCAGAGCAGCCGCCGCTTTTCGAAGGAGAGAACAAAAATAGGCAACTCGTACGGTCGTCGCACTGGATCGTTGTGTGCTCGATAGATCGTTTGCGCGTGGAAGGATGTTCTATAAGCGACGGGTGACTCGCTCGCACCGCAACCACAGCTAAAATCAGAACGAGAAGCAAAAGGAGAGCGGGTCAGGCGCGCAGGCTTCGTTTTGCGGAAACATTAGAGGAAAGGAGAACTTGTGAGTGCCAGTCGAGTCGAACCGGTCGAATCTAATTCGAATCGATCGAGATTACTCCGCGCGCGATCAACTTTCTTGCAACGTGACAACGATGCTGCGATCTTGTTTTCTCAAACAATAAAGCTATATTATTCTTTGAAAGTCGAGCTACCAACATTTCTTTCTCTCTCTCTCTCTCTCTCTCTCTCTCTCTCTCTCTCTCTCTCTCTCTCTCTCTCTCGCTCTTTTACGAAAGCATTCGGCCGATCAAAAGTAGACTAAAGTAGCTAATAGGCTATACGGGCAGCGGAGGGAGATGCGGTAGGCTATAATCTTGTACGGATACGGATACGATGGGTACGATGAATACCGATTAATACGCTTAATACGATCGTATATGCTTACATTCGAGTAGACATGGGCGTTAAAGTAGGTAGCACATTCGCGATTCCGACAGGATGTCTCCATAAGATTGTTCATGGTTGACGATATAGCTGAATATCATATCCCATACGGCATCAGTTAGAAAATTATAAAAAAATTTCCCTTTCCTGGTCTATACATGTTCATGCAAATACGAGAAATAATATTTTTCACCAGTCAAAGGATGACCCAGCGCGCTGCTTCGCATCCTCTAAGGATCAAAAAGGAAACTCAATTCAAGGTGGGTGTGGACTCCTGGTGCATTGTCGTTTTAGGTAAATAGTACAAGCTCCTACTGCTTAGCGTGAACGATGGACGATCACGATTTACTGGAGGTAGCACATCAAACGCACGACATCTTCAGTGTCTCTTGGAAAGCACTAAATTGGCTCGTTCCGTATAGTATATACTGTGACGTGATTTTTCGAATCACGGTCCCAAGGCGGCTCCGGTTACCGATACGGATAACGTTCTCGATTTCTGGTTCTCTTCGGATCGCCACCCTGCTCAGAAGCTGCGCTCTCGGATTGATTCGCATAGATATGTCAAGGCTCTCGGAAGATTTCGTTGTTGTTGAGGTGAGGTCGAGGTGCTCGAATCTGCCGTGGGGAGATAGTCTCGACGTACCGAGTTGCCCAGCAGAGGAGAGTACCCGACGGAGACGTCTCCACGGACCGGCAGAAGCCCGGGTGAAATACCGGCGCCCCGCTGGAGATGGGCAAAGGGCTGTAGAGCGGGCGAAGATAGTTGTGACACGGTTAAGGGCAGGAGAGGAACCTCCTGTCCGAGTTAAGGACGTGGTGCCCAGCTGTCGCCTGATGCCTTGGGGAAGCGGCCGTGGAGGATCTCCAGAAATTACGTACCGATTCGTTAGGGAACGCTCTCGATTTGGTTTAAAGGGACGACTCGAAGGAGATAGAAGTGTTATCGGTTAAAAGGCTCTCGACCAATCAGATGATCGGAATTATTAGTTCTCGAATTTGGCATTTGGCTATTGTCAAAGCAGTCTGTCTCGGGGCACCGACCGAGGTGTCACGGGCTGGCTCGCGCTCCCGTGCTATCTGTTGATAGTTTTTCTTGCCGTGTTTCGCTCCGGTATAGCAAGTTCTCGAATCGTACAGTTCTCGCGTTGTTCTCGCGGTATCGAGGCAATTCTATGAATTCCTGTGAGTGTTCCGGAGGTGTAGTGCTGTGTTTAGTGCAGTGTCCACCAGAGGATCCTTGGGATGCAGTTCTCGGCCTCCACGGATTAGCTGTACCAGCCCCGGTGAGTCTCCCAATTTATTAATTGGTAAAGGGATCTCGATAGATAGTTCAGATTCGTTCTGATGCGTTGTCGGTTCGTCGCTCTCTGTCCCTCGCACTATTTGCCGGACTCGTACTCCGACCCTCTCTACCTCAAACCTAGCAGCCTGAGCGGCCGTGCATTTCCGTAACCGTCCGCTCCCGTTCGTGTATCCAGTTGCGTTTGCTGATTTTACGCGTCCCCAAAGATCAGCACCTACGGTTGCGTTTCTCGATTTCACGCGTCCCCAAAAATCGAAAGGACCCGTTAAGCTACCGCCTCGTCTGATAGGTTCCGTCAGAGCTCTCGTTCTTGGTGGAGTTGCGCCTGTTCCACCCCAACTCCCAGTTCATACCGGCTCGTCAGTTCCCGGTGGAAAAAGAATTGGCTGGCGCCCGCCTGGCTTGCGGATGCACGAACTGCGGGTGGACGGCCGAAGGTAACGTAGGTTGGTTCTCGAAGATAGTTCGCTCTCGTATGTTTCACTATCGCTGTCGGGTCACGAAAAGAAATACGTTACAATACATATGAGTGTGTATAGTTGTATACACTATAGTATAGTATAGTAACGGCTCTTCCTAACCAGCCTCATATAAGATTCCGTTGCGCCGACAAGACGTTTTCGTTGCGGCCGTCGCACATAGAGACACAGGAGGCTCGTGAGCCTGCAGGCACGCAAGCCAGCACGCTGCAGCAGAGACAACCGAACGAAATTCATTCCTACAAGGGAGAAGATAAATAAATGGGAAAGCAGAGGCTCCAACTGGTTGCTGATTCCGGATGGAAGAGACTCTCACGGAGGACATCGCCATACACACCACGTAAAATAATCTCGTAGCAGCTTCGCGCACCGTAGGATAATTTCTCACTATCAAAGTAAAAGTCGAGGATACCGGTTCGTCGTGGCGTGACCTTTCCGTGAGCATGCAACCAGCGCATCCACGCGGAACTTGAGTGGCATCAAGTTCGCGACTTGGGAAATGAAGGAAGAAGACAAGAAACATTTGAGATGAAATTCGATGGGTCGTTGGAATTTGTCGCGCGCGTGTAAACACGACATGCAGCCCATCGAGGCTGCAATCCAAGGACACATTTCAAAGGTTCACCTTCTTCCACTTCCATTAAGTCGACTGCACTCGAGCGAGAGGATTTTCGAGGGTTCTACTATCGTGTCACAATATACCGGCGGCGGCAGAATGGACTTTCGCGCTTTTGCGAAGAAGAGAAGAGAGTCGAGAATGAAGAATGATAATGCGAGCGAGCCCTTGGACGATCTAGCTTTGGGGCAACGTTCGTTCCGGGCTGACTCTCCGTTCTAATTGTGATTCGCAATTCTGTTCCTGAAGCTGCGCACCGATTCCTTCGCAGAGAGTGTCCTTCATTCCGTCAATTCATCGGATTTGCCATCGAAGGCAACGAATTGATTTCATACCTTCCTAGTGTGTCCTTCGAATAGTCTTCAATGACAGGGAGGAGCGATGACGTGACGACGACCATCGTAAGTACCGTGTTCCATATCAAATACCGTCACAGGACTTCGTTCTCAAGTTCCAAAGCGACACATCGTAGCGCACTGCACTGTTGCAAGGCCAATTACGCACAATTGGTACGGCTTCTAGCATAGCATAACGAATCAGCAAATGTTTTAAACGTGTACTCTCTTCCGTCCTTGGCTCAACTGACTTTCATCAACTTGACCAATTTCTTTTAGAATCTCGTTAAACCAACCGATCGAAATAATACATTGCACTGAAGAACGAACATGACAATTTCACTAAACACATGCCCATTCTACAAAACGCACTCGCGCAACAACGCACGAAAGTAGCTTTGCAAGCTTGCAGAGAAACGGATGAATCGTCTCGAAGAAAGATGAAGATTCAATGAAACTGAATGGGGCTCCGTGGGAGCATTTCAGCATTATAACCAGTGCAATGGGAAAAGTGAACCTCCGAAACTTGTGTACTTTCTGTGCAGTTCCTAATGAACTTCTGCGCGCGCACCACCGTGGAAGACGAACGTCCGGCGTCCGACTGCGTCTGCTACACGCGGTACAGTAGTGGACGCGGAACGTTCACCTTAGTTTGCCTCCTTTAGTTTTACGCACGCGTGCTGCCTCCTCCTCTAGTACGTCTCGCTCCTGCGTCTCTCTGTGCGAAGATGCTCCTCGCTCCCTCCCCTTCAGTCAGTAAGTAGGGCTATGCGCGTCTGCATTTCGCATCTCCCTCTGTTTTCATTCGCCTCGATAAGCGTAGACGCACGCGGCACGTCGTGCACTTCGCTAGCAAGATCAAGTCTTCGAGAGCCTTGAACTTGAATCGACTAACCCACTTTCGAATTCCAAGCAATCCTCGAGTATGCATCCATCGCAGGCAGTGCTATGTCTTTTTTCTTTTCCATTTGAACTTTTGTTCAATTGGCTCTCGACCATTGCCGCTAGTCGGTATTCTCGTAGGAACAATCCTGTACTATCGGACGTCCCTGCACCGTGTTTTCACTGCAGCGCCCTTCCTGATACATAATACAGACAAGCTCTGGATTATGATCAACCGAGAGTGATACTCTGATCAGGAGTCGATTTCCTGAGCACAGGAGCATGATTAAAGTAAGGTATAAGCAACCGTGTCGTTACCCTCGGCACAATGTGGATTACATACTCGACTGCACGGAAGATTCTCGCGATAAGGGCAGCTTCTCCCGTCGAGCAGCCGCTGACATTGCGCTATTTTGATAATGAAGCCAACGCTTCCCCCGTGCAAGACGTCTTGATTCTACATGCTTGATAAGTATCCAACGAAGGATACCACGTGTTGGCTATATCCCACATCGAGAAGGGATGCGCACGAGGTGTGCGAGTGTGTGACGAAATCTGCAAATCTCTTGTACTCTGCTGGTGGGAGTGTAGAGTGTGTGGAGTGTGTGGAGTGTGCCACATGCCAACGACGTGAAACGTGGCACAACACGCCTCTGGAATCTTAATCAAATAAGCCACGCTTCTTGCCGACACAATAATGGATCGCTCAAAGTTTTCGCATAATATTGAGTTCATATGTTGGATTAGAATGTTAAAATGCGAGAGACGTCCTTTATCGGGGAGACAAGTCAGACACAGGTATCAAGCAATACACGATTCCTGTGCCCAATATTATTTCTACAAACTAGAGATACCTGCCCTGCTGTAACTACATAACTGTCACGAAGTTGTTGCCCGCCCGTAATTAACGTGCGGAAACCGGCCACTGGTACTTAATTAGCAACTCTTAGTTATATCACGGTCCCGCTCGACGTTAAATAAAAGTCAATTTATCTTTACCATATAATTTTTCTTTATGAAAAAGTCTTCTAATCCATTGACATTCAACATGACTCTGCGCATTTTTTAAAAAGAAAGATACGTTACGCTTAGCAAACTATTTAAAAGCAACGGGACTAATAGGGAATGGGAGACTTGGCAACTAAAACTAATCGAATTCTACATGTTCGCGACTGAGAACTGTTCGTTCTAGAGAACGTTACTCAAGGAATAGAGAAAAACGAAATTAACCAGATTTCGAAAAATCAGTGTGGCTTTCCCTATGGCCTACTATTTAACGCAAATAACTATACTATATTCTATCTATTCATTAAAGGTATTTTCACTTATAATGATTTATTCGACCTGTAATTTTAATTTTTTTTTTAATTTTCAAAAACAAAACAATTTCAGTACCTGACGAATCGTCGTGTATCATGACCATGACGAATCGGCGTCTCATGTGAGTTTCGATCAGGAATCTTAGCGTCCAGCTAAAGGGCCTAAAGCGCATTAATGGCTATTTCTTTTTTATCAATATTCCATTTATAGTTTGAAAGCAGCTTGTCAATGTGATTGTCAAACCACATGTGATTCACGTTACGCGAGTTTATGCAATTATAAATTACAGCAACGGCACATGCAGATTTTGAAATAAACATTTGTCTAATGATAACCTACAAGCAGAGAGGCTATTTCTTTTTGCCACCTGCTGATATACCTAGCACGGATGCTCGAATGCACGAACACCTACGACCTATCACGGACACGGAACAGCATCCTCCTGTTTACGACGCGTGAGATGCGTCAGAACGTATACTCTACACTTGCCGTCGCGTGTGCGCACGTGTCCAAATGCAGGAGGTTCCACGTGATATGGCTGTCACGAAATCACGATGAATGACATGGAATGAGACTCATGGAGACTCCCGCCTAGTCACAAATTCAAGAGTTTCGTGTAATCTATTGAAATTTTCACAAACGGGAGCTTACTATGTCGGTCGATGAAAGATTGACCGACATAGTGGATGATCATTATCTCTCACCCTACATTTTTTTATAATTTCAACAAGTTGCACGTTAAAATGCTACAGAACTTGTAACACAGGTATTATTAAAAGTGATGAGCAACGATGAGCAGCAACGGCTGCAATCAAAGAGAACAGCAAAAATCAAACGATATCTGAGCTACGAAAGAACCGTAACCTGAGACTCGATAAAAACGACATTTCGGGAGTCTGATCCTCTTACTTGAAATTACACCATTCGAAAACCGGTTCGCACGGGGATTGATTCACGACTAACGTTTAAAATAATCAAGAGGATGGCTTCAAAGATTATTGACCTGTACGTGACGATATTGAGGTTAACTTTTGCACTGGGAACGTCTGGCTATCTGTATCAACGAATTCAACTATTCATGAACAACATGAACAACAACATGACTAACAATGAAGAATCATGGGACTTATTCAATTATTCACTGTAGATAGAAGCAACAAGATCGTTCATTACTTTTTCATTTTGATTGATTATTTTGCGCCGCGTGGATCGAACTTTTTAGTCGTACACAATCGACGTTACATAGTTTCTCGCATTGGAAATAACAGTTAAAAGTGACTCTGATCTCGGTAATTAATATTTTGTTGGAGGATGAACGAGCAATTAACTGCAATTTGCGTTAAAAATAAATAGCGAATTGACAGAAGGGTGTCTCAAAGATGCGTGGGAGACGACACGATTTCCTCTACATACTTTGTTAACTTGTTGAACCTGTTTCCCACCGAGGATGGTCTCGCGAGGCGTTACCGGCGGGTTTCGTTGATTAGAAATTACGTAACTTTTGTTGCACAACTTGTGAATAAAGGCTACTTACCGCTGATTAAGGCGAAAAACGTCAGGATCGCGCGCACACACACACGTTACACTGGACTGCTCCCCGCAAGCTGCCACAGACTACAGCATGGTGGCGCTGCAGGCGGGCCGCCATATTGGATCAATTCGTAAACGACTGAAAAGCGCGCCGACCAGCTTCATTTAGTTGAAAACGCTAGAAGGATTACAATCGCTTGGATAAATAATAATTTGACGATGGGGTACAATTATTAATCTTTGCTCTCGTTTAATATCCACAAAATTGGAACACAGATCGTAACAAAGAGATATGGACTGACATAATTACATCCGCAACGTTTCGTTCGTATTCTGGCAAACGCATTCGTTTCACACGAAATCATATCGTTACGCTACAACTAGAATAAATAATGAACGATGCACGACGAGGCGCACCAGTTCTCTGGAAAAGTATAAAACGAATGAAATGCTGACATAAGAAATGCATAAATACGATCATCTTATCGACAATGAGTATAATTATTTTGTTAACAATTTTGATTTTATTATTACTCTTGGTTTAATTTTGTTTTTCATTTTTTCATACGACCATTGCAATATTTCAATTACCTACTCGCTTCATCCTCAAGTTTATTAAATATATGTGTATATAATAGGTATGCAAAGAATATGGTCGTATGAATAATAAATAATCTATTATTCCTTGAAGCAGTGCACTTGATTAAATTCATTTAATTTCAATAAGGATTCTAAGACATGATGTAAAATTTCATCATAGTTTCCTGGAAATATGTATAATACTTTTCCCTCCTTTCGACGCATATATTATCTCAAGATTAGATCAAGTGACGCATAGACTTTAAGATATCGCAAATTATTCAGATGCTTTTTTTTTCATCAGTCGATGCTCGAGATTCAATTCCTTTGATGCCTTTCGGTCCTATTTGTCAGCTTTCTAAATTTACCTCTCTTGTGCCGATCAATGATATTGTTAAAAATGTCTGGTGTGATATTTAACAGTTTCGGCATTTGCACGGTCGTTTAATACATTACGATTTTTCACATAAGATGACACTTGTTAAATCTGGACCTGACACACAAGCAAATTAGAGATTGTTTATAGTGATGATTCCGATCTTCAACTATATTGAAGTGAGCTTGGCACACTATCAGTTTGGTGATACGAGATAGCGTTCGTTGACTCCCGGTGAATTCCAACGCGCAATCTATACGATGCTTGATCTCAATATTTTCAGGGTTGTGTGATTTGACGGCATAGAATTGTTTAGCACTTCGTCTTATAAAAGTCTGGATCTTTTCATTCGACTACTACAACTAAAGCGTGACATTTGGAATGCAGTAGAGTCGAATAGAATAAATGCAGATCGATACATGTCAGCACGCTAAGGAACTATTTTAAAGTTTGCTCCGTTTTTTCAACACTTTCACTATATATACTTGTTCTTCGAGCATAATTTCCACAAAAGTTGACAAGAGGAAGATTAGAAGGTGTGCGCGTTACGGCAAATTCCGCAACCAAGTGCGAATTCCTCGCCTGTCTGTGGGTGTTTCACGTGCAAAGGACACTCGTCGCCATCAAGCTGCTTCGCCTTCGGTCCTAAAACACATATATGCAATCTCGTCAAGGAATCTCGAGAAAAAGACAACATTTCTCTCTGATGTTTTTCATACCTGCAGGACAGGAAGGTAACTCGCTCTTTGGTATGTTAGTGACACGCTGAAAGTCATCGTGACAGGGATTGCAGAAATGCGTGGTACCAAAACAGAAAAAGACTGCCACCGAGCAACAATATCGACACTTGTACTCGAGAAAGTCCGCTCCGTGTTTCGGACACATCTGAGCCCTTGCCACGTCACTGCAGCCACCGCAGACCAATTCCGTGGGATCGAAAGATTCGCCTCCTAGTTGAGCGTCGCATCTTGCCTCGCCGCCGTAATAGGCCTTCTGACACTTGTAACACACATAGTAGGCGTACCGATCCATGGCGTACGCAGCTGGATCCTGATGATATCGACCGCCGGGAGCAGTCACGGCTTCGGCTCTGAAACACGAACATGCGCATCGTAGATCAATTAGATCGAGTTACAATTATCGTAAGGCTAGATACTAGTTTACGAGGAAGCGTCGTACTTATGTAGGCCTTCGTATTCCAGTCTCATGAGGGCCTTCCGTCGAACGTCTTCGTAAAGGTCCTTCACACTGGCCAGCTGTTCTGTTAATGCTGGATGGTCCATGGACAGTTTACAAATTGGACATAGAGAGAATCCGAAGGTTATTCGCGGTCCTACCCATCTTTTGAGAAGGACGTTCCTACAGCAATGAAGATGAAAAACATGTCCACACTGAAGCTGAATTGCCGGAGCGCATGAGAGCGCTTCCGTAAAACAAATCATACACATGTCATCGGCGTCTTGCTTCAGTTCGCTTCCAGGCAAACACCTCTGAAGGCAGGGCAGACAGGGACGTTCGTTGACGACTCCGCCACATATGTGTCCACAGGGGTGGACCTTGTTACAGGCGTTTTTCGCGTGTTCTTGACAATCGTGATCGGCGCATATGTTCCCTATCGCCAACAATCCGGTGTTGCCAGTCGTGCCGCAAAAACGGCAGACGCCAGAAGTAGCCCCAGCCGGTTTACGTGGTGAGCCATCACGAAATTCTACGAGGGCCTTTAAAGTTCGACTGTCTGCTAGTGCCAGGATCCAGAACAGTTTCGTTCTGCCACAGCCTTCGTGAAGATCCACGCGAATTGCTTCCTCCTCCTCTTTGCATACTTGTCTCACGTGCATTCTCGTTCTCCTATGAAGATGCAGCACTCTGTCGCAGTCGGCGCAAAGATTTCCGCAGACGTTACATTGGATGATGGCAGTGGTTTCGCCGTCATCGTGATTACTGCAGGTTGGCTGAAAGGATAAGTTTCAGATTCAGCAGTTGGGAGCATCCAATGTGACCGGTGGCGGACCATGAGGAAGTGGCAAGGGAGAATATATGTATTTTTGCGCTTCGCAGTAACTCACCCTTGGAGGAGGTGGTTGTCCGTCAGCGGCACTCCACTGACCCGACGAAAGTCTCTCGACGTGTTCTGAATCTAAAACGCAGAGAGACGAGAGAGCCAGCCAAAGCGTAGGAGTGTGAAGACACTCGCCAGGATCTCGACTTTTCTCTTCCAGCCTGGTCAAGTTTAGGATGTTCTCTGCTATTGCGGCTTTGGTCACAGCTGCCCATGCTTCGGACAACTTACCCTTAAACGAGAGAAAGGCATTTCAAAAGAAAATCAAAAGAAAAAAGAACAAGCAATGTAGATCAATGTAGATCAATGTAGAAGAGCGTACAAGAGAAATCCTACTACGTCGTCTTCTGTATTCGAACGTTAAATACAAACACTTACCGCAGCCATGTCCTTCAGTAGTTGAATTATAACTTCAGCTAGTTTCCGTGTCATGCAACCTCGTAACCACCATCTCGTCCCAACAAAACTCTTCGGATGTATACTCGTCGCAAGGGAAACAGTTTGCAGCGCCTTCCCGTTGTTCTCCTTTCCTTTAACCTTCACCTGGACAGTTAAGGTCTTAGCGATACAGCTCAGGAAAACATCGAGTATTCCGGAGGAGTGCTCGTTAAATTCAGGGCTCTGAGTATAGCCATTGTTAGCGACGGAGACTATGCTGAAATCCGAAGGTGGAAGTCGATCGACGCTAACGACACTGGCTAATGTCTCGGGTTTTATTTCCGGCAGTATTCTCCTAAGCAGCGACGTCACTTGGCGCTGGACTCTCGCCGATCCTGTGTGCAACAAACTGAGCAGGTCTTTCAGCAGTCCGTACTGATGGGAGAGGTAGTTCCTGCCGACGGAGCTACCGCTCAGAGCTAGCACCATCGAGAGCATCTCGAAGCAATAGGTGTCGGCGGCCTTGGGCAAATCGCTGCCGTCGCTCAGGAGACTATTGACAGGGGTAGGGGAGCAGAGCAACGTCTCCCATTCTTCTCTGAGACGGATGGCTTCCTTCCGGATGGCCTGGACGATGTGCGCGCACACTTGTTTTTGCAAATGAGTTAATTTACTTCTGCTAAAGAGAATGCCAACCATGTGCTCGCGGAGGTCGTTACTGTCGTCAAGATCCTCGTTGCTGATCTCCGCGACTTCCATAGTCTGTTGCTGTTCGCCTTGTATAAGCTTTCCGAACACTTGAGACGTGATCAGCCGAAAGACTTTCAGGGTCTCGGCTTCGCAATTCTTCTGCTGAATCATGAGGGAACTGTTTTGTTTGCTCAGCCTCAGGGATTCGCCTTCGATCTCCCCCAAGACTCGTATCTGTCGAACACGAAGCGAATTATCCGGACCTTTAAGTTCAAGAGCCAGGATCACGTGACGCGAATCCGTGATTGGACAGTTAATCCAGCCAGCCGATCGGCTTTCAATCTCAACGCTCCTCAGTTTTATCATCTCATCGGCATTGACACCCGAGTGGAATGACACGCTTGAGACTTTGTGGGTCAAATCCCGACAGTTGTCGATATGAATGTAGATCATTCGGGGAAAGGAGTGAGCGCCGCATACGATTGTTATTATCTTCGTCTTATTTCTGTCCTCGTCCCCGGATTCCCAGAAGGTTTCCGTAGAATTATCGGTAAGGCTGCCAATCATGGCTTGTCTGCTGGAGGCCTTGATCTCGACGCCTGTTGTCAGGTCCTTTAGGATCTCGACGCAGCAACCACTCATCTGCTGGGAGAGCGTCGACTGATGGCTTTCGTGCATGCTTACAGTGATGTCCTCTTCCTCTTCGGAACGGGACAGGATTTTACTGATGTTGCTGAATACGTGGCTTCTGTGCAGGAACATATGATCGGCCGGTGTGAACCTTATGCCCCAACAGCGCACCGCCTCTTGCTGCAGCGGTGATCCTGCCGGTAGTAAAAGCATCAGGTCGGCAATTGTTTGTAAGAGAGTGTGAAAGGCTGTTGGCAGAGGATTGGCTGCCTCCCCTGCGATCACCAGGTCACTCAGCGGGTGTTCGCAGACACCGATCGTCTCGTGATCCTCTTTGCGCTCAATTCTGTTGTCCTCCTCGTTGACATCGGGCGTGTCGGGAAAGGCTGGCGTCAACGAGGCTACGAACCACCACAATAGATCATGAAGGCAAATCGGTTGGGTGACACTCCTAAGTAGCCAATTGAGTGCCTGCATGGCGTAAACACGACAGGCGGCCCTCCTGAGGGCCTGCTTCATCGCCAATTGAAGATGCTGAAGGTTGTGCTGCTGAAGCACGAACAGCATCACTGGCCTCATCAAAATCTCTATTCTGTCGTTGTTTGCAATTTCAGCCTGACTCTTTGAGACTATCGCCGATTGGTCCATCGAGGGAACAAGCTTCTGCAGCGCGGCGGACGGATAGCAGAGAAGAGAGGAACCAGCCTCGTTGCTCATTTCGCTGCTACTGTTGTTCCTCTTTCGCATCATGACGACCCTGCCGTCGTTACTGTTCCGTGCCCATGGCGCTCCTGTCGACATCGATACTGATCTGTGGAAGATTCCTCGCCCTTTTCCGCTCTCGCTATCGCTGTCGCTCATAGGACATTCGGAAAGTGGCCTTCCGTTTGGGGTTCCGAAAGTACAATTTCCTTCGTACAGATTCTGCTGGGCATTCTGACGTCTCAGATTTTCCTCGTAGTATCTCTCATCGTGACTTTGCGAGTTGTGAATCCCGAGAGCTCGAAGACACTGAAACGGTCCTGGTGGAGGAAACGGTCCAGCTGTTTCCGGCGGGCTATAATTCTCTGCTACCGATGTCAACGTCTGAGAAGGTCTTCTCTGTTGCTTTGGAATATTTACGCCGGATGCACTTGCCAGATCCAGTAGGAACATTGCATTATTCTTCATGATTATATGGGTCTCGTTACCACAAGGACTATTTATTGGTGATAAGGTCTTGTTAGTCGCGCCCTTACGCCTAGAGATACCACCGCTCAGGAGCTTCTTGCCCAACTTATTCTTTCTTGTTTTGAGATACTTGTTACGGCACGTGTCGCAAATCAGGTACCAGGAACTTCCGCCGACACCGCCGTCTCCGCAATTACCTGCCCAGCCGACGCAGTAATTGCCGCCGCTGTTGTAACCTTTACCACCAGCATGCCAACCGCAGCCAGGGTGCATCATTTTCATATGATAGGTCACTGGATGGGGAAACATGAGACCGCACAATTCGCAAGTAGTTTCCAGCTCTATACCTCCTAAAGCTTCGACCGTTCCTCGTCCCGCAGGCTTCCATTCCTTTTTCTTCCTACTTGTTTTTCTCTCGCGCTCCTTCAGCTTTTCGTCTCTCGGACATTTTTCGGGCCCACCTGCACTTACTCCAGCATTCCCAGCTGCACTTCGTTTCATCAGCTTCATTGTTTGCAACTGGGAAATTGGACTTGGCAGTACCGTTTGTTGTTCCACGGCTTGCAAGCAACTCGTGCTCAATTCTTCCCAGAGGAAGACCAGACTCTTCAGAGCTGGCGGCAGAATGGCGACGGTGTGGAATTCGGGGAGAGACGTCAGTTTGCCGCTAGCTGGTTGGACTGCCTCCTTTATTGGAATCTCCTGCTTCTTTCTGCTACGATTTGCATTGGCATTCGCTGCGGATCGCGTCAGAGTCTCCAGTGTGCTCGGCTGAATGTGGAGGTAGTTCCCGGCGTTACTCACCTCAACCGAGTGTCTCTGACGGGCCTTCTGCTCTTTTGTCAATTCCTCTTTGTGCTTCTCAGCGCTCTGAACGAGGGCTTGCCTTGTCACGACGAGAGCACCTTGCTTCGGGAGGCTCGGGTGGAATTTGAGGAAGCTTGCGCAGGCCATCGCGTCATGAACGATTCCTTCATGCCAAAGGAACGCGGCGAAAACAGCTCTGAGACACTCGGCAACCGAAGGGCTTATCGCTTCTTTGACCTTCTCTTTACTGAGATTAAGGGCTCTACTCGTATTCGGTGACTGATGGCTATTTGCCGGAGACATCGCCCGTTTTGAACGCGTTTTCACTCCCTTCCCGTGGTCTCTGCGTGTTAACTTGGGCGAGTGACGTTCCTCCCTCAGTCCGGACGAACCGATGCTAAAGTGTCCTTTCATCGCAGTGGCGACACTTTCTGGACTGGTTTGAGTTTGCGCCTGAGACACCTTCCGTGGGCTATCCTCTGAATTCTGTAAAACGTCAAATGTTTCTACTTTAGTATCTGATCGAGGATCAAGCTCTCGCGATTTTGAATTAACGAACGCACCAGGCGATCCTTCTTCGGTGTAGCCGGTGGACTGGCTATGCTGCCCTCGGAGCGCATGTGCAACGAACTGCAACTGGGACTCGGCGAAAGATCCCGCGTATTAGCTGTCGTACTGATCCCACTCGGAGACTGAGATGGATCTCTCGTGAGGCTGCTTACCAAAGCGCTGGTGTCACTCTGGGTAGACCCGCGACGGTGAGAAGTCATGCTGTCGACCATCCCGCCCGAAACTTCAAAAAATAACACGGCAAGCATTAAATTAGTTGAAACTTAAGAACCGTTCAGTGCTCTTACGTATTAGGGATATGTATTGTGGAAATGATATCGCTATACTCTCTTGTGTCCATATGAGATATTTCGACATTACCAAACTATACTATAGTTTGATAGTAGTCTCATTTAGTTGTACACTTTGACGTACTACAAAAAAATGTGTGCGCGCGCACAAACACTGGCACGTCGAAAGACGTCTATGATCAATACTATTGTTTTTCTTGAACAAGAAAACAAGCAAACAGCTGGACGAGCACTAGCTAAGAACGGGGGGAGCGAGTAATTGATTAATGGCCACTGGCTACAACCTGGATCCAGCCAGCGACCAAATCATTAGCACTATGTAGTCACAATGCATATTCTATCTATTATTCGATCTAATATTCGATCTGAAAAATCCATAGGATCCGTTAAGCTACCGTCGATTCTGACAGAGCTCCGTCAGAGCTCTTCGTTTCTCCACCTCAACTGCCAGGTCAGAATGTCTCGTCGATTCCCGGTGAAAAAAGAACTGGTTTTACGTTATCGGTGTCGAGTAAAGAAAATACGTTACGCCGTTTAGAGGTGATGGTCCCAACTGAATATTGTACCTGATAGGTCAAGCAAATAACCGTGAAAGTTTATTGCGGGTAGTTCTTTTCCTGTGAGGATGCTTCTGTTATCGTAATTATTAAATACGTACCAGGTATGGGGACCGGGCTAGAGGACCGGCTGTGAATTCGTGGAGACCCACCTTGGGTGTTTTTCGGAGAGGAACTTCTGGATGTTCTTCTTGGCGTTTCCGGTGGCGTTGTGCCATTTCCGTTGGCGCGACTCTCTCCGATCGCCTTAACCAATTCCTTAACGGACACGCCGACGAATTCGGAAAAGTCTCTGTGGGAAACCATGTTCATGCTTGGACTTGACACTTGACAAGTAAGAGAATTCGGAATCCAATGAATTGTTGGTGCTTACCGTCCCGGAGAGCTTTTCTTTTCACCATGAGGCTTATCGTCACCACGCAGCCACTTCTGAAGTGCGCTAAATTTTCCACCACCTTCGCGCTCTCGCTCCTTTGTCGTAGCTTTTTCCTTAGGATGTGCTTTTGTAAACTTAGGCGAGACATCGTTTTTCTCTAGCGTAAATTTTTCGCTACCTGTGAGCCAAGGAAGCAAAAGAGTAACATGTGGTTTACCCCATTAACTTCGGGTCTGAACGTGGATAGGAATCAGGATTATATTTCAGAAGGTAAATGGTTATCGATCATGTCGATAAGTACCTGGTGAATCGTGCTGACTGTAGGATCCGAATATAAAGGGGTTCGTATTGGCACCTTCCGCCGATACAGCTGTGGCCGGACTAAAGTTCTGTGCAGTGAAATTGAAACCATCATGATGACTTCCAGAAGGGGCAGAAAAGTCGAAGCCCTTGTGACCCGGGGAAACGGTCGAGAGTTCCGGTACCACAGGTTTTTTCTCGACGAGATGGTTTTCGAGTCCTGATTCCAGCTTCATGTAAGCCACTCCATGTCTGTTGATGGCCAGCGACCAGGCCTCGCCCTCCGTGTCGAAGCAATATTTGCTCGCAAAGTCCTCGTCGATGCGCACCCAGGTTCCTTCATTGTTTACGAACTGCAAGTATCGATGGGTAAGTTCCATTCAGCCGCGCACTGCATTCTCGCTATTATGGTCAACAGTCGACACTCCTACGATTATGCTATCACTCACGTATTCTTGGATGGTCACGGTATTGCCAAGAGCAAGCATTCCAACTGGCGCAGCTTTCAGGCTTGGTCTACTCCTAATGTTGTGTCCCGACGCTCCGCACTTTACGACCACCATGCTCCGGCCACCTTCGAACGTCACAGTCTTTCTCTTACTGAAAGAAAACGGGGAGGCACTTGTCGTCAAATGGCCAATGAAAAAATCGTTCTTCAATAGAAGCTTACTCTTCGTTGACATCCGTCCGCTTGCGCATTATCGTTTCCTTGATTACTTGATCCAGTATCGACTTGGGTTCCTCTACCGGTAACAGTAATGTTTTGCCCAAGTGTTGGTTGTACTGGAGACACCAGGCTTCCAGATGACCGCTGTTACAGTACTCCTTTATGGTGTCTGCGTTAAGGCGCAACCACACTCCGTCGTCGTTATGAATCTGCAAAGAAGGTACCAGTCGTAGAAACATAAAGTTCCAAAAGTGCGCACCAAGTTTCGCAAAACTACAGGGCAACGAGGCATCCATCTTGTAGCCCGAGGAAAAAAAAATATTTGATAAAATTATGACGAATTATTGATCTAGAATTACGATCAAAACCAACATAACTGTCACGAGACTGCCTAGGTGCCAGAATTATGCCATTTATATGGCACAGCCTCATGATAGTGATGTTAACCGTGATGATAATTCTATATAAAAAATTGATCATATTTGTATCTATTATCGTTTTATTAAAAAGGATAGACATAATCCAGATGTATAGAATTCTCGCATGGTGACAATTTACCTCATCGATGAAAGCGATGGTGCCATTGACTGCCACAATTCCGATCTGCTCGCTCTGAAGCGAAGGATGAGCTCTGATTCGTAATCCAGCGCTGTTTTTTGCGACGAATTTTCGTAATCGGCTAGGCTGCTGCTGAGGTTTCTTAACGATATTTTGTATCGGTGGCTGCATTCCCTGCGGAGGTTCCTTTACTTCAACCTTGTAGTTCTGTAAATAAATTATTGATCAGTCCCTAGTCCTTTGCTCTTACGACTATGACACGCCGTACTTTAACAAAAGACTCTATTCGGAATCACTTACATCGTCCATGTTGTACCCATCAACCGTGATCAGCATAGAGTACCATCCAACAGAAGCCGGGGTCCAAGTAGCGCTATAGCTGCCATCCCCATTTGGCCTTACTAGCATACTCTCGCTAGATCTTCTGACAGCCGGTGAGTTGAATCTGAGTTCCTCGAAGGAATAATTCTGATAAGCCTTCATGATTGTTATTGCGTAGAAGCACAATTTATTATTGATGGTGACTTCGTAAGGAACGTCCAAGGATGGCTGAGGATGTCCTCCGAATGTCATAGGATCCGGTTGTGAGATTCGGCGCATTTTTCGGGCCTGATCCGACTCCGATATGTCCTTCTTGTCTATTGGCACGGCCTTCACCTCGATCTGACAACACGATGGATGCTGTGCAGTTGCAGGTCAATGAGTGTGGTATGTACACGCGCGCGTAAATGGTGAGTGGAGAATAAGCACGACGGGGTAAGTAGGAAAATAATAAAAATTCGAGACGGAGTGTACCTTCAAACCGGGAACCTGGACAACTTCTCCGTACTGGTCTCTCGTTAGAACAGTGACAATCGCCGGCCATCCGCATCTGATCTCGTCCCGAGAGTAGAGAGCCTCGCATTTTGCAGGATCCACAAAGCTGTCCGGCTGCAGCCATCGGGCCAAACGTCCCCCGCTCGTTCCGGCCGAGCAGGACACGAAGTCACGGAGGAAGAGTCGCTCGTTCGAATGGCAACTGAAATTACCAAAGCACCACTCAACATTTGAAAATTTCGCAACAGATGTATTGTCATTTTATAACTCTGCAATTCTCTTTCGTTCGCATTTCTCAAGATTTATCCAAATTCATTAAGTATAATGATCAGGTTTCTACGGGTGGGGGCTAAAGCGGCGTTAGCTGTTAAAACGATTGACTAGCGCGTTCCTTTAAGTTTTACCAATTAGTCACTCCGTGACTATGTAAATGTTAACGCGGGCTGGAATCAAGGTCCACGCGATTACGAACAGACTGGGGCGGGGGAGGGGGGGTGTACTTGGTGAGAAGCATGATCAAGATGGTCCACTGAGAAGCGGGCACGTTGGGGCAGCAAGACAGGTGCTTTCTGGAATCAAGAGATGTGTTACGAATGCAAGAGATCGAGACACGTACAACACGGATAAGTGGTCGAAGCGGATACAGCAGATATATGTATACCCTACGTGACGAAGTCGTTTACGTAATTTCTCGAATTTCACGAAATATTCTCTTTAAATTTGCCTGATTTCATAAAAATCGGGAACAATTTCGAGGGTCGGCACAATCGCTATCCACTGCTTCAGCGAGTGCTAACTGGCACTTGATAGAGGAAGAGGAGGGGGAGAGACAGAAAAGAGAACTGGTTCGGTTGCGTCTAGGAAGATGCTGTGCTCAGGATCCATTTAGAACTCGATCCAACCTGTTGGTTACTTGACGATGATTATGTTTTTCAGCCGCAAGGTCCACGATCGATCTAGACAACACTCGAGGCATAAGCATGTTCTCGCGAAGACCCAGTCAGGGTTGTTTCGGAAATAATCTTAACTGTTCGTCAATGACGTCCGAGATCGAGCTGAAAGAGAATAGACGCTTCTGGTCTACGACGGTAGAACTCGACGAAGTCGCCACGGGCAATTCTTACTCGTTCATCGAGCCACTTCGACGTCTGGTCGGGGGCACCGTAATGCGAGCTTGGTTGGTTTTGCAGCCAGCAAGACAGGTCTCTCGAAGTTCTCATGAAGCGTCGGGCATCGCGTAGCTCTTTTATGTTTTAAGAGTGGGAACGGAGGGGCGACAGAGAGGAGTGGGGAGTGGCCGAGAGACCTCCGCTCGCACGAGAGCCCCCAGTCTGAAAGGAACCTCCGTTATGATCGTATCGGCTGTCTAGTTTCCCTGCTGGTGCTTTCAGCTCCTACCCCCCAGCCCCTCCCCCCCCCCCAAGTCTCTTCGCGTGTCACCCTGATCAGTGATTTGAAGCATTGACATATTTTAACTATTCTCATCCGTGGGAGTTCACGTGACGTCGGTGCGTCATGTCCTTCACGGGATTCCGCTTCTCTTGCACACGGAAAGATGCCTTGAACGAGTAGAGCGGCTTCGACCCCCTCTCCCTTTTTACTGAAATTTTTGGTATTCGCGTGAAGCTTGACTTTTTGAACGTATCGATGTGGCACGAGGAGAGGACGACGTAAGAATGGATGATGACGAAGTGTGCATGATTTAGAGATTCGATGATCTCGAGCAGCGTCTCGCTCCTCGAGAGATCGGCTTGGTTCTTCGATTGTTCTAAAGGCCCTGGTGAATTGTTTGTGGCGTGAAACATGAACACCAGACGAAAGGTGTTGAGTGTCTTTGGTGGAGTGGGTGCAGTGAATACCGCGGGATCGCGCATCTTTAGCTTTCTAGTGTTTATGTGTCTTCTTTGCACCTTGCCGAATTTCGCGCGGACCGCAGGCATCGGCATTTGTGCGATGGATGGCTGCAACTGCACCGTGGCTGCCCACCATTGGATTATAGTCAAATGTATTTTTGCCGATAATCAGGTGATTTTATGTTTCTCACTTTATCTATCCGGTGTACTATATCGTTTGACTAACTTCTTGGAAGCCGTTTGAACAATACTCTCGAAGGATCTATGTTTGGGGGATCTTTCAACGTGTTCACAATCTTTAGCCATACTGAGATCTCTCGACCGAGATTGGTGCGATCGAACAAACAGGTTTCACCGGTAGCAAAGGAAACGTTCACCTTTCGAAGAACAAATGTTAGATTCGGCCGAACGATGCTTCGGTTGAACAGAGTGCTCGGTACGGCGTACCAACAGTGAAAGTCCAGACGGTGTCAATCGAAGGGGACCTTCACACGCCATGCTTTCGATACACATAGGTGGCCAGTACACCCCCCTCACAGGAGTATAATACACGTATTATGCATGAGACTTAGCTATGTTGCGCCTACCAGAAATTTACTGGATATACCATATATACATAGTATAGTCGGGCGCAGTGATCAGGTAGTTCAGGTAGATTTTTCATTCTGCAGAACGCGACATCCGTGTACTGTGACGTTCCACTTGCTGCTCTCAGCTGCGCTTGGCTGGAGACGCCAAGCTCAGTTGATAAACAATGACTGGACTGTGTCGTATATTCTCCACCTTCCAAGCAGTTCAGATCCGTTCTGCCCGAATATCTTTCTTGGTTGCGAAGGTGCGACACATTGGTATTTTTTTTTATTTATGTTTCAGAAAATAAATTGATACCCATAATAATTCTATTAGAAAAAAATTTTCCACCACCATGTTCCGTCGCTTTCATATCTATTGAAATTATGCCTTCAACATTTTTTCGGACATTCACTACCTAGGGAGATATTTAGGTGTTGGGTTTCTCGTCGACCACTCCGCACAATGCGTAGACACGAGATTGTCGAAGGTAGAATAAACAACGCGTATCTATGCGCTAAAAACAGTTCACAGTCGAAAAATAGCAGCCTACGAGAACGAAGAATAGAGCATTCGCCAACGTCGGCAGCCAGTAATTTTCTTATCTGTATCTCATCGTTCTTCGTAGAAGAGTACCTAACACTCTGTGTGAACAATATTTAGTCCGAGTGATAAGACACTCAAATGCTCTATGTAAGTAGGTGGTAGGACTAATAGTAAATTTATTTGTAAAACTTAAATAGAATGTTTCCAGAAGACGCAGGCCACAACACAAGCCGCACACAGAAGAACCCCCTTATATATATGTGTGTCCTACGCGTGCGTACATAGTTAAGAACGACGGTGCAGCAACCTTGGGATCTTTCACAGTTACCAAGGAGAAATATACCAATCAAGCGACCACATGATCCAAGCAAAACAGAATTTGGCTCTGTGCACTCTATACCAGGAATCAAGCGTCTAATAATATATTAATTTTTATTTTCTCGTTCTCCATAAACGTAGAGACTGAAAGGTCGAAAAACCTACATGGACCGAGCAGTGGGAGATCGATCCTCGTAGAATATTGGTCGTCGTGTCAAATTCGTGATATTCAAGCGACAGACCGGAAAGACGATCGATCGACTCGTTAATTATTTAAAGCTGGCACTGTGCTCTGACATCTCCAGGCTCGGATGCGACTTCTCAATGAAATCAGATTGATGGGGTCTGCAACGGTGTCACTTACCATTGCAGCCTCATTAATTCCATTTAAAGGCTAAAGCGCAACTCGCTGGCTCTGTAAATATGCGTCGAGTCGACGGGAACGTTTATTCTTTGATCTTGGATTTTATTCGTTTGATATACTTATAGTACTTATAGGCACTACAGTATATTTCTGCATATATCGAAACGTCTTTGATAAAATTGTAAATTTTGAAAAAATTCCTTTCAAGACATCGTTGTCCCGTTCGCAGAAGAATAGATGAAGCAAAGTCTCCGCTTTCAGCCTGAACTTTGTCTCAATAAAAGGGGATACCAGTGAATTTTCAGTAAATTTTCTCAAGGAGAACGAGAAATTCATGAACTTTACTGAATTTCAAGAGCTTCCGGCTCAGGCGACTTCCGTTCAGAAGGGTCATGCGCCCATCCGCCTCGTTGGGAAGGGAGGCATAGCGTGACGATGCATTGTTATATGCATTTTTATATGATCATTCTCAATGTTTAACGGTTCGGAAAGATATTTCTCCGCCGAATACCCCGACTCGGCTTCAATCTCAAAGAAAAAAAAAATGAGCATCTCATGACGCGTCACTGGTAGGTGCACTAACTGGCGAGCCAAATCCGGGCCTCTCGCGTTCCTCGTGAAATCTAGATCCGTTTATCTCGGGAGCCCATTCTGAGCATCCCTGTCGCACGGGGTCTTGCGGCTCAATTTCTTCACAATAGACTCTTTTAACAAGCCTTGAACGTCTCAACGAATCTGTCGGTGTTATTCACAGGATGTCATATACATATGCATGCGGGCTAAAGGCGCTCGGGAACGACATCACACAGCTGGGGTTCAAGTGGCACACAAGTTCACATTCCCTTTCAGGCTTGCCACCAATTGATTTTTAATAACAGCCGACGTCCAGCAGATTTAGTACTGTCATTTCTTTAATCATAGACTCCTCTAGGACATATAGGGAGTATACACATGTATACAGTCAAGTAAGTCCTCCGACCGTCATGTATCTTGAGCCGCAAGTTGTAGATTGACATTCGCTCAGATTACATATGGAATTTTCCACTAGCGACTCGAATCCCCCCGACGGTTCTCGTTACGATAGATCACGAAAGATTATTTACTTATTCATATTCTCACTTTTACAACTTTTACAACTTTTACAGCGGGTTTTCCTTGAAGAAAGTCCATTTTATTTGATAATTTACCTGTCACGCCTCTCACAGTGTCGCTCAAATATTTCTTCAATAAAATACAAAAGCTTCCTGTCGCTGTCGGATATTACTAAAGTATCACTAAAGCGGTTATACTATGGGTAGGGGCTTGTAGCGACTTTGGCTCCCGACTTTTCACCAGAGAACCACCAGTGCTCGCGACTCCAGACCTTGCACTTCCTATTAAAATTCCTTGTGAGACATTACGTACTTCCGGTGCAGATAAGAAGGCTGTACAAGCACAGTCTAGGATGAGAATCCCCAGCGGAAACATCAAATACGAAGATATTATAATTACTATATATATTATATATTTTTTTTCTAAAGATCATAATTGCACAACGGAGTCAAAAGTTTATAGATACGTAGTATAAGAGTGAAATATAAGTACCTGTATTGCTGATGCCGCCTTGCCGATACTTTGATCTCTTTGATTAGTCGCGCTTCGTCAAGACGTTCAGAAGTGACAGCCGCGGGTCAGGCGGGTACCATACGTTAGCTCGTGCGATGAAATTAACAAATTGCGCGTCGTCTCAACGACCTACTCTAATTAAATGAATTAACAAGACACGACTTACGTTTGACCCGGAGGGTACGAGCAACGCCATGACGCAGACATTGCCACGGATTCATTCGATTTGGTGAATGGCCACGATAACGTTACAACGCGCAGTGCGCTGCCTATGAAGAATGACAAGAGTGATGGCGTCTCCCTTTTTCTCCTTAGGCATTTCCCGTAGCGGCAAGACGCGGAGACGTCGAGAGGATCGAGTCAACGGACATTGAACTTCGATCCCGAAACAGAGTTTGGCCACTGCCGTTTTAGGCGTTTCGATCGTTGCGCTGAAAGTGGCGCATCGAAATGACGTTGCATAGAATTACGAGAAAGCGGCAGCTTTGAGCAGAGGAGCTGGAGTGGAGCGAAGCCTTGACTTTTTTCTGCAGTAGGTCGCGACCCGTAACGGCTCCACCTCTATTGGTTTTCTTTCCTCGGTCGCTCTTCTCGATTCCTCGTGCTTCCAATTGCCTTCTGTTCGCGACTCTTTTTCGATGCGTTTCCACAAGAGATAATTATTTGCTCACACTGGTGCGTCGAGACCGTCGAGACTCCCAGTTCAACTAATAGTTTCGAAGGCGAACGTTACACCGTACTTGTGCATAGAATAGTTTCGTCTTGCGCTTCCCCCTCCTCACGCGACCGACGAACGCTGCCTCTTCTCAAGCGTCATTCGAAATATCGTCGTTTCCTCGAGAGACTGAATCATCGCGAGAACGAAATATCATCGGACGCTTGGACCACCTGTGACATCGCTTGCGTGGCGCCAGGAAATTTATAGGATAAAGTGAAGGTCGGTGGTCGCATTGACATCCAGGACTTTCTTGGGAGAAAAAAGGAAAAGGAAAAATAGTAAAAGCGGCCGAGTCGAAGGAGAGGAATAGAAGACTTAAGGAAGGAAGAATCGGCAGTACTCGAAAGAATGTGAGGTATTGACGTACTCGTTAAAATAAATCCCGCGTTTTCGTGGGTCACGTCAAAGTCTCGTCTTCCTCCATTCCGATTGAAGTCGACGTTGCCACGTCGGCGCTTGCGATACAGGCAGAACTGGAACTCGAGCGGAACGAGTTGAACTATTTTTGTATGGTCCTGGCTCTGCGCGGCGTTTCTAGTCTCTCTAAGCGTGTCCCTTAATAAAAGGGCTCTCGTGCGGGAGTGCAACCCAGCGCAGCCGCCAGTTCCGGTAGACACTAGACAGCGGACAGAGCAGATAGAGCAGACGAAGCAGAGACTAGATAGCCAAGAGACACTTTTATCAGGAAGAATGCGGAGAGCGCGTCCGCTTACGGTGACCCAGTTTGACTCCGCCAGGAGCGACGACTGTCGAGCAGCTGTCCGACATGGCGTACATAACTGTATCGAAGCGATTACCGCTCATCCTGTGATACGCTCCGAATTTATCGCAACCTGTTTTAATATTCGTAACGCGATGCGATTACCAGGATCGATATTGACAATCAATGAATTTTCTCCTCGCAATACCTCCTTAGAGCGCCTTTCACCAGCTGAACTTTCCCTTTGCATAATTATAATTATTTGCGCACTCGCTTCTTTGTCGTTCTCAACTTGAAATCTCCCTTTGAACGTGCAACTGGTTCGCATTAAGAAACCATCACTTACGCTCGGAAATTCAATCAGAATTCTTTCGGAGGTTCAAAATGTACTGCTTGAAGGAAGCCCTTTCTTCATTTTGGCTCTCCATCTTTTATTACGACGTTCCTGCATTTCGCGAAGGGCTTTTACAGTTTGTTCAAGATGATAAAGTTCGTGCCGAAGCGAATGGCAGACTCGAAGATCAATGAGGAAGTTAGACTTAAAATTCTCTCGTGCATCTCGCCAAGCTACAATTGACGTTCAATCGCATCGGTCGAACGACTCGTCAAAATAGTTCGTTATTACTCGGGACAAAGTTCATGACACGAGGCTACGTCCTTCGTCTGCGTTTCGTTCTTTGACGATGGGACGCCTCGCAATAATTTGCCACTGCAGCATAAACTTCTACCGCAGTTACTATCGGGATGGCTCCAGGCCAAACCACCATCTTTCTCGTACTACAGAATTAATCCTCGAGTGCAGCTGCAACGTTGGAGTGCATCCGATGCCATTCGGTGTTCATAACTTGGGATCCTCTTTGTGTTGACACAGAAATAGCAACAGGCATGTTATTCCAGCGCCATCCTCCGACATACCATCGCCTGACTCACTGCCCCCCCCCCCCATACGTATACTATGCTGTATGTACTGCGACGCGTACTGCGCTATTGCTATACCGTAGTGCTATGCGAACCTGGAAAACTGTAGCATGGTGGACTAGTATAGTAGATCATGGTAGATCACGGTAGGGCCAATTAAAATTAGCCACTGTGGGAGTGAAGTTAGCCGAATACAAATGTGACAAGCACAACCGATTGCGAATCGCGATCTTTGGCGCACAATGCTTTATTGCTCTGTGTTTCGCGATGCTTCGTTTCCATTCCAGTAGAATAATCGATTGCGACGACCCAGAGGATTTTGTAGCCGATTTTAAAATTCATACGAGGAGAATCGATCGTTATAACTGCAATACTCATTGCCTACTGCGATAAAAGATATATCGGATCGCTCGAGTGTGAGAATGTTTTCAAGGTAAATACGTTGGTTGAAATCGATTCACAAACCGTATCGTAGCACGTGCTTCAAAAGTTGCGAATGAGGAGTGTCACGGTGAGATCGAATTCCGCTCTATTCAGAACGTCAGCGCAGGACGAAGGCGAAAATACCGCAAAATCTACTGGCAGAGCCGATAGTTAACCGCATGCATGTGACACGTGCGTGCTGCTGTCGGTATACATACTATAATATATGAAATGATGCGTGTGAATTATGATTTTTATAAAAAGTTATCTTGATTTTTCGGAAATTAGCTTACGAAGCCTTCCGAAAATATAATTATTCAACGAGCGGCGCTCGTGACTCGCAGCGGTTTCTCGGTGAGTCATGAACGACGGTTCGCATGAGCCACGAGGACGCATCTTATGTTATGTTATCGGAGATAAAAATAGGAAGATGCTGTATTTGTAGTTAAAGAATCAAAATCCTTTCGGATTCCAAGAATGAACGTTGCAGTGTGAACCGTGAGAAGAGAGAGAGAGAGAGAGAGAGAGAGAGAGAGAGAGAGAGACGACACAGTTTTCTGTATTCTCCTCTTTGCTGTCCTTGCGCGGCTTTTCCCCTGATGTCGCAAAGAAGAGGTAATATGTCAAGTACGCCAAATACTCGTAGGCACTGCCGCTTGCGTGCTCCTCGCAAATATCCAAGAGAAAGGAATAGAATAAACTTTACCGAAGCTCAAGTGCATTTTTATTGGATTCAAGGGGAACCTGCTGATTCCGAGACTGCACCCTACACCTACCAGCTTCAAATCGTGGAATGGTGCGTCTCGCCATGGGACACTGTCCTACTGCATTGTAAGGGGAATCATCGGGACATGTTTTTCATGTAAAAATAGGGCACTCCAGTTTGCATTGAAACTTTCGGATGCGAAGGATCTCTCGCATTTGTGTTATGACGTGTTTACCAAACGGAGAAAGGATCTTTGGAGGGTGTACGAAAGCGCGTCGCTATAGTTGTAATACATTTTTTTGTTTATTTGAAAGGAAAACATTTCTTGTGGGGTTCTTGGATCAAGAAGTAGAAGAATAGCTTTGGATATCTGTTGGGGGAAAAAAATTGCTAAATTTCTAGTAGGAAAATTTTATGTTGAAATCGTAGATGACGTCGCGAGCCAGTCCGCAAGGCCTGCTTACAGTACACCAATAACACTAAGAGTATCGTCGTAGTGTCCCTGTTTATCTGCATGTAATTGAGTAAAATACAAGAGACAATACTTTTAGTGTTATTGGCCTACTGTAAGCAGGCCTTGCGGGCTGGCTCGCGACGTCATCTACGCTCCGTTTAAACGCGTTCTGATTGGTCGCATTACTGCAACTTCAACCTTGATTATATCGAAATTTTGATATATGAAATAAAAAATGAAAATACACGTATTCATTAGAATTTGAAAAGGAATGTAACGGTGTTACTACAGTGCGTTTCATAACGAACACCCTGTATATAAAAAAACAGCCCGAAATGTTTGTAATACCATAACTCGAGAACGGAGCGTCCGATTTGCTTGGGGAATGTTTTTCTGTGTTCGTATCGGCCATCCCATGGTTTGTACGTCAAGAAAAATCCAGAAAACGCAGCCGAAAAAGTGTGAGACCTATATTTCAAGAATCGATGGGCATAGCAACCAGTTTTTTCGAATAGCAATCGGTGGTTGCTGAGGACTTCCCCGCAAACCCCTTTCGAGTCCCTCGGGATCCCCCTCGAGTCCCTCGGGACCATGGATTTTTTTCAAAATTTTTTTAAATTTAAAAAAAAAATTTTTCAAAATAATTTGAAATTGAAGTTGGGTATTAAATTAAATGATGTGTTTGCTGGGAAAATCTGTTTGCTAGAATAATTTTATTTACTTCTCTAATTAATTAATTCGTTCATTCGGGGAGCCACAGCGAAGCGTGGCCGGGACGCTAGTACCTATACTATAAAATAAATGGACAGACTGACTGCAGCTGGCGCGATCCTATTGAAAATTGCTTATACGTAATAAACGAAAGCAAGAAACGAAATCGTTGATGATTGCAGGACGTGGAGCTGCAGGAAGGCACGGTGCCGTCGGACGCGATGGAGGTTGAGGTCTCTCGATGCAGAGAATTGAAGATCCAGTCGGGCGCATTTACAGGGGGGGCGCAGCTCAAGAGGGTTCGCGTCTCGGGAATTCAGAGTCTGGTGGCGAAGAAGCAGGCCTTCCAGAATCTCACTGCGCCGAATCCACTCCTCGAGGTCTCCGAGTGCAAATCGGTCATCATCGAGAGTCACGCTTACAAGAATGCACGTGGACCACTGAGCGTATCGATATCGCGATGCGTTCACGTCGCCATAAAGCCGAATGCATTTTCCTGGCTACTCCGGATATCCCTAAAGGAAATTGAGAATCTTCAGCTCTCGAGCAACGCCTTCAAGTTCGAGGCTCCGCCACACGGACGTCATGGACCAGCGACCAAGGTAAGTTTTATATCTGTTGATTTCGACCTACCGTTTAACCTGCTGCCTAATCTCTATTTATCCCCTACTTTGCGCATTCCACATGAATTTCGATACCACAGAATTGTACGTACGAGTAAGTTGTGCAATCGCGCAGAAGAGTTGTGGTGGTGGTGGTGGTGCGCTGCGGCGCATTTGCAAGCATAATGATGAATAAATTGACGCGTGTCCGACTACCATTCGGGTTGCCCATTTATGGTCGGCTGCATCGCACTGCATCCGCATACTCTAATAGAACCTTCCAGATACGAGTATCGTTGCTTTAGCATGACGATATTATTATTGCACCACACTCTGCTGCGCGCGCACGATGATTGAGACTCAGCCGCAGCCTATCGAGAAATTCTTTTATTCCTTCCGATTTTCAGATATTGTTCCAATCCGTTATGATTCCGGAGTTGCCGACAGCGGTCTTTCCGTCAATGGCGGCGGAAGTGCGGATGGATGACTTCTCAACGAAGGTCATCCGCAAGGAAGCATTTTGCGCGATAATCATCCTCAGCGTAGCCATTAGCAACGCGACGATTTACGAAGTGGAGGCCGGTGCTTTCAGTGATCGGACTCTCATTCACAGTCTCGAGTTTGTTGACGTCAGTCTGAAGAGGGTTGGCGGCGGGGCGCTTAGAGCTGCGGTCAACAATCTGACTATCCAATACTCCAGGTTGGTGCATCTTACGAAGAAACGATCGCTAGATGTAGACACGCCTTTACGTTCTTACCAATTCTCATATTTCTTTCATACGTACGTAGTACTTATACTATAATATATGTATAATGCACGTGTATAGAAGATGGGTGTATAGGCGCTACGTGATCATGATTATGATTATGATTATCATTATGTTGGGTGGTTCTTTCAGATTGACAGAAGTAGAGTCGGGGGCCATTGACATTGCAGCAGCGAGCGTGACCTTCAATAACAACGAGTTTCAAAAGCTACGTACGAATTCAATTGTTCTTCACCAATGGAATCACCTTGCCATAGATTACAACCTCTTTGAGAATATAGAGGGGGATGCCATTACCGTTGATGAGAACGCGACGGTTGCGTCAAATTTCGAATTTTCTTTTACGGGAAATCGCATCAACAAGGCCATGCCGGGGTCACTAAAGTTTGCGGCGATCTCGCTAAAGGTCAACTCCGCTCGGATCGGCAATAATGTCTTCAACGAGATGTGCAGCTGCAATCTAGAGATTTGGACACGCACGATTGTCGGAACAAACGCCTCGACTTCCTGGATGATGGATTCGAGTTTCTGCATCGTAGATAGCTTTCTCGGGAGATGCCACAACGTGCCCGAAGGCAAACTTACGATGCGCAATTACACCCGATTAATATGCAACGAGGGACATCATATAGAGTGCAAAGTGCCTTCGGCGAACCCGGGACCTAGCGTCAGTCCACCAAGCGTCGGGCCCCACGTCTATCCGAGGCCCAAGGGATACTTCGATGTCGAGATGAGCGATCCTGAACAGCTGGAACGCGAGAAAAGGATTATTATGATAATATGCGTGCTTGCGGTATTTTTCGTGGTTCTGGTTATCCTCTTATCAGGGATCCTCTACATGAGGAGACAAGGGGTCTGCCCGAAGCTGAGCTCGCGACCTGTCCTGATCGGCAGGACGTGGGAGTCCTGGTTCTCGCCAAGCACGGGAGTCACTGCGGCAACGTCTGCGCGTTCGATATCTCGTTTGAGCGTCCACGAGTACGCCGGTTTACAGCCGGAAACGAGGATTCTTGAGGTAGGAACGCACAGGGGGTTCAGTGCCGAGGAGGGATACGCGTACACGGAGAATAAGGCAACGCAGACTCTGCCCGAGGAGCTCACCGAAGAGTACCTCAGGGAGCTACGGGAGCGGCTGAACGATCCGGAGAATTACAGTCAGGCGCGCGACATGATCGAGCATCTCTATGATCTGATTAAAGTCGAAGAGAGCTGCAACAACAACAACAACAACGAGGATGAGCGGGTGTGCAACGTTCAGGAGGAGAACGCCTACGACGTGATAAGACCACGCGCGAGAATCCGCGGACCGGCGAGGCCCTCGACCAGCGTCGGCACGAGAGTGCCCTCCCTGGAGAAGCTCCTGCCGAGCTCAACGGCACAGAGGCCCCCTATCGCCGAGTACACCGAGCCACGTGACAATCGTCTTACCGATCAGAACAATCATCTCTATGCGGAGCTTCCGGGGGACGAGACGGTCCCGAGTACCAGTAGACTCTCGTCGCAGCCTGTCCTCGCGAGTCCCGCGACTCGCGCGCCTCAGCCCCTGCCGCCCGACGTCCTCAATAATATCAACGATAATACCTGCAATCAGAAATCGGACGCGCCCTCGAGGATCCAGACGAGACCCCTCAGCTTCCTCAAGGCTCTCGGCGAGAGTATCCTCGGGAATGGGAAAACACAAAGCGCCAGGAGGCCGAATTCTCTGCTCTGCGAGTACGCCGACCCTTCGGATGCCACGGCCCATCTTTACTCGGAACTCCCGGAACCCCAGAGCTCCACTTCCGCCAGTAAAATGGCCAATCGACCGCTTCCAACGAAACCTGACCAGGAGTCAGCAGCAGCAACGGTGGCCGCGATGGCAAAGGCGTAGTGACGGTCGACGTCCGGCACTGCTTGACTGTGATATAAATATTGAGTTTCTCGAAAAAGACTATCCCTTAAAGAAAACTTAGAGCGAGATAATGTCCCGCGATATTCCGATCTTGCTGCACTTGCCTTAAATCTTGGCGAGTGACTCGACGCAACAGTCCCATGGGACTTTGGACTGTTGAATGGGCAAGAGCTCTCGCTACGAAAGAAACGGAGAAGAAGACGCCCGTTTGCCAAAGTTTATTAAAACCCTGTGTATGAAGTATCTCGTCGAATAATTGTCTTCTAACGCAGAAGAGCAAGAGATGTATGAGATGAGCAAGCAAACTGATTGACGATCGACTAACTCGTTTGTCTAGTTTCCGTGTCATTTCGTCCACCAGCTCTCGCGTTTCTACCTAATTCTAAGTAAATGTGTACATACGACTGGGCTCTTCTTTTTATTTTCATAGATTATTCGATCGCCTCCGGTTGTCACTACGGCCGACGAGACACGATCATCCGCCCAAATATTCTTTATACAATAATAAACAGGAGCTTTACCAATGTAATATAACTTTATACACACGCGCGCACGTGCGCACGCACACGCACACAGCAGTGCGCATATTTCTGTTACGTCACGTATTAAAGATGAGAAATCTCAATTTAATAGACACTACTAGTCTGCTCCTCCAGTCCGTTTTTCATTTCATTTCCTTTCCTTTCATTTAAACCTGCATAAAATTCAAATGTTAGCTAAGAACTTATTATTTTCTCCTATTACTTTCTTTGTTGTTGTTTTTGAAAAAGAATTCTTTCTGACGACGAAATCCTCCATGCACTTGGGGCAACAGTGCAGGCGGACTGGGATCAGGATGGCAACAGGATTACACATCCATCCGTGTGCGGCACCCAGGAGGTGTATTCCTGAACTCTGGTCACAGAGTCGGGGGAAGAGGGGAGAGGCAGCATTGGCAACGCCAGCGGAACCAAGCTATTCCGTGAAGAATGCGTGGAGAGCAAATAAAAGAAAGGAGCAGTGCGATGGCGGTCTGCTTTGCAGCTGTTCAAGTTAGGCTAGAAGAGTACAGCAGAGGAGTGCAGATGAGGGAGACGGAAGTCGTCGCACCATCTCTGCGTCGCGATCGACTTGATGCCCAGTCGAGCCAATATCTACATACATACATGTTACATTTCGAAACGTTCCAAATGCATAATACACTATATGGCGACTTGAAAGGTGCAGTTACGTGTCCCGCGAGAGCCTTTGTATGTTTGCCGTGTAGTAAGGGCCAAGGAAAGACGAACTCACGATTACTTCGTATAAATTGAGCCCGTATATACATATATACGTATGTATATCCGGGTCAATCGCTCTGAAGATTGACAAAATCAGTGGATCTATATACTATTGGGTAAACAGGAATATTTAATTTCGCCAATTATAAGTAAGCTAAAAATATGTAATAATTGTACATACAGATCGATATCGACTTGGTGCGAAGCGAGAAGCCGAGCGCAGCAATTCGAGGACGAGGAATTCTGTGCAAGACGTGATAAGATAAGCGAGCGACTCGCAAGTTTCTGATAGCTAGCATACCGGAAGTCAATGACATCACGCACATGGTATGCTGTCACGTGCGATCGCCCGACAAGTCTCTATAGGCTGGGGCTATCATGTATTATCAGCTAACCAATCATCTCATCACTTGGCTGGAAGTAAGTATGCAACATTAACTTTGTATCTTGCTAGCCTGCGTTAATCCATTGCGTATTCAACTCCTGGCTTGTTTCTTTGAACGACCAATTGCAGTCGTTGTCCTCGTCCTTGATAAAAAATATAGAGCATCCTGATTTGCGTCCTTGAATCGCGATGAAACTCAAGAGGCATCTAAACGGGGAACGTGTCGGGGAGTAGCAAAAGAAGAGCATCGCGGAAGGTATACGTTAAAAAATATCCAGCCACGGGTGCAGGGACAGAGTCAGTTACTAAATAAGGTATGAGTAGGAGAATGCACGAGGGAGCGAATCGAAGGGACAAGGATCGGAGAACGAGTGTCGGAGATCTCCTATGGCCTCTAAAGCGAGATTGTACACGGTTCACCCTAGACTCGACTAGTAGGCCTGACTAGAGCCTAATTTCTGGAAGGGAAGGGAAAGAAACGAGCAAGGAAAGGAATAGACAAACTCTTCTTTTTGCAGTAGGTTTCACCCATGCAACTATGAAACGTACGTTTGCGAGTCATGTACTTTCGAGCGCGCAGCCTAAAAGTCGCGTATGCCAGCTACTGTGGCAGTGGAAGCTCTTCGAACTGCCAAGAAAAATACACGAGCACTGAGATACAGGATGTCGCCACGATCAGCTGCCGACGGTCAACAGCTCGAGCTCCTGAGTTCTGTTTTTCTCTTGTTTTTCCTTACTCTCCTTCTCACTTTTTCATCACTCATCGACTTAAGTCTTCCACAGGACCGCTTGCATTTACGAATACGAGTAAATGAATTCGGCCGGAATCTCAGGAAGCAAGATGTTCCAGGCGTATCCTTTCATAACAAGATGCTGCTACCGGATCAGCGAACGGAATCAGAAAGTCCTCGCAGCTTTCCAAATTTTCGAGACAACTTCCCCCCTCCTCCCTCTGATTAAGATCGGTGTAACTTCAAATTCCTGCCGGTATCTGATAAGCCAGCCGATCACGTAATTCGACCGTTTCCTCGCTTTGCGTTCTCTCCTCTCTTCTCTTCCATTCATTATCTAGCATTGCAGGTAATCAGAATGCGATACACAATGCCTGCGCTGCAGAATGCCAGGAAACATTGCAGGCGCAGACAGCGTATCTGGTTGGGGCGCTGGCGACAGCGGTGACCGAGCCGAGACGTCGTACGCGACGGTCTCTCCATTGAAAGTTAAATATACCTCAGGATATTTATAGCGTGGACGAACGCTTTAGAGACTCGCGCCACACACTCGCCGTTACGATTCACACATCCAGGTGTACCAATGCAGAATTACATTTTTTCAAGTGCGACTCGCGCAAGGACTCGCGCATTATCACTTTCTCATCGTCCTGCGATCTTGCGAGGCAAAAGGCTTTCTTTTCTCGAATCGAAAGGAAATTGCACGAAACAAGCACATCCTACGATAACAATCCTTGGATCTTATGCAAAGTATACTTTCACAGCTTTCCCTACAGACTTCTCGGATTCAAAGAATTCACGAAATTCATAACCTCCTCGATGTACAATTCTCGGTTTCCCGAAGCCTCGCCTATTTTGGGGTTATCCAGATGATCATGTCGGATCTCGGATGCTGCGCCTGCGCAGTTTGGGCCACACTCTGCTACGCCCTCAATGAATTTAAAAGGAGCTTGTTCATTGTACGTTACTAGATATTATATGTATATGTATGTATCATTCTTCGCTGTAGTAAGGATTGATGTCTCCTGGAATCAGTACATTTTCTAATCCTTCATAACTAGAATTATTTGCGCTCCTACGAGAAGAACACGTGTGCTTCCATCACTACCGAGGGAAACTTCCCACGTACCTAGATGCGCCAGAACGACGGGGAGCCTCGTGTGAACGGAACTTGAAAACATTTGAGGGTTTGTTGGAACACATGCGGGTTCCGGTTTGGCCGCTTTAACAAATCAATGCTATATTATCGTTAATGTCATATTATGAACTTATGATTCATCTTCGTCCGATGCTCGGAAACATGAAAATGTACATTTATGCCTAGTTACATAGGCTCCTCTCACCATCAATAATGCGGGGTCAGAGTTTGGTAGCCTCAATGTCAGAACTCTTAATCCGCGAATGGCCGCTGCTGCTGCAATGCGCCACTGGCGCATACCGTGCAGTATCAAGGTACATCACGTGTTTAAATGTTAAAAATTTGTTATTCCTGTGGCGTAAATTACGTAATTTAATCCGGTATCGCTGAGCTGCGCTTCGATTTGGCAGTCATTTATTTCTGATGAGATAAAGGCAAGTGTTGCGTTGTCACCCATCCCACTCCCACTATAAATGAACAATAATAAAAATAAGTTTGACAACAACGCGTTATTATGCCTTCGTGAGTGGTTTTGAGATGAGACCTGAATCTCTTTCTCTCTCTCTCTCTCTCTCTCTCTCTCTCTCTCTCTCTCTCTCTCTCTCTCTCTCTCTCTGTCCAATCAATGTCGAGAGTCCAGGCGGTGAGATCATCTGGCAGGAAGTGATATTTGAATCCAGTTGCTGAAGACTTAATTCGTCTTGCATCGCCTCCATTCCACTTCATTCAACCTCAGCCTATCTCGTTCCACATGTTTGTTCTCCCCCCCCCCTCTCTCTCTTTCTCTCTCTTTCACACACTGTACTCTATGCTCTTTTTCACTATTTTGTAACTTTACAATGTTAATGAAAAAAATTTTTAATGGAAAGGGAAACAAGCTCAAATGTAGACCGACTGCAATTGGCGAATTCCAAAGAATGAAATAATCAATCAGTCTTTGCAAAGAAGGAAAAGGAAAATTTCAATAAAAGTGGACTGTTTGGTTACTCCCAAATAAAAAAAAACCTCCCCCTGATGCGAATAATAGAGAGTCTAAGATGATTTGGTCATTTTTCTTTGTCCAGCGCTGTTGATCGGGACAGACAATCGATCTATCGTGTTATTTGAGTATAAAGTTAACTCCGTGGCACCATTTAACGAATATATTTGGAATAGCGAATTAACGATTAGAACGCGACTAATTCCCCTTAATGAAATAAATAACGTGTGTAGTCTCGCTTGCCGTGCGATTGTTCTAAGATATTTTGTTATTTATTTAAGGTACGGCGAGGCTAAAAATCTTGCTATCCGGATTAAACAAAAATAAATGTAACATAGTAATATAAAATAAACATAACAATGTAACATTAATTATTTTTCGATATGAAAAATACCACGTCATCGATTCTTTGAATTTTACTGGAGAAAATGTTTTTCTTTTTAGTAAAGCATGCCAGAAATGTGGTAGAAAGAGATAGAACGAGGGGTTAGAAGTCTTAAGCTAATCCTGGTCCTATCGTAATCGGCCAGCATTTCCACTTTGTCATTTCCGGCGGGTTAACCGGAATAACGATGTGTAATCAGCACCAATGACCAGCGTCGAGCAGACTCGCCGGATTGTAGTCGGGCGATGCTGGAGGGACGTGTAAATAACGCAAATAACAGTGCTCGTCGTAGCCTGCACTAGCCATCTATGCGCACAAGATAACCTACGGACAATCAACCAGCTGACAATGAGCCCGAAGTGGGAAGTATAGTGGTAACAACTAACAAGTCATATGTTTCAGACAAGCAGCTGAGGACTGATTGTGAGTCTCGCCGCGGACTCGAAAGTTACGTGAATGCATAGATCTCAGACGATATGCATACAACATAGGGCGTTTTCAGGCAACGATTGTTTGAACGTTTCGTCGAACCTGAGTTATATCCATTTACACACAAAATACCATATCGATTTACAAGTAATCGAGTAAATGTTGCAAATCACCGATATTTAGGAAACAGTCGAAAATTATTCTGAAGATATTTGGAAGATTGAAAACCGCACAAAATCCACAGAGAGGTAGCAGATGAATTTGTTGCAAAAAACGTTTCTTCACACGACGCGACAAAGTGTCCTACAGTGTAGGTTAAAATGTGGCAGCAAAAATCGTGATTTACAATTAATTCTTATCTATCGCGGTTTATCGCACCCAGGTGATAAGAAGTTCACTGCAAAGGTAGAGAACGAACAAAGGAGGAGTGGAAGGATGGGCGGGGTAGGAGGACGTGGGGGACTCGAATGAATAAGTGGTATGGCTGGTGAAGAGGGAGGAGGGCGTTGCTGGTGTAAAGGAGCTCGTCCCTCGAATTAGGGGGGACTGCGCGTCCGTATCGCAGGCGCGCGATAACCAGCAAGATGTTGCTGACCGTCAATTTGAAAAGCAGACTGCAGTATCCGTTCGCGAAGCGATGCGCTCAGTCGCACGTTGCCATCACGCTCGCAATTGGTATCTCCTTTAATTTCCGTCTCACGGCTGGAACCTGCTTCGTGTCCTCATCATCCGAGAATAACCTAATCAAAGGTTTATAGTCGAGCACTCTCTCAGCGCACCATGTAATGTATTGTCCTAATTCAGCATTGAGTAACCAAGTTCATTGAGTCGCTGCTACATGATCATGATACTTTTTAACTGCTCGGCCTTCGAGCTTCTCTATAGCTTCGAGCGATCGTTATTTCCAGTGGGCAAGCGATATTTTGTATTGTGATTTTAATTAATTTGAAAAGTTTGCCTGGTACCGTCCTTCCCCCCCCCCCCCCCCCTTAAGATTAACAGTTAAAAATAGTTTACGATCAACCGGAATATTAATATCCTGAAATGGCCACAGGGCCACGTAGATGTTGCGACCTCGATACCCGGGATAGAAATCTGTTGTAGATAAAGAGATCTGCTGCTGTGACATAATAGAAAAAAATTAATTTCGGGACATATCGACGATCGCACGAGCTCGTTAGCTTTGCTATCTTATCGCGTGCGCGCGCTATCGGCGCTCCCATTTTCTCGGCTGCTCCTGCTGCTCTAGGCCTCCACCGTGACTGTCGCAGCTGTCCCTTCTGCCTCTCAATTTCCCATATGCTGATCGAACCCATTGCTATATGTATATCGTTAATGATAACGAGATTATGCAAAACGATTATGCTGTCCGATAATGCCAGCCGCAGTTATATCCAATGCGAGTTACCGAGTCGCGCGAACACTGCGAACACTGCGAACACTGCGAATCCTGTCGAAATACTCTTAGCATCTATCGAGACACAGAGATGCCAAGTAGAGTGCTGTGGCAATAACAATTGCAAGGTAAACTACGATATAACGATAATTCGATCTGGTCAGGTATTTTTGCGCAAATTTCACGTTTCGATAGATAGTATGAACTATGTTTTTTTAATAGGATTGTCAAATTGCGAATTATATGTCTGATTTCAACTCAAACGGATCACATGATAAGAAACGATATCATGCCGTGTTTGGCTAATATTGTAGTTACATTAACTTTTGCAAATCCAGGATTCTCCTAGATCATCCTCACAAGAGTTATGTGAAATTTGGCAGCAATGTTCACATGTTAAATGTAATTTCCATATAAAGATTTGAGTAAACTATGGTAAATCGACGAAAAGCATCTTTCACTTCGGATATCATACGTGACCCATTTTTTACTTTCATCGAGCTTTCATCGCAGATCCGATTTTATCCTTGGGCATATACATACCAAGTCACATAGGATCCGCGTTACATGAGAGGCATTAATAAAAAAATAATTGAGATCTCGATATTTTTGCGTGATCCAGCGACAAGTGATCGGCAGCTTTAAATAATTGACGAATTCCAACTAGATCGGTACAGTCGAAATTCGTCGTTTCAAAAGAATTTCCAATGCTTTCGTAAAAATAACACCAAAATGGTGCAATCAGAAGCATTTTGCGTTGTGTACTGTGAGATTCAATCGCAGGGCTCAAGTCAGTCAGGTGAAATCTTATAAATCATTAAAAAAATCATATCCATATCACGGATTTCCGATTTTCTTTAAATAGCGTACGTCGTAGTAAATATATTGTGCATGGATAATCTCCATAGTTTGCAAAATTTATTAATTCATTCGTTTTGTTATGTGATTATGTCATAATCTGTTGGTGTGAAATACACCCATAAATACATAAAATCATGGATAAATCTATAGACGAGGAGAAAATGTTAATCCTCCACCCTGTCATTTTATCGGGAAGTCGTTCGATTAAATGCAAATTCTTAGAGCGTGGATTACTCAATGAAATGCGTTTGTAGATAAAAAATTTATAAATCTCTTCAAAACCTGTCAAAGTCTTGTCACTGACGAATTCGATGGCTACGTTGTTGCAGCAGTGCCACCGTCATCCGTCATGGCTGCATAGGGGAAGCTCAAATATAGTTTGAGGGCTTGATAAGTAAGTTGGACGAGAAGGAGGAGGAAGAAGAGACGAGAGGATCAAGAGGACACAAGAGGAGGCAGAGTAGGACCGACTGCGGGAAAGGAAACGGAGGACGAGATAACAAGAAGAGGAAGGGGATTGAATTGGGAAAAAAAAAAAAAAAATCAATGGACAAGATATTGTGTTCTCGATTTCGTTTTTTTAAAAGTGAATTGAAGTTATGAGTCGCGAACGGATTCGAACTCGAGAACTGCGCACCGAAGCAACCTGTCAACGAATGGACTTCCTTAAAGTTCGAGGCTCAATAAATAAGAACGAGAATCTGTTGACCCTGGTTGAAAATAACTGATACAGTCACATAGCGTCGCGATGCGTGTTATCTAATGTTTTTCGGCCCGTTAAAGTGGTTCTTTATAATCCAAGTTACGAAGTCGCGTCCCGGTGCCAGTGGAACGGTTTTCGTCGTTGTGCCACCACGTATGTGGTGCCGTGGTGGTCTTCAATTAAAATGCCGTCCTGAAGGAGAGGGAGAAGAAAGAGTCAAGCGGAAGCCCGAGAAGCTCTGGATGCCCGAAAAGTAAAGATTGCGCAGCTGATTTATTGATATCCGCTGTCGGAGGAGGCAAGTGCTCCTCGAAGATGCCGAAGGAATGAAGTTCTTCTTCTTTTGGGGTGCAAACAGGAGGAAGTATTGAGTATCCCGAGAGGGCCCGAAAGAGTTGCGAAGATACCTTCTCACTGGCACGGAAGGTCCATCCGATAAACCTCGAAAAAGTTAAAAGTTTAAAGTTAAAAGAATGGGTGCGACTCAAGTTGTTTTGGGAAGCGTGATTCTCGGATTATTTTGGAGTAGCTTCGTCAAAGGTTTTTTAATGGGCTCAGCCAACAGGTGCGACGCACCGCCCTGCTACTGCAATCACTACGGGTGGCTCACGTGCGATTGCAGGAACGAAGGCGAGGTAGGTCACAGATCCCCCTTACGATGCAGAATTCCGCGCCCGGTCTCGATTTACGCTTTTATTCAGCTTTATCTCTATCAGACTGCCGTGTCTGCGACACGTCAAGCCCATTTGTGGTCTCTTTGTCTTATGTATTTTCAGTTTGTTAGAGGAAACGAGTAAAGTCTTGATATAAATTCCAATTTCTCTCTCTCTCTCTCTCTCTCTCTCTCTCTCTCTCTCTCTCTCTCTCGATACATAATTCAATTGTGATGATTGCAAGGAACAGAATAAGATGTATTTCTCATGTATCTCGGGCTACTTGTCTAATCCTGCGTTTTCGCTATATTTCTCTTTAGGTTGTTATTCAGCAGTTGACCTATAGATCATTTCAGTAACGATATCTACACGCATTGATGTCAAGTTCAATACGGGATTTCAATAGATAGCATAAGTGTAAGGTTCAAGGGACCTATTTACATATTACAAGCAGCAAAGAGTTACTCGGATCCCCTCCTGCCGGCGGTGATAGAATGAGATCCCGCTTTGATATAAGACAGGAAACTCAAATGACTTGCGCAGATAGAAACGTGCGTGCCGTTAAGAAACATGAAGCCCCTCTTCGGAGACTGCAGCCCGTATAAATTATTAATGCGTACTCTTCTTTCGACCAACCCATTAGCTGGGGCAGTCTAGTCTACTGTATAAATCCACATATCCATTTATGCAGGTCGTATACTGTTGAACGGCGTCGCGAAACATCGCCGTGTTTGAAATGCTCTCGTGAAACCAGCAGCAGCAGAATTTCGTTACAGATTATAATGGCGTACTGAATAAGTTATTAGAATTATTCTTCGACTACGATATTCAAATGGTTAAAATGGATTTCTCGCGAGCTTTTCAGACCGGTTATTTGGACCGAGGGTCTGATTCGAGTGTTACCGTTCGTTTTCAAGATTTTTCATAAAACTTTCGTAATGGAAAGGAGCCAGCACCGCTCGAAAGTTCCGAAAGATTTATTCAACGGCAGGAGATACGGCTACAAATTTTCGATATTCTCAATATTTAAATCCTAAAGCTGAAAATACGAGGTATTAGTTTCACTGATCCGAACTTTCATTTCCCATTAAAGATGTTTCACACATTTTTTTTTTCCAAGTTGCATTCAGGTCAGATTCTCATCGAAAAGTATTTTAGCATTCTTTAGAAATGTACTTACAATTAAAAAAAGACCCATCCAAATCGATAATAAATAAACTTTTTAATCATTAATGTACGCTGGCAACAAGTTTACGAAACTCATTAAAAACAAAACCCTGTCTCATCAATATAATTGAGTACTTCTCGGTTTTTGTTAACTTTTCTTTGAAACTTAATCTTAAGATAAAGTGCAATCATTTGAGCTATTCTGAATGTGGAACCTCTCGGTCAAATTCTTGTATATATTTTCACAGTGTCACAACGGTGTATCCGTCAACTCGCATACGTTACAGAGAATAATAAATCGTAAGATATTACATAAATCAGTGATATTGGTATAATCCATTATTTACGAAATTTTGTATCCGTGCTGATATCGCTTAAGGACTTGCAGACAAGTAGTTCCCCGTTAACATGTACCCGAGGGACTAGTAATAAGAGACTTAATTAAACGATTATAATAAGAGCTAAAAATCATGCAATCTGTCATGAACTCATGATCTATAAGTTAATGTTTTAAAATAACGTTTTTAACTAATTTTGCCTATTATACTCGACGATCGTATCGTTGATATTAGATCTGGTGCGTGCGTGTGCGTGAGAGAGAGAGAGAGAGAGAGAGAGAGAGAGAGAGAGAGAGAGAGAGGGAGATATCTTGAATGAATTCTAAATACACGAAATCAAAGAAAAAGAAACCACGATACTTTTATCTTGAGATTATTCGTGAATTTTATTTGTAGGAATTGTTGCTGACAGCGGAAGGCGAGAGAAGATTGAGCCCTCACACTAGTCGTATTTTTGTGAGTAATTGTTCGAGCGTCATTCTGAGAGACTCGAGTTTAACCTCGATGACCGGTTTGCAGTCGGTCGATTTCCTGAATATTGGAAATTTGACTTTTGCTCGGCAGAGCTTCGAGATATCGCCTCGCAGTAGCCACGTAAGGATATCCATGAAGAATGCAAGTATCGTGCTGCTGCCCAGTTTTGTCTTCAATGGAGACGTGTCTGTGATAAGCTTTGAGAACGTCCAGATTGGTCAAATTGGTGCGTTCGCGTTCGCCAATCTCCACGGCACCGAGATACTCAGATTCGAAAATTGCCATGTCGAGAGCATGCAGTCCCAGGCGTTCAAGAAGTTCGACGTGGGACATTTCCATGCGATTGGAGGAAGTTTTGGAGAAAACGTGCCGAGTCGCACGCTGAATGACATCGAGGTTCACCAGCAGTTTATCCTCGACGGCGTGGATATGGGCACGCTCAGAAGCTCGGCCTTCATCCTGAAGGGGCCGAGAACCGTTAGGATTCAGAATTGCGTCATCGGCAACCTCGAGAGCGACGCTTTCGTCATTACGACTCGCGGTGCCGTAGTTATCAAGAACAACACGTTCCGGAAGGTTAATGTCGGCGCCTTCCTACGTATTAAGGCAGAACCCCTGTCAACTTCTTCGTTGGCCGGTCGCAGCAATCTCATCTTTAAAAACAATACAATTGGCAGCTTCGAGGCAGGTTCGATAATGTTTGACAGGCAGAGTTTCCGCGTTGAGCTCGACAGCCTCTACATAGATCAGCAGTGCGACTGCTCCCTCCTCCCGACTTGGAAGAACGACATTCACATTCTCAACTATTCGGACGTATATGCGAAATATCATTTGGGAGCTGAAGTCGCTTGGGAGACTTCGCCGCTCGAGGAGTCGATCCTTCGAAACTCGGGAACGTTGCTTTGCGTCGACGGTTATGTCGACGGTGCCGCCACGTCGGCGAGCTTCGATGTCTTCGAGGATCGTTACTGCGCCACGAGTGGGTCCATTCTGCTTCTCGTCTTGATCCTCGTTGGAGTTTTGCTGGCGCTAGTGGCAGCCGGTATTCTGATTGTCTGGTATTGCAAGAGATACCATCGTAATAACCAAAGGAGCTGGATAAGCGTTCCGAAAAGTGCGCCAGACCTCATCTCTAACAATAAGAAGAACGGAGTTATCGGTAAGGACGGTGCTACTGCTCACGACAGAAGGATAACCATGGTGGTACCGGACGGCAGAATGTATAGAGAAACTGAGTTTCATGTGATCGTAGAAAAGGCCGAACCACTTACTACGGAATTGTAAGAAAACTACAAATTTCCACGCCATCCCTGACATTCCATTAAATTCGCGTATCACGCTTGATCATAACTTCGCAGTTGCATCTCTTCCTTTGCTGAAATCAGTTTTCCGTCCAAGGACGAAACCCGAGGACATGGTGGATGCCGTACGAAACAAGTAGATCAACAATTTGTGGCGAAAGTGGCAAACACTCAAAGACCGAAGACTCTAGACTGAAATGCATTCGAGCAAGTAGGTATATGACGTGGTGGAATCGTAAATTCCGTATTGCAAGGAAGTTAGAAGATAGGGAGTTAGAGTCTGACGTTGACAGATGGGATGTCAGCAATTTTTTAAATTTTTAGCACGTGCCATCTGACTATCGAAATGTCAGAAATTTATTGTTTCATTAAAGATATACCACTGATATAGCCACTCCTAATTGAACCGATTCAAATTAATCCAAGTAACGTTAAATCCTGCATATTATCACCTTTTCGTTATTCTAATACGCAGTTAGTACCAATATCAATTTCATAGGAGCGCGCGACGCACTCTCGATCGAAAAAACTGTTGGAGAATCCTTAAGTATTTAATCCTTAAGACTGTTCGAGTGAGATCGATTTTACTTGCGCTATGGAAAACGTGTATAGACTCTAAAGAATGAAGATTGAACATTTCACGAGAGATTTGCTAGTGATACGACTAAAAGGCAATAGCAGAACGAAGAGCTCTAACATTCGCGTATCACCTCAATGATAATTCTATTGAAAAGAATGCATGATCAAAATTTATCGACTATGCGCGTTGCAGCAGGAACAGCAAATAGTCCGTAAGCTGCCTGGCTATTGCATTATGTCATTAACGATAAGAGCAGACGATCATCTATTCTCAAGAGCTCCTACATTAGCCCATCGTACAAAGAATTTCACATCGTCGCGAGAGGACCAGAGTTTCGCCGTGTTAGAAGATACAGAGTATTTCAACAAGAATTAGGAAGTCATATCCCGAGAGGATAGAGTCTGATAATGGTGCTAGAGTAAGGACCGGCAGAGGTAAAGATGACGCGTAAAATTGTCATGTGAATCATAATTAACGATCTCCCTGAGTGTGATTTTGATCATTCGAGATCCACTTTCCAATGCGGACTCTGATTAAGAGAAGGCCCTCGACTTCTTCTAATGACTGTCAGAACGAAACAACAGACTGACTGTCAGTGTACATCGGTGTGCATCAAATGTGTATATCGAGTGTCTTAGAATTGATCTATGTAATTCGATTGTTAAGTAATGCCACGTTATTCATTGTTTTAACAGCCTCGAAATGATCAGAGTGTCACGACGGATTTTACAGCCCATAATATGTGCTATTTTCTTACGACGGTGCAGATATTATTCACTATTAGTAGGCAAGCATACTAAAAAGTTGATCGTAACAAAAAGTAAATCGTCAAATAATATGTCACGAAGAATGAACATTAAAGCGCGTCTTATTGCAGATTAACTAACGTGCCGACCTTCGCGCCTCATTCTCGTGAACATCGCAGCTGAAGCAACGTAGACAAATAAATACGGGCGCATGACAGTTAACTCCTGTAAATAGCGTTTAGTGCCAATTATCATGACTGTAATATATGCGTAACGACAATCGGGAATACGATTTCTCTTGCATAGAGACACTACGTGATAAATGATAAATAAAGCGATAATGCATACTAGATGATTAATTAGTGACTAAGTATTTCCTTCAGGAAAATTTCCTAAAGGACCAATAAATACGTTTATAAATGTAAGAAAAACAATTTTAAATTTTAAAACGACTGCCTAAAGATACGATGGATAAATACTGGTGGTTTGGGTGAGACGCTGGAAATTCAATGATCTTGAGTAACGCTTAATTCCAGCCTTTGTCAGCGTACATTACTACAGTTCTATTGAGTCTTGGAGTGTTTTTACTCGAAGTAGGAATAGTATAAGTCAGCGTAAATGACACAAATAAGGACTCACCTGAAGGGAAGGACACCGTCGAGGGCCTGGGAAACTGTGGGAGGCGCTGCTAAGGCGAATCCTCTTCCAAGTAGACTGGAATGCACAGAAAAAATCCTTTTGGCTGTATCCTGAGCAGCTTCAAAATCGTCCTCTCCTTCCTCAACTGTTAAAAATGTATAACTTCTGTGTATCCCATGAATATGTACCGTTGAGTTTAAGATATTAAGTCCGAGTTTTGTCACGGAGGCTGTGTAATCGCACATCCGGTTTATCAATACTTACCACTCATTGGTGGTAGAGTTAGATTTTTCTTGGTGAGGCTCGCGGCACATGCTCCTCCGAGAAAAGACAATTCAGTCTCAAGATTTTTTAATCCGTTGCCAGAACCAATCCAATCATAACCAATTACAAGGCACTTGAAACCATATGTTACGGATCTCTCGTCCTTCATATAGTCCGACGCTGTTTCCAAAGAGAATATCACTTCATTTCCTGAAATATAAGTGTTTTCATGTGAAATTCGTAAATTGCAAAAGACGATTTGGAAGTGTGAAATTCACCTGGTAGAACAATTGCATTTTGCGGCCATTGCGTGGGAACGTTACTCAGCTTGTGGAGTACGGGCCAATGAGTAATGGTATAACTGTCAGAACTCGCAATTGTTTGATTCGAACTTTCCACGATATTTGGAATGTAAATTTGCAAGTAGTCCTCTGGCTGCGAGGTTCCGCAATCCGGGGTGAATTCGACAGTCAACCATTTTACGGATTCCGGAAATGCAACTTTATAGCGAGAGACCGTGGCAGGCTTGTAAGGATGATCGCTCTCTAACCACGTATAATGGTGACTGGTCGTCACCGGTGGAGAGCCGTGAGACTGAGTTTCATTGTCTTGAGAAATTTCGGACGTCCCCATCGCGGAGAGTAAATTCAAAGCTGATACGTGAGGTAGCATTTCTTGGATCAACGTTAAAACCTGTACGCCGCTCTGAATAAAAAATAAATAAAGGGTCAGAATTGAATTTGCATCTTGTCGTGGAATCACAAAAGGAATGACATTTTCTCATCTGCTTTCGTTGATACTCACTCTGGGATCGGATGTGGCCAAAGGACTGATATGTGCCATCACTAAAGGTAACAGGGTCGTGACGAAAGTTGCATTTCCAAGAACTTGGTTAGCTACGACATCCTCGGCTCTTTCTCTGGCTAAAGAGAGAATTTCATTCGCTCGTTGAACGATGGTCGTGGTCATTGCAAGCGTACATTTCCTAGCTTGCAACTCTGCCATCGCTTTGCTTGTGTGCTGGCCCTCGGAGTCTTGAGGATTTGAATAGTAGAGAATGTGCGGTATCTGACCTCTCGTTTGCGTGGTACCTAAAGATAATAACCTTTGAGAAGTCTCAAGAGATCAGTGTCAACGAGAGTTGCATGTCATACCATTGAAGCTAAGAGAGCATGCCGTGAAAGTGAAGATCGTGCCGTCGGGTCCTTTTACGACGCTTAATCCGCCGTCCCCGTTACTCGTACGTCCGCCTCGATTACGTAGTCTTATGGCGTACTTGATATTTTCCTTAATTGGTACCGGCTTGTCAAATTTGAGGTCGACAATGTCATTGCAGACAGAGTCGTCAGGACCAAAGGAGCCCCTCGTAAAGTCCAAGCTACTCCAGCGTTGAGTATGCGACGGATCATTACCCTTATTGTTTTGCTAAAGATTTGGATAAATGGACCAACAAACGAATGCTTAAGAAATTACACCAGTCAATGAACCTTTACATTAAAATCATTATGTACAACATATATTTCTCGTGGACGTGTCTACGGTCACTTTATCAAGAGACATTAAAAAATTACTCACATCGTCCAGTAATTCCAATTCATAATCGTAAACGCCAACACCGCCATAGATGCCAACCCCAGCGATAACGATTCCGGGCCTATCCACGGAAAAGCAAATTGCATCTGGAGATCCGTTGCCGGTATTCCATGATCTCGTTGGATTCGTTCGCGAGAATCTGGATGGTGTTGTGTACAAGAGTCGGCCGCAAGCCGCCTGCAGCTCGTCCTCACTGCCATTCGACTGAGCGGCCAATTCCGCAACGATTCTTGCCAACAGGTAAGAACAGTGGAGAACTAGGTCCGGTAGCGATTGACTCTTTTCTCGGTAGAGATTCTTTTTCACGGGCACCAATATCATATCAAGGAGTCTGTCAAGTACTTCACGAAACGACCAATTTAACGTTTCCTTGCTTGAACGTTCCATTTGAGATTTGTAGCTGATCTGCTCGACGAGAATAGGATAATGATGACCTTCCGTTGAGTTCATCATCGGTAATCCTGCATTATCCGATGGACTCAGTTGGCGTTTTACGCTGTCGCTAATGTCCATGACATTGTTCAAAATTGGAAACGTACATCGAAGCCGAACCCTTGAGTAACATAGGGAAGCCAGGACAGCCGAGAGAAGACGATCTTTTGGCGAAGTTCCTTGATCCTTTAATATAAATGCCATTGTCAATATCGAAATGTATTCTTTCGCTCAATGAGACGAGTGTTTGCGAGTATCGCAAACCCATCTGAACGTACTTTATCGATCTCTGAAAGAAGCTCACAGAGAGACGTCCATTTGAGATACGCCGTAGGATAGAACGCATGATAGCATGAGACGAACGTCTTGTGACACTCGTCCAGTATTGTACTAGTCATTTTGTTGCACAGACTTCCAGAACCTGTGAGAATTTTAATGAACGATAAAAACATTTATTTAACATGTGTCTCGTCGCGGACTAACGACACTTTACTTTTGCTGAATCGCGTTTTTCCCTTCATGTTTTTCAGGCTGATTGGCACAGAGTCCGAGAGAATTTGTCGTAACAAAGCTCGTACTTCCCCAATGCATTCTGCTAGCTTTATAGATTCCGACGGAGATTTCTTTCCAACTGGAGATATGAGAGGAAACGTTCGCGTTAGATTCAAGAGCTTCCTTGTCGTGATTGAGCATAGCGGGATACCTTGATTCGGATAAATTTCATTGGTGTATGTTCTCAGGAGTCGGAGGCTGGCTTTGCTTATGTATACGAGTCGTTCCATCTCAAGCATTATATGAGACGACGACGAGGACGACAACGACGACGATGATGATGATGATGACGACGAAGACGACGACGACGACGACGACGACGACGACGAAGAACCTATATGAACTGCAGTGTCCGCTAATCCTGCCTTCAATGTATTCCAACTCCATTGTAGTAACGATATTAATGATTGAAAGCACTCCTGAAATCGATGCGATTATCATTATTATTATGTTCACAAGACAATATCCCTCTATCGAAAAATCGCTATGGCCAATTTTTTTTTACTTTGCTGACAGTTCTGCTGAATTCTCTTCTTAATATATAGACTGACTCAATTTGATCTCTTTGTCTATTCGGAGTTTGATTCTCTGGAGTTTTTATCCGATAAAGTAACTGGGGAATCTGGCCCGCGTTAACGTCAGTACCATTATTGGATCGTTTAGAAGACTTGAAGTAAAACAGCACCCTGCGGAATGTGAAACTTAGAAGAAGAAAAAAGCTATACCAGCAAATAGTATAATCGAAACATACTGATCTTCGGCGGCAACCATTCCTTGTCCACCGGCGCCACAATCACTTGACGGTCCACAGATTCTCGCCCACGCAACATACCACTTGCTTGCTTGCAACGATATCGGTTCGTCGAAGAGTATGGAGTATTTTTGCCTAGGTCCACATTCATAAGGAATCTCTTCAGTTTCAGCAAGAAGATCGCCGTCGTTTTCTTGATCACCTCCATCGATGCCAATATCAAAAAGCTTGAAACATATTTCGGTCAGAACGCGCGATCTATCATTCGATCGAGGATTCATAACATACCTTTATCTTGGCCGTGTATTCTCCTCGACCTCCGAACAATCCGTATCCGCCTAGGAGGATGTCTGTGTCGGCCATAAATCTGATAGCTTCGATGGAGTGAGCGGAATATCCCCAACCACCACCGTTGCCTATAGAAAAAGGAGGATATATTTTCGCAGACAGCGTCGTCAAATATCTCGTTAAAATACGTACTCTCAAATCTGCTGACAGTCACAAAATCTTCTCTGCTGTAAACTTTGCCGGGTATCGATTGATTACACTCGCTTTCTTCCGCAATGTTGAGTTTTTCGTCCTGCGCCTGAGTCAGAGTATCTAGACAACCTAATAGATGCATCGCGGCCTGAGAGCGAGTGACGAAACACGAAGAGACGACAGGAAGAGCCAATCCTGGACTGAGAATTGAAGCCTCCAGGCCTGGAATGGTTCTAGCCTCCGTGGATATCACATTGTACGAACTTATTTCGTTGTTTGTCGGATTAAACGTCCATATGACATTGTACAATGGATCGAGGCACGTTGCACAGTGACTAAAGTCGACCTGATCATTGCCACTGTAACTGTTGCAACTACCATCTCGCTTACTGATTACCAGACACTTGAATGAATTTGCGTGCTCGTTTTCATGAGGAATCAGTACTGTAAAATTATCTAACATTAATCACATATCTCTTACTGTGATCATCAAATGCAAGAGACACATACTTATGCATGTTTTATTGGCCATGACGGTGCTCCTCGTCAAACTTATCGAGTTAATTTCGTCTATCTTTATATAAGTTTGATCACCAGCCGCGCCAACCCACGTCGCTCGTCTACCCCATCTTGGCCCAATATTTGGAACAACGTTCGGAAAACTGTGCCACGGCTGGGATCTTTCTGATTTACGACTTGCCTGTGATTGAGGATTGGCAGCGTCAGATGTCGAACCGTTCCACCAGTTCATACCGAGCTGACCCTTCTGCGTGTGCATGTGAGATTTGTGTAAGATGATTTTTTTTTTTTTATAAGAAATCGACTTGATAATTTTACCTGATATGCACCAAAAGTGTAGACTTCTCCTCTGGACGTTAGAACGACGGTGTGATTGCTACCGGCCGCAACATGAGTAGCCGCGCTGGGAAGCTTTACTTGAACAGGACCTCCATGCGCTGCAAGATTGCCTATTCCCAATTGGCCATGGACATTACTTCCGAAGGTGTAAACCTCACCATTTTGTAGAAGAACAACTAAAGTTCAAGTAAAGAGATGGTCATAAATGTGTTACTGTCTAGTACTTTCTTGATTTTTTTTTCCTCCATTGTCGCATGAATATCGCATTACTCTACCTGTATGATGTAACCCACAGGACACCTGAATGACCGGACTGTCGCTGGGAATGGGAACTTTGGCCGGTGGTATGCTGGCTACTCTGGTAGCGTTACCTCTCTCTACGTCACTTCCACCACCGATGCCTTCCTCCATTAAAAGATTATTAGTAGGCCCTACGGTTGCCGTCTTTCCTGATGATACTTTTTGCACAATTACGCTTTGTCCAGCTGCACGGAAGTTTTAATAACAATGTAAGCCACTGTCTCTTGCTTTCTGTGCCTTAAAAGGCTCGAATAAAATATTACAACTGCAATGTCGTAGGATATTAACGAATACTGTGAGCGTACCTGATCTCTGATTAGTGGATCCTTTCAATCGCATTGCGTACTTGACGGCACTTGGGCCTGCCTTGCTTCGTAATCTTTGTTTACGCTCTTCCAAACGCTTACGCAGATAATCTCGAAGGTTAGATCCTGCTCTACCTGTATTATGCAACAGAGTAAAAATTTGTGCCTAGGAAGTCGCACGCGTTGTCCAGGAAGCATCTACCAACTATCCAAGCGATTCTATAGCCTCGCAAATTAGTTTAGTCATTTAGAATGTTTTCTATACGAAAGTACTATCCCGCGAATCGTCTTGCGATGATGGTAGCTGACTATCTGCAAAGATATATATTCAATCTTATCATGCCTATATCTCCACCTCCGGAAGGTCCAAGTACGGCGGCCATATCGCCACCACCGTTGTCACAACTCTCCCTCGCGCAAATACGGCAGCATCCACACTCCGCACATCCACTGTCGCCCTCACCGCAACCGCATTCTCTGTGCGAAACAATGACAGGTGCTTTACATATCGTTTACATGTCTAGGTTGACGCTGACAGTTGAGGGAAAAAAAACTCACTGGCCTGGATTTCTGTCTGGCCGAATACTACTTAGGCAAGATATGCTATAGCCAGTACACTCTCGGCACACAGTGCATACCATGCATACACGATGTCTCCACTGGTGCTGTCCCGGAGGACACATGCCTCTCGCTTCCTCCCACTCCTCTCCGGTAGCGGCAGAGTCTCCACCGTCCACTGCAACTCAGTTCAATCGGTCATTGTAAAATGACATTTGAGTTACCGAGTATAGCGGCTATGCCGCGAAGCAACCCACCGTCCTCAGCTACGATGAGCTCGTCCTCTCCGGTGCCGGTTTCCATGGCTATTACTGAAATTTCTTTATTGACGCCACCAGTATGAGGTGCCGTAATAAAATCTCTTCCACACTGTCCCTTGTTGTTAATTCCAAAGGTATACAAATGACCTCTATTGGTAATAACAGCCGCGTGTGCCTTTCCCAGTGACACATTCGTCACGTACACGTCCTCGAGATCGGTAATCAGACCAGTTACCCCGTCACTGTGTGAAGTGTCTTTCCCAAACATGAGTAACGATCCTTCTTTCGTTACTAGTGCGGTTGAGCCGTTATTACAAGCAGCGGTCACTATGAACTGTCCTTCGACTTTAAGCATTTTCTTTGGTTTTACCGGTTTGGGCTGCCGGCGGGTTGCCTTATCTGAAGCAGAGAAATTCATGACGCGTTAGTGTCTCGTGCTGTCGGGGTTAATCACTGGCAATTGGCTAAAGACGAGCTAAACTCACTGCTGTCCCCATCTTCTCCCCGTCGAGCAGTTCCAGCCAATAGCACGGATCCGTCTTCCATGACGATGACGACATGCTGGCCATCGTGTCCTGCAGCTACGTGAGCGACTCTTGGCCCTTTACCAAGAAGCGTTACCTCGGACCATCTGTTAGGTCTGTTGTTACTCTTCATTCCGAGGCAACTTCCTTTTCCGGTATAAAATAACTGTAACGATAACGAAAAATGTATGTCTATGAGTCACATACGAAGTAGGAGACTCTCGCTTGAAAATTGAAATTGGGAGATAACATACCTTTCCCGAAAGAGTCTTTAGTAAACCAAATTCCTTTCCAGCGGTAACCGTAACAACTTCATCGTCGCAACCCACGTTCAGAGTGTGAACAGATTGTTCCTCGTCGAATGCCGCGTATCCAAAGACGTCCACGCATTTTCGTGCGAGTTTCAGTGGTAGCTCCGACGTAACTGTTACCGGATTGCTTAGCGTATTTATTGTACGAACGACGAAACCATCCTGCCGACAAGAGTTGGCGGAACGATTAAAACGATCAAAAAATCGGATGGCGATTGTTCTGTTACTTACATCTTTACCAGCGGCTGTTATCATTCCCAAATTCTCGCCGTCGGAAAACATTACCGACGACGACCAATCTCGTCCTTCCAAAACTGCGATACCGCGAACGGTTAGAGTTTCCGCATCCAATATTAGCAATTCGCATTGTTTCCGCGGTGCGCATTTAAAGTACAAGGAATTCTGCAATAAGAACAAAAATTGTAAAATTTCGCTGTTGAGCGAGTAATAATAAACTATTCCGTCGCTACTGACATTTGCATAGCCAAGCCAACCAGCAGTCTCGTTCTGATAGAAGTCCGCCTTGTGAGCATATAAATGACCCCAAATCGTGCCGCCATGACCACTACCGACTTTCAGCAGTCCCCGATTGTTGGTGTGCAAGTACAGGTATTTTCCGTCACTCGCAAAACTTGTCCCATTCAAAATTATATTCGTCGTTTCATTTGCAGCTGGTATCTTAAGCGTAGAAGTATAAATCTTGGAACTCTTAGGAACTCCATAGGTAATCCAATCGGGTCGCATGAGCTTACCGAGTAAGACTGCGTGAACGCTTCTTTGAAGTGCAGTCAAGACGCATGGCATCTGCAATAAAAATACAGCGACGTCATTACCATTGTCGTCGACATGATCGATACGGTCACAGCCCTGCGAAGGGATGCTATTTCTATGATAATTTTCACCTGAATATTTTGTGCTGCCAGTGCTCTGGGACACATCAGGAGGGCAGCTATCGCTGCCAAAAGTCTGCCCGTATCACCCCTAACGACGACTAGACTTAACAAACAGGCGCATGCCACAGCGGTTAAGTGGCTGCCATCGTTTGCAGCTGCAGACTCTGGTCCGTGAGACGTTGCGAGGTCTAGGAGAAGATCGAATAATGGATCTGAAATAAAAAGAGAAAGCACCAGTAGTGGCAGGAGGGCTCTATCCGTTATCTGATATTCATTGGATCTCCGAGACGGTATATCTCACCGATCACATCGTCAGGCTCCAATTTCAAACCTTCGGGAAGTTGTCCTTGCAGCACGTCCAACAAGGCGGAGAGTGCTTTCGTGCATAGGATAGGTTCAACCGTACGACTTTCTCTCATTAATGTAAAAACGCTACGAAGTCCGATTCCCACAATCTGAAAGTATGATTTGGGATCGAAGTATGACGGTCGTATTTCTCTTCATCCTTTAATAACATTTTTATTTTAATGCTGATACAGGATGCAATTAAACGTTACCTTTGGTAAGCTTTGTGCCGCGGATATCCGGTCTTCCTCCTCGCTGTCGCTGTCCGGAATGGTGTCGCTAAGTTCCGCCGTTGGAACAGGGGACCCGCAATTCGAATCTCTAAAAGCCACATTGACATCACGAACGTGCTTTTCCAAAATTGCGTTTCTAACACTTGCGAGTACTGCGAATGCTGACGCATTGCTTGACACTTGTATTTCCGGTGTTGCGGTATAACCTAAATCGCCATTTAAGTCATGCTAAAACAGTCATTGTATTATTTCTGTGCAGCTGAATATTATGAGAGACGCTATGCTTCTGTAACCTTCTTAAAGAACCAAAGTATATTGAAATACCTTTTTTTTATCCTTCTTCCTAACAGCTTTGGTCTTTTTGCATTGTTTCCAATCATTACTTGTCCTGTAAGTTAATATATTAAGAACATATATATTTACAGGGCCAAATAAAGGAATAAGAATATTTATCAAACTTGTGTAACTTTCATTTAGTTAATTCTTCGAATGATAACGAGATTAAGGGATCACATTCCATCGATGCATGATTAATTGAGAAAGTTATGCTATATTGACACTCATGAATGTCAGAAAGAAGAAGAAATTGTATCGACTATGTTCGAACAAGTGATATTTGGTATTACTTATACCGTATTGTGACACAACAGCATATAAGTAATTTTAAAATAAAATAATATTTGAAGAATACATGTTTTGTGGAAAACTTCTTCAAAGAAAAGTTCTGCAGACGGAGAGGATCTTATAATGGCAATGAAAATAATTGTGCGAACATTAAGAAAAAAAAAATTATGGAATCACGCCAAATTTCATAAACGAAATGCGTGACAAATGAGTGGTTCGTATAGCTCAAAGCATCGAATAAAGAAAGCTAATGAATCCAGTGAGGTTATAAAAAATATTTCTGTCATACCTGTGTGCTTCTGCAATATTTTTAAATAAATCGTAGAAGCATTTAACGTAGTTCTCAGGCTCGGGTAACAGCTTTCCCTGACCCCCAGAAACCATGGTTTCTAAGAATATTATTACGAGCAGTTCACCATTTCTAATTTGCAATATTATTGATCGTCTACGCTGGTTGTCGTCTCACCATGTGACTGCATTCTGATACAAATAGACGAGGTATAGCCACTAGGGAACTTATTTTGGTCCGGATCGCGCAGGTCCAATGACGTCACAATCGAAACTAACATGATGCCACTCAGGGGGGTGACACTCCAAATGGGCTATAGTAAAGCATAGAATACTTATACAACCTACCCATCAGATGGCGCCGCGGTAACGTGCGCATGCGCAGCAATGCGCAGTCGCCATCTTGGAGAAAATAAGTTTGTTGTGTAAACCACGATCTTGTATACAGGTCTGGGCACTTCCCTATCCTCACCATGTTGTAGATCGTAACCGTAACGTGGACAATTTTGTCCGCAAGCGCTAGTGTCGAGAATGCACGCATGCGCATTCGTAAATTCACTGCAACCTCTTATTTCTGATTCAAAAGGAAAGTTACACACAAAAAACCGATGCGATGCCAATTAAATAAAATTTAACAATCTAATTTTAAAGTTAGACAAATAAAGAATTGATGATTTAAAAAACTGAAGTTACATGGATCAATTCACTAAAAATCATGAAAATTGAATGATGCTATAATTGACTAAATATTTTGGATACATACCCAACCCATAACTTAAAGTAATAGAAGAAGACTGTAAATGAAAATAAATGGATGTTTTGATAAATATATACTACACCGAAATAAACAGCAAAATGTCAGGAAATAAATAAGACGAGTAAACAAAAAATATGAGTTCTTATTTAATATGCTAATGAACAAAAAATTTGGACTACTTGCGTTTTTCAGCACTTTTTTTCATATTTTGAATTTTTATGCTGCTGGGAAAAATGACGCATACGCATTCTTAAATAATAATGAATTACGTACGATAATATGTCATTAGCGTGCTGTATGCACGGGAACTAGAAATGGTATTTATTAAACATGTCATGAAATAAAGACCATTTTTCTTTATCCTCAGAATATCCAGTTCTACATCCACGCACGATGCACTTTTTGTCATTTTCTTTAAATTCATTTCAATTTCAATCACGCAAGAAAGAGATAACTGCGCATGCGTAGTGCTACCACGTGATTCGCATTCCCAACACTAACGCCTCTGGCGGTAGATCCACCTTAAGGTTACGCGTTTTTCGCCTAAGTGCCCAGACCTGTATACAAGATCGTGGTGTAAACACATGGAGACTAGAGTAAAGGAGGCCGAACGCAATGCTTTGGATGTGGTCCCGAAACGGTGTACAGTAACGTCAGTTGCACATCATGGTGGCGCTGTAGTCAAGCGACCTAGAGAAAGACAGACAGAGAAGTTAGAGAGACCGAGATATCTTCGTTATACACACGCCTTCTAGCGGGAATTATGAAAAGAGAATTTTTTTTGCTTACCTTCTCGTATCCCCCTGCCACCGATTCCGTAACGAACCTCTTGTTTTCACGGAGAAAGAATTCAGCACCGCACACGTGTAATGAGCGCTAATAAATCGTTACAGAGAACAAATATGTTCTTTGCTGTTACTCTTCTTCTTTTTCAAACCATTCTTAGCTCACTTCACTTGTATCACCAATTGTCAACTTCACTTCGGTCGCGTGACTAGAGCGACGCTTATGGTAAATTTTTGAAGCTTACCGGTACACGATTCTTGAACCAAAAATTCGGCATTTTTCCGTATACGTTCGGCCTCCTGTACTCTAGTCTCCATGTGTAAACAAATCCCTGTGCGTCACACTGAACTATACTCAACATGTAACGAGTGCAGAGTAGTAACAGCGCGAGCCGAGAGAGATAGCATTCTTATAGTGGGATCCATCTTTTTCTAAGAGTTTTAGCCAATGAGGTTCCTAGACTTGGCGTCTCGTTTCCATAGATACCGTGACAAGCAGGAGTGTACATACCACCTATATTCCCTGAAATGCACCGGGGCCCCTTTGTAGATGCTTTCCAGTTACAACTCGCAATTAACTGCGATCAACGACGTCGTTAGTGAGGTTAGGTGGGCTGCTATGTATAATTAAACCTCGGAAGCTCAGTTTTTAGTTTGTTGATATTTGTTTTGTAAAATTCTATTCGAAAATGTTTGACATTAAACAATAACATGTCGTGATTACAAAAAATAAATAACAATCCTATAATAGATTTTTTAATATTTTCAGCTTATGTTTCCAAACGTATATTTGTTACTTTGCCACTTATTTACGGACGTTACGTTGTTTACGTAGCCTCTGGAATCCATTTAAGGTACCGCGTTAAAAAAATTACGAAAATTCCTGGTTCGGGACATCGGACGTCTTAATACAGCCCTGAACAACAAAGAGGTCGTCCACTATATCGGCCATCTCTCTCGGGTCGCGCTGTTAAGGCCTTCACACACAAAACGACGTAACGACTTAAGACGTAAGCGTAAGGAAACCAACCAATCAGAATCTAGTACATCCCCCTCCAAGGGGACAGTATCCAATTCTGATTGGTTGCTTTCCTTACGCTTACGTCTTAAGTCGTTACGTCGTTTTGTGTGTGAAGGCCTTTACCGTTGAGTGTAGATAGGTATAGAGGTGCGGAGGACGTGGTGGGGGTATGTCAAGCATATACTATAGTAAAATTGTAGTTCCAATCCCGGCGGGTAGATGGCGCCCCGAAAATCCCAAGCTATCTTGTGGCGCTGCCTATGAGTGGGGATTTGTACTAAAAGAGACTGTAGCGCGCACGCGCAAATTGTGTGCGGGAAACGAACACCATTTGTTCCAAGTGACATTAATAGCATTCTAAATAAAATTAATGATGGAAAAATTGTAGGATTTATCACATGTATCAAAGATTATATAATAGAAACGTATTTCAGTGTTATAATTCTTATTGCTTTCTATTGGGAATGTATATTTTCATATTGTAGATCACATATGCAAGTGCACATAAAGATCAAATCATTTTCTTAAATAAATATGTGCTATTTGTTGTAGACCTTACCTTACTTTTTAGGGTAGCTTCTCGTTTTTTTTTTTTTGTTAATAATTTAGGTAAGATGATTATGTGTTTAAAGGAAAATCGTGGATATGCTTTATCTGTCAGTTCCGAAGTAAGTACACAAAGTATATGATGTTGGTCCATAAGCAAGCCATTAGGATAGGAAGCCAGAGGTCTGTGGTTCGAGACTCTCCGTCGGAAGTTTTTTTTTCTGCTTCTGAACGTTATGATTTTTTTTTAAATACAACGTATTAAGGAGGTTGAAGCGCTTCACGCCGATCAAATCAGTGCTCAATATTTTTTATCGTTTTTACGAAGTTTTATGAATTAATTAGTTGCAGTGAACAAATTCAGATAGAAAATTCAGAGCGATGAATATACAATATTATCTGACCAATATTACATAATACATTAAATTTACAAAAACGATTACTAAAATTTAACACTGATTTGACCGGCGTGAGCGCTCCAGCCTCCTCAAACGTTGTACGGGCTGCACGCTGAAGGTAAAAAAAAATTGAACGAAATATAAATTTTTATTTTTATTTTATTTATTAATTTATTATAATAAAGGCATCAACCACGATAATCTACGGGCTTCCACATCACCCAAGAGGTGCCGTAGTCGATGCGTTCCCATTATTTAACGTAGCGGGTAATACCATCACTATGTGCAATTGCAGTAAGGAAAAAAAATAACGCGCAAAAAAAGGAAAAATAGCCAAATAAAATGCATTATTATATTAATAACAATAATAATAATATTGTCTTTAATAATAATCTTTTTTTTAGTCATTTTATTCTTGCATTTTATTTTGTATGTGTTTTAATGCCCGCCCCGACCAGCAAGAACCTCGGCTTCGCCTCGGAGTGCGCTCCACTTCGTGAGATAACCGGGAAAATGTTCTAACATAATCCGTAAAAGTATACCGAATCGAAAAAAATTAACTTACATGAAGTTACCTGACTGTTAAAACAATTGATGTAAGCTAATTTAATATCGTTTTTTCGATCCGGGTACGAATAGTAAATACATATTGCTTTTAATTTATAAACTAACAATAATTTATTAACGAACTTTCGGCAGGGGATCAAGAAAAATAGTATACGACCCATAGCCAAAAAGTTGAATGCCCTGGTGTATGTGATATAAAAGCCTCGTCTTCGCCTCGGCCTTTGTATTGTAGGGAATACGGGAGGAATTTTAAAAGGGAACAACAAGGTTCGATCGACACTCTAATCTCAATTTTATTAAGGACGTTGTTCGGTGACAATCTCACGAAAAAGTTATATCGTACCGCTAGCATGAATGCCATTGCGCGTAGTACGACGAACGGTACAAACTTTTGTTTCGGATTGGTCTACGCACACGCACAAATGGTGTGCACCGACAAGCACACACTAATACGGTAAACGAGCTGGCAACATCGGACTGCCCCATTACGCTCAGCGGCCAAACAGACATATGTATATGTACAAGTGACGCGCTGTCCCCTCCACCGAACCAGCTACGCTGTTGCCACGTCGCGAGCGTTCCCCCCACCACACACCTCATACTATCGAAAATTTTACAGTTTTCGTCAAAATAAACATGGATCGAGACGGTCAAAAAATTTCATTTTTTTTGAGAATATGTCTTTTAGAGTCTTTTAACTGTTAGCAAAGTTTCATGCATGTGTTAGACCTCCATCGATGTCAAAAAATTAATATAGGGCATGCGTCTATGCTTTGCGTATTAAAATCATCACCTTCAATGACATTTTTTACCAATTCCGGACGGCAAAACGATTTTTGCCTCAGGAGAAATATTTTTTTAATAATTCGAAGAATATTTGGTGAAAGTTTCAATCCTCTGTTGGATCTTTCATTTTACCGAACAACGTCCTTAACTGGACTAATGCTGTGTTGTTTATCTCGATATACCTAGGTATATTATATTGCATGCACGTACTTGGCCAGGTAAAAACAAAGAGCACTTTCCTCGAGAAAACGCGAGAAACACGCTAGTCGAACGTCTAGATTCAACTGGAAAAACTGTCGTTCGTTCCTAGAAAGATCGCTCGAGATAAGACGAATTTAACGGCCAAGTCTCTACAATGTTGTGGCTATTCCTCGCGGCTTTGTCTGAAGTTGAATTTCTCGAAAAAGGGTCACTCGTTGCAGGAAAAATCATCACTTCGTTTGGGAATATATATATGTATAGTATATATGCTTATGCATACGTGTAGATTTGTAAATAAGTAATGCACCTAGCCAAGTACGTGCATGCAATATAATATACCTAGGTATATTGAGATAAACACCACAGCATTAGTCCAGTTAAATAGAGATATAGTCAAGAATTTTAGTATTCATCTTCGATGAACAATAGTATATTACGACCCTAGGCCAGAAAGTTGGATTTCCTGGCGTATGTGATACTGTAGGAACGGAGCAATCGCGGCCGTTATTGTCCGAAATGCCCTACCCATCCCCTTCCCCCGCTCAGCGGCGCGGGCGAACAAGGAGAAGCGAGCGTTGGCAAGTTAGTAGGGAATCGGAGTCTGTATAGGAGGTATTAAGGACGTTGTTCGGTAAAATGAAAGATCCAACAGAGGATTGAAACTTTCACCAAATATTCTTCGAATTATTAAAAAAATATTTCTCCTCAGGCAAAAATCGTTTTGCCGTCCGGAATTGGTAAAAAATGTCATTGAAATTGATGATTTTAACACGCAAAGCATAGACGCATGGCCTATATTAATTTTTTGACATCGATGGAGGTCTTACACATGCATGAAACTTTGCTAACAGTTAAAAGACTCTAAAAGACATATTCTCAAAAAAAATGAAATTTTTTGACCGTCTCGATCCATGTTTATTTTGACGAAAACTGTAAAATTTTCGATAGTATGAGGTGTGTGGTGGGGGGAACGCTCGCGACGTGGCAACAGCGTAGCTGGTTCAGCGGAGGGGACAGCGCGTTACTTGTACATATACATATGTCTGATTGGCCGCTGAGCGTAATGGGGCAGTCCGATGTTGCCAGCTCGTTTACCGTATTAGTGTGTGCTTGTCGGTGCACACCATTTGTGCGTGTGCGTAGACCAATCCGAAACAAAAGTTTGTACTGTTCGTCGTACTACGTGCAATGGCATTCATGCTAGCGGTACGGTATAACTTTTTGGTGAGATTGTCACCGAACAACGTCCTTAAGATAAGGGATTCAGCAAACGGGGTTCATTGTGATCTCCTGTGGGTACTGAATCATTATCATCCTAACCTTCAACTGGACCACGATCTTCGGACGCATCGTGCAATCTGCTGTATTGTGGTTCCAGCTACCTCTTTCCCATCCGAAAGGCTAGCAGAGAGAGAGAGAGAGAGAGTAAAGTAAACAAAAACACTTATTGTCGCCGGTGGTACGACTAGTAAGCTAGAGACATTTATAAGTGTGTGTATGTGTGAGAAAATGCAAAATAGAAGATTAAGGAGATCTAGTCTGTAACTTATAGGACAATATATCATTATTTTATTATTTTAAAACCTCCAGTGTCCAAATTGTCTCTAAAGACGCCTGCCCAGTGCACAAACCCTTCAAAAAGTCTCGTGATTCCGAATACTCAAGGATCACGAAACGTCTCAATACATATGTATAAAATAATTGTGTGGGTTTTTTACGCTTTTCATTTTTTTTACCCGATATTAATAAGTGCAATTTTTCGGGACATTTTTTACTACTTTTCTATTCGGCTGAATAATATTTAAACTATCAAAAAGTGAAACAACCTGTCATACGTGCGAGTGTTATCAAATTTTTTTTTAATCAGACGACGCTGTGACCACGGCACATTAAAATAAAAATTGAAATGGAGAAATGTATCTATGTTAGAAATGCAAAAGCGTTAAGCGTTAATTGAATGAAACGAGATTTTTTTTCATTGCTGTCAATTTTTCTCTTACATCTTCATGAAAGTCCGTGTGGCAACAAGTGAGTCTGCTGACTACCACCAGCTATGCATTATTATTTGTGAAGAACACGCATTGGGCGCGTTGGCAACGATTCAGCTTCGTAATCGTAAGATGCGGAGTTCGCGTCTAGAGACGCGAAGACTTTTTTTTTTCTTCATTTCTTTTTCTTTATACCATGGTCGAAAGTACATGATTGACGCATCGATTTCAGTGCAGAAAGTCTTGGATTTTTGCTGTGCTCCGATAGGGGTCTACACAGCAAAGATCCAAGGCTTTCTGCACTGAAATCGATGCATCGATCATGTATTTTCAACCATGGTATAAAGAAAAATAGTATACACCACACGGGCAGTAAACTGAGCACCCGGAACTGCTCGATAGAGCCGAAAACTCAGTTTTCTGCCCTTGTAGTGTAATATACTATTTTGTTTAATTTGTTTTAACCCGGTATTGCATGACTCGCATGGGAGGGCGAAGTTCAAAAATAATGCAGTCCTAAAAAACCACACGCGAAATAAAATATGTGTAGTTCAAGACATTGCATATGCAGTTTTATAACAAATACTTTATGCAATGACATGTGCGCCGTGCTAGAGACTTCATTGTTTTCCATTTGTCAAATAAAACACATAAAAATCGGGAATGAACTATAGCAATCGTAGAAAAGTAATAGTGAACGGAACCTTTTCAAGAATACATATGCCGCGAACCCATGAAGGCATACAATGTTGCAAGCAGACTGAAAACATTCCCGCGGCTTCTGCTAGCCTTTTTCAGTTCTTTCTTCTAGTTTGAGAGTGTCAGTTCGCTCTGCGTTTTCAAATATAGAGTGAATGAATATAAGCGTTTCAAGTATGGAACACGAAAATAAGAAAAAGGAAAGGCAGTATGATTTTAAGAGTATAAACAAATTTTTTGTTTAATTTTTTTTCGAAATGGTGGCGTACCCAACAAACCTTCTTGTTCAGAACAGTGTTCTCTGGCCAGACAAATCACTCCTTGGAAGTTTAACCCGAAACAAAAAAAACAACCATTTTTCATTTCTGTGTAAGAATAGCTAGAGAAATACGTAGGGAAATTAAAAAATGACATGTTTTGTAAAAATGGCGCACGTCTAAAATCAAAGTTCTGATTAGACCTTCTACAGCTATTCTTATATAGAATTGAAAATTATTTGGATTTTTGTTTCAGTTCAAACCTCCAAAAATTCGTCCAGCCGCAGAACACGGTTATGAACAAGAGGTTTTGTTGAATAAGCTGCAAAGTCACCATTTTGAAAAAAAAATTGTAGTATACTCTTAAAATCATGTCCACTGGGCCACAGAAATGGTGACAACGGTAGACGCCGTGCGGTGAGGTAAGAGAGGAGATTTGGGCGGCGCCTGCTCGCGTATCTTGGCCTGTGCGTGCGACGCAGAGAGCACTACGGTGCGAGCGAGACGCCAGAGCGTCGCTCGGTGCGTCCTTGTTGCACAGCACTAGTGTAAGCGAGACGCCAACAAGGCCCCTCATTCGCAATAGGGAGCTTGGTGGGGGACCGCTCGTGTTCGGGGGCACGCTTTCTCCCTCTCTCTCAGACTAACGCTCTATGACGAGGACAGCAAGTACCCCCGAGAAGGATCTATGGGACTTTCGGTAGTGGGAATGAGATAGATTTTTCGATTATCCGTCCTCGTCAAACAGCGTTAGTGAGACAAAGAGAGATATATGCGACGTGGTGGCTAGGAACAAGTGTCCAGCGTCTAACCCATAGCTACCGTGCGCCCTATTCGCGCAGCATGAGTGGGGGCGAGACGGCGATAGGTCGGGGGTGCTAGCGTGCCAACTCTGGGTGGCAGTGTACATATACGTACATATACACATATAAAAGGTTAGGTTTATATAAAGACCATCGACATATAGTACTGGACTGCTCACTGTAGCCGCAGAAAGTGAAACCGGGAATAAAAAGAGAGAGCAAACCGTAAAGACCGTTCTGTCCTTCTCTTGGGCAGGGGCGGAATCAGGAATAAGGGAACCCCGCGCAGTAAAATGTATGTTTCATGATGAACTTTATTTATATATTTTATAAGTTTAAGAATTGATTTGATCTTATGTTAACCATAAAATTAAAGGTTATATTCCTAATGTACTTACTTGTGAAAGTTTATCGTATTTGGCTTAAAGTATACGTCTCGCGATAGCCCACACATTACACAATGATTCACCATTTTTTAATATTGAATTTTTATAAATTCAACTACCATAAAGCAATCACGACAATTGGAATTTAACCAATGGATTTGACTCACGGAGGCTTCTATCTGCAAGATCCGACTGTAATAACGTACATTATAGATGTGCGGAGTAATCTTTCACATGGTTCTTATTTTGCATATTACAGTCCTGAAGACCTTCCGTCCAGAAAACTTTCGACCAATAGAAAAATGATAGAAAAGGACGTCATTACGATTTGCTCTCTCTTTCTATTTCCGCTTCCACTTTCTGCGACAGCGGTGAGCAGTCCAGTACTGTCCAGTACTATATGTCGATGAGTATGGGACGGTACGCAGTAAAGTTACGCGTAGTAGGAAATTTCAGTAATTCGCGAGTGAGTTTTGAAAACTACGGTGTAAATTCACGTTTTTATTATTTATTCCGATAAAAGTGAACGTGTGATCTAGTTTTGATGTGGTGAATAAGGGGTGAGTCGAAATAATCATAGATTTATGACAGGGCTACATGGAAGGGTTCCTTTGTGGGCCTGTTGCGTGTTCAGCTTTATTTTCTTCGCAAATAAACCTGTTGGGGAAGCGAAACTTCTACAGATTTCAGCTCGTGGACATTGTATTTCATGTATTTTAAAATTATTTGAGATTGATGTTTAGTTCGTTCAAATTTATATACATATACGTACATATACCGTTAATAAGTATAAATACAAAAGTAGATTTAACATATAAAGGTTTATTGATTGAAAGTACGGATTTTTGTGTAGCACATGAGCTGCTTGTGAAAAAAGGACATTTATTTAAATTTATTTAGATTTCAATGCACTCGTTACGCAATGTCGTAGATGGCGTGCGCGCGAGGATAGGTTCGAGATGCTTCAGCAGTTTCATCGCGGCGTAGTATAGCCCGGTACGCAGTGAAGTGACGCGTCGTAGGAAATTTCAGTAATTCGCGAGTGAGTTTTGAAAACTACGGTGTAAATTCACGTTTTTATTATTTATTCCGATAAAAGTGAACGTGTGATCTAGTTTTGATGTGGTGAATAAGGGGTGAGTCGAAATAATCATAGATTTATGACAGGGCTACATTTGTGAAGGGTTCCTTTGTGGGCCTGTTGCGTGTTTAGCTTTATTTTGTTAGGAAATATACCTGCTGGGGAAGTGAAACGTCTAAAGATTTCAGCTCGTGGACATTGTATTTCATCTATTTCAAAATTATTACGTAGCCGTTTTAATAGAGTTATCTAATTTAAGTTGATGTTGCTTGCAGAAACTTCGTAATGGTGTTCGAGCTTGCTATGTTTTGGGATGCCCTTCCGGGGCTAATATCACGATTCAAGTTTCCTTAAAATCCTGAATAGAGAAGGACGGCATGGTCACCAAAAATTGACGATGATTTATTAAGAAATACTGGATCAGAAAAGCACACAGGTACGACATAAATATTTATTATAACCTCACTCGATTCATTTGCTCTCTTTATTCAATGCTCTGAGCTACACGAACCATTCATTTGTCTCGCATTTTGTTTATGAAACTTGGCGTGATTCCATGAGTTCTTTTTTCGTTAATGTTTGCACAATTATTTTCATTACAATTAGAAGACAATCTCCGTCTGCAGAACTTCGCTTTCAAGAAGTTTTTCATAAAACATGCATTCTCCAAATATTATTTCATTTTAAAATGACTTACAGTCATACATGTTGTGTTACAATACGGTATGAGTAATATCAAATATCGTTTGTTCGAATGCAGTCGATTCAATTTCTACTTCTGTCTGGCATTCATGAATATGAACATAGCATAACTTTCTCAGTTAACCATACATCGATGGGATTTGATCCTTTAATTTCGCTATCATTAGAAGAATTGACCAAATAAAAGTTAGGCAAGTTTCATAAATATTATTATTCCTCGAGTAGTTCTCGAGGAGTTTTGTAGTTCCTGATAAGTTTTAACAATAGTGGTGCTACGTAACGTCGTTAAAATACGAGTTTTTGAAAAATTGAGGTACTACATGGGTATCAGCTTTCCAACACCGCACTTTCAACAAATACAATGATCTTTGATCTCGGTGTAACGGTCTTGTTGTCCTGCGCATATATGTTTTTCCTAAGGTAAGTGATACAAATATCTGCACAGACAGTTAGAGTATCAATAGAGTTTTTTAATTTAAACTTATGTCGTTCGCAGAAACTTCCTAATGGTGTTGGAGTTTGCTATGTTTTGGGATGCTCTTCCGGAGTTAATATGCCGAGTCATAAGTTTACGAAAAATCCTGAACAGAAAGAGACCAAAAAAAAAGGGTCACCCAAAATTTACGGACATTTATTACAATATACTGCATCAGAAAAGCACGATATGGCTTGTCATAAGTTTCTGAAAAATCCTGACCAGAAAGGGACCAGAAAAAAAGGGTCACCAAAAATTGAGGATGATTTATTAAAAAATGCTGCATCAGAAAAACACAGGTATAACAGAAATATTTTTTATAATCTCACTCGATTCATTTGCTCTCTTTATTCAATGCTCTGAGCTACACGAACCATTCATTTTTCACGCATTTTGTTTATGAAACTTGGCGTGATTCCATGAGTTCTTTTTTCGTTAATGTTCGCACAATTTTTCCATTACCATTATAAGACAATCTCCGTCTACAGAACTTTGCTTTCAAGAAGTTTTTCACAAAACATGCATTCTCCAAATATTATTTCATTTTAAAATGACTTATATTCCTGTTGTGTTACAATATACGGTATGAGTAATATCAAATATCGTTTGTTCGAATGCAGTCGATTCAATTTCTTCTTCTGTCTGGCATTCATGAATGTGAACATAGCATAACTTTCTCAGTTAACCATACATCGATGGGATTTGATTCTTTAATTTCGTTATCATTCGAATAATTAACCAAATAAAAGTTCGGCAAGTTTCATAAATATTCTTATTCATCGAGTAGTTCTTGAGGAGTTTTGTAGTTTCTGATAAGTTCTAACAATCGTGGTGCTATGTAACGTCGTTAAAATACGAATTTTCGAAAAATTGAGACAAAAAACAGAGATTCTAAGTTTCAACAAATACTAAGCGCAGTGCACTGCATGCATTTATTTTAGTTCTACGCGCTCATAACTGCCCTTACCTTTCTTCTTATTATGGTTACCATAAATTCGCTCTATTATTTAACATTCATATAAAATACTGAGCGCAATACACAACATACAATTAATACGTCTAACTTAAATTTCATTCTTTTCCTTAGGTTGTTGGAGTTTCGGGTGGCTGGTACTTGCGAAAGCGTGGGTGCTTATTCTTTCTCTATTGTTCTCCTTTCTTCTACCTTCTTTTCTATCGGGACTCCCTGGTGTAGAACCTGAATGGTACGATACCGCGGTTTCCTACGAAATTCGTCGCGTGGGTGCTTATTCCTTCTCTATTGTTTTCCTTTCTACCTTCTTTTCTACGTAGCCTCCCAGGTACCAATACCGGGTTCTCCTACGTAATTTCTTTTTTCTTCAATTTCGGCGGCTAGACTTGCTTATGCATCTCTGCCATCTTGTACGATGAAGTCGCTGCTCTTAATTACTTTTACTCTTATAGAATCTTCTATCTCTATTCTTTCTTCTTCCTTTCACCCAGCCTAGCAAGTACCAGTCGTTCGCGAACTCCAGCACCGCACTTTAATAAAAATCTCTTCGAAACGTTTTTTCGAAGAACTGTGATGCTACGTTTCAAAAAATACTAATCGCAGTGCACTGCATGCATTTATGTTACTTGTATGCGCTCATAACTGTCCTTACCTTTCTTCTTATCGATTATAATGGTTAACATAAATTCGCCCTACTATTTAACATTCATATAAAATACTGAGCGCAATACACAACATACAATTGATACGTCTAACTTAAATTTCATTCTTTTCCTTAGGTTGTTGGAGTTTCGGGTGGCTGGTACTTGCGAAAGCGTGGGTGCTTATTCTTTCTCTATTCTTTTCCTTTCTTCTACCTTCTTTTCTATCGGGACTCCCTGGTGTAGAACCTGAATGGTACGATACCGGGGTTTCCTACGAAATTCGTCGCGTGGGTGCTTATTCCTTCTCTATTGTTTTCCTTTCTACCTTCTTTTCTACGTAGTCTCCCAGGTACCAATACCGGGTTCTCCTACGTAATTTCTTTTTTCTTCAATTTCGGCGGCTAGACTTGCTTATGCATCTCTGCCATCTTCTACGATGAAGTCGCTGCTCTTAATTAGTGTTACTCTTATAGAATCTTCTATCTCTATTCTTTCTTATTCCTTTCGCCCAGCCTAGCAAGTACCAGTCGTCCGCAAACTCCAGCACCGCACTTTATTAAAAATCTCTTCGAAACGTTTCTTCGAAGAACTATGAGATGCTATGTTTTAACAAATACTAAGTGCAGTGCACTGCATGCGTTCATTGTAGTTGTATGCGCTCATAACTGCCCTTACCTTTCTTCTTATCGATTATAATGGTTAACATAAATTCGCCCTACTATTTAACATTCATATAAAATACTGAGCGCAATACACAACATACAATTTATACGTCTAACGTAAATTTCATTCTTTTCCTTAGGTTGTTGGAGTTCCGGGTGGCTGGTACTTGCGAAAGCGTGGGTGCTTATTCTTTCTCTATTCTTTTCCTTTCTTCTACCTTCTTTTCTATCGGGACTCCCTGGTGTAGAACCTGAATGGTACGATACCGGGGTTTCCTACGAAATTCGTCGCGTGGGTGCTTTTTCTTTCTCTACTCTTTTCCTTTCTACCTTCTTTTCTACGTAGCCTCCCAGGTACCAATACCGGGTTCTCCTACGTAATTTCTTTTTTCTTCAATTTCGGCGGCTAGACTTGCTTATGCATCTCTGCCATCTTCTACGATGAAGTCGCTGCTCTTAATTAGTGTTACTCTTATAGAATCTTCTATCTCTATTCTTTCTTCTTCCTTTCGCCCAGCCTAGCAAGTACCAGTCGTCCGCAAACTCCAGCACCGCACTTTATTAAAGATCTCTTCGAAACGTTTTTTCGAAGAACTGTGAGATGCTATGTTTTAACAAATACTAAGCGCAGTGCACTGCATGCGTTCATTGTAGTTGTATGCGCTCATAACTGCCCTTACCTTTCTTCTTATCGATTATAATGGTTAACATAAATTCGCCCTACTATTTAACATTCATATAAAATACTGAGCGCAATACACAACATACAATTGATACGTCTAACGTAAATTTCATTCTTTTCCTTAGGTTGTTGGAGTTCCGGGTGGCTGGTACTTGCGAAAGCGTGGGTGCTTATTCTTTCTCCATTCTTTTCCTTTCTTCTACCTTCTTTTCTTTCGGGACTCCTCGGTGTAGAACCTAAATGGTACGATACCGGGGCTTCCTATGAAATTCGTTTTTTTCTTCAATCTCAGCGGCTAGACTTGCTTAAGCATCTCTGCCATCTTCCACGATGAAGTCGCTCCTCTATTCTGTCTTCTTCCTTTCGCCCTGCCTAGCAAGTACCAGTCGTCCGCGAACTCCAGCACCGCACTTTATTAAAAATCTCTTCGAAACGTTTTTTCGAAGAACTGTGAGATGCTATGTTTTAACAAATACTAAGCGCAGTGCACTGCATGCGTTCATTGTAGTTGTATGCGCTCATAACTGCCCTTACCTTTCTTCTTATCGATTATAATGGTTAACATAAATTCGCCCTACTATTTAACATTCATATAAAATACTGAGCGCAATACACAACATACAATTTATACGTCTAACGTAAATTTCATTCTTTTCCTTAGGTTGTTGGAGTTCCGGGTGGCTGGTACTTGCGAAAGCGTGGGTGCTTATTCTTTCTCCATTCTTTTCCTTTCTTCTACCTTCTTTTCTATCGGGACTCCCTGGTGTAGAACCTGAATGGTACGATACCGGGGTTTCCTACGAAATTCGTCGCGTGGGTGCTTTTTCTTTCTCTACTCTTTTCCTTTCTACCTTCTTTTCTACGTAGCCTCCCAGGTACCAATACCGGGTTCTCCTACGTAATTTCTTTTTTCTTCAATTTCGGCGGCTAGACTTGCTTATGCATCTCTGCCATCTTCTACGATGAAGTCGCTGCTCTTAATTAGTGTTACTCTTATAGAATCTTCTATCTCAATTCTTTCTTCTTCCTTTCGCCCAGCCTAGCAAGTACCAGTCGTCCGCAAACTCCAGCACCGCACTTTATTAAAAATCTCTTCGAAACGTTTTTTCGAAGAACTGTGAGATGCTATGTTTTAACAAATACTAAGCGCAGTGCACTGCATGCGTTCATTGTAGTTGTATGCGCTCATAACTGCCCTTACCTTTCTTCTTATCGATTATAATGGTTAACATAAATTCGCCCTACTATTTAACATTCATATAAAATACTGAGCGCAATACACAACATACAATTGATACGTCTAACGTAAATTTCATTCTTTTCCTTAGGTTGTTGGAGTTCCGGGTGGCTGGTACTTGCGAAAGCGTGGGTGCTTATTCTTTCTCCATTCTTTTCCTTTCTTCTACCTTCTTTTCTTTCGGGACTCCTCGGTGTAGAACCTAAATGGTACGATACCGGGGCTTCCTATGAAATTCGTTTTTTTCTTCAATCTCAGCGGCTAGACTTGCTTAAGCATCTCTGCCATCTTCCACGATGAAGTCGCTCCTCTATTCTGTCTTCTTCCTTTCGCCCTGCCTAGCAAGTACCAGTCGTCCGCGAACTCCAGCACCGCACTTTATTAAAAATCTCTTCGAAACGTTTTTTCGAAGAACTGTGAGATGCTATGTTTTAACAAATACTAAGCGCAGTGCACTGCATGCGTTCATTGTAGTTGTATGCGCTCATAACTGCCCTTACCTTTCTTCTTATCGATTATAATGGTTAACATAAATTCGCCCTACTATTTAACATTCATATAAAATACTGAGCGCAATACACAACATACAATTGATACGTCTAACGTAAATTTCATTCTTTTCCTTAGGTTGTTGGAGTTCCGGGTGGCTGGTACTTGCGAAAGCGTGGGTGCTTATTCTTTCTCCATTCTTTTCCTTTCTTCTACCTTCTTTTCTTTCGGGACTCCTCGGTGTAGAACCTAAATGGTACGATACCGGGGCTTCCTATGAAATTCGTTTTTTTCTTCAATCTCAGCGGCTAGACTTGCTTAAGCATCTCTGCCATCTTCCACGATGAAGTCGCTCCTCTATTCTGTCTTCTTCCTTTCGCCCTGCCTAGCAAGTACCAGTCGTCCGCGAACTCCAGCACCGCACTTTATTAAAAATCTCTTCGAAACGTTTTTTCGAAGAACTGTGAGATGCTATGTTTTAACAAATACTAAGCGCAGTGCACTGCATGCGTTCATTGTAGTTGTATGCGCTCATAACTGCCCTTACCTTTCTTCTTATCGATTATAATGGTTAACATAAATTCGCCCTACTATTTAACATTCATATAAAATACTGAGCGCAATACACAACATACAATTTATACGTCTAACGTAAATTTCATTCTTTTCCTTAGGTTGTTGGAGTTCCGGGTGGCTGGTACTTGCGAAAGCGTGGGTGCTTATTCTTTCTCCATTCTTTTCCTTTCTTCTACCTTCTTTTCTATCGGGACTCCCTGGTGTAGAACCTGAATGGTACGATACCGGGGTTTCCTACGAAATTCGTCGCGTGGGTGCTTTTTCTTTCTCTACTCTTTTCCTTTCTACCTTCTTTTCTACGTAGCCTCCCAGGTACCAATACCGGGTTCTCCTACGTAATTTCTTTTTTCTTCAATTTCGGCGGCTAGACTTGCTTATGCATCTCTGCCATCTTCTACGATGAAGTCGCTGCTCTTAATTAGTGTTACTCTTATAGAATCTTCTATCTCAATTCTTTCTTCTTCCTTTCGCCCAGCCTAGCAAGTACCAGTCGTCCGCAAACTCCAGCACCGCACTTTATTAAAAATCTCTTCGAAACGTTTTTTCGAAGAACTGTGAGATGCTATGTTTTAACAAATACTAAGCGCAGTGCACTGCATGCGTTCATTGTAGTTGTATGCGCTCATAACTGCCCTTACCTTTCTTCTTATCGATTATAATGGTTAACATAAATTCGCCCTACTATTTAACATTCATATAAAATACTGAGCGCAATACACAACATACAATTGATACGTCTAACGTAAATTTCATTCTTTTCCTTAGGTTGTTGGAGTTCCGGATGGCTGGTACTTGCGAAAGCGTGGGTGCTTATTCTTTCTCCATTCTTTTCCTTTCTTCTACCTTCTTTTCTTTCGGGACTCCTCGGTGTAGAACCTAAATGGTACGATACCGGGGCTTCCTATGAAATTCGTTTTTTTCTTCAATCTCAGCGGCTAGACTTGCTTAAGCATCTCTGCCATCTTCCACGATGAAGTCGCTCCTCTATTCTGTCTTCTTCCTTTCGCCCTGCCTAGCAAGTACCAGTCGTCCGCGAACTCCAGCACCGCACTTTATTAAAAATCTCTTCGAAACGTTTTTTCGAAGAACTGTGAGATGCTATGTTTTAACAAATACTAAGCGCAGTGCACTGCATGCGTTCATTGTAGTTGTATGCGCTCATAACTGCCCTTACCTTTCTTCTTATCGATTATAATGGTTAACATAAATTCGCCCTACTATTTAACATTCATATAAAATACTGAGCGCAATACACAACATACAATTGATACGTCTAACGTAAATTTCATTCTTTTCCTTAGGTTGTTGGAGTTCCGGGTGGCTGGTACTTGCGAAAGCGTGGGTGCTTATTCTTTCTCCATTCTTTTCCTTTCTTCTACCTTCTTTTCTTTCGGGACTCCTCGGTGTAGAACCTAAATGGTACGATACCGGGGCTTCCTATGAAATTCGTTTTTTTCTTCAATCTCAGCGGCTAGACTTGCTTAAGCATCTCTGCCATCTTCCACGATGAAGTCGCTCCTCTATTCTGTCTTCTTCCTTTCGCCCTGCCTAGCAAGTACCAGTCGTCCGCGAACTCCAGCACCGCACTTTATTAAAAATCTCTTCGAAACGTTTTTTCGAAGAACTGTGAGATGCTATGTTTTAACAAATACTAAGCGCAGTGCACTGCATGCGTTCATTGTAGTTGTATGCGCTCATAACTGCCCTTACCTTTCTTCTTATCGATTATAATGGTTAACATAAATTCGCCCTACTATTTAACATTCATATAAAATACTGAGCGCAATACACAACATACAATTTATACGTCTAACGTAAATTTCATTCTTTTCCTTAGGTTGTTGGAGTTCCGGGTGGCTGGTACTTGCGAAAGCGTGGGTGCTTATTCTTTCTCCATTCTTTTCCTTTCTTCTACCTTCTTTTCTATCGGGACTCCCTGGTGTAGAACCTGAATGGTACGATACCGGGGTTTCCTACGAAATTCGTCGCGTGGGTGCTTTTTCTTTCTCTACTCTTTTCCTTTCTACCTTCTTTTCTACGTAGCCTCCCAGGTACCAATACCGGGTTCTCCTACGTAATTTCTTTTTTCTTCAATTTCGGCGGCTAGACTTGCTTATGCATCTCTGCCATCTTCTACGATGAAGTCGCTGCTCTTAATTAGTGTTACTCTTATAGAATCTTCTATCTCAATTCTTTCTTCTTCCTTTCGCCCAGCCTAGCAAGTACCAGTCGTCCGCAAACTCCAGCACCGCACTTTATTAAAAATCTCTTCGAAACGTTTTTTCGAAGAACTGTGAGATGCTATGTTTTAACAAATACTAAGCGCAGTGCACTGCATGCGTTCATTGTAGTTGTATGCGCTCATAACTGCCCTTACCTTTCTTCTTATCGATTATAATGGTTAACATAAATTCGCCCTACTATTTAACATTCATATAAAATACTGAGCGCAATACACAACATACAATTGATACGTCTAACGTAAATTTCATTCTTTTCCTTAGGTTGTTGGAGTTCCGGGTGGCTGGTACTTGCGAAAGCGTGGGTGCTTATTCTTTCTCCATTCTTTTCCTTTCTTCTACCTTCTTTTCTTTCGGGACTCCTCGGTGTAGAACCTAAATGGTACGATACCGGGGCTTCCTATGAAATTCGTTTTTTTCTTCAATCTCAGCGGCTAGACTTGCTTAAGCATCTCTGCCATCTTCCACGATGAAGTCGCTCCTCTATTCTGTCTTCTTCCTTTCGCCCTGCCTAGCAAGTACCAGTCGTCCGCGAACTCCAGCACCGCACTTTATTAAAAATCTCTTCGAAACGTTTTTTCGAAGAACTGTGAGATGCTATGTTTTAACAAATACTAAGCGCAGTGCACTGCATGCGTTCATTGTAGTTGTATGCGCTCATAACTGCCCTTACCTTTCTTCTTATCGATTATAATGGTTAACATAAATTCGCCCTACTATTTAACATTCATATAAAATACTGAGCGCAATACACAACATACAATTTATACGTCTAACGTAAATTTCATTCTTTTCCTTAGGTTGTTGGAGTTCCGGGTGGCTGGTACTTGCGAAAGCGTGGGTGCTTATTCTTTCTCCATTCTTTTCCTTTCTTCTACCTTCTTTTCTATCGGGACTCCCTGGTGTAGAACCTGAATGGTACGATACCGGGGTTTCCTACGAAATTCGTCGCGTGGGTGCTTTTTCTTTCTCTACTCTTTTCCTTTCTACCTTCTTTTCTACGTAGCCTCCCAGGTACCAATACCGGGTTCTCCTACGTAATTTCTTTTTTCTTCAATTTCGGCGGCTAGACTTGCTTATGCATCTCTGCCATCTTCTACGATGAAGTCGCTGCTCTTAATTAGTGTTACTCTTATAGAATCTTCTATCTCAATTCTTTCTTCTTCCTTTCGCCCAGCCTAGCAAGTACCAGTCGTCCGCAAACTCCAGCACCGCACTTTATTAAAAATCTCTTCGAAACGTTTTTTCGAAGAACTGTGAGATGCTATGTTTTAACAAATACTAAGCGCAGTGCACTGCATGCGTTCATTGTAGTTGTATGCGCTCATAACTGCCCTTACCTTTCTTCTTATCGATTATAATGGTTAACATAAATTCGCCCTACTATTTAACATTCATATAAAATACTGAGCGCAATACACAACATACAATTGATACGTCTAACGTAAATTTCATTCTTTTCCTTAGGTTGTTGGAGTTCCGGGTGGCTGGTACTTGCGAAAGCGTGGGTGCTTATTCTTTCTCCATTCTTTTCCTTTCTTCTACCTTCTTTTCTTTCGGGACTCCTCGGTGTAGAACCTAAATGGTACGATACCGGGGCTTCCTATGAAATTCGTTTTTTTCTTCAATCTCAGCGGCTAGACTTGCTTAAGCATCTCTGCCATCTTCCACGATGAAGTCGCTCCTCTATTCTGTCTTCTTCCTTTCGCCCTGCCTAGCAAGTACCAGTCGTCCGCGAACTCCAGCACCGCACTTTATTAAAAATCTCTTCGAAACGTTTTTTCGAAGAACTGTGAGATGCTATGTTTTAACAAATACTAAGCGCAGTGCACTGCATGCGTTCATTGTAGTTGTATGCGCTCATAACTGCCCTTACCTTTCTTCTTATCGATTATAATGGTTAACATAAATTCGCCCTACTATTTAACATTCATATAAAATACTGAGCGCAATACACAACATACAATTTATACGTCTAACGTAAATTTCATTCTTTTCCTTAGGTTGTTGGAGTTCCGGGTGGCTGGTACTTGCGAAAGCGTGGGTGCTTATTCTTTCTCCATTCTTTTCCTTTCTTCTACCTTCTTTTCTATCGGGACTCCCTGGTGTAGAACCTGAATGGTACGATACCGGGGTTTCCTACGAAATTCGTCGCGTGGGTGCTTTTTCTTTCTCTACTCTTTTCCTTTCTACCTTCTTTTCTACGTAGCCTCCCAGGTACCAATACCGGGTTCTCCTACGTAATTTCTTTTTTCTTCAATTTCGGCGGCTAGACTTGCTTATGCATCTCTGCCATCTTCTACGATGAAGTCGCTGCTCTTAATTAGTGTTACTCTTATAGAATCTTCTATCTCAATTCTTTCTTCTTCCTTTCGCCCAGCCTAGCAAGTACCAGTCGTCCGCAAACTCCAGCACCGCACTTTATTAAAAATCTCTTCGAAACGTTTTTTCGAAGAACTGTGAGATGCTATGTTTTAACAAATACTAAGCGCAGTGCACTGCATGCGTTCATTGTAGTTGTATGCGCTCATAACTGCCCTTACCTTTCTTCTTATCGATTATAATGGTTAACATAAATTCGCCCTACTATTTAACATTCATATAAAATACTGAGCGCAATACACAACATACAATTGATACGTCTAACGTAAATTTCATTCTTTTCCTTAGGTTGTTGGAGTTCCGGGTGGCTGGTACTTGCGAAAGCGTGGGTGCTTATTCTTTCTCCATTCTTTTCCTTTCTTCTACCTTCTTTTCTTTCGGGACTCCTCGGTGTAGAACCTAAATGGTACGATACCGGGGCTTCCTATGAAATTCGTTTTTTTCTTCAATCTCAGCGGCTAGACTTGCTTAAGCATCTCTGCCATCTTCCACGATGAAGTCGCTCCTCTATTCTGTCTTCTTCCTTTCGCCCTGCCTAGCAAGTACCAGTCGTCCGCGAACTCCAGCACCGCACTTTATTAAAAATCTCTTCGAAACGTTTTTTCGAAGAACTGTGAGATGCTATGTTTTAACAAATACTAAGCGCAGTGCACTGCATGCGTTCATTGTAGTTGTATGCGCTCATAACTGCCCTTACCTTTCTTCTTATCGATTATAATGGTTAACATAAATTCGCCCTACTATTTAACATTCATATAAAATACTGAGCGCAATACACAACATACAATTTATACGTCTAACGTAAATTTCATTCTTTTCCTTAGGTTGTTGGAGTTCCGGGTGGCTGGTACTTGCGAAAGCGTGGGTGCTTATTCTTTCTCCATTCTTTTCCTTTCTTCTACCTTCTTTTCTATCGGGACTCCCTGGTGTAGAACCTGAATGGTACGATACCGGGGTTTCCTACGAAATTCGTCGCGTGGGTGCTTTTTCTTTCTCTACTCTTTTCCTTTCTACCTTCTTTTCTACGTAGCCTCCCAGGTACCAATACCGGGTTCTCCTACGTAATTTCTTTTTTCTTCAATTTCGGCGGCTAGACTTGCTTATGCATCTCTGCCATCTTCTACGATGAAGTCGCTGCTCTTAATTAGTGTTACTCTTATAGAATCTTCTATCTCAATTCTTTCTTCTTCCTTTCGCCCAGCCTAGCAAGTACCAGTCGTCCGCAAACTCCAGCACCGCACTTTATTAAAAATCTCTTCGAAACGTTTTTTCGAAGAACTGTGAGATGCTATGTTTTAACAAATACTAAGCGCAGTGCACTGCATGCGTTCATTGTAGTTGTATGCGCTCATAACTGCCCTTACCTTTCTTCTTATCGATTATAATGGTTAACATAAATTCGCCCTACTATTTAACATTCATATAAAATACTGAGCGCAATACACAACATACAATTGATACGTCTAACGTAAATTTCATTCTTTTCCTTAGGTTGTTGGAGTTCCGGGTGGCTGGTACTTGCGAAAGCGTGGGTGCTTATTCTTTCTCCATTCTTTTCCTTTCTTCTACCTTCTTTTCTTTCGGGACTCCTCGGTGTAGAACCTAAATGGTACGATACCGGGGCTTCCTATGAAATTCGTTTTTTTCTTCAATCTCAGCGGCTAGACTTGCTTAAGCATCTCTGCCATCTTCCACGATGAAGTCGCTCCTCTATTCTGTCTTCTTTCTTTCGCCCTGCCTAGCAAGTACCAGTCGTCCGCGAACTCCAGCACCGCACTTTATTAAAAATCTCTTCGAAACGTTTTTTCGAAGAACTGTGAGATGCTATGTTTTAACAAATACTAAGCGCAGTGCACTGCATGCGTTCATTGTAGTTGTATGCGCTCATAACTGCCCTTACCTTTCTTCTTATCGATTATAATGGTTAACATAAATTCGCCCTACTATTTAACATTCATATAAAATACTGAGCGCAATACACAACATACAATTGATACGTCTAACGTAAATTTCATTCTTTTCCTTAGGTTGTTGGAGTTCCGGGTGGCTGGTACTTGCGAAAGCGTGGGTGCTTATTCTTTCTCCATTCTTTTCCTTTCTTCTACCTTCTTTTCTTTCGGGACTCCTCGGTGTAGAACCTAAATGGTACGATACCGGGGCTTCCTATGAAATTCGTTTTTTTCTTCAATCTCAGCGGCTAGACTTGCTTAAGCATCTCTGCCATCTTCCACGATGAAGTCGCTCCTCTATTCTGTCTTCTTCCTTTCGCCCTGCCTAGCAAGTACCAGTCGTCCGCGAACTCCAGCACCGCACTTTATTAAAAATCTCTTCGAAACGTTTTTTCGAAGAACTGTGAGATGCTATGTTTTAACAAATACTAAGCGCAGTGCACTGCATGCGTTCATTGTAGTTGTATGCGCTCATAACTGCCCTTACCTTTCTTCTTATCGATTATAATGGTTAACATAAATTCGCCCTACTATTTAACATTCATATAAAATACTGAGCGCAATACACAACATACAATTTATACGTCTAACGTAAATTTCATTCTTTTCCTTAGGTTGTTGGAGTTCCGGGTGGCTGGTACTTGCGAAAGCGTGGGTGCTTATTCTTTCTCCATTCTTTTCCTTTCTTCTACCTTCTTTTCTTTCGGGACTCCTCGGTGTAGAACCTTAATGGTACGATACCGGGGCTTCCTATGAAATTCGTTTTTTTCTTCAATCTCAGCGGCTAGACTTGCTTATGCATCTCTGCCATCTTTCACGATGAAGTCGCTCCTCTATTCTGTCTTCTTCCTTTCGCCCTGCCTAGCAAGTACCAGTCGTCCGCGAACTCCAGCACCGCACTTTATTAAAAATCTCTTCGAAACGTTTTTTCGAAGAACTGTGAGATGCTATGTTTTAACAAATACTAAGTGCAGTGCACTGCATGCGTTCATTGTAGTTGTATGCGCTCATAACTGCCCTTACCTTTCTTCTTATCGATTATAATGGTTAACATAAATTCGCCCTACTATTAAACATTCATATAAAATACTGAGCGCAATACACAACATACAATTTATACGTCTAACGTAAATTTCATTCTTTTCCTTAGGTTGTTGGAGTTCCGGGTGGCTGGTACTTGCGAAAGCGTGGGTGCTTATTCTTTCTCTATTCTTTTCCTTTCTTCTACCTTCTTTTCTATCGGGACTCCCTGGTGTAGAACTTGAATGGTACGATACCGGGGTTTCCTACGAAATTCGTCGCGTGGGTGCTTTTTCTTTCTCTACTCTTTTCCTTTCTACCTTCTTTTCTACGTAGCCTCCCAGGTACCAATACCGGGTTCTCCTACGTAATTTCTTTTTTCTTCAATTTCGGCGGCTAGACTTGCTTATGCATCTCTGCCATCTTCTACGATGAAGTCGCTGCTCTTAATTAGTGTTACTCTTATAGAATCTTCTATCTCAATTCTTTCTTCTTCCTTTCGCCCAGCCTAGCAAGTACCAGTCGTCCGCAAACTCCAGCACCGCACTTTATTAAAAATCTCTTCGAAACGTTTTTTCGAAGAACTGTGAGATGCTATGTTTTAACAAATACTAAGCGCAGTGCACTGCATGCGTTCATTGTAGTTGTATGCGCTCATAACTGCCCTTACCTTTCTTCTTATCGATTATAATGGTTAACATAAATTCGCCCTACTATTTAACATTCATATAAAATACTGAGCGCAATACACAACATACAATTGATACGTCTAACGTAAATTTCATTCTTTTCCTTAGGTTGTTGGAGTTCCGGGTGGCTGGTACTTGCGAAAGCGTGGGTGCTTATTCTTTCTCCATTCTTTTCCTTTCTTCTACCTTCTTTTCTTTCGGGACTCCTCGGTGTAGAACCTAAATGGTACGATACCGGGGCTTCCTATGAAATTCGTTTTTTTCTTCAATCTCAGCGGCTAGATTTGCTTAAGCATCTCTGCCATCTTCCACGATGAAGTCGCTCCTCTATTCTGTCTTCTTCCTTTCGCCCTGCCTAGCAAGTACCAGTCGTCCGCGAACTCCAGCACCGCACTTTATTAAAAATCTCTTCGAAACGTTTTTTCGAAGAACTGTGAGATGCTATGTTTTAACAAATACTAAGCGCAGTGCACTGCATGCGTTCATTGTAGTTGTATGCGCTCATAACTGCCCTTACCTTTCTTCTTATCGATTATAATGGTTAACATAAATTCGCCCTACTATTTAACATTCATATAAAATACTGAGCGCAATACACAACATACAATTGATACGTCTAACGTAAATTTCATTCTTTTCCTTAGGTTGTTGGAGTTCCGGGTGGCTGGTACTTGCGAAAGCGTGGGTGCTTATTCTTTCTCTATTCTTTTCCTTTCTTCTACCTTCTTTTCTATCGGGACTCCCTGGTGTAGAACCTGAATGGTACGATACCGGGGTTTCCTACGAAATTCGTCGCGTGGGTGCTTTTTCTTTCTCTACTCTTTTCCTTTCTACCTTCTTTTCTACGTAGCCTCCCAGGTACCAATACCGGGTTCTCCTACGTAATTTCTTTTTTCTTCAATTTCGGCGGCTAGACTTGCTTATGCATCTCTGCCATCTTCTACGATGAAGTCGCTGCTCTTAATTAGTGTTACTCTTATAGAATCTTCTATCTCTCTTCTTTCTTCTTCCTTTCGCCCAGCCTAGCAAGTACCAGTCGTCCGCAAACTCCAGCACCGCACTTTATTAAAGATCTCTTCGAAACGTTTTTTCGAAGAACTGTGAGATGCTATGTTTTAACAAATACTAAGCGCAGTGCACTGCATGCTTTCATTGTAGTTGTATGCGCTCATAACTGCCCTTACCTTTCTTCTTATCGATTATAATGGTTAACATAAATTCGCCCTACTATTTAACATTCATATAAAATACTGAGCGCAATACACAACATACAATTGATACGTCTAACGTAAATTTCATTCTTTTCCTTAGGTTGTTGGAGTTCCGGGTGGCTGGTACTTGCGAAAGCGTGGGTGCTTATTCTTTCTCCATTCTTTTCCTTTATTCTACCTTCTTTTCTTTCGGGACTCCTCGGTGTAGAACCTGAATGGTACGATACCGGGGCTTCCTATGAAATTCGTTTTTTTTTCAATCTCAGCGGCTAGACTTGCTTAAGCATCTCTGCCATCTTCCACGATGAAGTCGCTCCTCTATTCTGTCTTCTTCCTTTCGCCCTGCCTAGCAAGTACCATTCGTCCGCAAACTCCAGCACCGCACTTTATTAAAAATCTCTTCGAAACGTTTTTTTCGAAGAACTGTGATATGCTATGTTTTAACAAATACTAAGCGCAGTGCACTGCATGCGTTCATTGTAGTTGTATGCGCTCATAACTGCCCTTACCTTTCTTCTTATCGATTATAATGGTTAACATAAATTCGCCCTACTATGTAACATTCATATAAAATACTGAGCGCAATACACAACATGCAATTTGTACGTCTAACTTCTTAAATTCCATTCTCCCAGTATTTGAATCATCTGAACAGCTTCTTCGTTGGAATAAACCATGACTGGAATTAAGAACCAGTACAAATACTAATACACATGTGTGAATCAGAAAGTAAGTAGCGTAAGTGACGACTTAAGACTCATGAAGAAAAAAAAATTGATAAATAATTTGGTATTAAATTAATTAAATCTTATCTGCTGGAATAAAATCAAAATGGGTCAATGACGTTTCAGATATTACACAATTGAAATTTACTCCGTTAATTTCACTCCGTCAATTCATTATTCACTCCATGACTAATAACCACTGAACCAAATAATGAAAAGTAATGCAAACTTAAATTAATGGATATTTTTTTCTTAATTAAGGTATCGACTTCAAGCCACGTCATTCGAATAGATATTCAAGTTTCATAATTTCCGAAAAAAAAGTTCATTAATATTTGTAATTTAACTAGTGAAACCGATGGCTTGCAACTACCTGAAAGGCTTCACATGTTAAGTTGCAAATGTTAATGAATTTTTTTCTCGGAATCTGTGCCCCTAATAAAAAAAGTACTAAAAACACTTTTGACTTAAAATTTCGTGCTCTTTAAGAATTCAAGGTTAAAAGTAGGAGTTCCTATTTAAAGAAACAAAGTTGACCTTGAAATACCTTTAAAAATGACCTTGAAGGTCACAAGTAAGGTCACCATCAAGTGCATCGTTCAGAACCTAACAGTTTTTGTTTGAACCATTTTTTGCAATATCCAGTATTTTCCATTCTAGAAGGGGTGGACGGGTGGTCTGGGACACCCTGTATATCTAAAAGTATTGTGTCAAAAAATTAGAATGATCGGAACAGTCTAACCATATTATTTTCTAACTTGTTCATAGCAACTTTTACTACCTGAGCGCGCTCGCCCGTATGCTTATTGTCTAACTTAAAACTTTAAACGCGTTTTTCTCAAAACTACGTTTTTACGGTCGGCGGCGGTGATTTCTCCGAAACCACTGAACCGATCTTCATGAAATTTTAACCACATATTGTACACATAAACAGCTCTCGTCTGAACTACGATCGAATTTAAATTTTGATTTTTACTCTTTTTTTGGCCCAAAAACCGTGGAAAAAAACCTTATTTTTTGAATTTTTTTTTAAAATGTCCGCCATTTTTTTAAAATGTCCGCCATTTTTTTATTTATTGTTAAAAATTAATATCCGTAGTTCATACTAGAGCTACACGTATACTGAATGTAAATAATTTTGATTTTTTCATTTTCGATCAGCCATTATCGAGATATCACCGCCGCCAGCGAACTACTTTTTTTTCACGGAGTTACAGTCACCTGCCATTTTGAAGAATTAGAAGAGTGGAAAAAAAAATTTTCTATGTACTTTAAGAGTGTATTAGTTAACCTCAATAAACTTTTTATAAATATTTATAACAATTCCTTCCTAAAGAAATTAATGAAAATAGTCTTTTTTTTGACCGCCTAAACCAGAATGATCGGTTACACGACATTTCGTCTAAGGACACTTCACCACGCGACATTTCACCTACAGACACTTCGCCTAAAGACATTTCGCCACATGCGACATTTCGCCACAAAACTCAGATTAGGCCGCAAATACCACGACGGGGACGTGTCGGCAATGATTTCATTTTTTTAATTTTTTATAACTCTTACCTTTTTTTTTAGCTTTTTTAAAATCTTTTTGAAATATTTACTTGGAGTCATTTTTTTGTAATAGGAAATCAGAAAATTATATAATGACCTACCTAAGCTCACCTAACCTAACCTAACCTAACCTAACCTATCCAGTATAGCACTACAAGATCGTTGAGTTTTATAACGAGTTTTATATTTAACTTGAATTTAACGTTGAGTTTTATATCGACGATTTTTTATAACTAAAACACCATGAGGATCACTGGCATTCTAACCTAACCTAACCTAATCTAACCTAACTTTTTAAAAATCTTTTTGAAACTTTTACTTGAAGTTATTTGTTCTTTTCTTCTATGATAGGAAATCAGAAAATTATGCGAAATGTCGCATGTGGCGAAATGTCGCATGTGGCGAAATGTCGCTGTGGTGAAATGTCGTGTAGGCGAGATGTCGCTGTGGTGAAGTGTCAGTGTGGCGAAGTGTCGCATGTGGCGAAGTGTCTTTAGGCGAAGTGTCTGTAGGTGAAATGTCGCGTGGTGAAGTGTCCTTAGGCGAAATGTCCTGATACGGAATGATCCCTTAAATAACCGGACTATGATGTATCCAATAATTGCAGTCAAAGGGTTTAAAATTATGTCAGCGGTAGGGAACAAAAGTACCAAGACCGGGAGAAGAGTTCTGCTAGACTTCGAATGGAATAATGAAATAAAGATGCATAGATGTTACGTAGTAAAATCATTGGCAGAAGATATTATTTTGGGATTAGACTTTATTGTCGAAAACAAAATGGCGTTAGTTCCGTATTTAGGAAAAATAATTTGTGATGTTGAACAAGTTAGATCTGAAAATAATGTGTCAAAGAAAGGAATTATTTCAATTCGAAAGAAGTTCATAAAACGAATACGAGCGGCAGGTGAGAATTTAGATTTGACCTTGGGTAATGACAAATTATTGGATAAAAAACAGAAAATAAGGTTAAAGAATAAACGGGTAAATACAAGGAAAAAGCCAATATTTATTTATTTATATATGACCATATACATAAGCCTTAAAAAGGCTTCCTATAGAGGCAAACAAGTTGCCTGTACATAGGTATGGTACATTAATTACAAAAATAACTTAAATACTAGAACTTAAAACTAATATATTCATACTGTTCCATCTTGCACGCATACATAATTTAAACTCGTATCTCTAATTTGTTTCACACTAATATTAGATTTCTTATGAAATCCTTTAATTTAGTCTTAACATTAGCTTTGCTAACTGTTAACTCTTTGAGATCATTCAAGAGTAGGTTGAAAATTTTAATAGCCATGTAGTAGCTGCTTTTCTTACTTATTGTTTTATTAATTTTTGGCAATGGGATGCTTTTATTCCTAGTGTTATTCATGTTTCTACTATAAATATCTTTAAGTTTCTTATAGTGATACGATATTGCTTCAATTTGGAATAATTGCCTAACTGTTAGTGGTGGGTTTTCCATTTCAAAATGGTTTCTGTTAATAATATTTAATAGCTTTTTTTGTACTCCTTGTATCGAGTGCATACAATTGTTATAAGCCCCACCCCAGGCAATTATTCCATAATTGACTAAGCCCTGGAAGAATGCATGGTAGATCATCAGCAAGGTTTTTCTATCCATAATATTTTTAATTTTAGCAAAGACAAAAATTAAATACCTTGTTCTTCTTGTTATAGAATCTATGTGAAAATTCCATTTCATATTATAGTCAAAGTATAGCCCCAAATATTTATGACTTTCAACCCTACTTATTATGTTGTAGCCAATACTAATATTTATATCCCCTGGTACACTGTCACAGTAGTTGCCAAAGGTCATATATACAGTTTTATTTACATTGAGCGATAGTTTATTTAATATCAACCATTTGGCTACCTTACTAAGATAATCGTTCATCTTGTCCTGTGCTGCCGACCACGAGTTATGACTCGAGATGATGACCGTGTCATCTGCATAGGACATTATAGAGTCTTTTAGCATATCTATCAGTAGATCATTGACATACAAGATAAAAAGTAATGGACCTAAAATTGTTCCCTGCGGTACACCTATGTTAATATCTTTGTATTCACTTTTGAAATTATTGATCTTGACGCATTGTTGCCTACCTGATAGATAGCTAGTCAAAAGTTTTAAGGCACATCCTCTTAATCCATATCTTTCCAACTTATCCAATAATATTCTGTGATCGACCGTATCGAAGGCTTTTGCAAGATCCAGAAATGTCGTTATTATAGGTTTACTTTTGTCTAGATTCTTGTATATAATATCCGCAAGACACTCAAGTGCATCTGTTGCTCCTCTGCCTCTGACAAAGCCAAATTGTTTTTCTGAAATTATGTTATGTTTCATTATAAAATTGAAAAGTCGGTTATATATAATTTTCTCAAAGATTTTAGCTATATTCGAAATAAGTGATATTGGGCGATAGTTTGCAATGCATGTACTATCTCCAGCCTTATGAATTGGTACAATATCAGCTCGTTTTAGCACATTCGGCCAAATCGATTGCTGTATACTTGTGTTAAAAATATGTTCCAATGGCCTTGCCAGGAAGGTAGCAATGCACTTGATTGTACTTGCATTGATACCGTCAACTCCACCAGCTTTTTTCTTCATTTCATTTATTATTTTATGAATTTCACTGATATTGGTCGGTTGTATAAACATGGACTTGCTATTTCTTGCTGGCATTCTTATTTGGTCATCGCACGTATTATTTATTTGATTGCTTAAATCTATTCCAATTTGACTGAAATAGTTATTCATTTCATTCGCTATATTTGTCTTATTTACTACTTTTTGGTTATTTACCATAATGCAATCAGGCGATTTCATTTGTTTATTGCTTTTGCCCATTTTATTATTTATAATGCTCCATAGCTGTCTTGGATTATCGCCTCTTTTTCTTATCTCGTTATTTTCGTACTTGTATTTTGCATCTTTAATTGTTTTACTCAAGATTTTTTCATAATTTTTATATTCATGCTTTAGATTTGTATTTGTAGGATTTTTTTTCCATATGTTGTATAGATTTTCTTTATTTTTACAAGATACTAATATTGCTTTAGTTATCCATTGCTTTCTAGGTAAATGCTTATTTTTTTTATCTTTTGTTTTACATGTGGCTTTTCCAGCACAGCTATGTATCATATTTGTTAGTTTTTCTAAAGCAAGATTTGGGTCCTGATAATTCAGGCATGAATTCCAATCTATTTTCTTTGCATATTCCCTTAACTTCCTATAATTAACATAATTTTCTATCTTATCTTGTGCATTTTGCACTTTAAGCTGATCTATACTTACTACAAGCGGATAATGATCATTAAAGGGAGTACATAGTTTAAAAGACTCAATATTAACTCCTCCGGACTTTGCAAAACAATTATCGATACAGGAACCTGATTCGTCATCTAGAGAGGGTCTTGTTACTCCTCTATAATAAGGAATAAATTCCTGCTCAAGAAAATTATTTAAGAATTCTTGACTTATTGAAATTGCACTTACATTATTATTTTGTACGTTATTTACCATTATATCTATGTTGAAATCTCCTATTATATAGTGGTTTTTAGATTTTATATGTTTTGTCAGAAATTTTTTAACACTACTTAGGAATTTGGTTTTTGGAACATCATGACATCTGTATATAGCGGAAACTCTTAATCATTCATCTGACTGAAGCTTAAGATTCGAGCTAACCACACTCAGTCTATCAATTATTTCTACTTTGGTATTTTCATAAATATTATTTTTAATGTACACGAGGACACCATCGGCCCTGTTAATTTTACTTTCGTTGTAACAAAATTTATATCCATGTAATTGATAGAAATGAGGGTGCTGCACGTTCCATGTCTCCGTACATATTATTACACATGGCTTTTTTGACATACTTTCCACGAATGTTTCTAATTTCTCAAAATTTGCATTGAGACTTCTTATGTTCACACACAAAATTAGATTCTTCTTCTTCGCTATCTTCTTATTTAGCTCTTTGATGTTTTCAGTTTCACACTCTATCTTGCTTACTTCTTCAATGTTAATGTCCTGGTCCATGGTTATTTCTTGCTTCTTTCTTTCCTTGATATATTTTCGCTGAGTGTGTTGATTGATGATGTTGACATTCCAGCAGTTAACACTTCAGCTGCTTTAGCTGTCGTGGTCCCTGCCATGCCGACATATCTTGGTAGTATAGGCTGTATTGTGTAGTCGGTAAAGTCAATGAACTTCCGTATCTTGGCTGCTAAGATTTTGCATTCGTGGCTGTCTGTTGCCATATGTTCTGTCTTATATTGTGTTTTATATTTACTGTTACTATAGACGCAGTTAGGACATTTCATTATGTTATCTTGTACCGTACATTCTCTGGTTATATGATTTCCAGCACATTTGAAACAGATATGCTTGTTTCTGCACTTTAGACCATTATGTCCAAAACCACCACACTTAAAACATGGCTTGATATTGCAATAGTCATAGACTTTGCAGTTTTGATATCCAACAAATATTTTATTCTTGTTTTCCCTGATAAACTGATACAATTCTGCTGGCATTTCAATTATTGCTGTTTGTAATTTAGTATTGTTGTTCTTATATGTTGTAACGTGGCGTCCGTGGGACGGCCAGTTACATAAAAGCATAGAGGCTCGGAGAGCCGTGCCGCCGACGAGAGCCGCCGAGAGAATGCCGACGACGCCGAAGGTTCGTGGCGAGGGGACGCCGGGGAGCGAAACCGGCAGCGCCGAACCGACGGTCGGGCGCGCTCGGGTGAGATCGGCGCCGCCCAGAGAGATTGACGGCCGATGGGCGCCGAAAAACGGAGATCGGACCGAGGCGAGTGATAGCGTACGAGTTCGGGCGAGCTCGGGATTCTTCGGGAATCCTCGGACCGGGGGGGCCGAAAGGGGGGCACTTCGTTTTGAACCGCGAGCCGTGTGTGAGCGAAAAATAGCGAGTAACCCGTGGATTGAAGATTTTTGTGAGTTTTGTGAGAGTGTGTGATTGGACGGAAAAAAAATACAGCGACGACTTGGCATTCCCCCCCGGACGTGATTTTTTTGGAAGCAGCAGCGAAGCCGAGAGGGACGGCGAGAGAACGAGACGAGAGGGAACAGCCAGGGACGACCAGGGAAAGTTCGAGTGCACCGGACGTTCTGGTAAGTCCCGTCATACTATCCGTATGCGATGCGAAGCCGCGCGCCGGCCATGGATGGGGTGCATCCGCCGGTGCAGCACGGCACGCGGAGTGGGGGCTACGGGCCCGCCACCGGCTCACACGCGTGCAGATTGCAACCGCCCGAAGAGAAGAAGACGACTGCCGCGATCGCGCCCCTGAATAGGATTGTATAGAGTCGCGCTCGTAACGCCACCCGACTGTACTCGTTTACCTAGGACGGAATAAAGTTCGATTGTTGTGATGAAAGCCCACCGTGTCGATGATTTCGTAAAGGCCGACCGATTCCTGTAGATACTCGCCGCCCTCACGTTCCCCTCTACCATGATGCGATAGGAGCTAGCGGGAAGATCCGGTCGAGACGACTCCCGGAAGTGATGCGCCGCGGATTAAAAATTAAAGGCCCGATGAGTCGGGCTGGTGCAAGGATGCACCTGGCGCCCAAGGGATCCGCGGAATGCCACGTTGGGGTCAGGGAGATAGAACGTAGGTCAGGAAATGCGTTACAAAATGGCGCCCAACGTGGGGCCCACGCGAGGATGATATACCGGTCGGCCACTTTTGAACTGGTTTTTCTATTGTTGACGCGGTAAAGGACATGGGGCGCTAGGTAAACGAGTCGGGTGAGCGGTAAGCCGGCTGTTACTAAGCGATAGAGGTGTGAGAAAACAAATAGCCGGCTAGCCGAGACAACGGGTTAGGTCACGGAGTCAAAGCGACGTCACAACAGCTGATCGTTGTTGATTATAGGTCGGAAAGCGACAGGTCAACAACCTGACAGCTCGGGGAAGGATAGTCGACGCTCGCCGAGGATTTAAAGTGGGAATTTCGGTTTTTCGGGTAACTGAACCGCCGCGGAGGATGATGCCGGATTTCGCGAACGAGTCGGCCCTAATTACGTGGGCAGCCGCTCTGGAAGAGCCGGACATCCGCCGAGAATTGCGGGCGGTCAACGTCAACGCGGAAGGGAGTGAACCTACCGCCCGATTGCGGTTGTTGCGGTATGCGATGCGTAGCCGCTTCGGGATCCAGGATCTGTGGGGCCCCGACGATGAGGTGCAGGGCGGAGCAGAAGGTCCCGGAGACGGAGAACCGACCGCCGCAGGTCTCCCTGAGGAGAGGCAGTCGCAGGACGAGCCCACCAGGGAGGAGGCGAGGGAAGGGAGACGGTCTCCGTCGAAAACGCCATCGGGGCGGGAGGCGAGGGACGAACCCTCGGCACGTAGAGTTTACGTACTCCCTGAAGGGCCTCTCGCGACGCGGGCCACGGGCCCCGGGGGGAGATATGTGTTGTTGGACCTCTCCGGAGAGGTGGCTCCCCCGATAAGCGAGGGGATGATGCGATCGGACCCGGCGATAACCCGGTGGGGTAGCGGCCGAATTCAGGCCGAGATGCAACCGCGGAGACGATCCGAAGAAGAGCGACGACACTCGGAGGAGAGCCGCGAGATCGGTCGATCGACGACGGCACCCGAGAGGGCTAGGAGAGCCTACCCCGAGGCGGTCCGGCGCGAGGACGTCGGACCGCAATGTCCCGATGAGGGGGAGGACCCTGAGTCGGCAGCAGAGGAAGGGCGACCGGCAAGAGGCCGGACGTGCCTGAGGCCGCGGCGGAGGGAGACCATCTTCCGCCGAGACGAGGAGGACGAGTCGGACTCTGGCGAGGACGCCGGAGACCGCCGCCACCGCAGGGAGTTGCGCTGGAGCGCAGCGGCCCCGGCAAGGAGGGGGGAGGACTCGAGAGTCCCGGACCCCCTGGAGCAGGGCAGAAGCAGCGGGAGGAGGGTCGCAGGGCCCGGAGAAGAGGGACCGCACTCCTCCACCCTACAGGGATCGGCGGTGGCCGTACCTCAGCTGGGACGGCGGAGTGAGACGTTCCGGATAGGTGGCCGCCAGAGCCACGAAGGGATGAGGGACTACTATCCGGAAGTCACCCGCCGCGAACGAACATCCTTCCTAGATGGCCACAGGTCTCCGAGCGAGATCGTGAGGAAGTGGGGGGTGCATTTCAAGGACAACAAGCACCACTACGCAGAGGAGTTCCTGGTCCGATTAGAGGAGAAGCGCCAGGTGTCGTCCCTGACAGATAAGGAGATCCTGGACGCGCTGCCGGAGCTGTTGAGCGGAAGAGCCAGAGATTGGTACCGGCTCTCCCATCGGGAGTGGCAGGCTTGGGAGGACTTTACGGAAGGATTCCGAGAACGATTCAACGGGCCAAACTACCAGCGGATGCTGAAGGAGGAGGTCACGTATCGGATCCAACAGACCGGGGAGTCGATGGCAGATTTCGTGGACGCCATGAGGAGCCTGATGACACACATAGTGCCACCGTGGTCGCAGTCGCAGCAACTGGACGCGGTGATAGGCAACATCCACCCTCGGTACCTCAGCCAGATACGAGTAAGCCAAATAAGGGCGTTCAAGGAGCTAGTGGCACTCGGGACCGACCTGGAGACTGGCTGGGCGCTATCCCGGAAGCATCGGGAATTGGCCTCCCGAGAAGACCGCCATGGGAGATGGTCGGAAAAAGATCGGGAGAGGCCCCGAAGACAGGAACTGAGCAGCTCGTCAGAGGAGTGGTCGGAGGGATCGCCTGACCGAGACCGCCGAATGCCGCCGCCACATGAAGGGAGGTCGGCTGGGCGGCGGGAGCGATCCCCGTCTCCTCGAGGACAAAGGGCAGAGCGGAGGTCCTACCGGGACGAATACCCTCGCAGAGAGGAAGGACGGAAGGGCCCCGTAAGAAGAGACGTCGCCGCCGTGGACCGTGAAGACGACAGGGGCACGGCGTATCCGACCGGAGGGGAATCCCGGAAGGAGAGTGCAAATGCAGCTACAAGGACCCGGGCCCCTACCCCAGCAGCACCAAGGCGAAGGGGGGGGGAGGAAGAGGAGCCGAGCCGGCCCGCGAGAGGGCGGCTAGACGGCCAACCAACCCCAGGGCCCCGGGAAGACCGTGGAGAGACGCCCAGATCAACCTGCTGGAATTGCGGGAAGATCGGACATCGCTACGGAGAATGTACCGCCCCACGGAAACGGTTTTGTTTCCGATGTGGACTACCGGGGGTGTGGGTGGAATCCTGCACCCGGTGCAATCGTAACGGGGCGGGAAACGACCGACGGAGGGCGCAGTAGGAGCGAGCAGCTCTCCGGGACCCGTGACGGGGACGATGAAAGTCCCTCACGGATTGCTCCAATTGGATTTGCGAGGACCCCTCCGAGTGCATCGGGCTGACACCCGGCACTACTTGAGGGCCACCCTCGACGGGAAAGGGCTGTGGGCCCTAATCGACACGGGATCAGCGCGCTCGTACTTTGGAGGACCGCTGGCACGGGCTTTCCCAGGGGTGAAAGGATTACCCCCAGGCCCAGGGGGCGGGGAGGTAACCGTAGCCAACGGGGAGTCCCTCCAGGTAGCGTTCGCGCTGGTAATGCCAGTCACCTTCGACGGGGTGGCGGGCAAACTGACGATCCGGATAGTCGCGGACTTGACACATGAGTGCATCCTAGGGATGGACTTTCTGCGGGAGTTTGGAGTAAGAATCAACTACGCAGACCATACGTACCACCTCACCGAGGGCGTCGGTGCACGAGCCCCGGCGGAGGAGGAGGGCGGCGGAGAGCCTGGAGGGGCAGAATGTGCAGGCCTATCGGAGCTGACAGCTGAGCAAGAAGCCAGACTGAAGGGTATGCTCGATAGGACACTTCCCCCTGGCGGGCCCGCCCTAGGATTGACAGATCTGACAACCCACCGGATAGACGTGCAAGGACATCCTCCCATCAAACAGCGGCACCACATGGTTTCCCCTCGAGTGCTAGAGGCAATGAGCGAGGAAGTGGATAAAATGCTGGAAGAGGGAGTGATAGAGCAGTCGGCAAGTGGATGGTCAAGTCCCGTGGTGATGGTAAAGAAGCCGAACGGGAAGTATCGATTTTGTATCGATTTCCGAGGGGTGAACGCAGTGTCCACGAAGGATGCGTACCCCCTCCCGTACATGGCCGCCATCCTGGATAAATTGAGAGCGGCCAAGTACATCTCCACTCTCGACTTGAGCCAGGCGTATTTTCAGATCCCGCTGGCAGAAGAGAGTCGGGAGATTACGGCTTTTAGCGTTCCAGGACGCGGGTTATTCCAGTTTCGAAGGATGCCGTATGGATTGAGCGGAGCTCCGGCTACCTTCCAGCGACTGTTGGACCGACTTATTGGACCAGAGATGGAACCGCATGCGTTCGCCTACCTGGATGACATCATAATTGTCACGGAGACGTTCGAGGAACACCTGGAATGGTTGGAGAAGATATTGAAGCGAATTAGAGCGGCAGGTTTGGCTATTAACCCCGAAAAATGCGAGTTTGGCTGTTCACAGGTACGATACTTGGGATTCTTGGTGAATAGGGAGGGCCTGCAGATGGATCCTGAGAAAGTGGCCCCTATTTTGGAATACCCAGCACCGACGAATTTGAAACAGCTGCGCAGGTTCTTGGGGATGGCCTCCTGGTACCGCCGCTTCATCGACGGATTTGCGGAGAGGTCGGCGCCACTCACGGCCTTGCTGAAGAAAGGCCGGCGATGGAGTTGGGAAGAGGAGCAGGCTCGGGCGTTTGAAGCCCTGAAGGAGGCCTTGATGACTCCGCCGACACTCGCGTATCCCGATTTCTCCCGCCCGTTCGTGCTACAGACGGATGCGAGCGCGGGAGGACTCGGAGCCGTGTTGAGCCAGTCGTCCGCCGATGGCGAGCACGTGATTGCTTTTGCCAGCCGGACACTGACGGACGCCGAAAAGAATTACACGGTAACCGAGCAAGAATGTCTAGCGGTGGTGTGGGCGATCGGGAAGTTTAGAGCGTACCTGGAAGGATACCGCTTCACCGTAATCACCGACCACCATAGTTTGAGATGGCTCCACAATCTGAAGAACCCGACGGGCAGGTTGGCGCGCTGGGCACTGAATCTCCTGGAGTACGACTACGAGATAGTGCACCGGAAGGGAGCCCTACACCACGTACCAGACGCCTTATCCAGGATGTACGAATCCGCCACGGAGGAAGTGGTCGGGATCGAGGATGAGAGCGACGCCTGGTACAAGCAGCGGTGGCAACACGTGGAAAGGAGCCCGAAGCAGTTCCCCGGTTGGACCATCGACGGCGATAGACTCTACTACCGCCGGGAAGATCCCTTGCTCGCCGGAGTGCTGGACGACGCCGACGAATGGAAACTAGTCGTACCAGCCCGGGACAGGGAGGCCGCTTGGCGCGAGGCGCACGAAAAGCCCTCGGCAGGCCACCCGGGAGTGGAGAAGACATATCACCGGCTGGCCCGAAGATGGTATTGGCCAGGAATGTACCACGACGTAGTTCGCTGGGTACGAGCCTGCACGGTGTGCCAAGCACAGAAGGTGCAGCAGCAGCCACCGGCAGGGCTGATGGGCAGACGGCTGGTGGAAGAACCGTGGACGGTAGTAGCCGCAGACATTATGGGGCCGTTTCCACCAAGCCGCGCGGGAAACGCCTACCTGCTGGTCTTCCAAGATCTCTACACACGCTGGATAGAATGCGTGCCATTGCGGAAGGCCAACGGGAAGAACATTGTCAAGGCGTTTGAAGACCTGATCGTGTTCCGATTTGGTGCGCCAGAGGTGCTACTCACGGATAACGGGACGGAGTTCGTGAACCGGACAGTGGATGAATTGACCAAGGCTTATGGTATTCACCATTCCACGACGCCGCCGTATCACGCGCAGGCAAACCCGGTGGAAAGGGTGAACCGTTCGTTGAAAACGATGATCGCCTCGTTCCTGGAGGAGGACCACCGGGAGTGGGATGTCCACATCGCGGAATTCCGCTTCGCAGTAAATACCTCTGTGCACGCGACGACGAAGCTGACGCCGGCGTTCCTGAATCTAGGGAGAGAGCCGCGGGCAGGTCGCGTCGAGAGAGAGGGTGTCGGGCGCGAGGAACGAGAACCGCGGCCAGTGGAAGACTGGGCGGAAAGGATGACTCGATTGTCCGCGTTGAGGGACTTAGCCCAGCGACACATAGCGGAAGCCTGGCAGCGTCAGGCCCGCTATTATAACGCGAAACGGAAAGCGAGGGAATTCCAAGAGGGGGATAAGGTATGGAAAAGGAATCGAGTACTATCCTCCTCGGCGAATTGGGTTGCGGCGAAACTAGCACCGAAATTCGCGGGGCCCTATCGAATAGGACGCGTAATTTCTCCGGTCGTGTACGAGCTCCTGAGCGAACAGGGGAAACCGATCGGGAAAGTGCATATAAAGGACCTGAAGGCATGGGGGTCGGAAACAGACAGGAAAACTGATGAAAAGGTTTCTGTTTCAGATTTAAGCAAGGATGGCCGAACCAGCGAGTCCCGAGCGGATGGAGACCGGCGGAACGACAGGGATGGTCGTGGTCGAACTCCTGCCGCAGGAGCTGGAGGGTCTAAGGGCCATGCTGACCCGGGAGCGGGAGAAGGCCGCGCGGGAGGAGGAGACGCGACTGAGCGCGTCCCTCACCCGGGGTCTCCAGGTAGGAGCCGTCGACGAGGTCGACGAGGACGCCCTCCTGGCCGACTACCCGGAGAGCGGGGAGGAGCGGGTCGACGAGACGACTCCGGAAGTCCGGGAGGAGAAGCCGCCGACGGCCAAGGAAGCCGCGCGTCCGGCGCCAGCCCGACGTACGGAGGACGTGAGCCCGCCTCGCCCAGCGCCGCGCCGAGCCCGGTCAAGGGTCCGCTGGGAGGACGAGTCCCCAGAGGACGAGCGCGCCGCGGGACCGTCGCAGAGGACGATCCGTCGAAGGCAGGCCCGCCGGCAACAGCGCGACCGGAGTCCGGCACCCCGTGGGGAAGCCGCCTCCGGCCGAGGGCGCGGCGCGGAGAAACGGGAGCGATCGCGAGACCGGTCACAGTCCCGGGGTCCCGCGAAGAAGCCGCGGCCGAGCAGCGGCACTCTCGGCGAAAGTCAGGGAGAAGCCCTGGGCGCAGCGGTAGCCGCGGTCGGCCGACTCACGGCCGACCAGTGGAAGACCCTTAAGGGGTGGGTCGACCGGGGAGAAATCGGCCTTCGCGAGGCCCCGAGGTGCTGGAACTGTGGAGCGGCAGGCCATCGGCACCGGGATTGCCGGCAGCCGAAGCGTCGCTACTGCGACCGGTGTGGCGCGCGAGGCACCGAACGAGAGCGATGCCCGCGCTGTGCCGCCACGCATGCCACCGGGAATAGTTCCGGCCGCATGTAGAAGTGGAACGGCGGCCGGGAGGAGGAAGTCCAGGGGTCCTAAGACCGTGCGTATTCCGGCCGGCCCCTGGCCGGCCAGTGAGAAGCCGTGCACCGAAGTCCGGCTCGATAGGGAGATCTTGCCGGGCCCACGAACACCAGGGCAAAAGACGAAACGGCACCAGAGGGAAGCCGAGGAGTCAAGCAAGCGAAGGCAGTAGAGCGGCACCAGAGGGAAGCCGCCACGCCAAACTGGAGCAACTAGGCGGAACGCATCTCCCCTTAGTAAGAGATACGTCCCGGATAAGGGGGGGGGAGTTGTAACGTGGCGTCCGTGGGACGGCCAGTTACATAAAAGCATAGAGGCTCGGAGAGCCGTGCCGCCGACGAGAGCCGCCGAGAGAATGCCGACGACGCCGAAGGTTCGTGGCGAGGGGACGCCGGGGAGCGAAACCGGCAGCGCCGAACCGACGGTCGGGCGCGCTCGGGTGAGATCGGCGCCGCCCAGAGAGATTGACGGCCGATGGGCGCCGAAAAACGGAGATCGGACCGAGGCGAGTGATAGCGTACGAGTTCGGGCGAGCTCGGGATTCTTCGGGAATCCTCGGACCGGGGGGGCCGAAAGGGGGGCACTTCGTTTTGAACCGCGAGCCGTGTGTGAGCGAAAAATAGCGAGTAACCCGTGGATTGAAGATTTTTGTGAGTTTTGTGAGAGTGTGTGATTGGACGGAAAAAAAATACAGCGACGACTTGGCATTCCCCCCCGGGCGTGATTTTTTTGGAAGCAGCAGCGAAGCCGAGAGGGACGGCGAGAGAACGAGACGAGAGGGAACAGCCAGGGACGACCAGGGAAAGTTCGAGTGCACCGGACGTTCTGGTAAGTCCCGTCATACTATCCGTATGCGATGCGAAGCCGCGCGCCGGCCATGGATGGGGTGCATCCGCCGGTGCAGCACGGCACGCGGAGTGGGGGCTACGGGCCCGCCACCGGCTCACACGCGTGCAGATTGCAACCGCCCGAAGAGAAGAAGACGACTGCCGCGATCGCGCCCCTGAATAGGATTGTATAGAGTCGCGCTCGTAACGCCACCCGACTGTACTCGTTTACCTAGGACGGAATAAAGTTCGATTGTTGTGATGAAAGCCCACCGTGTCGATGATTTCGTAAAGGCCGACCGATTCCTGTAGATACTCGCCGCCCTCACGTTCCCCTCTACCATGATGCGATAGGAGCTAGCGGGAAGATCCGGTCGAGACGACTCCCGGAAGTGATGCGCCGCGGATTAAAAATTAAAGGCCCGATGAGTCGGGCTGGTGCAAGGATGCACCTGGCGCCCAAGGGATCCGCGGAATGCCACGTTGGGGTCAGGGAGATAGAACGTAGGTCAGGAAATGCGTTACAATGTATGTAAAACTATACATTTTTTTGAAAGTTTACTAAAGTTTCTTTCGTTTATATCTTCTTCCAGTTTTTTATTATCTAGGTTTTCAAAATTGTTTATTCCTACTACTTTGACTTTTGGATTTTCTACTCTTTCCTTGTTCACTTCACACGCATCAGCTAGTTTTTTCTTCAAAACACTGTATACTTTACTTGTGCTATCCTCGTTTAGACAACTGACAATTATTTCATCCTTTTTTGTATAAACTTTATTGATCTGAATGGTCTTGTCTTTATTTAGATAGTGAGCTACACAATAGTTCATTTGATCAATGGTATTATCTGATTTGTTTTTTATTATTATACTAGGAACTCTTTTTGACCTGGTGGTTGTTTTTGGAAAAGACGCTACATCTGCAAAAGTTTTATTTTTCACTGCCTTTATGTCACTTTTTTGTTTTTCAAGTAGATCTCTTAGCATCTTGTTTTTTTCTGTTAGTTCTTTGTTTAGTTCTCTTAATAATGCATTTTCTCTTTTCAAACTGTTTTCATTCACCTCTCCTTCTTCCTCGTCACTTGTTTCTTCTAAATTATCGAGTAGTTTCTTTCTGGAATCTGACTGATGAATTAATTTCACTTGAGCAACTATATGCCTAGCCTCGTTACTCAGCGTTTCTTTGCTTAGGTTTGAGGTTAGGTCGAGGTCCTCGTGTTCATTACATATTCCTAATACACTACTAAGTTTGATAGCACCATCTAATCTTGCAAAATCACTTGTATGATAAACATTCTCACAAATTAGACACACAACTGTTTTAACTTCTTAGTTTCGGGTGACATTTGTAAAAAATTGTCGCTTGTGCACACGACGAGCCTGCACTCGTTTCCGCCATCTTGTATATTTTGTTCAGATAAATCAGTGCAAACGCATCTAATCGCGATGATGGAATGCCGATTAGAGGACATCCCAATTAAAGAACGCAAAGATCACCGGGGAATACCTACGGGTGTTTATCGGAACGTGCCATTAATCCGGGGAAATGTTTTCGGAAAAGAGATTTTAATATTGATCGATACGGGTGCCCAAGTTTCTGTGATTAGTCAGAAATATTTGGATCAGATTAAAGTAGAGTTTCCTTATGCAGTTACTGAACCAGTCAAGGGTATTCACATATATAGTGATGTAGCAGCGAGAATTATCCCAATAACAGAAAAAATAACTATGGGGATTGACGTGGGGAAAGTTACTTTAGAGGGAAGTTTTTACGTGGCTGCGGAGCTAGCTAATCCAATGGTATTGGGCATGGATGTATTAACAAGATACAACATTGATATTTGGTTGTCAAAGGGTGTATTGTGTATAAGTGAGTTGGAAGCATTGATCCCATTTATTATACGCAGGACATCCGAGGGAAATGAAAAAGCACAGGGACAATTAAAAGATCAAATTGTTACAATTCAGATGATGAGAACTAATAGCTTAGATCCAGAAAAAATGTCGGATTTGATGGATCTTAGGACGGATGAAGAGACTTTAAGAAAGCAGAATGAATTGTGTAATAAGTTGCTTAGAGCTAAAGGGATTTTAACAGATGAATCGAACAAGGAACTGACAGGTTCGGAACTGAAACACGAAGTTTTGCGGAAAACGCGAAAAATCTGCGAAGATAATATGGTGTTTTTGCCTCTGGGCAAACAAGCGAGCGAGCGATATATCCGAGGTTCTGATAAATCAATGGATGAAGAATTAGAATTTTTAAACGCGGACGATAGTGCTGAATCCAGGTTAGGAATGACAAGGCTGAAAAGGGCGCGCAAGGATTCGGATGGTTTAGAATTAGTCAGTTCTAGTTTGAGTAACATTTTGGATAAAGGGGATAATATCGTAAAAGGGAAAGAGAATTATCCAGGTGTTATCGTCAAAGAGGAAAAATCTTCGGAAAAAGAGGTTGGGAACCATAAAAGGAAGAGATACACGGATGAACCGAAGAACCACTGCCGGAGCATTGGTGGGGATAAGGCGGAGCCTGTCATGAGGCGATGCGCGGAACGATGCGCGCCGAGGCGACGAGCAGAGAGCAGTGGAACAGTCCGTCAGTCAGCTAGCGGAGAGCAAGCAAGAAGGTTCGATAAGAAAAATGTCTGAACAAGAGAGTGACTATCAGCAGTTAGTACAAGCACGGGAAGAAGAAAATGGGATATATACCGTATACCGATATTTGTATATACGTATACCCGACGCTTGGGGGGAAGTAATTCCAAAGTGCGGAAATTAAAAAGTGACGAACCTTCAAAAAATCGTTTATCCCGACGCGTGGGCGGAAGTAATTCCAAAAGTGCGAAAAATTCAAAAGTTCTCGAAATTCTTTTAGAATCGAATCGCGTAAGTGAAAGTGATTTCCTGCGAAAGAAGAAGTTCTCGAATTCTTTTAAAATCGAATCGTAAGCCGCGTGTGAAAAAAGTGGACGTGCGCGCAACAAAAGATATCGTTCTTATCAAAAACGAGTGCCGTCGGACAGATATCCGTCACGTGCCTAAGATCTCTGATCAATACGATCGGAAGTTGGTGGGATTTATCTCTACCAAATAACAAATTGTGCAACTGGATTGTGCAATATTTAACCTTTCTTTAAAAAAAAAAAAAAAAAAAAAAAAAAAGAAAATACCTACTGTAAGCACGAAACAGTGGATGCTCGCTGAAAGCAAAAAAGTAAGCGAAAGATCATTGTCTCACGCAGTCGAGAACAATAAGTAACATCAAGATGACGCTAAGAAGATCACCACAAACCTCCAAGAATGGTCCAGTCACCAGATCGACGGGATCCATAAGTCTCGAACACGGGGAGCCATCTCAAAGGATACCTGGAAGGATGATAAATGTGGATGATAACCAAGGAAATGTCATAACAATAAATGAGACCAACGCTTCAAGACATCAGGATTCTACAAGTAATTTTACGTTACCTAAAAATGAGATGAAATATTGTTGTTATTGCGAGAATTATCTAAGGGTATGAATGCAATTGGCAGCAAAGTCAATAATTTAGAAGAAACTGTAAAATCAATTGATGTTGAAGTAAATAATATCCGAACTAAAGATATTCAAGAAAAAGATAACGTAACGGTCAAATCACAGAGTACAGTAGCTAGTTATATCAGTAGTTTGCCAGATAGAGCAAGTTCTAAGAAATCTAATGCTAGCGTAATTGGTGAGAACAGAAAAGTGATTAAAAGATTAGTTACAGAAAAATCTAAATTGACAGATCTTACCTTTGATGGTAAATTAAGTTCCATGAATCCAGTAAAATTCTTAAACAAGTTTGAAGAAATAGCCATTAGAGAAGGGTATCATAAAGATGAGTTGTCTGAAAAAATAATATTTAATTTAAAGGGAGACGCTCGCATATGGGGCAACCTTATTGAATATCAAAATTATGAACAACTTAAAGAGATGTTTTTAGCAAGACATTGGAACGATAGAATTCAACAAGATGTTATGGCATATATTATGAATGGTCATTATGAACCGAAACTTGGATCCATGGAAACTTATTTTTTGACTTGGATGACACATGCCAATTGCATTGATGCACCATTAACTGAAGAGTGGAAAATCAATAAGTTAATATTACACTTTCCTGAGCGCATATACGAGCGTTTAAGAGCAGTTCCGGATTTGTCAGTTCCACGTGTTATTTCAAGATTAATTGAATACGATGGTTCACACGTAGGCTTATCTAACGAAAGTCCTAGGGGAATAGACAAACCTAAATCTCAGAAAGCAGGAGAATCTGAAGATAGGGATTCTAAGAAGGGCTATTACAGGAAAGATTATTGTAATAAAACTGAGAATAAGACAGACAAACCTGTTAAAGCTGTCGAGGTCAAATTGGAACCAAAGCCGTCGAGTAGACCTAGGGAATCTGAAAAGAGAAAAGTTTGTAGATTGGAAAAGGTTGAAGAAACGGTTGAAAATTATGAGGATAGCTTAAAGGAGAAACAGGTCAAGGAAAGTCTTATGGAGGAGAGTTCAAGTGATGACGATACAGATATTGAGGGATTAAAGCATTATGCGATGATTTTGGTAGGACCGTGTGAAAATAGTAGAGATTCGGATTTGAAAAAAGAAGATCGTACTCAGGGTCCGAAAAAATATCAAGTTCCAAATATAAAAGTAAATTTGGGAGGAAAAATCTTTAATGCTTTGATAGATACAGGAGCTGAGATTTCGGTGATATCTGAAAGGGTCATTGACTTGTTAAGGGATCATTCTGGTTTATAATTTTCAAAAAATCGATTTTTTGTTCATAGCAACTTTTACTACCTGAGCGCGCTCGCCCGTATGCCTATTGTCTAACTTAAAACTTTAAACGCGTTTTTCTCAAAACTACGTTTTTACGGTCGGCGGCGGTGATTTCTCCGAAACCACTGAACCGATCTTCATGAAATTTTAACCACATATTGTACACATAAACAGCTCTCGTCTGAACTACGATCGAATTTAAATTTTGATTTTTACTCTTTTTTTGGCCCAAAAACCGTGGAAAAAAACCTTATTTTTTGAAATTTTTTTTAAAATGTCCGCCATTTTTTATTTATTGTTAAAAATTAATATCCGTAGTTCATACTAGAGCTACACGTATACTGAATGTAAATAATTTTGATTTTTTCATTTTCGATCAGCCATTATCGAGATATCACCGCCGCCAGCGAACTACTTTTTTTTCACGGAGTTACAGTCACCTGCCATTTTGAAGAATTAGAAGAGTGGAAAAAAAAATTTTCTATGTACTTTAAGAGTGTATTAGTTAACCTCAATAAACTTTTTATAAATATTTATAACAATTCCTTCCTAAAGAAATTAATGAAAATAGTCTTTTTTTTGACCGCCTAAACCAGAATGATCGGTTACACGACATTTCGTCTAAGGACACTTCACCACGCGACATTTCACCTACAGACACTTCGCCTAAAGACATTTCGCCACATGCGACACTTCGCCACACGACATTTCGCCTACGCAACATTTCGCCACAAATCTCAGATTAGGCCGCAAATACCACGACGGGGACGTGTCGGCAATGATTCCATTTTTTTATTTTTTAAAAACTTTTTTTACCTTTTTTTTAGCTTTTTTAAAATCTTTTTGAAATATTTACTTGGAGTCATTTTTTTGTAATAGGAAATCAGAAAATTATATAATGACCTACCTAAGCTCACCTAACCTAACCTAACCTAACCTATCCAGTATAGCACTACAAGATCGTTGAGTTTTATAACGAGTTTTATATTTAACTTGAATTTAACGTTGAGTTTTATATCGACGATTTTTTATAACTAAAACACCATGAGGATCACTGGCATTCTAACCTAACCTAACCTAATCTAACCTAACTTTTTAAAAATCTTTTTGAAACTTTTACTTGAAGTTATTTGTTCTTTTCTTCTATGATAGGAAATCAGAAAATTATGCGAAATGTCGCATGTGGCGAAATGTCGCATGTGGCGAAATGTCGCTGTGGTGAAATGTCGTGTAGGCGAGATGTCGCTGTGGTGAAGTGTCAGTGTGGCGAAGTGTCGCATGTGGCGAAGTGTCTTTAGGCGAAGTGTCTGTAGGTGAAATGTCGCGTGGTGAAGTGTCCTTAGGCGAAATGTCCTGATACGGAATGATCCCTTAAATAACCGGACTATGATGTATCCAATAATTGCAGTCAAAGGGGTTAAAATTATGTCAGCGGTAGGGAACAAAAGTACCAAGACCGGGAGAAGAGTTCTGCTAGACTTCGAATGGAATAATGAAATAAAGATGCATAGATGTTACGTAGTAAAATCATTGGCAGAAGATATTATTTTGGGATTAGACTTTATTGTCGAAAACAAAATGGCGTTAGTTCCGTATTTAGGAAAAATAATTTGTGATGTTGAACAAGTTAGATCTGAAAATAATGTGTCAAAGAAAGGAATTATTTCAATTCGAAAGAAGTTCATAAAACGAATACGAGCGGCAGGTGAGAATTTAGATTTGACCTTGGGTAATGACAAATTATTGGATAAAAAACAGAAAATAAGGTTAAAGAATAAACGGGTAAATACAAGGAAAAAGCCAATATTTATTTATTTATATATGACCATATACATAAGCCTTAAAAAGGCTTCCTATAGAGGCAAACAAGTTGCCTGTACATAGGTATGGTACATTAATTACAAAAATAACTTAAATACTAGAACTTAAAACTAATATATTCATACTGTTCCATCTTGCACGCATACATAAGTTAAACTCGTATCTCTAATTTGTTTCACACTAATATTAGATTTCTTATGAAATCCTTTAATTTAGTCTTAACATTAGCTTTGCTAACTGTTAACTCTTTGAGATCATTCAAGAGTAGGTTGAAAATTTTAATAGCCATGTAGTAGCTGCTTTTCTTACTTATTGTTTTATTAATTTTTGGCAATGGGATGCTTTTATTCCTAGTGTTATTCATGTTTCTACTATAAATATCTTTAAGTTTCTTATAGTGATACGATATTGCTTCAATTTGGAATAATTGCCTAACTGTTAGTGGTGGGTTTTCCATTTCAAAATGGTTTCTGTTAATAATATTTAATAGCTTTTTTTGTACTCTTTGTATCGAGTGCATACAATTGTTATAAGCCCCACCCCAGGCAATTATTCCATAATTGACTAAGCCCTGGAAGAATGCATGGTAGATCATCAGCAAGGTTTTTCTATCCATAATATTTTTAATTTTAGCAAAGACAAAAATTAAATACCTTGTTCTTCTTGTTATAGAATCTATGTGAAAATTCCATTTCATATTATAGTCAAAGTATAGCCCCAAATATTTATGACTTTCAACCCTACTTATTATGTTGTAGCCAATACTAATATTTATATCCCCTGGTACACTGTCACAGTAGTTGCCAAAGGTCATATATACAGTTTTATTTACATTGAGCGATAGTTTATTTAATATCAACCATTTGGCTACCTTACTAAGATAATCGTTCATCTTGTCCTGTGCTGCCGACCACGAGTTATCACTCGAGATGATGACCGTGTCATCTGCATAGGACATTATAGAGTCTTTTAGCATATCTATCAGTAGATCATTGACATACAAGATAAAAAGTAATGGACCTAAAATTGTTCCCTGCGGTACACCTATGTTAATATCTTTGTATTCACTTTTGAAATTATTGATCTTGACGCATTGTTGCCTACCTGATAGATAGCTAGTCAAAAGTTTTAAGGCACATCCTCTTAATCCATATCTTTCCAACTTATCCAATAATATTCTGTGATCGACCGTATCGAAGGCTTTTGCAAGATCCAGAAATGTCGTTATTATAGGTTTACTTTTGTCTAGATTCTTGTATATAATATCCGCAAGACACTCAAGTGCATCTGTTGCTCCTCTGCCTCTGACAAAGCCAAATTGTTTTTCTGAAATTATGTTATGTTTCATTATAAAATTGAAAAGTCGGTTATATATAATTTTCTCAAAGATTTTAGCTATATTCGAAATAAGTGATATTGGGCGATAGTTTGCAATGCATGTACTATCTCCAGCCTTATGAATTGGTACAATATCAGCTCGTTTTAGCACATTCGGCCAAATCGATTGCTGTATACTTGTGTTAAAAATATGTTCCAATGGCCTTGCCAGGAAGGTAGCAATGCACTTGATTGTACTTGCATTGATACCGTCAACTCCACCAGCTTTTTTCTTCATTTCATTTATTATTTTATGAATTTCACTGATATTGGTCGGTTGTATAAACATGGACTTGCTATTTCTTGCTGGCATTCTTATTTGGTCATCGCACGTATTATTTATTTGATTGCTTAAATCTATTCCAATTTGACTGAAATAGTTATTCATTTCATTCGCTATATTTGTCTTATTTACTACTTTTTGGTTATTTACCATAATGCAATCAGGCGATTTCATTTGTTTATTGCTTTTGCCCATTTTATTATTTATAATGCTCCATAGCTGTCTTGGATTATCGCCTCTTTTTCTTATCTCGTTATTTTCGTACTTGTATTTTGCACCTTTAATTGTTTTACTCAAGATTTTTTCATAATTTTTATATTCATGCTTTAGATTTGTATTTGTAGGATTTTTTTTCCATATGTTGTATAGATTTTCTTTATTTTTACAAGATACTAATATTGCTTTAGTTATCCATTGCTTTCTAGGTAAATGCTTATTTTTTTTATCTTTTGTTTTACATGTGGCTTTTCCAGCACAGCTATGTATCATATTTGTTAGTTTTTCTAAAGCAAGATTTGGGTCCTGATAATTCAGGCATGAATTCCAATCTATTTTCTTTGCATATTCCCTTAACTTCCTATAATTAACATAATTTTCTATCTTATCTTGTGCATTTTGCACTTTAAGCTGATCTATACTTACTACAAGCGGATAATGATCATTAAAGGGAGTACATAGTTTAAAAGACTCAATATTAACTCCTCCGGACTTTGCAAAACAATTATCGATACAGGAACCTGATTCGTCATCTAGAGAGGGTCTTGTTACTCCTCTATAATAAGGAATAAATTCCTGCTCAAGAAAATTATTTAAGAATTCTTGACTTATTGAAATTGCACTTACATTATTATTTTGTACGTTATTTACCATTATATCTATGTTGAAATCTCCTATTATATAGTGGTTTTTAGATTTTATATGTTTTGTCAGAAATTTTTTAACACTACTTAGGAATTTGGTTTTTGGAACATCATGACATCTGTATATAGCGGAAACTCTTAATCATTCATCTGACTGAAGCTTAAGATTCGAGCTAACCACACTCAGTCTATCAATTATTTCTACTTTGGTATTTTCATAAATATTATTTTTAATGTACACGAGGACACCATCGGCCCTGTTAATTTTACTTTCGTTGTAACAAAATTTATATCCATGTAATTGATAGAAATGAGGGTGCTGCACGTTCCATGTCTCCGTACATATTATTACACATGGCTTTTTTGACATACTTTCCACGAATGTTTCTAATTTCTCAAAATTTGCATTGAGACTTCTTATGTTCACACACAAAATTAGATTCTTCTTCTTCGCTATCTTCTTATTTAGCTCTTTGATGTTTTCAGTTTCACACTCTATCTTGCTTACTTCTTCAATGTTAATGTCCTGGTCCATGGTTATTTCTTGCTTCTTTCTTTCCTTGATATATTTTCGCTGAGTGTGTTGATTGATGATGTTGACATTCCAGCAGTTAACACTTCAGCTGCTTTAGCTGTCGTGGTCCCTGCCATGCCGACATATCTTGGTAGTATAGGCTGTATTGTGTAGTCGGTAAAGTCAATGAACTTCCGTATCTTGGCTGCTAAGATTTTGCATTCGTGGCTGTCTGTTGCCATATGTTCTGTCTTATATTGTGTTTTATATTTACTGTTACTATAGACGCAGTTAGGACATTTCATTATGTTATCTTGTACCGTACATTCTCTGGTTATATGATTTCCAGCACATTTGAAACAGATATGCTTGTTTCTGCACTTTAGACCATTATGTCCAAAACCACCACACTTAAAACATGGCTTGATATTGCAATAGTCATAGACTTTGCAGTTTTGATATCCAACAAATATTTTATTCTTGTTTTCCCTGATAAACTGATACAATTCTGCTGGCATTTCAATTATTGCTGTTTGTAATTTAGTATTGTTGTTCTTATATGTATGTAAAACTATACATTTTTTTGAAAGTTTACTAAAGTTTCTTTCGTTTATATCTTCTTCCAGTTTTTTATTATCTAGGTTTTCAAAATTGTTTATTCCTACTACTTTGACTTTTGGATTTTCTACTCTTTCCTTGTTCACTTCACACGCATCAGCTAGTTTTTTCTTCAAAACACTGTATACTTTACTTGTGCTATCCTCGTTTAGACAACTGACAATTATTTCATCCTTTTTTGTATAAACTTTATTGATCTGAATGGTCTTGTCTTTATTTAGATAGTGAGCTACACAATAGTTCATTTGATCAATGGTATTATCTGATTTGTTTTTTATTATTATACTAGGAACTCTTTTTGACCTGGTGGTTGTTTTTGGAAAAGACGCTACATCTGCAAAAGTTTTATTTTTCACTGCCTTTATGTCACTTTTTTGTTTTTCAAGTAGATCTCTTAGCATCTTGTTTTTTTCTGTTAGTTCTTTGTTTAGTTCTCTTAATAATGCATTTTCTCTTTTCAAACTGTTTTCATTCACCTCTCCTTCTTCCTCGTCACTTGTTTCTTCTAAATTATCGAGTAGTTTCTTTCTGGAATCTGACTGATGAATTAATTTCACTTGAGCAACTATATGCCTAGCCTCGTTACTCAGCGTTTCTTTGCTTAGGTTTGAGGTTAGGTCGAGGTCCTCGTGTTCATTACATATTCCTAATACACTACTAAGTTTGATAGCACCATCTAATCTTGCAAAATCACTTGTATGATAAACATTCTCACAAATTAGACACACAACTGTTTTAACTTCTTAGTTTCGGGTGACATTTGTAAAAAATTGTCGCTTGTGCACACGACGAGCCTGCACTCGTTTCCGCCATCTTGTATATTTTGTTCAGATAAATCAGTGCAAACGCATCTAATCGCGATGATGGAATGCCGATTAGAGGACATCCCAATTAAAGAACGCAAAGATCACCGGGGAGTACCTACGGGTGTTTATCGGAACGTGCCATTAATCCGGGGAAATGTTTTCGGAAAAGAGATTTTAATATTGATCGATACGGGTGCCCAAGTTTCTGTGATTAGTCAGAAATATTTGGATCAGATTAAAGTAGAGTTTCCTTATGCAGTTACTGAACCAGTCAAGGGTATTCACATATATAGTGATGTAGCAGCGAGAATTATCCCAATAACAGAAAAAATAACTATGGGGATTGACGTGGGGAAAGTTACTTTAGAGGGAAGTTTTTACGTGGCTGCGGAGCTAGCTAATCCAATGGTATTGGGCATGGATGTATTAACAAGATACAACATTGATATTTGGTTGTCAAAGGGTGTATTGTGTATAAGTGAGTTGGAAGCATTGATCCCATTTATTATACGCAGGACATCCGAGGGAAATGAAAAAGCACAGGGACAATTAAAAGATCAAATTGTTACAATTCAGATGATGAGAACTAATAGCTTAGATCCAGAAAAAATGTCGGATTTGATGGATCTTAGGACGGATGAAGAGACTTTAAGAAAGCAGAATGAATTGTGTAATAAGTTGCTTAGAGCTAAAGGGATTTTAACAGATGAATCGAACAAGGAACTGACAGGTTCGGAACTGAAACACGAAGTTTTGCGGAAAACGCGAAAAATCTGCGAAGATAATATGGTGTTTTTGCCTCTGGGCAAACAAGCGAGCGAGCGATATATCCGAGGTTCTGATAAATCAATGGATGAAGAATTAGAATTTTTAAACGCGGACGATAGTGCTGAATCCAGGTTAGGAATGACAAGGCTGAAAAGGGCGCGAAAGGATTCGGATGGTTTAGAATTAGTCAGTTCTAGTTTGAGTAACATTTTGGATAAAGGGGATAATATCGTAAAAGGGAAAGAGAATTATCCAGGTGTTATCGTCAAAGAGGAAAAATCTTCGGAAAAAGAGGTTGGGAACCATAAAAGGAAGAGATACACGGATGAACCGAAGAACCACTGCCGGAGCATTGGTGGGGATAAGGCGGAGCCTGTCATGAGGCGATGCGCGGAACGATGCGCGCCGAGGCGACGAGCAGAGAGCAGTGGAACAGTCCGTCAGTCAGCTAGCGGAGAGCAAGCAAGAAGGTTCGATAAGAAAAATGTCTGAACAAGAGAGTGACTATCAGCAGTTAGTACAAGCACGGGAAGAAGAAAATGGGATATATACCGTATACCGATATTTGTATATACGTATACCCGACGCTTGGGGGGAAGTAATTCCAACGTGCGGAAATTAAAAAGTGACGAACCTTCAAAAAATCGTTTATCCCGACGCGTGGGCGGAAGTAATTCCAAAAGTGCGAAAAATTCAAAAGTTCTCGAAATTCTTTTAGAATCGAATCGCGTAAGTGAAAGTGATTTCCTGCGAAAGAAGTTCTCGAATTCTTTTAAAATCGAATCGTAAGCCGCGTGTGAAAAAAGTGGACGTGCGCGCAACAAAAGATATCGTTCTTATCAAAAACGAGTGCCGTCGGACAGATATCCGTCACGTGCCTAAGATCTCTGATCAATACGATCGGAAGTTGGTGGGATTTATCTCTACCAAATAACAAATTGTGCAACTGGATTGTGCAATATTTAACCTTTCTTTAAAAAAAAAAAAAAAGAAAATACCTACTGTAAGCACGAAACAGTGGATGCTCGCTGAAAGCAAAAAAGTAAGCGAAAGATCATTGTCTCACGCAGTCGAGAACAATAAGTAACATCAAGATGACGCTAAGAAGATCACCACAAACCTCCAAGAATGGTCCAGTCACCAGATCGATGGGATCCATAAGTCTCGAACACGGGGAGCCATCTCAAAGGATACCTGGAAGGATGATAAATGTGGATGATAACCAAGGAAATGTCATAACAATAAATGAGACCAACGCTTCAAGACATCAGGATTCTACAAGTAATTTTACGTTACCTAAAAATGATGAAATATTGTTGTTATTGCGAGAATTATCTAAGGGTATGAATGCAATTGGCAGCAAAGTCAATAATTTAGAAGAAATTGTAAAATCAATTGATGTTGAAGTAAATAATATCCGAACTAAAGATATTCAAGAAAAAGATAACGTAACGGTCAAATCACAGAGTACAGTAGCTAGTTATATCAGTAGTTTGCCAGATAGAGCAAGTTCTAAGAAATCTAATGCTAGCGTAATTGGTGAGAACAGAAAAGTGATTAAAAGATTAGTTACAGAAAAATCTAAATTGACAGATCTTACCTTTGATGGTAAATTAAGTTCCATGAATCCAGTAAAATTCTTAAACAAGTTTGAAGAAATAGCCATTAGAGAAGGGTATCATAAAGATGAGTTGTCTGAAAAAATAATATTTAATTTAAAGGGAGACGCTCGCATATGGGGCAACCTTATTGAATATCAAAATTATGAACAATTTAAAGAGATGTTTTTAGCAAGACATTGGAACGATAGAATTCAACAAGATGTTATGGCATATATTATGAATGTTTATTATGAACCGAAACTTGGATCCATGGAAACTTATTTTTTGACTTGGATGACACATGCCAATTGCATTGATGCACCATTAACTGAAGAGTGGAAAATCAATAAGTTAATATTACACTTTCCTGAGCGCATATACGAGCGTTTAAGAGCAGTTCCGGATTTGTCAGTTCCACGTGTTATTTCAAGATTAATTGAATACGATGGTTCACACGTAGGCTTATCTAACGAAAGTCCTAGGGGAATAGACAAACCTAAATCTCAGAAAGCAGGAGAATCTGAAGATAGGGATTCTAAGAAGGGCTATTACAGGAAAGATTATTGTAATAAAACTGAGAATAAGACAGACAAACCTGTTAAAGCTGTCGAGGTCAAATTGGAACCAAAGCCGTCGAGTAGACCTAGGGAATCTGAAAAGAGAAAAGTTTGTAGATTGGAAAAGGTTGAAGAAACGGTTGAAAATTATGAGGATAGCTTAAAGGAGAAACAGGTCAAGGAAAGTCTTATGGAGGAGAGTTCAAGTGATGACGATACAGATATTGAGGGATTAAAGCATTATGCGATGATTTTGGTAGGACCGTGTGAAAATAGTAGAGATTCGGATTTGAAAAAAGAAGATCGTACTCAGGGTCCGAAAAAATATCAAGTTCCAAATATAAAAGTAAATTTGGGAGGAAAAATCTTTAATGCTTTGATAGATACAGGAGCTGAGATTTCGGTGATATCTGAAAGGGTCATTGACTTGTTAAGGGATCATTCTGGTTTATAATTTTCAAAAAATCGATTTTTTGTTCATAGCAACTTTTACTACCTGAGCGCGCTCGCCCGTATGCCTATTGTCTAACTTAAAACTTTAAACGCGTTTTTCTCAAAACTACGTTTTTACGGTCGGCGGCGGTGATTTCTCCGAAACCACTGAACCGATCTTCATGAAATTTTAACCACATATTGTACACATAAACAGCTCTCGTCTGAACTACGATCGAATTTAAATTTTGATTTTTACTCTTTTTTTGGCCCAAAAACCGTGGAAAAAAACCTTATTTTTTGAAATTTTTTTTAAAATGTCCGCCATTTTTTTATTTATTGTTAAAAATTAATATCCGTAGTTCATACTAGAGCTACACGTATACTGAATGTAAATAATTTTGATTTTTTCATTTTCGATCAGCCATTATCGAGATATCACCGCCGCCAGCGAACTACTTTTTTTTCACGGAGTTACAGTCACCTGCCATTTTGAAGAATTAGAAGAGTGGAAAAAAAAATTTTCTACGTACTTTAAGAGTGTATTAGTTAACCTCAATAAACTTTTTATAAATATTTATAACAATTCCTTCCTAAAGAAATTAATGAAAATAGTCTTTTTTTTGACCGCCTAAACCAGAATGATCGGTTACACGACATTTCGTCTAAGGACACTTCACCACGCGACATTTCACCTACAGACACTTCGCCACACGACATTTCGCCTACGCAACATTTCGCCACAAATCTCAGATTAGGCCGCAAATACCACGACGGGGACGTGTCGGCAATGATTCCATTTTTTTATTTTTTAAAAACTTTTTTTACCTTTTTTTTAGCTTTTTTAAAATCTTTTTGAAATATTTACTTGGAGTCATTTTTTTGTAATAGGAAATCAGAAAATTATATAATGACCTACCTAAGCTCACCTAACCTAACCTAACCTAACCTATCCAGTATAGCACTACAAGATCGTTGAGTTTTATAACGAGTTTTATATTTAACTTGAATTTAACGTTGAGTTTTATATCGACGATTTTTTATAACTAAAACACCATGAGGATCACTGGCATTCTAACCTAACCTAACCTAATCTAACCTAACTTTTTAAAAATCTTTTTGAAACTTTTACTTGAAGTTATTTGTTCTTTTCTTCTATGATAGGAAATCAGAAAATTATGCGAAATGTCGCATGTGGCGAAATGTCGCATGTGGCGAAATGTCGCTGTGGTGAAATGTCGTGTAGGCGAGATGTCGCTGTGGTGAAGTGTCAGTGTGGCGAAGTGTCGCATGTGGCGAAGTGTCTTTAGGCGAAGTGTCTGTAGGTGAAATGTCGCGTGGTGAAGTGTCCTTAGGCGAAATGTCCTGATACGGAATGATCCCTTAAATAACCGGACTATGATGTATCCAATAATTCCAGTCAAAGGGGTTAAAATTATGTCAGCGGTAGGGAACAAAAGTACCAAGACCGGGAGAAGAGTTCTGCTAGACTTCGAATGGAATAATGAAATAAAGATGCATAGATGTTACGTAGTAAAATCATTGGCAGAAGATATTATTTTGGGATTAGACTTTATTGTCGAAAACAAAATGGCGTTAGTTCCGTATTTAGGAAAAATAATTTGTGATGTTGAACAAGTTAGATCTGAAAATAATGTGTCAAAGAAAGGAATTATTTCAATTCGAAAGAAGTTCATAAAACGAATACGAGCGGCAGGTGAGAATTTAGATTTGACCTTGGGTAATGACAAATTATTGGATAAAAAACAGAAAATAAGGTTAAAGAATAAACGGGTAAATACAAGGAAAAAGCCAATATGTTCAGATAAATCAGTGCAAACGCATCTAATCGCGATGATGGAATGCCGATTAGAGGACATCCCAATTAAAGAACGCAAAGATCACAGGGGAATACCTACGGGTGTTTATCGGAACGTGCCATTAATCCGGGGAAATGTTTTCGGAAAAGAGATTTTAATATTGATCGATACGGGTGCCCAAGTTTCTGTGATTAGTCAGAAATATTTGGATCAGATTAAAGTAGAGTTTCCTTATGCAGTTACTGAACCAGTCAAGGGTATTCACATATATAGTGATGTAGCAGCGAGAATTATCCCAATAACAGAAAAAATAACTATGGGGATTGACGTGGGGAAAGTTACTTTAGAGGGAAGTTTTTACGTGGCTGCGGAGCTAGCTAATCCAATGGTATTGGGCATGGATGTATTAACAAGATACAACATTGATATTTGGTTGTCAAAGGGTGTATTGTGTATAAGTGAGTTGGAAGCATTGATCCCATTTATTATACGCAGGACATCCGAGGGAAATGAAAAAGCACAGGGACAATTAAAAGATCAAATTGTTACAATTCAGATGATGAGAACTAATAGCTTAGATCCAGAAAAAATGTCGGATTTGATGGATCTTAGGACGGATGAAGAGACTTTAAGAAAGCAGAATGAATTGTGTAATAAGTTGCTTAGAGCTAAAGGGATTTTAACAGATGAATCGAACAAGGAACTGACAGGTTCGGAACTGAAACACGAAGTTTTGCGCAAAACGCGGAAAATCTGCGAAGATAATATGGTGTTTTTGCCTCTGGGCAAACAAGCGAGCGAGCGATATATCCGAGGTTCTGATAAATCAATGGATGAAGAATTAGAATTTTTAAACGCGGACGATAGTGCTGAATCCAGGTTAGGAATGACAAGGCTGAAAAGGGCGCGCAAGGATTCGGATGGTTTAGAATTAGTCAGTTCTAGTTTGAGTAACATTTTGGATAAAGGGGATAATATCGTAAAAGGGAAAGAGAATTATCCAGGTGTTATCGTCAAAGAGGAAAAATCTTCGGAAAAAGAGGTTGGGAACCATAAAAGGAAGAGATACACGGATGAACCGAAGAACCACTGCCGGAGCATTGGTGGGGATAAGGCGGAGCCTGTCATGAGGCGATGCGCGGAACGATGCGCAGTAGCGCGCCGAGGCGACGAGCAGAGAGCAGTGGAACAGTCCGTCAGTCAGCTAGCGGAGAGCAAGCAAGAAGGTTCGATAAGAAAAATGTCTGAACAAGAGAGTGACTATCAGCAGTTAGTACAAGCACGGGAAGAAGAAAATGGGATATATACCGTATACCGATATTTGTATATACGTATACCCGACGCTTGGGGGGAAGTAATTCCAAAGTGCGGAAATTAAAAAGTGACGAACCTTCAAAAAATCGTTTATCCCGACGCGTGGGCGGAAGTAATTCCAAAAGTGCGAAAAATTCAAAAGTTCTCGAAATTCTTTTAGAATCGAATCGCGTAAGTGAAAGTGATTTCCTGCGAAAGAAGTTCTCGAATTCTTTTAAAATCGAATCGTAAGCCGCGTGTGAAAAAAGTGGACGTGCGCGCAACAAAAGATATCGTTCTTATCAAAAACGAGTGCCGTCGGACAGATATCCGTCACGTGCCTAAGATCTCTGATCAATACGATCGGAAGTTGGTGGGATTTATTTCTACCAAATAACAAATTGTGCAACTGGATTGTGCAATATTTAACCTTTCTTTAAAAAAAAAAAAAAAAGAAAATACCTACTGTAAGCACGAAACAGTGGATGCTCGCTGAAAGCAAAAAAGTAAGCGAAAGATCATTGTCTCACGCAGTCGAGAACAATAAGTAACATCAAGATGACGCTAAGAAGATCACCACAAACCTCCAAGAATGGTCCAGTCACCAGATCGATGGGATCCATAAGTCTCGAACACGGGGAGCCATCTCAAAGGATACCTGGAAGGATGATAAATGTGGATGATAACCAAGGAAATGTCATAACAATAAATGAGACCAACGCTTCAAGACATCAGGATTCTACAAGTAATTTTACGTTACCTAAAAGTGATGAAATATTGTTGTTATTGCGAGAATTATCTAAGGGTATGAATGCAATTGGCAGCAAAGTCAATAATTTAGAAGAAATTGTAAAATCAATTGATGTTGAAGTAAATAATATCCGAACTAAAGATATTCAAGAAAAAGATAACGTAACGGTCAAATCACAGAGTACAGTAGCTAGTTATATCAGTAGTTTGCCAGATAGAGCAAGTTCTAAGAAATCTAATGCTAGCGTAATTGGTGAGAACAGAAAAGTGATTAAAAGATTAGTTACAGAAAAATCTAAATTGACAGATCTTACCTTTGATGGTAAATTAAGTTCCATGAATCCAGTAAAATTCTTAAACAAGTTTGAAGAAATAGCCATTAGAGAAGGGTATCATAAAGATGAGTTGTCTGAAAAAATAATATTTAATTTAAAGGGAGACGCTCGCATATGGGGCAACCTTATTGAATATCAAAATTATGAACAATTTAAAGAGATGTTTTTAGCAAGACATTGGAACGATAGAATTCAACAAGATGTTATGGCATATATTATGAATGTTTATTATGAACCGAAACTTGGATCCATGGAAACTTATTTTTTGACTTGGATGACACATGCCAATTGCATTGATGCACCATTAACTGAAGAGTGGAAAATCAATAAGTTAATATTACACTTTCCTGAGCGCATATACGAGCGTTTAAGAGCAGTTCCGGATTTGTCAGTTCCACGTGTTATTTCAAGATTAATTGAATACGATGGTTCACACGTAGGCTTATCTAACGAAAGTCCTAGGGGAATAGACAAACCTAAATCTCAGAAAGCAGGAGAATCTGAAGATAGGGATTCTAAGAAGGGCTATTACAGGAAAGATTATTGTAATAAAACTGAGAATAAGACAGACAAACCTGTTAAAGCTGTCGAGGTCAAATTGGAACCAAAGCCGTCGAGTAGACCTAGGGAATCTGAAAAGAGAAAAGTTTGTAGATTGGAAAAGGTTGAAGAAACGGTTGAAAATTATGAGGATAGCTTAAAGGAGAAACAGGTCAAGGAAAGTCTTATGGAGGAGAGTTCAAGTGATGACGATACAGATATTGAGGGATTAAAGCATTATGCGATGATTTTGGTAGGACCGTGTGAAAATAGTAGAGATTCGGATTTGAAAAAAGAAGATCGTACTCAGGGTCCGAAAAAATATCAAGTTCCAAATATAAAAGTAAATTTGGGAGGAAAAATCTTTAATGCTTTGATAGATACAGGAGCTGAGATTTCGGTGATATCTGAAAGGGTCATTGACTTGTTAAGGGATCATTCTGGTTTATAATTTTCAAAAAATCGATTTTTTGTTCATAGCAACTTTTACTACCTGAGCGCGCTCGCCCGTATGCCTATTGTCTAACTTAAAACTTTAAACGCGTTTTTCTCAAAACTACGTTTTTACGGTCGGCGGCGGTGATTTCTCCGAAACCACTGAACCGATCTTCATGAAATTTTAACCACATATTGTACACATAAACAGCTCTCGTCTGAACTACGATCGAATTTAAATTTTGATTTTTACTCTTTTTTTGGCCCAAAAACCGTGGAAAAAAACCTTATTTTTTGAATTTTTTTTTAAATGTCCGCCATTTTTTTATTTATTGTTAAAAATTAATATCCGTAGTTCATACTAGAGCTACACGTATACTGAATGTAAATAATTTTGATTTTTTCATTTTCGATCAGCCATTATCGAGATATCACCGCCGCCAGCGAACTACTTTTTTTTCACGGAGTTACAGTCACCTGCCATTTTGAAGAATTAGAAGAGTGGAAAAAAAAATTTTCTATGTACTTTAAGAGTGTATTAGTTAACCTCAATAAACTTTTTATAAATATTTATAACAATTCCTTCCTAAAGAAATTAATGAAAATAGTCTTTTTTTTGACCGCCTAAACCAGAATGATCGGTTACACGACATTTCGTCTAAGGACACTTCACCACGCGACATTTCACCTACAGACACTTCGCCACACGACATTTCGCCTACGCAACATTTCGCCACAAATCTCAGATTAGGCCGCAAATACCACGACGGGGACGTGTCGGCAATGATTCCATTTTTTTATTTTTTAAAAACTTTTTTTACCTTTTTTTTAGCTTTTTTAAAATCTTTTTGAAATATTTACTTGGAGTCATTTTTTTGTAATAGGAAATCAGAAAATTATATAATGACCTACCTAAGCTCACCTAACCTAACCTAACCTAACCTAACCTATCCAGTATAGCACTACAAGATCGTTGAGTTTTATAACGAGTTTTATATTTAACTTGAATTTAACGTTGAGTTTTATATCGACGATTTTTTATAACTAAAACACCATGAGGATCACTGGCATTCTAACCTAACCTAACCTAATCTAACCTAACTTTTTAAAAATCTTTTTGAAACTTTTACTTGAGGTTATTTGTTCTTTTCTTCTATGATAGGAAATCAGAAAATTATGCGAAATGTCGCATGTGGCGAAATGTCGCATGTGGCGAAATGTCGCTGTGGTGAAATGTCGTGTAGGCGAGATGTCGCTGTGGTGAAGTGTCAGTGTGGCGAAGTGTCGCATGTGGCGAAGTGTCTTTAGGCGAAGTGTCTGTAGGTGAAATGTCGCGTGGTGAAGTGTCCTTAGGCGAAATGTCCTGATACGGAATGATCCCTTAAATAACCGGACTATGATGTATCCAATAATTGCAGTCAAAGGGGTTAAAATTATGTCAGCGGTAGGGAACAAAAGTACCAAGACCGGGAGAAGAGTTCTGCTAGACTTCGAATGGAATAATGAAATAAAGATGCATAGATGTTACGTAGTAAAATCATTGGCAGAAGATATTATTTTGGGATTAGACTTTATTGTCGAAAACAAAATGGCGTTAGTTCCGTATTTAGGAAAAATAATTTGTGATGTTGAACAAGTTAGATCTGAAAATAATGTGTCAAAGAAAGGAATTATTTCAATTCGAAAGAAGTTCATAAAACGAATACGAGCGGCAGGTGAGAATTTAGATTTGACCTTGGGTAATGACAAATTATTGGATAAAAAACAGAAAATAAGGTTAAAGAATAAACGGGTAAATACAAGGAAAAAGCCAATATTTATTTATTTATATATGACCATATACATAAGCCTTAAAAAGGCTTCCTATAGAGGCAAACAAGTTGCCTGTACATAGGTATGGTACATTAATTACAAAAATAACTTAAATACTAGAACTTAAAACTAATATATTCATACTGTTCCATCTTGCACGCATACATAAGTTAAACTCGTATCTCTAATTTGTTTCACACTAATATTAGATTTCTTATGAAATCCTTTAATTTAGTCTTAACATTAGCTTTGCTAACTGTTAACTCTTTGAGATCATTCAAGAGTAGGTTGAAAATTTTAATAGCCATGTAGTAGCTGCTTTTCTTACTTATTGTTTTATTAATTTTTGGCAATGGGATGCTTTTATTCCTAGTGTTATTCATGTTTCTACTATAAATATCTTTAAGTTTCTTATAGTGATACGATATTGCTTCAATTTGGAATAATTGCCTAACTGTTAGTGGTGGGTTTTCCATTTCAAAATGGTTTCTGTTAATAATATTTAATAGCTTTTTTTGTACTCTTTGTATCGAGTGCATACAATTGTTATAAGCCCCACCCCAGGCAATTATTCCATAATTGACTAAGCCCTGGAAGAATGCATGGTAGATCATCAGCAAGGTTTTTCTATCCATAATATTTTTAATTTTAGCAAAGACAAAAATTAAATACCTTGTTCTTCTTGTTATAGAATCTATGTGAAAATTCCATTTCATATTATAGTCAAAGTATAGCCCCAAATATTTATGACTTTCAACCCTACTTATTATGTTGTAGCCAATACTAATATTTATATCCCCTGGTACACTGTCACAGTAGTTGCCAAAGGTCATATATACAGTTTTATTTACATTGAGCGATAGTTTATTTAATATCAACCATTTGGCTACCTTACTAAGATAATCGTTCATCTTGTCCTGTGCTGCCGACCACGAGTTATCACTCGAGATGATGACCGTGTCATCTGCATAGGACATTATAGAGTCTTTTAGCATATCTATCAGTAGATCATTGACATACAAGATAAAAAGTAATGGACCTAAAATTGTTCCCTGCGGTACACCTATGTTAATATCTTTGTATTCACTTTTGAAATTATTGATCTTGACGCATTGTTGCCTACCTGATAGATAGCTAGTCAAAAGTTTTAAGGCACATCCTCTTAATCCATATCTTTCCAACTTATCCAATAATATTCTGTGATCGACCGTATCGAAGGCTTTTGCAAGATCCAGAAATGTCGTTATTATAGGTTTACTTTTGTCTAGATTCTTGTATATAATATCCGCAAGACACTCAAGTGCATCTGTTGCTCCTCTGCCTCTGACAAAGCCAAATTGTTTTTCTGAAATTATGTTATGTTTCATTATAAAATTGAAAAGTCGGTTATATATAATTTTCTCAAAGATTTTAGCTATATTCGAAATAAGTGATATTGGGCGATAGTTTGCAATGCATGTACTATCTCCAGCCTTATGAATTGGTACAATATCAGCTCGTTTTAGCACATTCGGCCAAATCGATTGCTGTATACTTGTGTTAAAAATATGTTCCAATGGCCTTGCCAGGAAGGTAGCAATGCACTTGATTGTACTTGCATTGATACCGTCAACTCCACCAGCTTTTTTCTTCATTTCATTTATTATTTTATGAATTTCACTGATATTGGTCGGTTGTATAAACATGGACTTGCTATTTCTTGCTGGCATTCTTATTTGGTCATCGCACGTATTATTTATTTGATTGCTTAAATCTATTCCAATTTGACTGAAATAGTTATTCATTTCATTCGCTATATTTGTCTTATTTACTACTTTTTGGTTATTTACCATAATGCAATCAGGCGATTTCATTTGTTTATTGCTTTTGCCCATTTTATTATTTATAATGCTCCATAGCTGTCTTGGATTATCGCCTCTTTTTCTTATCTCGTTATTTTCGTACTTGTATTTTGCATCTTTAATTGTTTTACTCAAGATTTTTTCATAATTTTTATATTCATGCTTTAGATTTGTATTTGTAGGATTTTTTTTCCATATGTTGTATAGATTTTCTTTATTTTTACAAGATACTAATATTGCTTTAGTTATCCATTGCTTTCTAGGTAAATGCTTATTTTTTTTATCTTTTGTTTTACATGTGGCTTTTCCAGCACAGCTATGTATCATATTTGTTAGTTTTTCTAAAGCAAGATTTGGGTCCTGATAATTCAGGCATGAATTCCAATCTATTTTCTTTGCATATTCCCTTAACTTCCTATAATTAACATAATTTTCTATCTTATCTTGTGCATTTTGCACTTTAAGCTGATCTATACTTACTACAAGCGGATAATGATCATTAAAGGGAGTACATAGTTTAAAAGACTCAATATTAACTCCTCCGGACTTTGCAAAACAATTATCGATACAGGAACCTGATTCGTCATCTAGAGAGGGTCTTGTTACTCCTCTATAATAAGGAATAAATTCCTGCTCAAGAAAATTATTTAAGAATTCTTGACTTATTGAAATTGCACTTACATTATTATTTTGTACGTTATTTACCATTATATCTATGTTGAAATCTCCTATTATACAGTGGTTTTTAGATTTTATATGTTTTGTCAGAAATTTTTTAACACTACTTAGGAATTCGGTTTTTGGAACATCATGACATCTGTATATAGCGGAAACTCTTAATCATTCATCTGACTGAAGCTTAAGATTCGAGCTAACCACACTCAGTCTATCAATTATTTCTACTTTGGTATTTTCATAAATATTATTTTTAATGTACACGAGGACACCATCGGCCCTGTTAATTTTACTTTCGTTGTAACAAAATTTATATCCATGTAATTGATAGAAATGAGGGTGCTGCACGTTCCATGTCTCCGTACATATTATTACACATGGCTTTTTTGACATACTTTCCACGAATGTTTCTAATTTCTCAAAATTTGCATTGAGACTTCTTATGTTCACACACAAAATTAGATTCTTCTTCTTCGCTATCTTCTTATTTAGCTCTTTGATGTTTTCAGTTTCACACTCTATCTTGCTTACTTCTTCAATGTTAATGTCCTGGTCCATGGTTATTTCTTGCTTCTTTCTTTCCTTGATATATTTTCGCTGAGTGTGTTGATTGATGATGTTGACATTCCAGCAGTTAACACTTCAGCTGCTTTAGCTGTCGTGGTCCCTGCCATGCCGACATATCTTGGCAGTATAGGCTGTATTGTGTAGTCGGTAAAGTCAATGAACTTCCGTATCTTGGCTGCTAAGATTTTGCATTCGTGGCTGTCTGTTGCCATATGTTCTGTCTTATATTGTGTTTTATATTTACTGTTACTGTAGACGCAGTTAGGACATTTCATTATGTTATCTTGTACCGTACATTCTCTGGTTATATGATTTCCAGCACATTTGAAACAGATATGCTTGTTTCTGCACTTTAGACCATTATGTCCAAAACCACCACACTTAAAACATGGCTTGATATTGCAATAGTCATAGACTTTGCAGTTTTGATATCCAACAAATATTTTATTCTTGTTTTCCCTGATAAACTGATACAATTCTGCTGGCATTTCAATTATTGCTGTTTGTAATTTAGTATTGTTGTTCTTATATGTATGTAAAACTATACATTTTTTTGAAAGTTTACTAAAGTTTCTTTCGTTTATATCTTCTTCCAGTTTTTTATTATCTAGGTTTTCAAAATTGTTTATTCCTACTACTTTGACTTTTGGATTTTCTACTCTTTCCTTGTTCACTTCACACGCATCAGCTAGTTTTTTCTTCAAAACACTGTATACTTTACTTGTGCTATCCTCGTTTAGACAACTGACAATTATTTCATCCTTTTTTGTATAAACTTTATTGATCTGAATGGTCTTGTCTTTATTTAGATAGTGAGCTACACAATAGTTCATTTGATCAATGGTATTATCTGATTTGTTTTTTATTATTATACTAGGAACTCTTTTTGACCTGGTGGTTGTTTTTGGAAAAGACGCTACATCTGCAAAAGTTTTATTTTTCACTGCCTTTATGTCACTTTTTTGTTTTTCAAGTAGATCTCTTAGCATCTTGTTTTTTTCTGTTAGTTCTTTGTTTAGTTCTCTTAATAATGCATTTTCTCTTTTCAAACTGTTTTCATTCACCTCTCCTTCTTCCTCGTCACTTGTTTCTTCTAAATTATCGAGTAGTTTCTTTCTGGAATCTGACTGATGAATTAATTTCACTTGAGCAACTATATGCCTAGCCTCGTTACTCAGCGTTTCTTTGCTTAGGTTTGAGGTTAGGTCGAGGTCCTCGTGTTCATTACATATTCCTAATACACTACTAAGTTTGATAGCACCATCTAATCTTGGAAAATCACTTGTATGATAAACATTCTCACAAATTAGACACACAACTGTTTTAACTTCTTAGTTTCGGGTGACATTTGTAAAAAATTGTCGCTTGTGCACACGACGAGCCTGCACTCGTTTCCGCCATCTTGTATATTTTGTTCAGATAAATCAGTGCAAACGCATCTAATCGCGATGATGGAATGCCGATTAGAGGACATCCCAATTAAAGAACGCAAAGATCACCGGGGAATACCTACGGGTGTTTATCGGAACGTGCCATTAATCCGGGGAAATGTTTTCGGAAAAGAGATTTTAATATTGATCGATACGGGTGCCCAAGTTTCTGTGATTAGTCAGAAATATTTGGATCAGATTAAAGTAGAGTTTCCTTATGCAGTTACTGAACCAGTCAAGGGTATTCACATATATAGTGATGTAGCAGCGAGAATTATCCCAATAACAGAAAAAATAACTATGGGGATTGACGTGGGGAAAGTTACTTTAGAGGGAAGTTTTTACGTGGCTGCGGAGCTAGCTAATCCAATGGTATTGGGCATGGATGTATTAACAAGATACAACATTGATATTTGGTTGTCAAAGGGTGTATTGTGTATAAGTGAGTTGGAAGCATTGATCCCATTTATTATACGCAGGACATCCGAGGGAAATGAAAAAGCACAGGGACAATTAAAAGATCAAATTGTTACAATTCAGATGATGAGAACTAATAGCTTAGATCCAGAAAAAATGTCGGATTTGATGGATCTTAGGACGGATGAAGAGACTTTAAGAAAGCAGAATGAATTGTGTAATAAGTTGCTTAGAGCTAAAGGGATTTTAACAGATGAATCGAACAAGGAACTGACAGGTTCGGAACTGAAACACGAAGTTTTGCGGAAAACGCGAAAAATCTGCGAAGATAATATGGTGTTTTTGCCTCTGGGCAAACAAGCGAGCGAGCGATATATCCGAGGTTCTGATAAATCAATGGATGAAGAATTAGAATTTTTAAACGCGGACGATAGTGCTGAATCCAGGTTAGGAATGACAAGGCTGAAAAGGGCGCGAAAGGATTCGGATGGTTTAGAATTAGTCAGTTCTAGTTTGAGTAACATTTTGGATAAAGGGGATAATATCGTAAAAGGGAAAGAGAATTATCCAGGTGTTATCGTCAAAGAGGAAAAATCTTCGGAAAAAGAGGTTGGGAACCATAAAAGGAAGAGATACACGGATGAACCGAAGAACCACTGCCGGAGCATTGGTGGGGATAAGGCGGAGCCTGTCATGAGGCGATGCGCGGAACGATGCGCGCCGAGGCGACGAGCAGAGAGCAGTGGAACAGTCCGTCAGTCAGCTAGCGGAGAGCAAGCAAGAAGGTTCGATAAGAAAAATGTCTGAACAAGAGAGTGACTATCAGCAGTTAGTACAAGCACGGGAAGAAGAAAATGGGATATATACCGTATACCGATATTTGTATATACGTATACCCGACGCTTGGGGGGAAGTAATTCCAAAGTGCGGAAATTAAAAAGTGACGAACCTTCAAAAAATCGTTTATCCCGACGCGTGGGCGGAAGTAATTCCAAAAGTGCGAAAAATTCAAAAGTTCTCGAAATTCTTTTAGAATCGAATCGCGTAAGTGAAAGTGATTTCCTGCGAAAGAAGAAGTTCTCGAATTCTTTTAAAATCGAATCGTAAGCCGCGTGTGAAAAAAGTGGACGTGCGCGCAACAAAAGATATCGTTCTTATCAAAAACGAGTGCCGTCGGACAGATATCCGTCACGTGCCTAAGATCTCTGATCAATACGATCGGAAGTTGGTGGGATTTATCTCTACCAAATAACAAATTGTGCAACTGGATTGTGCAATATTTAACCTTTCTTTAAAAAAAAAAAAAAAAAAGAAAATACCTACTGTAAGCACGAAACAGTGGATGCTCGCTGAAAGCAAAAAAGTAAGCGAAAGATCATTGTCTCACGCAGTCGAGAACAATAAGTAACATCAAGATGACGCTAAGAAGATCACCACAAACCTCCAAGAATGGTCCAGTCACCAGATCGATGGGATCCATAAGTCTCGAACACGGGGAGCCATCTCAAAGGATACCTGGAAGGATGATAAATGTGGATGATAACCAAGGAAATGTCATAACAATAAATGAGACCAACGCTTCAAGACATCAGGATTCTACAAGTAATTTTACGTTACCTAAAAATGAGATGAAATATTGTTGTTATTGCGAGAATTATCTAAGGGTATGAATGCAATTGGCAGCAAAGTCAATAATTTAGAAGAAACTGTAAAATCAATTGATGTTGAAGTAAATAATATCCGAACTAAAGATATTCAAGAAAAAGATAACGTAACGGTCAAATCACAGAGTACAGTAGCTAGTTATATCAGTAGTTTGCCAGATAGAGCAAGTTCTAAGAAATCTAATGCTAGCGTAATTGGTGAGAACAGAAAAGTGATTAAAAGATTAGTTACAGAAAAATCTAAATTGACAGATCTTACCTTTGATGGTAAATTAAGTTCCATGAATCCAGTAAAATTCTTAAACAAGTTTGAAGAAATAGCCATTAGAGAAGGGTATCATAAAGATGAGTTGTCTGAAAAAATAATATTTAATTTAAAGGGAGACGCTCGCATATGGGGCAACCTTATTGAATATCAAAATTATGAACAACTTAAAGAGATGTTTTTAGCAAGACATTGGAACGATAGAATTCAACAAGATGTTATGGCATATATTATGAATGGTCATTATGAACCGAAACTTGGATCCATGGAAACTTATTTTTTGACTTGGATGACACATGCCAATTTCATTGATGCACCATTAACTGAAGAGTGGAAAATCAATAAGTTAATATTACACTTTCCTGAGCGCATATACGAGCGTTTAAGAGCAGTTCCGGATTTGTCAGTTCCACGTGTTATTTCAAGATTAATTGAATACGATGGTTCACACGTAGGCTTATCTAACGAAAGTCCTAGGGGAATAGACAAACCTAAATCTCAGAAAGCAGGAGAATCTGAAGATAGGGATTCTAAGAAGGGCTATTACAGGAAAGATTATTGTAATAAAACTGAGAATAAGACAGACAAACCTGTTAAAGCTGTCGAGGTCAAATTGGAACCAAAGCCGTCGAGTAGACCTAGGGAATCTGAAAAGAGAAAAGTTTGTAGATTGGAAAAGGTTGAAGAAACGGTTGAAAATTATGAGGATAGCTTAAAGGAGAAACAGGTCAAGGAAAGTCTTATGGAGGAGAGTTCAAGTGATGACGATACAGATATTGAGGGATTAAAGCATTATGCGATGATTTTGGTAGGACCGTGTGAAAATAGTAGAGATTCGGATTTGAAAAAAGAAGATCGTACTCAGGGTCCGAAAAAATATCAAGTTCCAAATATAAAAGTAAATTTGGGAGGAAAAATCTTTAATGCTTTGATAGATACAGGAGCTGAGATTTCGGTGATATCTGAAAGGGTCATTGACTTGTTAAGGGATCATTCTGGTTTATAATTTTCAAAAAATCGATTTTTTGTTCATAGCAACTTTTACTACCTGAGCGCGCTCGCCCGTATGCCTATTGTCTAACTTAAAACTTTAAACGCGTTTTTCTCAAAACTACGTTTTTACGGTCGGCGGCGGTGATTTCTCCGAAACCACTGAACCGATCTTCATGAAATTTTAACCACATATTGTACACATAAACAGCTCTCGTCTGAACTACGATCGAATTTAAATTTTGATTTTTACTCTTTTTTTGGCCCAAAAACCGTGGAAAAAAACCTTATTTTTTGAAATTTTTTTTAAAATGTCCGCCATTTTTTTATTTATTGTTAAAAATTAATATCCGTAGTTCATACTAGAGCTACACGTATACTGAATGTAAATAATTTTGATTTTTTCATTTTCGATCAGCCATTATCGAGATATCACCGCCGCCAGCGAACTACTTTTTTTTCACGGAGTTACAGTCACCTGCCATTTTGAAGAATTAGAAGAGTGGAAAAAAAAATTTTCTATGTACTTTAAGAGTGTATTAGTTAACCTCAATAAACTTTTTATAAATATTTATAACAATTCCTTCCTAAAGAAATTAATGAAAATAGTCTTTTTTTTGACCGCCTAAACCAGAATGATCGGTTACACGACATTTCGTCTAAGGACACTTCACCACGCGACATTTCACCTACAGACACTTCGCCACACGACATTTCGCCTACGCAACATTTCGCCACAAATCTCAGATTAGGCCGCAAATACCACGACGGGGACGTGTCGGCAATGATTCCATTTTTTTATTTTTTAAAAACTTTTTTTACCTTTTTTTTAGCTTTTTTAAAATCTTTTTGAAATATTTACTTGGAGTCATTTTTTTGTAATAGGAAATCAGAAAATTATATAATGACCTACCTAAGCTCACCTAACCTAACCTAACCTAACCTATCCAGTATAGCACTACAAGATCGTTGAGTTTTATAACGAGTTTTATATTTAACTTGAATTTAACGTTGAGTTTTATATCGACGATTTTTTATAACTAAAACACCATGAGGATCACTGGCATTCTAACCTAACCTAACCTAATCTAACCTAACTTTTTAAAAATCTTTTTGAAACTTTTACTTGAAGTTATTTGTTCTTTTCTTCTATGATAGGAAATCAGAAAATTATGCGAAATGTCGCATGTGGCGAAATGTCGCATGTGGCGAAATGTCGCTGTGGTGAAATGTCGTGTAGGCGAGATGTCGCTGTGGTGAAGTGTCAGTGTGGCGAAGTGTCGCATGTGGCGAAGTGTCTTTAGGCGAAGTGTCTGTAGGTGAAATGTCGCGTGGTGAAGTGTCCTTAGGCGAAATGTCCTGATACGGAATGATCCCTTAAATAACCGGACTATGATGTATCCAATAATTGCAGTCAAAGGGGTTAAAATTATGTCAGCGGTAGGGAACAAAAGTACCAAGACCGGGAGAAGAGTTCTGCTAGACTTCGAATGGAATAATGAAATAAAGATGCATAGATGTTACGTAGTAAAATCATTGGCAGAAGATATTATTTTGGGATTAGACTTTATTGTCGAAAACAAAATGGCGTTAGTTCCGTATTTAGGAAAAATAATTTGTGATGTTGAACAAGTTAGATCTGAAAATAATGTGTCAAAGAAAGGAATTATTTCAATTCGAAAGAAGTTCATAAAACGAATACGAGCGGCAGGTGAGAATTTAGATTTGACCTTGGGTAATGACAAATTATTGGATAAAAAACAGAAAATAAGGTTAAAGAATAAACGGGTAAATACAAGGAAAAAGCCAATATTTATTTATTTATATATGACCATATACATAAGCCTTAAAAAGGCTTCCTATAGAGGCAAACAAGTTGCCTGTACATAGGTATGGTACATTAATTACAAAAATAACTTAAATACTAGAACTTAAAACTAATATATTCATACTGTTCCATCTTGCACGCATACATAAGTTAAACTCGTATCTCTAATTTGTTTCACACTAATATTAGATTTCTTATGAAATCCTTTAATTTAGTCTTAACATTAGCTTTGCTAACTGTTAACTCTTTGAGATCATTCAAGAGTAGGTTGAAAATTTTAATAGCCATGTAGTAGCTGCTTTTCTTACTTATTGTTTTATTAATTTTTGGCAATGGGATGCTTTTATTCCTAGTGTTATTCATGTTTCTACTATAAATATCTTTAAGTTTCTTATAGTGATACGATATTGCTTCAATTTGGAATAATTGCCTAACTGTTAGTGGTGGGTTTTCCATTTCAAAATGGTTTCTGTTAATAATATTTAATAGCTTTTTTTGTACTCTTTGTATCGAGTGCATACAATTGTTATAAGCCCCACCCCAGGCAATTATTCCATAATTGACTAAGCCCTGGAAGAATGCATGGTAGATCATCAGCAAGGTTTTTCTATCCATAATATTTTTAATTTTAGCAAAGACAAAAATTAAATACCTTGTTCTTCTTGTTATAGAATCTATGTGAAAATTCCATTTCATATTATAGTCAAAGTATAGCCCCAAATATTTATGACTTTCAACCCTACTTATTATGTTGTAGCCAATACTAATATTTATATCCCCTGGTACACTGTCACAGTAGTTGCCAAAGGTCATATATACAGTTTTATTTACATTGAGCGATAGTTTATTTAATATCAACCATTTGGCTACCTTACTAAGATAATCGTTCATCTTGTCCTGTGCTGCCGACCACGAGTTATCACTCGAGATGATGACCGTGTCATCTGCATAGGACATTATAGAGTCTTTTAGCATATCTATCAGTAGATCATTGACATACAAGATAAAAAGTAATGGACCTAAAATTGTTCCCTGCGGTACACCTATGTTAATATCTTTGTATTCACTTTTGAAATTATTGATCTTGACGCATTGTTGCCTACCTGATAGATAGCTAGTCAAAAGTTTTAAGGCACATCCTCTTAATCCATATCTTTCCAACTTATCCAATAATATTCTGTGATCGACCGTATCGAAGGCTTTTGCAAGATCCAGAAATGTCGTTATTATAGGTTTACTTTTGTCTAGATTCTTGTATATAATATCCGCAAGACACTCAAGTGCATCTGTTGCTCCTCTGCCTCTGACAAAGCCAAATTGTTTTTCTGAAATTATGTTATGTTTCATTATAAAATTGAAAAGTCGGTTATATATAATTTTCTCAAAGATTTTAGCTATATTCGAAATAAGTGATATTGGGCGATAGTTTGCAATGCATGTACTATCTCCAGCCTTATGAATTGGTACAATATCAGCTCGTTTTAGCACATTCGGCCAAATCGATTGCTGTATACTTGTGTTAAAAATATGTTCCAATGGCCTTGCCAGGAAGGTAGCAATGCACTTGATTGTACTTGCATTGATACCGTCAACTCCACCAGCTTTTTTCTTCATTTCATTTATTATTTTATGAATTTCACTGATATTGGTCGGTTGTATAAACATGGACTTGCTATTTCTTGCTGGCATTCTTATTTGGTCATCGCACGTATTATTTATTTGATTGCTTAAATCTATTCCAATTTGACTGAAATAGTTATTCATTTCATTCGCTATATTTGTCTTATTTACTACTTTTTGGTTATTTACCATAATGCAATCAGGCGATTTCATTTGTTTATTGCTTTTGCCCATTTTATTATTTATAATGCTCCATAGCTGTCTTGGATTATCGCCTCTTTTTCTTATCTCGTTATTTTCGTACTTGTATTTTGCATCTTTAATTGTTTTACTCAAGATTTTTTCATAATTTTTATATTCATGCTTTAGATTTGTATTTGTAGGATTTTTTTTCCATATGTTGTATAGATTTTCTTTATTTTTACAAGATACTAATATTGCTTTAGTTATCCATTGCTTTCTAGGTAAATGCTTATTTTTTTTATCTTTTGTTTTACATGTGGCTTTTCCAGCACAGCTATGTATCATATTTGTTAGTTTTTCTAAAGCAAGATTTGGGTCCTGATAATTCAGGCATGAATTCCAATCTATTTTCTTTGCATATTCCCTTAACTTCCTATAATTAACATAATTTTCTATCTTATCTTGTGCATTTTGCACTTTAAGCTGATCTATACTTACTACAAGCGGATAATGATCATTAAAGGGAGTACATAGTTTAAAAGACTCAATATTAACTCCTCCGGACTTTGCAAAACAATTATCGATACAGGAACCTGATTCGTCATCTAGAGAGGGTCTTGTTACTCCTCTATAATAAGGAATAAATTCCTGCTCAAGAAAATTATTTAAGAATTCTTGACTTATTGAAATTGCACTTACATTATTATTTTGTACGTTATTTACCATTATATCTATGTTGAAATCTCCTATTATACAGTGGTTTTTAGATTTTATATGTTTTGTCAGAAATTTTTTAACACTACTTAGGAATTCGGTTTTTGGAACATCATGACATCTGTATATAGCGGAAACTCTTAATCATTCATCTGACTGAAGCTTAAGATTCGAGCTAACCACACTCAGTCTATCAATTATTTCTACTTTGGTATTTTCATAAATATTATTTTTAATGTACACGAGGACACCATCGGCCCTGTTAATTTTACTTTCGTTGTAACAAAATTTATATCCATGTAATTGATAGAAATGAGGGTGCTGCACGTTCCATGTCTCCGTACATATTATTACACATGGCTTTTTTGACATACTTTCCACGAATGTTTCTAATTTCTCAAAATTTGCATTGAGACTTCTTATGTTCACACACAAAATTAGATTCTTCTTCTTCGCTATCTTCTTATTTAGCTCTTTGATGTTTTCAGTTTCACACTCTATCTTGCTTACTTCTTCAATGTTAATGTCCTGGTCCATGGTTATTTCTTGCTTCTTTCTTTCCTTGATATATTTTCGCTGAGTGTGTTGATTGATGATGTTGACATTCCAGCAGTTAACACTTCAGCTGCTTTAGCTGTCGTGGTCCCTGCCATGCCGACATATCTTGGCAGTATAGGCTGTATTGTGTAGTCGGTAAAGTCAATGAACTTCCGTATCTTGGCTGCTAAGATTTTGCATTCGTGGCTGTCTGTTGCCATATGTTCTGTCTTATATTGTGTTTTATATTTACTGTTACTGTAGACGCAGTTAGGACATTTCATTATGTTATCTTGTACCGTACATTCTCTGGTTATATGATTTCCAGCACATTTGAAACAGATATGCTTGTTTCTGCACTTTAGACCATTATGTCCAAAACCACCACACTTAAAACATGGCTTGATATTGCAATAGTCATAGACTTTGCAGTTTTGATATCCAACAAATATTTTATTCTTGTTTTCCCTGATAAACTGATACAATTCTGCTGGCATTTCAATTATTGCTGTTTGTAATTTAGTATTGTTGTTCTTATATGTATGTAAAACTATACATTTTTTTGAAAGTTTACTAAAGTTTCTTTCGTTTATATCTTCTTCCAGTTTTTTATTATCTAGGTTTTCAAAATTGTTTATTCCTACTACTTTGACTTTTGGATTTTCTACTCTTTCCTTGTTCACTTCACACGCATCAGCTAGTTTTTTCTTCAAAACACTGTATACTTTACTTGTGCTATCCTCGTTTAGACAACTGACAATTATTTCATCCTTTTTTGTATAAACTTTATTGATCTGAATGGTCTTGTCTTTATTTAGATAGTGAGCTACACAATAGTTCATTTGATCAATGGTATTATCTGATTTGTTTTTTATTATTATACTAGGAACTCTTTTTGACCTGGTGGTTGTTTTTGGAAAAGACGCTACATCTGCAAAAGTTTTATTTTTCACTGCCTTTATGTCACTTTTTTGTTTTTCAAGTAGATCTCTTAGCATCTTGTTTTTTTCTGTTAGTTCTTTGTTTAGTTCTCTTAATAATGCATTTTCTCTTTTCAAACTGTTTTCATTCACCTCTCCTTCTTCCTCGTCACTTGTTTCTTCTAAATTATCGAGTAGTTTCTTTCTGGAATCTGACTGATGAATTAATTTCACTTGAGCAACTATATGCCTAGCCTCGTTACTCAGCGTTTCTTTGCTTAGGTTTGAGGTTAGGTCGAGGTCCTCGTGTTCATTACATATTCCTAATACACTACTAAGTTTGATAGCACCATCTAATCTTGGAAAATCACTTGTATGATAAACATTCTCACAAATTAGACACACAACTGTTTTAACTTCTTAGTTTCGGGTGACATTTGTAAAAAATTGTCGCTTGTGCACACGACGAGTCTGCACTCGTTTCCGCCATCTTGTATATTTTGTTCAGATAAATCAGTGCAAACGCATCTAATCGCGATGATGGAATGCCGATTAGAGGACATCCCAATTAAAGAACGCAAAGATCACCGGGGAATACCTACGGGTGTTTATCGGAACGTGCCATTAATCCGGGGAAATGTTTTCGGAAAAGAGATTTTAATATTGATCGATACGGGTGCCCAAGTTTCTGTGATTAGTCAGAAATATTTGGATCAGATTAAAGTAGAGTTTCCTTATGCAGTTACTGAACCAGTCAAGGGTATTCACATATATAGTGATGTAGCAGCGAGAATTATCCCAATAACAGAAAAAATAACTATGGGGATTGACGTGGGGAAAGTTACTTTAGAGGGAAGTTTTTACGTGGCTGCGGAGCTAGCTAATCCAATGGTATTGGGCATGGATGTATTAACAAGATACAACATTGATATTTGGTTGTCAAAGGGTGTATTGTGTATAAGTGAGTTGGAAGCATTGATCCCATTTATTATACGCAGGACATCCGAGGGAAATGAAAAAGCACAGGGACAATTAAAAGATCAAATTGTTACAATTCAGATGATGAGAACTAATAGCTTAGATCCAGAAAAAATGTCGGATTTGATGGATCTTAGGACGGATGAAGAGACTTTAAGAAAGCAGAATGAATTGTGTAATAAGTTGCTTAGAGCTAAAGGGATTTTAACAGATGAATCGAACAAGGAACTGACAGGTTCGGAACTGAAACACGAAGTTTTGCGGAAAACGCGAAAAATCTGCGAAGATAATATGGTGTTTTTGCCTCTGGGCAAACAAGCGAGCGAGCGATATATCCGAGGTTCTGATAAATCAATGGATGAAGAATTAGAATTTTTAAACGCGGACGATAGTGCTGAATCCAGGTTAGGAATGACAAGGCTGAAAAGGGCGCGAAAGGATTCGGATGGTTTAGAATTAGTCAGTTCTAGTTTGAGTAACATTTTGGATAAAGGGGATAATATCGTAAAAGGGAAAGAGAATTATCCAGGTGTTATCGTCAAAGAGGAAAAATCTTCGGAAAAAGAGGTTGGGAACCATAAAAGGAAGAGATACACGGATGAACCGAAGAACCACTGCCGGAGCATTGGTGGGGATAAGGCGGAGCCTGTCATGAGGCGATGCGCGGAACGATGCGCGCCGAGGCGACGAGCAGAGAGCAGTGGAACAGTCCGTCAGTCAGCTAGCGGAGAGCAAGCAAGAAGGTTCGATAAGAAAAATGTCTGAACAAGAGAGTGACTATCAGCAGTTAGTACAAGCACGGGAAGAAGAAAATGGGATATATACCGTATACCGATATTTGTATATACGTATACCCGACGCTTGGGGGGAAGTAATTCCAAAGTGCGGAAATTAAAAAGTGACGAACCTTCAAAAAATCGTTTATCCCGACGCGTGGGCGGAAGTAATTCCAAAAGTGCGAAAAATTCAAAAGTTCTCGAAATTCTTTTAGAATCGAATCGCGTAAGTGAAAGTGATTTCCTGCGAAAGAAGAAGTTCTCGAATTCTTTTAAAATCGAATCGTAAGCCGCGTGTGAAAAAAGTGGACGTGCGCGCAACAAAAGATATCGTTCTTATCAAAAACGAGTGCCGTCGGACAGATATCCGTCACGTGCCTAAGATCTCTGATCAATACGATCGGAAGTTGGTGGGATTTATCTCTACCAAATAACAAATTGTGCAACTGGATTGTGCAATATTTAACCTTTCTTTAAAAAAAAAAAAAAAAAAGAAAATACCTACTGTAAGCACGAAACAGTGGATGCTCGCTGAAAGCAAAAAAGTAAGCGAAAGATCATTGTCTCACGCAGTCGAGAACAATAAGTAACATCAAGATGACGCTAAGAAGATCACCACAAACCTCCAAGAATGGTCCAGTCACCAGATCGATGGGATCCATAAGTCTCGAACACGGGGAGCCATCTCAAAGGATACCTGGAAGGATGATAAATGTGGATGATAACCAAGGAAATGTCATAACAATAAATGAGACCAACGCTTCAAGACATCAGGATTCTACAAGTAATTTTACGTTACCTAAAAATGAGATGAAATATTGTTGTTATTGCGAGAATTATCTAAGGGTATGAATGCAATTGGCAGCAAAGTCAATAATTTAGAAGAAACTGTAAAATCAATTGATGTTGAAGTAAATAATATCCGAACTAAAGATATTCAAGAAAAAGATAACGTAACGGTCAAATCACAGAGTACAGTAGCTAGTTATATCAGTAGTTTGCCAGATAGAGCAAGTTCTAAGAAATCTAATGCTAGCGTAATTGGTGAGAACAGAAAAGTGATTAAAAGATTAGTTACAGAAAAATCTAAATTGACAGATCTTACCTTTGATGGTAAATTAAGTTCCATGAATCCAGTAAAATTCTTAAACAAGTTTGAAGAAATAGCCATTAGAGAAGGGTATCATAAAGATGAGTTGTCTGAAAAAATAATATTTAATTTAAAGGGAGACGCTCGCATATGGGGCAACCTTATTGAATATCAAAATTATGAACAACTTAAAGAGATGTTTTTAGCAAGACATTGGAACGATAGAATTCAACAAGATGTTATGGCATATATTATGAATGGTCATTATGAACCGAAACTTGGATCCATGGAAACTTATTTTTTGACTTGGATGACACATGCCAATTGCATTGATGCACCATTAACTGAAGAGTGGAAAATCAATAAGTTAATATTACACTTTCCTGAGCGCATATACGAGCGTTTAAGAGCAGTTCCGGATTTGTCAGTTCCACGTGTTATTTCAAGATTAATTGAATACGATGGTTCACACGTAGGCTTATCTAACGAAAGTCCTAGGGGAATAGACAAACCTAAATCTCAGAAAGCAGGAGAATCTGAAGATAGGGATTCTAAGAAGGGCTATTACAGGAAAGATTATTGTAATAAAACTGAGAATAAGACAGACAAACCTGTTAAAGCTGTCGAGGTCAAATTGGAACCAAAGCCGTCGAGTAGACCTAGGGAATCTGAAAAGAGAAAAGTTTGTAGATTGGAAAAGGTTGAAGAAACGGTTGAAAATTATGAGGATAGCTTAAAGGAGAAACAGGTCAAGGAAAGTCTTATGGAGGAGAGTTCAAGTGATGACGATACAGATATTGAGGGATTAAAGCATTATGCGATGATTTTGGTAGGACCGTGTGAAAATAGTAGAGATTCGGATTTGAAAAAAGAAGATCGTACTCAGGGTCCGAAAAAATATCAAGTTCCAAATATAAAAGTAAATTTGGGAGGAAAAATCTTTAATGCTTTGATAGATACAGGAGCTGAGATTTCGGTGATATCTGAAAGGGTCATTGACTTGTTAAGGGATCATTCTGGTTTATAATTTTCAAAAAATCGATTTTTTGTTCATAGCAACTTTTACTACCTGAGCGCGCTCGCCCGTATGCCTATTGTCTAACTTAAAACTTTAAACGCGTTTTTCTCAAAACTACGTTTTTACGGTCGGCGGCGGTGATTTCTCCGAAACCACTGAACCGATCTTCATGAAATTTTAACCACATATTGTACACATAAACAGCTCTCGTCTGAACTACGATCGAATTTAAATTTTGATTTTTACTCTTTTTTTGGCCCAAAAACCGTGGAAAAAAACCTTATTTTTTGAAATTTTTTTTAAAATGTCCGCCATTTTTTTATTTATTGTTAAAAATTAATATCCGTAGTTCATACTAGAGCTACACGTATACTGAATGTAAATAATTTTGATTTTTTCATTTTCGATCAGCCATTATCGAGATATCACCGCCGCCAGCGAACTACTTTTTTTTCACGGAGTTACAGTCACCTGCCATTTTGAAGAATTAGAAGAGTGGAAAAAAAAATTTTCTACGTACTTTAAGAGTGTATTAGTTAACCTCAATAAACTTTTTATAAATATTTATAACAATTCCTTCCTAAAGAAATTAATGAAAATAGTCTTTTTTTTGACCGCCTAAACCAGAATGATCGGTTACACGACATTTCGTCTAAGGACACTTCACCACGCGACATTTCACCTACAGACACTTCGCCACACGACATTTCGCCTACGCAACATTTCGCCACAAATCTCAGATTAGGCCGCAAATACCACGACGGGGACGTGTCGGCAATGATTCCATTTTTTTATTTTTTAAAAACTTTTTTTACCTTTTTTTTAGCTTTTTTAAAATCTTTTTGAAATATTTACTTGGAGTCATTTTTTTGTAATAGGAAATCAGAAAATTATATAATGACCTACCTAAGCTCACCTAACCTAACCTAACCTAACCTATCCAGTATAGCACTACAAGATCGTTGAGTTTTATAACGAGTTTTATATTTAACTTGAATTTAACGTTGAGTTTTATATCGACGATTTTTTATAACTAAAACACCATGAGGATCACTGGCATTCTAACCTAACCTAACCTAATCTAACCTAACTTTTTAAAAATCTTTTTGAAACTTTTACTTGAAGTTATTTGTTCTTTTCTTCTATGATAGGAAATCAGAAAATTATGCGAAATGTCGCATGTGGCGAAATGTCGCATGTGGCGAAATGTCGCTGTGGTGAAATGTCGTGTAGGCGAGATGTCGCTGTGGTGAAGTGTCAGTGTGGCGAAGTGTCGCATGTGGCGAAGTGTCTTTAGGCGAAGTGTCTGTAGGTGAAATGTCGCGTGGTGAAGTGTCCTTAGGCGAAATGTCCTGATACGGAATGATCCCTTAAATAACCGGACTATGATGTATCCAATAATTCCAGTCAAAGGGGTTAAAATTATGTCAGCGGTAGGGAACAAAAGTACCAAGACCGGGAGAAGAGTTCTGCTAGACTTCGAATGGAATAATGAAATAAAGATGCATAGATGTTACGTAGTAAAATCATTGGCAGAAGATATTATTTTGGGATTAGACTTTATTGTCGAAAACAAAATGGCGTTAGTTCCGTATTTAGGAAAAATAATTTGTGATGTTGAACAAGTTAGATCTGAAAATAATGTGTCAAAGAAAGGAATTATTTCAATTCGAAAGAAGTTCATAAAACGAATACGAGCGGCAGGTGAGAATTTAGATTTGACCTTGGGTAATGACAAATTATTGGATAAAAAACAGAAAATAAGGTTAAAGAATAAACGGGTAAATACAAGGAAAAAGCCAATATTTATTTATTTATATATGACCATATACATAAGCCTTAAAAAGGCTTCCTATAGAGGCAAACAAGTTGCCTGTACATAGGTATGGTACATTAATTACAAAAATAACTTAAATACTAGAACTTAAAACTAATATATTCATACTGTTCCATCTTGCACGCATACATAAGTTAAACTCGTATCTCTAATTTGTTTCACACTAATATTAGATTTCTTATGAAATCCTTTAATTTAGTCTTAACATTAGCTTTGCTAACTGTTAACTCTTTGAGATCATTCAAGAGTAGGTTGAAAATTTTAATAGCCATGTAGTAGCTGCTTTTCTTACTTATTGTTTTATTAATTTTTGGCAATGGGATGCTTTTATTCCTAGTGTTATTCATGTTTCTACTATAAATATCTTTAAGTTTCTTATAGTGATACGATATTGCTTCAATTTGGAATAATTGCCTAACTGTTAGTGGTGGGTTTTCCATTTCAAAATGGTTTCTGTTAATAATATTTAATAGCTTTTTTTGTACTCTTTGTATCGAGTGCATACAATTGTTATAAGCCCCACCCCAGGCAATTATTCCATAATTGACTAAGCCCTGGAAGAATGCATGGTAGATCATCAGCAAGGTTTTTCTATCCATAATATTTTTAATTTTAGCAAAGACAAAAATTAAATACCTTGTTCTTCTTGTTATAGAATCTATGTGAAAATTCCATTTCATATTATAGTCAAAGTATAGCCCCAAATATTTATGACTTTCAACCCTACTTATTATGTTGTAGCCAATACTAATATTTATATCCCCTGGTACACTGTCACAGTAGTTGCCAAAGGTCATATATACAGTTTTATTTACATTGAGCGATAGTTTATTTAATATCAACCATTTGGCTACCTTACTAAGATAATCGTTCATCTTGTCCTGTGCTGCCGACCACGAGTTATCACTCGAGATGATGACCGTGTCATCTGCATAGGACATTATAGAGTCTTTTAGCATATCTATCAGTAGATCATTGACATACAAGATAAAAAGTTGTTACGTCCGCGTGAGAAATTAGGTTTCAACTCGCGGTCCATTACTGATTCCTAAAAGGTGCAATAACGGAAACCTGGTTTATATCACATAGCAACCCTTAGGAGCGGCTATCTCGCACATGGTCACCAGATTTTGGAAAGCGAGATGAACCTCTCGAGGATCCATGTATAAAAAATTGGTTAGGCAATAGACTGACCGTTAGAGATAAAATTCGAGTACGCACATGTGCGCTAGAAGCGGAAATTCCAAATTTTATAGCTTTTCCCAGTAAACCCCACTAACCTTCCTACCCGTTTCCAAAGACGTCTTCCTCAGCCAATCCTGAAATTCCAAATCCCTCACTCCTTGCATAATTGCCCGCCAATACTGGACCACACCAATAGTAACCCGTTGTAGCTTTTTCTCCAAAATTTTCCTAAACCCTGAACCAATAGCAAAAATCCTAACCAACCCCAAAAATCCACCCCCGCTAGTCCACGTACGCGACCCAGAATCAGAACTCACTCTCATTCTCTTCCGATCCGTCGAGTAGTCAGTTCTTATTTTACTCCGCTCACTAACTTCTCATTATAATTCTTAGTGTTATTTTCATCTGCTAATTTACATAGTACCAGTCAATATTGTTTTCGTTTGCTATCAAGTAGATTGCGCTTATAGAGCTTGTTCGTTGTGCACATTCAAAATAAATTTCACTTATTCGCTCACTTTATTTTGCTTCATATATATATATATATATAATCTAAAACCAACCCCTTGTACATCGCAAACATCTTCGACGACCATAAACAGCAGAAGCAAGGTAAGCATACTCAAAATATTATTGGTGACGGTACTTCTTAATTGTGTTGTATAATCATAAATGTTAGATTTTCTAAGTTCGATTATTAGTTGGTGACGGGTTTTCATCCGATTAGAAGCTTTAAAATCAATCCTACCAAATATCCAGTACAATTCATCCTTCCCTTGGTAATTAGAGGCATAGCCCAATCCCGAGTAAAGTGCGCAAGCATTGACTCAAAACAGGGCAAATTAATAGTATATTACGGTTCGGTAAAGGCACCAGTCTAAAGCCTCCATTCTGGTTCGGACGTAACATACGTAAATTTTTGGGGGCTCGTCCGGGATCTCAATTGCTAATGATTGCCAGGGAGGTATGAATACTCGATCAAAATCTAAGAAGGAACAAGATAAAGTGTCGGGACAGGGATTAGACGATTCTTTCGAAATCGATTCTCAGCAAGACCCTTTTAGGCCTAGACATAGTTTAGCTCGCGAAGAAATAGCGGCCATTCCACGCGAAACAAGGGAGGTAGATATAGAAAAAGAGGAATTGGAGATCGAAAAACTTGCTTCATTAATTCCTGTGGTAGTAGAATCTCAACCCAATCCAGGAACTAGTGAGGAATATTACCAGGGACTAGAGGAGGATATTAGGAAAATAAATAAATCTTTTAAGGAACTTCTTCCCCAATCTTTAACACCAGTAGATACGATGACCAGTAACAGTCAATTAGTTTCGCTGAGGGACGCTCTTCAAGTAGTTCCCGAGTTTGATGGTGATAATATTCCCTTAAGCGAATTCGTGGCAGGATGCGAGGAAGCAAAAGCCATGATTCCTGCAGAGGTCGAGGTAAATCTGGCTAAAATTATACGCGCTCGTATCACAGGAGAGGCTAGGAAGACGATAATTGGACAGCGGTTTACAACAGTCAATGAAATCATTAATTATTTGAAGGGAATCTTCGCGCCAGCTAAATCAGTCTATAGGCTACAAGGAGAGTTAGGTAATATATATCAAGAAGAGAATGAGCGCGTCGTCACCTACGCTAATAGAATTAAGGAAATAGGGAATCAAATCATGGAGGTACATAAGTTAGAAAATAATGGAACTTCAATTCCATCTTTTAAATTATCCATTGATAGTGCTTTACTAGATTGTTTTGTCATGGGTCTGAAGCCGGAAATCGAACAAAGATTGCGTAGAACCGAGGGGATTGATGCGACGGTATCGCAAGCGATAAACATCGAAAGGCAGTTAGGAACACAAGCCGAATTGCGTGGGAAAAGATCTGTAGTCCGAGAGGAGAGCGCACCCACGAATTCAAAACAAGCGTCAAAGCAGCAAGTGGTAAATTTAGTACAGCCGGAAAAATTAGTTTGTCAAGTTTGTAAGAAGGAAGGACACACTGCCGATAAGTGTCGTCAAATCTCAAATATATCGAATCAATTACATCAGGGAAGTGAATTACCGGGTAAAAATAATCCCAATTTTGAAGTTGTCTGTCAAGTTTGCAAGAAAAGAGGACATGTCGCTAATACATGTCGGCAGTTAAACTTCCAACAAAGACCGTCAATGAATGTTCCAATTTGTCAAATTTGCTCTAAACAGGGACATAGTGCTATTAACTGTAGATCACGTAATATGCCTTCTTCAACACCTACAAATATGGTTGTTTGCCAATTATGTAATATCAAAGGCCATTCGGCTGAAGCTTGCCGGTATAGACGGGGGCAAACGCAAAATCAACCTAATTCCTATCGGAACCCTATTTCATGTCAACTTTGTCAAAGAATAGGTCATGCTGCCACCACATGTAGGCAATACCAAATGAGTACTAGAGACCCAGGAATGAGAGCATTACCACCAATAGAGGCGCTATGGAATCAAAATCCAGACTTTTGTAGATATTGTAAGAGAATAGGACATACAATAGATGTTTGTAGACAGAGACGATTTGCAAATGATAGATATGGTCAGGCAATAAATTCGGGAAACGAGAATGGGGCTCCTGGGCAGAGTGCACCACAGGGAACCCCTGGATATCAGAACCAGCACTCGGCAGCAGTCACTTCAATTCAAGAGGTGATTCAGGAATAGCTCGAGTAACCACTATAAATTTGAATCATAGAAATAGTAGCGCAACAGTGAGGTTAATATTCGAGGAAACTCCTGTACCTATAACCTTATTACTAGACACTGGAGCTGGACCGAATCTGGTGAAAGCAAGTGCTGTTATTAGGGGAATCCCAGTTGATCGTGAGGAGATCCTACATTTGAAAGGAATAACTCCTGAAGTAGTGCAAACTCTTGGCAGGATTAAAATGAGCATTTTAGGTAGTGAAGCTGTGTTCCACCTAGTTCCAAATGATTTTCCTATATTACAATCTGGTCTTTTAGGAGACGAATTTTTCAATCAAGTACCCGCTATAATTGATTACAAACAGCAACAGCTGGTATTACCCAATGCAGTTGTTCCATTTGAATCACGGGAAACCATCACAGTTCCAGCGAGGACGAAAAGTATGTTTTATATAAGAGTAGCTAATCCTAATGAAAAGGAAGGATATATTCCCAAGTTAGACGCTGGGAAAGGAATATATTTTGGAAACGTCTTGGTTACTAATGAAAAGGGTAAAGCCTATTTGCCTATTATAAATACTCGGGAAGAGGAAGTAGTTATACAAATTCCAACTTTAGAGATTCAGGCTTTTGATGAAGTGATCGATAATTCCAAAAATAAGGCTCCAAAGAATGAGACCTCTAATACTAATTCCAAAAATAAGGCTCCAAAGAGTGAGACCTCTAATACTAATTCCAAAAATAAGGCTCCAAAGAATGAGACCTCTAATACTAATTCCAAAAATAAGGCTCCAAAGAGTGAGACCTCTAATACTAATTCCAAAAATAAGGCTCCAAAGAATGAGACCTCTAATACTAATTCCAAAAATAAGGCTCCAAAGAGTGAGACCTCTAATACTAGTTCCAAAAATAAGGCTCCAGAAGCAGAGACCTCAAAAATTAATGAATTATCCCATTCGCTCAAGCTGAAGAATGCCTCTGGGTTGAATCCTAAACTAAATATAGGGTGCAATAAGCCTCTAAAGGCCAATGTTAGCACACCTCTTTTGTTAGCTCATTCTAAAGATGCAAAAAGCATTACGGAGTGCTATCCAGTAAAAGATATAAATATTAAAAGAAGTGAGGAAGTAAAGGGATTATTAAGGTTAGAACATTTGAACGAAGAAGAGAAGGTATATATAACCAAGTTAATAGAACAAAACCAAGACGTATTTCACGTACCAGGAGAATCCCTGGGATCCACCGATGTAATTCAACATAAAATATCTACGGTAGATGAGTTACCTATTAATTCGCGGCAGTATAGATTTCCGCCAATCCATAAAGAGGAAATAAATAAACAAGTTAACGAACTTCTCCATGGCAATATAGTAAGACCATCCAAATCTCCATATAATACTCCTGTGTGGATAGTACCGAAGAAACCAGATTCGAAGGGGAATAAAAGATGGAGAATGGTATTAGATTTTCGAATGTTAAACGATAAGACCATAGGCGATGCCTATCCTTTGCCGAATATATTAGAAATTTTAGATCAGCTAGGTAAAGCTCAATATTTTTCCGTTTTCGATTTAGCCTCCGGATTTCATCAGATCAAAATGAGTCCGGAAGATGCTCATAAAACAGCTTTTTCAACGCCCTACGGTCATTATGAATTCGATAGAATGCCATTCGGTTTAAAGAACGCGCCGGCAACTTTCCAACGACTCATGGATATTGTATTAACCGGTATGCAGGGCGAGGAGTTGTTCGTATATCTGGACGATATAGTCATCTATGCTTCTTCTTTGGAAGAGCATACTGAGAAATTCAATAAATTAATGGAAAGATTAAGGAAATCAAACTTAAAACTACAGCCAGATAAATGTGAATTTTTAAGGAAAGAGGTAGCGTATCTCGGTCATCTCATTAGTGAAAATGGGGTGAAACCAGATCCTTCAAAATTAGAAGCAGTACGTGAATTCCCAACTCCAAAGAGTGTAAAGAATGTCAGGCAGTTCTTAGGATTAGCAGGTTATTATCGACGATTCGTAGAGGGTTTTTCAAAAATAGCTAAGCCTCTGTCTAGATTACTGAAGGATGATGTGCCTTTTGTTTGGACGAATGGGGAGCAGGAATCATTTGAAACATTAAAGGAAAAGTTATGCAACCCTCCAGTACTGCAATATCCTGATTTTACTCAACCGTTTATATTAACAACAGACGCATCCGGATACGCAATAGGTGCCATCCTTTCGCAAGGACCTATTGGTAAAGATCGACCGATAGCTTATGCATCACGAACATTAACAGAAAATGAGCAAAAATTTGATACTTATGAAAAGGAAGCATTAGCGATAGTAAACTTTGTCCAACATTTTCGTCCGTACCTTTATGGTCATCAATTCACCCTTGTTACCGACCATAAACCATTAGAATGGTTCAAAAGCGCAACCAATGTAAATTCAAGGATAGCACGCTGGCGATTAAAATTAGCCGAATATGATTACAAAGTAGTATACAAAGCGGGAAAGATGAATGTAAACGCAGACGCTTTGTCTAGGAACCCAGTATTAAAAGAACTAGATCAGATTTTTGTTATGACTCGAGGTCAGGCGGCTACTAAATCAAAACGCCTGGAGATAGAGAATATAGAAAGATTGCTAGAAGAATCCGATTCCGAGGACGTACCGGATGACAGAGAGTCTTTGTTACCAAGAACCATGCAAACCCGAGCTCAAATCCATTCGGGACCTGAATCTGATACTCAAGAATCTAATTTACAGATTGATTCTGGATCCCCCCATACAACTCCCAATAATGATGGCATACAAACTAGAAGTAAAAGGAAGTTAGCAGAAATCCAAGGACAAACGTCTTCAGATAGATTAGAACCGCAAGTATCCGATCATTTGGAGGACATGCAAGATTACATAATGAATAGGGAAGAAACCCCCTGTCCTTCAAGTGAACATAATGATACAGACGCGGAATCCATTGATAATGAAAGTGAAAATGATGATTTAGTTGAGCATGAGGATAATGATCAGGAATCCCATAAACAAAAAGTTGGGAAATATGCAATTTCAGAGGGCAATGTAGTAGAAAGTAGGGATTTGTTCGAATACCGCAAGGACAATCTCGTTTATTTTACAACCATAGATGGGGAACCATGTGATTATGGGTCTATAATACTCAGTGGAAAAACCTTACTACCGAAAATAACCGACTTGGAATTAGGCAAGGTTAAAGCCATCAAAGAAAAGAACAGGTACCATTTAATTATTCCTATAAGTGATGGAAAAACTGAAGGACCGACCCTAACACTGCAGGTAGTTGAAACCGCCATAAAAAATCTTCGGGAAGTAACCAGCGAAATGAAGCTGACCTCATTTGCATTAGCTAAAAGCAAAGAAATATTGAATATTCCATGGGACATAATTCGAGCCAGATTAATATCTGAATTTTCCACAGGTGGCACAAAGGTGATAATTTGCAATGGCCTTGTTAAGTATCCTCCCCCGCAGCAGCGGAAGACGATACTGGAGGAAATGCATTCCTCGCCAGTAGGAGGACATAGGGGCGTATCAAAGACATATAATAGAATCAGACAGAAATATTATTGGGGAAATCTAAAATCAGACGTCCAGCAATTTATACGACAATGTTTACAATGCCAGTTAAAGAAGTTAGTTCGGGTAAAGACAAAGCAGCCCATGGTGATTACTGACACTCCTGGTTCTGCTTTTGATAAAATAGCCATGGACATAGTAGGCCCTATGCCAAAGACTAAAAATGATAACGAATACATACTGACTATACAAGATCAACTGACAAAATACAGTCTAGCAATACCATTACCCAATATGACGGCTGTAACAGTAGCTGACGCCTTCGTGAAAAGATTTATCTGTGTATTTGGGGCACCAAAAGCAGTATTGACCGATCAAGGACGAAACTTTCTTAGCGATCTAATGCGAAAATTAGCTAAACGTTTTCGGATAAGGAAATTTAGAACAACAGCTTTTCATCCTCAATCAAATGGTTCACTTGAGCGATCACATCATGCTTTGGGAGAATATTTGAAACAGTATGTCAGCAAAGAAATAGACTGGGATGAATGGGTAGACCTCGCTATTTACAATTATAACACAAGTGTCCATGAAGGAACAAAGCATACCCCGTATGAGTTAGTATTTGGAAAAATAGCAAGGTTGCCCTCCAGTGAACCATTACATGAAGGGGAAAAGGCAACAACGTATGATGATTACTTGATCGACCTAGTAACACGAATACATAAAATCCAAGAAACCGCGAAAAGGAATTTGATAACGTCAAAGGAGAAATCGAAGGAATACTATGACAAAAAGATAAATCCGAAATCTTTCAGTGAAGGAGATTACGTATTCTTGCTAAAAGGTCCAAAACCAGGAAAATTAGGTGATCAATATACAGGACCACATGAAGTCCTGGAAATATTGAATAGGAACAATGTTAGAATAAGGATAAATAAGAATACTAAAGTCGTTCATGCAAATAGGCTGAAACATTCAAATATTAAACAATAGTATAAATAATTCTATAAATTACAGATGAAGGAATTCATTGGTTTGGCTGCAATAGTGTTAGGCTTGCTATGGAACATCCAGGCTGTGGATTCCCTCGTCGGCTATGACTGTGGGACTAAAGCCGCAAACATCACTACCATGTCGTTATTAGACGTGGGGAATTGTGATATTCCCCCGCAAAAATTAAATTCAACTAAAGTATATCTACAAGTATTGCAAATCAATGATTTCCGTTCAGTCGAGGTAATCCAATGCAAAATAGAGATAGACCGGATGATTCATAAATGTGGGATGTTTTCACATATCAGTATGGTTCCAAATGGAAAACATCAGTATATAGAGGATATATCACGAGATATTTGTATCAGAACACATCATACTGGGACATATAATATAGGAAATGTAGTTGTAACAGGATTAAGACGCAATTATACCAACATACGCTCGGCGACCCTAGCGGGGTACATAGGTAGCGATGGGCGATGTGAAGGAACCACATACTCAGATCCATACGGAAGCTGGCAGAGCGTTGTAGTGCAATCTACTATAAAAATAACTTTACAAACATATATCGCAAAATTGAAACTAGCAGGAAACCGCATTCACATGCGATCCGGGGTACAATGCGAGCTAATGTCAGGTGAATGTATCGATATAGAAGGAGGATATACCTTCTGGAGCACAGTACCAGAAGACAACTGCCAATTTCATAAGTATGGAGTGCTGTATGAGGGATTCGCTTCAAAATCCGAGACTTCTGGGCAAGAAATTTCGCAAGTAGTTTATGCGCTTACGACTAATGATGTAACATTTGCATTAACTCAGAAGTCAGTTCAAATGGTATGCGGATACACTTTAATACGCACGGATCATCCTAAGCTCTTAGTGTTCGAAACAGCTCGTGGAGAAACTTTTGTAACCCGAACGAATATTGATGCTGTAAATATGGATATCTTCGCTTATGTTAATTCCAAGTTCGTGTATGTAGAAAAACATATCAGGCAGCAAATAAGTCAATTATATCGCGACGTGCTAGTACAAAGATGCAACTTGGAGCAACAATCATTGAGGAACGCTCTGGCGATAGCAACACAATCACCAGATGAATTCGCCTATCATTTGATGAAAGGGCCTGGTTATATGGCTGTAATAGCAGGAGAGGTAGTACACATAGTCAAATGTGTACCTGTCGAAGTCACACTGAGACGAACACCTGAATGTTATACTCAGTTACCTGTAACCAAGGACAACCAAACCTATTACCTCACGCCAAGAACACACCTCATCACTAAGTCAGGAACCCAAGTAACCTGCAATGCAATATTACCATCCATGTATCTCTTAAAAGACTCTTGGTACAAGCTATCACCCTATCCAATCGAAGCAATGCCACCGATTACCATGAAACCAATGACGAAACCCACGTGGCGGTACATGAATCCCAGTTCATTAGCAACAAACGGAATCTACTCCTCAGAAGAATTGGATAATCTAAGGGATCACATTATGTTCTCTGCTGAGAGACCAGCTGTATTAAATTCAGTCGCCAGAACAATCATGGGACAACCTACAACCAACCAGGGTGGATCCATCTCTAACCTTCTGGACGATAATGCTCTCGATAAAATTACCGAAACTGCCTGGAATAGAACGTTTGGTGGATTCATGAAATTCAGCACTATTAGTGCCGGATTTATCGGAATCATTATAGTTATACGTGGAATCAAAATGATAGTGGATACCCTGATACATGGATACACTCTACACACGGTCTATGGTTGGTCTTTATATCTGATCGGAGCAATTTGGGACTCCGTCACACAGCTATTGCTACATCTCGCTGACAAAATGAAGAATCCACCCAGTATGCCGAATCCACTTGATGTCGAACGAGGAGAGCCATCACTACCACCCATGGTTCCCGGACCTCAGGATATTCAGCAGCTGCAGGAGGAACGATCAGCACCAACAAAGATCATTGCTACCACTACAAACACTACTTCACAAATACAACCGCACTATACTCTTACTACAGATTAACAATACTAAGTTTACCTAACACCTACAAATAGTGGTAGAACTATTACGAATATCTCCTTCCTTATATACTTCTGCGATTAATGACACATAACCATACATTACAACTTTGAATTCAACATTCCTATATAATTCTATGCATGCACACACGGGGAGTAGAAGAATAGAAATACTAAATTATGGAATACATGTCTAAACCGCATTACACTTTTACAGCCACCATGGCACATTTGTGGCATCGCGACTTTGCTCTTCAGGCCAAGTCGATAGAGACACCGGATCTAGGAGGAAATTTCTTGGGGATAGTCTCCTCAATTTCATCACCAACCTCCTTTTGGGTACAGCCTCATGGGCTTGTGGAACAGGGGCTACTCATGGATGATCTGCTCTGCACTTATTATGGGCAGACTCGAGGTGCACTACGACCTATGAATTCCGAGGATATACGGCCTGGGGGTCTGGGGGCTGTACGCACTGCTGGGGCTTGGCGGCGATCGATAATAACCGATCGGATATACGGTAAATCCCTGATCACCCTGGGAGACGTAGGTGGTCAACAGTGGGTGGAAAATTCCCGCCTCCACTACCTTCCGAGTGCATTTACTACCCTTCCATGGACCGCTTTGCTCTGTGGCCTAAGCAATATAAGGCCATTGGTGGATCGACGGTGGACGGTCGATTCCTGCCACCTTCTCCGGGAGACCGTCAGATTGGAGCGAGTTTGGATTCAAGTGGATCGGAGGAATCCAGATGGAAGCTCCTGGATTACCTTACACCAGTACCTGCGCAACAAGCCCACCATCCAGCAATTAATTCTTGAGGCCGAATTGGGGCAGCCGGGTCAGGGGAGAACCACCGTCGAGGAAGGTGAATTCCTCGATGGCCAATGGAATTCCTCTGACGAGGTCGACTCCGGTTTAGAGGATAATTGAATAATGACAGTAAGAAAGTGTGTCTCTAGTGTGTATATTCTTAAAGTTCTAACACCGTTATCAACACAGTTGCCATCTTCATTTATATTATTATTTTGATATCTTTATCTAGTGTTATAATTATTGTTAGCGTGTGCATAGGTTATATTTCTTTTAACCCCAAATTATTATTGCAATTATTGTACCCATGTTTTCTTTTATATTTAATCATTATCTTTCGTTATTAATGTAGCTAGAAATAGAAATAGATTAAGTTAATATTGTTGTAAATCATGGGTTACAGGTCGGCTCATTAATAGTTTCGAAGCCTTTCTATGATATTGTCAATTCTCTCTCTCCCTTGAATGCATTCCATGATTACGGAATTTTCTGGCTCCGACGTTTAACCCATGACCGGTTAATCAGGGAAATAATACTTCTCCTAGAACGAATGTCCGGATTAAACCCCGACATTCGTCTTAAGGGGGGAGGTGTTACGTCCGCGTGAGAAATTAGGTTTCAACTCGCGGTCCATTACTGATTCCTAAAAGGTGCAATAACGGAAACCTGGTTTATATCACATAGCAACCCTTAGGAGCGGCTATCTCGCACATGGTCACCAGATTTTGGAAAGCGAGATGAACCTCTCGAGGATCCATGTATAAAAAATTGGTTAGGCAATAGACTGACCGTTAGAGATAAAATTCGAGTACGCACATGTGCGCTAGAAGCGGAAATTCCAAATTTTATAGCTTTTCCCAGTAAACCCCACTAACCTTCCTACCCGTTTCCAAAGACGTCTTCCTCAGCCAATCCTGAAATTCCAAATCCCTCACTCCTTGCATAATTGCCCGCCAATACTGGACCACACCAATAGTAACCCGTTGTAGCTTTTTCTCCAAAATTTTCCTAAACCCTGAACCAATAGCAAAAATCCTAACCAACCCCAAAAATCCACCCCCGCTAGTCCACGTACGCGACCCAGAATCAGAACTCACTCTCATTCTCTTCCGATCCGTCGAGTAGTCAGTTCTTATTTTACTCCGCTCACTAACTTCTCATTATAATTCTTAGTGTTATTTTCATCTGCTAATTTACATAGTACCAGTCAATATTGTTTTCGTTTGCTATCAAGTAGATTGCGCTTATAGAGCTTGTTCGTTGTGCACATTCAAAATAAATTTCACTTATTCGCTCACTTTATTTTGCTTCATATATATATATATATATAATCTAAAACCAACCCCTTGTACATCGCAAACATCTTCGACGACCATAAACAGCAGAAGCAAGGTAAGCATACTCAAAATATTATTGGTGACGGTACTTCTTAATTGTGTTGTATAATCATAAATGTTAGATTTTCTAAGTTCGATTATTAGTTGGTGACGGGTTTTCATCCGATTAGAAGCTTTAAAATCAATCCTACCAAATATCCAGTACAATTCATCCTTCCCTTGGTAATTAGAGGCATAGCCCAATCCCGAGTAAAGTGCGCAAGCATTGACTCAAAACAGGGCAAATTAATAGTATATTACGGTTCGGTAAAGGCACCAGTCTAAAGCCTCCATTCTGGTTCGGACGTAACAAAGTAATGGACCTAAAATTGTTCCCTGCGGTACACCTATGTTAATATCTTTGTATTCACTTTTGAAATTATTGATCTTGACGCATTGTTGCCTACCTGATAGATAGCTAGTCAAAAGTTTTAAGGCACATCCTCTTAATCCATATCTTTCCAACTTATCCAATAATATTCTGTGATCGACCGTATCGAAGGCTTTTGCAAGATCCAGAAATGTCGTTATTATAGGTTTACTTTTGTCTAGATTCTTGTATATAATATCCGCAAGACACTCAAGTGCATCTGTTGCTCCTCTGCCTCTGACAAAGCCAAATTGTTTTTCTGAAATTATGTTATGTTTCATTATAAAATTGAAAAGTCGGTTATATATAATTTTCTCAAAGATTTTAGCTATATTCGAAATAAGTGATATTGGGCGATAGTTTGCAATGCATGTACTATCTCCAGCCTTATGAATTGGTACAATATCAGCTCGTTTTAGCACATTCGGCCAAATCGATTGCTGTATACTTGTGTTAAAAATATGTTCCAATGGCCTTGCCAGGAAGGTAGCAATGCACTTGATTGTACTTGCATTGATACCGTCAACTCCACCAGCTTTTTTCTTCATTTCATTTATTATTTTATGAATTTCACTGATATTGGTCGGTTGTATAAACATGGACTTGCTATTTCTTGCTGGCATTCTTATTTGGTCATCGCACGTATTATTTATTTGATTGCTTAAATCTATTCCAATTTGACTGAAATAGTTATTCATTTCATTCGCTATATTTGTCTTATTTACTACTTTTTGGTTATTTACCATAATGCAATCAGGCGATTTCATTTGTTTATTGCTTTTGCCCATTTTATTATTTATAATGCTCCATAGCTGTCTTGGATTATCGCCTCTTTTTCTTATCTCGTTATTTTCGTACTTGTATTTTGCATCTTTAATTGTTTTACTCAAGATTTTTTCATAATTTTTATATTCATGCTTTAGATTTGTATTTGTAGGATTTTTTTTCCATATGTTGTATAGATTTTCTTTATTTTTACAAGATACTAATATTGCTTTAGTTATCCATTGCTTTCTAGGTAAATGCTTATTTTTTTTATCTTTTGTTTTACATGTGGCTTTTCCAGCACAGCTATGTATCATATTTGTTAGTTTTTCTAAAGCAAGATTTGGGTCCTGATAATTCAGGCATGAATTCCAATCTATTTTCTTTGCATATTCCCTTAACTTCCTATAATTAACATAATTTTCTATCTTATCTTGTGCATTTTGCACTTTAAGCTGATCTATACTTACTACAAGCGGATAATGATCATTAAAGGGAGTACATAGTTTAAAAGACTCAATATTAACTCCTCCGGACTTTGCAAAACAATTATCGATACAGGAACCTGATTCGTCATCTAGAGAGGGTCTTGTTACTCCTCTATAATAAGGAATAAATTCCTGCTCAAGAAAATTATTTAAGAATTCTTGACTTATTGAAATTGCACTTACATTATTATTTTGTACGTTATTTACCATTATATCTATGTTGAAATCTCCTATTATACAGTGGTTTTTAGATTTTATATGTTTTGTCAGAAATTTTTTAACACTACTTAGGAATTCGGTTTTTGGAACATCATGACATCTGTATATAGCGGAAACTCTTAATCATTCATCTGACTGAAGCTTAAGATTCGAGCTAACCACACTCAGTCTATCAATTATTTCTACTTTGGTATTTTCATAAATATTATTTTTAATGTACACGAGGACACCATCGGCCCTGTTAATTTTACTTTCGTTGTAACAAAATTTATATCCATGTAATTGATAGAAATGAGGGTGCTGCACGTTCCATGTCTCCGTACATATTATTACACATGGCTTTTTTGACATACTTTCCACGAATGTTTCTAATTTCTCAAAATTTGCATTGAGACTTCTTATGTTCACACACAAAATTAGATTCTTCTTCGTCGCTATCTTCTTATTTAGCTCTTTGATGTTTTCAGTTTCACACTCTATCTTGCTTACTTCTTCAATGTTAATGTCCTGGTCCATGGTTATTTCTTGCTTCTTTCTTTCCTTGATATATTTTCGCTGAGTGTGTTGATTGATGATGTTGACATTCCAGCAGTTAACACTTCAGCTGCTTTAGCTGTCGTGGTCCCTGCCATGCCGACATATCTTGGCAGTATAGGCTGTATTGTGTAGTCGGTAAAGTCAATGAACTTCCGTATCTTGGCTGCTAAGATTTTGCATTCGTGGCTGTCTGTTGCCATATGTTCTGTCTTATATTGTGTTTTATATTTACTGTTACTGTAGACGCAGTTAGGACATTTCATTATGTTATCTTGTACCGTACATTCTCTGGTTATATGATTTCCAGCACATTTGAAACAGATATGCTTGTTTCTGCACTTTAGACCATTATGTCCAAAACCACCACACTTAAAACATGGCTTGATATTGCAATAGTCATAGACTTTGCAGTTTTGATATCCAACAAATATTTTATTCTTGTTTTCCCTGATAAACTGATACAATTCTGCTGGCATTTCAATTATTGCTGTTTGTAATTTAGTATTGTTGTTCTTATATGTATGTAAAACTATACATTTTTTTGAAAGTTTACTAAAGTTTCTTTCGTTTATATCTTCTTCCAGTTTTTTATTATCTAGGTTTTCAAAATTGTTTATTCCTACTACTTTGACTTTTGGATTTTCTACTCTTTCCTTGTTCACTTCACACGCATCAGCTAGTTTTTTCTTCAAAACACTGTATACTTTACTTGTGCTATCCTCGTTTAGACAACTGACAATTATTTCATCCTTTTTTGTATAAACTTTATTGATCTGAATGGTCTTGTCTTTATTTAGATAGTGAGCTACACAATAGTTCATTTGATCAATGGTATTATCTGATTTGTTTTTTATTATTATACTAGGAACTCTTTTTGACCTGGTGGTTGTTTTTGGAAAAGACGCTACATCTGCAAAAGTTTTATTTTTCACTGCCTTTATGTCACTTTTTTGTTTTTCAAGTAGATCTCTTAGCATCTTGTTTTTTTCTGTTAGTTCTTTGTTTAGTTCTCTTAATAATGCATTTTCTCTTTTCAAACTGTTTTCATTCACCTCTCCTTCTTCCTCGTCACTTGTTTCTTCTAAATTATCGAGTAGTTTCTTTCTGGAATCTGACTGATGAATTAATTTCACTTGAGCAACTATATGCCTAGCCTCGTTACTCAGCGTTTCTTTGCTTAGGTTTGAGGTTAGGTCGAGGTCCTCGTGTTCATTACATATTCCTAATACACTACTAAGTTTGATAGCACCATCTAATCTTGGAAAATCACTTGTATGATAAACATTCTCACAAATTAGACACACAACTGTTTTAACTTCTTAGTTTCGGGTGACATTTGTAAAAAATTGTCGCTTGTGCACACGACGAGTCTGCACTCGTTTCCGCCATCTTGTATATTTTGTTCAGATAAATCAGTGCAAACGCATCTAATCGCGATGATGGAATGCCGATTAGAGGACATCCCAATTAAAGAACGCAAAGATCACCGGGGAATACCTACGGGTGTTTATCGGAACGTGCCATTAATCCGGGGAAATGTTTTCGGAAAAGAGATTTTAATATTGATCGATACGGGTGCCCAAGTTTCTGTGATTAGTCAGAAATATTTGGATCAGATTAAAGTAGAGTTTCCTTATGCAGTTACTGAACCAGTCAAGGGTATTCACATATATAGTGATGTAGCAGCGAGAATTATCCCAATAACAGAAAAAATAACTATGGGGATTGACGTGGGGAAAGTTACTTTAGAGGGAAGTTTTTACGTGGCTGCGGAGCTAGCTAATCCAATGGTATTGGGCATGGATGTATTAACAAGATACAACATTGATATTTGGTTGTCAAAGGGTGTATTGTGTATAAGTGAGTTGGAAGCATTGATCCCATTTATTATACGCAGGACATCCGAGGGAAATGAAAAAGCACAGGGACAATTAAAAGATCAAATTGTTACAATTCAGATGATGAGAACTAATAGCTTAGATCCAGAAAAAATGTCGGATTTGATGGATCTTAGGACGGATGAAGAGACTTTAAGAAAGCAGAATGAATTGTGTAATAAGTTGCTTAGAGCTAAAGGGATTTTAACAGATGAATCGAACAAGGAACTGACAGGTTCGGAACTGAAACACGAAGTTTTGCGGAAAACGCGAAAAATCTGCGAAGATAATATGGTGTTTTTGCCTCTGGGCAAACAAGCGAGCGAGCGATATATCCGAGGTTCTGATAAATCAATGGATGAAGAATTAGAATTTTTAAACGCGGACGATAGTGCTGAATCCAGGTTAGGAATGACAAGGCTGAAAAGGGCGCGAAAGGATTCGGATGGTTTAGAATTAGTCAGTTCTAGTTTGAGTAACATTTTGGATAAAGGGGATAATATCGTAAAAGGGAAAGAGAATTATCCAGGTGTTATCGTCAAAGAGGAAAAATCTTCGGAAAAAGAGGTTGGGAACCATAAAAGGAAGAGATACACGGATGAACCGAAGAACCACTGCCGGAGCATTGGTGGGGATAAGGCGGAGCCTGTCATGAGGCGATGCGCGGAACGATGCGCGCCGAGGCGACGAGCAGAGAGCAGTGGAACAGTCCGTCAGTCAGCTAGCGGAGAGCAAGCAAGAAGGTTCGATAAGAAAAATGTCTGAACAAGAGAGTGACTATCAGCAGTTAGTACAAGCACGGGAAGAAGAAAATGGGATATATACCGTATACCGATATTTGTATATACGTATACCCGACGCTTGGGGGGAAGTAATTCCAAAGTGCGGAAATTAAAAAGTGACGAACCTTCAAAAAATCGTTTATCCCGACGCGTGGGCGGAAGTAATTCCAAAAGTGCGAAAAATTCAAAAGTTCTCGAAATTCTTTTAGAATCGAATCGCGTAAGTGAAAGTGATTTCCTGCGAAAGAAGAAGTTCTCGAATTCTTTTAAAATCGAATCGTAAGCCGCGTGTGAAAAAAGTGGACGTGCGCGCAACAAAAGATATCGTTCTTATCAAAAACGAGTGCCGTCGGACAGATATCCGTCACGTGCCTAAGATCTCTGATCAATACGATCGGAAGTTGGTGGGATTTATCTCTACCAAATAACAAATTGTGCAACTGGATTGTGCAATATTTAACCTTTCTTTAAAAAAAAAAAAAAAAAAGAAAATACCTACTGTAAGCACGAAACAGTGGATGCTCGCTGAAAGCAAAAAAGTAAGCGAAAGATCATTGTCTCACGCAGTCGAGAACAATAAGTAACATCAAGATGACGCTAAGAAGATCACCACAAACCTCCAAGAATGGTCCAGTCACCAGATCGATGGGATCCATAAGTCTCGAACACGGGGAGCCATCTCAAAGGATACCTGGAAGGATGATAAATGTGGATGATAACCAAGGAAATGTCATAACAATAAATGAGACCAACGCTTCAAGACATCAGGATTCTACAAGTAATTTTACGTTACCTAAAAATGAGATGAAATATTGTTGTTATTGCGAGAATTATCTAAGGGTATGAATGCAATTGGCAGCAAAGTCAATAATTTAGAAGAAACTGTAAAATCAATTGATGTTGAAGTAAATAATATCCGAACTAAAGATATTCAAGAAAAAGATAACGTAACGGTCAAATCACAGAGTACAGTAGCTAGTTATATCAGTAGTTTGCCAGATAGAGCAAGTTCTAAGAAATCTAATGCTAGCGTAATTGGTGAGAACAGAAAAGTGATTAAAAGATTAGTTACAGAAAAATCTAAATTGACAGATCTTACCTTTGATGGTAAATTAAGTTCCATGAATCCAGTAAAATTCTTAAACAAGTTTGAAGAAATAGCCATTAGAGAAGGGTATCATAAAGATGAGTTGTCTGAAAAAATAATATTTAATTTAAAGGGAGACGCTCGCATATGGGGCAACCTTATTGAATATCAAAATTATGAACAACTTAAAGAGATGTTTTTAGCAAGACATTGGAACGATAGAATTCAACAAGATGTTATGGCATATATTATGAATGGTCATTATGAACCGAAACTTGGATCCATGGAAACTTATTTTTTGACTTGGATGACACATGCCAATTGCATTGATGCACCATTAACTGAAGAGTGGAAAATCAATAAGTTAATATTACACTTTCCTGAGCGCATATACGAGCGTTTAAGAGCAGTTCCGGATTTGTCAGTTCCACGTGTTATTTCAAGATTAATTGAATACGATGGTTCACACGTAGGCTTATCTAACGAAAGTCCTAGGGGAATAGACAAACCTAAATCTCAGAAAGCAGGAGAATCTGAAGATAGGGATTCTAAGAAGGGCTATTACAGGAAAGATTATTGTAATAAAACTGAGAATAAGACAGACAAACCTGTTAAAGCTGTCGAGGTCAAATTGGAACCAAAGCCGTCGAGTAGACCTAGGGAATCTGAAAAGAGAAAAGTTTGTAGATTGGAAAAGGTTGAAGAAACGGTTGAAAATTATGAGGATAGCTTAAAGGAGAAACAGGTCAAGGAAAGTCTTATGGAGGAGAGTTCAAGTGATGACGATACAGATATTGAGGGATTAAAGCATTATGCGATGATTTTGGTAGGACCGTGTGAAAATAGTAGAGATTCGGATTTGAAAAAAGAAGATCGTACTCAGGGTCCGAAAAAATATCAAGTTCCAAATATAAAAGTAAATTTGGGAGGAAAAATCTTTAATGCTTTGATAGATACAGGAGCTGAGATTTCGGTGATATCTGAAAGGGTCATTGACTTGTTAAGGGATCATTCTGGTTTATAATTTTCAAAAAATCGATTTTTTGTTCATAGCAACTTTTACTACCTGAGCGCGCTCGCCCGTATGCCTATTGTCTAACTTAAAACTTTAAACGCGTTTTTCTCAAAACTACGTTTTTACGGTCGGCGGCGGTGATTTCTCCGAAACCACTGAACCGATCTTCATGAAATTTTAACCACATATTGTACACATAAACAGCTCTCGTCTGAACTACGATCGAATTTAAATTTTGATTTTTACTCTTTTTTTGGCCCAAAAACCGTGGAAAAAAACCTTATTTTTTGAAATTTTTTTTAAAATGTCCGCCATTTTTTTATTTATTGTTAAAAATTAATATCCGTAGTTCATACTAGAGCTACACGTATACTGAATGTAAATAATTTTGATTTTTTCATTTTCGATCAGCCATTATCGAGATATCACCGCCGCCAGCGAACTACTTTTTTTTCACGGAGTTACAGTCACCTGCCATTTTGAAGAATTAGAAGAGTGGAAAAAAAAATTTTCTACGTACTTTAAGAGTGTATTAGTTAACCTCAATAAACTTTTTATAAATATTTATAACAATTCCTTCCTAAAGAAATTAATGAAAATAGTCTTTTTTTTGACCGCCTAAACCAGAATGATCGGTTACACGACATTTCGTCTAAGGACACTTCACCACGCGACATTTCACCTACAGACACTTCGCCACACGACATTTCGCCTACGCAACATTTCGCCACAAATCTCAGATTAGGCCGCAAATACCACGACGGGGACGTGTCGGCAATGATTCCATTTTTTTATTTTTTAAAAACTTTTTTTACCTTTTTTTTAGCTTTTTTAAAATCTTTTTGAAATATTTACTTGGAGTCATTTTTTTGTAATAGGAAATCAGAAAATTATATAATGACCTACCTAAGCTCACCTAACCTAACCTAACCTAACCTATCCAGTATAGCACTACAAGATCGTTGAGTTTTATAACGAGTTTTATATTTAACTTGAATTTAACGTTGAGTTTTATATCGACGATTTTTTATAACTAAAACACCATGAGGATCACTGGCATTCTAACCTAACCTAACCTAATCTAACCTAACTTTTTAAAAATCTTTTTGAAACTTTTACTTGAAGTTATTTGTTCTTTTCTTCTATGATAGGAAATCAGAAAATTATGCGAAATGTCGCATGTGGCGAAATGTCGCATGTGGCGAAATGTCGCTGTGGTGAAATGTCGTGTAGGCGAGATGTCGCTGTGGTGAAGTGTCAGTGTGGCGAAGTGTCGCATGTGGCGAAGTGTCTTTAGGCGAAGTGTCTGTAGGTGAAATGTCGCGTGGTGAAGTGTCCTTAGGCGAAATGTCCTGATACGGAATGATCCCTTAAATAACCGGACTATGATGTATCCAATAATTCCAGTCAAAGGGGTTAAAATTATGTCAGCGGTAGGGAACAAAAGTACCAAGACCGGGAGAAGAGTTCTGCTAGACTTCGAATGGAATAATGAAATAAAGATGCATAGATGTTACGTAGTAAAATCATTGGCAGAAGATATTATTTTGGGATTAGACTTTATTGTCGAAAACAAAATGGCGTTAGTTCCGTATTTAGGAAAAATAATTTGTGATGTTGAACAAGTTAGATCTGAAAATAATGTGTCAAAGAAAGGAATTATTTCAATTCGAAAGAAGTTCATAAAACGAATACGAGCGGCAGGTGAGAATTTAGATTTGACCTTGGGTAATGACAAATTATTGGATAAAAAACAGAAAATAAGGTTAAAGAATAAACGGGTAAATACAAGGAAAAAGCCAATATGTTCAGATAAATCAGTGCAAACGCATCTAATCGCGATGATGGAATGCCGATTAGAGGACATCCCAATTAAAGAACGCAAAGATCACCGGGGAATACCTACGGGTGTTTATCGGAACGTGCCATTAATCCGGGGAAATGTTTTCGGAAAAGAGATTTTAATATTGATCGATACGGGTGCCCAAGTTTCTGTGATTAGTCAGAAATATTTGGATCAGATTAAAGTAGAGTTTCCTTATGCAGTTACTGAACCAGTAAAGGGTATTCACATATATAGTGATGTAGCAGCGAGAATTATCCCAATAACAGAAAAAATAACTATGGGGATTGACGTGGGGAAAGTTACTTTAGAGGGAAGTTTTTACGTGGCTGCGGAGCTAGCTAATCCAATGGTATTGGGCATGGATGTATTAACAAGATACAACATTGATATTTGGTTGTCAAAGGGTGTATTGTGTATAAGTGAGTTGGAAGCATTGATCCCATTTATTATACGCAGGACATCCGAGGGAAATGAAAAAGCACAGGGACAATTAAAAGATCAAATTGTTACAATTCAGATGATGAGAACTAATAGCTTAGATCCAGAAAAAATGTCGGATTTGATGGATCTTAGGACGGATGAAGAGACTTTAAGAAAGCAGAATGAATTGTGTAATAAGTTGCTTAGAGCTAAAGGGATTTTAACAGATGAATCGAACAAGGAACTGACAGGTTCGGAACTGAAACACGAAGTTTTGCGGAAAACGCGGAAAATCTGCGAAGATAATATGGTGTTTTTGCCTCTGGGCAAACAAGCGAGCGAGCGATATATCCGAGGTTCTGATAAATCAATGGATGAAGAATTAGAATTTTTAAACGCGGACGATAGTGCTGAATCCAGGTTAGGAATGACAAGGCTGAAAAGGGCGCGAAAGGATTCGGATGGTTTAGAATTAGTCAGTTCTAGTTTGAGTAACATTTTGGATAAAGGGGATAATATCGTAAAAGGGAAAGAGAATTATCCAGGTGTTATCGTCAAAGAGGAAAAATCTTCGGAAAAAGAGGTTGGGAACCATAAAAGGAAGAGATACACGGATGAACCGAAGAACCACTGCCGGAGCATTGGTGGGGATAAGGCGGAGCCTGTCATGAGGCGATGCGCGGAACGATGCGCGGAACGATGCGCGCCGAGGCGACTAGCAGAGAGCAGTGGAACAGTCCGTCAGTCAGCTAGCGGAGAGCAAGCAAGAAGGTTCGATAAGAAAAATGTCTGAACAAGAGGAGTGACTATCAGCAGTTAGTACAAGCACGGGAAGAAGAAAATGGGATTCGAAAGGAAATAATCGAGACTCAGAGGGCGACCAATGAGCAGATGAAGATGCTTCTGGAAGAGGTGAAGAAAACCCGAACGTGGGCCAAACTTCGAACTGACATCCAGGCGCAGTATAACGAATCGTACAAGAAAGATGTGGTCCGAGCATACAAAGCTGCTTGCGGGAAGAAGGAAGAAAAAGTCCCTATATCGGAGAAGGGGAAAATGACTAATGAATCCAGGCCAAAGGGCAAGAAAGCAACAGAACCAGAAGATCAGCCACAGGAAGAACATCGAGCCATATCACCACAAGTTCGATTGTTACGAATTAACACGGTGAATAGTCCAGAGGAAAGTGGGATTCAAGGAGTTCCTCGACCGCTGACCAGAGTTCAGGAAGATAATCACGAAAAGCCGAAGACTCATGTAAAGGAATCAAAAGACGTCTGGGACTCATCGGAATATGAAGAAAGTGGAAACTCCGGATCAACCACTTGATTTGTCAGGCCGAAAATCGTTGGTTGCATACAGTTCGAGTGATGAAACCAGTATTGATAGCCTGGAAACGGTGATTTACAGGTCAGGGTAGTGATTTAAAACTGGGACGAGAATGGAAAAATATTATTTGTTTGATTATGGGTTTTAGAAAAATAAATCATTTGTTTTGCATTTTTATACCGTTACATGTGTCAATTTTCCTTGAAAGCTAAAAATAGTTTCAATAAAAACTGAGGGGGACAATGCAACCGGTAGCAAAATGCCTTAATATTTCAGCCTTGTCAATACTTATTTAGCATACATTGTACCTGATAGGACCATTGCTGATAAGATAGTATAGTTATGTAGATTGTAAGATTATCCGGGGACCTTGCCTAGAAGGATGTCGAAGGCCAGTACTCAGTGCCGTGCGAGGTTCCGGATAAAAGGTATCATAAGTTAAGGTACAAGAATAAAAAATGTATTGTTTATTTTATTTTATTATAATACAAGAAACACTTTGCTAAAAACGTGTGAACTTAAAGATATCTTAGAATACATTAAAATCAATATACTAGTCTTGTTGAACATGCAAACAAAGATTTCAGTCAATGGATAACCGTAGAGTCTTTATATTCACAATAACATGTATTGTAATTGCTTGGTGTTAGTCTCAATGACCAATATGGACAGAATCCTATCAAGTTAATAAAGATTAATAAAAGATACATCTGGATGTAGTTATAATCAGAAGAGTCTAGTTTAACGTGAATAAGAATGGTAATGTTCATTTAAAATTAAATTCTTAGAGACAGATCAAGTAGACAACTAAAGGATAAATGCCAGTTCTTTGTAGTGACAATTGTAGTTGAATGCAATATCAAAAATACTTGAAATATGATTTATAGTTAGAGTTCAATAGTAATCCTAATAAATATCAAGTTCCAATTGATTCAAAGTATTTATTTAGTTATTAACAGATGTAGGTAACATAAAAAGTCAGTCAGAAGACATACCTATCAATGAATATAGATAATTGATAAAAGAATAAATAATTATATAATAAAGATTGATATGCTTGTATTAATTGATAGAAGTGGTTTAGAAAGATAAAACTACATTCAGCTGTAATAGAATGACAGATTGACAAAGTGTACTTTTTTTTTTTTTAAACAAGTTTATTCTCTGACTTACATCCATATACAGTTGTCATGGTTTGAACAAACTTAAAAAAAACCAAAACACTTAGTTAGTACTAAGCGAAATACCCGCACCCATTGATATAAAAAATATGTCCTAAAATTAGGAGACTCATTTTTTAACCTTATATCTAGATATACTTATTGTAATACAAAAATAATTTTTTTTTTTATAGCACTTGACTGCTAACAATATAATAAACTCTGGAAAAAAAACTATATAAAACCAAAGAACAGCTTAACTTATTACCTTATATACCTATGTACATTCTTCTCCATGGAATCCCTCACTGTCTAAGTCACTCGCATATTACTAATCTGATTCTATTTTCATTTATTTAAGCAATCCTGCTACGTGTTCCTTAAAATATCTGGTTCTTTCCTTCTAGCTCTTTTTCTTAATTCCTCTAGCTGCTCAGTATTCTCCGCTAGCCACCAATATTTTTTTAAATTTAGTCTATGGATATCTCTGATATCCCTCATTGGTAACGCTGGTGAGTACACAAAACTATCTTTATTGTATTTTATATCCTTAATCGTTAATAAAACTCTTTTATCCGCTATGTTTCTATTCCAGTGATAAATGATTGGAACATTGTTCTCATCTTGTATCAGCCCCTGGCAGTCTAGATCAATAAATGTTTGAGGTGGAAGATATCCACTTTTTTTCATTTCACTCATTTCTTGCTGGTTTATTATAGCCAGTTTGTTTATAGATGGATTATCTATTTCTGGGATCTTGCTTAAATAATTCCTTATTATTTTAATACTAAAGCAGTCGAACCTAGGTATATTCGCTAATTCATATAGAATCTTATTACTAGTATACTTATAATAGTTAGAACTAAACGATCTATACTCTCTCAGACATACTCTAAGGCATTTTCTCTCGAAAACTCTTATTTTCTCCATTGCTGACGCACTTATGTTCCACCAGTTTGGGGCTGAGTATGCTAGAATGGGTCTGATTAATAGTTGGTAGCAAATTATCTTAGCCCTTTTAGTAAGGTTATTATTATAGAAAAGCCTACTGTAGCTTTTGAAAGCTTTTTTTGCTTTCAATAGCTGCGTGTCAATATGCTTATTGTACCTTAATAAGTAGTCTATGTGCATTCCTAAATATTTAACCACTTTCTTGTGAGGTATTTTTATACTGTTTTTCGTACCCGGTAATACTGTTTTTATTTGAAGTTCGTTCATACCCTTCTTACTATTTCGCGCTAGATAATCTATTGGCTTGCGAAATAAAATCGTTTCGCATTTCAAAGGATTTATTCTTAAGTTCCACATCGCGTAATGTGTATTGATATTATTGACTAGCAACTCTAATTTCTCTTGTATCTTTATGGTGTTTTTCCCCGCTACGTATACGATTAAATCATCTGCAAACGCAATTGAGTGAGTATTATTGTCTTGGTTTAATTCATATAAGTTTAGAATATCGCTATTATATATATTGAACAGCATGGGTGAGTTCACCGTTCCTTGTTGGAGTCCCTCCTTGATAAAGAACTTAATTTCAGAGTTATTTATCCCATCTGTTGTGATAAATGTTTTATTAGAGATCATGTCTATAACTATATAGATTAACTCTATTGGGAATTTTTTCTTATACAACTTGTAAATTAACCCATTTAGCCATACTGAATCAAAGGCCTTTTCCAAGTCTATTAATGCAGCCCCAACTAATAATTTTTTATGTAGATATGAGTTTATGTCAGACAGAAATTTGTTAATAGCGTGTGTGGTAGCATGTTTGTGTCTGAAGCCATATTGGTTGTCAGGTATTACATTTTTTTTATCACAATAATACCTCAGTGCGTTGTTTATTATGGATTCAAACACTTTACTGATGCTAGTCGTCATACTTATAGGCCTATAACGGCTTGAGTGAGTCGATTCCCTATCTTTTTTTAGAATTGGGATGACTTTGGCACTTTTCCAAGCATTAGGAAAATAATAATTGTTTATAGCTTTATTAAACAGAATAGCATAATCACAGATAATTATCAGCGGTAAGTGTTTTAGTACAATTGGTGGAATGTTATCCACCCCTTTAGATGTCTTATTAGGTAATTTTCTAAAAATCTTAGCTACTTGCTCTACGTTACTAAACAGGGATAGTTCCTTCTTTGACATGTTAGGGTTTGAAGCTAAGTTTTCCTGCGAAAATGTAGTTATAGTGCCTTTTTCATTTCTTATTTTCATATATTCCTCCCTAATACTTGTTGTAGTCCTGTCTACTATTTCTTTTAACTGCGTATCCGAATTTATATTCCTCGGGGAATTAATCGATTCATAGTACGCCCCAATTACATTTAACTTATCCCTAGTGTCAGTAAATATATATTTGTCATTTACCAGCGGTATCTGACTTAAGTTACTGTTACTCCTGTATAAGAGAATCTTTTCTTGTCTATTAATGTGCATATCGCCTATTTTAAGCTACTGTTTAGGTCTAAATATAGCATTAATTTTGGGGAAGAAGGCCTCAGCATTTTTGTGATTTATTTGTTTTACTTGCGAAGCCCAGTATGGATTTGTTGACTTATCTAGTTCTTTTTTAAATTTCTTTTTGGTTTCTTTTATTAAATCTTTAACCTGTACTATCCTTCTAGCATATATTGATGCGTCTTTTTTTTGCAAATTGTGTAGTTGCGTTATTAGCTTACTTTTGCATTTTTGTAATTTTTTTACAGAAGTGCTTACGTATTTGTAAATACTATCATGCCTGCTCAGCGTTGGTACTACGTCCTCTATCCCTTTTTCAATTGTTTCATTGATGTATTCTAAATGATTATCAATCTCGACCACAAATAAGTTTCTATCATTTGGTAGATTTATTTTATATTCTTGTTGCAGTTTTTTAGCAAATTTATCCCATTTAGTAGCTTTAAATTTTTTAATCACTACGAATTGACCTTCTTAACTTCACCAAATTTTTCAATTGTAATCTCTACCTTAAAATAAAGTGCCTTATGGTGACCATAATTCGACGGTAATGATATTAAAATAAGAACTTTACCATATGATAGTGACTATCATATGGTAAAGTTCTTATTTTAATATGTGACTATCATATGGTAAAGTTCTTATTTTAATATCATTACCGTCGAATTTTAATCTAGTATCCATTATGCATATATCTAAAATGGAATTTGCAGGTGTAAATGTGGGCTCCTCAGGTACATGTATTGCAGCTTTATAGTAGATAGCCTCATTACCCTCCCATGTTCTGAGATATTTACCTCTTTGATTATCAACTATATCTCCCCAGTCATTACGCCTGGCATTAAGGTCTCCTGCTAATATATAGTAATTATTCGGTAGGTCCAGTCTAAGAGTTGCAAAGAGATCATTCAGCTCCTTAATAAATTCTTTATTATTAGTGTTAGTCGCATAGCGCTTATAATCAATAGATTATTCTTCTTTATGTTAATTTTAATAATTGTATATTCAAGATAATTATTCTTCCTAGAGCTAGGATACGTTATTACCTCAAAAGGGAATTTTCTATTGATTAAAATAGCCGTACCTCACCCTTGTACTGAATTAGGTCTATCCGATCTTATTGTTTCAAAATCTTTAAAACTCAATACATGTTTCCCGTTTAGCTTAGTTTCTGACAGTAGGCAGATATCCTGATTGTATTTCTTTAGAAATTCATATAACTCTAGTCTCCTTGTATATGTGATAATCGAGTTAACATTTATTGCAGATATTTTTAAACTATTTGAACCAATATGTGTGGACATTATGTCTTGCCTATTGTCGCGAGTACTATTATTGTTTGCTAGCATTCAATTCCCAGAGATTCGAATAGATAATCTATTTTTGATGAGTTAGTCATAATTTGGTTAGTTATAGTTTGAAGTTGTACACTTATGTTCATCATTTCTTTTTTGAGGTTCTCCATCCACTTTGGTATCTGTTCCTTGTCCCTGTAATTTTCGTATTTAGCACTCTGATTTGTGTAGATTTGTTCCTTATTGCCCTCTTCTTTATGGTTTATTTCATTATTGAACGACTGCCTTTTTTTAGACACTACTTCTGAATAAGAAATGTCCTGCCTCACACTTTTGGCTATTTTGTTGAAATTGTGATCTTCATTTTTTAATTGGTTGTTCTTGCCAGCTTTTTTAAAATTCGTAGCAAACTTTAGGAAGAGGCATCCTCTGTACGATGCTGGATGTCCCTGCTCTCCACAGTTAGCACATCTTAAAAGTGACTTATCCGCATTCTCCATTATTGGGCATTCCCCAGGCTTATGATTAGCAGCACAGTTTACACATCTGTAGGGTAGATTGCAATTGGCACTTGCATGATCAATTCTTTGGCAATTCTCACATTGAAAAATAGCTTTTTTTCTTAGGTATTCTCATTTAATGGGTTGATATGCTAATGCTTTCACTTTTGTTATTTCAGACACAACACTGTCATGACTCAACTGAACTAGGTAGTGAAACTTTTCCGGATTACTTTTATTGAATATAAATTTAGTGATTTTTTTCACTTCGACATTCGTTAGTTGACACTCTGCTAATTCCTCTTCGATATCCTTTGCGGTGAAATCACCTTGTATTCCTTTCAGAATCAAGGTTTTAGGCTTGATTGCTCTAGGTGTATATGTATAGTATTCCTTGTTCAGGTCCTTTAACACTATTTTGATCCTCTCATACACTTCTACATTTATAGCCATTATTGCAAGATTACTGGTGTCGTTTTGTTTAATCAGGAAGGTTCCCTTTGATATTTCTTTTTCTTCTAACTGTTTAATAGTTGTTTTAAGTTCTGTGTTACAAACATGGATTGGTGGAGACCTATCTACCTTTCTGGTAGGCTCTATTCTTTGTGTTCTTGGTAACTTATTTGTATTGATGTGGTTCCTCTTCTCATTTTCTTCGCCTAGCCTTTCAAATCCATTCTGCGTTTGGATCCCTGGATTTATATCTGCTTTACTTTGTTGTGTATTTTGTTTTCTTGCTTTTTTGGGTGTTACCCATTCCTCTAATTGGTTTACCTCCTTATAAGCAATTACATCCAAGCTGCTTTGTTTTCTTGTTGTTACTAAATTTGGTTGCATTTTGCTCGTTGAAGCTATATCTAATTCTTTCAGAGCTTTCTTATATAGCTTTTCAATACTTGTGGAATTTGTTCTCATTTTACTATTATTTTTTATCTGATATACTGATTTCTCAAGATCTTGCTCTGCCACTAACACAAATTTTCTTTTATTAGGGTTAGACAACAAAGAAAATTTTCCACAAAGAAAACCTTGGATATCTTGTAAATCTACAGAGGAAAACTGGATTTTCGATTCATATAACAAAAAGGTATGAGGAAGGTTCTGACACTCAGAGATTCGAGCTTGAACTTCAATTAGTTATTAACAATTGAGGTAAATTCGAAATAAACTAGATAACCATGAATGGATGTTCATTGCCTGATGGGAACGGGTAATTAACAAATGCCAGGTCATAAAATGTTTATAAAATTTATTATAATAAGAGTTTTATAATTGAGACAAATATTGTTAACACAAAACTTTATAATAATGTTGATGTTCATTAGGTATCTTAAGAAGCTAGTATAAGTTATTAAGATAAGGTTCAATATTGTTGACGTCATAATAAATAAGTTTTGTAGTTTTCACCGAGGAGTGGTGGGGGCGCTTGAGGGGATCCCCTACTGGCCTATAAAAGGAAGCGCGCCCGGAGCTCAAGAGTTCAGTCTGTCGAGCGAGCGTACGGAGTGCGTCTCGTGCTAACTCCATAACGAGAGCGTCGGAAGTATTTACGAAGTGTTAGAAGTATTAGTCCGCGCCATACTTGTACTAAATTGTCGGTATTGTGTGTTGTGTTTAAGATTTCTCTTTATTAATAAATTTTGTGTGATTAAACAAGAATTTATCCTGTTTCACTTGATTTACTACTTGCCTACCTGGAAGGAGGAACCATAAGAGGTAATTAAGTGTTCAAATTGTATTCGGAGGACCAACGGTAGTGAAAAGAATCACGCGGGTTACATCTGAAACAAAAAACAAAGGAACAACGGGAATAAGGGAGATCGGCTGACACTAGACTAGTGGAAAGTGAACATCACAAGATTGGTTAAAGACAATCTGACAGATTCTAAGGAAGGGTAGATTGATTGAAGGGGTCATAGGGACTAAATCTTAATTGATTAGTTGGTCGTCAAGACAATCTGTACTTACCTGGATTGAAGAGCTGCCTGGTGGAACCTGAAACAGAAAAAAGGAATTAACTTTAAAGAGTTTATTTCTACTTACCCGATAGTCTGCTGCAACTGGAGATCCTGGAAACCTGGAAGAAGAAGAGGAGTTGATTAATTTATGAACTACGAATTGATCATTATTATTAGAAATACTTACCAAGCTGTTATCGGAGGGAGACAACTGGCTCAAACAATTATTCCTTGCTTATTGGGCGGTCAAATAAGCTGGCGACCGGACTACTTTTCGAACCGTAACCAGCGGCTGATGCAATTTCAACATCTGAGATTGGCGAAGCGCGTTAAAGAACCTTCAACAGAACAAAAGCCAAACAACGGTTACAACCTAACCCAACCTTTTTTTTTTTACGTGGGGGAAATCTTCATAGACACCCCGCCCTCCTAAGGGGGGAGGGCGGGGTAGTGCCGGATTCTTACCGGCTGAAACCCCCACGGTGGCCCACCCAGGTCTCGAAGGGGGGGCCCCCTCCAACCTAACCCAACCTGACCGAACCTAACCCAACCGAACCCAACCGTGCAACCAGGTGGCAAGTACAGCCATCCGAGTCAGCCGATAAAAACTTTTAGAAAAAATTAAAGTCTAAACGTGCGTAGATGCCAGGTATGTGATTCGCTGCAGGTAGACCAGCACGTCATCTCAAAACATGTTCAGCATAGTTCTTGGTTGCATTGTCGCCGGGGGTTATTTGTCTTCGCCAGCTTCGCCAGTCTTCGTCATTCTTCACTGTTCTTCACCCACTGCTACGCAATGTCTTGCATATTCTCCTTTTTATAAATATTCTTGATTGCGTATTATTATTTTTTTCATCTAATTTTGATTTACATATAAATCAGTTTTTCGTATTTCAAATTACTAAAGATAATTCAAAGTTATTTTATATTTTGAGGTGTAATCAACGAAATTTTGTATGTTACAGATGATTTTGGATTAAAAGATAAAGATCTTCCTATGGAAATACAAATGATTGGTCAGGGTGTCGATCCTGACAAAGAAAATAGAGAGCCTGGTCAGGATCGACATCCTGACCAGTGCCATAATAAAGAAAACAGTGAAGGGACCGGTGACGACCAACAAAATCCTCAGGGGGGGCAGGCCGCCTCTCCCCCCATAACAAAACGTTTTGAGGCCCTGGAGCAGCAGGTGTCTGCTATGCACGAACTACTCCAGGGTCTTGCTGCTGCAACTCCTGGTAAATATAATAGCGTGAAATGTTTCAGCTTTTATATTAATTAAACATTATATGTTATATTAAAACTATACATTAAAATATTTATTGAATCTTGTTTAATATTTATTGCAGCTGCAACACGAAAAAGAGATGGCGGGAAAAGCAAACAGCGATGGTATTCCCGCCACCGACAACAACAACAGCAGCAGGGAGGAAATACGCAACAGCAGCAACAACATCAACAACGAGGCCGTGGGAGAGACGGTAGGCCCTCCCGAGGCAACCCTGGATCACGAGGCTACAAGCGATCGACGATAGTACAGAACTACTACGGCTATTGAATCAACAAACGATGATTTCGAGGACAGATAGACTATCATGATTGAAACAAAAGTTTTAAGATAAATCTATCTGTCCTCGAAATTATCTTCTGATGATTCAATAGACGTAGTAGTTCTATTAGTTTTATAAGGTTTTTTATATTAAAATTAGAATAATAAGTTTTATATTTTGAATAATTTTATATTTTAAATATTTTAAATAAGTTTTATATTTTATAGTTTATTTTAATATTAATATTTATATTACATTTTAGTAAATCAGTTTTATATTTCATTATGTATTTATTTTCCTCACTAAGCTAATTCACCTCCTAAGCTAACCTAACCTAACGCGCGCTGTCTAACCTAACCTAATGCGCGCCGTCTAACCTAACGTGCGCCGTCTAACCTAACCTAACGTGCGCCGTCTAACCTAACCTAACGCGCGTCGTCTAACCTAACCTAACGTGCGCCGTCTAACCTAACCTAACGAGCGCCGTCTAACCTAACCTAACGAGCACCGTCTAACCTAACTTAACGTGCGCCGTCTAACCTAACTTAACGCGCGCCGTCTAACCTAACCTAACCTAACCTTGCAACCGAGGGTCAAAACTAGCGATACCTAGCAATCCATAGAAACTTTTTGAAAGTAACGTATCCCTAAAGTGGTTAGATGTATGTTATGTGCTTAGCTGCAGGAGGAATCACACGTTAAACAGGGTAGCAAACCGGATGTAGCAAACAGAGTTTTATGAATTTAGACAAAAGTTTGTAAAACTAATAGTTATTCATAAATAAACTAATGTGAATGATTTTCTAACATGAGGTAGCTAAGTTGGGTTGATAACCTTCGAGGTAGACTCCATAGATTAGTGAACTTGTGTACTTATCTGAGATATCAAGTGAAACTGGTTTGCGATGACGTCAGCATATCGTATGATTCTAAATCACCTATAGGTATAGTATAATGCTAGGATATGATGATACATGGGATAGATTATGTGGCGTATAGAACTAGAAGTAGGTTGATGATAGATAAACGGAAATAGATGCGCCAAATGCAAGTGCAAGGGCTCACAGGTCTAGTATCTATTCCAAACAATGATAGTCAGGTAGAACAAAAGTTTTATCGAATCCGGATGTGACGAACTTAATGCGCAATAGCGAATCACGGCTAAAGTAAAGTTGATCCGATAGTGGAAACAGACGCCGCAGATTTCGTTAAAATAGAACATCATGAAGGATACATTTACTCCGTGTTATCAGTAACGAGTGATAAGTGTTGTCAACTTCTTTCCTATGGGTCCGATAAGGAATTTATGGGATGCAAAATATTTCTAACGACAAATCTAATTATATATCAATAGATTAAGGCGTAATAATTAAGGTCATTAAAGTTTTGTCGACAAAATTAACATTTGTCATAAACAATGAAAGTTATGATCCTGAAAATATATGCCTAGAGTGTCAAAGGGATATTGTGTTCTTTGTGAGATGAGATAAGTCAAAGGACTTATTAACGTCTTATCCGGTCAATTAAATCAATCTCTTTGGAGATTATTTTTATGGACTAGGACTCCTCTAGGAGTCACTCATCAGCCCAAGAAATAGTTAATCGAGCGAATTTTTAATAATTATAGATCGTGAAAAAATTCTGCCACAGCCCGGATTTGAACCAGGAACTACAGGGGTCTAACCTGTCGCGTTACCAGTTTCGCCACCGTGGCTCTGACAGAATGTCTCCACGATCCTTAATTCGCTACAACTACAGTGTTTATAGACAATCTTTACATATTAATCTTTTAAAGTGTAATGTCGACGGTACTTTTTAATTGTGAGATGAGATAAGTCAAAGGACTTATTAACGTCTTATCCGGTCAGTTAAATCAATCTCTTTGGAGATTATTTTTATGGACTAGGACTCCTCTTTTTCACGATCTATAATTATTAAAAATTCGCTCGATTAACTATTTCTTGGGCTGATGAATGACTCCTAGAGGAGTCCTAGTCCATAAAAATAATCTCCAAAGAGATTGATTTAACTGACCGGATAAGACGTTAATAAGTCCTTTGACTTATCTCATCTCACAATTAAAAAGTACCGTCGACATTACACTTTAAAAGATATTGTGTTCTGTTTGCGTTAGGTTTAAGACATGTAAATATTCTAATATAAGATTTTTATGTCTGAGCGATCTGGTAATAACTGGTTTTTGACCGTTATTCGTTTATCAAGGATAAAAGCGGTAATAGCCAGTGGAAACTGGATTCAATAGGCGCATTCGAAAGAGATAAAATTTAGCTTCAGTTTTTCATAAGTTTTATTGTTGGTTTCCATTTATTATTATCTGATTGTCGGAAATTCTTCGAAACAAATTTAAGCCTAAAAATTATAATGGGATAAATTTGTAATCGCTAATTAACAAATTTGAAGATAATTAGAATTGGTTATCTTTATTATTGTTACATGATTGTGGACAGCATAAGTCTTATTGTTTAACATAACTATCGACATATAATGTAATGCCACAATCGTAAGTGGCATCTAGGATTAAGTTTAAATGTATTATTTCTAGCATAAGTCCATTATTATAAACTATTTATAGTTTAAGTTTTTGAGTGGTGGGGGCGCAGGAGGAGAACCCCTCCAGCAGTATAAAAGCAAGCGCTGCCACAGCTCGTGAGTTCAGTCTTCTTGACCGCGCCGAGAGGCTACGTCGTCGTTCTTGTACTTTATATCGAGTCTTCGAAATATTCCGCTAAGCTTAAGTGTTACGTCATTGTATATCGACGCCATTGTTTTAAATAAATCTAATATAACGTGTGTTCAATTAATTGCAACTCTACGTGGATTTATTTAATAGTTTTCTTGATCCCGTCCTTACATTGATAATTAAAATAAATTACTATTACGGATTTATTTAATAAAAATACACGCCTGCTGTCTGGAAGAACATTCTGGTGAATCTGTAAGAAAGCTAGGATATCCGGGTGGAATAATAAATATTTTTGTGGACAGTGAAGGTGAAAAAGCAGTAGGTCACCTGGAGTGATACAGCTTAAGTGCTATATTGTGGATCGGGAATTGGAGATACTTACCGGGATACTGGAAGCTGCTGATCTGCTGGAACCTGAAACAAAAATAGAAGATTATAAATTCAATAGTTAACCTGAGGAGGTGCTGTTGAATATCGATTGTAATAAGACGAGGAAGCAGACTCATTATATCAACCTTGCTTGTTGATCAGGCAAACAAGCTGGCGACCGTATCTATACGAACAAGTGGACTACTATCTTTGGAAAAGGGTTCCTTTAAAGAAGAACTTTTGGAAGAAGAGAATAACATCTGTGAGGACCTGTGGATTTAATTATCGATTGCATATAGTCCAAAGTGGTTACACGAACTATTGTGGTGGGCAAGCTGGTATACATTCCGGAAGTACCTGACATCAGAAGCAGCCTTTTAAGGAAAAGGACCAGTGAAACGGTTCCAACCTAACCTAACCTAACGAGCGCCGTCTAACCTAACCTAACGAGCGCCGTCTAACCTAACCTAACGCGCGCCGTCTAACCTAACCTATCGTGCGCCGTCTAACCTAACCTAACGAGCGTCGTTTAACCTAACCTAACGCGCGCCGTCTAACCTAACCTAACGCGCGCCGTCTAACCTAACCTAACGCGCGTCGTCTAACCTAACCTAACGCGCGTCGTCTAACCTAACCTAACGCGCGTCGTCTAACCTAACCTAACGCGCGTCGTCTAACCTAACCTAACGCGCGCCGTCTAACATAACCTAACGCGCGCCGTCTAAAATAACCTAACGCGCGCCGTCTAACCTAACCTAACGCGCGCCGTCTAACCTAACCTAACGCGCGCCGTCTAACCTAACCTAACGCGCGCCGTCTAACCTAACCTAACGCGCGTCGTCTAACCTAACCTAACGCGCGTCGTCTAACCTAACCTAACGCGCGCCGTCTAACCTAACCTAACGCGCGCCGTCTAACCTAACCTAACGCGCGCCGTCTAACCTAACCTAACGCGCGCCGTCTAACTTAACCTAACGCGCGCCGTCTAACCTAACCTAACGCGAGCCGTCTAACCTAACCTAACGCGCGCCGTCTAACCTAACCTAACGCGCGCCGTCTAACCTAACCTAACGCGCGCCGTCTAACCTAACATACGCCGTCTAGCCTAACCTAACCTAACCTAACGCGCGCCGTCTAACCTAACCTAACGCGCGCCGTCTAACCTAACCTAACGCGCGCCGTCTAACCTAACATAACGCGCGCCGTCTAACCTAATCAAACGCGCGCCGTCTAACCTAACCTAACGCGCGTCGTCTAACATAACCTAACGCGCGCCGTTTAACCTAACCTAACGCGCGTCGTCTAACCTAACCTAACGCGCGTCGTCTAACCTAACCTAACGCGCGCCGTCTAACTTAACATGCGCTGTCTAACCTAACATCATGCGCCGTCTAACCTAACGTAACGCGCGCCGTCTAACCTAACCTAACGCGCGCCGTCTAACCTAACCTAACGCGCACTGTCTAACCTAACATGCGCCGTCTAACCTAACCTAACGCGCGCTGTCTAACCTAACATGCGCCGTCTAACCTAACCTAACGCGCGCCGTCTAACCTAACCTAACGCGCGCCGTCTAATCTAACCTAACGCGCGCCGTCTAACCTAACCTAACGCGCGCCGTCTAAAATAACCTAACGCGCGCTGTCTAACCTAACCTAACGCGCGTCGTCTAACCTAACCTAACGCGCGTCGTCTAACCTAACCTAACGCGCGCCGTCTAACCTAACCTAACGCGCGCCGTCTAACCTAACCTAACGCGCGTCGTCTAACCTAACCTAACGCGCGCCGTCTAACCTAACCTAACGCGCGCCGTCTAACTTAACCTAACGCGCGCCGTCTAACCTAACCTAACGCGCGCCGTCTAACCTAACCTAACGCGCGCCGTCTAACCTAACATAACGCGCGCCGTCTAACCTAATCAAACGCGCGCCGTCTAACCTAACCTAACGCGCGTCGTCTAACATAACCTAACGCGCGCCGTTTAACCTAACCTAACGCGCGTCGTCTAACCTAACCTAACGCGCGTCGTCTAACCTAACCTAACGCGCGCCGTCTAACTTAACATGCGCTGTCTAACCTAACATATCGTGCGCCGTCTAACCTAACCTAACCTAACCTAACGCGCGCCGTCTAACCTAACCTAACGCGCGCTGTCTAACCTAACATGCGCCGTCTAACCTAACCTAACGCGCGCCGTCTAACCTAACCTAACGCGCGCCGTCTAACCTAACCTAACGCGCGCTGTCTAACCTAACATGCGCCGTCTAACCTAACCTAACGCGCGCCGTCTAACCTAACATGATGCGCGCCGTCTAACCTAACCTAACGCGCGCCATCTAACCTAACCTAACGCGTACCGTCTAACCTAACCTAACGCGTACCGTCTAACCTAACCTAACGAGCGCCGTCTAACCTAACCTAACGCGTACCGTCTAACCTAACCTAACGCGTACCGTCTAACTTAACCTAACGTGCGCCGTCTGACCTAATTTAACGCGTACCGTCTAACCTAACCTAACGAGCGCCGTCTAACCTAACCTAACCTAACCTAACGAGCGCCGTCTAACCTAACCTAACGAGCGCCGTCTAACCTAACCTAACGAGCGCCGTCTAACCTAACCTAACGAGCGCCGTCTAACCTAACCTAACGAGCGCTGTCTAACCTAACCTAACGCGCGCCGTCTAACCTAACCTAACGCGTACCGTCTAACCTAACCTAACGCGCGTCGTCTAACATAACCTAACGAGCGCCGTTTAACCTAACCTAACGCGCGTCGTCTAACATAACCTAACGAGCGCCGTTTAACCTAACCTAACGCGCGTCGTCTAACCTAACCTAACGCGCGCCGTCTAACCTAACGTGCGCCGTCTAACCTAACATAACACGCGTCGTCTAACCTAACCTAACGCGCGCCGTCTAACCTAACCTAACGCGCGCCGTCTAACCTAACCTAACGCGCGTCGTCTAACCTAACCTAACGCGCGCCGTCTAACTTAACATGCGCTGTCTAACCTAACATATCGTGCGCCGTCTAACCTAACCTAACGCGCGCCGTCTAACCTAACCTAACCTAACGAGCGCCGTCTAACCTAACCTAACGAGCGCCGTCTAACCTAACCTAACGAGCGCTGTCTAACCTAACCTAACGCGCGCCGTCTAACCTAACCTAACGCGCGCCGTCTAACCTAACCTAACGCGTACCGTCTAACCTAACCTAACGCGTACCGTCTAACCTAACCTAACGAGTGCCGTCTAACCTAACCTAACGAGCGCCGTCTAACCTAACCTAACGCGTACCGTCTAACCTAACCTAACGCGTACCGTCTAACCTAACCTAACGAGCGCCGTCTAACCTAACCTAACGTGCGCCGTCTAACCTAACCTAACCTAACCTAACCTAACCTAACGCGTACCGTCTAACCTAACCTAACGAGCGCCGTGTAACGTAACCTAACGAGCGCCGTGTAACCTAACCTAACGCGTACCGTCTAACCTAACCTAACGAGCGCCGTCTAACCTAACCTAACGCGTACCGTCTAACCTAACCTAACCTAACCTAACCTAACCTGACGCGTACCGTGTAACCTAACGCGTACCGTGTAACCTAACGCGCACCGTTTAACCTAACCTGAAGGTTAGGTTAGGTTAGGTTAGGTTAGGTTAGGTTAGGTTAGGTTAGGTTAGGTTAGGTTAGGTTAGGTTAGGTTAGGTTAGGTTAGGTTAGGTTAGGTTAGGTTAGGTTAGGTTAGGTTAGGTTAGGTTAGGTTAGGTTAGGTTAGGTTAGGTTAGGTTAGGTTAGGTTAGGTTAGGTTAGGTTAGGTTATAGGCACTTTCGTCGAGAGATTTTTTGCTAATCGTATGTACGGATTCAGAAGGCGGATATCTAGCCGTACACAAAAAATTTTTTAGGTCCATCGAGCCGTTTTCGAGTAACGGTCGATATCTCGAAAACGGAGATAGATATTTAATTTCTGCTCGATTCAATCGAAAGAGAATTCAAAACCGATGAGAAAACATGCGCGACGATCGACTTCCGGTCAACGGTACCGGAAGTAGCAGTTCGCGAACCCGCGAAATCGTTATTACGGCCAAACGGAAGCATGGTCGCGGATTCCGATGTCATATTCGTGCTCAAGTGGACCATTTCCGCTGGAAAACTGGTGTGTTGAATCGATTTTGACCAATAATTAGAGATTCCGGAAAAAACTTGGAATTTTTCGTTGTACCCTATCCTATCCTACCCTTGCCCCATTGGAAATACACGTAAATCCCCATAAGAATCGACCCTAGTGCCCTAACCTAACCTACCCAAAACCTATACGGCACGAAAATTTCTAAGTCCCGTACCCTAAAACCTAAGATCGACCCTACCCGAACTTAAGACCCTGACCGAACTTAAGACCCTAACTTGTTATGCAAATTAGATTACCCTAACCGAACTTAAGACCCTATCCTTACCTATCCTAACCGAACTTAAGAAACTATGGCCGAACGATGGTGGGGAGTTCGCGCACCCTATCCTATCCCATCCTATCCTATCCCATATTTTTTTTTATTTATTCTCGCCGCGGTCTGCCCTATCCTATCCCACGTGTCCTATCCTATCCCATCCTATCCCATATTTTTTTTTTATTTATTCTCGCCGCGGTCTGCCCTATCCTATCCCACGTGTCCTATCCTATCCCATCCTATCCCATATTTTTTTTTTATTTATTCTCGCCGCGTTCTGCCCTATCCTATCCCACGTGTCCTATCCTATCCCATCCTATCCCATATTTTTTTTTAATTTATTCTCGCCGCGTTCTGCCCTATCCTATCCCACGTGTCCTATCCTATCCCATCCTATCCCATATTTTTTTTTTATTTATTCTCGCCGCGTTCTGCCCTATCCTATCCCACGTGTCCTATCCTATCCCATCCTATCCCATATTTTTTTTTAATTTATTCTCGCCGCGTTCTGCCCTATCCTATCCCACGTGTCCTATCCTATCCCATCCTATCCCATATTTTTTTTTAATTTATTCTCGCCGCGTTCTGCCCTATCCTATCCCACGTGTCCTATCCCATCCTATCCTATCCCATATTTTTTATTTTATTTATTCTCGCCGCGTTCTGCCCTATCCTATCCCACGTGACCTATCCTATCCCATCCTATCCAATATTTTTTTTTATTTATTCTCGCCGCGTTCTGCCCTATCCTATCCCACGTGTCCTATCCTATCCCATCCTATCCCATATTTTTTTTAATTTATTCTCGCCGCGTTCTGCCCTATCCTATCCCACGTGCCCTATCCCATCCTATCCTATCCCATATTTTTTTTTTATTTATTCTCGCCGCGGTCTGCCCTATCCTATCCCACGTGTCCTATCCTATCCCATCCTATCCCATATTTTTTTTAATTTATTCTCGCCGCGTTCTGCCCTATCCTATCCCACGTGCCCTATCCTATCCCATCCTATCCCATATTTTTTTTTTATTTATTCTCGCCGTGGTCTGCCCTATCCTATCCCACGTGTCCTATCCTATCCCATCTGTATCTAGGTGTCGAATATGGAAATCCAGGGTGTCCAGGTATTCCGCTTCGTAGTTTTCTCTGTCCAGGTGTCGGATGTAGAAGTCCAGGGTGTCCAGGTGTTCCGCTCCGTAGTTTCCTGTGTCCAGGTGTCGGATATGGAAGTCCAGGGTGTCCAGGCATTCCGCTCCGTAGTTTCCTGTGTCCAGGTGTCGGATGTGGAAGTCCAGGGTGTCCAGGTGTTGCGCTCCGTAGTTTTCTGTATCTAGGTGTCGGATGTGGAAGTCCAGGGTGTCCAGGTGTTCCGCGTCGTAGTTTTCTGTATCTAGGTGTCGGATGTGGAAGTTCAGGGTGTCCAGGTGTTCCGCTCCGTAGTTTTCTGTATCTAGGTGTCGGATGTGGAAGTCCAGGGTGTCCAGGCATTCCGCTCCATAGTTTCCTGTGTCCAGGTGTCGGATGTAGAAGTCCAGGGTGTCCAGGTGTTCCGCTCCGTAGTTTCCTGTGTCCAGGTGTCGGATATGGAAGTCCAGGGTGTCCAGGTGTTCCGCTCCGTAGTTTCCTGTGTCCAGGTGTCGGATGTGGAAGTCCAGGGTGTCCAGGTGTTGCGCTCCGTAGTTTTCTGTATCTAGGTGTCGGATGTGGAAGTCCAGGGTGTCCAGGTGTTCCGCGTCGTAGTTTTCTGTATCTAGGTGTCGAATGTGGAAGTTCAGGGTGTCCAGGTGTTCCGCTCCGTAGTTTTCTGTATCTAGGTGTCGGATGTGGAAGTCCAGGGTGTCCAGGCATTCCGCTCCATAGTTTCCTGTGTCCAGGTGTCGGATGTGGAAGTCCAGGGTGTCCAGGTGTTCCGCTCCGTAGTTTCCTGTGTCCAGGTGTCGGATGTGAAAGTCCAGGGTGTCCAGGTATTCCGCTTCGTAGTTTCCTGTGTCCAGGTGTCGGATGTGGAAGTTCAGGGTGTCCAGGTGTTCCGCTACATAGTTTTCTGTATCTAGGTGTCCTATCCTATCCTACCGTACCCTAAACATAACCTATCCTATCCCCATACCCTGTCCTATCTCATCCTATCCTATCCATACCTTAAACATACCCTATCCAATCCTATACGATAATCCAGAGCGCGGGAAGAGATCCCATTGGCCGACGGATGGACGATGGTGGGATCGCTCGACGTCGTCATTGGTCGCTTGCCAGGGAGCGGGGATAGGGATATTTTTAGCGCTCGGTGGTGTCGCAGGATCCCCTTCAGTCGTCGTAGCTCGTTCTGTTCGCGACATTGAGCTGCGGATTTCTCTGTTTCTTGTTTCCTTTGTTTGCGCTGCTACCCGCCGTTGCCGGCGTCGCCGCCGTTTCCGTGTCACCGGGTGCCTTCACCGTGGTCTACATCCTGCACGCCTCCACGGGGTGCCCTTATCCCTCCTTATTCCGGTGGGTCGTTAACGTGACGATCGAGGTTATCCGCAAGAAGATCAAAAAAAGGTAAAATTAAAGACGCGTCGTTTCAGCTTGTGCACTTACGCGACCTGACGCGATACGCGACGATGTGTCTCTTCTGTGTGTATGTGTGTGTGTGCGTGCGTGCGTGCGTCTAATCCATTGTTCGTTTGTCGCGTTACAGGGATCCAGTATATTATGGATAACGATCCCGTGTTCGGGAGGAAGAGGGAGGATGCCTCCGTCGAGGAATCTCTGTCCAAGAGCGAGGAGGAAGATTCGGATGCGGATACCTTGTCGATAGGGGAGGCAGAGTACGTGGATGATTTACTAAAGTTAGCGAAGGAAGGAGATTCTTCGAGCTGCGACGTCTCCTCGTCCATGGACGCGAAGCCGGAGACAAAGAAAGGTGAGAGAAAACGATTTTGTGAACGTGTACACGCGTGTCGGTTTTAAGTGACGCGTAAAACATTTATCCTTTTTTTGCCTTCTTTGTGTCGCAGATACGGCCGATGCGGTCGACGAACGTCGTAGCGTGGAACCTTCTGGAAAAGCTGCGAGAAGGAAGCTGGATCTGGACAACGAAGAGGACCACAAGGAGGATGGGGACGGGAGGAAGTCGGCTGGGTCGTCGGTCAGTCGATCATTTTCATCTAGCGTCCCCAAAATCGACTATCTTTAGTTGACGTTGTAAAATTGCCATTTTCTGTAAATAAATCGTATCTGTGTGTGTCATATCTCTCTTTTTTTGTTCGTTGGTCTCTCTGTGTGCGTATGATATATCCCTATCCTGTCCTATCTCATCACACCCTGTCTCATGTACCCTATCGTGCGTGCGTGACTCACCATCCTACCCACGGAGCCCCCGGTTCTGCCCTGACCTATCCCACGTCCCCTATCCTATCTCATTCTATCCTATCCCTCGTCCCCTGTCCTATCCCATCCTATCCTATCCTACCCTAAACATACCCTGTCCTATCCTATCCTACCCTAAACATACCCTGTCCTATCCCCATACCCTATCCTATCCTACGTCCCCTGTCCTATCCCATCCTATCCTACCCTAAACATACCCTATCCTATCCCCATACTCTGTCCTATCCCACGTCCCCTGCCCTATCCCATCCTAACCTATCCCACATCCCCTGTCCTATCTCATCCTATCATATCCTATCCCACGTCCCCTGTCCTATCTCATCCTATCCTAACATACCCTAAACATACACTGTCCGTAAACATACCCTGTCCTAACCCACGTTCCATGTGCTATCTCATCCTATCCTATCCCCCAATACCCTGTCCTATCCATAGCATGTGTACCAGTAGCGTTGCATGAAATTTGAACCGGCGCCGTAGCCACAGGCCAGGGCGCCAGACTACCACGCCGAGGACCGGCGTTCGATTCCCGGCCGTGGACTTTGATATCGAGAGCTAACCTACATTTTCTAGGTTATGTCAAGTACTGGAGTACTGCAACTCACTACTTGACCTAACCTATATTTGTAGCTACGGTCGGTAAGGTAGCTACGGTAGGTAGCTATCCCACGTCCTATCCTATCCCACGTCCCCTGTCCTACCCCATCCTATCCTATCCTAACCTAAACATACCCTGTCATATCCCCATACCCTATCCTATCCTACGTCCCCTGTCCTATCTCATCCTATCCTACCATACCCCCCCCTAAACATACCCTGTCCTATCCCCATACCCTATCTAATCCCACGTTTCCTGTCCTACCCCATCCTATCCTATCCTAACCTAAACATACCCTGTCATATCCCCATACCCTATCCTATCCCACGTCCCCTGTCCTATCTCATCCTATCCTATCCTACCATACCCTAAACATACCCTGTCCTATCCCCATACCCTATCTAATCCCACGTTTTCCTGTCCTACCCCATCCTATCCTATCCTAACCTAAACATACCCTGCCATATCCCCATACCCTATCCTATCCCACGTCCCCTGTCCTATCCTATCCTACCATACCCTAAACATACCCTGTCCAATCCTCATACCCTATCTAATCCCACGTTTCCTGTCCTACCCCATCCTATCCTATCCTAACCTAAACATACCCTGTCATATCCCCATACCCTATCCTATCCCACGTCCCCTGTCCTATCTCATCCTATCCTATCCTACCATACCCTAAACATACCCTGTCCTATCCCCATACCCTATCTAATCCCACGTTTCCTGTCCTACCCCATCCTATCCTATCCTAACCTAAACATACCCTGTCATATCCACATACCCTATCCTACCCCATGTCCCACTGTCCTATCTCATCCTATTACTGGAGGACCGCAACTCACTACTTGACCTAACCTATATTTATTGTTACGGTAGGTACGGTATCTACGGTCGGTAAGGTAGCTACGGAAGGTATCGTGTGTACGGAAGGTACCTTATCTACGGTCGGTAAGGTAGGTTAGGTTAGGTTAGGTTAGGTTAGGTTAGGTTAGGTTAGGTTAGGTTAGGTTAGGTTAGGTTAGGTTAGGTTAGGTTAGGTTAGGTTAGGTTAGGTTAGGTTAGGTTAGGTTAGGTTAGGTTAGGTTAGGTTAGGTTAGGTTAGGTTAGGTTAGGTTAGGTTAGGTTAGGTTAGGTTAGGTTAGGTTAGGTTAGGTTAGGTTAGGTTAGGTTAGGTTAGGTTAGGTTAGGTTAGGTTAGGTTAGGTTAGGTTAGGTTAGGTTAGGTTAGGTTAGGTTAGGTTAGGTTAGGTTAGGTTAGGTTAGGTTAGGTTTAGTAGTGGTTTCGGAATGGATTTCAACGCCACTGCGTGGGGAGGTAGGGGAGGGTCCGGGGAGTCGCCCCACCCCCCATACATACCACTGTTTTCGCCCCCCCTTCGCGGGGGGGGACTTTGAAATTTTCAAATCGCCATATCTCGGAAACGGTTTGGAGTTGGGGGACGTCCCTCCGGGGGTGGGTAGTACACCTCCCCCCCTCCCTCCCCCACCCGGTGCCCCTCCCCCCCCACCCCCGGAAGGGGTAGCTGAAATCATTTTCCGAAGATATCTCGCGAACGCGTGGATTGGTCGCTGCAGGCGATTTAGGGGAGTAGGGGGGCACCCTCCCCTTCCCCCTCGCAAAATCTCCCCTCCGTGGGACCACCCGTTCGCGAGATATCGCGTTTTTTGTAAAGTTGACCTAAAACTTGACCTAAGCTACCCACCTACCTACGCCGACGACACGCGTTCGATCCCAGCCCGTGGATTTTTTTTTTTTTTTTTTTTTTTTTAAAGGGGCGTGGGAGGGCACTCCCCCTTCCCCCTCCCGAAACCTCCCCGTCGTGGGCCCACCGGTTCGCGAGATATCGCGTTTTAAAAAAACTTGACCTAAAACTTGACCTAAGCTGCCCACCCACCTACCTACGCCAACGACACGCGTTCGATCCCAGCCTTTGGATTTTTTTTTTTTTTTTTTTTTTTTTAAAGGGGGGTGGGAGGGCACTCCCCCCTCCTCCCCCTCGCGAAACCTCCCCGTCGTGGGCCCACCCGTTCGCGAGATATCGCGTTTTAAAAAAACTTGACCTAAAACTTGACCTAAGCTAGCCACCCACCTACCTACGCCAACGACACGCGTTCGATCCCAGCCCGTGGATTTTTTTTTTTTTTTTTTAAAGGGGGGTGGGAGGGCACTCCCCCTTCCCCGTCCCGAAACCTCCCCGTCGTGGGCCCACCCGTTCGCGAGATATCGCGTTTTAAAAAAACTTGACCTAAAACTTGACCTAAGCTGCCCACCCACCTACCTACGCCAACGACACGCGTTCGATCCCAGCCCGTGGATTTTTTTTTTTTTTTTTTAAAGGGGGGTGGGAGGGCACTCCCCCTTCCCCGTCCCGAAACCTCCCCGTCGTGGGCCCACCCGTTCGCGAGATATCGCGTTTTAAAAAAACTTGACCTAAAACTTGACCTAAGCTGCCCACCCACCTACCTACGCCAACGACACGCGTTCGATCCCAGCCCGTGGACTTTTTTTTTTTTTTTTTTTAAAGGGGGGTGGGAGGGCACTCCCCCTTCCCCCTCGCGAAATCTCCCCGTCGTGAGCCCAACCGCTCAAGAGATATCGCGTTTTTTTAAAACTTGACCTACAACTTGACCTAAGCTGCCCACCCACCTACCTACGCCAACGACACGTGTTCGATCCCAGCCCGTGGAATTTTTTTTTTAAAGAGGGGTGGGAGGGCACTCCCCCTTCCCCTCCGCGAAACCTCCCCGCCGTACCCCGTACGTTCGGGGTACGGATACGGTACGGGTAGGGAACGTTTGGGGTACATGTAGGGTACGGGTAGGGTGTATATCGAGTCGGCTACGGTACGGGTAGGTTACACACAGGGTACGATTGGGGTACGGATAGGGTACGTGTAGGGTTCGGAGAGGGTTGGGTACGGGTAGGGTACGGGTACGGACAGGGTACGAGGACAGGGGTACGATGAGATAGGGCAGGGGGGACGTGGGTGGGGATTCTTCCAAGAAAGGGGTATGACTGTACGGGACCGAACCCACATTCAGTTCTTCCCGTCCCTTCGAAGCATCAGGGTAAGCCCGTTTTCCCTTATTTGGAGTAGGACACGTTTGGGGTATGGGTAGGGAACGTTTGGGATATACGTAGGGTATGTTTGGAGAACGGGGAGGGTACGTTTGGGGTACGGATAGGGTACGGTTAGTGCACAGATAGTGTACGGATAGGGTACGGATAGGGTACGGGTAGGGTACGGATATGGTACGTTCGGGGTACGGATACGGTACGGGTAGGGAACGTTTGGGGTACGTGTAGGGTACGGGTAGGGTGTATATCGAGTCGGGTACGGTACGGGTAGGTTACACACAGGGTACGATTGGGGTACGGATAGGGTACGTGTAGGGTTGGGTACGGGTAGGGTACGGGTACGGACAGGGTACGAGGACAGGGGTACGATGAGATAGGACAGGGGGGACGTGGGTGGGGATTCTTCCAAGAAAGGGGTATGACTGTACCGGACCGAACCCACATTCAGTTCTGCCCGTCCCTTCGAAGCATCAGGGTAAGTCCGTTTTCCCTTATTTGGAGTAGGACACGTTTGGGGTATGGGTAGGGAACATTTGGGGTATACGTAGGGTATGTTTGGGGAACGGGGAGGGTACGTTTGGGGTACGGATAGGGTACGGTTAGTGCACAGATAGTGTACGGATAGGGTACGGATAGGGTACGGGTAGGGTACGGATATGGTACGTTCGGGGTACGGATACGGTACGGGTAGGGAACGTTTGGGGTACGTGTAGGGTACGGGTAGGGTGTATATCGAGTCGGGTACGGTACGGGTAGGTTACACACAGGGTACGATTGGGGCACGGATAGGGTACGTGTAGGGTTGGGTACGGGTAGGGTACGGGTACGGACAGGGTACGAGGACAGGGGTACGATGAGATAGGACAGGGGGGACGTGGGTGGGGATTCTTCCAAGAAAGGGGTATGACTGTACGGGACCGAACCCACATTCAATTCTGCCCGTCCCTTCGAAGCAATCGGTATAGAAGCTTTACTCACGTTAACGTTCCGATACGACTGGCAGCTCTTCTTCCTCTTCGGTCCAACAGGCATCTCCGCGTGTGAACGGCGTCGGTCGACAGCAGATACCAGAAGACTGGCCTTGGTCGGATCGCTGCGCATCGCCGGATCCTGCAACAGAAAGAAAGTATTACGCATAAAGACAGGTAAGTACACGTAATGCGACAAGTAAAAACAATTCCATCAGTCCAGTCAGCCATTTCAGCCGATCATCGGTTTCTCTGTCTGTAGGTGACTGCTCCCAAAACAATGGACGAGGATTCGATCCTCGATAGCGAGGATCTCGAACTGGTCGACATGCTGATAAGCATGAACAAGAACGACGACGACGACGACTCCGCGGATTCGAATAAACGCACGGATTCGAATAAACGCACGGAAAAACCTCCTGAACCTTCGACACCGAAGGAAGAAAAGAAGGATCTCGAGCCTGAGGATTTCAAGGACCTCTTCGTACGACACTTAACGAGCCCATACGAGACGAGAGTCTCGGCGACTGACATCGACTCCGTCGTCGTGGCAACGGGGAAGCTGGCGGATCTCACGCTGAATCACAACTTCGCGATCTCATTGCGCGAGACCGAGAGCGTGCCCTGCAAAAATAGCAAATTAATAACAGGTTTGTGTAGGTACAAACACGCGTACAAACGCCGTCGCTGGGTAGAATTCGTCCTCGGTGGTACGGGAACGGACACGATAGTGGTCCTACTGCAATTAAAAACTAAACAAGCCCACCAACAGACCCGTTTCAAGTTTATGCAGCGCGTAGTCGCACCCGCTGCTGCGAAGCTCCGCACCGGCCATACCACGCGCAGAGGTGCGCCAACGATATGTCAACCGGACAACGCTAACGCGTATGTCTTTATACCTCAATGGGATGCCTTCGCGAAGAACGTCGACGAGAAGCTGGAATCCTCGGTATATTCCGACGTCGAGGAAATCCTCTTTTACAGAGCGGCCCACGGTCTACTCTACGATTTCGACAGAGGGTTGCGGCTCTTACAGTCGTGGATCGTTACAACACCGAACGACATCCGAGTCGTCCAGATTCACGTGGGTAACAACCTACAACCTGAGAATTCCGAGGCTCTGTTGATCGACCTGGACAACCTGCACCGAGCACGCATATTCCGCCCAAACGGAAAATATCATCCGTACTTTGTAAATACATACGGTCACTTCACGTCGCGAACTAACTGGTATACCTTTCGGGACGTGACCTACATACAAGCGTACGACCCCGCGGCGCACGTGATCGACAGGGAGGAACTCGGCTGCCCAACGGCGTACGCGATATGCCGGGGATTCCCAGAATCGAAGACCTACACAAGAATGACTGCCATAAACGCGTGCAAGAACCTCGCACTGAATACGATGCGGAAATGGCAGCACTTCGCACTGTTGAACGCGAAACGAGTCGATCTCCGCGTGGAGGTCGTCCTGACATTCGAGACGATCGACAGGGCTCTCGAAATTTTGGACACAGTCAAAAAGACGCTCGTCTCCGTGTTCACGGCGTACCTCGTACGACACAAATGCATCGTACGACTCGGTAGGTGGACACTCCACGCGGAGAGAACGATACTGTCGTTCACAAACAGAATAGACACCACTCTGCAAAGAGTTTTACGGAGTTACGGATACCTCCACTTGTGCCGTCAGAGAGACCTCGACGCGATATACGATCTCTCCATCATGATCAGATATTATATAAGAGGTCACACAAAAAAGTTAGACTACCAACGACTGAAGACACTTCTCATAGCCGACACCATCCGGAAAAGCGTAGTAGGCAACACGGTACGGTTCTTCGATACAGAGATGTATCCACCTCCGCCACCGAAAAATATACTGATCGAGGAATCCGTACAGCCAGAGGTACCCCTCAAACGGGCGATACTCTACGCATACGGCATGTCTACCGACAAGGGAGTAAGACCGACCCTAAACGATATAGCCGAATCCTGGATTATGACATACAGCGCATACGCCAGACGCTACTGCGGTCTCTTTACGTGCGAAAAAGCAAAAAATGCGAGGACGGCTTTTGCAAAAAACAACATAATGTACATATACGGCAACTTACCCGAGGACAAGAAAAGATTGTCCATACAAGGCGTTGTTACACCGAACGACGTCGCGACAGCCATGACGTCACCAACCACTTTGTTCGGATACACCGTAAAAGCTGCGACGAACATCCCGACGAAGAAAGACGAGAAGGACATCGAGACCGCTCTGTGGCGATACGCGACGATGTACATCGAAGTTTTTCCAGCCATTTTCCTGACAAACAGCGAACATTCTTACGTTTGGCGAACGGTCGCGTCAAAGGACAGGCCCGCCGCAGCACGGACGATCGACGTCATTGATTCGGAAACCCCGCAGACAGAACAGGTAAGTCTTCGAACGTAGCTAGGTTCCCCTTATCCGAAGAGTAACGTGTTCCCATCTTTCCAGGCGAGAACCGAGCAATCGGTAATACCGGTCACGACAGCCGTCACCACACCGGTCGTCGTACCCGTGACCGCGCGGGGAAGACCATCCCGAGGAGATGACACGACAACGCCCCACCGAGATACGCAATCGGTAAGTTATTCGTCGCAATCGGAAAACGGAATTTCATCTATTCGACACTGACAATCGCACCCCCTTGTACACAGAACGTAAAGAGGATCGCAAAAGACAGATCCAAACGACGACGACCACAACAACAACAACAACAACAACAACAACAACAACAAGAACAACAACAACAACAACAGCAACAACAACAACAGCAGCAACAGCAACAGCAACAACAACAACAACACCAAGTCGCAGGTTCCAGTTCAACTCCGGTAATGGTAATGACTCTCGATCGCTACATATCACCTTCGGCCGAAACAGGAAAAATTAACACCCAATCGTCTACCTCATTTTCCTTCTATCATCTTTCAGCAACGAGAATACGTCTACTCGGACGAGCAGAATCAGCGCATACTGATGCACGCTGCGGAAAATATAGACAGAGCAACGAGCATAATGCCATGGCGCACTCTCGCACAGGACCGGTTATTCTCCCGGTACAGACTCAACGCGATGGCACTACTGGCTCGGGCCAAAACGTTATCGACAGTCGCGCAACGATATCTGCCCAAACGAGAAGCCTCGGCGGTTAAAAAGAAATTCGCGCGAACGCATAAATGAAGGAGAAAGAAAAAAAAAACAAAAGTTTTATCAATAACCAATTTTTAATAAACTTTTACGCAACAGCTTGTCTCTCAAACAGTCGTCTTCCGCTTTATTTCTTCCCGCAATCCCTATTCTTCTCCAGGTTCTCTCATATTCCAGGCGAGCTACCCAGCTCGTCTTTTCTTTCAGGTTTATATTCGACTAATTAATCCAGGCGAGCTACCCAGCTCGTCTTTTCTTTCAGGTTTACATTCCACTAATTAATCCAGGCGAGCTACACAGCTCGTCTTTTTTTTCCCATACAGGTGTACTTTAATTAATTCATCCCCAGGCGAGCTACCCAGCTCGTCTTTTTTTTCCATACAGGTGTACTTTAATTAATTCATCCCCAGGCGAGCTACCCAGCTCGTCTTTTTTTTCCATACAGGTGTACTTTAATTAATTCATTCCCAGGCGAGCTACCCAGCTCGTCTTTTCTTTCAGGTTTATATTCGACTAATTAATCCAGGCGAGCTACCCAGCTCGTCTTTTCTTTCAGGTTTACATTCCACTAATTAATCCAGGCAAGCTACCCAGCTCGTCTTTTTTTTCCCATACAGGTGTACTTTAATTAATTCATCCCCAGGCGAGCTACCCAGCTCGTCTTTTTTTTTCCATACAGGTGTACTTTAATTAATTCATCCCCAGGCGAGCTACCCAGCTCGTCTTTTTTTTCCATACAGGTGTACTTTAATTAATTCATTCCCAGGCGAGCTACCCAGCTCGTCTTTTTTTTCCCATACAGGTGTACTTTAATTAATTCATCCCCAGGCGAGCTACCCAGCTCGTCTTTCTTTTCCATACAGGTGTACTTTAATTAATTCATCCCCAGGCGAGCTACCCAGCTCGTCTTTTTTTTTCCATACAGGTGTACTTTAATTAATTCATTCCCAGGCGAGCTACCCAGCTCGTCTTTTTTTCCATACAGGTGTACTTTAATTAATTCATCCACAGGTGAGCTACCCAGCTCGTTTTTTTTTTTTTTTTTAAAGGGGGGTGAGAGGGCACTCCCCCATCCCCCTCGCGAAACCTCCCCGTCGTGGGCCCACCCGTTCGCGAGATATCGCGTTTTTTCTAAACTTGACCTAAAACTTGACCTAAGCTGCCCACCCACCTACCTACGCCAACGACACGTGTTCGATCCCAGCCCGTGGAATTTTTTTTTTTTTAAGGGAGGTGGGAGGGCACTCCCCCTTCCCCCTCGCGAAACCTCCCCGTCGTGGGCCCACCCGTTCGCGAGATATCGCGTTTTTTCTAAACTTGACCTAAAACTTGACCTAAGCTGCCCACCCACCTACCTACGCCAACGACCCGTGTTCGATCCCAGTCCGTGGAATTTTTTCTTTTTTTAAAGGAGGGTGGGAGGGCACTCCCCCTTCCCCCTCGCGAAACCTCCCCGTCGTGGGCCCACCCTTTCGCGAGATATCGCGTTTTTTCTAAACTTGACCTAAAACTTGACCTAAGCTGCCCACCCACCTACCTACGCCAACGACACGTGTTCGATCCCAGCCCGTGGATTTTTTTTTTTTTTTAAGGGGGGTGGGAGGGCACTCCCCCTTCCCCCTCGCGAAACCTCCCCGTCGTGGGCCGACCCTTTCGCGAGATATCGCGTTTTTTCTAAACTTGACCTGAAACTTGACCTAAGCTGCCCACCCACCTACCTACGCCAACGACACGTTTTCGATCCCAGCCCGTGGAATTTTTTTTTTAAAAGGGGGGTGAGAGGGCACTCCCCCTTCCCCCTCGCGAAACCTCCCCGTCGTGGGCCCACCCGTTCGCGAGATATCGCGTTTTTTCTAAACTTGACCTAAAACTTGACCTAAGCTGCCCACCCACCTACCTACGCCAACGACACGTGTTCGATCCCAGCCCGTGGAATTTTCTTTTTTTAAAGGAGGGTGGGAGGGCACTCCCCCTTCCCCCTCGCGAAACCTCCCCGTCGTGGGCCCACCCTTTCGCGAGATATCGCGTTTTTTCTAAACTTGACCTAAAACTTGACCTAAGCTGCCCACCCACCTACCTACGCCAACGACCCGTGTTCGATCCCAGTCCGTGGAATTTTTTCTTTTTTTAAAGGGGGGTGGGAGGGCACTCCCCCTTCCCCCTCGCGAAACCTCCCCGTCGTGGGCCCACCCTTTCGCGAGATATCGCGTTTTTTCTAAACTTGACCTAAAACTTGACCTAAGCTGCCCACCCACCTACCTACGCCAACGACACGTGTTCGATCCCAGCCCGTGGAATTTTTTTTTAAAAGGGGGGTGAGAGGGCACTCCCCCTTCCCCTCGCGGAACCTCCCCGTCGTGGGCCCACCCGTTCGCGAGATATCGCGTTTTTTCTAAACTTGACCTAAAACTTGACCTAAGCTGCCCACCCACCTACCTACGCCAACGACCCGTGTTCGATCCCAGTCCGTGGAATTTTTTCTTTTTTTAAAGGGGGGTGGGAGGGCACTCCCCCTTCCCCCTCGCGAAACCTACCCGTCGTGGGCCCACCCTTTCGCGAGATATCGCGTTTTTTCTAAACTTGACCTAAAACTTGACCTAAGCTGCCCACCCACCTACCTACGCCAACGACACGTGTTCGATCCCAGCCCGTGGAATTTTTTTTTTAAAAGGGGGTGAGAGGGCACTCCCCCTTCCCCCTCGCGAAACCTCCCCGTCGTGGGCCCACCCGTTCGCGAGATATCGCGTTTTTTCTAAACTTGACCTAAAACTTGACTAAGCTGCCCACCCACCTACCTACGCCAACGACACGTGTTCGATCCCAGCCCGTGGAATTTTTTTTTTTTAAGGGAGGTGGGAGGGCACTCCCCCTTCCCCCTCGCGAAACCTCCCCGTCGTGGGCCCACCCGTTCGCGAGATATCGCGTTTTTTCTAAACTTGACCTAAAACTTGACCTAAGCTGCCCACCCACCTACCTACGCCAACGACCCGTGTTCGATCCCAGTCCGTGGATTTTTTTTTTTTTAAGGGGGGTGGGAGGGCACTCCCCCTTTCCCCTCGCGAAACCTCCCCGTCGTGGGCCGACCCTTTCGCGAGATATCGCGTTTTTTCTAAACTTGACCTGAAACTTGACCTAAGCTGCCCACCCACCTACCTACGCCAACGACACGCGTTCGATCCCAGCCCGTGGAATTTTTTTTTAAAGGGGGGTGGGAGGGCACTCCCCCTTCCCCCTCGCGAAACCTCCCCGTCGTGGGCCGACCCTTTCGCGAGATATCGCGTTTTTTCTAAACTTGACCTAAAACTTGACCTAAGCTGCCCACCCACGTACCTACGCCAACGACACGTGTTCGATCCCAGCCCGTGGAATTTTTTTTTTAAAGGGGGGTAAGAGGGTACTCCCCCTTCCCCCTCGCGAAACCTCCCCGTCGTGGGCCAACCCGTTCGCGAGATATCGCGTTTTTTCTAAACTTGACCTAAAACTTGACCTAAGCTGCCCACCCACCTACCTACGCCAACGACACGTGTTCGATCCCAGCCCGTGGAATTTTTTTTTTTTTTAAGGGAGGTGGGAGGGCGCTCCCCCTTCCCCCTCGCGAAACCTCCCCGCCGTGGGCCCACCCGTTCGCGAGATATCGCGTTTTTTCTAAACTTGACCTAAAACTTGACCTAAGCTGCCCACCCACCTACCTACGCCAACGACACGTGTTCGATCCCAGCCCGTGGAATTTTTTTTTTAAGGGAGGTGGGAGGGCACTCCCCCTTCCCCCTCGCGAAACCTCCCCGTCGTGGGTCCACCCGTTCGCGAGATATCGCGTTTTTTCTAAACTTGACCTAAAACTTGACCTAAGCTGCCCACCCACCTACCTACGCCAACGACCCGTGTTCGATCCCAGTCCGTGGATTTTTTTTTTTTAAGGGGGGTGGGAGGGCACTCCCCCTTCCCCCTCGCGAAACCTCCCCGTCGTGGGCCGACCCTTTCGCGAGATATCGCGTTTTTTCTAAACTTGACCTGAAACTTGACCTAAGCTGCCCACCCACCTACCTACGCCAACGACACGCGTTCGATCCCAGCCCGTGGAATTTTTTTTAAAGGGGGGTGGGAGGGCACTCCCCCTTCCCCCTCGCGAAACCTCCCCGTCGTGGGCCGACCCGTTCGCGAGATATCGCGTTTTAAAAAACTTGACCTAAAACTTGACCTAAGCTGCCCACCCACCTACCTACGCCAACGACACGCGTTCGATCCCAGCCCGTGGACTATTGTTTTTTTTTTTTTTTTTCATTCATGCACGATATATGTAAATTTAAGGTTCTTCCAATGCTACATGTCCCAAGGTCTAGTTTTTTTTTTAAAAACATTGGCTTGCTGTTTTGGTTAGGTTAGGTTAGGTTAGGTTAGGTTAGGTTAGGTTAGGTTAGGTTAGGTTAGGTTAGGTTAGGTTAGGTTAGGTTAGGTTAGGTTAGGTTAGGTTAGGTTAGGTTAGGTTAGGTTAGGTTAGGTTAGGTTAGGTTAGGTTAGGTTAGGTTAGGTTAGGTTAGGTTAGGTTAGGTTAGGTTAGGTTATAGGCACTTTCGTCGAGAGATTTTTTGCTAATCGTATGTACGGATTCAGAAGGCGGATATCTAGCCGCACACAAAAAATTTTTTAGGTCCATCGAGCCGTTATCGTGTAACGGTCGATATCTCGAAAACGGAGATAGATATTTAATTTCTGCTCGATTCAATCGAAAGAGAATTCAAAACCGTTGAGAAAACATCCGTTTCGATCGACTTCCGGTCAACGGTACCGGAAGTAGCATTTTCGCGTGCCCGCGACATCGTTATTACTGCCAAACGAAGGAGGGTCGCGGAATTCCGATGTCATATTCGTGCTCAAGTGGACCATTTCCGCTGGAAAACTGGGGTGTTGAATCGATTTTGACCAATAATTAGAGATTCTGGACCTAACCCAACTTAATATGCAAATGAGATACCCTATCCTAACTTAAGACCCTATCCTTACCTAACCTATCCTAACTTGATATGCAAATGAGACCCTAACCGAACTTAAGACCCTATCCTTACCTATCCTAACCGAACTTAAGAAACTATGGCCGAACGATGGTGGGGAGTTCGCGCACCCTATCCTATCCCATCCTATCCTATCCCATATTTTTTTTTTTTTTTTTTTTATTTATTCTCGCCGCGGTCTGCCCTATCCTATCCCACGTGTCCTATCCTATCCCATCCTATCCCATATTTTTTTTTTTTTTTTTTTTTTTTTTTTTTTTTTTTTTTTTTATTCTCGCCCCGTTGTGCCCTATCATATCCCATCTGTATCTAGGTGTCTGATGTGGAAGTTCAGGTTAGGTTAGGTTAGGTTAGGTTAGGTTAGGTTAGGTTAGGTTAGGTTAGGTTAGGTTAGGTTAGGTTAGGTTAGGTTAGGTTAGGTTAGGTTAGGTTAGGTTAGGTTAGGTTAGGTTAGGTTAGGTTAGGTTAGGTTAGGTTAGGTTAGGTTAGGTTAGGTTAGGTTAGGTTAGGTTAGGTTAGGTTAGGTTAGGTTAGGTTAGGTTAGGTTCCCCTTCTAGGTGTCGTCACCTTGTAGTTGGTGAAGGGGCTTGCGAGTGTCAATGATCCTCGGGGCTATACCGGCGGGGGCGGTGGCCCCCAGCAGGTACAACCATGCCGGGCAGGCTCGTGGTGAGGCACCAGACGAAGAACGACACACCCACCCTCCAAACCTAAGGTGTCAAGATACCGTGCCGAGGGGTGCATGGCTGCGTGGAGGTTAAATGGCGCAGTCGTGAACGGTTCCTCCGGGGCACCTGCCGAAACCCCGGAGTATCTAGGCCTACCCGGGTAAGGCGGCTCTGCCCGGGCGGACCTATATATCCGACCACTCTCGTGGGAATAAAATGGAAGATGAACTAAATAATACAAAAAAACAAACTTGTGAGGAGGAGGTGGGTGAAGTGGGAGGGCGTGTGGTAGGCGCGGCGGGTGAGGAGACAAGGGTGGATAGGGAGGTGGTTTTGATGCCCCCTCCGGAAACGGCGAGACCCGTGCGGGTATTACCCCCAAGGGCTGCGGCGTCGGGGAGGACGGGGGCCGCGACTTTGTCGTCTGCGGGCTCCACCGCGTCGATCGCGACTGCTGGGGTGGGGTCGGGTGTGGAGGGGGGTGAAGAATCGGACTTCTCCCTCTCCTCGCTCGTCTCTGATGACCGCCACAGCAGGAAGCGGGCGCTTCCAGCTGGGAAACCAGCCCAAGCGCCGAAGAGGGCATACATCGCACTGGATAGCGATGAAGGGGAGGAGGTGCTGGATCCGGCACCGAGGACGTATAAAGGGCTTCCGACTGTGGCCCATCTCGCGGATGAAATGAGGGAGCAACCTACTGCTGACCTCGGGGAGCGGATTTTAGAGTCTGTCCGGACCATTGAGAGGGTGGCCAGCACCTCGAAAAATCTGAAGGGGGGGTTCGTGCGCGCGCTTAGGGAGTCGGCGCTTATTGTGGAGGCGGCAGCTGGCGAGATTAACAAGCGCATTCCTGGGAAATTAACACCTCCTTCTGTTCCTAGGCTGAAGGAGGAAAATAAGAGGCTGCTGGCTCGAGTCAGCGAACTGGAGGGACAGGTCAACAACCTGCGGAAGGAAGTGGCTACGATGAGGGCGGGAAAGCGAGGAGCCGCCGACCCCTCTCCGGTTGCGGCCGCCGCCACTGGGAGGGGGAAAGAGTCAGCTGAGTCCCTGCTAACCGCAGTAAGTAGGCTAATAGACTCAAAGGTTAAGGCCATGAGGGACGATATCCTGGGGGCGGTACGTGGTATTGCCGGCCAGCAGACCACGGCTACCACTGCTGGCACCGCTCCTCAAGTGGTGCCGCGGGATGACGGTGGACTTTCCACCGACGGGGGCTGGCAGGAGGCCCCCGCGAGCAGGAAAAAGAAAAAAAAGAAAAAGAAGGGTAAAGCGGCAGCGGATGCCTCTGCACAGCCGGGCCCCCCCGAGGGCTCTGTGCGGGCACCGGCAGCGGGGGCTTCCGGTCCGAGGGTCAGCGCGGAGGTTGCACCGGTGGGACGTGCGCGTTCCGTGCGCTTGCCGCGCCCCCTTCGAGTGGCCGCAGTGTGCATTACGCTGCCGCGGGAGGGGGGAACAATAACTTACGCCGAGGCCCTGGCTAAGGCGAAGGATAAGATCTCCCTGGAGGAGATCGGGATTTCGGGAGTGCGCCCTAGAAGGGCTATTACGGGAGGACTCATCCTAGAGATTCCGGGCCCTGGAGGCCCAGACAAGGCGGATCTGCTGGCCGGCAGATTACGAGAGGTAATAGGCGGCGACGCGAAGGTCGTCCGCCCAGAGCGTATGGCGGAGGTACGGGTGAGAGACCTGGACGACTCCGCCACGCCTGAGGAGATTAAGGACGCGGTCCACAAGGTCACGGGAGGGTGCCGGGACTTGATCAGGGTGGGGGAAGTACGTCGCCCACCGGGTAGGGGCATGGGCACGGCGTGGGTCCGGTGTCCTGTGGCCGGCGCCAGGAAGCTGGTGGCGGAGGGGCGGCTGAGGGTGGGATGGTCGTTGGTCAGGATCGACGTTCTCCCGACTCGGCAACTCCAATGCTACCGGTGCCTGGAGTTCGGCCACGTGCGGGACACGTGTAGCAGCCCCCGGGACAGATCTGGGTGCTGCTACGCGTGCGGGAAGGAGGGACACCGGGCCAGCCAGTGTGTTTCAGAGGTCAGTTGTCCGGTGTGCGTGGACGCGGGGAAACCGTCCGCGCACAGGCTAGGGGGGAAGGGGTGTACCGCCCCCAGGAAGGGGGGTAAGATAACTCCGGTAGTGGCGGCGGCTGCGATCGCGACGACGGAGCCTTCTGCGGCGGTAACAGCGGGCCCATCTGCGGGGCCGAGCTCTGACAGGGAGGTAGGCGAGACCACCCCCATGGAGGCGATCTAGGCGGCGCGATGCCCAGAAGGGATGTTGTGATTGTACAGGCGAACTTGAATCATGCCCGCCGTGCTCAGGACCTCTTCGTCCAGAGCATGGTGGGCATGCAGGCGGGACTTGGGGTGGTCTCAGAGCCCTACGGAATCCCCCCCCACGCAGATTGGGCGGGGAGCCGCGGGGCCTCGGTAGCTATCGTCCGGGGTAGGAGGTCCCCCGCTATGACCGTGGTTGAGCGCGGAGAGGATTTTGTGGTGGTGGACTGGGGGGACCTTACGGTGGTGGGGCTCTATGCCCCCCCGAGGTACCCCCTGGCCCAGTTTACGGACGTGTTGGACCAGGTGGGGGCGGCGGTGTCGCGCCGTCCCCGCCTGATAATAGCGGGGGACTTTAATGCGGCCTCTCCCTGTTGGGGCTCGACGCGGGAGGATGCCAGAGGGCGGGCGGTCGCGGAGTGGGCAGCCTGCCGAGGCCTGGTGCTATTAAATCGCGGGGGGGTTCCCACCTGCGTGGGATGGCGGGGGGATTCCGTGGTGGACCTCACCTGGGCCTCCCCCGCCGTCGCACGTGGGGTGGTGTCGTGGGAGGTGGCCGAGGGGGTCGAGACCCTCTCGGACCACCTCTACATAGTTGTGAGGTTGGCGTTCCCCCCCGGGGGGCGACGCTCTCTTGCCGCGAGGGCAAATGTTGACGGTTGGAGCCTCGGCAGGCTGGATGAGGACCGCCTGCTCGCGGCGCTGGCGGCGGGTAGCTGGGGCCCTCCGGCGGGTCCGTCGGAGGATGTGGAGGATGAGGCGGGGCGGCTCGTCCGGTGCGTGGCTGATGCGTGTAGCGTCTCCATGCCCCGGACCGGCCCCCCCGCGGATCGCGCGGTGTACTGGTGGTCCCGGGAGATAGCTGAGCTGAGGAGTGTCTGCTCCCGGGACCGCCGGCGTTACCTCCGTGCCCGCCGGAGGGCAAGAGTGGACGTGGCAGGGGAGAGGGCATTATATGCGACGTATAGGTCCCGGGTCGTTGCCCTTCAGGCGGCGATCCGGGATGCTAAGGCCCGGGCATGGGGGGACCTTCTGTCCTCCCTAGACAGGGACCCCTGGGGGCGCCCTTATAGGATGGTCACTGGGAAGCTGTGCAGGGCGCCCCCCGCGGTGGGGTCCCTGGAGCCCCGGGCCCTTGAGGGGGTAGTGGAGGCCCTCTTCCCTGCCGGGGAAGGAATTGTGGGGGACTGGGGGGCGGGGCTCGGGGCGACACACCCGGACCCGTCCCCCCCTGCTCCCCCACTCGGGGATGCGGAATGGAGGGATGCCGTCCAAAGACTCGGCGCCCGGCGGGTGGCGCCGGGTCCGGACGGCATCCCTGGCAAGATTTGGAGGATAGCCCACGGGGTGATAGGGGACTGGATGAGGCGGCTCTTAGAGAGCTGCCTCAGTAAAGGAACCTTCCCCCGTGGGTGGAAGGAGGGCCGAATGGTCCTCCTCCACAAGGTGGGCAGGCCGACGGGGGTCCCCTCGTCGTACCGTCCTCTCTGCGTGCTCGACGAGGCGGGCAAGCTGTTAGAGAGGGTTGTGGTCGCTCGCCTCGTCGGGCACCTCGGGCGTGGCGGGCCGGATCTCTCCGCGGAGCAGTATGGGTTCCGCGGAGGCCGGTCAACGCTGGACGCGGTCCAGCGGGTCCGGGACCTCACGCGGGGGGTAGCCTCCCGGGGGGGGGTGTCGCTGGCTGTCAGTCTGGACATTGTGAACGCCTTCAACACCCTCCCCTGGGAGGCGATTAGGGGGGGCCTGGAATACCACCGGGTTCCCCCCTACATTAGGAGGTTGATCCGGTCCTATCTGGATGGGAGGACGGTAATGTATCGCGATAGGGAGGGGACCCTACATAGACGGGGGGTTGCGTGTGGGGTCCCGCAGGGGTCGGTTCTGGGCCCGACCCTGTGGGCCCTAGCCTACGACGCGGTGTTACGGGTTGGCCTGCCGCATGGCGTGGCGCTGGTGTGTTATGCGGACGACACACTGGTCCTCGCCAGCGAGACCACGTGGTGGAGGGCCATTCGGCTCGCTGAGTTGGGTGTGGCGCGCGTCGTCGCGGCGATCCGTGCCCTTGGGCTTCGGGTCGCTCCACACAAAACAGAGGCCATGTGGGTCTACGACCGCGGGAGGAGCGGCCCGCCCCCGACAGGGGCGCGGATTGCCATCGGGGAGGCTCAGGTGGAGATCGGGGTTACCATGAAGTACCTCGGTCTCACCCTGGACAGCCACTGGAGCTTCCGGGCTCATTTCGAGGGTGTGGGGGCCAAGGGTGCGGGGGTGGCTGCTGCCCTTGCACGGCTGCTCCCGAACCTTGGCGGCCCCAGGGAAGAGGTTCGCCGACTCTACGTGGGGATCGTGCGATCGGTAATAACCTACGGAGCACCGGTATGGGTGGAAGACCTCGCGGCCGGCCGCAGATGGTGGGCAGGAGTGGATAGGCTCCAGAGGCGGCTGGCCGTGAGGGTGATTAGAGGATATCGCACGATCTCCGCTGGGGCGGCGATGGTGCTGGCAAGGGTGATCCCCTTCGACCTACACGCAAGTATGTACGCGAGGGTTTACTGGGCGACCCGCGGGGGTCGAGGAGGTCGAGGGGGTGACCCCTTGTCCGCACGGGAGGAGGCTGCCCTGAGGCTCCAGGCCCGGCAGGACGCACTGGCCGAATGGAGGAATAGATTAGAAGACAGTATGGGCCATCGTACTGTCGGGGCGATCCTGGTCAACTGGGATGATTGGCTGGGTCGCGGCTGGGGAAGGCTGACCTTCCGTCTCACGCAGGTGCTCACCGGGCATGGATGCTTCGGTGAGTACCTGCACCGAATCGGGAGGGAGGTGACGGCGCGCTGCCACCATTGCGGAGCGGACCAGGACACCGCGCAACATACATTGGAGGTGTGCTCTGCCTTTGGCAGGGAGCGCGGTGTCCTGGTCCAGATCATCGGGGAGGATCTCTCGCTGCCTGCCGTCGTCGGGGCGATGGTGGGCAGTGAGGAGAAATGGAATGCGGTGTCCTCCTTCTGCGAGTCAGTGATCTTGCAGAAGGAGGACGCCGAGAGGGCCCGCGAGGCCCTCGGGAGGATAGGGGCGAGGGGCGGGGTCCGCCGGCGTGGGCGACCCCCTCCCCCTGGCCCAGGATAAGCCGCAGGCCGCGAGGTAGGGGAGACCTCGCGGCCATTGCACGCGGCATGTTGCGAGGTGGCGGTGCGGGGAGTGGTCCCTCTGCGCCGCCGAAGTAGTGGGATTTCCCCCCCTCACCGGAGGGGGGGTTTCTAAGAGCGGGGCCGTAAGGCATTGGTAGGGGGGTCCCGGTTGTGTTCGTTCGAGATCCCGGGGCCCCCCTTTAGAGCCATGAGAGGACCACCGCGGGGGTTTTAGTGGGTAAAAATCCCACACTACCCCGGCCCCCTTCCCCGGGGGCTGGGGTGTCTTTGGAAGATTTCCCCCGCGTAAAAAAAAAAAAAAAAAAAAAAAAAAGGTTAGGTTAGGTTAGGTTCCCCTTCTAGGTGTCGTCACCTTGTAGTTGGTGAAGGGGCTTGCGAGTGCCAATGATCCTCGAGGCTATACCGGCGGGGGCGGTGGCCCCCAGCAGGTACTACCATGCCGGGCAGGCTCGTGGTGAGTCACCAGACTAAGAACGACACACCCTCCAAACCCAAGGTGTTAAGACACCGTGCCGAGGGGTGCATGGCTGCGTGGAGGTTAAATGGCGCAGTCGTGAACGGTTCCTCCGGGGCACCTGCCGAAACCCCGGAGTATCTAGGCCTACCCGGGTAAGGCGGCTCTGCCCGGGCGGACGTGTAGATCCGACCATTTTCGTGGGAACAGAATGGAAGACTTAAATATAATAACAAACACAAACCAAGAAGGGGGGGAGGGTGCAGAGGGAGGGCGCGAGGCAGGCGCGAGGGTGGAGGAGCGGGTGTTGGAGGAGGTGGTGGAGGTGGAGGCAAACATGCCTCCCCCTGCCGCACCGGGGCCCTCACGGGTACTGCCCCTGAGAGCTGCGGCCGTTCGGAGGACGGGGGCCGCGATGTCATCGGCGGGCTCGTCGATGTCCATCGCTACTGCTGGAGCGGGATCGGGAGTGGATGGAGGCGAGGAATCTGATTTCTCGCTCTCCTCCTTCGTGTCGGGCGATAGACAGGGTAGGAAGCGCGCGCTCCCTACGGGGAAGCCTACGACGGCGCCAAAGAGGGCCTACATTGGGTTAGACAGCGACGGGGATGAAGAAGCGCTGGCGCCCATAACGGGTGGGAAGGGGGCACGACTGGAGGAGGAGATGAGGGAGCAACCCACGGCGGACCTCGGGGCGCAGATCGTGGAGTGTGTCAGGACCATCGAAAGGGTTGCTGGCACCTCCAAAAACTTGAAGGGGGGATACGTTAAACTCCTTAAGGAGTCGGCGCGAACGGTGGAGGCCGCAGCCTGCGAGATGGCTAAACGCATGCCCGGGAAGATAACCTCTCCCTCTGTCCCCAGATTGAGAGAGGAGAATCGGAGACTGGTGGCGCGAGTCAGCGAACTCGAGGGACAGGTGGAGAGTCTTCTGAAGGAGGTCAGGGCGTTGAAGGCGGGCATGCGAGGACCCGCCACCTCTGCGGCCGCCGCTACCACCGCTGGGAGGATCGGAGAACCGGGCACGGACACCAGCCTTATGGCGAAGATCGGTAAGCTGATCGATTCCAAGCTTACTAATTTTAGGGCTGAATTGATGGGAGCGGTGCGCGATGTCAGCCAGCCGGCCGCCACTCCCTGTGAGACACGTCGCGAGGCCGTGGAAGGAGTCCCCGCCACAGAGGGAGAGTGGCAGACGGTAGCCCCGGGGAGGGGGAAAAAGAAAAAGAAGAAGAAGGCGGCAGCGAGTGCTCCTGCAAAGCCGGGCCCAGTTGGCCCCGCGACAGGGCCCGCCAAGCGGGCACCAACAGCGGGGGGTTCCGGTCCGGGGGTGGATGGTGCGGGGGCGGCACCGAGGGGGCCCTCGGGCCCCGTGCGCCTGCCGCGCCCCCCCCGAGTGGCCGCAGTGTGCATCACGCTGCCGCGGGAGGGGGCCAGCACAACCTACGCCGAGGCCCTGGCTAGGGCCAAAAGCAGCATCTCCCTGGAGGAGATCGGCATTTCGGGGGTGAGACCGAGGAGGGCAGTCACCGGAGGACTGATCCTCGAGGTTCCGGGACCTGGGGGTGCGGAGAAGGCGGACCTGCTGGCTGGCAGATTGCGGGAGGTTATTGGCGGGGATGTGAAGATCGCCCGCCCAGAGCGGATGGCGGAGGTCCGGGTCAGGGACCTGGATGACTCCGCCACAGCCGGGGAAGTGGGCGAGGCGGTCCAGAAGGCTACAGGGGTAGCGCGGGACCGGATCAGGGTGGGCGAGGTCAGGCGCCCCCCAGGGAGGGGGCTAGGCACGGCCTGGGTCCGGTGTCCTGTGGCCGGCGCCAGGAAGCTGGTGGCGGAGGGGCGGCTTAGGGTGGGGTGGACGCTGGCGAGGGTGGACGTCCTCCCTACCCGGCAGCTCCAATGCTACCGGTGCCTGGAGTTCGGCCACGTTCGGGACACGTGTGGCGGCCCCCACGATAGGTCTGGGTGCTGCTACGCGTGCGGCCGGGAGGGACACCGGGCCAGCCAGTGTGCTGCTGAGGCGCGATGCCCCGTGTGCGCGGACCTGGGCAAGCCAGCCGCGCACAGGCTGGGAGGAAAGGGGTGCACCGCTCCCAGGAAGTTTGGTAGGGCACCCCCAGTGGTGGTGGCGGCTGCGCCCCTGGCCGAGGGGCCGGGATCCAGTCCGAGCGCGGAAGCGGGCCCATCTGCGGGGCCGAGCCCTAGCAGGGAGGTGGAAGACAGCTCCCGCATGGAGGCTAGCTAGGCGATGCGATGAGTACCTTGGGGATTTTACAGGCGAACCTGAACCATGCCCGCCGTGCGCAGGACCTTTTCGTCCAGAGCATGGTGGGCATGGGAATGGACCTAGGGGTGATCGCTGAGCCCTACGGCATCCCCGACCACGCAGATTGGGTGGGGAGCCGTGGGGCCTCCGTAGCGATCACCAGAGGTAGGAGGTCCCCCGCTATGACCGTAGAGGAACGCGGGGAAGACTACGTGGTAGTGGGCTGGGGGGACCTAACGGTGGTGGGGCTGTACGCCCCGCCCAGGTACCCCCTGGCCCAGTTTGTGGAGCTGTTGGACCGGGTGGGGGAGGCGGTGTCGCGCCGCCCCCACCTGGTGATAGCGGGGGACTTCAATGCGGCCTCTCCCTGCTGGGGCTCAACGACGGAGAATGCCAGGGGGCGGGCGGTCACGGAGTGGGCAGCCTGCCGAGGCCTTGTGTTGCTAAATCGGGGGGGGGCGCCCACCTGCGTTGCGTGGCGTGGGGAGTCCGTGGTGGACCTCACCTGGGCCTCCCCCGCCGTTGCGCGCAGGGTGGCGGTCTGGGAGGTGGCCGAGGGGGTCGAGACCCTCTCGGACCATCTGTATGTAGTGATTAGGATAGAGCCCCCCCCCAGGGGGGGACGCCGCCCCCCAAGGTTGGGGGCGGGTAGAGAGGGGTGGTGCCTCGGCAGGCTGGACGAGGATCGCCTGCTCGCTGCGCTGGCGGTTGGGGACTGGGGCCCTCCGGCGGGACCAGTAGAGGATGTGGAGGAGGAGGCGGGGCGGCTCGTCCGGTGCGTGGCGGACGCGTGCAGTGTTGCCATGCCCCGGGCGGGCCCCTGCGCACGTGGAGCGGTGTACTGGTGGTCCCGGGAGATAGCGGAGTTGAGGAGGGCGTGCTCCCGGGCCCGCCGGTGCTACCTTCGTGCCCGCCGGAGGGCGAGCAGGGATGAGGTGGGGGAGAGGGCGTTGTATGTGGCGTATAGGTCCCGGGTCGTGGCCCTTCAGGACGCGATCCGGGACGCAAAGGCCCGGGCATGGGGGGACCTTCTGTCCTCCCTGGACAGAGACCCCTGGGGGCGCCCGTATAGGATTGTCACCGGGAGGCTAAACAGGGCGCCCCCCGCGGCGGGGTCCCTGGACCCCCGGGCCCTCGAGGATGTCGTGGAGGCCCTCTTCCCTACCGCGAGAGGAATAGTGGGGGACTGGGGCGACGTGGACGGGGCGACACACCCGGACGCGGCCCCCGGACCCCCACTCGGTGACGCGGAGTGGAGGGATGCCGTCCAAAAGCTCGGCGCCCGCCGGGTGGCGCCGGGACCGGACGGCATCCCTGGCAAGGTCTGGAGGCTGGCCCACGGGGTGATTGGGGACCGGATGAGGCGGCTCATTCAGGGCTGCCTCAATAAGGGAACCTTCCCCCGTGGGTGGAAGGGGGGCCGAATGGTCCTCCTCCATAAGGAGGGCAGGCCGACGGGGGTCCCCTCGTCGTACCGTCCTCTCTGCGTGCTCGATGAGGCGGGCAAGCTGTTAGAGAGGGTGGTGGTGGCCCGCCTCGTCGGGCACCTTGAGCGAGTGGGCCCGGATCTCTCCGCGGAGCAATATGGCTTCCGCGGAGGCCGGTCCACGCTGGATGCGATCCAGCGGGTCCGGGACCTCACAGGGGAGGTAGCTGCCCAGGGGGGGGTGTCGCTGGCGGTGAGTTTAGATATAGTTAACGCCTTCAACACCCTCCCCTGGGACGCGATTGGGGCGGGCCTGGAATACCACCGGGTCCCGCCCCATATTAGGAGGTTGATCCGGTCCTATCTTGACGGGAGGACGGTAACTTATCGGGACAGGGAGGGGACCCCACATAATAGGGAGGTAGGATGCGGGGTCCCGCAGGGATCGGTTCTGGGCCCGACCCTGTGGGCCCTAGCATATGACGCGGTACTGCGGGTCGGCCTGCCACCCGGCGTAGGGCTGGTGTGCTACGCGGACGATACACTGGTCCTCGCCGGCGAGACCTCCTGGTTGAGGGCCATTCGGCTAGCGGAGATGGGTGTGGCGCGCGTCGTCGCGGCGATCCGCGCACTCGGGCTGCGGGTCGCTCCGCAAAAAACGGAGGCGATGTGGGTCTTTGACCGCGGGCGGAGCGGCCCGCCCCCGCCGGGGGCGCGGATCAGCATCGGGGAGGCCCAGGTGGGGATCGGAGAGAATATGAAGTACCTCGGTCTCACCCTGGACAGCCACTGGAGCTTCCGGTCGCATTTCGAAGGTGTGGGGCTCCGGGGGGCGGGAGTGGCCGCAGCACTTGCGCGCTTACTCCCGAACCTTGGGGGGCCCAGGGAGGAGGTTCGCCGCCTGTACGTGGGGATCGTGCGGTCTGTTGTGACGTACGGGGCGCCAGTCTGGGCGGATGAACTCACGGCCGGCCGCCGATGGTGGATCGGGGTGGAAAGGCTGCAGAGGCGGCTGGCCGTGAGGGTAATTAGAGGGTACCGCACGGTCTCCGCGAGGGCGGCGATGGCGCTGGCGAGGGTGATCCCCTTCGACCTCCACGCGAAGATGTACGCGAGGACGTATTGGGCGACCCGCGTGGGTCGCGGAGGTCGGGGGGGTGACCCCTTGTCCGTGCGCGAGGAAGCGACCCTGAGGCTCCAGGCCCGGCAGGACGCTCTGGCCGAGTGGAGGAGACGACTGGAGGACGGTGCCGGCCATCGGACTGTCGGGGCGATCCTGGCCAACTGGGATGATTGGCTGGGACGCGGCTGGGGAAGGTTGACCTTCCGCCTCACGCAGGTGCTCACCGGGCATGGATGCTTCGGTGAGTACCTGCATCGAATCGGGAGGGAGGTGACGGCGCGCTGCCACCATTGCGGAGCGGACCAGGACACCGCGCAACACACATTGGAGGTGTGCTCTGCATTTTGCAGGGAGCGCGGTGTCCTGGTCGAGATTATCGGGCAGGATCTCTCGCTGCCTGCCGTCGTCGGGGCGATGGTGGGCAGCGAGGAGAAATGGAATGCGGTGTCCTCCTTCTGCGAGGCAGTGATCTTGCAGAAGGAGGACGCCGAGAGGGCCCGCGAGGCCCTCGGGAGGTTAGGGGCGGGGGGCGGGGGCCGCCGTCGCAGGCGACCCCCTCCTCCTGGCCCTGGATAAGCCGCAGGCCGCGAGGTAGGGGAGACCTCGCGGCCATTGCACGCGGCATGTTGCGAGGTGGCGGTGCGGGGAGTGGTCCCTCTGCGCCGCCGAAGTAGTGGGATTTCCCCCCCCTCACCGGAGGGGGGGGTTTTGTAAGTGCGGGGCCGTAAGGCATTGGTAGGGGGGTCCCGGTTGTGTTCGTTCGAGATCCCGGGGCCCCCCTGTAGAGCCATGAGAGGACCACCGCGGGGGTTTTAGTGGGTAAAAATCCCACACTACCCCGGCCCCTCCCCCGGGGGCTGGGGTGTCTTTGGAAGATTTCCCCCGCGTAAAAAAAAAAAAAAAAAAAAAAGGTTAGGTTAGGTTAGGTTAGGTTAGGTTAGGTTAGGTTAGGTTAGGTTAGGTTAGGTTAGGTTAGGTTAGGTTAGGTTAGGTTAGGTTAGGTTAGGTTAGGTTAGGTTAGGTTAGGTTAGGTTAGGTTAGGTTAGGTTAGGTTAGGTTAGGTTAGGTTAGGTTAGGTTAGGTTAGGTTAGGTTAGGTTAGGTTAGGTTAGGTTAGGTTAGGTTAGGTTAGGTTAGGTTAGGTTAGGTTAGGTTAGGTTAGGTTAGGTTAGGTTAGGTTAGGTTAGGTTAGGTTAGGTTAGGTTAGGTTAGGTTAGGTTAGGTTAGGTTAGGTTAGGTTAGGTTAGGTTAGGTTAGGTTAGGTTAGGTTAGGTTAGGTTAGGTTAGGTTAGGTTAGGTTAGGTTAGGTTAGGTTAGGTTAGGTTAGGTTAGG